>JAPVLO010000242.1:0-2400000 GCA_027257055.1 Cephalopachus bancanus | reverse complement strand
GAAGAAAGGATTCCCAGGATTTTTTTTTTTTTTTTTTTTTTTTTTTGAGTCGAAGTCTCACTCTCAGCCAGGCTAGAGTGCAGCAGCACAATCAAAGTTCACCGAAGCCTCGACCTCCCAGGCTGTGGCAATCCTTCTGTCTCAGTCTCCTGAGTAGTTGAAACTACAGCTGCGAACCACTATGCCCAGCTAATTTTTTTACAGCTTTTTGTAGAGAAAAAAGCTTGCTGTGTTGCTAGGCTGGTCTTGAACTCCTGGACTCAAGCAATCCTCCTGCCTTGGCTTCCTAAAGTGCTGGGATTACACGCATGAGCCATTGCAGCTAGCTTCCCAGGCTCTTCACGGCTCTAGCCCAGGAAGAACTTGGCTCCAGCACCAGGTAGCTGGGGCAGGATGAGAAATGCTCTTTCTGGGAATAAAGCCCTCCAACTGGGAGCTGTAGAGAGAGTGGGCCTGTGCTCTTGGCTGCTGTTCCCTGGAGCAGAGACTGCCTTGCTGCTCTGGGAAAGCAGAGGACTGGAGTGGTCTTGGTTCAAACATTACAGACTCTTGCCACTCCTGCTGAGTTGTCATAGACTATCTTGCTAAATTTCAGGTTAGATTTGTGAAAATAAATATGTAAATTTTCTTGTCCCAATTCAAGAACGCCTGAAAATCTTATATGCTGAGGTGACACATATTAATATGTGATTCTTTCTACAGGTGTGAAGCAACAGCTCGAGATTGTGGTGGTTCATAATAACAATAGAGTTTACTCATTATGTAGTTCCAAAGCCTCTCTTTTGATCCTGTAACTCACATTGGAATAATCTTTTTTTTATTTGGCATTCACTGAGTGTATGTAGTACCTAATCATGATTGACCTTTCAACTCACAAATGCTAATGAAGATGGTTTTATGTTTGCAGGAATACAAGCGCAAGCTAGCCAGAGTTTCCCTGGTGCGCAAAGAACTCAGGTCCCGGATCCAGAGCCTGCCAGACTTGTCCCGACTGCCCAATGTCACTGGCAGCCACATGCACCTGCCCTTTGCAGGGGACATCTACAGTGAAGATTGATGACCAATCTCTTTCCAGGTCTCAGGACTTTGCAAGAGATGGAGACAGGTTAGGTGGATGGTCCTGTAGCGTTATTTTTGTATATTGTTGAGAGAGAAACACTAACAAAAGGAACAAGTAATTTATAAAATTGTTTAAAATATTGGTTTGTTTACTATTTTATTGGTAAGTTAACATGACTTAGTTTAAACAAAGTGATGATCTCTGTGTGTCAATAAGCTCACAAACAGTGATTATTTTCAAAAGATCTTTTTGTAAATTTTTTTGATCCAGGGCTTTGTGAGAAATTCCATGTTTCTATTTCTTCATGTGTTTTCAGTGGTTTTTCTTTTCCTTTTTTTCAGTATCTAATCACTGTATACTATGTAATTCCTAAAGGGGAAGAACTGATCAGGAGTTGGTTGAGACTGTATCATGGTGTAGTTAGGACTCGACTGTAGAGGGGACTAAATGTTCCAACATAATCTTCCCCTTCTTCCCCCCAAAATTCTCAGTTTTCTGCTTCTCCATGCCTTCAATTTGTATTCTCTAGAGGTCAGTAACTTAACACTAAACATGGATGTCACTTGGAGGGTCAGATAGAAACCTAGAGAACTTTCCCCCAAGAGCATTGTAGGGCTTCTATTCCAACTGCCAGTGTAGAATAAAAAGTGTTAAATAGTGGCTTCTTTGATTGAACTGCTTAGAAATATTTGAGTAGGTTAATATGACATGCTTTGGAACTGTTATACATTTTTGACATTCTATCAAAAGGACAGCTTTGGTTCTAGAACTGATTTCTATGTGTCTAATCAGTCTCCTTTTAACATAGTTGATCCCTTTAACAAAAAGCCATCTGTGGGATTAAGAGACACATTAAATAATGATACTTTAATTATTTCTTTAGCCATATAACTTTTAAAAAATAGTATTTTTAATTCTAATAGCTCAAGAACACAATACTCAATGTTCAGTAAAGTAGCTTGGAACATTTTTCATGTTTCCTTAAGGTTTTTGAATGACTGTATATTTGGCAATTAAGCAGTGCCACACTACAGGGTAGATCTGTTAAATTTTATATTTGTATATTTACAGTTACCAAAACAAATGTATTTTTACCTTTCATTTCTAACCCTGTGTGTTAGAGCAGTTGCATGCTCTCCTGCTTTTTAAACTACATTGTTAAGCTGTGGATTTGTACTCAATAATGACTTAGGATAAACATCTTTCCCTTAATTGCTTTACATAGACATTTTCCTTCTCATTGTAAGTAGGTTCGAATTAGATAGTCAATAAAACATCTTTTAAATCCCACAAGCCAATTATGTCTCACTAGTCTGAATGGCTTCCCTCTGTTTCTTTGTCAGTATTAGAGATTATAGTTAAAATGGATTTACATGTGAAGAGGGCACACATTTATTTTTAATAGCCAGAGGTTCTGGAAACAGTGCTTTTAACAATTTGACCTCTCTCTAAAACAGAGACACGTAAGTAGTTCCCATGCAAAGATGGCTCATATTCCAAAGTTTTTTAGTCAACCTTGGAGACCTGGGGTTCATTTTCTTTCAGAAATAGTAGTAGTTGCTTCCCTAACACTATCACTGAAAGCTCACCTGGGAGCCAAATCTGCTTAGCCAGGAATGTCTTCAACTTGTCACATGCTTCACAGGTTACTACTAGTGGATCCTGACCGGCATTTATAGCATCTCTCTGAGGAAGTGGCGTGCAGCAGCCTGACTCCCATACTAGGGTGTCTGCCTGTGCTGTGTACTCTGTTCCTAGCTGTAGGAAATGGAGGAAAAAGATTCAGCAAAGCAGGAGAGGTAACAAATGCACAATTACAAAACCTGGTTATACTAGTCATGAAAGTATACTAAGTTAGTTTTTATTGTTACTGTGAAAGCAAAAATGTGTATGTTAATTTATTTTACAATATCTTGACCTTATTTATGATCTGCTAAAGTGGTGATTTATCCATTCAAAATATATGTTTTTTTTCCATTTAAAACTAATTTATAAACTATGTATTCCTGGGAAGATTTGAAATCTTTTAGAAGTTTGTTGAAATATTTTCACCATGCAAGACAGACTTCTTAGATACTGATTTTAATGCCAGTATCTGCTCTAAATATTTATGATAAAAATGCATTATTTTTGTAAAGAGCTTGATGAGATTTGTGATGAGTGATAGTACTCAAGAACCCGAATCCCACCTCTTGACCGATCTCCACAAACCTCAGTTGTGGTTAACTCATTAACTGGACACAGACAGGATGATCCAGTGGAGAAGTCATCTTTTCAGCCATATAATAGTTAACATGGTAAGCCTTAGCAGCAAGCAGTCTTCCCTTCTAAAAGGAAGACTACGTCTTCTCAAGAGATGGGCTTAGATGGGGGTGCTGTAATACCAAATCCTAAATCATGAGCATTTTCTCCACTGTGTACAGAGGCAAATCATGCATCTCTGAGTGCAATTTGGTCTCAAGAGAAAAGCATGTCAGCCCACTTGCAGCAGGGGTACTGTGGTTTGAATGGATGCCATCACTCTTTTCTCCACAAACAGTGCAGAGAGCTGTCTGGAATGGCAGTATCAACAGATTCCCTGGCGCTCCCTCTCCTCCTCCTTCCATCACTACTGTAAGTAAAAGGACCATGGGGGGAACCAGGAGTAAAATCAGTCGTGCCCAGTAGCCAACTCCCAGTCTAGAAAACAATTCCTGATGCAGCTGTTTTGGTACGTCTTTTTACATGTACTCTGCATCAAGGTTTTTCTGTAAGAAGTCCTTCAGAAATCAGCAAAAGCTGGGATGACCCGGGCATCTTGTTTTGTAAAATTTAAAGAAACAGTTGTCACTGTAGATGAGCAACTCGTCTTTTTAAAGTATAGTTCTTGAACTGGTTCTGAGAAATCTTGAAAGAAAAAACCTCCAAAGTATACATTAACTAATTGGCAAGATTAGAACTTCCTTTCTGAATTTTTCACTCAAAAAGTTACATTGTATGAAATATAACATAAAGCTACTAAACTGCTTTGTATTCTATTAAGAAATAGCTCCTAAAGGCATAGTCTTGTTTCATAGTTGTTGCACTATATAAGAGCTTAAAATGTAAACCCAGTTCTTCTCTGTGTAGAAAGGGAACATTGTGTTACTTAATGGATTTATTTATACAGAGCCTTCGTTGCCAACTGTAATCCAGCCATCCACGCCAGTCTGTTTTGAGGTGGCGATAGCACAAGGGAAGATGAACTTTCCCTGTTTGTTTACCTCTTTTCGTTGGCTGTATCTGATGACGGTATAAGATGTTCTTAATAAAGTTTTATGTTCTTTTTGAAACGTGCAGGTTATTTTTGTGACTCTGATTCATTTTATATGGGCAAGGAGGGGGAAGAAGAAGAGAGTGGGAGGGAAGCATAGGACTGAAAGTGTTCAGTGATGTTTGGTTATAGAAGCTGTGAAGGAGACTGCTTTATTTGGCCAGGGGTTCCCAAACTTCAGTGTCAGAATTACAGAGGGTTTATTAAACTACAGATGGTCTGGAATAAGGCCTGATGGTTTGTATTTATTTATTTATTTATTTATTTATTTTTATTTGACTCGGAGTCTAAGGCCTGATGGTTTGTATTTATTTATTTATTTATTTATTTATTTATTTATTTATTTGACTCGGAGTCTAAGGCCTGATGGTTTGCATTTATTTATTTGAGTCAGAGTCTTATTCTGTCGCCCAGGCTAGAGTGCAGTGGCACGCTCACAGCCACCGCAGCCTTGACCTGCTGGGCTCAGGTGCTCCTTCCACCTCAGGTTTCCCAATAGCTGTAACTATAGGTGTGCCCTACCATGCTTTGCTAATTTTTTTTTTGAGTTGGAGTCTCACTCAGTCGCCCAGACTGGAGTGCAGTGGCCGCTCCCGGCCACCACAGCCTCACCTGCTGGGCTCCGGCGATCCTTCCACCTCAGCCTTCCGAGTAGCCGGAATTACAGGCATGCGCTACCACGCCCGGCTGGTTTTTTTTTAGATTTATTGTAGAGATGAGGTCTCGCTGCCCAGGCGGGCTCAGGCAATCCACTCACCTCAGCCTCCCAAAGGCACGGGATTACAGGCTAAGCTACCGAGCCTGGCTAATTTTTTGATTTACTGTAGAGATGAGGTCTCGCCAGGTTGCTAAGGCTGGTCTCGAACCCATGGGCTCAGGCAATCCTCTCGCCTCTGCCTCCCAAAGAGCTGGGGTTACAGGTGTGAGCCACCATGCCTGGCTTTGATGGTTTATAATTCTAACTTGATGCTGATGCTGCTGGGTCTAGGGACCACCTTCTGACAACCACTGCTCTAGACCAACTTTGTAGTCCAGGACTTGCTTCATAATTCAAAATATTCAAAGCAATTCCAGGTAATTAGTAAAGTGTGGGTTTTGCAATTCACTATATGGCAAGTTCCTTGTGGGCAAAGAAGGTAGTGCTTATTATTTGCTTTCACGTGAACAGATTCAGTTAGTGCCCTGAGCTTCCTGAAGTCCATGCCCTTTCACCACTCCTTGAATTTAAAGCAAAACTGGGGAATACAAGGACATTGTTTGCCAGCTTCTTGATAAGACTCAGCTGGGGCATTTGCACAAAGGACACGAACCTACAGCATCAGAATTTCCTGTGATTCTTATCATCTATAAAGTTTGGGCGATGTAGTCCTTGGGCCTGTCCCCTGGTTCTCCATTCCTGGATGGCATCTGACCACTTTAACTGAACCCAGGTGCTTCCCACTGCCACCCACACTTTTCCCTCTGTAGTAATAGGTTTTATGCAGTGGAACCTCTATCCAAAGATTGTTTCAGAAGATTTGGAATGGACCAAGAAATCTGCATTTTATTTATTTTTTGAGTTGGAGTCTCACTCTGTTGCCCAGGCTGGAGTGCAGAGGCACACTCATGGCCACTGCAGGCTCAACCTGCTGGGCTCAGGTGATCCCTCTGCCTCAGCTTTCCAAGTAGCTGGAACTACAGGTGTGTGCCACCATACCTGACTAGTTGTTTTAAAAATTATTATTGTAGAGATGAGGTCTCATTGAGTTGCCCAAGGCCGGTCTTGAACCTCTGGGCTCAGGCAATCCTCTCGCCTTGGGATTACAGACTGAGCCACTGCACCCAACCAGAAATCTACAATTTAAACAAGCTACCTGGATGATTCTGATGCAGGTAATACCTGGACTGCACTTTGGGAAACATGCCCTACATAGCAAATGACTGTCTGTAGCATATAATGATGGAAGCCCACAAATACATACCTACTGTGCACCAGGAACTCTTCCAAGCACTTCAGATAGCCTCTGTGATAGGTGCTCCGATTATTTTGCATATGGAAAACTAAAACAGTGTAAGTTCTGTGTGACTCTGAACAATTCAGAGGGTGAAGTTGAGATTCTAGTCTAGCTCTGAGTTTGACTCCAAGTCTGTGTCCTTTAATCACTACACGATGCAGCCTCTTACACTGACAATGTTGTGTCTCAGCCCTGCAATCACCAAGTCCACATTTTGCATAATGTCACATTATGGTGAAACTAACATTCACATTTAAAAGCAACATGTCAGCTGAAAGCACTACTGAAGGATGGGGACTGGTAGAAGGATGTTACGATCCTTTCCGCCTCAGCCTTTCAAGTAGCTGGAACTACAGGCGCATGCCACCATGCCCAGCTTATTTTTTGATTTATTGTAGAGATGTGGTCTCACCAAGTTGTCCAGGCTGGTCTTGAACCCCTGGGCTCAGGCAATCCTCTTGCCTGGGCCTCCCAAAGTGCTGAGATTATAGGCTGAGCCACTGTGCCTGGCCACTGTATACTATTTATTTACTTATTGATTGATGGAGTCTCACTCTGTCACCCAGGTTGGAGGGCAGTGGCACACTCACGGCCACCACAGCCTTGACCTGCTGGGCTCAGGTGATCCTTCTGCCTCAGCCTTCCAAGTAGCTGGGACTACAGCCATATGCCACCACACCCAGCTAACTTTTTTATTTATTGTGGAGATGAGGTCTTACCAAGTTGCCCAGGTTGGTCTCAAACCCATGGGGTTCAGACAGTCCTTTTTCCTTGGCCTCCCAAAGTGTTGGGATTATAGGCGTGAGCCACTGTGTCTGGCTTACCTTCCATGCTCTTTTTTTTTTTTTGAGTTGGAATCTCACTCTGTTGCCCAAACTGGAGTGCAGTGGCCGCTCCTTGACCTGCTGGGCTCCGGCGATCCTTCCGCCTCAGCCTTCCAAGTAGCTGGAACTACAGGTGCGCGTTACCACGCCCAGCTGATTTTTTGATTTATTGTATAGATGAGGTCTTGCCAAGTTGCCCAGGCAGATCTCGAACCCGCGGGCTCAGGCAATCCACTCACCTCAGCCTCCCAAAGCACGGGATTACAGGCTGAGCCACCGAGCCCAGCTTCATCCTATGCTCTTTAAACACTAACTCTCCACTGTGCATGGTGGCTCATGCCTGTAATCCCAGCATCATGGGAGGTGGAGACGAGAGAATTGCCTGAGCCCATGGGTTCGAGACCAGCCTGGGCAACTTGTCAAGACCTCATCTCTACAATAAAAAAATTAGCCTGGCGTAGTAGCATATGCCTGTAGTTTCAGCTACTTGGAAGGCTGAGGCAGAAGGATCACCTGAGCCCAGCATGTCGAGGCAGTGGTGGCTGTGAGCATGCCACTGCATTCCAGCCTGGGTGACAGAGTGAGACTCCAACTCAGAAACAAAACCAAACCACAAAAAAAAATAACTCTGTCCCCCTGCCCCCACCACCACCCCAGACTCTGGCAACCACCGTCTCTGTAAATTTGACCTCTTTAAGTACCTAATATAAACTGACTTATATTTGTCCTCTTGGAATTGACTTACTACATTTAGCATGTCTTCCAGTTTCATCCATGATATAGCATGTGTCAGAACTTTCTTTTATTTATTTACTTATTTTTTTGAGTTGAAGTCTCACTGTCACCCAGACTGGAGTGCAGTGGCCGCTCCCGGCCACCGCAGCCTTGACCTGCTGGGCTCCAGTGATCCTTCCGCCTCAGCCTTCCAAGTAGCTGGAACTACAGGCATGCGCTACCACACCTAGCTAATTTTTTAAATTTATTGTAGAGATGAGGTCTCGCCAAGTTGCCCAGGCAGGTCTCGAACCAGTGGGCTCAGGCAGTCCACTCACCTCGGCCTCCCAAAGCACGGAATTACAGGCAGAGCCACCGAGCCCGGCCAGAACTTTCTTTTAAGAGCTGAATGATGTCCCATCGTATGATGAACCATATCTTGTTTGTCCAATCATCCACTGATGGACACTTGGGTTGCTTCTGCCTTATGGCTGTTTGTGAATAATGTTATGATGAATAAGGGTATACAAATATCTGTTTTGAGTACATGCTTTTATTTCTAATAGTTTTTTTTCTTCCAAAGCAATTATTTGTATTTACATCAACAAAGCAGAGTTAGAATGAACTATTGATAGGGACATTCTAAATAACATTAATGGATTCCTACTATGTTTAAGACATGGTCTTCTGAGATATACTGAGATTACTTAATTGTATGTCTGCTCTCAGAGTCTACAATCTGGGAATGGGATACAGTGACAATTTTTCTTTCTTTTTTGAGTTGGGATCTCACTCTGTCACTCAGGCAGTTGGCATGATCACATTTCACCATAGCCTCAACCTTCTGGGCTCAGGTGATCCTTCTGCCTCAGCCTCCTGAGTAGCTGAAACTACAGGCATGTGCCACCATGCCAGGTTAATTTTTTGATTTTTATAGAGACAAGGCCTTGTCATGTTGCCTAGGCTGGTCTCAGACTCCTATGTGCAAGCAATTCTTTCACCTTGGGTTCCCAAAATGTTGGGATTACAGGCGTGAAGCCACTGTACCCAGCCAATGACAATTATTTTATTGAGTCAGAATCTCACTTGATTGCCCAGGCTGGAGTGCAGTGGTACAATCGTAGCTGACCACAGTCTCGACCTCCTGACATAAGGTGATCCTTCCACCTCAGCCTTCCGAGTAGCTGGGACTATAGGCGTGCACCACCGAGCTTGGCTAACTTTTTTATTTTTTGTAGAGATGAGGTCTTATTGTGCTATCTAGGCTGGTCCTGGCCAATGACAACTTTCAGAATTGACCAAAGCTTATTTTCTAAACCAGCACCTTTCTTCTAAGCCAGTGGTTCATTAGGCCAGCACCATCAGCCTCAGCTGGGAACTTGGAGAAGTGCAAATTCTTAGGCCCCAGACCTACCAAATCAGAAAATCTGAGACTGGGGACTAGCAGTATATCTTTTGAAGCTCTCCTCTGAGTGATAAACACTCAACTTCTGGGTCTATTTTAGGCAACACTGTCCAGGCATCCAGGACTTGACCTCAAACAGATTTCTTCTCACATATGGAAAGAAATTCTTTACAGGGAGTGCAAGGACTTGTTCCAAAAAAAAAACCAACTTAATTCCTGATAAGCCAAAAAACTCTCTTCATCTGCCTTAGTTCAAATCCATTAACCCCTCTCCAGCTACACAAATTCCTCCATACTTACTTTCTTCATTTATCTGCCTCATGCAGCTCTTGTGAGTCTTCTGTGGATGGTAGAGAGGAGAAACAAACGCAGTTTGGGGGGCTGACCATCACCTGCCTTACCTTAAGACTCAGTAACCCTTGGCATAATTATACCACCACAGGTTTTTGGATAATGTAAAACAATGGGAGGAAAATATATGTATGTATATATACGCATATATATATGGGTATATATATACACCCCCCCCCTTTTTTTTGAGTCAGTCTGTCACCCAGGCTGGAGTGCAGTGGCACACTCATGCTCCTGCAGCCTCAACCTGCTGGGCTCAGCCCTCCAAGTAGGTGGAGCTACAGGCATGTGCAACCATGCCCAGCTAATTTTTGGATTTATTGTAGAGACAGTCTCTCCAACTTGTCCATCCAAGCTGGTCTTGAACCCCCGGGCTCAGGCAATCCTCTCACTTCCACCTCCCAAAGTGCTGGGATTATAGGCATGAGCCACCGCGCTGGGCCTAGTCTTCATTTTAAAGTCATATTTCTTTTTCCAGTGAAGAAAATATCATTTTACTAATGGAAGTACAAGTTAAATGGGAGATTTAAATAGGTTTAAACCATACATTAATGCTTGACTTTTTCAAAATATTGTATTAGTATTTATTTATTTTTTCTAGCTTATGGAATCAATAGATTAGCAGAGTGCTCATGATGCTACTTGATTCTTTTTAAGATCTCTGTGTAATTCCAGTATACTGCCTTTAGGGTGGAAAGTGGTACATTGGTTGCGGTTTTGTGATTTGAGCTGCTAGGGTGCAGCAGGGAGTGTGCTTAACTGTGAAAAGTTAAACTCTGTTTCATTCTTCGTTCTGAGATGTTTGAGTGCTACAGAACCTCCAGTCAGCTTCATGTCCAATTCCTTGTATCCTTACCTCACTGACAACTAGCTGTGAATGCCCAAGTTGGAGGCCAATGTCATAGGTGCTCAGCAGTCTCCCTATTTGAGATACTGGTCTTTTCACGTCTTGGCTAGCAAGAGGAAGAAAAATTGCAACTTCTTTCTAGTTCTTTTCTCTTTGCTTTCTTGCTTTTATATCCACCGATGGAATAGAGCAATTATAATTGCAGTAAAATTTTACACCAGTAGCATAAAGCATTGTCTTTTTTCAGGTGGGCATAATTTCCTCAGCAGGAACCAATAGGCAGCTAACTATGACTGAACTTACTGATGAAATATTTTATTTTAAACCAGTTTTTAAAGTGTAGCATAGAGCTTTGAGTTAGAAAAAAAAATCAAGGGCATCTCTTACAAAGCATGCCACTTAGAAACAGTATTTAAACAGAAAGCTTAATTTTTTCAAATTGGATTCCTACTCTGTCACCCAGGCTGGAGTGCAGTGGCACGCTCATTGCCACCGCAGCCTTGTCCCACTGGGCTCAGGTGATCCTTCTACCTCAGCCTTCCAAATAGCTGGAACTACAGGTGCACGCCATCATGCCTAACTAATTTGTTTATTTATTGTAGAGATAAGGTCTCACCAAATTGCCCAGGCTGGTCTTGAACCTGTGGGCTCAGGCAATCTTCTTGCCTCTGCCTCCCAAAGTGCTGGGATTATAGGAGTGAGCCACCACGCCCAGCTTAATTTTAATATAAAGTATTTTCAGTGTGATTTTTTTAAAGGCTGTATATTATTTAAATTTATTTATAAGTTCTATATGGTTAAATAAATACTTTTTTTAGATTGGAAAATATATTTTAGAAAAGAAACTGGAGGGAGAGAGGGAAAGAGGGGGAAAGAGGGAAGGAGAGATGATTCACCTCCCCAAGGTAGAAGGGGCCAAAGCTCAGGAAACATGGAGGCCACAGTTCAAAGTGCCACGTGACTTGGCCAGGGCTTAGCAAAGCAATGGCTTAACTGCTTTTTAACACAACCCAGGGCAATAGTTCAGCAATTTTATCCAGATATTACTTAACCATAAATATAATGAAATATTCACTAGATATATTTTTGCAGTTAATAATAATCTTTGAATAATTTAATTTCTGTCATTTTAGAAATTCTAAATAGTTACATTTACTATAAAAAGTTATAGCCAGCCAGGCACGATGGCTCAAGCTTGTAATCCCAGCACTTTTGAGAGGTGGAGGTGAGAGGATTGCCTGAACCAATGGGTTTGAGATCAGCCTGGGCCAACATGGCGAGACCTCGTCTCTACATTAAAAAAAAAAAAATTAGCCAGACATGGTGGCATGTTCTTGTAGCTCCAGCTACTTGGAGGGCTGATGCGAAAAGATCATCTGAGCCCAGCAAGTGGAGACTGTAGTGGCCATGATCATGCCACTGCACTCCAGCCTGGGCAACAGAGTGAGACTCCCATTCAAACTCCCCTTCCCCCTAAAAAGTTATAGCCATTATTATATATCATTTGGTGAAAATATTATTGTTTCTAGTGTAATGCGCACCTGTAGTTCCAGCTATTTGGAAGGCTGAGGCAGAAGGATCGCCAGAGCCCAGCAGGTTGATGCTGGAGTGGCTGTGAGTGTGCCACTGCACTCCAGCCTGGGCGACAGAGTAAGACTCTAACTCAAAAAAAAAAAATTATTGTTTCATTTTTTTGGACTTATATTTGGTTTCTATCTTTTTTTTCTGTAGCCTTAAATTCCTGGGTTCAAGTGATGCTTCCACCTCAGCTTCCTGAGTAGCTGGGACTACAGGCATATGCCACCACATCCAGCTAATTTTTTTATTTTTGTAGAGATGAGATCTTATGTTGCACAGGCCGGTCTCAAAACTGGGCTCCAGCAATCCTCCTGCCTCAGGCTCCCAAAGTGTTGGGATTACAGGTATAAGCCACCATGCCCAGCCCTATATACTTACTACTGCATTCAAAATAGGAATAATAGTCAGGTTTTACTACTATAGTTATGCAGATAATTGTGAGAAAATAAAGACACATACTTGATCCTTTTCTTGAATTAGTAATAAGACTGTGTATACATGGGAGAAACCTTCATGAGTGAACAAACTCTCATAAAGGCATTAATTTCATTCTGTAAGAAAATAACCTAATTAAAACTGCTAAGGAAAGAGATGAAAATCCCGCCACTTAAAGTAGATATACATCTTTACTATTTACAAGAAACTTTCTATATTTTTTGATCCTCACAACTACTCTGTGAGGTAGACAGGTTTCCGTTATTCATTCTAATATTTTCCTAACATGGTATTTTCCCCAGAAACACTGAAGGATGCCAAGAAAAGTTTGCACTTGGACTTAGTTCCCATGTATCCAAAGAATAAATAAAAGTTTAAAAAGTTGTTTTACTAACTTTAGTTTCAGAAACTGTATTAGACATTTCTTAATTTCAAAGTCCATTTTTCAGAGAAGATAAGAAATTTCTGAAGTCCACCTTTGAATTCTTTTGGGATTCATTCTGACTAAGCAACATTTTTAATTGAGAGAAGTGTTTCTTTGTTTTGCTCACACTCTTTGAAGAGCAAGTAGAAGCTGACTGTCCAGATGTAGGTGTTCTGAAAAGAAACAAAACCACTTTGTTATACCAACAAATGAATGTTCATAAAGGGTTCTTCCTGCTTAGCTAGAAAACTGTTACTAGAGTCGTTTTCTCCTTTTTTGTATTATGTCCATATAGGAACAATTGCTGTGGTCAGTATAGTGATTCCCATTGTAGGTGACTCCTCAATGAATAGGCCTCAGGCAACATTTAGAAAGTATGTGTACTGGGTGGTTCTGAAGCTTCATCATACTTGAAAGATAAGGTTAGAGGTATACTGTCGTCAGGTACAAGTTCTCTTTAAGCCTAAAGTCAAGATTTACAACAATTCTAAGCAAAGACTGTAAACATATTCCATCTTCACAGCTGAAGACCACTTTGCTTTTTGAAAGTCAAAGATCTCAACCCACACCTGTAGGTACCATTCCATATTGTATCCTCCCCAACAGAATTCGAACGCCAACACCTTTGTACCACTAATGGTATACTCCAGAGCTTCTGACAGTGCCAGACACACAGGTACTCTAAAAAGATCCATTTAAGTGCTGGATGCGGTGGCTCATGCCTGTAATCTCAGCACTTTGGGAGGTGGAGGTGAGAAGATTGCCTAAGTGTTCAAGATCAGCCTGGGCAACTTGGCAAGATCTCATCTCTACAATAAATAAAAAAATTAGCCAGGCATGGTGGCGCATGTCTATAGTCCCAACTACTTGGAAGGCTGAGGTAGCCATGACTGTGCCACTGCACTCCAGCCCGGAAGACAAAAACTCAAACAAAAAAAATTAAATTATTTATTGATCTTTTGAGTTAAAGTCATGGCCACCGCAGCCTCAACCTGCTGGGCTCATACAATTCTTCTGCCTCAGCCTTTCAAGAAGCTGGAACTACAGGTACATGCCACCACGCCTGACTAATTTTTTTCATTTTTTATTTTTTTGAGTTGGAGTCTCACTCTGTTGCCCAGACTGCAGTGCAGTGGCATGCTCACAGCCACTGCAGCCTCTACCTGCTAGGCTCAAGTGATCGTTCCACCTCAGCCTTCCAAGAGGCTGGAACTACATGCATGCGCCATCATACCCAGCTAATTTTTCCTTTTTTTTTTGAGTTTGAGTCTCACTCTGTTGTCCAGGCTGGAGTGTAGTGGCATGCTCACAGCCCTGCAGCTTCAACCTGCTGGGCACAGGCGATCCTTCTGCCTCAGCCTTCCAAGTAGCTGGAACTACAGGCACGTGCCACCATGCCTGGCTAATTTTTTTATTTATTATAGAGATGAGATCTCGCCATGTTCCCCAGGCTGGTCTTGAACCCCTCAGCTCAGGCATTCCTCTCATCTCTGCCTCCCAAAGTGTTGGGATTACAGGCGTGAGCCACTGCGCCTGGCAAAAAAATTTAATTCAATAAATAGAGACAATACAGTTCTTGATTGTTATTTATGTTGAAGAGACTATCAGACTCGGTTTCTCTTTTGTAGCAAAACATTCCAAAATTCCTTTCCTTTAAATTTGACTATCATAGTGAATAAAAGTGAAAAGTGCCCATTAATATAGTTAACTTAGTATCATCCAACAAATTTCTATTACAGTTTCCCAAGGAATTTCTGGTAGAGGAAAGAACAACAGCAAAGGCTCAGAACAGGAAAGTGCACTGTGAGTGGTTCAGTTCTGCTGGCACATAGGATGCATTAAAGGCAAAGTAGAAGGCAGACTGGTACCCAACAGTGAGGGCTAGAGTGCTGATCCACACACTAGAGTGAGGTGCTAAATGCTTTTCCTCAGAGCTAGGCTCTAGAAAGATGATCACATTAAAAGAGTTGAAACCAGAAGTAGGAAGGCCAATTAGGAAATAACTGTAGTAGTCCTAACGAAAGGTAAGAACCTGAACCAGGAAAATAGCAGTAGGGAAAGGAAGGAGAGAACAGATGTCAACAGCATGGCACTAGAATGAAAACCATGACAAGGACCAAGGGAGAAGGGATTTCTGAATGCACTTGTTGCTTTGGGTCAGAATGTCAAGAAGGGCACATTCACTCACAGAATAAGAAACTTAGGAGGATAGACAGGCTTGAGTGGGTAGCTGTGGGGACATGACGAACTAAGTTCTGAACATGCAGCTGGCTAAAGTGGATCTATTTAGCAGACAGCTGGGAGCAGGCCCAGGGAGAGGTCAGGAGTAGAGTAATATACCTGGAAGTCAGATGCAGTGAGATAAGCAGTGAAAATATGGGAGTTTGTGACATTCAAAAAGGTTAGGGAGGGAAAGTGGCCAAGTTCTGAACAGCATGGCATAGTTAGGGAGTGCATATTAAACAGAAAATTAGAAGATATTTGTATTAACAGTGGCCATTCAAATAAAGTTAATGGATTAAGATACCTGAAAGTTGATGCTGGGCTCTTGCCTTTGGAACCAGGTGTATCATGATTTACGTTTGCAGAACTTAGAGTCTTCCTCTCTGTTGTCTTCAGGCTGAGTTTACTCGCTGAAGTGGTAGGGCTGCTCTTCAATGTTGACAGAAAGCTTCTACTTTTACCACGATGTTTAACTGTTCTGTTACATGTTTTACAAGTAATCAACTGCCATAGAAAGAAGAAATAGTCCCATGATATCACTTATAATTTATAAACCCCATAAACCACATGTTCACTGAATTCTTACATGTCAGGGACTACAGGGCTAAATAAAATAGAGGCTGCCAGCAGGAATCAGACAAGACAAACTTAGAGGAAATCTTCAATGAAAAATTAATGGCTTAATATTTATATTTAATTTAAAATAGCTTAAAAATTAAATAAATAAATAAATAAAACAAAATAGCCTTTTAAAGATAATGAAAGCTGGGCACAGTAGCTTATGCCAGTAATCCCAGCACTTTGGGAGGCAGAGGCAAGAGGACTGCCTGAGTCCAGGGGTTTGAGACCAGCCTGGGCAACTTGGTGAGACCTCAACTCCACAATAAAATAAAAAAATCAGCCAGGTATGGTGGTGCATGCCTGTAGTTCCAGCTACTTGGAAGGCTGAGGTGGAAGGATCATCTGAGCTCAGCAAGTCAAGGCTGTGGTGGCCATGAGGGTGCCATGTACTCTAGCCTGGGTGACAGAGTGAGACTCCAACTCAATAAATAAATAAATATAATAAACTCTCTACTTTCTTAATATAAACCCATGTTTAGGGGGAACTGGGGATGATAATCTTTTAAGTATGGAAGGATGGGTCTTTGTAACAGTAGACATTTAATGTTTTTTGCAGATGAGCCTCAAACCTTTCCCCAATAAAACTTGGCAGAATATCACTGGAAATTTAAGTGGGTCCTTCAAGTCCTTAGTGATTTTATAACTATAGATCTAAAGTAATTTATAAAACCAAGTGAGTTATTCTCACACTTCCTTACTCTGTCATTAGCTCTAGAGGCTTTCAGAAGTCATTCCTCAAGAAATGTTCTGTTTTCTGGCTAAATTCCTTTCTTCTACATAGCCTACTCAAAATGCACAGGGTTCAGCCCATGCTTCAGCAAAATTAATACAAACTGGTTTAGGTAAGGTACTCTGATGTTCCTGAGCAGAGACAAAAATGCCAATGGAAGATCTGAATATATCAAAGGTCTATGTTGCTTTACACTTTTTGGAGGCTGTATATAGATTGAAACAAATCAACAAAACAAACACTCCTGGCTCCCTTCTAGCTGATCTCTGATTAAAATACAGTAGGTCCTAAGCTTCATGAGAGCAAAACTGGAAAACAGTGATGCAGCATTTATTATTTTTCCACTTAATAATTTTCCAAATATGTGGCAGCAGTGTTTTTTGAAAAATACAATTCTTCAAGGATTAAGAAAGTATTATTCACTACAATATTATGTATCTTCTCTTTCCCTTTAACCATTAAATTTTATGACAGCAAAATGTACTTCACCTGTCCAATACCAGTAAACTTCTAAATATGCCATTTTTCTATCCAAGTTAATAATAATTACAGTCTTAGGTCAGACATAAACTGTCATAGTCTCCAGTAAGCAGGCACTTGAATGGCTGATGTTAATATAGAATATGAAGGATATAAAATGTATCTGATACTGGCTTCCATACAGTAAACTGTAAGTCAACTGATTTTAGTCGTTTTATTATTTTATATACCCCAAATTAAGGGTTGTTTGGCATATGATAGACCCTCAATAAATGTCTAATAAACGAATACAAGATACACTCACTTTTGTTGGTCATGCATGTAAACACACCCTGACATGGGCAGAAATGACTGAAGAAGTTACACTGGTACCTGTACCTGGAAGGTATTGTTGTTTAAAGAAAAAGACCATTAACCGAAATAATTCATGTGGAGTTATAATGGCCAACTCAAGAAATCTTTAAATTTGTGAAAATAGTTGTGCTCAACAAGGAGATCTGAGAACAATTAAGAGCTCATAATGTCTGGTCTTAGGTAATCATGTAAAATTAAAAATATGCTGTTCTTATAACAAAACACTAAACACTAGGAAACCGTTTTATGTATATATTTTGTAATCCAAATATACTACTACAAATCTCTGAGTTATATTCAGGCTAATTCTTAACCTCATTTTAAATGAAAGAAAATTCTAGTTTTTTTTTTGTTTTTTTTTTTTGAGTTGGAGTCTCATTCTGTCGCCCAGACTGGAGTGCAGTGGCCACTCCCAGCCACCGCAGCCTCGACCTGCTGGGCTCCGGCGATCCTTCTGCCTCAGCCTTCCAAGTAGCTGGAATTACAGGCATGTGCTACCATGCCCGGCTGATTTTTTGATTTATTGTAGAGATGAGGTCTCGCTGCCCAGGTGGGTCTCGAACCCGCGGGCTCAGGCAATCCACTCACCTCAGCCTCCCAAAGGCGCAGGATTACAGGCTGAGCCACCGACCCGGCTTTTAGTTTTTTTTTGAATTGGAGTCTCACTCTGTTGCCCAGGCTGGAGTGCAGTAGCACGCCCACGGCCACCCCAGCATTGACTAGCTAGGTTCCAGCAATCCTTCGGCCTCAGCCTTCCAAGTAGTTGGAACTACAGGCACACACTACCATGCCCAGCTAATTTTCTGATTTATTGTAGAGATGAGGTCTCACCAAGTTGCCCAGGCTCTTCTTGAACCTGTGGGCTCAGGTAATTCCCTCACCTCGGCCTCCCAAAGTGCTAGGATTACAAGCTTGAGCCACCATGCCCGGCCGAAAATTCTAGTTTATTCATACATACTGAAACCAAAATCTTACCAATACACTTTTGGAGTCTTTATACTTTTTCACAATTTTTGCTTCTTTACAACCGAGTGTATAATTTCTTGCTTCTCGATTAAGAAGTTTCTGTATTTTGGGTGTCAATTTGGCCTTGGGTTTAAGGCGTACTCGAGAATTATCCAGAACCAACAACTGGAAGCAGTATGGACACGTTTCTTCAAAAGTGCTCTTGTCTAAAATTACACAAAGGAAAATCACAATTCAGCAAACCTGATTATTTTGTTATCGCAAAACTGCCATTATAATAAATGTAGAAAAGCATATTGATATGTAATATGAACAGATACATTCTCTTTAAGCAAACTGAAAATATGAAAATTTACAGAGATAAGTTGTCAGTAAATTACTTTGCTAAATAGTATAAATCCATCCATTCACTCATTTTCGTAACAGATAGGCAAGTTTCTAACCCATGCCAGCAAATCCCATTGGCTTTCAAATAAATCCACAATCTAGTCACTTCTCATTACTTGCTAAGTAAAAAACGGCTGTTTCACTAATTTTACCAACCCATTTACCACAAAATAACAAACAGCACTGAGATTATTTCTTTTTAAACAATTAGCACAATAAATATTTACTGAGTACCTAGTGCTGTAACAGCACTACAAAAATTAAGGACCGTGCTAGGAACTTAGCTCTACCAAATGTCAAATTCATTTATATTTGTGATTATTTTATATTTATTTATTTATTGAGTTGGAGTTTACTCCGTCACTCAGGCTGGAGTGCAGTGGCACACTCATGGCCCCATCACAGCCTTGACCTGCTGGGCTCAGGCGATCCTTTCTGTCTCAGTCTTTTAAGTAGCTGGAACCACAGGTGTGTGCTGCCATGCCTGGCTAATCTTTTTTTTTTTTTTTTTGAGTTGGAGTCTCACTCTGTCGCCCAGACTGGAGTGCAGTGGCCGCTCCCGGCCACCGCAGCCTCGACCTGCTGGGCTCCAGCGATCCTCCTGCCTCAGCCTTCCAAGTAGCCGGAATTACAGGCATGCGCTACCACACCCGGCTGATTTTTTGATTTATTGTAGAGATGAGGTCTTGCTGCCCAGGCGGGTCTCGAACCCGCGGGCTCAGGCAATCCGCTCACCTCAGCCTCCCAAAGGCGCGGGATTACAGGCTGAGCCACCGAGCCCGGCTGGCTAATCTTTTTAAAAAATTTATTGTAGAGATGAGGTCTCACCATGTTGTCACAGTGGTCTTGAACTCGGGCAACCCTCTCACCTTTGCCTCCCAAAGTGCTGAGATTACAGGTCACTGCTCCTGGCTATATAATCCTTTTAAAGACCTTCATTTTTACCAGGAAATGGGAAGGCAAATGACAGTTTGTGCAGAGAAGTGACCTGAGCTAGCTCTGATTTGATCAGAATCACTCTGGCTGCTGGCTTGAGGACACACTGTAGAGTGAATAGGAGCTGTTGGTAGTCATACAAGAGAGAGCTGGTGATGGCCCAGAGTAGGGTGGCAGCAATAGATATGGCGAGAAGTGGCTACATTTTGGATATACTTTAAAGCCAAAAGGAGTTGCTGGAATATTAGCTTATAGTAGGAGAGAGGGCTGTTAGGGAGTCAAGACCGGCTCTAAGGTTTCTGGAGTTCCAGTTCTTCCCATTTCAGTAAATAGTAAAGATGGAGTTACTATTTACTGAAACGGGAAGAACTGGAAGATCTCACTGGGAGCAAAGCTCAGGCTTTGAATGTACTAATTTGGGACTGCCTACTAGACATTCAAAAGGAGTTGTCAAGAAGGCACTAGAAGGTGAGTTTGGAATTCAGGGGAGAGGTCTAGGCTGGGCCTATACATTTGAAAGTTCTAAGTATATAGTTTTTATGGGCCAAATGTGAGTGACCTAGGCCCATGGCTTCCATCCCCAGGAGGGCTAGAGACCTGTACAGTTCAACCCACAGTGGTTGAACTGTAGCCTAGTTACATACAATTTAGCAGCACAGAGGTTACAAGAAACCAGAAATCAATGCCAGTGAGATGTCCAGGAAGGTGGGATATTTCCACGTGGGGAGTCGCTGACTGTAGGTGGACAGTATACGGTATTTATTAGCCATGAGACTGGATGAGAAACGATCACCAGAAGAGCGTTTAGCTAGAAAAGAGGTTCACGGGCCGAGTCCTAGAACACAATATTTAGAAGTTGGAGAGGCTAGAAGAGCCAGCAAGGCAAATGGGGAAGTACTGGCTAAAGAGGTAGGAGGTGAATGGATATGTGATCACCAGAGGCCAAGAGAGAAAACTTTAGAGAACACTCATCAATGTGTCAAACGCCCCAACAGGTCAAGCAAGATAAGGCACATTAGGGAAGTCGGATTTCTCCCGAAACTGAGAAGTCTCTTGAGATTGTTTTGTGTTTGCTTTTTAACTGAAAGGAGACGATCAACCTCCCAGCCCTCAACAGACGCGCGTCCTTCCTACCGTGCGACGACGAGTTGTAGGTCCATCTGTAAAAGAGAAAAAGACGCGTGAGGGTGGAGTCACCCCTCCGCCCGCCCGCCCGCCCGTCCGCCTCCTATCCCATCCTCTTACAGGAGGTAGCGGGCCTGGCCCGGGCAGCTCTCATGGAGACCCCGCGCCGCAGCCTCCAAATAGTGCTTCTGTCTCATTGCAGCCGCCGCCTCGCGGCGGAGACCAGGTGGGAAAAGAAGGCGCCGGAAGTCGGTTTCCCGGCGTCGCTGACGTCGGCGTCGAGAATAAAGCTCCCTCCGAAAACAAGCACCAGTCTGCGGAGAGGTTCCAGTTTGTTTTCCCTACCCATGGTCACGACCTTTGGTCTCCCCACCCATCCCCTTTCGACCTGAGCCTGGGCGGGGCAGCTTAACCAGGAAAAGGTGGTAAAGTCTGGACCTGAAGATGCCACACACCTCTGGTTTCCTCTCCCGCCTTCCTCATCGCAGCAGCGTCATTCTCGAGTCTCCGCGCGTGGACTCCGGCCGTGGTGGAGGCTCTGGGAGGAGCGCGGCATCCTTTCCGGCCCGGGAGCGGTCTCCAGTCCCGCACGTGTACAAGCCAGCCTTTGTTTTTCCTTTATTTACTTATTTTTGTAATTGAAGTGAAATTGACACAACGTAAAATGGACTTAGGTGTGCAGATCAGCGCCTTTAGTACATTTGCAGTGTTGTGCAACCACCTCCTCCATATAATCCCTAAGTATTTCACGCCAAAGGAAACCCGGAATCACTGGAGCATTTGCTCCCCCTGCTCCCCTCCCTCCAGGCCCTGGCATTCGTTCCTCCGCTTTTTGTCTCTATGCATTTACCTAGTCTAGGCATTTCACATAAATGGAATGATACAGCATGTGACCTTTTGTGCCCGGTTTCTCCCACCTAGCATAAAGGTTTTGAGGTTCATCCATCTTTGGGCCACCTGTCAACACTTTCTTTTAATGGCTGAATAATACTCCATTGTATGGAAATAGCATATTTGCTTATCCATTCATCAGTTGATGGACGTTTGAGTTGTTTCTAGCTTTTGGCTATTATGAATGATGCTGCTGTGAACATTTATGTACATTTATTTGTTTATCTGTTTTCTGTTCTTTTAGGTATATACCTAAGAGTGGACCTGCTAGGTCACATGATAATTCTGTGCTTAATGAGAGTTTCAACTTCTCCACATCCTCACCCACACTTGTTTTCATTTTTTAAAAATTCTAGCCATCTTAATGAGTGTGAAGTAGAGTCTTATTGTGGTTTTTATTTGCATTTCCCTAATGACTGATGATGTTTTAGCTGCTTTTCACGTACTTGTTGGCAATTTGTATATCTTTGTTGGAGAAATGTCTGTTCTTTAATTTGTGTGTGTGTATGTCTTTTTGTGGTTGAGTTGTAAGAGCTTGTTTTCTGAGTCAGGATCTCACCCTGTTGCCCAGGCTGGAGTGCAGTGGCATGATCACAGCTCACCATACTCTCCGGCTCCTGGGCTCAGGTGATCCTCCCACTTTAGCCTCCCGAGTAACCGGGACTACAGGCACACACCACCACACCTGGCTGATTTTTTTTTTTATTTTTTATTTTTTTGTAGCAACAAAGTCTTGCTTTGTTGTTTAGACTGGTCTTAAACTCCTGGGCTCAAGTAGTTCTCCTGCTCCAGCCTTCTTAAACCTGGGATTACAGGTTTGAGCCATGGTGCCCAGATAGTGTGTGTGTGTATGTGTGTGTGTATATATATATATATACATATACATACACACGCTACCACGCCTAGCTAATTTTTGATTTATTGTAGAGATGAGGTCTCACCAAGTTGCCCAGGTGGGTCTCAAACTCATGGGCTCAGGCAATCTACTCACCTCAGCCTCCCAAAGTACGGGATTACAGGCTGAGCCACCGAGCCCGGCCGAAAATTTTTCATATATATATATATATATACACACATATACACACACACACACAAATATACTTTCTCTGGATAAACTATTGTATCATTTGATTTCTTTTTAAAATTAAAAATGAATTAGCCAGGCAGAGTGGCACTCGCCTATGGTTCCAGCTACTTGGAAGGTGGAGGCAGAAGAATCACCTGAGCCCACCAGGTCAATGCTGCAGTGGCCGTGAACATGCTACTGCACTCCAGCCTGGGTGACAGAGTGAGACTCCGACTCCAAAAAAAAAAAAGAAAAATTTTCTTTTTTGAATCAGATTCTCATTCTGTCGCCCAGACTGGAGTGCGGTGGCATGCTCACAGCCATCGCAGCCTTGACCTACTGGGCTCAGGCGATCCTTCCACTTCAGCCTTCCAAGTAGCTGGAGCTACAGGCATGCACCACCACATCCAGCTAATTTTTTTGATTTTTTTGGAAGGACAAAGTCTCGTCGTGTTGCTCAGGCTGGTCTAAACCCGTGGGCTCAGACAATCCTTGTCTCCACCTCCCAAAGTGCTGGGATTACAGGCGTGAGCCACCATACCCAGCTATATAAACATTTTCAAAAGGAAAGTTCTTACTCCCTCTCTTCCCACGCCTTTCCATCACACTTCTCTGAGGCAACCAACATTAATGATTGGGTGTTCCCTCCTTCTATGTCCCTATATACTTAGTACATGTATAAGTTTTTAAAACCCTCACCTATGTATATTTATACACCTATGTGTGTGTGTGTGTGTGTGTGTGTGTGTATCTCATGCATGCTTTTTAATATTTTAAAATGTAATGAGCCACGATTTAGTTAACCATTTTATTATTGATGGACATTCAAACTTTTTTTTCAGTCCTCTGCTGGTTCATACAGTGTAGCAGCAAAAATTGTGTATACTGGTGCTTTTTCTTTTTTCCTTTATTTTTTCCGAGTTAGATTCTCACTCTGTTGCCCAGGCTGGAGTGCAGCAGCACTCTCATGGCTACCACAGCCTTGACCTGCTGCGTGCAGGCAATCCTTCCATCTCTGCCTTCCAAGTAGCTGTAACTACAGGCATACGCCACCATGCTCAGCTAATTTTTTTATTTATTGTAGGGATGAGGTCTTGCCAAATTGCCCAGGCTGGTCTCTAACCCTTGAGTTCAATCCATCCTCTTGCCTCTGCCTCCCAAAGTGTTGGGATTGTAGGCATGAGCCACTGCACCCAGCCTATTTCTTTTATCTGAATTTCTAAAAGAGAAATTACTGGGTAGAATAACATTTTTTAAATTTACAAGATCATCCAGGAAAAGGTTGTAGCAATTCACACTCCTGGCATCAATGTCTGAGAAAGCTGGGTCAAATCGGATGAGTGAAAGGCAAAGTCTCTTTTCATATGTTTTTGGATGGTGGCATTTTCTCTCGTGAAGAGAAGCCTTCTGTTGGGTTGTTTATCAATTTCTAGGAGATGTTTGTATTTTGGGGAAATTCATCTTCTGTTTGTCATATAAAATGCAATATTTTCTTACTTGCGTCTTCCTTATCTTTTGTTCCTTATCTTTGGCACAGTTTCAGTTTTAGTTTTATTTTTATTTTGCCATACAGACTTCTGTTTGTGGTCATACAGGTCATGCTTCATGATTGGATCTGGGTTTTCTGTGTAGTTTAAAAAGACCTCCCTTATGCAGAGGTTAGGCAACTATTCAATCAGATGCTTTTCTCAGACTTTTCTAGTATGATTTCTTCCATGCCCTTCTTTACTTGATATAAAATGTATTTTTACTTAAGTGTGAGGTAAAGCATCTGACATTTTTTCAAATTGGGGAGCAAGTTATGCAAAGACCCCCCATTTAAATTGAAATAAAAATAATCGGCAATGAGTACAGAATATGGGCCAGGCATTTTTCTAAGCATTTTAACATGTATTAATTTATGTAATCCTCACGACACCTCCTGACATAGGTGAAATGCCACCTCACCACATAGAAGTTGTTTTAACATACTTGCATCTGTTTCTAGATCACTAGCCAATAAAGCAGAAAAGAGTGAAAATGTGTGTGTGTGTGAGTCCACCCGCCCACATGCCCCCTTCCTCCCGGCACATTTTTTTTCAGCTGTTCCTTTTTCTCCTGTGAGCACCACACTCCTAGATCTCTACTTGCCTTTGCCTTGCATCTTCTTTTTTTGTTGTTGTTTTTTGAGTCGGGGGTTTCCCTTTGTCACCCAGGCTGCAGTGCAGTGAGGTCACGGCTCACCACAGCCCTGACCTCCTAGGCTCAGGCGATCCTTCTGCCTCAGCCTCCCGAGTCCCTGGGACTGTAGACATGTGCCACCACGCCTGGCTAATTTTCTGATTTTTTGGTAGAGATGAGGTCTCGCTGTGTTGCCTGGGCTGGTCTCCAACTCATAGACTCAAGCGATCCTCCCTCCTCAACCTCCCAAAGTGCTGGGATTACAGGTATGAGACACACTGCACCCGGCCGCAACTTGTCTTAGATGCGAGGTGGCAATCATGCACTCTTGATTTTCGCACCAGCTTGTTCGGCTGCCCAGTCTTTTTTCTTAACTCCACTAAGCATCACTGCTGCTTCCTCCTTCCCTCTGCTCGCATCTTGTCTGTCCACAGGTTCTACTGACTCTGCCTGCATCATAACACCGCACCCCTCAGCCACCCTCTTCTTTCTGTGTCCCTATCACCGCCCCTGCATTCTCTTGCCCCCTCTCCTGCCTCTCCCAGTTCATTCTCCACAGGCAGACAGGGCAACCTTCTTAAAATGTCAATCATTGTTTGCACGTGGAATATTCCTGCACAGTTTCTCAAGGCCCCGCCTTCCCCTGCACCTGCCCATGCTCTCCAGGCCCTGCCCCCACCTCAGACCTCACCTTGTCTCACCTGCCCGCCTTCACCCTGCTCTTACCACACTGGCCTTTTCTCTATCTCAAACATGTCCTGCTCAGACTACCCTGGGGCGTTTTGAGTGAAGATCCTTCCCATGGCTGCTTTTCCTCATCATTTGAAGGAGAGGCCTCCCTTGACTATCAAAATAAAAAATTCCTCCCTGCCCCCACCCACTCTCTGTTGTTACTGGCTTTTACTGTTGTCACAGTAGACTTAGTATCTGAAATTGCCTCATTCATTGGTTACCTGCTTCCTTCCAGAATGAACCTTGGCTTTCTTTCTGACTTTCTTCCTTTTCTTTTTTTTTGAGTTGGAATCTCACTCTGTTACCCAGGCTGGAGTGCAGTGGTACGAATGATTGCAGCTCACTGCAGCCTTGACATCTTGGGCTCAAGTAATCCTTCTACCTCAGCCTCTTGAGTAGCTGGGAGTACAGTCATGTACCACCATACTTGGCTGATTTTTGTATTTTTTTGTAGAGACGAGGTCTCATTATGTTGCCTAGGCTGGTCTCGAACTCCTGCACTCAAACAATTCTCCCACCTTGGGATTACAGGTGTAAGGCATCCTGCCTGGCCAGCGACAGGATTTCATCCGTCCTGTTTGCTGTTCCATATGTGATGCCTAGCCCCAGGCCTGATTGAACAAGGACTCAATAAAGATTTACTGAATGTGTGAGTTCTCACAGTGGCCCCAGGAGGCCGGCACTTTTGTCATCCCCACTTCAGAGATGAGGGGACTGAGGCTCAGAGAGAGGATGTCACTCAGCCAAAGCTATACAGCTGGTGTGGGACTTGACCAGTTACATCCAGCTACAAAATCCATACTCTTCATGTTGGTCCTCTTGCTGCTGGTTCGCCTGTTACAGACCATCTGGCACCTCACAAGCTCTGAAGGGAAGGATGTGTTTCTGAGCCCTGGTTTCTGCAACAAACTAATTTTCTCTGCTGCAAAACGTTCAATAGGAGTTCAACTAAGCTTCTCCCATCTAAAATATCAAGCTTTCCTGCTCCATCTCATCAGCCCTACTCTCCTTTCTCTAGAAATCCTGCAGCTTTTGCCCCACTCAGAAAATTTTTTTTCAGTTCCACAAGAAAATTGGGTGAGTTCAAATATCAGCTGGTGTTACGTGGATTCTGGGGCGTTACGAATCAGCTTTCTGGCCTTGAGAACAAGATTTAATCAGCTTTGCTGTGCCTCCATCTAGTTGTCTGAGAAAGAAGGGGCCAAGACTACAAATGTGGTTCTAGAACATTCCAAGTATTATGTGTGCACTCACTCACCACATGCCTGCAACATGGAGGTGAGAGTTCAAAAGGAATGGGTGCTTACCTCTCGACATAAGGCCCTGACAACCCCACGTGCCTGTCCCAACCAACTCAAGAGATGAGATCACGTTCTCAGAATCATTGAGGTGAATTGATTTTTTTTTGACAATTTTGATTTAAAAATAACTTACACCAGAAAGTCTCTTTATTTTATTTTATTTTTTGAGTTGGAGTCTCACTTTGTCACCCAGGCTGGAGTGCAGTGGCATGCTCACGGCCACTGCAGCCTTGACCTGCTGGGTTCAGGCGATCCTTTCAGCCTCAACCTTCCAAGTAACTGGAACTACAGGCATGCGCCACCACACCCAGCTAATTTTTTAATTTATTGTGGAGATGAGGTCTCGCCAAGTTGCCCAGGTTGGTCTCAAATCCACGGGCTCAGGCAATCCTCTCACCTCGGCCTCCCAAAGTGCTGGGATTATAGGCGTGAGCCACCGCGTCCAGCTTCTCTTTATTTTATTTTAATTATTATGATGATTTTATAGAGACAGAGTCTCGCTCTCTCGCCCAGGCTGGAGTGCAGTGGCACTATCATAGCTCACTGCAGCCTTGAACTTCTGGGCTCAAACAATCCTCCCCACCCTCAGTCTTCTGGGTAGCTGGGATTACAGGTGTGAGGCACCACGCCTGGCTAATTTATTTTATTTTTTTGATTAAAAAAAATTTTTTTAGTTGAAGTTTCACTCTATCATCCAGGTTGGAGTGCAGTGGCACACACATGGCCACTGCAGCCTCGACCTGCTAGGTTCAGGTGATCCTTCTGCCTCGGGCTTCCAAGTAGCTGGAATTACAGGTGTGCACCACCATGCCTGGCTAATGTTTTGATTTTATTGTAGAGATGAGGTCTCACCAAGTTGCCAGGGCTGGTCTCAAACCCATGGGCTCAGGCAATCCACTCACTTCAGCCTCCCAAACTGCTGGGATTATAGGCATCAGCCGTCGTGTCCGGCCTTATTTTTATGTTTGTAGAGATTGGGGTGTTGCTATGTTGCCCAGTCTGATCTCAAACTCGTGGCCTCAAGTGATCCTTTCTCCTTGGCCTCCCCAAGTGCTGTGATTACCGACATGAGCCACCACACCCAGCCTCATTTGTTAGTCCTTGTATTTTATGGTGTTCTGACATCCTGGTTGATTTTAATTGTTTATTTT
This sequence comes from Cephalopachus bancanus, assembly GCA_027257055.1. Taxonomy (NCBI): domain Eukaryota; kingdom Metazoa; phylum Chordata; class Mammalia; order Primates; family Tarsiidae; genus Cephalopachus; species Cephalopachus bancanus. Next base: position 2,371,953 of record JAPVLO010000242.1, on the reverse strand, counting down.
TTTAATATGTGAGAAGCATAAGCATGGCTAAAAAAATCAGAATTAAGCCAGGCATGGTGGCTCATGCCTGTAATCTCAGCACTTTGAGAAACAGAGGTGAGAGGATTGCCTGAGTTCAGGGGTTCAAGACCAGCCTGGGCAACTTGGTGAGATCTTGTCTCTACAATAAATCAAAAAATTTAGCCAGGCATGCTGGTGAATGCCTGTTGTTCCAGCTACTTGGAAGGTTGAAGCAGAAGGATCACCTGAGCTCAGCAGGTCAAGGCTGCGGTGGCCATGAGCGTGCCACTGCTCTCCAGCCTGGGTGACAGAGTGAGACTCCAACTAAAAAAAAAAAAAAATCAGAACTTTACAAAAGGGCAGACCAGAGAGGTGTGACTTCCTCCTCCTTCCCATGGGATCCTCTTCCAGTTTCCCCCTTCTATCTACCTTGTTCCCACTCACTCCTGTGGAGAAAACTCCCCTTTTGGGCTTATCATTCTGTTATTTCTTATTGCACAAATGAGCAGACACATGAATATTTTCTCATCTTTTTGTTCCATGAAAGGCCACATACTACGGACACCTTATTGCACTTTTTTTTTCCTGCTTAGCAGAGGATCCTGGAAATCAGTTCATAGCGATCTCCTCATTCTTTTTTATGGTAGCTGCACTGTATTCCATTGTGTGGACGGATCGTTTGTTCCACAGCTCTCCTACACATGGGCATGTTGGTTGTTTTTAATATTTTGCAATTACAAGCAGTGCTGCAGTGAACAGCCTCACACATGTGCATTTTCATATTGCTGGAGGTGAATTTCTAGGGGGAAAAGAAGAGTCAAGAGATAGAGTACCAAGGCAGTGCATGTGTACTGCCTGTGAGAGTTAGTAGTTTTGTTTACAATTTCATTCATTTTAACCCTGACATATGTCTTTTTATCATGGGAAATTTCAGATGTACAAAACTAGTGGGAGCAAGCAGTCACCTGACCTCAGAAAGTGTGAGTGAGTGGCCAGCTGGTTTTGTCTGTTCCTCCATCCACACCTGCGTCCACTCCTCCATCCGCCTCCTGCCCCACCTCTGTGCTGGATTACTTTGGGGCAAAGTCTGTAGAGTTTGTTTTGTTTTGTGTTGGAGTCTCACTGTCACACAAGCTGGAGTGCAGTGGCACACTCACGGCCACTACAGCCTCAAATTGCTGGGCTCAGGCGACCTTCCATCTCAGCCTCCCAAGTAGCTGGAATAACAGGCGTGCGTCACCATGCCTGGCTAGTGTTTTGATGATTTTTTTGTACAGACAAGGTCTGGCCAAGTTGCCCAGGCTGGGCTCGAACCCCTGGACTCAGACAATCCTCTTGCCTCTGTCTCTATAATCCCCAAATACAGGGATTATAGGCTTAAGCCACATGCCTGGCCTTTGTTCTGTTTTTAATTCAGAAAGTGAAACCTCTTATTCCTTGGCCAAATCCAGGGTGCATAGCTACTCATATCTGCAAGGGACTCTGTGAAGGTATTTTTCTTTTTTAGCCCTTGCAGTTGGGTTGGGAGTGGACCTTGTGTGACTGGTTCACAAAGTCTGCACAGAGAGGGAGTGTCTTGGCCACCCTTAGAGCCTTGCCCCTTCCGCTATCCCTTCTCCCTCCCTCTTCCTCCTGTGGGGGTGTGGAGGGCAGGAGGGGAGTTTCTCTTCGCTGCCAAGGCTGCTCCTGACCTGTCCTCGCGATACAGAGATCCACTAATGTCTGTCCATATTGTCACAGACCCTAGAGAAAGCATGGCGAGGGCTCAAGAGCTCCTGTACATTCCTGAACAATATCCTTGAGAGCTAATAAAAGGTGCGCTTCCTTTCATGTCCAGTATGCACTCCCAGCAAGCAGCTTCGGGGGATCCTTGACTTCCCTGTAGTCTATGCCCAATCAACTGAAAGAGGCAAATCTCCATTTTCTCCCTTTTTCTGAGTGGTTATAAGTTTGAATAATATAGTATCAATGTAATTGTAAGCCTTTTGATTTGTATAACTTTTTTTTTTTTTTTTGAGTTGGAATCTCACTCTGTTGCCGGGACTGAAGTGCAGTGGCCACTCCCGGCCACCGCAGCCTCGATCTGGTGGGCTTCGGCGATCCTTCTGCCTCAGCCTTCCAAGTAGCTGGAACTCTAGGTATGCGCTACCACGCCCAGCTGATTTTTGTTTTTGATTTATTGTAGAGATGAGGTCTCGCCAAGTTGTCCGGGTGGGTCTTGAACCCATGGGCTCAGGCAACCCACTCACCTTGGCCTTCCGTAGCACAGGATTACAGGTTGAGCCACCGAGCCTGGCTGATTTGTATAACTTTTATATCAATATAATCATAAGTGTTGTGATTTGTATAACTTTTGTGTAATGCATGATGTCTTAGGCCTTGTAAACTCCCTTTATGGCAAGCTTGATCAATGCTTCTGCTGGGCCCAACTAATAAAAGCTATGAGATACCTACCACCTTGAAATCTGCGCTGAAAAATGTCACTATTGATAAACACGACTGAAACTCAAGTTCTATACAATGCTCTGCTGGTCACATGGCTAATGTATAGGTACCAACAACTCTCCTGGAGGGTAAGCAGAACCACTTTAGAAAGACCTCGAGTCTGGCTCTGCTCCCTGGATTCAAACTCAGAAATAGACCTCTTTCTACCAGGTCCCTGCCCCTTTGATTTATTGGTATCAAGGGGAGCAGCTGAATGTTATTCAGACCATAACACTCACAGGCTCCAAATCCCTCAGGACCCTCCCCACCAGCTTGCTTTCTTTTTTCTTTTTTTGTAGAAATAAGGTCTTGCAATGTTGTCCAGGCTAGTCTTGACCTCCTAGGCTCAAGCAATCCTCCTGCCTCAACCTCCTGTGTAGTTGAGGCTACAGGCATGCACTACCACTCCCAGATACTTTTTTAATTTTTTTTTTGTAGAGGAGAGGTCTTGCTATCTTGCCCAGGCTGGTCTCAAACTCCTGGCCTCAAGCGATTCTTTCACTTCAGTCTTCCAAAGTGCTATGATTATAGGCATAAGCCACCATACCTGGCCTGATTTTTGTTTATTGACATAGTTTAAGTTATGTATTAATTGATATGAGGAATTTAGTTAAACTTATGTATTCAATCTACAAAGTTTGCTGTTGTTACTAATTCCTTAGGATTTTCTTTTCTTTTCTTTGAGTTGGAGTCTCACTCTGTCACCCAGAGTGCAGTAGCACTCTCATCACAGCTGCTGCAGCCTCGACGTGCTGGGCCCAGGCGATCCTTCCACTTCAGCCTTCCAAGTATTACAGGTGTGCGCTACCACGCCCGGCTGATTTTTGTTTTGATTTATTGTAGAGATGAGGTCTCGCCAAGTTGCCCCAACCGGTCTCGAACCTGCAGGCTCAGGCAATCCTCTCACTTCTGCCTCCCAAAGGGCTGGGCTTACCGGCATGAGCCACCTTGCCTGGCTAGGATTTTATATGCCATTGATCATGCCATCAGCAAATAGGAATATATTTATTTTTTTTTTTTTAAATCTAAGTGCTTTTTTCTCCCTGCCTTATTGAACTGACCAAGACTTCCAGTACAACAGAAGTGATAAGAGCAGAGAAACTTGCCTTCTTTCCAATAGTAAGGGAAAGCAATAAGAATTAATTACTTGTAGGTTTTTTGTAGATACCTGCAATCAAATTAAGCAAGTTTTTTTTTGTTCCTAGTTTGCTGAGAATTAAAAACATTTTTGTCATGAGTGGGTGTGAATTTTGTCAAATACTTTTTCTGCATCAATTGATATATTAATATTGTTTTTTCTTTTTTTTTTTTTTTGAGACAGAGTCTCATGCTGTCGCTGAGGCTGGAGTGCAGTGGCGTTGATCACAGCTCACTGCAATTTTGAACTCCTTGGCTCAATTAATCCTCCTGCCTCAGCTTCCTGAGTAGCTAGGACTACAGGCACTCACCACCATATCTGGTTTATTACAAACAAATGTTTCTTTTTAGAGACAGGGTTTGCACAGCCATCCTCTTGCCCCAAAGCTGTGGGATTATAGGTGTGAGCCACTATATGTGGCTTGTTTGGGTTTTTTTTCTTTTTTACTTTATTTATTTATTTATTTTTATTTTATTTTATTTTTTTTGAGTTGGAGTCTCACCCTGTCACCCAGACTGGAGTGCAGTGGCCACTCCCGGCCACCGCAGCCTCGCCTGATGGGCTCCGGTGATCCTTCCGCCTCAGCCTTCCAAGTAGCCGGAATTACAGGCGTGCGCTACCACGCCCAGCTAATTTTTTGATTTATTGTAGAGATGAAGTCTCGCCTGCCCAGGCGAGTCTCGAACCCGCGGGCCCAGGCAATCCACTCACCTCAGCCTCCCAAAGGCGCAGGATTACAGACTGAGCCACGGAGCCCGGCTTTTTTGTTACTTTAATGTGATGAATTACACTGACTGATTTTTGAGTGTTTTGGTTTGTTGTTGTTGTTGTTGTTGTTGTTAGTTTGTTTTTGAGTTGGAGTCTTATGGCCACTGCAGCCTCAAACTTCTGGGCTCAAGGAATCCTTCTGCCTCTCCTTCCAGGTAGCTGGAACCATAGGCACGCACCACCACTCCCAGCTAATACTGTTTTGATTTATCGTAGAGATGAAGTCTTGCCAAGTTGCCCAGGCTGGTCTCAAACTCCTAGGCTCAGTCAGTCCTCTTTCCTCCACCTCCCAAAGTGCTGGACTACAGGCGTGAGCCACTGTGCCCAGTCTTATCTTTGGATGCTAAACCAACTTTATATTCCTGAAATTCAACCCTTCTTTTTCATGACATATTTATGTATTGTTGGATTTGACTTGCTTATGTTTTGTTTTGTTTTTTTTGAGCTGGAGTCTCACTCTGTCGCCCAGAATGGAGTGCAGTGGCCGCTCCCGGCCACCACAGCCTTGACCTGCTGGGCTCCGGTGATCCTTCCACCTCAGCCTTCCAAATAGCCGGAATTACAGGCATGCGCTATCATGCCCGGCTGATTTTTTGATTTATTGTAGAGATGAGGTCTCGCTGCCCAGGCGGGTCTTGAACCCGCGGGCTCAGGCAATCCACTCACCTCAGCCTCCCAAAGGTGCGGGATTACAGGCTGAGCCACCGAGCCCGACGACTTGCTTATGTTTTGTGAATGATTTTTGTATTTATGGTCTGTAAGGTCCTTGGCATCAGGGTTATGCTGGTCTCATAAATCAAATTGCAAAGTGTGTCTTTATCCTTTATATTCTGAAAGAGTTTGTGTAAGATTGGTACTGTTTCTTCCTTAAATATTTGATAGAATGCACTAGTAAAACCATCTCAGGCTAAACTTTTCTCTGAGGGTTTTTGATAACAAATTTTTTAAATCTAATACATATAAAGATATTCAGATATTTCATTTTTTGCGTTTATTTTGGTAAGTTGTATCTTAAGCAATTTTCTACTTTAAATTGTCAAATTTATTGGCATAAAATTATTTTTATTAATATTACTTTGAGTCAGAGTCTCATTTTGTCACCCAGGCTGGAGTGCAGTGACATGCTCACAGCCACTGCAGCCTTGACCTGCTTGACTCAGGCGATCCTTCTGCCTCAGCCTTCCAAGTAACTGGAACCACAGGCGTGTTCTACCACACCCAGCTAATTAAAAAAAAAAAATTATTGTAGAGATAAGGTCTCATCATGTTGCCCAGGCTGGTCTCAAACCCGTGGGCTCAGGCAATCCTCTTGCCTTGGTCTCCCAAAGTGTTGGGATTGCAGGCATGAACCACCACACTCAGCTTGTCATAAAATTATTTATAATATTTCCTTATTATCTTTTCCATGTCCGTAAGATCTTAGTGGCATATCCTCTTTCATCTTTGATACTGAGGTTCTTATGCTGGAGAAGGATGAGATCAGCACACTCCATCCTGTCACTGCCACTGAACACACTGATAAAACCTGGACTGAATGCATGGAGCATCTATAGGAAGTCTGGAAAGAAAACAGTAGCAGGTTAGTTGGAGAAGACCATAACTTGAAATTCCAATGAACTGGAGGTGAGATCATCATTTTTGTTCCTTTGGCACCTGCTGTCCTGAGTGCAATACAGCCTAAATCCCAGAAGTGGGAACTGGGGCACATTTAGAGAGAGCCCTGGGGGGAAGGTTCTTTAGTTTTGGCTTGAGTGGCAGGAAATTCCTAACACCCAGAACACAGAAATTTCTCCTGTTTTATTTTCTTCTCTCCATTTTTTAAAGTTCCAGCCCCCAAGCCATCCCATTGTAACAGCAGTAAAGGCCACAATGAGCAAAGGAGCCCCCAGGAATCAAAATGCTGAGGAAAGGAAGCGCTCCTCTTCAATTGACTAATAATGCTTGTTACTTTTCTATCTCCTTTTCTGACTTCCATCATTTGGTGACAGATGTGGAAGAAGTTGGAGAAGTATGCAACAGTAAACTAATTTTTTGGCCCCAGTTTTCTGGCCTTAGATCCAAAAAAGGGACTCAGAGGGAACTGAAAAGTACCAGGGAGACTGTGGAGAGAAAGGAGCTCTCCCTTAAGTTAAGGGAGCCCATGCCTGGGCCGACAAAGACTTAAAGCTGGTATTGTACAAATGCTCCAACAGACCATCATGCACACTCTTGAAATGAGTGGAAGGAAATAAAGTGTCAGCAAATAAACAGATGATAAAAGGAGAAGCCATGAGAATTTTATAACATAAAATAAATAACTCATTAGATAGGCTTATGAGTAGAGTAGTGATGACTGAGGTAACAGTTAAACTATTGAGATAGCATCAGTATCAATCATCCTATCTAAACAACAGAGAGAAAAAAAGTGAAAAACGATGAACACATCTTCAGAGACCTGTAGAAAAATACCCAAAAGGTCTAATATTCATGTCATCAGAGTCATAGAAGTAGGTGAGAATGATTGTTGATGCCAAAAAAAATATTTGAAGAATAATGACTGAAAATTACCAAAGTTTGTTGAAAAACATACACCTACAGATTCAGGAACCTCAGTGAACCCCAAAAGAATAAGCTAAAGAAATTTGTGCCCAAAGACATCATAATCAAATTTCTGGAAACTAAAGACAAAGTACAAACTTTGAAGGCCATCGGAGAAAACTTATGCGTTACCTGTGGTGTAATGAGATTTCAAATGGCTGCATATTTGTTATTAGAAATCACGGAGGCCAGAAAAAAATGACACAGCAGTGTTAACGTGCTAAAAGAAAAGAACTGTCAATGCAGAATTCTATGTTCAGAGAAAATATATTTTGTGAATAAATATGACATAAAAACATTCTAAGATAAAGAAAAATGAAGAGATTTAGTTGCCAGAAAGATTGTTCTAAAATAATTACCAAAGAAAAATTTCAGATAGACAGGAAATGATATTAGAAAGAAACCCGGAATATCAGGAATGAAGGAAGAATAACAAATTATTAAAATTCTGGTTAATATAATAACTATTCTCTCCCCCCCAAGTTGTTTAAAGTATATTTGACAGTTGAGACCAAAAATTACTGTACCGTCTTATGGGATTTTAATGTATGTAGATGTAATATATAGATACCATGGCATAAAGAGGGAGGTTAAAGAAGTTTATAGAGTGGCAAGACTTCCACCTTCCACTGAGAGTGGTAAAATATTGATTCCAGGTAGTCTGTGAAACTGTTATTATGTTGTAACCCTTAGGGAAGGCATTAATAAACCTATACAAAGAGATATGGTCAAATAATGGTAGAAACGAAATACTAAAATATGCTCACATAATTCAAAAAATTTAGAGGAGGAAAACAACGGGATAAAAAACAAAAGGAGCAAACAGGAAACAAATACATGAGCTTCTGATACATCTGGTTCTTTTTTTTTTTTTTTTTTTTTTGAGTTGGAGTCTCACTCTGTCACCCAGACCGGAGTGCAGCAGCCGCTCCGGCCACCGCAGCCTCGACCTGCTGGGCTCCAGCGATCCTTCCGCCTCAGTCTTCCGAGTAGCTGGAACTACAGGCGCGCTACCACTCCTGGGTAATTTTTTGATTTATTGTAGAGATGAGGTCTCGCCAAGTTGCCCAGGCGGGTCTCGAACCCGTGGGTTCAGGCGATCCACTCACCTCAGCCTCCCAAAGGCGCGGGATTACAGGCTGAGCCACCGAGCCCGGCTTTTTTTTTTTTTTTTTTTTGAGTTGGAGTCTCACTGTCACCCAGGTTGGAGTGCAGTAGCATGCTCACAGTCACTGCAGACTCAACCTACTGAGTTCAGGTGATCCTTTCATTTCAACTTTCCAAGTAGCAGGAACTACAGGTGTGTGCCACCACGCCCAGCTAATTTTATTATTATTATTATTTATTGAAGAGATGAGGTCTTGCCAAGTTGCCCAGGCTGATCTTGAACCCCTTGGCTTAGGCAATCCTCTTGCCTCAGCCTCCCAAAGTGCTGGGATTACAGGAGTGAGCCACTGTGCTTGGCTCTCTTTTCCTTTCTAAAATTTTTTAAAGCTGTAAATTGCCCTCTGAACACTTTTATAGCTGTGGCACACAAATTTTTGCATGCTTTTTATTATTATTCAGTTTGAAATGTTTTCTAATGTCCCATAAGATGTCTTCTTTGAGATCCATCACAGAAGTTAGCAGACTTTTCTTGTGAAGGGTCAAATAATAGATACTTCAAGCCTTGCAGACCATACAGTGGCTGTTTTCCAATAAAACTTTATTTGTGTAATTTGTCCCATAGACCATAGTTCAACAATTCCTGAACTATAGCTTTTTTTTAAAAGATATTCTATATATTTACTGAGTTTTGTGTGTGTCTGTTCTGTCAATTATCAATAGTAAGGTCTTCACATCTTTCACCATGATTGTGGATTTGTTTTCTTCTCCCTCTAGTTTTGTGAGTTTTGCTTAAGTTATTTTGAAGCCCTGACTTTAGATGTATTTATAACATTACTAATTATTGTGTATTGACATCATCATTATGACATATTGACTCTCTCATCATTATGAAATTTTCCTCTCTGTCTCTAATTATATTTTGTCTTAAAGTCTACTTTTGTCAAATATTAATATAGTCACTTTTGTGTATGTGTTAAACATATGGCACTAAATTGACCATATTAACCATGTTGAAGTGTACTGTTCAGTAGCGTTAAATACATTCACATTGTTGCCCAACAGATTTCTAGAACTTTTTCTTCTTGCAAAATTGACACTCTATACCTGTGAAACAACAGTTTTTTCTCCCTCTACTCACAGTCCTTGGCAACTACCTTTTACTTTCTGTTCTTTTATTTTTTTTTCTTTATTTCAATAGCTTTATGAAGTACAAATAATTATTGGTTACATGATTGCATTGTATAGTGGCAAAGAAGTCTGGGCTTTAATCTACTTTCTGTTTCTATGATTTTGGCCACTTTGGATACCTTATATGAGTGGAATCATACGGTATTTGTCCTTTTGTGATGGGCACATTTTACTTAGCATAATGTTCTTGAGGTTCTTCCTTGTTGTAGCATATGACACGATTTCCTTCTTTTTAAATGTTGCATAATACTCCACTGAATGTATATACCACATCTTGCTTATCCATTCACTTGTTGATGAACATTTGGGTTCCTTGAGTATTTTGAATAATGCTGCAGTGAATAAATGGATATGAAAATATCTCTATGAGATCTTGCTTTGAATTCTTTTGGATATATACCTAGAAGTAGAATTGCTGGGTTATAGGATACTTCTATTCTCAATTATTTGAGGAACAACCATATTGTTTTCCATTATGGCTGTGCTATTTTACATTCCTACCAGCAGTGCATGAGGGTTTCAATTTCTCCACATCCTTGCCAATACTTGTTATTTTTTGTTCTTTTGGTAGTATCCATCTTCATGGGTATGAGGTAATATCTTACTGTGATTTTGATTTGAATTTCTTTATGATTAGTAATGTTGAACATCTTTGAATATGCTTGTTGGCCACCTCAGATTTCTTATTCTTTGTCTTTGCATGGTATATCTCTTTCCATCCTTTTATTTTAAACATATTTTTATAGTAAAACACAACATGTTAAAATCTTTTTTTTTGTAGATAGTATACAACTGGATCTCATTTTTGTTTTGTTTTGTTTTTAATCCAGTCTGACAATCTCCATCTTTTAATTAACATTCTTGGTGTATTTATATTTAATATAATTATTGATATTAGGTTGTGATATCTTTGAGGGGTCAGAGACCAGACTCTAGTAGGTAGCGTAATGGCCACCTGAAGATGTCTATGGCCTAATCCCTGGAATCTGTGAATATGTTACCTTACATGGCAAAAAGATTTTGCAGATATGATTAAGGTTACTGACCTTAAAATGGGAAAGATTATTCTATCCTGGATAATCTGTGTAGGCCCAATTTAATCACAAGAGTCCTTGAAAGGGGAGAACCTTCCCAGGCTGGGTCAGAGAGATGAGATAGGAGAATGACACTTTGAAGTGTGAGAGGGACTTGGCTGATAGTTGCTGGCTTTGAAGATGGAGGAAGGAGGCCTCAAGTAAGGATATGTAGCAATAATCTTTAGAAACTGACACAATCCTCCTTATACCCAGCAAGAAAACAAGAAACTCAGTCCTACCACTGTAAAGAAATGAATTCTGCCAACAATCTAATTGAGCTAGGCCAGGCTCATGCCTGTAATCCCAGGACGTTGGAAGGCGGAGGCGAGAGGATTGTCTGAGCCCGGGGGTTCGAGACCAGCCTGGGTAACTTGGTGAGACCTCATCTCTACAATAAATCAAAAAAATTAGCCAGGCATGGTGGTGTGTGTCTATAGTTCCATATATCTGGAAGTCTGAGGCAGACGGATCACCTGAGTCCAGCAGGTTGAGACTGTGGAGGCCATGAGTGTGCCACTGTACTCCAGCCTGGGTGACAGAGTGAGACTCCAACTAAAAATACCCAAAAATAGCCGGGCGTGGTAGCGCGCGCCTGTGGTTCCAGCTACTTGGAAGGCTGAGGCGGAAGGATCGCCAGAGCCCAGCAGGTTGAGGCTGCGGTGGCTGGGAGCAGCCACTACACTCCAGTCTGGGTGACAGAGTGAGACTCCAACTCAAATAAATAAATAAATAAAAATAAAAATAAATATACTCAAAACAACAACAACAAAAAAATTGAGCTATGTTGATGAAAAGTCAAACTCTAAAATATTTACAGAGATTTATTCTGAGCCAAATACGAGTAACCATGGCCCAAGATGCAGTCCCAAGAAGTCCTGAGAACATGTACCCAAGTGGTTGGGTTATATCTCAGTTTTATGGATTTTAGAGAGACAGAAGTTTACAAGCAGGACATAAATCAATACATTTGAGATATACTTGGTTTGACCCAGAAAGGTGAGACTTCTTGGAGCAGCAGCTTACAAATTATAGGTGGACTTTAGGGATCTTTTAGTTGACAGTTGGTTGAGAGAGTTAAGCTATTGTCTAAAGACCTAAAATCGGGAGGAAGGAATGTCTGAGTTAAGATAAAGGGATTGTGGAGGTCGAGATTCTTATTATGTAGATGAAAACATCATAGGTGGCAGCCTTAAAGAAGATGGGTGGCAAATGTCTTTTATTCAGAACTTAAAGGTGTCCAACTCTCAGTTAATCTCCTGGATCTGGGAAATTCTAGAAGGAGAGAGATCTGGTTATGTTAATGGAGCTTCTCTACAGAGGCAAACATTTCCCCACAAGAGATGGCTTTGCAGGGCTATTTCAAAGTTAAGAAAATATATTTTGGGGTAAAATATTTTTATTTCCTTTAGGGCTTGCTATCTGTCTTGTGATGCTATCCCAGAGTCAGGTGGGAATTTGGTATCTTGTTTCTATGTCTGTTTCATCAGTCTTATGTTCTCTATTTTAATGCCTAAACTCCAAAGGCAAAGGGTATAATGAGGCATGTCTGACTTTGCACTTGTAGTAATCTAGAATTTAGTTTTTCAGGTTTCCCTTGGCTCTGAAGGAGTCTGTTCAGTTGGTTGAGGGACTTAGAATTTTATTTTTGGTTTATAGCAGGAAATGAGTTGTGCCCCACGTCTCCAGAAAGGCTGTCACCATCCCAATTGTCATGCAGTGAGACCTGTACCTCTGGAACTGTAAGATAATAAATGTGTACTGTATTAATCAACTAAGTTTGTGTTAATTTGTTATGGCAGCCACAGAAAACTAACATAACACTTGGGATTCACCCTCTCTATAGAGTCATCTCTTAACAGAATTCTTTCCCCTGCCATTCCAATTTTTCTACTAGCCTCAAGCTCTGTTTTCTTCCCTTCAAGCCAGTCAGACTGTGACTTGCTGTAGCTGGAGCTGCTCATGGCATGGGGGTTGCCTCCAGGTAAAAGACCATGAATTCACAGACCCCAATAATTTCCATTCATCTTTCTTTTATTTATTTATTTGTAAGTTGGAGTCTCACTCTGTTGCCCAGGCTAGAGTGCAGTGGCACTCTCGTGGCCACTGCAGCCTTGACCTGCTGGGCTCAAGTTATCCGTCCGCCTCAGCCTCCCAAGTAGCTGGACCCACAGGCGCACGCCATCACACCCAGCTTTTTTTTTTTTTTTTTTTTTGAGTTAGAGTCTTACTCAGTTGCCCAGACTGGAGTGCAGTGGCCGCTCCCGGCAACCACAGCCTTGCCTGCTGGGCTCCGGGGATCCTTCCGCCTCAGCCTTCCGAGTTACCGGAATTACAGGCATGCGCTACCACACCGGGCTGATTTTTTGATTTATTGTAGAGATGAGGTCTTGCCGCCCAGGCGGGTCTTGAACCCGCGGGCTTAGGCAATCCACTCACCTCAGCCGCCCAAAGGTGTGGGATTACAGGCTGAGCCACCGAGCCTGGCTTAATTTTTTAATTTGTTGTAGAGATGAAATCTTGCCATGTTACCCAGGCTGGTCTCAAACCCATGGGCTCAGGCAATCCTCTCGCCTCTGCCTCCCAAAGTGCTGGGATTACAGGCGTGAGCCACCGTGTATGGCTTCCATTCATCTTTCAAGGACGGTCTCTCCTCCAGTTTCTGCCTTTCTTTGGTCAATCTCCAAAACCTTCAAATAATTTTTTTTAAAAATGTTTTGCTCAGATTTTATAATTGTTACCTGAAGGAAGATCAGTCTACCATTACCAAAAGCCAAGACCTTATTATACTCTTCTGTCTACTTTTATGCTTGTGAAGGGACATAACATGGATTTAATATACCCAATGAGCAGCCATTATAACATTGCCAAAATCTCATGTTTTTCTAGCAGTTCCCTTAACTTACCCTCTAATCACTAGCCAAGGACAGAACTGGTTTCTTAAAGGTAGCTATTGCTAGTTGCTTTACAACTCCCTCCCCAGCTTGTTACTAATTAGCTTTTCTTTTCTTTTTTAGATTAGGAAACATGGTTTATTTAGAGAGTAAATTAGAGAGAGAAAGAGGAGCTTTACCTCCCCAAGATAGGGGAGGGGGCCAAAGCCAGGAAACATGGCCTGGCCATAGCTTAAAGAGCACATGGCCACACCATAGCTTCAAGAGGCAATGGTCACTAATTAGCTTTTCTATTTCAAGTATTTGCCTCCACCCATAAGACCCAGTTTAACCTAATCAGCCCTTCATGTCCTTCGTGACAGACAGACCCCACCACCATGGCAGCAGTCATGTGACTAACCCACTCATCTATCTGCTGTCCATCTCATGACGTCAGTATCTGTACTTACCTGTCCCTTTGTGATGATGTAGAGCAGACCACCATCCAACCACCTTAATGACCTGCCTCCATCAAAGGAAAGGATCAAAAGCATTCAACCTTGAGCAGCCAGTCGCCATTGCCTTACTAGACTCTGGTGTGGACATATGCTCTTTGAACTATGGCCGTCACCATGTTTCCTAAACTCTGGCCCCCTCTCCTATCTTGGAGAAGTGAATCCTCTCTCTCTCTCTCTCTCTCTCTCTCTCTCTCTCTCATTTACTTTCTATATAAGCTCTATTTTCTTTCTCTTTTTTTTTTTTTTGAGAAAGCAGGATTTATTGAGAAGACAGAAAAGCTTCCATAGTGGGAGGAGACCTGAGGGGCTTGCCCGATAAACTCTCTTTTCTAATCTAAGTTCTGTGCAATTGTTTGCATCTTTCATGTGGCACCGGATCACACCAGATACCCACATCCCCAGTGGGTCTGACCTAACAGTTTGCAATTTTCCATAATAAAAAAAGAAAAAAGAAAGAATCAAAAAATGGTTGCGTGGATCTTACCTTTTCTTTCTTCTTCTCCTCCTCCTCCTCCTTTTTTTCTTTTAGAGACAGGGTTTTGCTCAGTCGCCAAGGCTGGAGTGTGGTGGTGTGATCATATCTCACTGCAGCCTCACACTGCTGGGCTCAAGCAATCCTCTGGCCTCAGCCTCCTGAGTCGCTGGGACTACAGGTGTGTGCCACCACTCCTGGAAAATTCTTTTATTTTATCTTATTTTTGTAGAGATGAGGTCTCACTAGGTTACCCAGGCCTATCCCAATCTTGTGGCCTCAAGCCATCCTCTGGCCTCGACCTCCCGCAGAGCTGGAATTACAGGAATGAGCTACCGGCCGGCCAACTTTTCTTATTCTCTCTTAATCTGAAGCCTAAAAACGAGTTGCCATCTCTTAATATGGCACTTGTAATAAAAGAAAGTGAATGCAAGGGGAAGTTTTCAAAGCCTTTGCTATGGTGAGGAAAGACCCCAACCTCAGCAGCTAGGAGGAGGGAGGCGAAAGAAACCATATTTGTCAGGTCTCTTCCACCCCATGCAGTTCCACACCTTCACCAGCAGGGGGAAAAAGTAGTTTTGTGTTTCCGATGGATCTCGGCACCCCGAATTCCCCAACCAGAGCGAAGCAGAGGAAGAGCGCAGAGGAGTCCCCGACCAGTGATCGGGAGAAACTGGCCTAGAGGGCTCCCTCGGGACGCGGAGGCCCAGCGGAGCAGAGTGCTGCGCGCCTGGCAGCCCCGACTGTCGAGCGCCCGGTGTAACTTGGCTGGAACTAGCTGCCGACCGCTCCGCCTGGGGCTCGGGGCTGCAGCCGCGCACAGCCTCCCGCAGGGCGGCCGGGCGGCGCGGACGACAGGGCGGCCGGGGGAAGCCCGCGCCTGGGACCTTGGGGGACCAGGGCGCCGGCCCCGGGTCCCCAGCGCGATCCAGGTGAGCGGACGCCCGACCCCTCGGGATGCCGGGGAAGCCCGCGCCGGTGTCCGAGCGTGACCCCGGGGATACCGCGTCCGGGGACTCTGAGGTCTTGGTCAGGGTCGGGCTCAGGACTCCAGGAGCCCGTGGGCGAAATGGGTGGACGCGGAGAGAGCTGAGCGCGCTCGCGATCCAGGCTGCGCGCCCGGACACAGGTGTGTCTTCAGGGGCTGCGGTCAGGGCAGGGTGGAAAGGACTGTCTTCCATCAAGTGGCTTCACGGTAATCGCGTAAAAATAAATCGTGTTGGTGACACGGTGCGAGGGGGCGGGGGCGGGGGTGGTGGTGGTCGTGTTATGAGAGCTAAGCGTAGATCGTTCCCGTGAGGACCTTGGGCAAACTCTCTATGTTGTAGCCAGTGGTCCTGGGCTGTGCCCCGGAGTTTTGAGTTACTGCTTGGGTGAGCCGCAGATGGGAAGAAACGCCCGCCACTTTAGGGGTGTTTTAAGAGAAAGTCAGGGGGTGCTGAGACAGTGAGTTGGAGAGATTGGAACGCAAGGAACAGAAAGACAAGAAGCAAAGAGCCAGAAAAGGAAAGCGCTTGGATGCAGAGCCCGACGGGTCCCCCCAGTTCGGTGGGGCGCTCAGGGGCGCACGGCCGCTGCAGGAGCGCTGGGCGTGGGGAGGAGGCCTGACCCTGGACGAATGTCGGAGTCAGAGGAAGTCACTGGTCAAGACACCATTGGCTACCACTGGTGTTTTAAGGTTACCATGGGAGGGATAGAAATACATGTAGCATGTAGGCAACACGTTTTGGAAAACGATCAACTAAGACCCGCCTGGGCAGCGAGACCTCATCTCCACAATAAATCAAAAAATCAGCCGGGCGTGGTAGCGCATGCCTGTAATTCCGGCTACTTGGAAGGCTGAGGCGGAAGGATCCCTGGAGCCCAGCAGGTAGAGGCTGCGGTGGCCGGGAGCAGCCACTGCACTCGTCTGGGCGACAGAGTGAGACTCCAACTCAGAAAAAAAAAAAAAAAAAGATGCAAACATGTCATCGGATTAGGAGGTAAATTGCAAAGTGTGGAGATTTTTTTTAATACCCGGATGAACATCCAAAAAGGAATCTCAGAAAAGCAATTGTGTGTCAATAGTTAGACTTTAGGACTAAAGGGTTGCAAAAACAGTAGTTAGTTATTTACGCTAAGCCTCAATAACATTGCGTCTAGTGGTAATATTCTGCTTATATTGAGACGTATTTCAAGAAGGTGTCCATTTGTTTTAGACAGCTCATTAGTAGTTTGAAATAGATGAGAATGTACAATAGTCCAATAATTTGAATAATTACAAATTACAAAGTCAAGTAAATAAAACATTTGCCAACCTGCATGTTAAAATAGTAAGTTCAAATACATATCAAAAGAAACATACTGCTCTAGAATGCTACTCTTTCCTCTGTTCTTGAACTTGAGGGCTAAGGGGCTCTTTGTTAGTGAAGAATACAACCTGTATGACCCAGACAGGCCTGCCTTATCTGATTCTGCTTCTTCCTTCTCAGTTGACCAGCTCGAGGGTTTTTCTGTGCACACTTGCAAAAAGAAACTGTATTCTTGTGTTTTAAATTTTGCCTATCCTTCTTGGTGTTTAACAAAATTTGAAAGGGGGCATGGCAATACAGACATGGCAATACAGCCTCAATTATTGGACAGAGATTGTTGGCTGAGAAACAAGTGAGGGGCAGAAGGGGTGGATGGAATGACCTCATTTGGCTTTGCGGGCTATTTCTTCCTAAATGATGAGTTTGGGACAAGCACTCAGGCTTAGTTTCCACTGAAAGGCATTAGAAATGTTTTCTCAAGCAGTGTTCATCTAGGAGTATTCGGGAACCTCTCAACACTGTCTCATCAGCCCCAGGAACTGATTTCTAGTACCTCAGAGGCAAGGTATTTGTCAATAAACCTTATCTTGAAGCTTGCTCTAATACATTTTATATGACTCCAACGGAACTCAGCAATTTATCAAAATATGTGCTATTAGTTATATTTCTTCTGCTTTGTTTTTTTTTTTTTGGTCAGAGTCTCACTCTATTGCCCAGGCTGTAGTACAGTGGTATGATCATAGCTCACCGGTGTCTTGAGCTCCTGGGCTCAAGTGGTCTTTTTGCCTTAGTCTCCTGAGTAGCTGAGACTATAGGCATGCACCACCACATCCAGATAACTTTTTTATTTTTTTAGAGATGAGGTCTTGCTATGTTGCCAAGGCTGGTCTCGAACTCCTGGGCTCAGGCAATCCTCCTGCCTCCACCTCCAAAGTGCTGGGAGTACAGACATGAGCCACTGCGCCCAGTTTTTTAAAAAATATAATGCAATAGAAAATGTTGCATTATGGGCTATGTAATTCTTTCTGTTGGTTGTTCACATTTGAACTGGTGCCTTCTGTGTTTTGTATAGTGAAAAACCAAATAATCATTGCATAAGTAAGGTACGAGTTCTGTATCTTTTCTAATGTGTAAACACTCTAGAAATAGACAATCCTTGACTAGTGTGTGGCAGCTCCTCTGATCTCATCAAGAAGCAGGCTCCTTTTTTTCTCTGTCCTCAGCGGGTACTTCCCATCTTTCAGGTTTCCTCATGATTGCAAAGTGACTACTGAAGTTTCAGACATAACCACATTCTAGGCAGGGAGAAGGAAGAAAGGGAGAAGGCAGCTGAATAAGACTTAGCAACCTCTGCTGGGCATGGTGATGCATACATATAGTCTCAGCTACTCAGGAGGCTGAGGTAGGAGGATCGATTGAGCCCAGGAGTTTGAGGCTGCAGTGAGCTATGGTCATACCACTGCACTCCAGCCTGGTGACAGAGCAAGACTCTTTCTCTAAACAACTTTTTTTAAAGGACAAAGAAGGAATGTAACAACTTCCACTTAAATTTTGTGATAGATTGTCTACAAAGATGGCTGCCAATTATTTCTGTATGCTCAAATCACTTTTCCTGTCAAGGGATGGAGTCTTTTTCTCTTTTTCTTTAGTCAGGGCTGGCCCTGTGACTTACTCTAACCAATAGAATGTACTAGGAGGCTTTACTAGGCTTAGCTGCTTCTGTTTTCACCCCCTTGGGATCCAGCTGCTGTGTGAAGAAGCTTAGGTGAGACTACTGAATAATGAACAACCATGGGCAGAGAGGCCTGGCCAATGCCCAGCTATTCCAGCTCCCCCAGCTGAGGTGTCAGTCATGAAGCCATCTTGGATGTACCAGCCCCAGTCAAACTCCAGTTTGCAATACAAGCGCCACCCAACTGAGCCCTGCTGATTGATTTACAGAAATTGTTAGGCCAGACCCAACGATGGGGTGGGTTGTGGGGGACCTGTGATCCTGTGCCCTGTGAAAGATGCAAAAAATCGCACAAAAGTTAGATTGGAAAATATGGTTTATTTAGAAAGTAAATTGAAGAGAGAGAGAGAGAGAGGAGATTCACCTCCCTAAGGTGGGGGAGGGGTCCAAAACTTAGGAAAACATGGCAGCCATAACTCAAAGAGTCACATGGCAAGACCAGAGGTTAGCAAAGCAATGGCAAATGGCTGCTTAAGTTTGAATGCTTTAAATCCTTCCCTTTGATGGGGGCAGGTTGTTAAGGTGATTGGGTGGTGATCTTTTTCACAGCAGCATGAAGGAGACAGGTAAGCACAGGTAGTGACGCCAGGTGATAGATGTGGCAGGCAGATGGGTGGGCTAGTCACATAACTGCTGCCATGGTGGTCAGGTCTGTCTGTGTCATGGAGGTCCCGAAAGGCTGATTAAGTTATCTTGGTATAGGTGATACTTGAAATAGAAAAGCTAATTAGTGCAAATCAACCCAGGGAGGGGTTGTAAAACCATGATCAATAGCTACCTCTGAGAAACTGGTTCTGTCCTTGATTAGAAGGCAAGCTAGGTAATGTTAAAAGGATATGGCAGAACTGGGCAGTGTCAAAATGGCTGATCTTTATCTATGTGAACTCCATCTTGGTCCTTTCAGAAATGATCAGAAATAGTAAATCGTTGCTGAATTATGCTGAAACACATAAATTATGCTGAAACGCAATTCGTTGTCCCATGCCTCCAAATGCCAAGATGCTCAAGAAGCGAGGTTCATGAGTTGGGCCCTGTGCCCTATTAGACATGTTAGAAGTCTTTTACCGCCGGGCTCGGTGGCTCAGCCTGTAATCCCACGCCTTTGGGAGGCTGAGGTGAGTGGATTGCCTGAGCCCGTGGGTTCGAGACCCGCCTGGGCAGGTGAGACCTCATCTCTACAATAAATCAAAAAATCAGTCGGGCGTGGTAGTGCATGCCTGTAATTCCGGCTACTCGGAAGGCTGAGGCGGAAGGATCGCCGGAGCCCAGCAGGTCGAGGCTGTGGTGGCCGGGAGCGGCCACTGCACTCCAGTCTGAACGACAGAGTGAGACTCCAACTCAAAAAAAAAAAAAAAAGAAGTCTGTTACCCTCAAGAAAGGTGATGGTTGTTGGGGGTGTGGAGAGGAGGAAACCGTTGGCCACAGCAGCTAGTCACATGGTGGCCGCTTGGGACAGGAAAGGATCTCTGGGATCTCAGCAGCAGGATCCTATGGGATTACCACTCTTGTTCTTCGGCGTTAATGGGACTGGGCCGCCCACGTTTGCCGTGCTCCTGTGTTCTTCCTCAGCCTTTCATCCTCAGCTGCTGCCTTGTATTTTCTGTGCCTGTGTGACCTCAGGCTGCCCCCAGCCCTGACTCTGTGCACACCATGAGTGCCCAGCTCTGGGCTGCTGCCATGGACCTAGTGCCAGTTCTCAGAGAGAAAGTCAGATGGGATCAACTCCTGGTCTAGCCAGGGCCCTGCACAGGTCATTGCCGGCCCTGGATTGTCCCTTCATCTCTGGCAGAGGAGGGACATGGCTTGGGGAAGATTTTGTCAATAACAGGGGCTATGAGAGGGGCAGGCTCCCTTGGGGCACCATGCATGTGACAACTGACGTTTTCTTCCAGTCTAGTGAATGGGAAAGAGACAGGGAAGAAAGACAATGTGACATGGTAGATTTGCCCCTGAGCTCTGGAAGAGCTGAATCGAGTCCTAGCTAGCCCCCTTCCTGGCGGTGTGAGCTTGAGCAGGTTTTGTAGAATGTTGTCTCAGTTTTCTCCTCTGTAAAATGGGGTGATAGGTACCCACTTCAGAGGGTTACTATAAAGATTAAATGAGAAAGTACATGTAAAACATTGTATGTGCTCACTAAACGTAGCTGTTTTGTTATTGTTTTGCTTTACTTATATAAGCAACCCTGTGTCTCCTTTGTGGAATCAATGCTTCCTTTCTTTTCTTTTTTTTTTTGAGTTGGAGTCTCACTCTATCGCCCAGGCTGGAGTGCAGTGGCACACTCGTGGCCACTTCAGCATCGACCTGCTGGGCTCCAGCAATCCTTCTGCCTCAGCCTTCCAAGTAGCCAGAACTACAGGCGTGTGCTACTATATCCGGCTTATTTTTTTTATTGTAGAGACGAGGTCTTGTTAAGTTGCCCAGGCTGGTCTCAAACCCATGGCCTCAGGCAATCCACTCGCCTCAGCCTCCTTTCTTTTCTTTTTCCTTCCTTCCTTCCTTCGTCCCTCTCTCCCTCCCTCCTTCCCTCTCTTTCTTTCTTTTTGAGTCAGGGGTCATGTGTTATCACAGTCTCCAACTCCTGGGCTCAGGTAATCCTTCCTCCTCAGCCTCCTGAGTAGCTGGGACTACAGGTGTGCACCACCACGCCAGGCTCATTTTTTAATTTGTGTAGAGACAAGGTCTCGCTATGTTGCCCAGGCTGCTCTCCAACTCCTAGGCTCAAGCAATCCTGTCTCAACCTTCCAAGTAGTTGGGATGACAGATGTGAGCCACATCCCTGTCGTCGTTGGACATACCCCTGGTTGGTTGTGACATTTCTTTTATAACTCCTGAGGGGCAGGTGGTACCCTTTGTAAAAATTCATAGTTGACTTCGGGAGCCTGAGGCTGATGTGGGTTTATCACCGCTGGTTGGAGAATACCTTTACATCTTAGGGTAACCTGTGAAGATGAGGCAAGAAAAACTATGGCTTGTCCTAAAGCAACTTGTTTTTACTTCTTTATAAACTAACCTGCTCTTGTAATGTTCAGACAGGACAGAAGGGTGTGAGACCTTCCTCCCTTCCCGCTTGCTAGGGGTGGGCAGCTGCTGCTAAGTGGCTCTCAACCTTCTTCCAGCATTAAAAAAAAATGCATTAACAAACATACACATGCATGTCTTGTTTCTAGTTTAACACAAACGGTGTCCCACTGAATGTTTTGTTATTGCTTCTTTTTGTACATTTCTTGGTGTGTTCCCATTGCAGCATTCCATAACTCCATTTCCTTCTTTTTAACTGCTCCATTAGTTCCCCTTGCATGGGAGGACCACGACTGACTCATCCCATATGACAATCATTTCCAAAAAGACTATGTCTAAAGCTAAACACTTCACTAGATTTTTTAATTACAGAAAAAACAGGTCAGGCATGTTGCCTCATGCCTGTAATCCTAGCACTTTGTGAGGCTGAAGCTGGAGGATTGCTTGAGGATTGGAGTTTGAGACCAGCCTGGGCAATATAGCAAGACCCTGTCTCTGCAAATACTACTACTACTACTACTACTACTACTACTACTACTATACTACTAAAAAATAATAAGTTAGCTGGGTACTGTGGCACACACCTGAGGTTCTCGTTACTCAGGAGGCTAAGGTGGAAAGATTGCTTGAGCCCAGCAATAAATAAATAAAATAAAAAGAAAGGGTCTAAAACCTGTTGCATGAATGAATAGAAGAAAATGAATAAATGAGTGAAATGTTATTCTGTCTGGCTTCTGTTGCCCATTCCCTTTCTTTTTATTTTTTTATTGCTGGGCTCAAGTGATTGGTCCACCTTAGCCTCCTGAGTAGCTAGAACCTCAGGTGTGTGCCACAGTGCCCAAGTAAGAGACGGTGCTCAAAAGAAGATGTGCGAGCAGCCAACAGACACATAAAAAATTTTCAACCTCACTAGTCTTCAAAGAAATGCAAATTAAAACTACACTGAGATACCACCTAACTCCAGTTAGAATGGCCATCATCAATAACTCAAAAAATAACAGTTGCTGGAGAGGATGTGGTAAAAAGGGAACACTTCTACACTGTTGATGGGAGAGCAAACTAGTACAGCCTCTGTGGAAAACAGTGTGGCGATTCCTAAAAGTTCTAAAAATCGACCTTCCATATATCCCTGCAATTCCCCTACTGGGAATATACCCGAAGAACTCAAATTACTCTATAAAAACGATACCTGCACACATATGTTTATCGCAGCATTGTTCACAATAGCAAGAACATGGAACCAACGGTGCTGCCAATCAAAAGAGGACTGGATAAAAAAATGTGGTACATAACAATGGAATATTACGCAGCCATAACGACAAACAAAATCATGAACTTCACAGCAACCTGGATGAACTTAGAGTCTATAATACTGAGTGATCTTTCACAGAAACAAAGAATTGAGTATCAAATGTTCTCACTCATAAGTGGACCTTGAACAACTACCGTAATACTATAAGAAAAAGACTGACAGTGGCAGGAAACTGCGGGGGAGTTGGGGGATGGGGAGGCGGGATTGGCAGTAGTGGGAATCTGCCTGGGGAGGGGGACACACCTCATCAACAAGGGTGCCTGCATAATGAATATCTGTATACCTAACCCTGAATTGTACCCCACAATTTTAAAATAAAAATTTTAAAAGTTAAAAAAAAAAAAAAGCATGACTTACACATGCAAAAGGCTTGTATACAAGGAGGGGGGCGGCATCAACAATCTCCTGGGACCCCCGGGTCCCTTGGCTCTTTGCCTATAGTCTCAGAGGAGGAAAGATATCCTTGCAGTATCTAGCTTCTTTTTTTTTTTTTTTTTTTTTTGAGTTGGAGTCTCACTCGGTCGCCCAGACTGGAGTGCAGTGGCCGCTTCCGGCCACCACAGCCTCGCCTGCTGGGCTCCGGGATCCTTCCACCTCAGCCTTCTGAGTAGCCAGAATTACAGGCGCGCGCTACCATGCCCGGCTGATTTTTTGATTTACTGTAGAGATGAGGTCTCTCGCTGCCCAGGCGGGTCTCGAACCCGTGGGCTCAGGCAGTCCACTCACCTCAGCTTTCCAAAGGCACTGAATTACAGGCTGAGCCACCAAGCCCGGCTAGTATCTAACTTCTTAAAGGACTGTTACCACATTACAATTACTTTTTTCCCCCAAAGCTAATTAAAGTACCCACAGAGCACTGAGACTGACTTCATTGGCTGAGTCACAATGTAACAGTAGAGGATGTAGGGGCTGGAAGCTTCTGTTGCCAGAAGCACGTGAATGCCAGGTGAAGATTAGAAAAAAACCGTATAAGAAAGATAAAAGCCATAGTTTTCACTTTGAACTTGAAAAACATCCACCCTGCACAGAAGCATGTGGCCAAAGTTAAATGCGACAAAAACAAACAAGAAGAGTTCAGAACTCTAATCACAGGCATTCAGAGGTATGGAGACTTTCTAGAAGGTGCATAATGCATTTCCCCTCAGGGCCTCCTTGTATATTCACTCCATAATTCTGTTGTATTTCCCCATTCAAGGCTTACATGTCCTCTTTGTCATCACTTGATAGGAAAGGACCTGGCATGGCACCCATGCCAGAGGCCACACACTGTCCCCATGGGATTGTGGGCAAGGCCAGGGCTGATGGACATGGCCTTCTGTCAGCCTGGAGAGCAGGGCGTCTAACATTTTGACTTCCCTGGGCCACATGGAGTAAAGAGGAATTGTCTTGGGCTGCATAAATTTATAATATAGTTAGTATATATACATAATAAGATTTCTTTTTTTTATTATAAAGTTTAGAAAAATGAGAACAGACTGGATGTGGTGGTTCACGCCTGTAATCCCAGCACTTTGGGAGGCAGAGGCGAGAGGATTGCCTGAGCCCAGGGGTTTGAGACCAGTCTAGGCAGCTTAGCAAGATCTCATCTCTACAATATATCAAAAAGTTAGCTGGGTGCAGTGGTACACATCTGTAGTTCCAGCTACTTGGAAGGTTGAGGAGGAAGGATTGCCTGAGTCCAGCAGGTTGAGGCTATGGTGGCCATGAGCCCACCACTGTACTCTGGCCTGGGTGACAGAGTGAGACTCCAACTCAAAAAAAAAAAAAAAGAAAGAAAGAAAAGAAAAGGAAAGAAAAATGAGAAAAATATAAAGCCAATAGGAAATTTAACCTTGTTATTGTAAAACTAATCTGTCAATGTCTGGTTCGATGGAAGTGGTTGCAATTCTTAGTGAGTTCTCAAGGTGCTTGTCAGAAATGTTTGTTCAAATTTTACTCTTTGTGTGCTTTACAACTGAAAACAGCCGCTCACAAATGTATGCACTGCTGAAAAGTGATGTCATAAATAAAATGTGATTGTGAACTTCAAAAATGGAGCAACGGGGCAACCCCTTCAGGTCCCCTCCTACTGTGGGAGCTTTTCTCTCAATAATTTCTCCTTTCTTGCAAAAAAACAGATGATCTTGGAAAGAGTCATTGAAACCACCTACCCCTAGCCAAAATGTCCACAGTGAAATAAAGCTCTTAATTGCAGGAAGTAGAATGAAAAAGAAAAAAATGGAGCTACGAAAATTTTTTTTTTTTAAAATGGAACCACACACAGAGTCACAAAGAAAATAAATGCTAAAAAACAAGATTTTAAAAGATTTTGTGGGGCCGTATTACTTGCAGTCCTGGGTCCCATGCGGCCCCTGGGTTATGGGCTGGACATGCCTGCTGTAGAGACTTCTAGAAAGGCAACCTGGAGAAGCCAAGGGATGGTCCTCTCCTTCCATTGAGGGGCTGTGACCTCCACCCTGAGTTTTTCAGAGTCCTCCCCTCTCAGGTGCTAGCTGGGAGTGCAAGTCTCTTCACAGAGGCAGTTTCCTATTTACCCATCTTTTTCCTCAACCATCAGTAAAACCTTGACGGTCTGGGGAGTCCAGTTTTCTGGATTAACAAATGTCAGTCCTTTACTTCCACATGTCCTGTACCTCTGAGCAGAAGTCTTTCCCAAAATTCTCTATGTGTTTTGACCTCAATGAACTGAATGGGCTGGTTTTTGTGTATGTGTGTGTGTGTTGCGGGGGTGGTGGTGAGGAGCAATGGGAATGAACCCAGGACAAGTTAGTTAGCACGGACTCAAAAGAGGGTTGGCGGGCTCGGTGGCTCAGCCTGTAATCCCGCGCCTTTGGGAGGCTGAGGTGAGTGGATTGCCTGAGCCCGCGGGTTCGAGACCCGCCTGGGCAGCGAGACCTCATCTCTACAGTAAATCAAAAAATCAGCCGGGCGTGGTAGCGCATGCCTGTAATTCCAACTACTTGGAAGGTGGAGGCGGAAGGATCGCCGGAGCCCAGCAGGTCGAGGCTGCGGTGGCCGGGAGTGGCCACTGCGCTCCAGTCTGGGCAACAGAGTGAGACTCCAACTCAAAAAAATAAAAAAATATATAAAAAAGAGTGTTGACCTGATTTCTTTTTAAAATTTATTTTTACATAAATCATTTTATTCACCACTTCTTATTTATTTTTTGAGTCAGGGTCTTACTCTGTCACCCAGGCCAGAGTGCAGTGGCACGATCACGGCTCACCACAGCTTCAGGTGGGTTCAGGTGATCCTTTCGCCTCAGCCTCCTGAGTAGCTGGGACTGCAGGCGTGCACCACTTTTTGATTTTTGTAGAGACGAGATCTCGCTATGTTGCTCAGGCTGGTCTTGAACTCCTGGTCTCAAGTGATCCTCCTGCCTCGGCCTCCCAAAGTTCTGGGATTCCAGGTATGAGCCCCTCACCTGGCTGGTCTGATTTTTTGGTTGCCTCCACAGAAAGTGCAGAGGAGAATATGGAATGACTGGCCTGGAGGTAGTTTAATGTGGCTGCTGCTGCTTCAAAAGGAATTACTGAGTTACCAGCAGGAGCAGCCTTTCCCCACAATGCACAACACTTTCATAAATGCCGGGAAACCCCACCTTCTCCTTTTCCTCTGCCATCATCTGTGTCCTTTGACTTTCCAGTTTCCATCCCAACATCATCTGCTTATTGTCTTGAACACAATGCCATTCTTCAACCTGCTCTTCTACCTAATTGATACTGAAGTTGCTACAACATGCAGGAAATGCACCCCTCATCGTCTCCAGATTTTATCCAAGGCCGACCTTGTTCACTGGGTGCGCTTTTGCTATCATAATATGGGATTACAGTTCCTCCATGGCTTCCTTAATATTTTACGTTTTTTTTTTTTTGAGTCGGGTTCTCACTCTGTTGCCCAGACTGGAGTACAATGGCATGATCATGGCTCACTGCAGCTTCAACCTCCTGGGCTCAGGCGATCCTTCTGCCTCAGCCTTTCGGGTAGCTGGAACTACAGGGTTGTACCACCATGCCTGGCTAATTATTTTGATTTTTTTTTTGTAGAGATGAGGTCTTGCTATGTTGCCCAGGGTGGTCTCAAACTTCTGGGCTCAAGCCTCCCACCTTGGCCTCCCAAAGTGCTGGGATTACAGGCATGAGCCACTGTGCCTGGCTGATTTTTTTATACTTTTGTAGAGATAAGGTTTTGCCTTGGCTGATCTTGAACTCCTGGACTCAAACAATTCTCCTGCCTCAGCCTCCCAAAATGTTGGAATTACAGGTATGAGCCACTGCACCTGGCCCTTGATGTTTTACTTTTTTACTAAATTCCAAGCATGGACAATATTTGAAAATGTGATTTTTTTTGTACACTGAGGCCAAAAGTCTCGTAGAGTGCCGTGCCGGTTATTAAGCTGTTGACTCTTAGCTGCAAATCCACCCTACTCTGCTCTGATCAGTGATGCTAGGCTGTGACTCTGCACACCTCATTTCTGCTGCTCTAGAAGGGTTCTGTCAACAGGCAGCGCTAGATGGAAACTGCCACGCTGTGGAAGGGAGGCAGGGAAGGGCCTTGTTCTAGCCTCCCCTCCCCGCTGTGAGATTCAGCCCAATCATGGTTCTTCACCCTGGCAGAGAGAGTTCCTCCCATGGAGCCAGCTAAATCCTGGTGGATTCTGGGTGGATGTTTCCAACACTTGCAAATCCAGTCTCATCCTGCTGAGAGACACCAGCACCAGCCACCCGGTGTCTCTACTCCAGAGGTCTGAGTCCCAGCCCTCTAGGATCTTGTCCAAGCTGGAGACATCAGCACCAGTGGTCAGCAGCCTCTCCTTAAAGGTCTTGGTCCCTGATCTGGGTACTGACTCTCCAAGCAGCTCAGAAACACCAGGGAAGCAACTTACTCTCTTGTGTCAGGGGAAACTAGGGTCTTCCCCTGCTGGAAAAAACGTCCTCATGAAATGTCTCTTGTAATGAAATTCCCTAGGAGCATTTTATTTTCTGAATAATGTCTTGGACCATAAGTTGGATTATTGAGGTAAGAGAGACGCATAGGAAAAGGGTAACACTAGTCTTGGACTCTTTCCGTGTTCAAGAGGAGCCCACATTTGTGGTAGTAGAATCATTTGCTGTCCCCAGGCAAACCACTGGTTCTATAATAACCATTAGATACAGTTGCATAAATATAATGCAATCATGAAAGTCTCTTTCTCAGCCATGCATTGATTTGTAGTTTGCAAAGACCGACAAAAATGTGACACCTTGGAGAACCTGGAAGAGATTAGATTTTTCCCTAGGAGCCAAAGGTTCTTTTCCTCCCCAGATGGGTACCTATAGCATTTGAATTTGCAGTAAGAGTCAACGTGTCCTTTGTTTCCTGCTTAAAGTCAAGGGCATGTGCTTTACTTATGAGGAAACTGGCAAGTGACACCACACAGACCCATTTCATCAGCCTTCTACAATGGCCCAAGAGAAAGAAAGCTTGGAAACAACATTTATCTGGGAACACCACACACTGTCCAACAGCTCAACAGCGGCATGGTCTGGTGGTTCTTGTCATGACTCACTTTGAAATGGACATGTCATCTTTCAGAAAATATATAACTCAGTCAGACATATTTGTTTATTGAAATCTTTTGCCTTTGGCTGAGAACTGAGCCAATATTTCCCTGAAAATCTCTTTCTTTCTTCTCTGCAGTTTCTCTCCAGAGCCAGATAGTGGTCAATGACTTTTTTTTTTCTCTGTCCACATGTTTATTTTATTGCTTGTGAAATGTAGATTTACTGAGCATGAGGGGAACATGTGACTTCTCCTCTACCCCCTTTCTTTTCTTTTTTTTTTTTTAATTAATCAATTTTTTTTTTTTTTTTTTTGAGTTGGAGTCTCACTCGGTCGCCCAGACTGGAGTGCAGTGGCCGCTCCCGGCCACTGCAGCCTCGACCTGCTGGGCTCCGGCGATCCTTCCACCTCAGCCTTCCGAGTAGCCGGAATTACAGGCATGCACTACCACATCAATATTTTTTATTATGGTTTTGTGGGGTATAGTTAAGGGTTAGGTGTACAATTACGTTTCATTCAGGCACCCTGTTGATAAGAGGTGTTTTCCCATCCCCAGACAGATATTTGCTACTGTTAATCCCATCCCCCCCATAGTTTCCCAGTACCGTCAGTCATTTTCTTATAGTATTACATTGGATGTTCAAGGTCCATTATATGAGTGAGAACATGTGATACTCGGATCTTTGTTTCTGTGAGAGGTCACTCAGTATTATAGACTCTAGTTCCATCCAGGTTGCTGCGAAATTCATGATTTTGTTCTTTTTTATGGCTGCGTAGTATTCCATCGTGTATATGTACCACATTTTAAAAATCCAGTCCTCTTTTGATGGGCAGCATGGTTGTTTCCAGGTTCTTGCTATTGTGAACAACGCTGCGATAATGGTCAACGACTTTAACTGGAAAAGTGTGAACCTCGTACAAATTTGATGAGTTGTCCTTTCTAAAGTCTGATGTTCAGTAAGGCTGATGCCTTCTCTTGGTTTTCGTCTTCTTTCTTAACATGAGACAGGGGCCCTGTGTAGTGCTGGACCCTCAAAGACCCCAAGAAGGTAAAGACACTGTGTATGAGAAGCCAAAGAAATGACCTGGAGACAATAGACAAGATGTGTACTTTATTTAGGAACTTACATAGGGGAAGGTCTAGCAGCAGTCAACTGAATAGGAAAAACTGTTCCTGATTGTAAAAGGCATGCAGGTTATATGAGGGGGGACCCAAAAAACTCTGGAAGTTATTTATAAAAAATGGTGTATTCTCATATGTTTAAACTTCAGTCACCTTCAAAGTACTCTCCATTCGATGCAACACACCTATCAAGACACTTTTTCTGGTGCTCAAAATAGTTCTTAAACTCATTCATTTTGATGTCTTTTTGTGCTTCTGTCATTTTCTGTTTCACTTCATTCACGCCAGCAAAACATTACCCTTTGAGGACTTTTTCACCTGGGGAAACAAAAAAAACCGCTCAGGGTGAGATTGAGTGAATAAGGGGCAGGGGCACAGGGGTCATGCAGTTTTGCTGAACTGCTGAACACTCAGTGCTGTGTGGGCAGGTGTGCTTGTAAATCACCCATCATGAAACAGACAAATGTGCTGAAAGAATCTCCAAAAAAAAACAAAAAACAAAAATCCCCCAAAATTCACTGAAGCCAAATGCAGCCTCTCACAACGATAGCTGCTGATGGGTTCCTAGAACACCTACCTAGCAGGGGAAGCCTATACTACAAGGAACCTGCTCTCCAAAAGATAATTTTATTTTTTGGGGATGCCCTTTTGTATAGGTGGGGTGAGGGATTAAACATGAAGGAAGGGCAAGGTTTCTAGTGTGCAGGTGCGGTGTGAGAACATAGTTCTTTATACATTGCATGTACACAAAATGGCCGTGATTTCTCTTTGGGGTGAGATTTTTAGTATTATAATGAACTAAAGGTGGATTAAAGGTAGCCAAAGGTTATGGGCATTGATCCAATTGATACGATCTGGTTTGAACCAGCTCGGGGGGCCCGACTGCCTTGAGGAAGGCACAAGAATATTCACTATGTATGGCTGTGAGATGTGGTCAGCAAGCAAAGAGGACACTTCACCCATGGCCTGAATGAGGGGAAGGGGACATCACGGGTTGGCCACCCCCAGGCCCCCTGCCGAGGCTCCAGCCCCTTTCTTGACCCATATCCAGGGTGTGCTCAAGTAGTCACTGAGTGTGTGTCACTCTATACTCTGCTAAATCTAGTTTATTTGGGAGGTGATTCTGGAAGAGGGGAGAATGAGTCAGAGAAGGGGTGGAGTTTGCCTCGATGGGCAGTGGAGACGATTCTGTCTGGACCTGGGGGAAGGAAACAGAAGGCCTCTCAGGACTGTGCTGCAAGCCGGGAGATGGGCATGTCCCCATTGGCTTGCCTGTTGATGAGGGCTACCTGGGGGTGTTGACTGTCTTGTGCTTCTAGGCTGCGGTAGGGTGGGATCACAGGGGAATGTGGGAAGGCACTGCACAAGCTGGGATGGGGAAGGCTGTCACAGCTCATATGGAAGTGCCCCCCGCAGCTGCAGCTCCAATCAGAGGAGGGTGTATGGGATGGATGTGGTCACCAGAGGTGAGCAACTGGCTTTGGAGCCAGACCATCCTGGGTCAGGCCTCTCCACCACTGATGAACTGTGAGATCTTCGGCAAATAGCCCAACATTTTCCTTGTCAGTGTAATGGGGGTGATAATTGTACCCACTTTGAGGAGTGTTGTAATCAGTTAATATCAGCCATAGTCACCCAAGAACATTCTTCTAGTTTAAACAGTCTGCAGAGCTTCATTTATTTATTTTTACTTATTTTTTTCTTTGAGTTGGAGTCTCACTCTGTTGCCCAGGTTGGAGTGCAGTGGCACGCTAATGGTCACCACAGCTTCGACCAGCTGAGCTCAAGAGATCCTTCCATTTCAGCCTTCCAAGTAGCTGGAACCACAGGTACGTGCCACCACATCTGGCTAATTTTTGGATTTATTGTGGAGACGAGGTCTCACCAAGTTGCCCAGGCTGGTCTTGAAGCCCTGAGCTCAGATAATCCTCTTGCCTCCACCTCCCAAAGTTCTGGGGTGAGCCACCATGCCTGACTTTTTTTTTTTTTTTTTTTTTTATTTGGAGTCTTCTCACTCTGTCACCCAGGTTGGAGTGCTCATGCTCACGGCCACCCCAGCATCGACCTGCTGGGCTCAGGCAATCCTTTCACCTCAGCCTTCCAAGTAGCTGGCACTACAGGTGCATGCTACCACACCTGGCTAATTTTTTACTTATTGTAGAGACGAGGTCTTGCCAAGTTGCCTGGGCTGGTCTTGAGCCCGTGGGCACAGGCAATCCACTTGCCTCAGCCTCATAAATTGCTGGGATTACAGGCTGAGCCACTGAGACCAGCATGTGCCTGGCTATTTATTTAGTTTTTAGTTGGGGTCTTACTCTGTTATCCAGGCTGGAGTGCAGTGGCATGATCATGGCTCACCACAGCCTTGACATCCTGGACTCAAGCTATCTTCCCACCTAAACCTTCTGAATAGCTGGGACTAAAAGTGTGTGCCACCACACCCAGCTGATTTTTGTGCTGTGTGATTTTTTTGTAGAGACGAGGTCTCGCTATGTTGCTCAGGCTGCTCTCAAACTCCTGGGTTTGAGCAGTCCTTTCACCTCAGCCTCCCAAAGTGCTGGGATTATAGGTGTAAGCCACCATACCCAGCCCTCTTTTAAGGTGGGCACAACTTCCTCATGTTTCCATGTCTTTCTGGGGGACTGCAGGGGCCTGTGCTATCACACTCTAATGAAGCACACATTCTCTCCCCTACTGCGAACATCAGGGTCTTGCAGCTCTGAGACCCCTGCACATGCTCTCCCTTCTCCTTTTCCACTTCCCTGCTTCCCTGCTTTCCTGTCCTGCCTGTCCTCAGGGTGCAGAGGGGCTGCTGAGTTCAAGCCCTTGATGTATCTCCCTGCTGCTGCTGGCTGCAGCCCTGTGGGGCGGGTATCACATTGTACTTCCATGAAAAATTCACTGCAACCTGCTCTACTTTCTTGCAAGTGCTGATGTAGACATTTCTCTGCCAGAATCTGATAACATTTGAACACTGCCAGTACCTAGATTAACGCTGACACTTTTGGCAATGCTCTAAATACAGATAAGCTAAAGTGGTTCGGTTAATGTCAGCATTCAGGGCCTAAACTTTCCAGATGGACTGCAGCCACTTTAAAGTTTACTTGCTGCTAGGAAAAAGTGGCAAATGTGGATGTTTTTCATTTTCAGCTGGTAAGACACAAGTTGAGTTGGGTATCTCTTATCCAAAATGCTTGGGCCCAGAAGTGTTTTAGATTTCAATTTCTTTTTCAGAGTTTGGAATATTTGCATTATATTTACCAAGTCAGCATCCCTAATCCAAAAATCCAAAATCTGAAATACTCTAATGAGCTTTGCCATTGAGTGTCAAGTTGGTGGCCCAAAAGTTTCAGATCTTGGAGCATTTTGGATTTTGGATTTACAAAGTAGGGATACTCAACCTGTAATAATTTTGCCTTGGCTGATAGGATGCGCGGAGCTAAATTTTATGTTCCAGCATACCAGCTATATTACACAGATGTTTTCTGATTTATCCATCTTTTCCCCTGGATAATTACTTCTTCTTCTTTTTTTTTTTTTTTTGAGTTGGAGTCTCACTCTGTCACCCAGACTGGAGTGCAGTGGCTGCTCCCAGCCACCGCAGCCTCGACCTGCTGGGCTCCGGCGATCCTTCCACCTCAGCCTTCCAAGTAGCCGGAATTACAGGTGTGCGCTACCACGCCCGGCTGATTTTTTGATTTATTGTAGAGATGAGGCCTTACTGCCCAGGCGGGTCTCAAACCCGCGGGCTCAGGCAATTCGCTCACCTCAGCCTCCCAATGGCACGGGATTACAGGCTGAGCCACCGAGCCCAGCTACTTCTTATTTTAATTGTCCTAATATGTAGGTCTTTTTAATTTTTATTTTTGAGTTAGCATCTCTGTCACTCAGGCTGGAGTACAGTGGCATGATCACAGCTTACTGCACTTTCAAACTCCTGGCCTCAAGCGATCCTCCTACCTCAGCCTCCTGGGTAGCTGGGACTACAGGCATGAATCACCATGGATAGTTTTTTGATTTTTTTTGTAGAGACAAAGTCTTGCTATATTGCCCAGACTGGTCTTGAACTCCTGGGCTCAAACAGTCCTCCTACCTCATACTCCTAAAGTACTGAGATTATAGGCGGAATCCACCGTGTCCGGCCGTAGGTCTTTTATTATAAACTGACTTAAATCCTTATAGAAGTAAGTAGTATATAAGCAGAAATGATACATGAATTATTAAACGTGCCATTGTCCAATCAAAATATACAACGTAGCCAGGCACAACCTCCTAGCACTTTGGGAGGCAGAAGAAAGAGCATTGCCTGAGCCCAGGGTTCAAGACCAGTCTGGGCAACATGACAAGACCTCGTCTCAACAATAAATAAAAAGACTAGCCAGATGTGGTGGCATGTTCCTGTAGTCCCAGCTACTCAGAAGGCTGAGGCAGGAGGATTGCCCAAGCCCAGGAGGTTAAGGCTGTGGTGAGCCATGATCGTGCCACTGCACCCCAGCCTGGGTGACAGAGTGAGACTCCAACTCAACCAAAACAAAACAAAAAAACTGTGTATATATATAATTGCCTGGGATGGACGGTGCCAGATTGTGCCTTGATGGACCTTATAAGTCCCGTCACAATACTCTCATTCTTTAGTAGGCCTCCAGACAGAAGCTGCCTCTAGAATGGGCGGGTGGAAGCTTTCTGCATTTCTGTTCCTCTATAATGTTTCTCAACTAGAGGCTTGCAGTTCTGTAGGATTCATCAGCCAATCAGTGGCTGATTTGAGGTTTTTGAGTGCACCAAGAGAAGAGGAGATGGGTTCTGCCTCCTGGAGAGCAGATGGCTGCTTGGCTCAGTGGATCCTCTTACCACTTTATACCAGAAAGACCCTTAAATAAATTTATATACTGCTGTAAGAAGAACTCAAAAGGGATTGGACACTTTTTCCTCTTGATTAACCAAAGAATATTCCAATTTTATAAAGGACATTGGAGACTCAGGAGGGGGAGGGTGGGAAGGGAGGAGGTATGAAGTCACTTATTGGGTACAGTGTGCACAGTAGTTGTGGTGGGTGCACTTAATGCCCAGACTTCATTGCCACTGTACAATGCATCCATGTCACCAAAAGACATTTGTACACCCTAAAGCTATTTTTTTGAGTCAGAGTCTTACTCTGTTGCCCTAGCTAGAGTACAGTGACATAATCACAGCTCACCACAGACCTCCAACTCCTGGGCTCAGGCAGTCCTTCCACCTCAGCCTCCTGAGTAGCTGGGACTACAGGCATACACCACCATGCATGCCTGGCTAATTTTTTGATTTTTTTTTTTTTTGGTAGAGATGAGATCTCGCTATGTTGCCCAGACTGGTCTCGAACTCCTGGGCTCAAACGATCCTCTTGTCTCAGCCTCCCAAGTGATGGGATTATAGGCACGAGCCATTTCACCTGGCCCCCTAAAGCTATTGAAATGGAAGAAAGAAAGGAAGGAAGGAAGGAAAGAAAGAAAGAAGGAAGGAAGGAAGGAGGGAAGGGAGGAGAGAGAGAGAGAGGGGAGGGAGGGAGAGAGGGAGGGAGAGAGAAAGGAAGGAAGAAGAAATTCCAATTCTTTTTAGAAAATAAACTTTTTCCCTCAAGTACCTATAGTTTTCCATATCTGATTATAATTTATGCCTGAAGTCACTGATTACTAGAGAACTGTCCAAATTTATGGAGGAAAAATCCCCATGAGTGCAATCCGCTCCCCAGTTTACACACCCAGACTCAGAGGACCACAGTTTCCTGTATTCCAGCAAGTTTTCACTGCTGAGCTAAGGGGGACAGTGACCTTTGTCAAAGGTCTTGTCATGGAAGCGCATTGTGAGATGGGACTGCATGAGGTTTTCAAGTTTCCCTTGGGAGCTGTTGCATGGCAGGATGCCACAACATAGGTAGCGCTGGGTTGATGACTAAAATGATCCACGGTGGAAGAATGGGCGTGTTGGCTGGTAAGGATGAAACTTCCCCAGGGGACGACCTTTGCCATCTCTCTGTGTTGACTCAGAGGACCCAAGAGACTGTCCACTGCCCTGTGAGGCCAAGGTGACTGCATCTCCCCAGGGCTTGCAGCAGAGAGGAAATCTTGGTTACTTTGTCCTCCTTCACAAGGAAAAGCAGGCCAAGGAGGTGCGGGCTCTTTTTATAACAGGAAAGGGGCTGTGTGCTCCAGGTGTTGTTGGTCTCAGTAATTACTATCAACTGCTAAACACCTCTCCCTGTTTGCAGTCACTTCTACCTACAAAAGCAGGAATGAGGAAATAAAAAAGGCCATTTTTTTTTTTGAGTCAGAATCTTACTTTGTTGCCCAGGCTGGAGTGCAGTAGCACACGATCACGGCTCACCACAGCCTTGAACTCCTGGACTCAGAGATCTTCCAGCCTTAGCATCCCGAGGAGCTGGGACTCCAGGTGCACCCTACCATGCCCAGCTAATTAAAAATTTTTTTTTGTAGAGACAAGATTTCACTATGCTGCCCAGGCTGGTCTTGAACTCATGGGCTCAAGCAATCCTCCCGCCTCCACCTTCGCCTTCCAATGTGCTGGGATTACAGGCATGAGCCACTGCACCAGGCTCTTTAATGCCAACTTTTAATGAGAAGTTGTTTTTACGTTTTCTTCTCCTTCTTCTTCCTCTCCTTCCCCTTTCCTACTTTTTCCTCCTGGAAATAGGAGACTTTTCTGCTTTTTTTTCCTGGAAACTTTTTTTTTTTTTTTAGAAAGCAGGATTTATTGTGAGAACAGAAAAGCTCCCACAGGAAGGGACCCGAGGGGGGTTACCTTTTCTGGAAACTTTATACAGTAATTCCCCCTCATTTGCAGGGGATGTGTTCCAAGACCCCCAGTGGATGCCTGAAACCACAGCTAGTATCAAATCCTAAACATACTATGTTTTTCCTATACATACATTCCATTATAAAGTTTAATTTATCAACTAGGTACAGTAAGAGATGAACAACAATAATCACAAAATACAACAATTATAATGATATAACAGCATCATTACTCTTGCGCATTGGGGCTGTTATGAAGTGAAATAAGGATTACCTGAACACAAGCACTGTGATACCACAAGGGTCGAACTGATAGTTGAGGCAGCTACTAAGTGACTGGTGGGCAGGAAGCGTTTCAAGTGTGGATCCATTGGACAAAGGGAATGACTCATATTCTTGGTGGGACAGGGCCGATGGCATGAGAGTTCACACTACTCAGATTGGTGCACAATTTAAACAATGAATTGCTTATTTCTGGAATTTTCCATGTAATATTTTTGGACAGTGGTTGGCCAAGGGTAGCTGAAACTATGGAAAGTGAAACTGTGGAGAAAGAGGTCCAACTGTAGTTTTAGCCGTATTATGTTTAGGTCTGTCATCTGTCTTGAATTAATTTTTGTATATAATTGGAGATAGAAATGGGGATTTATTTTTTCCCCATATGGATATCTACTTTTCCAGCATCATTTGTTGAAACATAGTTTACTTTCCCACTGGATGACTTCAGTGTCTTTGTTAGTCATTGAGTAACTTTGTAAG
Organism: Cephalopachus bancanus; assembly: GCA_027257055.1. Classification (NCBI taxonomy): domain Eukaryota; kingdom Metazoa; phylum Chordata; class Mammalia; order Primates; family Tarsiidae; genus Cephalopachus; species Cephalopachus bancanus. The sequence continues at coordinate 2,335,191 of JAPVLO010000242.1, read as the reverse complement.
TGTGAGTCTATTTCTAGGCTGTCTATTCTGTTTCATGAATGTATTTGTATAATATTTTGCCAATACTACACTAACTTGACTATTAAAGCCTCAGAATCAGGTTGTGGACATCCTCCTACTTTGTTCTTCTTTGTCAAGCTCATTTTCGAGATTCTAAGTTCCTTGCATTTTCATTTCAGGATCAATTTGTTAGTTTCTCCAAAAACGTCTCTGAAAACCTAATTATGGCTAAGATTGCATTGAATCTGTAGATCAATTCTGGGAGAATGTATATTTTAACAGTATTGAGTTTTCCTTCTTATGAATGTGGAATACCTCACCATTTATTTAGGTCTTATAAGTTTATAGTTTTCTGTGTAGAATCTCTAAATACCTTTTGTTAATTTCATAGCTAAGTATTTATTGCTTTAGATGTTATTGTAAGTAAAATTGGTTTTTAAATTTCATTTACCTTTTTTGGAGGGAGGGCTGGTAGTAAATAAGAATGTAATTGATATTTGTATGTTGACCTTGCTTTCCGTGACCTTGCTGTTTTTGTGTGAGTTCCTCAGGATTCTCCATGTAGACATTTATGTAATCAGCACACAGAGAGAGTTTTACTTCTTCATTTTCAATCTTTGTGCCTTTTAATTCTTTTTCTTATTTTATTTTACTGGTTAGGATCTCCAGTACAGTGTTAAACAGAAGTGGTAAGACTATTTTTGGCTTGTTCTTGCTAGTAAAAGAGGACATGTGTTTTATATTTCTTATTATCATAAATGGCAGTTGGATTTTGTGAAATGATGTTTCTGTTTATAAAATGATCATATATTGACTTCTTTTTCATTGTATTAATATGTTAGATGAAATGTATGGTTTTTGATGATTTTAATATGTTGAATCAACATTGCATTCGTATGATAAGCCCACCTGTTCATGGCATATAATACGTTTTTTGGGGGGTCAGGATCGCACTCTGTCACCCAGGATGGAGTGCAGTGGCATACTCACTACCACTGCATCCTCAGCCTGCTGGCCTCAGGTGATGCTTCTGCCTTGGCTTTCCAAGTAGCTGGAACCACAGGCACACACCACCATGCCCAGTTAATTGTTTTGATTTATTGTAGAGACAAGGTCTCAACAGTTTACCCAGACAGGTCTCAAACACCTGGGCTCAGGCAATCCTCTTGCCTCTGCCTCCCAAAGTACTGGGATTCCAGACATGAGTCACTGCTAGCTTTTTGTATATATTTTTGTATTTGATTTGCTAGTAGTTGGTTGAAGATTTTTGTCTAGACTCATGAGGGATATTCTTCAGTAGGTTTTCTGTTATTGTGTTGTCTTTGTTACATTTTTTGATATCAAAGTTATATAGTTCTCATACATTTATTCAGAAAATGATCTTTTCAGCTTTTAGAATTTGTCCGAATTTGGTGTTATTTATTTATTTATTTATTGAATAGGAGTCTCACTCTGTCACCCAGGCTATATAGAGTGCAGTGGCACGCTCACGGCCACTGCAGCCTTGACCTGCTGAGCGCAGGCAATTCTTCTGTCTCAGCCTTTCAAGTAGCTGGAACCACAGGCATGTGCCACCATGCCTGGCTAATTTTTTTATTTATTGTAGAGATGAGGTCTTGCCAAGTTGCCCAGGCTGGTCTCGAACCCATGGGCTCAGACAGTCTTCTTGCCTCTGCCTGCCTCCCAAAGTGCTGGGATTACAGGTGTGAGCCACTGCATCTGGCTTATTTATTTCTTAAATGTTTAGTAGAATTGATCAATGAAACTGCCTAGGTCTAGAATTTTCTTTGTGGGAAGATTTTTGGTAATACATTCAATTTTTAAATAAGTATAGAACTAGTGAAATTTTTTAAATCTTGTATCTGTTGTATTTTTGTAAGGAATAAAATTTTTCCATTTTATTTAAATTGTCAAGTTTATTAGCATAAAATTATTCATAACATTACCATATTATCCTTTAAATATCTGTAGGTTCTTTAGTGATATCCCTGGTTCATTCCTGATATTGCAAATTTGTATCCTCTTTCTTACTTAGTCTAGTTAGGGTTTTATCACTTTTATTGATATTTTTACAGAACCAACTTTTGGCTGTGTTATTTGTCTATTGTTTGTCTACTTTCCCTTTCATTGATTTCTGCTCTTTATTTTTTAATTCCTTAGCATTTTCTTTACAGCATAGATCTGCAGTCAGTGAATTCACTTAGTTTTTATTTGTCTGAAAATATTTTTCTTACTTTCATTCTTGAAGAATATTTTGTCTGAATATTGAATTCTGGGTTGATAGCTTTTTCTTTCAGCACTTTGTGCGGTTCCCTTATTTTCTGGTCTCCATGTTATTTGATAAAAAGTTGGCCATTATCCATATGATTGTTCCCTTGTATGTAATATATTTATTTGGATTTGGCTATTTTTGAGATTTTTTTTTTTACTTTGTCTTTATTTTAATTAATTAATTTTTTTGAGTTGGAGTCTAGAGTGCAGTGGCACGCTCACAGCCACCACAGGCTTGACCTGCTGGGCTCAGGTGATCCTTCTGCCTCAACCTTCCAAGTAGTTGGAACTATAGGTGTGTGCTACCATGCCCGGATTTTTAAATTTATTTATTGTAGAGATGAGGTCTCACCAAGTTGCCCAGGCTGGTCTCAAACCCCTGAGCTCAGGCAATTCTCTTGCCTCAGTCTCCCAAAGTGCTGGGATTAAAGGCTTGAGCCACCACGCTCGATTACTTTTTTTTTTTTACTTTATTTTATTATAAAGACTTGGAGTACAAGTCAGGATTAGGCACATCAGTAATGTATGTGCAGGTGAAGTTTGGGCCTGCAACTGAGTCTCCTTTCCCCTGGTTTAGTATCAGGTACCCTTTGTGTTGCTATGTGCCCCCTCTTCCTCTCACCCCTGGCAGTGTCCTGTTACTGCCTATCTCTCCCTTGTGCTATTGTGATTAGTGTTCAGATCCCACTTATGAGTGAGAACATGTGGTATTTGGTTCTTTATTTCCGTGGTAGATCACTAAGAATGATAGTCTCCAATTCCATCCAATTTGCTGAAAATCCATGATTTTTTCCTTCTTTATGACTGCATAATATTCCATCATGTATATATACCACATTTTCTTTATCCAGTCTACTTTCAATGGGCAGTAGGGTTGGTTTCAGGTTTTTAAAAATGTGTGTGCAAGTGTCTTTTTTGTAGAACAATTTATGTTCCTCTGGGACACAATTTCCAGTTGGAAACTCAATTGCTAGTTCCTTTAGATAGTGCCACACCATTTTCCATAGAGGTTGGACTAGTTTGCACTCCCACCAATAGTGTAGAAACATCCCCTTTTCTCTGCACCTCTGTCAGCATCTATTTTGTTTGTTTGTTTGTTTATTAACGATGGCCATCCTTACTGGGGTAAGGTGGTATCTCAGTATGGTTTTGATTTGCATTTCTCTGTTGATTAGTGAGGCTGAGCATTTTTTCATGTATCTGTTGGCTACTTGTAAGTCTTCTTTGGAGCAGTGTCTATTCATGTCCTCTGCCCATTTTATTTTTCCCTGCAGCTTATTTGAGTTCCTTGTAGATCCTGGATGTTAGGCCATTGTCAGATACACAATTAGCAAATATTTTTTCCCATTCTTTGGGTTGTCTCTCTACTCCCTTGATGTTTTCTTTTGCTGTGCAAAGGATTTTCAGTTTAATGAGGTCCCACTTGTCTATCTTATCTTTTATGATATATGTTTTTGGGGAATTTGATCAAGAATTGGTTGCCTGCTTCATGATCCTTTACCTTGAAAACCCAAGGGAGTCTGTTAAAAACCTCCTTGCACTGATATATGACTTTGGTAAAGTTTCAGGGTACAAAATTAGTATACAAAAGGCAGTGGCTTTTCTATATACCAACAACAGACAGGCAGAGAACCAAATAAAAAGCACAATCCCATTCACAATAGACACACACACGCACACACACACACACACACACACACACACACACACACACACACACACACACACGAAGAGAAAAGAAAAAGAAAAAAGAAAGAAAAGAAATGCCTTGGCATCTTCCTAACCAGAGAAGTGAAAGTTTTTACAAAGAGAACGACAAATCACTGTTCAAAGAAATCAAAGAAGACACAAACTAATGGAAAAGCATTCCATGCTCATAGACTGAAAGAATCAATTTTGTCAAAATGTCCATCCTAACTGAGGCAATCTACAGATTCAGTGTAATACCCGTCAAATTACCAACATCATTCTTCACAGACCTGGAAATGACAATACAGAAATTCATGTGGAAATAAATGAGAGTGTGAATAGCCAAAACAATCTTCAGCAAAAGGAGCAAAGTGGGAGGTTTTAAACTTCCAGATTTTAAACTTTACTATAAGGCTAAAATAATATTAACAGCCTGGTACTGGTACAAGAATAGGCATATAGACCAATGGAACAGGACAGAGATTCCAGAAGCAAAAACTTGATCTCTCAACCAACTCATCTTTGACCAAGCCACCATTAACACCCACTGGGGAGAAGAGACCTTATTTAGCAAATGGTGCTGGGAAAACTGGCCGACCACATGCAGAAGAATGAAACAGGACCCCTCACCAAATTAAAAAATCAACTCAAAATGGATCAAAGACCTAAGCATAAAACCTAAAACTATAAGAATCTTAGAAGAAAACGCAGGAAACACCCTTATGCACATTGGAATAAGTTCCCAATTCTTTTTTTACTTTTGATTTCAGAAGTTTGACTGTGTTTTTTTTTCTTGAGTTGGAGTCTCACTTTATCGCCCAGGCTGGAGGGCAATGGTACGCTCACGGCCACCCCGGCATCGACCTGCTGGGCTCCGGTGATCCTTCCACCTCAGCTTTCTAAGCAGCTGGAACCACAGGCACGTGCTACCACACCTGGCTAATTTTTTTATTTTTATTGCAGAGATGAGGTCTCGCCAAGTTGCCTAGGCTGTTCTCAAACTTGTGGGTTCAGTCAAGCCCCTTACCTTGGCCTCCCAAAGTGCTGGGACAGGCTTGAGCGTCCAGCCGACTGTGATGTTTATACACACACATACACATTCTGCTTTTTTAGATCCTTGAGTTTATTTCTTTCATGAAATTTGGGGACATTTGGTCATTGTTTTTCCAAAAAAAGTTTTATTTTTGCTTCATTTTTTCTCCTCTTCTTCTGGAACTCCAGTAATGTGTATGTTATGCCTTTTGAAATTATACCACAAAATTTATTTTAAAAATTCTTTTACACTTTCTTTAAATTGGATTATATTGATGAATCTTTTTTCAAAATTACAGGTTTTTTTATTCTACTGTCTTCAATATGCTTTTAAGCCCATCTAGTGAGTTTTTAATTTTAGATGTTGCAATTTTGACCTTGGTATATTTTATTGTTTCTGTTTCTCTGAAGAGATTTCCTATCTGTCTATTCATTATGAGTTTATTTTCTTCTACATTCTTGAACATAATTTCACTTGCTGCTTAAAAATCTTTATTTGTTAAATCCAGCATATTGATTATATTAATATCAGTCTCTATTGACTATCTTTTTCTCATGCACAGTAGGTGCCATATCCCATTTGTATGTGTTTTTGTGCACATACATGCATACTTAAGTGTATGTCTAGTGATTTTTATCGTGATCTGGACACTGTGAACAAAATGTTGCATAGGCTATGACTTCTATTATGGTTTATCTGAGCAGTTTAAGTTTCTGTTTTGGCAGGCAATTAACTTGGCTGAACTCAAATTTCAAAATTTGTCTTAGCTGTGTTGAGCAACAGCGATATTTTGTCTAGTTCTTTTAGCCTTAGGTAGACTGCTTGAAGTTTACCTCACACATGTATAGTTCAGGAGCATTGAGAGATTTACAAAATTTATATTCTGAATTTGGTGCTTCTTTTTGTGCTTTTTCTCCTTAGTTTTCTGCTGTGGCAATAGCAATGAACTTTATCCTTTGATTTCCTTAAGCCAGTAAGATTGCAGGTTTCTATCTGATTTCTAGAGGCCATGGGAGGTGTCAACTGGGGTCTAGATGCTCTAAGGCAAGGAGCTTTGAGAATAGAAACCTCATTAGGATGGATCACTTCTTTCAAGGGTAGACTCCTGTCTAGTTTCAGTCTGCTTTTGGCTCCCTTCCAGTGCCTTTAGATTGTTATTTTTAGATAGTTTAAAAATTTTTAATTTTATTTTAAGCCAGGTGTGGTGGCTCATGCCTGAAATCTCAGCACTTTGGGAGATGGAAGCTAGAGGACTGCTTGAGTCCAGGGGTTTGAGACCACCCTGGGCAACTTGTTGAGACCTCGTCTCTACAATAAATAAAAAAAATTAGGTGGATGTTGTGGTGCAGGCGTGTAGTTACTTGGAAGGCTGAGGTGGAAGGATCGCCTGAGCCCATCAGGTTGAGACTGTGGGGGCCGTGAGTGTGCCACTGTACTCACACCTTGGTGATGGAGGTGAGACTCCAACTTTCTCTCTCTCTCTCTCTATATATATATATATATATATATTTTTTTTTTTTTCTTTCAGAATTTATAGTTGTTATCTGCAGAAGTTTTGATCATGTACAAACTACTCTACCATTACCATGCAGTTGACTTTTGACTTTATTTATGGTGTTTTTTTGACATGCAAACATTTTTTATTTTTATAAATATAAATGTACTAATTTTTTATTGCTTTTGGATTGTGTGTCATAGTTAAAAAGTTTCTTCACTCTAAACAGAAATTCACCAATGTTTTCTTCTAATGTTTGCATAGTTTTGTTAAAAATGTTTACATTATTTTCCTAATATATTTAGAGTTATTTATATATAAAATGTGAGAAATGAATCTAATTTTATATTTTCACAAATAGCTAACTAGTTTTCCCAGAATGGTTATTTTTATTTTTACTTATTTATTTATTTTGAGTCAGAGTCTCACTCTGTCACCCAGGCTGGAGTGCAGTGACTTGCTGCTCATGGTCACTGCAGCTTCGACCTGCTGTGCTCAGGTGATCCTTCTGTCTCAGCCTTCCAAGTAACTGGAACTACAGTCATGCACCAGCAAGTCAGGCTAATTTTTTGATTTATTGTGGAGACAAGATCTTACCATGTTACCTAGGCTGGTCTCGAACCCACAGGCTCAGGCAATCCTCTCACCTCAGTCTCCCAAAGTGTTGGGATTATAGGCATGAGCCACTGTGTCCAGCTCCCAGGACTGTTATTTAAAAGTCCACCTTCTCAATGATAAGAGATTCAAGCTTTATTGTATTATAAATTTCCACATATACTGGGGAATGTTTTGAATTTTTTTTTTTTTTTTTTTGAGACAGAGTCTCATTTTGTTGCCCAGGCTGGAGTGCAGTGCTAGCTAGCTCACCACAGCCTCCACCTTCTGGGCTCAAAAGATTCTCCCACTTCAGCCTCCTGAGTAGCTGAGATTGAAGAGTGTACCACTGCACTCGGCTAATTTTTTTATTTTTATTTTTTATAGAGATAAGATCTTGCTACTGACTAGGTTGGTCTGAAATTCCTGGGCTTAAGTGATTCTCCCATCTCAGTCTCTTAAAATACTGGGATTACAGGCATGAGTCACTATGCCTGGCCCTATTTTGAATTTTATATTCTATTCTACTGGTCTATCTTTCCAGTCAATCAACAGTACCTCACTGTTTTAATTATAGAGGCTTTAATGTATGTTTGAATATATGAAAGGATTAGTTCTGCCTTATATCTTCTTTTTCACGGCTTTCCAGTTTCTATATGTTTACTTTTTCACTGTAAATTTTTAAACAGCCTTACTGGGATATCATTTACATACCATACATTTCACCCATTTAAAGCATACAATTTAGTATTTTTTAGCATATCCAATATGTTTAGTATATTGAAACCATCACCCTCAATTAATTTTCAGACAGTTTTGTCTCTTGGAAGAGAAACGCTATGCCCATTATCAACCAATCCTTATGCTCTCCCCTACCCTTCTCCCTGTCCTAAGCAATGCCTACTCTACTTTCTAGCTATAAATTTGCCTATTTTGGACATTTTCTATAAATAGGATCATACAATATGTGATCTTTTGTGACTGATCATATACATTTTAGTGTCTAACTTCATGAAAAATGCTTGCTGGTGTTTTTACTGAATTTTTATTAAGTTTATAAATTTACTTAAGAACTGACATCTTTATGATGCAGAGTTTTCCTGTCCAAGAACAAGAACTGTCTTTCCATTTGTTCAGATCTACTTTTCTGTAGTTAGGAGTTTGAAGTTTTTCTATTTAGATATTACACATTTCTTGTTGTTTATTCCCCTGGCTAAAAAAATTATTTCATTTTTTTTGCTATTATGAATGGAATTTGCTCTACCTTTATATTTTCCTTCCTTCCTTCCTTCCTTCCTTCCTTCCTTCCTTCCTTCCTTCCTTCCTTCCTTCCTTCCTTCTTTCCTCAAACCCTTCCCTCCTTCCCTCCTTCCCTCTCCCCCTCCTTCTCTCTCTCTCTCTCTCTCTCTCTCTTTCTTGTCAAGTTCTCATTCTGTCACCCAGGCTGGAGTACAGTGGCACGATCACAGCTCACCACAGCCTTAATCTCCTGGGCTCAAGTGATCCTTCCACCTCAGCCTCCTTAGTAAGCTGGGACCACAGGTGCGCCACCACACTCAGTTCCTTTTTTTCTTTTTTGTAGAGACAAGATCTTACTATGTTACCCTGGCTGGTCTCAAATACCATTATATTTTCTTTTTTTTTTTTTTGAGTGGGAGTCTCACTCTGTCACCCAGACTGGAGTGCAGTGGCCGCTCCCGGCCACCGCAGCCTCGACCTGCTGGGCTCCGGTGATCCTTCCACCTCAGCCTTCCAAGTAGCCGGAATTACAGGCATGCGCTACCACGCCCGGCTGATATTTTGATTTATTGTAGAGATGAGGTCTTGCTGCCCAGGCGGATCTCGAACCCGCAGTCTCAGGCAATCCACTCACCTCAGCCTCCCAAAGGCGCGGGATTACAGGCTGAGCCACCAAGCTCGGCTCCATTATATTTTCTAACTGGTTATTGTTTGTTTTGGTAAAGAGTATTGCTTCCGAAGGTTAATTTTACCTTACTGAATTATTTTATTGTTTGAGTTAGTTGTATTGGTTTTCTAGGACTTTCTAAGTATGCTCTCATCTTCAAAATAGAAATTGGCTTACTTATTTTGCAATTCTCTAAGCCTTGCCAATACCTAAGTGCTTTCCCATGTCTATAGGAATTGACTACTACCTGTTCAACAATGTTGAACAGTAGAAGAGATAGAAGTCATTCTCGCATTGTTTATTTCTTTTCTATTCTTTTTGTAGAGACAGAGTCACACTCAGAGTGCTGCCTAGGCAGGAGTGCAGGGTGCAGTCAGGGCTCACTGGGGCCTTGAACTCCTGAGCACAAGCAATTCTCCTGCCTCAGCCTCCCAGGAGCTGGGACTACAGACACGTGCCACCATGTCCTCCTAATCTTTTCATTTTTTTTAGATACAGGATCTCACTGTGTTGCCTAGGCTGGTTTCAAACTCCCATTCTCGAGCAATCCTCCTGGCTTGGCTTCCCAAAATGCTAGGATTACAGGTGTGAGCCACCATACCCAGCTTTTTATCTTAATAGAAATACTTCTAATGGGAAACAAATCCTTTCATTAGCATGCATATACTGAGTGACTTGTTCTTGTTTGTTTAATGAATCAATATTCATTCTTCTGCCTCTTAGACTTATGATTAACCTCCAGTCTTTGCACTGAATTCGCATGGCTTTATTTCATGATCCACGGTGATACTGAAACTGCACTGCATTGTATTACAAGCTATATGTTAATGTACCAAATATGTCCCAACTTGGGTCACTATACTTTAAAAGACTTTTGCTTATTTAAATGAGTAAAATGTTACCTTTTTGGTACATTTTGTGGCAGTATTTACTAAAGCAAGAACATACTATACTATCTAGCAATTTCCTCCTGTGTGTATACCCCAGAGATCGTTATTTCCTACAAAAGACATGTGCTAGAGGGTTTGTAAAAGATTTATTCATAGTAGCTGAAACTACAAGCAACCCAAAGTCTCATCATAATAGGCTTATAAAATGGATACATTGTGATATGTTCAAACAATGGGATACTGTACAGCAATAGAATGAAACTTCTAAACCTACTTGCCACCACTAGATGAATTTTACAAACATAATGATAAGTGAAAGAAACCAGACACAAAACACCACTTACTGTATGCGTACATGAGTGTAGATTCAAAAACAGGCAAAGCAAATCAGTGGTGTTAGTGATTGTGGAATAGAGGAGAGGCTAGTTGGGACGGGTAATGTTCTGCTTCTTGATCAATACTGGGGTCCTGGTTTTCCTTTCATTATGATTTGTGAACTTGTCTGCATGTATGTTATACCCCAATAAAAATTATTATTATTATTATTTTTGAGTTGGAGTCTCACTCCGTCGCCCAGGCTGAAGTGCAGTGGCACACTCCCAGCCACCGCAGCCTCAGCCTGCTGGGCTCCGCGATCCTTCAGCCTCAGCCTTCCAAGTAGCTGGAACTATAGTCACGTGCTACCTCGTCCCGGCTAATTTCTGAGTTATTGTAGAGATGAGGTCTTGCCAAGTTGACTGGGTGGATCTTGAACCCATGGGCTAAGGCAATGCACTCGCCTCAGCCTCCCAAAGTGCTGGGATTACAGGCTGAGCCACTGAGGCCAGCCAACAATTATTTTTTTTAACTACAAGTTTTTCACCAAATTTCAAATGCCAGGAAAGGAGGAGGTGATTTTTTCTCTTTTGCAGATCTTTGGGAAGGAGGTTGATAAAGGGGAGAACATTCTCAATCCACTGCACAAAGGTCATTCTTCTCTTTCTTTGGACCCATAAAGCCATTGTGCTAATGTGGATCAGAACCTCGATGTTTAGTATTTGGCATTGCCTTATGCATTTTGAATATTGCTTCAGGAATTACTTCCAAGTAGGGGCACCAGGGCCTCAATGGAGTTACTGGTAGACACCTCTGTTTCCCAGAGGGAATGTCATTCTTTCCCGTACCCTGATAGTCAGTTAGGACACATGTGTTGGATTTTATAGCCAGCAACCATGTTTCAGGTGGGGAGATCTGCCTGGGAGAGCAGTTTCAAACTTACCACAGTCTGGTCTTTGGCAAAAGCTTGGAAGATTGCTCCAAGGGAGGGACATCCATCCAAAGCTCCCCTGCGAGGGAGTAAGCTGGGAGTGTGGGAATGCTGGTCTCAGGACCCTGACCGGGCCCAACGGTGTCCCGCAGCGTTGCTGTCACCTAATTGCAGTCCCAAGGCCAGACTGTGGGGCTGATGTTGATGAGGACATTCACTCTGTGACACAGTCTTTGCTTTATTGGGACCCTCAGGAGGAGAAGCGTGACCTACTTGAAGAACAGGAAACTGGCACTTCTCAGCTTGCAACTTATTTTTATCTTAAGAACACTGTGACCAGGTAAGCATCTCCTTTCAGTGCTGGAAGCTTCTTAAAGCCAGATGTGAGTATTAAACCTGTGTAGAGCACTTTATAGTGTGCATTTTTATATTCACTAAGTCCTGGCTCCATTTACACTGCTATCTTTGTTTCATTCCTTCGGTCTTATCTACTTTTTGTTTATGTTATCTTGATGCATTTTTGGATCTTGTTAGATTGACTTCCAGGAGTGTGCTAGAAACTTTGCACTTGTTAAATATTTGGAAATTTTGTGAGCCCGTTCTTAAACAACTGATAGCTTGAAGTCAGCCATAGAAGGAGTATTTACACATGGACCTCAACAAATACAGCAAAACAGAAATTATTTTTCCATGAGGGAGCTAGTTTATCAGCCTACCTCTGTTTATATCCTTTCTAGAAAAGGTGGAGTCCAGATAAATGTTTTAAAAGAGTATTATTAAATTATCTGCCTATTTAGATTTTGTATATTATTTACAATCTTTTCCTTATTCTTAAGAGCAATGGCACTGTTTTGGATCAAAAAATGTTTCAAGGAGAGTCAATCTACAAGATTGTTTTATCGATGGTGAGGGAAAAATAAGATTCATCTAAAATATGCCTTCTAGTCAACTTGGCTGCCATGCAGCCATTTTGTAAAGGAAGATATTTGCATCTGTGGATATGGGGAAGCTGTTTACATTTCTGTTCATCACATTTAAAGTTGTGTTCTGGAAGAGCTAAGATTCTGGTAAATCTAGCAATAGTGGAAGCAAGTTCAGGGTGTGATGGCTGCCGAGGGACCCTTCAATGCAAATTAGAAGTAATAATAGCTCTGGTTTAAAAAGGCAAAGAATTAGGACTGGGAAGGGAAATGCCTCCCTGCAGAGGACCAGGGCTTTGCGCTGACAAATGTGAATGCTTGGGACCCAGGTCCTCTCTCTGCTCCATCAGGGAACAGAGAGGCAGGAGGGGTGGGAACAGAGCAGGGCCCAGGAAGGCTGTAGTGGCTGCCAGTGGGCATTCGGGCTGTTCTGGTGTTAGCGAACTCAGCTTACATTGTGGAAAAAAAAAAAACAAACACAGCAGAAAGCAAGTTTGTTTTTAAGAGTTGGCAGCCCAGCAATCTCAAGCTTCTGCAACAGCACACAAGAAAAGAGAGAGAGCTCCCTGGCAGTAAAATGGCTGTCCCTGAGTCACAAATGACGTTGAAGGCAGCTGGAAAGGACCCCAAATCTGAAGGTTCCCCCAAAGGCATTGCAGCAGTATAGTGTGGTCCACTGAGCACAAAGAGCTAACAGTTTGCCTACACACTGACTGCTGGGCTCGTGGCTGTGCTGATACACGCTTTACTTTCCATTAGCCGCTTCACTGTCACAGCAGATGAGGAAACTAAGTCATAGAGAGGTGCCCAGTGTGACTGTCGAAGGTGGCCAGTGAATGAGACAAGAAGCCAGGATTTGAGCCTCTGAGACTATTGCTCAGATTGAACAGATGGAAGAATTTGTAGGGAAAACAGTGGTCCGAGGTGCCAATGCTCAGGACAGGCAACAGGTGCGTGAAGATGAGGATACAGGTAGAATGAGAGCAGAAAGAGGCCAGCAACAGGTGGAGGGCTGGGGCAGGGTGAAACCTACAGCCCCAAGCCAGAGGAGGAGACAAAGCCACCTAAAAATCCTAGGAAAGCTGTTTCCTACTGGCCAGAGTCCTCTGAACTCAGGCCAATGCTGAGTCTGTCCAATTGAAGGTAGCCACAGTTGCGGGATTTGAGGGGTCGGGGTGATTAGCAAAAGTTCCAGCTAAGGCTTGCTCCTTCCTGTTAATAGTTCAGAGACAGCACATGTTCAGAGAGACCCCGTGGCAATTGAGGGCACTTTTCTAGAGGAGACCTCATATCAGTTAAGGGCAGTTTTCCAAAAGGGACTTTGTGCCAGTTGAGGGTAGTTTTCTAGAGGGGACTTCGTGCCAACTGGGGGCAGTTTTCTAGAGGGGACCATGCTGAGCTGCATGTCATGTACTTGGTCGTGTACTCCAAAGGGTATCATCACGTAGGGACCTCATCTGGGCAGGGGATTGGGATAGAAATTCAGAGTCCTCAAGACAGTCAGGAGCAAACCTATACAAACACTGAGCTGGACTTAAAGGAAGAAATGAGACTCTGTGACCATGGAGCAGAATGAGCAAGTGTCAGTTTCGCCGTGTGAACTCCATCTGTTTATCTCTGAGCCTGTGACTGCTTAGAGAACACCAGACATGGCGCTCCTCACGACAGATTAAAAATCTTTGTAGATCACTGGTCAAGTTATTATGGATTAGATCATCACATGAACACATGGGGGGGCTAGACCTTGCTGTGTCTGTGGAACTCTTTTTTTTTTTGAGTTGGAGTCTCACTTTGTCGCCTAGGCTGGAGGGCAGTGGCCGCTCCCGGCCACCGCAGCCTCGACCTGCTGGGCTCCGGCGATCCTTCTGCCTCAGCCTTCCAAGTAACTGGAACTACAGGCGTGCACTACCACGCCCGGCTAATTTTTGATTTGTTGTAGAGATGAGGTCTCGTCAAGTTGCCCAGGTGGGTCTCGAACTCACGGGTTCAGGCAATCCACTTACCTCGGCCTCCCAAAGTGCTGAGATTACAGTCTGAGCCACCGAGCCTGGCCGTCTGTGGAACTCTTAGCTGTCCCTAGATAGATCCCTGGATTCTGCAGGTGGCTTTGGGTTTCTAGATCCAGCAGCACCACAGGCAAGTTTTGGCTTCTGAGAAGAGGGGAGATGTCCTGGAGCTGAGGGTAGCAGCATCCTCCCAGGAGTGTTCTGAAAGTGTCTCTCCCTTCTTCCCTTTCTGCCTCCCTCCCTCTCACTTTCTCTAACAGTTTGAGATGTAATTTGCATACCATAACATTCAGTGTACAATTCAATGGTATTTATGTATTTATGTATTTATTTTGAGTCAGAGTCTCATCCTGTTGCCCAGGTTGGAGTGCAGTGCCACGCTTATGGCCACCGCAGCCTCGACCTGCTGGGCTCAGGCAATCCTTCCACTTCAGCCTTCCAAGAAGCTGGAACTACAGGCGTGTGCCACCATGCCCAGCTAATTTTTAAAAATTTATTGTAGAGATGAGGTCTCATCAAGTTGCCCAAAATGGTCTCAAACCCTGGGCTCAGGCAATCCTCTCGCCTTGACCTCCCAAAGTGCTGGGATTTCAGGTGTGAGCCACCGAGCCCAGCCTGTGAACAGTTTTATATGCTAATAAAACAGAAGATGTTTTGCAAACACAGCTTCTGCCCTGCACCTGGCGTGAAGTAAAACACAGACAAGCGAACTATTTTTGCATAAGCTTGTGCTCAGCCCCATAAAATAAAACATTCAGTAGCTTAACAAATCTAATGCGTTAAAAGATGCAATGACCTATTGCTTATCATCTTGTAATATATATGCTAGCTGGATGCAGTGGCTCTTGCCTGTAATTCTAGTGTTTTTGGAGGCTGAAGCAGGAGGATCACTTGAGGCTAGGAGTTTGGGCAACATAGCGAGACCCTCTCTCTACAAAAAATAAAAAAAAAATTAGCTGGGCATGTGTAGCCCCATCTACTCGGGAGGATCAGTTGAGCCCAGGAGTTGAGGCTGCAGTGAAATATGATTGTGCCACTGAACACCAGTCTGAGTGACAAAGTAAGACCCTGTCTCTAAATGTGTGTGTGTGTGTGTGTGTGTGTGTGTGTGTGTGTGTGTGCGTGTATTCTGTGAAAGACCAGTTCAGAATCATTGACTTAAAGGCCCAAACTTTTATATTGCTGGAAAGTAGGGCAAATGCCTAGATTTTTTTTTGTTTGCTTACCATTTTATTTTCCTCTGAAATTCCATGTAATTGATTATCTATTTTAGAGACAAGGTGCCGCTCTGTCATCCAGGCTGGAGTACAGTGGTGCAATCATATCTCACTGCAGCCTCAAACTCCTGAGCTCAACCGATCTTCCTGCCTCAGCCTCCTGAGTTACTAGGTCTACAGTAGTTCACCATCACACTCAGTTAATTTCATTCTCTCTTTTCCTTTTTCTTTCTTTCTTCTTCTTCTTCTTTTTTTTTGTTGAGATGGGGTCTTATATGTCACCCTGGTAGGTCTCGAAATCCTGGCCTCAAGTGATCCTCCTGCCTTGGCTTCCCAAAACACTGGGATTACAGGTGTGGGCCACTGCACCTAGCCTCCATGTCACTAATTTAACTTGTACCCTGAGTGCTCCACAGACTATGAGCTGTGACGAAAAAGCAGACTTTATGAGGACGTTGGTCCAAGGTTTGAACTCCTCAGAATGTCCCAGGTGCATTTAAATCTTGCCTTGTTTCCCATAGTAGTAGATGGCTGCATGAAGACCACATCCTCTTCTCTCTCTGAGGGGCCCTCTGCCCCTGAGGGTCTCATCTTTCCCGCCTGTATTGTCAAGTTTTCCCCTCTGTGGGACCATTGGCATCAGATACAAGCTTGCTGCAACATCGTCCATTTATAAGACACCCTATCTTTGTTTTGGCTTCCCATTCAGATGCTGCCCATTATCTCTGAATCCCTTTTCAGAACATTCTGTGATGGAATAAGATAATCATCTCCATCTCTTCTTTCATTTCCTCCAGGAGGGCTTTGAGTCTGTACCTCATGGACAATCCAGCAGTTAATCCTCTGCTTCCATGGCTTCTCAGTTGCATGTGACACATTGATCACTGTCCCCTCCTCCACTTTTTTTGAGTCATAGTCTCACTCTGTCACCCAGTCCCCAGTGCAGTGGCACAATCACAGCTCAACCCAGCCTTGACCTCCTGGGCTTCAGTGATCTTCTGCCTCAGCCTTCCAAGTCACTGGGACTATAGGCACACACCATCACACTCAGCTACTTTTTCTGATTTTCTTGTAGAGACCAGGTCTCGCTATGTTGCCCAGGCTTGGTCTCGAACTCCTGGCCTCAAGGGATCCTCCCACCTCAGCCTACCAAAGTACTGGGATTACAGGCGTGAGCCACCGCACCTGGCCAACACTCTTCCCTTCTTGAAACACTCTCGCTGGCCTCTGGTCCAGCACTGCCTCCTGGCTGCTCATCTACCTCACCGTTTTCCCACGCAGTTTGCCGTGCTGGCAACCAATCTCCGTATCAACTCCTAAATGGTGAGATTTCCAAAGCTTGGTTCTCTCTACTTCTCCTCTCCTCTGCTTGGGACATGATCCAAGCCACCTCCTACAGGATAGTGGGTGCTTTCAACACTCCTGGTGCTGACTTCCAAATGTGTACCTGCAACACCATCCTGTCTTCAAACTGTGGGAGTTCGCGAGAGACATTCACGGAGATGCTGGCAATGTCAGAGCACCTGTCCTAGGGCTGCTTCGCTTCTGCAACTTCCTGCCTTTGTGATCTTGGTTCGTCTCATGGCTCTGTGTTGATAAACTTCAGCTGATCTGCCTTTTTCTTTTATGGATCTTGCTGTGGGTGTTGCATTTAAAAACTCATCGCTAAACCCAAGGCCACATAGACTTTAACTTCTATTTTCTTCTACAGGTCTTATGGTTTTTTATTTTACACGATGTTGTGAAATGTCATGATCCCTTTTGAGTTACTTTATGTGAAAGATGTAAAAAGTTCTGTGTCCGTTTCATTTCTGCATATGGACATCCAATTGTTCCAGCACTATTTGTGGAAAAGACTTTCCTTTCTCCACTTAATCACCTTTGCTCTTTCGTCAAAGATCAGTTGACTGTGTTTATGTGGATCTACTTCAAGTTCTCTATTTTTCTTTTCCATTTCTCCTGGTTTTCAATATTGTTGAGTTGCTGAAAGCTCTTCACTTTGCATGTCTTGTCTGGGCTTCTGCCCTGAAGCCTAGACATATATATCCACTACCTTCCTGATGTCTCCTGTGAATGCCAAATAGACTCCTCAAATGGAACGTGCCCAGCCTAACGTGATCCCACTTTCTCCTACCCAACCTGCTCCTCCTCCTGTCTCAGTTAATAACAACTCTGTCTTCCTGGGTGCTTAGGCCAAAAATCTTGATCTTTCTCATTCTCTCACACTCTTCTGTTGGCCCTACTTCAAAATAGATCAAGAGGCCCAGTACTGTGGTCCATGCCTGCAATCCCAGCACTTTGGGAGGCGGAGGTGGGTGGATCACTTGAGCCTAGGCATTCAAGACCAGACTGGCCAACATAGTGAGACCTTGTCTCTACAAAAAATCCAAAACTTAATCCAGGTAGGGTGGCTCACAGCTGTAATCCCAGCACTTTGGGAGGCAGAGGCGAGAGAATTGCCTGAGCCCAGGGTTTTGAGACCAGCCTGGGCAACTTGGTGAGACCCATCTCTGCAATAAATCAAAAAATTAGCCAGGGTGGTGGCGTATGCCTGTGGTTTCAGTTACTTGGAAGGTTGAGGTGGAAGGATCGCCTTAGTCCAGCAGGTCGAGGCTGCAGTAGCCATGATTGTGATGCTGCACTCCAGCCTAGGTGACAGTGAGACATGGACTCAAAAAAAAAAAAAATCTAAAAATTAGCTGGATGTGGTGGTGCATGGCTTGTAGTCCCAGCTACCTGGCAGTCTGACTCAGAAAGATTGCCTGAGCCCTGGAGTTGGAGGCTGTGGTGAGCCTTGACAATGTCATTGCACTCCAGCCTGGGCAATAGAGTGAGAACATGATTTTAAAATAGATCAAGAATCTGCTCATTTCTCACCATCTCTACTGCTGCCACACTGGTCCAGGCCATCACCGACCCTCCCCTGGGTCACTTGTGGCCTCCTGACTGGCCTGACTCCCTCTGCCCTGGTTTCCTATGATCTGCTGTGTACAGAGCAACAAGAGGGGTCTTGTTAAAAGCCAGATCATGACACGCTCCTGCCCGCTTCCATCTGTGTCTTCCCTTGAATTCAGAGTAAATTCCAGAGACCTTCTGGCAGTTTCTCAGGCTCTCTCCCATGTGGCTTCCCCTCTTACCTCGCCAACCTCACCTTCTACTCACGGTCCTGGTGCAGGCAGCCAAGCCATCCCAGCCTCCTCCCGGGTCTTTGGACATTGTGCACAAGCGATGGGTCCTGGTAACAGCACCCTCTGCCCAGCACCTCCTTCCCCAGGATGTCCGCCGGACTTGCTTCCTCACCTCCTCCAAGTCTTAACTCACACACCACCTTCTCTCAGCCGTTCCTTTAAGTCCCCACTGCCACTGGCACTCTTTACCCCCTTACCTGGCTCGATCTCCTCTCCTCTCCTCACTAACATATGATTCACTTCTTGTAAGTTGCACAAGGGCAGGGGTTGACGTCCTTGCTGTATTCCAAGTGCCTCCAGCTGTGCCTGCCTCCTCACTGTCTCCTGATACATGCTTGCAGAGTGAATGAATGATTGGAAGAAGGGGCGACTGGGATGTCCTTGTCCAGTTGGGTACCTGCACACACAGCACACTTGCTGGCACGGTAGAGAGAGAGGCTGTCTTCACTATGGTGGGTCCCTGGGTCAAGTAGTCACTGAGTTGCTGACTGAGCTAGGCACATGGGGTGAGGGAACTGCCAGAGGCTGCAGCCAGGTGGGGTTGGCTGGGTGGGGCAGGTCTGCTCTTGGGTGAGGAAGGGGTGTGGAGCTGTGGGGTGCCACAGGTCTCTGAGGAAGCTTGTCTCCCCATAAAGACAGTGCCATTTGTCTGCCCCTCTCCCCAGAGGACATCGAAGCTAGCAAATTGGCCTTGAGGCACTGGACGAGAGAGGCGGTGTGTCTGGCTCCTTCTCACCCCTCCTTCTGTGTCCCCTCTGCACCCTCCTGCTGAGGAGTAGAGGGTGGATAGAAGGGGGAGCAGGCGCTCCAAGCAGACCCCTCTGCACTCCTGGCCCCTCAGACTAGTCTGGCCAGAGACCTTGCGGGATGTGAGGTCAAGGCTGGGAAATGCACTAAGCTGGGGGTCAGGCCTAAGCTCCAGCAGAGTATCATGAGGAGGGAAAAGCGGAATTCCAGGGAATGGGGCTGAAGGCATTGTAGGAGACAAAAACCTGTTGTGTTAGTTGCATAAAGCATCTAGGGGAAGGAAACAACATCTTGAGGACTGAATTTGCAAATCTAAATCCATGAAGAGCTGCAAAGAGGTACCTCTGCGTCTTGAGCCAGCTTTACTCGAGATAGAGATTAAAAAGCAGAAAGCAATTGCTTAAAAATACTTCACATGTTGCTGCATGCTTCTTCAAAACACAGTTGGCTATGTAGGCTCATCTGGGCAGGGAAGCACGTTGAGGGGCCAAAGGTTCTGATCCTGGCTCATGCTGCTTGGCTTCCACAGGTACATAGTCGCCCATGCCAGAGAGATGGCATTTGGCCTGAGTTCCCAGCTCACCAATGTGTGCTGGTGAGCCCCGGGTTACAGAATCATAGGAATTTTGGAACTAAAAGATGTGATTTAGCTCAATTCTCCATATATAAGATGAGGCAGTCTCAGAGAGGTGGATGGCTTATTCAGGATCACACAGCAAGTTGGAGCTTGTGTAGATAGAATAATGGCTCCCAACAATGTTTTCATCCTCATCCCCAGAAACTGTGAGAGTGCCTCTTTCTTTTTTTTTTTTTTTTTTTGAGTTGGAGTCTCACTCTGTCACCCAGACTGGAGTGCAGTGGCCGCTCCCGGCCACCGCAGCCTTGACCTGCTGGGCTCCGGCGATCCTTCCGCCTCAGCCTTCCAAGTAGCTGGAACTACAGGTGCACGCTATCACGCCCGGCTAATTTTTTTGATTTGTTGTAGAGATGAGGTCTCATCAAGTTGCCCCGGCAGGGTCTCGAACCCGAGGGCTCAGGCAATCCACTCACCTCGGCCTCCCAAAGTGCTGGGATTACAGGCTGAGCCACCGAGCCCGGCCGAGAGTGCCTCTTTCTACAGCAAAAGGATCTTGAGATGGGGAGGTAACCCTGGAGCATCCAGGTGTAATCACAGGTGTCATGGAAGAGGGACATGGGAGAGTCAGTATCAAAGAGAGAGATGTGACAATGGAAGGAGAGGTCAGAGGGACACAGTCATGAGCCAAGGAAGGCAGGTGACTTCCAGAAACTGAAAAAATGTTCAGGATTTCTGGTCCTCCACAGTCTGAGTAAGCTCGACAGCGTCTTCTGGCTGCGGGGTGGAGGGAGACATATATGCCCGTGTGTTTCTCACAACCTGAACTTTAGTCCTTTTTAATTTCAATTTTTGTCAAATTTTTCTTTGGAGAAATAGCGCTAATTAGGTCAACTCTTAACAAACTTTTAGAAAAATACAAAAACAAAACAAAACTGAACTTTCACCGTGGACCCTGGAAAACAAACACCTGAAAAACCCAGACAATGACAAGTGATAGTTTATAGCAGAGTTGGGTCGGCCTGAGTCCATCCTGGCAGCCATGCTTCTCCCAAAGAAATGGTCTTCAAAGTGGGACAGATAACTGAATTATGAATACAAAATTAGTTATGAAAGTGAGTATTTATATAGAAAGAGGAAAAAACCCCACAACCAACTGCAAATTTGAAAAAGTTGAAAAATACCTTTTATAGCACTAAATCCAGGAAAATAGGCTATTATTTAAATAAGGTAACAGCCTCTATGTTTCTCCCCCCTTTTTTGGCTGCATACTCTTTGATCATCTGTCAGATTCTATAGACAGAAAAGAGAGACAATGCTTTCTATCTAGTATAATTTCTAATTAACATAATTTTCTTTAGCAAGATTAATCAACATTTATTTCACCTGGAGCCACCAGACTTCATCAGGACAACATGTGTCAGATTTATCAAAATGTGACCTGGCATTTTGGGGTACATAAAACACACGGCTCCCACATTGATGCACTCAGTGTTGGTAGCATTTCCCAGGTGATATTCCATGAAACAGCAAGTGGGTAGTTGTGTAGATGGAATAATGGCCCCCAACAATGTTCCCATCCTAATCCCCAGAAACTGTGAGTGTGTTTCCTTCTATGACAAAATATCTTGAGATGGGAAGCTAACCCTGGAGTGTCCAGGTGTAATCACAGGTATCACAGAAGAGGGATGTGGGGTCACCAGTTTCAAAGAAGGAGATGGGAGATGTGACAGAGGTCAGAGTGACACAGGCATGAACCACTTATTTATTTTATCAGAAAAGAGATAAAATTTATTTTTGTCAAAATAGGGAAGCATATGGTGTGTTTGCAATTGTACAAGCTTCATTATCGTAACTATCACTGACAAGGAAGAACTTCCATTCTGAATAGGATTGATGAGAACTAAATCCTTTGCTTGTAATTTTATACATCTGATGATTCAAGGAATTTTCCACAGACCAGCTTCTGGCTCTGTACGTTTCAAACCCTGTTTCTCTTCTCACTCACATACTTCTGTCGCTGGGGGCCTCAAGACACGTTCATGTTACCATCTGACCATTGGCCCTCAATCTTCACGGCCAAGCCGGGGGAGTTGGCCCAAAGCAAGACTTTCCTGGAAGATGATCCTGCACCAGGGTAGCTGGCAGCAACTTAACTCCACACGGAAGTGACTTCAGATCACGTACGTAGATCCCGCTAAACTCGAACTAAATGTACCCCCGAGATTATTTTCCTTGCTGCATCCCCCAAATGCCCATGATCATTCCACCATGGCCTTCAGGTGATGTGACATAAGGAAGACTACACTAGAAATAGGCAGTGTCTCACTCAATTCTGATTGAAATATTTTCATTCTAGGCATTCCACAGAAAGTATGGCCGTGTTTCCAGGGTCTAGAAAGTGACCTGGACAAGGGACGGACCCGGAAGCTGAAGCTTCAGAGGTCCAGAGGGGTCAGCTGAAAGGCAGCTTCTGTGACCGCACCAAGCCACTTCCAGCTCTTTACTGCAGCCCTACTTTGAGAGGTGAGTTGCCCTCAAGACCCGAAGAAGTGGGGACTTGTTACACACTCGAATAGCCAAAGGGCCATGTAGAATGTTTCTCCTACAAGGGACATCGTCTCAGAAACTCAAGATTCCACCATTTAGGAGACAGAAAATGGCTTGGAACTCTTACAGGTTCTTCCTGTATCTATTTGTTATATTCTAAAAGTTTTTTTTTCCTCCAAAACTAACCATTTCTCTTTTGATATCTTTAAGGACACTTTGCTGCTATTTAAGCTATCTGGTGTTACTCACTAAATTAGTGTTTGGTAAAGTGCGATCCACATATCTTTAAGAGAACTTTGAAATGTTATATTGAGTAAGGTGGTACTGGAACTCTGGAAAAGTTTGGCAGTTGCTTTTTTTTTTTTTTGAGTTGGAGTCTCACTCTGTCACCCAGACTGGAGTGCAGTGGCCACTCCCGGCCACCACAGCCTCGACCTGCTGGGCTCCGGTGATCCTTCCGCCTCCGCCTTCCAAGTAGCTGGAACTACAGGCACATGATACCACGCCCGGCTAATTTTTTTTTGATTTATTGTAGAGATGAGGTCTCGCCAAGTTGCCCAGGCGGATCTCGAACCCGCAGCTTCAGGCAATCTACTCACCTCAGCCTCCCAAAGCGCGGGATTACAGGCTGAGCCACCGAGCCTGGCTTGGACAGTTGCTTTTAAAACTAAACATACAATTACAATACAAACCAGCATTCTCACTCTAAGAATTTGTTTCCCCAGTGAAATGAAAAGTTACCTTCACACAGAAATCTGTACACAATGTTGAGAGCAGCTTTATTTGTCATGGCCAAAATCTGGAAACAATCCAAATGTTCTTCAGTGGATGAAAGGTTAAACAAACTGTAGTACGTTCATACTGTGGAATAGTACTCAACAATGAAAGGAACAAACTATTGAGATGAGAATTTGGATGGATCTTAAGGAAATTGTGCTGAGTACAAAAAGCTGTCCTAAAAGACTGCATACTGTATGATTGCATTTATGTAACATTTTTGTTTTGTTTTGTTTCATGCTATAGCCCAGGTTGGAGTGTGGCGACATGACCACAGCTCACTGTAGCCTTGAATCCCTAGACTCAAGGCATTCTTCTACCTCAGACTCCCAGGTAGCTGGGACTACAGGCTGTATAACATTTATGAAATGGCAAAACTATAGAGATAGAGAACAGATTAGTGATTACCAGGGACACAAGAGGGAAACTTGTGTGACTGCAGAAGGTATCTCCAGGGAGCCTTGTGGTGATGGAATTGGTATATATTCTTACTGTGGTGGTGGAATGTGAACTTGCACATGTGATAAAAAATTGCGTAGAATTAAATACACTCAAAAATAAACACCAACGTGTAAGTTCATGTTAAACAGGTGAAATCTGATTAAGATGAGTGAAGTGTATCAGTGTCAGTTTCCTGGTTGTGATATTACTATAGTTTTATGAGATGTTACCGTTGGGGAAACCAGGTGAACAGTGCCTGAGATCTCTCGATATTATTTCTTTTCCCTTTTATTTTTCCTTTTCCTTTCCCTTCCTCCCTCCCTCCCCTCCCTCTCCCTCCTTCCCCTCCCTCTCCCTCCATCCCCTCCTTCTCCCTCCCTTTCTTCCTTCCTTCCCTCCTTCCTTCTTTCCTTCTTTCCTTCCTTTCTTTCAAGTTGGGTTCACTCTGTTGCCCAGGCTGGAGTGCAGTGGCACCATCACAGTTCACTGCAGCTTTGACCCTCTGGGCTCAGGCCATATTTCCACCTCAGCCTCCCAAGTAGGTGGGACTGCTCAAGCAGTCCTCTTGCCTTGGCTTCCCAAAGTTCTGGGATTACAGGAGTGAGCCACTACACCTGCCTTTCTGTATTATTTCTTATAACTGTGTGAATCCAGTTTCTCAAAAGTTATACGTTTAATTTTTAGAAAATTACATGACTATTTTGATGGCAATAAATAGATGAGAGTCTGTATATTCTGGATGATCTGAGTGACCCCTTTATGGTCTTATCACCTAGTTCCCTCGTGTGTCATCAGCACCTTCTTTGTCAAGAGTGTCTATTACTAGTCATTTTGTACTGAATAGTAACTAGTCAAGAACCAAGTCAAGGACGAGACTTCCCACTGAGGGCAGGTCAAATGTCAGGCACTGGTACAAGCCAAGGGAAGTTTCACGAGGCAGACCTGAGAAAAATTCTTATGAATCGCTGGGCTCGGTGGCTCAGCCTGTAATCCCGCGCCTTTGGGAGGCTGAGGTGAGTGGATTGCCTGAGCCCGCGGGTTCGAGACCCACCTGGGCAGTGAGACCTCATCTCTACAATAAATAAAAAAATCAGCCGGGCGTGGTAGCGCATGCCTATAATTCCAGCTACTTGGAAGGCTGAGGCGGAAGGATCGCCGGAGCCCAGCGGGTCGAGGCTGCGGTGGCCGGGAGCGGCCACTGCACTCCAGTCTGGGTGACAGAGTGAGACTCCAACTCAAAAAAAAAAAAAATTCTTATGAATCCCTGTGTTGACTTTCTTATTATAATGGCGCTTAAATACGTACATGCTCATATACAACTATAAAGCCAAAGCAAATCTCTAAACTGAATATATTATAATCAAAACTATAAAACCAATAAAATTCAAATTAGCGGCATTAATTTAATGTGATGAATGAGACCATGGTACTAAAACTAAATTGCTGATCACAAAGTAGAGATGATACTGACGCTGCTACAGGGTTTTCCTGCTGTATTCATTCTGAGCTGGGTTTACTTACAACTTGAATTTTCTAGGGAGCTAAGGAGTAAGTCAGAAAAGGCCGCATACCTCCCAGAATGAATGTAACAAGGACCACTTGTCCTCTAACGGCTCTGACCAACTTGGCTATCTAGTTTCCTGGCCTTTGCAAAGACATATGTCTGTCATGGCGGTGGGAGGACTGCTTATTTTATTTATTATTATTTTTTATTTTTTGTAGAGGTGAGTTCTTGCTATGTTGCCCAGGGTGATCTCGAACTACTGAGTTGGAGCAATTCTCCCACCATGGCCTCCCAAAGTGCTGTGATTACAGTCTCGTGGTACCATGCCTGGCTGGGAGAGACTGCTTCTGCAGGCTTCTGCAGGCTGTCCGCTCAATGGAGAATCTAACAGTCACGGCGAGATTGAAAAATAATGAAATGCAGATATGGAAACTGAATATTTTAGCAATTGAGAGGGAAAGGCACAGTGCTTCTGAGAATATCATAGTCTAACTGCACAACGCAGTAAATAATGTTCGTGGCAATGACCCTGAGCCATGAATGAGAGGTTGAATTGTGTTGAGAATCTCATGTTTAGAAAGCCTGGGTGGTCCGTCCCAGACCCTCATATGTTTTTGAGTTCTGGGTCTTCATGTGCACACCTTCATTATCTCAAGACCTGTGCTTCTGTGGACGTGCCTTCTCAGCAGAGAGGACAGCTCTGTGTGTGTGTGTGTGTGTGTGTGTGTGTGTGTGTGTGTGTGTGTGTGTTTTGAGACCGGAAAGGGAGACTGAATTCTGACTTTCAGAATCAGTGGCCTCATATACATTAACAGTGCCCCCTCTAGCACTTAAGGCTGCTGATAATTGCCCCCCATTTCAGGATTTGGAGACAGCATACCGACCTTCCAAGCCTTCATCTTCACACCTCTTCATGCCTCTTGTGACAGATAATGATGGTGGAGAGTGAGCGTCAACAGGAAGCAGACCTCTTATCTTCACACCGGGCACTCACATGAGCATTTTAAGGCAAATTATTAATAACTGTGCTTGAGAAAATTACATCAGCAAAAGCTTCTGAAATATTGAATTGTATTATGCACGTGGAAGAAAAGGCCATTTCAATGATAAATAAGGGGATTTTTATGAAGTAATTAAATATTAATTTGTCCAACAGATATTTATTACATACCTTCAATATCCAAGATGTCTTATCAGGGATCACAGGATACACAAAACCATGCGTGATTCAATTCCTGATCCAACAGAGTTTTATAATCCAGGAGTTTAAGAAATATTGTTTAAAAAGACCCAGACGAAAATGTCAAAGAGGTAGGACAATCTTAACACTTGAGGAGGTAAGGAGTGGGCTGTCTAATCAGAAGGGACCCCCGAGTTGCCCTTGGGAGGATAGGCAGCACAGTGATGGGCAGGAATGAGGGAGGTTGGTACCCCGCTGGGGGGTGGGGGAATGTTGTGGACAGAGTCACCGAGGGAGGTGGCAAGCAGTTAGTTCCTCTGGACTGTGAAATACCCAGTGGGGAGTGCCGGTAGAATCCAGATGCTTTCAAGTAAAGCACCTTAAATGCCAGGCCAAGGGGTTAAGCTCACTGTTTGAGAAGTGGGTGACTCGTAGTTGGTATGATGGAAACAATTGGGAGGGAAGGCTGATTAGGGTTTAGGTAGAGGTTCTGTGAGGAGAAGTGGTAATTTTTTTTTAAGTTGGTGTCTCACTCTGTCGCCCAGGCTGGAGTGCAGTGACACGATCACACCTCACTGCAGTCTCAACTTCCTGGGCTCAGGTGATCCTTCTACCTCAGTCTCCTGAGTAACTGGGACTACAGGAATGCATCCTCATACCTGCCTAGTTTTTTTATTTTTTGTAGAGACGAGGTCTTGTTATGCTGCCCAGGCTGGTCTTGAACTCCTGGGTTCAAGCACTCCTGCTTCAGCCTCTCAAAGCGCTGGGATTACAGGCGTGAGCCATAGTGCCTGGCTGGAAGTGGCAATTTGTAAACAGTATCAGGTCTTCTGGCAAGGCTGTGTCAAGTAAAATCTGGAGGAGGGTGAGCCTTACTTTTGGTCAGGAAATAGCAGGTTTGAGCCAGCAAGTGACACTGTCATGGTGTACTGGCCTCATGCAATGCATTTGGTAAGGCTGTACAGGTTACAGCAGGGAGGGAGGCCTAGGCTCCAAGACATCTGCTCTTTGCCCAAAAGGGCTTCTCCAAGTTTAATATTTTAAAAATAATTTACTAAATCTATCTTATCTACAGGTTTACGTTTTGTAATTTTTTTTTTAGTAGAGACAGAGTGAGTCTCTGGCCCATGCTAAAGTATGGTGGCACAATCATAGCTCACTGTAACCTCCAATTCCTGGGCTCAAGTGATCCTCCCACCTTAGCTTCCTGAGTAGCTGGGACTACAGGTATGTGCCACCACACCCTGTTCAATTTTTAACTTTTGTAGAGATGAGGTCTCATTGAATGAATACAAGAGTGAGTAATTTCCTTAAATAACAATTCTGCTAACACATTGCATCAATAAAACATTTTGTTGTTAGTATTCACTCCTGGTAGTTTCTGGAAGTACCAGTATTCACATTTCAGGGGTAACAGAGAAGCCTTTATGCTGTTTTACCTGTGAAAACAACTCTGTGCAGAGGCCATGACAGGTCTTTTCTCCCTCCCTCCCTCTCTCCCTTTCTCTTTTTCTTTCGTTTTTCCTTCCTTTCAGTTGGGAGGGTCTCACTCTGTCACCCAGGCTGGAGTACAGTGGCATGATCACAGCTCACCGCAGCCTCGAACTCCTGGGCTTAGGCAATTCTTCCACCTCAGCCTCCTGAGTAGCTGGGACTACAGGCACATGCCACCACATTGGCTAATTTTTGTGGGTTTTTTTTTTTTTGGTAGAGATGATGTCTCAGTATGTTGCCCAGGTTTTGTCCTGAAATCCTGGGCTCAAGCAATCCTCTTGCCTTGACCTCCCAAAGTGCTGGGATTACAGGTATGAGCCACCGCACCTGGCCCATTTTAATATGCCCATTTTTCAGAGGAGAACACTGAGACTTAGAAAGTTTAAGTGACTTGACTAAAGTCACAGAGTGAGGGCACTGCAGTGTAGGACTGACTCAAAGGCTGTTTTTCTGATTTTGAGGTCAGTACCACTTCTTCATGGCTATACCTCCTCCTCTAAATAATGTGACAGAATTCAAGAGGCCTATTCTTTCTTTTCTTACTAGCATTCTTTTAAAAATGGGCATAGAGATTTTACCAATGCCCACCCCCCCCTTTAATGCAATAAGCCAAGTGCACTTGGTGAGGAGTGGAGATGGCTGAGAATAGCTCCCTCCCTCCCCGCTGTGGTCTTGGGCCCTGCTTAGGAAAGCATCTGTGAGGCTGCGTGCCCAAGGCAAGGGGAGAAAACGTATTAGACTCTCTAATATGATGATAATATAAAAGAAATTTATGGTACCCCAGAGGGAAGGAATTACAAATGGATGAAAGGTGACTATTTAATGTACGGGTCTTTTTTTTTTTTTTAAGAGTATAAAAATAAATAGTGGAAAATAGAGTGCAAATGGAACCGGAGGCGAACGGGAGGTGAACGGCCTGCTTTACTGGCGTTGCTGCCACATCCCACCACCCCGTGGAATGGTGGTCATTTCTCAAATAGCTCTGCAGTCCGTGCTTCTTGGTCAGCCTTCTGGAGGTTTCTAGAGCTCCCAGAGAGTGAGGAATGACTTTGTCTCAGTTTCTCTTCCCCTGCTCTGCAGGCCTCATCCTGGCCACCTCTCTCAGGGCATGCCCCTGTCCTGAACCTGAGCCAGGTGTGCAGGGATGGGGCAATGGCCACACTGCTCGCTCGGCTGAGTCTGTCCTGCTACGACAGACTGTGTGCATGCTGGGGACACGCTGTAGGCAGCCTCGTGCGGGGCAGGAGGGGCCAGAACTGTCTCCCAGGGAAGCCAGGCCTTTGCTGACACATGCATATCAGGGCCTTGGGGCACTCCAGTCTCTGGCACAGGCCTTTCCCTCCCAGACTACCAGACAGATCATGGTAAGCTCTTCCTCTACTGGGGACATCCCTGGACTGCATCGTGGAGGCGTAGCCCGGGGTGGGAGTGCTGCCCATGGCCCTTTTGATGCAGGCCGCAGTCTGCCCTAGTCTGTCCTGCACCCTCCTGGCCCTGCCTGGTGGGGAAGCTGCCAGGACATTCAGTGCACCAAGGTCACTGGCCATCCATTGTATAAATGCTCTTGTTTCACCAAATCCTCCACCATTTCAGGCTTCCCATGCTTAAGGAGGTCCCAGACCCTTTGCCCACTACAGACACTCTCTGACTTAATAAACACATCACTCTTTCTCTTCTGTTTCCTGCCTGCTGACCCTGTGAGCTTGGGGTTTTTCTCTGTTCTTTTCTTCCTGATTCCCATTCTCTCTCTCTTTGGAGAATTTTTATTTATTTACTTTTGAGTCAGGGTTTCACTTTCCAATAATGAACTGACTGACTTCTGCCCAGATTTTTTTTTTTTTGAGTCTAGTTTCACCAGGCTGAAGTGCAGTGGCACAATCATGTCTTACCACAGCCTCGACCTCCTGGGCTCAAGCGATCCTTCTTCCTCAGCCTTTCAAGCACCTGAGGCTACAGCTGTGCACCACCACGCCTGGCTAATTTTTTGATTTTTTTGTGGAGATAAGGTCTTGCTATGTTGCCTAGGCTGGTCTCAAATTCCTGGGCTCAAGCAATCCTCCCACCTCAGCATCCCCAAGTACTGGGATTACAGGAGTGAGCCATGTGCCTGGCCTTAAATTTCAGCTTATATAAAACATTTGTCAGCACAGCAACTATAGCTACTGTGATTAATAAAAAGAATGAAACCTGCCAGTGGCAATTCCGCAATTTCAACAAATTCAACAAGTATTCAAGCATCTGCTATGTGCCAAGTTCCACATTAGGCCCCGGGGGCTCTGAGATAAGAAGGTACAGGAATCCCTAGGTAAAGGATATAGTCCCAGTTCAGTACCTATCTGCAAGCTTGATATGCTGAGGCAAGTCATTTATCACTATGTGTCTGTGTTTTTTTTTCTTGAGTGGGGTCTCACTCTGTCACCCAGACTGGAGTACAGTGGCACGATCATGGTTCCTTACAGCCTCAACCTCCTGGGCTCAGAGGATCCTTCTGAGCTGGGACTACAGGTGTGAAGCACCATGCCCAGCTAATATTTTTATTTTTCGCAGAGAAAGGTCTGGCTATGGTGCTCAGGCTCATCTCGAACTCCTAGCCTTAAGCAATCCTCTTGCCTTGGCCTCCCCAAGTGCTGGGATTACAGGCATGAGACACCATGCCTGACTCCATTCTCTCTTCACTCTGACCTTTTGTTGGCACAAACATGCCAGACAGCCCTGCCTTGATATGAGCATGGAGGGTTGATTGGTTGGAGGTGGGAGGTGTCTGACGGGGAGGAGGGACAGGAGGCTTGGCCTGTCCTCACCTTCGCCCAATACCACCCACTCTCCCCTGTTCAGGCTGGATGTGGTTCTCTCTTGCCTAGGACCTGACCCTCGGCTGTATTGGCCTGTTCCACCAGCCCCCCTACCTGGTTGGCCAGGCTTCTGACTGATGATAGAAGGCCCAGTGGACAGCACCTGTGAGGATGTGCCATGAGACAGACACGGGGGCTTCCACAGGCTGAGGCTCTGCCTCTGTCTGGTCTGCACGTTGATTGCTGCTTCCTGAGGTCACCGAGGACCAACCAGTTCTCCAAACATCGTGCAAACAAGCAGGGTACATGTGCAGCCATCTGGGTGTTTCTGGACTGTGCTTATTGTGACCTGAGTCCTTGCTGCTGTCTGTTCAGAGCTGGAACTCAGGTCTTCCTGCCCTTATATCACCACAAGCTTCCTCCTCAGTGTCCCAGATGCCTGTGTGTCCCTTAGTTTCCCAAAATACAGCACCAGGTTGCCACATTCTCACAGTCAGAAGCTACACGTGAGCACTGGGATGCCTTCACTTTCTTCAAACAGAACTCATTAATGCAACCCCACTTCAAAGCCAAGGTCATTGCGTGCAGAATTTCAGTTTCTTTTGCATTTCATCCCTCTGAGCTTGGGGACGCGGATAGCATTGGGTGTCTGGACTTGTGAAGCTAGGGAGGCTAGACCCTGGGCTGTGAAAACTCTGCCAGGTTCCTGGGGCATGGAAGCTTCCTCCAATAGCCAGCAACGGGCCACTGCTTAGTGGCCCTGTGATGGGCTCTTCTGTGTCAGAGGCCCTGGGCTAGGCCCTGTGACAAAGAAGTCATAAAAAGTGTAAGAGTCCCCTATTGCTTCCAGAACTGGCTGCGGTCCTGTGCCAGGATGGCCTGGCTTGGGAAAGGAGTTTAGGACAAAAATAACTTGTTTTGGGGAACTGTACACACTCAGATATAGGTCAGCTGGGAAATACCCCTCAGTCATCTCAATAATTTAGGGAGAGAGGGATTTCCTCCTCTCAAGTGTTCACTTTTAAGTTCCTGTATAGGCTGGACTCAGTGGCTCACGCCTGTAATCCCAGCACTTTGGGAAGTTGAGGCAGGAAGATTACTTGAGCCCTGGAATTCGAGACCAGCCAGGGCAACATAGCAAGACCTCTTCTCTAAAAAAAACCAAAAATTGACTGGGTGTGGTGACATGCACCTGTGTTCATAGCTACTACGGAGGCAGAATGGATCACCTGAGCCCAAGAGATTGAGACTGTGGTGAGCTGCAATCATGTTACTGCACTCTAGCCTGTGCGACAGAGACCCTGACTCCAAAAAAAAAAAAAGTTCCTATGCAAAATGTGGACATGGTATTATTGCCCTACTTCCTGCTACTTTTGTCTTCTTTCATTGGTAGAAAACCATGTGATAACTAATTTCTACCATTGTATGTCGAATCTGTGCTCAAAGCCTAGTGCCTTCGGGTCTTGAACTCCTGGGCTCAAGCGATCCTCCTACTTCGGCCTCCCAAAGTGCTGGGACTACAGGTGTGAACCACCACACCTGGCCTCTACTGCCTTCTGGAAAGTCTCATTGAACAAAACTGGTGGGTCTGAAGATAGAAACAGAGAGAACAACCTTGTTCCTCAGACCTGACACCCATACATTCTGTGGCATCTAGCCGATAGCAAGGCTGGGGAGGAGTCTCCATAGGCCACCTTTGGAGGGACCAAAGTGAGGGCGCTTTTGGGATTCTGGACTGACCTTATTTTATTCTGTAAGAAAAACCAGAAATGACTCACCCAAAAGAATCCACATAAAAATGATATGTAGGAGATTTTGAGTAAAAGGAAACTGTAAATAAGTAATAAATTCTCCATAGGCTTCTTGGAAATGGATAGCAGTAATGTTGTGTTTACTGCTCACTCCCAGAGTGTGGACATTTATTATAATTCAGGGCTATTCATTGTCCTAGCCTGGCATTTATAACATTCTCATCATAGTATTAGAGTTGGAGCCCACTTCCCAGGAAGTATTGCGATAATAAACTGTAATGAGTGGCTTGTAAATAGCCATACTTCATTGTTTAAAGGAAAGGAGTGTGGACAGTGAAATATTTGTGTGCAAATATTTCCCTTTCTGCTCTGAGTATTTCTGTCAGGCTCGCTGCTCACCTGGGGAGGTCACCAGTGCTGTCCCCAGTCAGGACGCCTCACCTGTCACAGCCAAGACTCCCCAGGTTGAGACCATAAAGTTTTCCTCTGCTGAGCCCCAGACCCGGGACCCACTACCCATGCTGATCTCTGTTTTCTTACAGCGTCCTCATCCGATGCACAGCGAATTGGATTCCCCAGGCAGACGCACCAGGCGGCCCACCTGGAAGAGGAAGCCGGACAACTGCCATGGGTCAGGCTCACCGTGACATGTGTGAGACCTCAGGCTACAACACAGGACCCGGGCGCTGCTCTGACCCCTCGTGTCTTGTGTTGCAGCCGGAGGGACGCAGGTCCGCAGCACAGCCTGTTCTGCCACCCATGAGGGACTAGACGCTGGGGACTGGGCAGAGACTTCGGGAAAGCCTGGCCTTGGTGGGAGATGGGTGGGGGGTTGTCACCTGCCTAGTCCCTTCTTTCATCCTAGCTCAGTCTCTGCGGGCACAGCTTGACCCACCCCTTGTCCATTGCAGGCAGCTGGTGCTGGCTGTGTGTTGGTGCAACCTGCTTTGGGTCTGGGCTTTGCGGATACCCGCTGCTCCTCACCCTCATCCCCCAGGCCAGGTGACGGAAGCTCCACAGTGGGGCTGGGAGGGCAACGAGGAAGGCAGTTGCTCTCAAGCACGTCTCCCCTTGGTGGGAAGCACACCTTTAGACCTCGTTCCCAACGGGACACGTATTGCATTTTTAGGGGTTGTCTATTAAAATGTGAATATTTTCTGCGAGGCAGTAGATTAAAACCACTGCAGGCGTTAGCTGGTTTTCACTGATGATGTGATTACCCACATGACAGAGACTCTGGAGGAAACAAAATCAGGTCTTGAACTTCAACAGGGCAGAAGCCCCAAAGAGGACTCTAAAACTAAAGGTAGGAGGTATCAAAAGTGAGGTTCCTTTACCCACGCAGGCTATCTCAGTGCTGGGTGGGAGCTTGGATGCACAGTCCAGTGCATGCCTCCTGCCTTCCCAACTGAGGTCTGTGGGTTGAATTTCTGCAAAGCACCTGCTCCCGAGGCAACATCCTTCAATCAGAATCAGATGAGCCCCTGGCCCCCAGGACCATCCACTCATGACTTTCCACACTGGCCCTGTGACCTTGACAGAAAGTATCACCTTATCCCCTCACTTCTCACCAGCCTTCCAGTGTTCCCAGTGCTTCCTCTTTTACAAGAAATTGACCAGTTTTAAGATGTAACTGATTAAGTGTTTTTCATTCTCTTGAATGATCTTCAGGGGACTAGACTAAAATGAGAGACTGCATTTGAATCAAAACTGACAAGAAAGCCAGGAAGTTAAGAGGGTTGAGATGAAGTGGAGTGTCTGGGTCACCAGTCACCGCCATGGCCCAGACAACCCAGAAGGTTCCCCACAGAACAGACCAGGCTAAGGCAGCCACGCCGCTTTGTGTCTGGGAAACCTGGAAACTGTCTTTGTGGTGTCTTAGTAAAGGTTGTCAGGAAGCCCAAACCAGGCTGGGATAAATGGAGAGCTGCAACTCAGACCAAACCAGAGAAAGTAAGGCAGACACAGTGGCTCACACCTGTAATCCCATCCCTTTGGGAGGTGGAGGCGAGAGGATTGCCTGAGCCCAGGGATTCAAGACCCCATGGGCAACATAGCAAGACCTCATCTCTACATTAAATAAAAAAATTAGCTGAATGTGGTGACACATGCCTGTAGTTCCAGCTACATGGGAGACCGAGGCAGAACGATCGTCTGAACCCCGCAGGTCAAGGCTGTGATAGCCATGGGCGACAGTGAGACTCTGACTAAAAACAAACAGAGAAAGTAAGTGAGCATGAACTGGATAAAAAGCACTATAGCGGCAAGCCATTTTGTACTATTTTTATTATCGGGTTTTTATTGAAAAGTTACTACTTGCTCTTCTCAGTCTGAACAGTTGTGTCCCACAGTCATCAGGTGGGGCTGAGCCAAAAGGGGCTTGAGGCAGGTAGCTCAGTGGACCAGGGCAGTTGGGTGAGAGTCATGCGCTCCCTGGAGCTGCTCACTGTGGGGTGTTGGATCCGAGCAGGGGGAGGAGGGGGGTCTGTATTGGAGGGGGGCATTGTAGGGAAAATCAACTTCATAGAGTGAGAGTAATCAGATCAATAAGTATCTTAAGGGCAAGGGAAGCAGTAAGTCACTGTCATGGCAGGGAGTTTGGTGATGTGGATAAGGAAGGCACCCAAATAATTGCTGTGGTGTTGGAGTAGAATTAAAGGTGATAGCATAAGTGTGTGGTTTTTCAATATATGAGGGGAGACCCCCCAAAACCCCCAGAATTTATTTATGGAGAATTGCGTATTTATTCTTACATGTTTAAACTTCAATCACCTTCAAAGTGCTCTCCGTTTGATGTGATACACCCATTGAGATACTTTTTCTCTGCTTGAAACAGTTTTTGAACTCATCTATTTGGATGCCTTTGAGGGCTTCTGCTGTTTCTTGTTTCACCTCTTCCACATCGGCATAATGTTTCTCTCTGAGGACTTTTTTCATCTGGGGAAACAAAAAAACAAAAAAAGTAGCTCAGGGTGAGATTGCGTGAATAAGGAGGGTGGGGCATGGGGTCATGCTGGTTTTGGTCAAAACTGCTGAACACTCAGCACAGAGTGGGCAGGTGCACTCATAAATCACCCATCATTAAATTGACATGTGTTGAAAGAATCTAAAAAAAAAAAATCACTGAAGCTTCTCACAGCTTCTTACAACAACACTCGTTGGTATACTGATTCCAATGGGTTTCTGGAACAATTACCTAGTGGGGGAAGCCTGTACTACAAGGTCTCCCTGCCCTCCAAAAGATAATTCCAGGGTTTTTTGGTGTCCCCCTTCATAGATAGGTATAGAAATATACACATACACAGACATACACATACTCTCTCCTAGCTCTGTGCACTGAGAGGGGCCTGGGAATGTGACATCTCAATACAAATGAACAAATCTTGTGCCCAAATCTTGGTCCCCAAATGCCATTTTTCACTAAAAGAGTCCAAGACTGTTGTTCTTAATGGAGAAATGGCCGATTCCAGGACTGGGACAGCAAATACACAGAAGGAGCCTGGACCATCTTGTACGGAAAGTAAGAAATCTCTTTAAAAAATGAGGGAGACGTGTACAAGGGACAAGGAACCAGATGAAGAGACTGTCACTGGCCATATCTGGGACTATTTGATCATCAAAATGTGTATTGACAGTAATAGATTATAACACACTGAACAGATTATAACCCACTGAATGAACCCATGCTGACAGGAAAGAATTAATAAGTTAAGGCCAAGCACAGTGCTCATGCCTGTAATCCCAGCACTTTGGGAGTCTGAGGTGAGAGGATTGCCTGAGTCCAAGGATTTGACACCAACCTGGGCAATATGGTGAGACCTTGTCTATACAATAAGTTAAAAAATCAGCCAGGCATGGTGGTGAGCACCTGTAGTCCTCAGCTACTTGGAAAGTTGAGGTGGAAGGATCCCCTGAGCCTGGCAGATTAAGGCTATAGGAGCTGTGATTGTGCCATTGTACTCCAGCCTGGGCAACAGAGTGAGACTCCAACTAAAAAAAACAAAGCAAAACAAAACAAAAAACACGGGCATGGTGGCTCACACCTGTAATCCCAGCACTTTGGGAGGCAGAGGCGAGAGGATTGCCTGAGTTCAGGGATTCAAGACAAGCCTGGGCAACTTAGTGAGTTCTTGTCTCTTAAAAAAAAAGAAAAGAATAAGTTAAAACTTCAGTGAAGAACAGGTTATTACATAATCTCAAAGTATGTCTCCATTAATTACACCAGCAAAAGAGTGACTTTACTGTGGAGAAGCTTGACAGTCATAGTCCATTAATTTGTTCTCAATCTCTATAATTTTGTCACTTGGAGAACGTTATATAAATGGAATCATATAGTATGTATTTTTTTAAGGCAGACTTTTTCCACTCAGAATAATGTCCCTGAGACCCATGCAGTATCATTTATCAATCGTTTGCTTCTTTTTGTTGCTAAATTGTATTCCATTGTAGGCTTGTACCAGAGTTTGTCCATTTATTCAAAGATCTTTGGGCAGTATTTATTGGTTATTATGAACAAAGTTGCTATGAACATTCATGTACAAGTTTTAGTGTGAGTATAAGTTTTCACTTCTCTGGGATAAATGCCCAGGAGAGCAAGTTCTGGGTCAAGTGTAAGTGTATGTTAATTTTATAAGTAATTGTCAAACTATTTTCTTTCTTTCTTTTTTTTTTTTTGAGTTGAAGTCTCACTCTGTTGCCCAGACTGGAGTGCAGTGGCCGCTCCCAGCCACTGCAGCCTCGACCCATTGGACTCCGGCGATCCTTCTGCCTCAGCTTTCCGAGTAGCCAGAATTACAGGGACACACTACCATGCCCGGCTTATTTTTTGATTTATTGAAGAGATGAGGTCTCATCAAGTTGCCCAGGCGGGTCTTGAACCCGTGGACTCAGGCAATCCACTTACCTCAGCCTCCCAAAGTGTGGGATTACAGGCTGAGCCACTGAGCCCGGCCTGTCAAACTATTTTCTAAAGTGATTGTCCCGTTTTACATTTCCACCCTCAATGTATGAGAGATCCAGTTTATCCTCATTCTCACTAGCATCTGCTATTATTATTTTTTATTTTAGTCATTCTAAT
The DNA here is from genome assembly GCA_027257055.1 of Cephalopachus bancanus. NCBI lineage: Eukaryota > Metazoa > Chordata > Mammalia > Primates > Tarsiidae > Cephalopachus > Cephalopachus bancanus. The sequence continues at coordinate 2,297,849 of JAPVLO010000242.1, read as the reverse complement.
AGGTTTGTGATGATATCTCATTATAGTGTTGTCTTAGTACATTTTCTTTTTTCTTTTTAAACAATTTACTAGCAAGGAGGCTCAAAGCAATACATTCATCTGTTCTGTCAACTTTCATATAGTCTCAAGTCTTTATTCTTCTAGGTACTTCTACCATCACCCCGCAGAAAGGATATTTGAGTCAGCTTAACAATATTCCAGTGTCTTAGATCATTTTCTGTTGGTATAACAGAATACCATGGACTGGGTAATTTATAATGAACAGAAGTCTACTTAACTCACAATTCTAGAGACTGGGAAGGTCAAGAGCATAGTGCCAGCATCTGGTGAGGTCCTTCTTTCTGCAACATAGCACGATGGAAGGCATCACATGGTAAGGGAGCAACAGTATGTGGGCCAGCTCAGGTCTCTCTTCCACTTTTTATAAAGCCACTGGTCCCATCATGGGGTTCCCCCCTCGATGATTTTTTTTTTTTTTTTTTGAGTTGGTGTCTCACTCAGTTGCCCAGACTGGAGTGCAGTGGCCGCTTCCGGCCACCGCAGCCTCGCCTGCTGGGCTTCAGCAATCCTTCCACCTCAGCCTTCCAAGTAGCTGGAATTACAGGCATGCGCTACCACGCCCGGCTGATTTTTTGATTTATTGTAGAGATGAGTCTCACTGCCCAGGCAGGTCTCGAACCCGCAGGCTCAGGCAGTCCACTCACCTCAGCCTCCCAAAGGCGCGGGATTACAGGCTGAGCCACCGAGCCCAGCCCCCTCGATGATTTTATCTAATCCATACTACTGCCCAAATGCCCTACAGCCAATCAACATATGAAATTGGGGATTAAGTTTCCAACACATTAAATCTGGAGGATACATTCAAACCATAGCACTTTTTAATTTGCATTTTTCTTTCTTTCTTTCTTTCCTTTTTTTTTTTTTTTTTGAGTTGAATTCTCACTTGGTCACCCAGGTTGGAGTGCAGTGGCAAGCTCACGGTCTCCCCAGCATCAGCCTGCTGGGTTCTGGTGATCCTTCTGCCTCAGCCTTCCAAGTAGCCAGAAATACAGGTGCATGCTACTGCGCCTGGCTAATTTTTGATTTATTATAGAGACAGGTTCATGCCAAGTTGCCCAGGCTGGTCTCAAACCTGTGGGCTCAGGGAATCCAATTGCCAAAGTGCTGGGATTACAGGCTAAGCCACGGAGCCCAGTCTACATTTTCTTAATAGCTAATGTTGTTGAACAACTTCTCTCTCTCTCTCTCTCTCTCTCTCTCTCTCCCCCTGTGTGTGTGTGTGTGTGTGTGTGCGTGTGTGTCAAGGCCTTACTCTATCACTCAAGATGGAGTGCAGTGGCACAATCATGGCTCACTGCAGCCTTGACCTCTGAGGCTCAGGCAATCCTTCTGCCTCAGCCTCCCAAGTAGCTGGGACTACAGGTGCACACCACCATGCCTGGCTAATTTTTGATTCTTTGTAGAGACAGGGTCTTTCTATGTTGCCTGGGCTGGTCTTGAACTCCAGGGCTCGAGCAGTACTCCCACCTCAGTCTCCCAAAGTGCTGAAGTTATAGACAAGAGTCATCGCACCGAACATGAACAACTTTTCTTATGTTTATTTGCCATCCATATAGCCCCTTTGGTGAAATATCTGTTAATGTATTTTGCCCACTTTCTAATTGGATCACTTGATTTTCTATTGTTGAGTTTGTGAATTCTTTATATACCCTAGATGCAATTGCTTTGTCAAACATGTAGTTTGCAAATATTTTTTTCTAGTCTACGGCTTAGACTTTTTCATCCTCTATGGTCTTTCACGAAGCAAAAAGAGTCAGTATATCAGTTTGTTTTTTATGGATCATGCTTTTGGCATCATGTTTAAAAGCTAATGATGTTGAAGTTAGCCTTAGGTTTCAAAACTTTCTCCTATGTTTCCATCTAAAAGTCTTATAGTTTTGCATTTTACATTTAAGTCTTTGGTTCATTTTTAATTTTTTAAAATGTAGGTTGTGAGGTTTGGATTGAGGTTTACAGTTTTTTTTTTTGTTTTCATTTTTTCCAATTGCCTCAGCACCATTCTTTGACCAGACTATTTTTCCTCCATTGAATTGTTTTTGTACCTTTCTTAAAATTGTCTGGCCCTATTTATATGGGTTTCTTTCTGGGTTTTCTAGTTTGTCTCATTAATTTATATGTTTGTTCTTCCACTAATGCCACAGTGTTTTGATTACTGTACCTACATTGTACGTCTAAAGTTGAGTAGAGCAACTTCTCCCACTTTATTCTTCTTTTTAAAGCTTTTCTCACCATTCTAGCTTCTTTGCCTTTCCATGTAGATTTTAGAATAAGCTCATCTTCAATTTTTAAAAAGGGAAATGTTTTAAATAGTCTTATGTTTATCCACATATTTACCATTTCCATGATTCTTTACTTCTGTCTACAAATCTGAGCCTTTATCTACAGTCATTTCACTGTAGCATTGTTTTGCAGTAGAGGACTTTTGGTAACAAATTCTACTTATTGATATTTGTCTAAAAATGCATATATTTTGTCTTCATTTAAAAAAAATTGAGATGTGGTCTTACTATGTTGCCCACTGCTCTCAAACTCCTGGTCTCAGGTGAGCCTCCTGTCTTGGCCTCCCAGAGTGCTGAAATTACAGGTTTGAGCGACCGCACCCAAACTTGTCTTCATTTTTGAAGGATATTTTAACAGAGTATAGAATTCTAAGTTGAACAGTATTTTCTTGTAGTGCTTTGAAACTATTGTTCTGTTCTCTTCTGGTTTCCATAGTTTTTATGAGAAGTCAGTTGTATTAGAGTATTCAAAAAAAAAAAACAACTTATAGGAGAGAGAGAGGATTTATTAGGAGAACTGGTTCACATGGTTAGACCGAGAAGTCCAATGACAGGCTGCCAGCAAGCTGGAGAACCAGAAAAGCCAGTCGCATTGCTCAGTACAAGTCTGAAGGCCTCAGAATCAGGGAAGCTAATGGTGTAACTATCAGCCTGAGACCAAAGGCCTGAGAATCTTGGGTGGGAGCCACTGGGCAAGTCCCAGAGTACAAAGGTTGGAAACTTTGAATTTCTGATGTCTAGGAGCAGGAGAGTAAGGGTGTCCCAGGTTGGGTGTAGGGGAGAGAGAGAAAGAATAATTCATAATTTCTTTACTTTTTGTTTTGTCTGGGCCCTCAGTCAATTGGATGGTGCCCACCAACACTAGGTGTGGGTAGATCTCATTGCTCAGTTCACTGATTCAAAAGCCAGTCTCTTGAATACAGAAATAATGCTGTACTAGCTATTTGAATATTCCTTAATCCAGTCAAGTTGACACCTAAAATTAACCATCATATCAATCATTATTGATATTGTTCTGAATGTAATGTGTCTCTTTTGTCCTGCCAGCTGCTTTTAAGATTTTTATTTTTATCTTTGGTTTTCTGAAGTTTGACTATGATGTGTGTAGGTGTGGTTTCCTTTGGATTAATCCTGCTTGGGGTACACTTAGCTTCTTGGATCTGTAGATTGATGTATTTCATCAATTTTGGAACAATGCCATTCATTGTTTCTAAAAATATTTCCCCCCATCTTGTATTCTTCTTCTGGTACTCCATACACAGAAGTTAGACTATTTGATAATGTCCCATAAGTCTCAGGGGCTTCTTGCTTATTATTATTATTATTTTCTCTGTATGACTAATTTGAATACTTTCTATTAACCTATCTTTGATTTTACCGTGCATTTCTTCTGTGTCCAGTTTTCAGTTAAGCCCTCCAAAATTTTTTAAATTTCAGATACTATATATTTATTTTTATTTTTATTTTTTTGAGTTGGAGTCTCACTCTGTCGCCCAGACTGGAGTGCAGTGGCCGCTCCCGGCCACCGCAGCCTTGACCTGCTGGGCTCCGGCAATCCTTCCGCCTCAGCCTTCCGAGTAGCCGGAATTACAGGCATGCGCTACCACGCCCAGCTGATTTTTCGATTTATTGTAGAGATGAGGTCTCGCCTGCCCAGGTGGGTCTCGGATCCGTGGGCTCAGGTCATCCACTCACCTCAGCCTCCCAAAGGCGCGGGATTACAGGCTGAGCCACTGAACCTGGCTTCAGATACTATATTTTTAATTCTATAAAGAATCATTTGTTTCTTTTAAAGAGGTTTTCTTTCTTTTTTGTAATTCTCCATATGGTTACTCATTTTGTATCTTTTCCTCTATGCCCTTTAACATATTTCTAGTAGCCAATTTTCTAATTCTTGTCTGGTAAATCTGATATCTGAGTCATTAATGGGTCTGCTTAATTTGATGTTTTACCTTTTGATTAAGGGTCACTTTTTCTACTAAATTTTTCTGAATTTAGACACAATGAATGAAACATTGTGGAGGCTCTGAGCTATGTTGTCTTTAAGATTGTTCAGTTTTGTTCTGGCAGGTAGTTCAATTACTAGTGGATATTTTTGGTCTTATAACTGCTTGGTTTTAGAACCAAGCCAGGTTTTTTAAAATTTTTTTATTTTTTATAGCTAACTAGCTTTTGCAAAATGATTTATAATCAATCTCAGTGGAAAGTCATAGGATAAGGGTCAATGAAGGATGCATGTTTTAGGACCTGCTAGCTCATGATGTGGATATATTGAAAAATGGTGGCTGAGCTGGGTGGCTCAGTCTGTAATCCCAGCACTTTGGGAGGCTGAGGTGAGTGGATTGCTTGAGCCCACAGGTTCGAGACCTACCCAGGCAACTTGGCGAGACCTCAACTCTACAATAATTTTTTTTAAAAGTTAGCAGGGCGTAGTAGCACACACCTGTAGTTCCAGCTACTTGAAAGGCTGAGGTGGAAGGCTCGCTGGAGTCCAGCGGGTCGAGGCTGTGGTGACCAGGAGCGTGCTACTGTACTCCAGCCTGGGTGACAGAGTGAGACTCCAACTCAAAAAAAAAAAGAAGAAAAAAGAAAAATGGTGAAGACACTGGTTTTCATACATTTCCTGAATTCAGATTCTAGCCAAATTCTAGTCATTTCAAATATCAGAATTCTTCTGGGTAGAAGTCTGAAAATGTTACCTGTTTTGACACATCTCATTAATCAATTCCAGTGATTGTCACCACAGTTTTAAAATCTTTGTGTCACAATTGGTGTATCACAAATAATCAGACAAGCTTACAAAGGGGTTATCTACAAGGATGTTTATTACAACATTATTTATAATGCCAACAAAAGATAAAGAACCCAAATGTCTATCAGTAGATGATCTATTAAATATATGTACCATAAATTCTGTACAATGGAATGGTGTACAAATAATATATTTTTTATTTAAGGGCATAGGAAAATGTGTTAAAATGTGTTCATTATGTATTAACTGAGAGGTTACTAAACAGAGAATGTGTATGATTCATTTTACATAAGCAAAAGTGTTTGAATGTATAGAACATATATGTGTATATTTTAAAGAAAACGTTATCTTTAGAAGTAGGATAACGGGTATCATTTATTTTTTATGTTTACATTGGGGGTTACCATTAGCATCCTTAAGTTCTATGACTCACTAGTAGGACTCAGAAAAGCGGTTATACTCACAGGTATTGTTTATTGCAGAAAACGGATGCGTTTCAAAATCAACAAAGGGAAAAGGCACACAGGATGGAGTCCAAGAACTAGGAATTGCTTCTTCTTGTCCTTACCCAGTGGAATCACACAGATATTTCTTAATTCTCCCAGCAACAGTGTGACAACATGTTCAAAGCGTTGCCAACCAGGGAAGCTCACTTGAGTCTTGGTGTTCAGGAAGTCAGTCACAGAAGTATACAGTGCCTGCATACCTGACTTTAGTATTCAGACTCCAGCATTCCAAAGGTCAAACTTACTTGGTGTGGCTCAACATCTCAGGCATACAAAAACAATTGTTCACCGTAAATCACATTGTTACATACTCTGGTGTGGTCAAAGGTCTCAAGCATACAAAAAACACTCTCTTCAGGCAGGAAACTCTAGTGGTCAGAGGTTATCTCCCATGAGCTGGGCCAAGGGCCTGTCTTGAAGATGTTGAGAATGTGCAGGGTTTGAGCAAACCAAGCCTGCTGAGTGAACTCTTTATTGTACAATACTTGTCTTGTTTTGCAAAAACTATATATTGCTTTTAACATTACAAACAACAGTTAAACTATTTCCATTCTGCAAAGCATGAAATGCATCGGAAATGTTTGTATCATTTTAATATTGGTAGGTGTCACCAAATTAAATCTCTACATGGCAATATGTAAGCTGCCAGAATGACATCTCTATAACTCTAAGTGAAATCTATCATTATGAAGTAACTTCTGCCAGGAATTCCCAGAACTTTATAATATGAATTCACACTCAAGAAGGCCAGGAGCCAAATCCCTTTCTTCATTCTGAAGAAGGAAATCTCAGTTCATGGTACAAAATGATCTGAAAGTCAGAAACAGCTTGATAAGAAGGTGACTGAATGAAGTATTTGTCACCTCGGCCACTTGAGATTCAAGTAATTTAAAACCATTTAGTTCTGGTGACTGCGTTGTGAATTAAGCATCGAGGATTTCAGAAGTTTGGCCTGCTCAGAGACTGTCATGCTCTGCTGTGCGTTTGCAGGCAATTCCCGTCATGGACTCTGAAATCAGCCATAAGCAAAAATACTTTGCTCTCTCACCCGCTTCACTCTGACATGTTGCCTCTTCTTGGCTGGCCAAGAATAAAAGATCTGCTTACTATATACCGAGGCCTGTGCTAAATGCTCAGAATTATACTCAATCTTCACAGCAGTTGTGTAAGTTACCTATTATCATCCCCATTTTGTAGATAAGAAAATTGAGGATCAGTACAAGACTCAGTAGAGTGGCTATGGAATAAGAGGACTTTTCATTTTGATCCTTGATGAAGCAATGCCAGCAAAGCTATTCATTTCTAAATTCTCACAGCCCAGCATTTGAAATCTATCTGTGAGGCCCGACAGTCGTACATTTCAACCCCATGGAAAAGGCACAGATATGTTAACATTTCAGGAGAAAATCTTTACCCCTCAATTACAGAAAATGACAGACATAACCTAAATGAAATTCCTGAGAAAAAGAAAGTTAACAGGAAATAATCAGCCCAAAGTTGACCAGGCTTCCGTTCCATTGTGAATTTAGAGCTGATTGTGAGTTAAGTTTCAAGGGGTGACAAATTCTGAGCAAGTAGATGGAAACTAAACAAACAGTAGCTCCCTCCTACTCCTCAGCAGTTAATTATAGCAAGAGCACTGCTTCCTAGGAAGCATTGTTATAATAAATTATAATTAGTGGTTTGAAGCAGAGTTGCTTTTTTATTAAAAAAAAATTGTGTAGCAAAGTAAAGAGCTTTGTCAGAGCTATGTTATTTGAGTTAGGAAAGAGCTATGATCGAAAATTGGTTACTCTTTTGGCAGCTGAGAAAAACTAGCTGTCAGTCACAACTGCTAGTCAAGAGCCCCTAATATTACTCAAACAAGAGAGAATGAACCTTGTAAAAGTTCAGGTGTGGAGAGGCCCTGGGAACCTTGGAGAATGTTCTGCATTGCTTAATGCCGAATGTTAATTGATGAATCTCTGCTGATTGCTGTGGGTTTCCAAGCTGCATTCAGATTAGGCTTTCTCTGCCTCGGAAAATGTGGCAATTAAAAAGTGCTTTAATATATCCAGGAGTAGTAGGGACGGTTCTGTGAGCCCATCCAGACTAATGACAGATGTGGGGTCGTCACTGTGTTCAGGGTGGGTAAACAGCTCAATGCACTGATTTTTTTTTTTTTTTGAGTTGGAGTCTCACTCGGTCGCCCAGACTGGAGTGCGGTGGCCCTGGCGATCCTTCCGCCTCAGCCTTCTGAGAAGCCGGAATTACAGGCATGCACTACCACGCCCGGCTGATTTTTTTTATTTATTGTAGAGATGAGGTCTCGCTGCCCAGGCGGGTCTCGAACCCGCGGGCTTAGGCAATCCACTCACCTCAGCCTCCCAAAGGCGCGGGATTACAGGCTGAGCCACCGAGCCCGGTTGATAGTCCCTTCTTTAAACTCCCTTTTGAATTCTTCTGAGCAGCCACCTCTCAACCGTTGGGACCTTGACTGATACCTGCCACCATTTAGGTCCTTTCTGAAGAAGTGACCAAGGAAAGCATCAGACACCACGTGTGTAGGGGAGCCAGTTGTCACCTGCAAAGTCAGGGAGCTGTCCTCTTTCCTGCCATGCTCAGGTTCCAGTAGATATCTCATCAACAAGTATTTGCAGGTTCCGGTTGTCTGTCACACAACAATTGACTAGTCACAGCTCATCACATTTGCCAATTCTGGGATTGATTGGCCTTCATCAAAGCCTGATGGTCTTCCTGAATGTGTAGAATTACTCAGGTCAAAGTGGCACTCTTTGAAATGACAAAACCATTTTCTGCTATGCTTTTTTCCCAAAGCATTCTCCCTGGACACGGCACAAATGTTTTGAGCCACCTCTGCTGCCTTTACTCTTCAGTTAAACTCAGACAGAAGAATATGTTGGAAGCGTTTGTTTTTTTCCACTTGATATTCCATCTTCTTTAGCCCACAAAAAGCATTAACTTTCTTCAAATCTGCAAAATGCAAAGCATATTCACAAACACAACATTGCCACTCAAAACAATAAACTCCCAACACTGCAATGTTGCCCATGTCAAAAACAAATGCTACAAACTTATGCATCAACCTAATATTATTGCGCCATGACCTTGGAAAGGTCAAAGGGGAACCAACAATTGGGGGAAATAGACTTTCACTCCAGTCCTGTTTCTTTCTTTCTTGCCTTTGATGAATTTCTAGACTATAAGTGGTGCTCATGGAATCTTCCCCCCCCTTTTTCAATTCACCTACCTGTGCGATTTTACTAGCATCAAAATTGCTCTACTGAAATTGCTTTTTCAAAGTCACCAGCTTCCAGGTCACAGAATCCAGGTAAAGCAGTCTCCTTAAAGTTTATCTTTACTCCCACTGTGCTTCGAATGACTTGTGTCCTGAATCCCTGATTCCTGACCTTCTGTTTGTGAGTATATGTGTGTGTGTGTGTGTGTGTGTGTGTGTGTGTGTGTGTGTGTATAGAAGCGTGTGTATGTGTGTTGTGTAAGTAAAGAGGTTTAAGATTACATATTGTCTAGAGGACCTTGGTCTTTCCATTCGATCTTTATTTACTTAGGGGTACAATCAGGCCTCATCACAGCTCCTTACATAGAGTAGGAACTTATTAAATGTTAGTTGAGCTCTGTGGTAGGCAGAATAATGGTTCTCCAAAAATGTCCACACTCTAATTCCAGAAACCCTTGAATATGTCATATTACATGGCAGAGAAATTAAGTTGAAGGTAAACTGAAGGTTGCCAGTTAGCTGAGTTTAAGATGGTAGAGGGCCAGGCATGGTGGTTCATGCCTGTAATCCCAGCACTCTGGGAGGCTGAGGCAGGCAGATTGTTTGAGGAGTTCAAGACCAGGAGTTTAAGACCAGCTTAGGCGACATAGTGAGACTTTGTCTTTACAAAAATAAAAAAATAAAAGCCAGGCATGGTGACGTCCACTTGTAGTCCCAGTTACTTGGTAGGCTGAGAAGGAAGGATCTCCTGAGCCCAGGAGGCTGTGGTGATCCATAATCATGCCACTGCACTCCAGCCTGGGCAACAGAGTGAGACTCCAACTCAAAAAAAAAAAAAAAAATAGAAAGAGTGTCATGGATTATCCAGGTGGGCCCAATGTAATCACAAGTTTCCTTAAAAGTAGAGAATCACGGCAGAAGAATCATATGATGAGAGAAGGACTCAACCTGCTATTGCTAGCTTTGAAGATGGAGGAAGGGGGCACCCACAGGTAGCCTCTAGAAGCTGCAAAAGACCAGGAAACAGTCTTTTCTGGAACCTCCAGAAAGGAACACAGTTCTGCTGACACCTAGATTTTTAACCCAGTGAGGCCTGTATTGAACTTATAACCTGCAGAACTGTAAGATAATAATACATTTGCATTGTTTTAAGCTACTATGTTTGTGACAATTTGCTATAGCATCAGCAGAAAATGAATATAAGCAGAGTGCAAATCTATACATAGGATAGGAACAGCAAGAACCAAAATGAGTCATGATGTGCTAGAATTAGGTGCGCTGGTACCTGTGCAGCAGTAGGACTCAGCTTACTCAAGGGTTATGGCCAGAAAAGCAGAGGCCAAGCAGGCTGGCAGTCCTTTGACACTCATGGGGAAGACTTTAGGCCCCTAACCCAGTTTATGTTTGTTTCGTGGTGGGCAGGTCTATGAAACCTACTCCTAAACTCTGAGAAAGCTGAGAGGTAGAAAAAAGACAGACATACCCAGTTTCTTTGAAAGAAACATTAATTAGGAACTTACGAACAGAAACGATGTTTGTATATTGAGTGGTGGTGAGATAAGATGGTGGATTCCCACGCCCTTACACCCTAGACCCAGGGCTTATATACGAGTACCATAGAGAAAGGGCGATTCAGAAGAGGTGTGAGGACAATTGAAACAATGGTAAACATCAAGGTGATTTGACTTAAGGGCAGAATTTATGGCAAGTACATGCTCTTACACAAAGAACAGTAGATAAGTGGGAAATCTTAGAGGCCTTCTCAGAACCTTCTCAAGTTAATCAGAATCCAAGATGGTGGTTTAGCATCCAAGGTGGAGTTGCAGTAGACTCCATAATGCTCCATCATGAGGGAACGTCATGGTGGGTAAAATATGGTCTATGTTTGTGCATGGGGCGAGGGGAAGTGAATGATATGGGGATGGTGCACTGGAAGGGCCATTCCTCAAAATGACTGCTACGCCTACAGTGCCTGTGAGGCCACCCGCTTCACTGGCCCCAGATGGTGTGTCACCCTCCCATGCAGACTGCCTTCCTCCTCACTGTGGCTGACTGGGCCGGGTGGGCACATGGCTTAAGGCAGTCAGTCTGCCAGAGACTCTGGTATGAATTGACAGAGAGGAGGAGCTGGACCATGCAGACTCTCTCTCAATACTCCAAACTATGAAATATAGAGGGAACAGGACAATGAACAACAGGGGAAACTGAGGCCACGCAGGCTAGAGCAGTGTGCAAGTTAATGAGGGGGCTAAATCATGGGAGAGCAGGGGGAGCTGGTTAGTGCTGAAGGCAACAGAGAAGAGACCAGCAGCCCATGAGGGAGTCTAGGAGAACCACTGTCCATTAGGTTGCAGTGGGACTTGACAACTCCCACCTCAAATTCCCAAGCTAGGGCTGGTCTGAAGGGTTCCTTGAGTTTCCCACCTGATCATTATATTCCCTTATGTGCCAACCATCCCCTGGAGGTTACAGACCCTATAACAGATCCATATTAGGAGGATTTGAGCCCAGGAGTTTGAGATTGCCTTGCACTATAATTGTGCCACCGAACTCCAGTCTGGCCAACAGAGTGAGACCCTGTCTCTAAACAAACAAACAAAAGATATTGTATGGGTCTCTGATTTTCCCAATACAAATAAGCCTAATTAAAATAGGCAAAGGCCCCAAAGTTGACAGTACACCTTACTTGGGACCTGCAGAAACCAATTATTGTATAAAAAGTCTGAAGACATGGTGGAAAGAGTCAAAGAGAAAGGAATGGGGAAGAGGTTCCTTAGGCTTTCCTTCTTTGACACTTTTGTTCATGGTTTCCCAAGTGAGACCTGGGTGTCCTCTGCACTTTTCCCTTTGGATCAAGCAGTTCACCAAAATCTAAGGCTTAAAGGATGAGGTAGAGGGTCATGATTTAGGGTGATGGCTCTGGAATCAGCCTTCCTGGGTCTGAATTCCAAATCTTTATATTACTGTAAGTAAACCTTATATTGCTATAAGTGAAATCTTGAACAAGTTACTCATCCTCTAGCTTCACTTTAGTTTCCTCCTTTGTAAGTGGGTAAAATATGGTGTGATGAGGACTAAATGGACTAATGCATGTATATGGTTTAGCACAGTTGTGGCCATGTGAGTGATCAGTTTAGTGAGTTGAATTGTATCCCTCTCAAAAACATCTGCCAGGCTCAGTGGCTCAGCCTGTAATCCCGCGCCTTTGGGAGGCTGAGGTGAGTGGATTGCCTGAGCCCGCGGGTTCAAGGCCTGCCTGGGCAACTTGGCGAGACCTCATCTCTACAATAAATCAAAATGAGCTGGGCGTGATAGCACGAGCCTGTAGTTCCAGCCGCTTGGAAGGCTGAGGTGGAAGGATTGCCAGAGCCCAGCAGGTCGAGGCTGCGGTGGCCAGAGGTGGCCACTGCACTCCAATCTGGGTGACAGAGTAGACTCCAAATCAAAAAAAAAAAAAAAAAAAACCAGATCCAAGTTCTAACCCCTGGAGCCAGTGAATGTGACTTTATTTGGAAATAGGATTTTTGCAAATAAAATTAAGAATCTTGAGATCTTACTGGATTTATGATAGACCCTAAATCCAATGACCAGTGTCTTTATAATAGAAAAGAGAGGGAAATTTGTGACACAGACATAGAAACACAGGAAAGGAGGTTGTGTGAGGAAGGAGGCAGAGATTGCAATGGTTGTCATCACAAGCTAGAGTACTCCAGGGGCTGCTAGGAGCTGAGAGAGGCAAGGAAGGATTCTCCCCCAGAGGCCTGGAGAGAGCACAGCCCTGCTGGCACCTTGATTTTGGACCTCTGGTCTCCAGAATTCTGAAAGAACAAATTTCTGTTGTTTTAAGCCATCCAGTTCATGGTAATTTGTTATAGCAGTCCTAGAAAATGAATACAATCAGTATGTTTTCTTTTGTTATTTGGAAAGGAAGCCATATCCATGCTGACTCAGGAAGGATAAGGGTAATGTTCAAATGCAGTTAAGGAAAATGAGGAAGGTTGTATTTTGTTTTATTGGTTTTATTTGTATTTAGGTCTTTCTTCATATCTGCGTTTTCCTGCTTTAAAATTTTTACCAACTGACTCATCTTTGTTTAATGTTATCCTTTGATAACATGTAATAAGGCTAGAAATTAATGATAAGTTCAGACAAAAATAAAAAATTCTTTTTGATTTATTTCTGATATTTATTCCACATAGAAATAAAGAACATTTTATTCAAACACTTACAGACTTTCTAAAAAGTAATAATGACGACAGTACTACATTTCAGGATATATAGGAAACACTTTAAAAAGTGATCAAATTCAGAGCTTTAAAAACTTATACCATGCTGAGCGTAGTGGCTCATGCCTGTAATCCCGCACTTTGGGAGGCTGAGGTGAGTGGATTGCCTCAGTCTGTGGGTTTGAGACCCGCCTGGGCAACTTGGCGAGACCTCATCTCTACAATAATCAAAAAATTAGCTGGGCATGGTAGTGCGCACCTGTAGTTCTAGCTACTTGGAAGGCTGAGGCGGAAAGATCGCCGGAGCCCAGCAGGTCGAGGCTGCAGTGGCTGGGAGCAGCCACTGCACCCCAGTCTGGGCTACTGAGTGAGACTCCAACTCAAAAAAAAAAAAAAAAGACACTCCAGTTTTTTTCTCAATAGGTTTGCCACCCGAGCATAGGTGTCATGACAATCACCCCTGAAAACCAAAATGGGAAAGGAAAAGACTCATACCAACATCGTTGTCATTAGACACGTAGATTCAGGCAAGACCATCACTAATGGCCATCTGATCTACAAATGTAGTGGCATCGACAAAACAACCATTGAAAGATTTGAGAAGGAGGCTGCTGAGATGGGAAAAGACTCCTTGAAGTATGCCTGGGTCTTAGATAAACCAAAAGCTTAGTGTGAACGTGGTCCCACCTATTGCTATTTCCCTGTGGAAATTTGAAGCCAGTAAGTCACTATCATTGATGTCTCAGGACACAGAGACTTCCTCAAAAATATGATTACAGGCACGTCTCTGACTGACTGTGCTGTCCTGATTGTTGCTGCTAGTGTTGGTGAATTTGAAACTGGTATCTCCAAGAATGGTCAGACCCGTGAGCTTGCCTTCTGGCTTCTACGTTGAGTGTGAAACAACTAATTGTTGGTGTTAACAAATGGATTCCACTGAGTTCTAAAACCAGAAGGGATATGAGGAAATTGTTAAGGAAGTCAGTGCTTACATTAAGAAAATTGACTACAACCCCAACACGGTAGCATTTGTGCCAGTTTCTGGTTGGAATGATGACAACATGCTGGAGCCATTTGCTAACATGCCTTGGATCAAGGAATGGAAGGTCACTGTAAAGCCAGTAATGCCAGTAGAACCATGCTGCTTGAAGCACTGGCTGCATCCTACTGCTGCAGCAAGTGTTACAACTCACCAGAAGCAGGAACAAACCGAGTGTTGCCACATTAAGAACAGGCACTGGGGACAGAGTGGAAAATTGAGAGCATTTATTCCAGAAGTCTCAGGTGGAGTTATCTCCAAAAACCTGAGCCCTGATCCTCAGTTATAGGTTTCTGTTTTTTTTGTTTTTTTTTTTTTTGAGTTGGAGTCTCACTCTGTCGCCCAGACTGGAGTGCAGTGGCCGCTCCCGGCCACCGCAGCCTCGACCTGCTGGGCTCCGGCGATCCTTCCGCCTCAGCCTTCCGAGTAGCCAGAATTATAGGCATGTGCTACCAAGCCCGGCTGATTTTTTGATTTATTGTAGAGATGAGGTCTCGCTGCCTAGGCAGGTCTCGAACCTGCGGGCTCAGGCAATCCACTCACCTCAGCCTCCCAAAGGCACGGGATTACAAGCTGAGCCACTGAGCCTGGCTTATAGGTTTCTTTTATATACATTCAGTGGACCTTATTGAGAACTTTTGGGTTTAACAGTCCTGGGGCCGCATTATCAGCCCCAGGCTTTTGCCATTGGTGGTTCTATAGTTTTAAACTGAGGATCATGAGCGGGGATTTTCACAGCAAACATCACAGCAAACAGGTTTATATAGGGTGCAGCAAAGCATGCTTACAGAAGCAGAAGTAGCAGTTAGAGCAGCTGCTCATTTGAGGTAAGGCTCTTAGGGTCTGGCTTCTTGATTAACTCTTGTTTCCTGTCTCATTCTGCCCTTTGATTCCCTTTAAAACTTTTCTAAGGGGTATCACCTGCTTTCTATATCCTCCAGAGCAAGTTGTTCATAGCCTTGGAGAAGCATTTGGAGTTTTATGGATTCTAGGCGGGAGGAAACAAATCAAGTTATTAGGTTAAGGATGCAGGGCCCAAATAGGAGTGCCAATAGGACCATGAGGAGGGGTCCAGCTGATGGAAGAAGCCAAGATGCCCAACTCCAAATATTGTTCCAATCCTTCTAGGAGTTAGCTAGCTCCTGTCTTCTTTTTGTAATTCGCTCTTTTAACTGTTGGACCATATCCCTGATTACCCGCGACTGGTTTACATAAAAGCAGCATTCTACGTTTAGGAAGAGATAAAGTTCTTTTTCAGCACTAAGTAGGTCTAGTTCTCTCCTATTTTGCAGAACCACTCCAGCTAGGGAATCTAATTGATCTTGCCGGGCCACTAACGATGTAGTGATGTAGCGACTCATCCATTAAATCCCTGGGTAGTTGGTGATAGTAAGTGGTTGAGGATGTGATTCCCCCTATCCCACTGCCTATACTAGTCGTTATTCCTAACCCAGTTAGCAGGGGTATGATCTGGATGGCTCATTTTCTTTGTGTATGCCGCTAGGGACACCGCGAGAGACTGGTTATCGGGAACAATGTTTATCTACGGGTTGAAAAAAGGCAGAGTACGGTTCCCGTCCAGTTGGCCAGTAAGCACCAGTAGGCATTTGTTCCACATACAAAGAAAAGTCCTGAAAGAGGTTGACATCAGGGTTTGGCCACAGGGAGGAGACCAAGTTCCTGGATATTGATAACTTGATGGCATTGGCTGGTGGTCAGATTCCCTGAACTCTGAGGCTGATAAGCTGTGTGCAAGTTTCAGTTGATCTGTAGGATTCTTGCTAGTCCTTGTGCAATTTCCGTCATGAAGGCGGGCCCATTATCTGATCAGATTGAGGTAGACATTCCAAACCTAGGTAAGATTTCAGTTAGTAGGACCCTTGTTACTTCTCTGGCTTTCTCAGTTCTGGTGGGGTATGCCTCAACCCAACCTGAATACGTGCATTCAATAACTAATAGGTATTTATATCATTTGCTGGCTGGTAGTTCAGTGAAGTCTATCTCTAGGTCTTCAAATGGGCTTTGTCCGGTTCTTTGTATTCCTGGTGGCTGGGAGGGCCCTTGTTTGACATTGTTGTAGGCACAAGTCTGGCATCTCTGGGTTACATTCCCGCAAAGCGTGGGGAGTCTGGCCATATAGCAATACTGGTTTACTAAGATTTATAATGCTATTTTTTCTATATGGGTGTCCTCATGAAGTTGATGAGCCAGAGGATAGGCCAGGTGGTCTGGGACAAAAGGCTGTCCGTCAGAGAGAAGCCACCATCCGTCTGAGCCCTTGGTACCCTTTTCCCTTTTTATCCAGTCTTCTTCCTGGCCATAGTTTGGGCGTTTGGGCAGAGCTGAGATCATTAAAATTTTGCTGGGAGGGACCTCAGGAGTCACTGTCATGGCTGCCCATTTGGCTTCCATGTCTGCCCTTTGGTTTCCTTTGATTATGGAACTCTTTCCTCTTTAGTGTCTTCAGCAGTGGATGACTGCAGTGGCCGCAGTATCCCAGACTACTTCCAAGAGGCGTAGGATTTCAGTTTCATTTTTGGTAGCTTTTCCTCCTGGTGAAGAGTCCTCTTTCTTTATAGAGGGCCCTGTGTATATGGAGGGTGGCAAAGGCATACCTTGAGTCTGTGTAGATATTTACCTTCTGTTCTTTGCTTAATTCTAGGGCCCTGATTAAATCCATTAGGCTGACCATCCAATGTGGAACCAAGTGGGAGGGGACTTGATTCCATTACTTCTGTTTCTGTTATGACCACATATTCTGCCAAATGCTTCCCATTCGGTAGGAAGCTGCTCCC
Organism: Cephalopachus bancanus; assembly: GCA_027257055.1. Taxonomy (NCBI): domain Eukaryota; kingdom Metazoa; phylum Chordata; class Mammalia; order Primates; family Tarsiidae; genus Cephalopachus; species Cephalopachus bancanus. Next base: position 2,280,954 of record JAPVLO010000242.1, on the reverse strand, counting down.
ATCAGTGTAGAGGGTATGGTTCGGAGAAGGCAAAGGCTGATCTGTGAGATCTGTGTGACTCCAGGGGATCTTGTCTGTTGTTTCAATACAGTCATGGTCTGGAGGTCCCAGCTTGGCAGGTAGGAAAGTGGCTGGATTTAAAGTTTTGACAGTTTCTGGGCACACCCGGGGATTTTCACACAGAAGGCCTTAGTAGTGGCTCATGCATGGATTGGTGAGCCAATGGTGCCCTCAGTGGTCCATTAGGGGGAACTTGATGTTCAGGATTTGTCCTATAGTAAGTTTGTTTGCCTCTTTGACCAAGACAGCGGTGGCAGCCAGAGCTGATGGCAGGGTGGTCATACAGCCACTGCGTCTGTTTGAACAGATAAGCCACAGGTCATTGCCAAGGTCCTATGTTTTGGGTTACAACTCCCAGGGCCATTCCCTTTTTTCTCATGTACAAACAGATTAAATTCTTGAGTTACATCAGGGAATCCTAAGGCAGGGGCTTATAGTAGAGCATTTTTAAGGGTAAGAAAGGCTTCCTGTTGCTGTTGCCAAAGGAGCCATTGATATGCCTCCTTTTCTCCCCCCTCCCCCTTTGTGGCTTCGTAGAGAGGTTTGACTATTAATGAGTAGTTAGGGATCCAGATGTGACAGAAACCAGTGGCTCCCAGAAATTCTCGGATCTGCCTTTGGGTCTTTGGGGTTGGAAGGGCCCAAATTGCCTTTTTCTGTTCGGATCCCAAGGTCCGAGGCCCTTTTGAGATTTGAAATCCCAAGTACTTGACCTTTCTCTGAAAATCTGGGTTTTTTAAAGGGATACCCTGTACCCAGCTTTCTGGAGCAAATCTAGCAGTGTCTCTGTTCCCTTAGTGCAGTCCTCCAAGGTTGCACTTGCCAGGAGATCATCCACATATTGCAGGGGTGTACACTTGACTTCCATACTTGGAAAGTGTGCCAGATCCTCTGCCAGGGCCTCTCCAAATATTGTGGGGGAATTCTTGAACCTCTGAGGAAACCGGGTCTGAGTTAATTGCTCCTTCCGGTCAGTGATGGGATCTTCCCATTCGAAGGCAAACATGGGCTGACTTACTGGTGCCAGGCAAATGCAGAAGAAGGCATCCTTCAGATCCAGACAGGTGAGCTATTGGGCCTCTGCAGGTATGAGGCCTAGGAGGGTGTAAGGGTTAGGGACCACCAGATGGATGGTTGCTGTGGCTTGGTTGATGGCCCATAGGTCCTGGACAGGTTGGTAATCATTGGTGCCTGGTTTCTTCACAGGTAACAGAGAAGTATTCCATGAAGATTGGCACTTTTGGAGTAGCCTGAACTTTAGCAGTCTTTGAAGGTGAACTTGGATGCCGATCTTGGTTTCCCGAGATAAGGGATATTGTCAGACCCTTACCTGGTGGGTGCCAGGTAGCAAGTCGACAATTACCAGTGGATGGTTGATGGCTACCCTGGGTGGGTTCCCCTCAGCCCAGACTCTGGGGAAGTGGGAGCTCCATGACTCCAGGGCTAGCTTGATGTTTGTGGTGGGCTGGGAATGGAGTCTCCATTCTTCCTCCTGGGGAATTGTGACAGACAAGATCAAAGAGGTGTTCTTTACGGGTCCCAGCAGTTTGAGGTGGGTGTGACCATGAGCCAGAAGGTGATCCACATCCCATTTTGGACAGCAAGCCCCTTCCCATTAAGGGTACTAGACATTCTGGAATATACAGGAAGTCATGTGTTATCCTGTGTCCTCCCATGATGCGACTGCGGGTTTCACAGAAAGAACGCTTGGTTTGGGCTCCGGTAGCTCCCATGATTCTTGCCTGTTTCTTTGACATGGGTCCCACTGGTCTGGTAACGACCGAATGTTCAGCGCCAGTGTCCACCATAAAGTCCATTAATTGGCCCTCGACTTTCATTTTGACCATGGGCTCGTGGGGGCCCAAGTTGATTGAGCCCTATCTGTCTCAGTCCGAGTCAATTCCAGCTAGCCCTATGAAGCTGGTAGCGGAGGACTCTGCCTTGTATGGAGCATGGTCCGGTTCTGACCTCCAGTCTTTTCTCTTTTCCCCTTTAGGTCTATCAGGGCAGTCCTTTTTCCAACGCCTTATTTTCTTGCAGTAAGCACATTTGTTCTTTTGTAAAGGAGTACGGAACATGGGCTTTGCCCTTGCTTGCCTTGACTCTGACTCAGATGTGGCTGACCGACTCAGGGCTACCTTTTGTTTCATCTTCTTGTCAGCTTCTTTCTTTGCAGTCTGCTCTTGATTTACGAAGACTTTGTTGGCTACCTCCAGTAGTTGGGTGCTGTTCATCCTGGCAAACCCCTCAAGTTTTTGTAGATTTCTTTGGATGTCACCCTGTGCCTGGCCCATGAAAGCAGCGTTTACCATGTGCTGATTTTCAGGGGCCTCAGGGCTGAAGCGGGTGTACAACCGGAATGCCTCACAAAGTCTTTCATAACAGTTGGCTGTACTTTCATTTGGCTTCTGGAGGACCTCAGTGGTTTTGGACATATTGGTGACCTTTTTAACTCCTGGTTTTAGTCCTTCTAGGAAGGCCTGTCGGTATCTTTCCCAGTTGGCCCTTCCACCCTCTGAGTTCGGGTTCCAATGGGGGTCTTCTTCTGGGAGAGTGGCCCTGACCTAGGTCTTGGAATTCAGCACTCCCCCTGGGGCATGTCCCACCATCCATTTTTGGGCCTTAATCACTACTCATTGTCATTCCTTGGTATTGAGAAGAGTCAGGAGGAGCTGGTGGCAGTCTCCCAAGTGGGGAGATAAGTTTGATAGATGGACTCTACTAGGTTTATTATAGCCTGTGGTTTTGCTGAGTAGATGGGAGTATGATGCTTTCAGTTAAGCAAGTTCATGGTGTGAATGGCTGGTAATAGAAGATAGATTGTCCACCCTGGATGCTGCCATCATGTGCCCCTTGTTGAGGGCCTCTGGTCTCATGCACTGGCATCTGGAGTGCAGGCCATTGGCTCTGGGCTGAGCAGAGGCATCTTCCCATCTGGTCAGGCTCTGCAGGTGGTGGCGGAGACACGGATGGTCGTGGAGTATCTGGCAAGTTTGCGGGGGGGGCTCTGGTACCAGTGGTGTGGTATAGGGAGGCAGCAGCAGCAGGACTCATTATCTGGTCTCCCTGGAAGATCCGCAGAGCCTTGGTAGGGTCCTGGTCTTGGTTCCTCAGTTGAGATGGAGTCTTGGCTAGGAGAATCCTACTCTGCCCCTGCCTGCCAGTGCAGAAACTTATCCAAGGGGGCTGAGCTAATGCAACTTGCAGCCATGAATCTATATATGGAAACTGATCTGGGTGGCCCAGCTCCCTGGTTATCACCTGGTATACAGCCTTTATTTTGGTTATATCCAGAGTTCCCTCTGGAGGCCATTACCCAACGTTGGCCATTCTATTATACAGAGGGTCCTCAGCTTTCCCGGAGATATCTTGACACCATAATCTCCTGAATGACCTTTCCTGAAGTTTTTGATCATACAGCCTAAGACAGTGGGTTTCAAGAGGCACCCTCCCATCGTGTGCCTCCTGCTGTGTCGGTGTTGCAGAGCAAAGACAAAGACCTCCTGGACAGGCACTGTCCAGGACAGAAATCACTTCCTCTCGGGAATTTGAGTTGCATTTTAGCAGTAGGTAGGTTAGTATAATCTCTGGACTGGATCAGCCTCGCAGGGAGGAAACTAGTTAGCCAGAGACCAACACTGCCATTTAGCTGTATAAGGTCATCAGGGAACCCCAGGTTGGGGCCCAGTCAGACTCCGTAGCCTCAAGACCATGGAACCACATGCATGTTCACACCACACTTACTCCCTTCCATTCCAAATCCTGACAAAGCTCCCTGCTGAAGAGTCTACCTGAGCAGTTACAATAATTTCTGGGAGGTGATCAGGCTTCTGTTATACATCATTCAGTGACCCTGAATGACTGGGTACCCCAGGATGTCTTACCAGCTTCTGAAGTCCTGGTCGATTGGTCCACTCTCTCCGTCTGGTCCACCCAGTGGACTGCAGTCTGATGATCTGGGCTGTGGCTTGTGAAGTCTGGATCCCGGACAGCCAGTGGGAGGCACGCCTTCCTAGTCCTTGGGCCAGTCCCAGGCCGCAGCCAAGTCCAGCAACTGTGGAGGTTCAAAGGGCCAGCCTAATCTGAGGACACAGTGGGGCTTCCCAACCAACGTGCCAAATACTGAAGCTCATCAGGAGCAGGAACAAACCGAGTGCTGCCACGCTAACAGGCACCGGAGACCTAGTGGAGAATTGAGAGCGTTTATTCCAGAAGTCTCAGGCGGAGTTAGCTCCAAAAATCTGAGCCTGGAACTCAGTTATAGGCTGCTTTATATACATTCAGCGGACCTTATTGAGAACTTTCAGGTGTAACAGGCCTGGGGCCGCATTATCAGCCCCAGGCTTTTGCCATTAGTGGTTTTATAATTTTAAACTGAGGACCATGAGCTGAAACTTTCACAGCAAACATCACCACAAACAGGTTTACATGGGGTGCAGCAAAGCATGCTTACAGAAGCGGAAGCAGCGGTTAGGGCAGCTGCTCATTTGAGATAGGCTCTTAGGGTCTGGCTTCTTGATTAACTCTTGTTTTCCTGTCTCACTACCACAAACTCGTCCAACTGACAAGCCCTTAATGTCTGCCTCTCCAGAATGTCTACAAGATTGGTGGTATTGATACTGTCCCTGTGGGCCCAGTGGAGACTGGTGTTCTCAAACCTGGCATAGTGGTCACCTTTGCTCCAATCAGCATCACAACTAAAATAAAGTCTGTTGAAATGCACCTTAAATCTCTGAGTGAAGCTCATCCAGGGGACAGTGTGGGCTTTGATGTCAAGAATGTGTCTGCCAAAGATGTTTATCATGACAATGTTGCTGGTAACAGTACAAATGACCCACCAATGGCAGCAGTTGACTTCACTGTTCAGGTGATTTGTCCTTGCCAAATCAGTGCTGGCTATGCCCCTGTACTGGATTGTTCCACTGCTCACATTGTATGCAAATTTGCTGAGCTGAAGGAAAAAATTGATCACCATTCTGGTAAGAAGCTGGAAGATGACCCTAAATTCTTGAAGCCTGGTGATGGTGCCATCGTCGATATCATTCCTGGCAAGCCCATGTGTGTGGAGAGCTTCTCTGACTATCCTCTTCTGGGTCGTTTTGCTGTCCGTGATATGAAGCAGTTGCTGTGGGTGTCATCAAAGCAGTGGACAAGAGGCTGCGGGAATGGGATTGAGGGAACAGTAACCAAAGAACCCAACAGAAAAATAGGTAAAAAATACAAACAGACGATTCACGTACAAAAAAAAAAAGTTTACTCCTTAACATTCCTGGTGTGTGAATACAAATGGGTACAGTCCTTAAGAAGGGGAATTTTGGCCAGGCTCGGTGGCTCAGCCTGTAATCCCAGCACTTTGGGAGGCTGAGGTGAGTGGATTGCCTGAGCCCGCCGGTTCAAGACCCGCCTGGGCAACTTGGCAAGACCTCATCTCTACAATAAATCAAAAATTAGCCAGGCGTGGTAGCGCGCGCCTGTAGTTCCAGCTACTTGGAAGGCTGAGGCGGAAGGATCGCCGGAGCCCAGTAGGTGAGGCTGCGGTGGCTGGGAGCGGCCATTGCACTCCAGTCTGGGCGACAGAGTGAGACTCCAACTCAAAAAAAAAAAAAAAAGAAGGGGGATTTTGTAATATCTAATAAAACTACCATAAGTTTACCTTTGGACCAGTAGTACCACTTTAAAAAAATTATCCTAAAATTAAATCTCCAATAAGTTGAAAATACATATGTAAAATATTACACATTGCAGCACTGTTTGTGATTATAAAATGTTGGAAACAAATATCCATACATAGGAGGTTGGGTTGATAAACTATAGTACATCCACAGGATGGAATAATGTGTAGCAGAGATGAGAGAGAGATCTACAAAGAAATGAGAATCTGAATAGCATCAGGATTTTCAAAAGTAACTTGGATGCTAAACTTAATAAAGTCAAATTCTGAAGGAAAATTGAAAATTGTTTTGGAACTAATTGTATCTCTAAGCTAGTATTTTAGGTGTGAGAGTAAAGCTAAAGACATCATTAGACACATAAGAAAAACTCTGAAACTATCTCAGAAAGATATACTCAAGAATTTTCTCCAGTACAACAAATAAGTTTAAAAAAATCTAAAGAAACCAGTAAATACAAGCAAAAGAATCAGCACAGCTTACAGTTAATTTTAAACTTTAAATAAATGCTGATGAATAATGTTGATATAAGCTCTGCTTTTAATTGTGTAACCTTTGGCAGGTAACATAACTGCATGTATACCTCCTAGACATGTTGGTAAGAGTTAAAAAGTTAATGCTTATAGGTTATTTAAGACAAGTTGTGGAATAGAGTACAGTGTACTAGAAATGTTAGTTACTACAGTTATTGCTAACAGTATTCTAATTTGAATTGACACTCCAGATAATTGGACATAAGAGGAGGCAGGAGTGGAAAAGAGGGAAAGAGAAACTTGTTCAAGCTCCTTTCCTTTTTAGGGGTGAAGTTAAAAATACTAACAGAGCCGGGCTAAGTGGCTCAGCCTGTAATCCCACACCTTTGGGAGGCTGAGGTGAGTGGATTGCCTGAGCCTGCGGGTTCGAGACCTGCCTGGGCAGCAAGACCTCATCTCTACAATAAATCAAAAAATCAGCAGGGCGTGGTAGCGCATGCCTGTAATTCTGGCTACTCGGAAGGCTGAGGTGGAAGGATCGTCGGAGCCTGGCAGGTCGAGGCTGCGGTGGCTGGGAGCGGCCACTGCACTCCAGTCTGGGCGACAGAGTGAGACTCCAACTCAAAAAAAAAAAAAAAAAATACTAACAGAAATGTGTTTAAATATGAATTTTAAATATTTGAGGAAAACCAATAAAAGAACAAAATGGAATAAGAAAAATTCAATCGATCTCACAAAAGGCAGAAAAAAAAAAGAAATAATAATAAGTCATAGTAAATTTGAAGGATTGGGTAAAATATAGAAGTAACCAAAATAAATATAAATGGGCTATATTCTATTCTATTCAGAGTGATTACAAAAAATAAATATATATGAATCTCTCTAAAACAGAATAACAGAAAAATATGTCAGGAAAATGTTAACAAAAACAAAAATACATACAGCAATATTAATACCAGAACAAAATAGAATTTAAGGCAAAAAAGCATAAGGAATGCTGGAATAAGGGGTTTATTTCATATTCATAAAAGTTATACTCCAATAAGAAAATACAATAATCACACATCTTTACATGTCTAAAAGTATAGATAAATCGGGACTGGACACAGTGGCTCACACTTGTACTCCCAGCATTTTGGGAGGCCCAGGCGGAAGATTGCTTGAGCCCAGGAGTTTGAGACCAGCCTAGGCAACATAGTGAGACTTCATCTCTACAAAAAAAAATTTTTTTTTTAATTTTAGCCAAGCATGGTGGTGCATGTTTGTAGTGCCAACTACTTGGGAGGCTGAAGCAGAAGGATTGCCTGATCCCAGGAGGTTGAGGTTGCATGAACCATGATCATGTTACTTCCCTCCAGCTTGGGTGACAGAGTGAGACCTTGACTCAAAACAAAACAACACAAAATAAAATAAAGTTGATAGATCAGGAAAATTCAAACTAAAACCACAATGAACTACAACTTCATATCTAGTAGGATGGCTATAATCAAAAAGACAATTAAGCGCTGGTGAGGATGTAGAGAAACAAACTCTCACATATTGCTAGATAGGAATGTGAAATAGTGTAGCTGCTTTGCAGACAACCTGGCAGTTCCTCAAAAAAGTTACATGCAGAGTAACTGTAAGACCTAGCAGTTCTATTCCTAAGTATCTGTCTAAGGGAAAAGAAAATATATACCTATACAAAAATGTGTACACAAATGTTTACAGCAACATCATTCATAATAGCCACAAAGTTGGAAAAAACCCAAATGTTCATGAACTGATGAAAAATTAAAAAAAAAAAAAAAAAAGCTGGTGCACCGATGCAATAGAATATTATTTGTCCATAAAGAAGAATGAAGTCCAGTACTGTTTCATGCCACAGCATAGACGAATCTTGAAAACATTATGCTAAGTGAAATGGCCCACTCACAGGAGATTATATATAAATGAAATATTCTGAACAGGCAAATCTTTAGAGACAGAAAGTAGTTGCCTAGGACTCAGGAAGTTAGAGGAAAATGGAGAGCGACTGCTAATGAGCATGGGGTTTGGGATGATGAAAATGTTCAAAATGGATTGTGGTCACGGTTGCACAACTCCATGTATACTAAAAACAATTGAAACATACACTTTAAATGAGTGACTTGTATGGTATATGAATTATATCTTAATAAGACTGTTATAAAGACAAACACAACAACAGATAGGAGCACAAAGGGAAACTGGCAAATAAAAGTACAGATTTAAAAAAGCAATTGCAATGTGATTGTTTCATCATGTATGCACAGCAAATTATCCTGTGGAGCCCTAAGAATGGCCCTATGTATTCGCTAATGCGGGAGTGGGACCTGGCCTCTGTAGCTTTAAGATGGCTCCCACTGCTGTAGTGTAGAGGCCATGGTTCCAGTCCCAGATTCTGATACCGACTTACTCCAAGCCCTGGGGAGAATTCCTCTGCTTCTTTAGGCCTCAGTTTCTTCACTTGCAAAATAAGAAGGAAGCCGACTGTGTAATTACATCCTGTGAAGACCCGAAAATTTCCCTTGATGTGCTGTTCCTGGCGGACTTCCTGACCTTGGCACAGGCCTTGCCATCTCCTCAAGGTCAGGGGTTAGAGCCTCATGTGGTCAGTCACAGCACCTGGATGGTGACTGTGCACAGAGAGAAAGCAAAATGTGTGTTCACTTATCCTGGAGAGACTATTGCCAACATAGTCCTGTGTTCTTTTGAGTTTTTTATTTTATTTTATTTTATTTTATTTTACTTTTTTTTTCGAGTTGGAGTCTCATTCTGTCGCCCAGACTGGAGTGCAGTGGCCACTCCCGCCACCGCAGCCTCGACCTGCTGGACTCCGGCGATCCTTCCGCCTCAGCCTTCCAAGTAGCCGGAATTACAGGCGCGCGCTACCACGCCTGGCTGATTTTTTGATTTATTGTAGAGATGAGGTCTTGCTGCCCAGGCGGGTCTCGAACCTGCGGGTTCAGGCAATCCACTCACCTCAGCCTCCCAAAGGCACGGGATTACAGGCTGAGCCACCGAGCCTGGCTTCTTTTGAGTTTTTAAGGAATACATATTTTGTTTTCTATTTAGGTTTTTTTTTTTTGCATTCAAGAAACTCAATTTTTTTTTTTTAAACACAACACATATTTATTATCTTACAGTTCTGGAAGTCAGAAGTCTGGTTTAAGTCTAGTTTGATTAGTGTCAAGTTATCCTCAGATTACATAAGAAAATAAACTCTTGAGACAGTTTTTTTATTTGCATTTTCCTTTCTAACAATCCCATGAGTTCTTTCAAAAAAATATAAACAACTTTGATCAGAGGTAGAGCAAGTGAGGGGAATTAATTTGGATTTAATTCTGAACAACTAGGTGGGAATTGGGTAGACAGGTGAAAATGATGGGAGCCATGGGAAAGAGTGAATTTGCAGGTTGGCATCATGACATAATGAAATGAAAGTGTAGTTTAGGGTCAGATCTGTATTTGAATCTTGGCTCTTCTAATTAATAGACCTCTCTGAGCCTCTGTTTTCATACCTATAAAATGAAGACAAGAAGTGCCCAGCTAGCTCAATAACTTATAGAGTTGTTGCAAGAATTAGAGATAATAATGGTAGCTGTTATCATTTCCAACTCCTGAATGCAAGGACCACTTTACAACAGCTAGTTACTGCTCAATTGCTGGGCAATTCCCTATACAGCATGGAAAACCGTTTCTTTGTGTATATCTAGGATTGCCACAAATTTCATCCTTATATTGAGTTGAAGTAAACAACCCTTTAAGTTCCATTTCCTGTGTTGGTTTTATTATTTAAATCATTCTTTGTCATTCAGACAGACTTCAGTTGCTACATGGTATCCCACCCCTGACACCCAAGTGTTCTCTTGGCTAAATACTCCCTATTGCCTCAAATTGTCCTTATGAGACAAAGTTGCCAGATTCCCCACCATACTGGATGTCAGCTTGGTGACAGCCACTGTGAATTGTAGCTGGGAACAGTGGGCTAGATGTGATCTGATTAACCGAGAAAACATTGAGGCTATTTCCTGTCTACATACTTCTAATGGAGCCTGGAGTGTCATGAGCCTGTTTAGTAGTCTAGTCACAGCCTTCATTCCTGTTGGATTTGCATTCAACTAAAAATTCCAGAATTTATCAAATTTTTAGAGTCAGGTCCTTGGTCTTCTTCATCCTACGTGTGTGTGTCTGTGTGTGTGTGTGTGTACATATACACACAAATCCATATATATACACACACACACACAAACATATATTATACATATATATACTATATTTATTTTTATCTATGTTCGTTTACATAAAGAGCTCCAAAAAGTAGAAAACATGAAATGTGGATAATACCTAACTTTATTGAAAATGTGTTATGAACAGGCACTGACTTTTTACCCCACATTCAGATAAGGAAACAGGTTAAATAGCTTGTACAAATGTTTATAGTCAGCACGCGTAATCATACCACTTCTATTAGAGTTGGGGTGGTATTCATTAGTTCACAATCTCTCTAGGTCCCAGTGTCTATATCTGTAGAATGATTGGTAGGGCTGGATCATTTCTTGTGTTTTTCTCAGCCCTAAGATTCAGCATAAATCCACCAAGACTCTGATCAAAGTGCAGAAGAGAAGTTAAAATTCTGATTTTCTTTCCCAGGAATTCTCTCCACACTTCAGCTCACAAGCAGAGTCTCACATTCATCCCTACAGAATTTCCTCATATCAGGTTTATTTGACTGTTGAGTGCCGGCTGGCCTGACAAGAGCTTCTGGGGTCAGTATTTCCACATCTGCTATCCCTCCTACTTGGCAGCATCTGCTTTCTTAAGCTCAGACTCTATGGGGCTCTGTCCAAGTCACTGGTCACACATAGTAGCCCACAGTGACCTACAGAATTCTCACACTACCACTAGAAATACTTCTAGGACATGGGAGAACTTTGTGCACTGCTGCCTCCAGAATTGTTTTAAAGATGAGTTCCCTATGTTCTTTCCTGGAATCGTCATCTATGGTGTAAACCAAGATGAACATGACCACAATCTCTGGGTCAGAATATGACCCTGAGCAAGTCCCTTATCTCTCTGGCTGCCTATGGCCAGTAGGATCAGCTGGGAGGGGACCCCGTGTGCTCCTGGGCTGGCTGAGGTGCTACTGAGGGGACTCTGAACAACTCACTCATATCACTCTCCAATGTTTTGTCCCCTGCAGGTGCCATTCCACAGTGGCCCTGTGGCCCACTCCTCCTTCCTTGATAAGCTTCTTCTCACATTAACAATATCAAGAGCTTCACTTTGGGTAAAAGAAAAGATTGGATCTTCTATTCTTGGCTTTTTTTCCTCTCATCCCCAAACTTAAGCAAGAATCTGGTCTTTTCTTGATCAAAACACATCCTCTATTTGCAAGAAAAGGAATTCTTTTTGTCGCAAATTATATTTTTTACTAGTTTATTATTTTTACTACTCTGACCTTTTTCTTTACCTTGCCAAAATTCTAATTAAAGTGTTTAGGGAGATGGAATTTTAAAAACTAGCCCTATATGATGTTTACCTTCCCACCTGACTCTGACATAATATCACATAACAGATAAAAAAGGAAAATCAAAATTTTTATAACCTTGTAAAGCTGTCTCCTGGGGACTCTTGGACTCCAGGCACCTTTTTAAGACACTTACCTATTCTCTCTGAGGTCTGCCACCTATGAGGTTTCATCTGCATATCAAGAAAATTGGATGCAGACAAAAAAGGGCCACGGACCACACTACCTCTTCTTCCATAACCAAAATAAGACTGTAAAAGACAACTCTTAAATGTCTTAAGTACTCCAAGTAAGTATTTTCTTCTACTTTTGCTAGAATGTAGTAAAAACAGGAGTCTATCTCATTACTGTAAATGACATCATTCAAAAGATAACACAATAAAAATTTTCAATAGTAAAAAAAAAAAAAAGAAAATTGGAGTTTTTTTTCACCCCCTTATCACAACAGGGCATCTCCTCTACTGATCTAATGGTTTCTTTTTTTTTTTTTTTTGAATTGGAGTCTCACTCTGTCGCCCAGACTGGAGTGCAGTGGCCGCTCCCGGCCACCGCAGCCTCAACCTGCTGGGCTCCGGCGATCCTTCCGAGTAGCCGGAATTGCAGGCGCACACTACCACGCCCGGCTGATTTTTGATTTATTGTAGAGATGAGGTCTCGCTGCCCAGGCGGGTCTCGAACCCGCGGGCTCAGGCAATCCACTCACCTCAGCCTCCCAAAGGCGCGGGATTACAGGCTGAGCCACCGAGCCCGGCGATTTAATAATTTCTTAAAAGGAGCTTAACTCATGCTACTCATTGCCAGTCAGGAAATCTTTTTTTTTTAAGTTGAGGTCTCACTATGTCACCCAGGCTAGTGTACAGTAGCATGATCATGGCTCACCACAGCCTCTACCTCCTGGGTTCAGGTGATCTTTCTGCCTCAGTCTCCCAAGTAGCTGGGACTACAAACATGCACCACCAAGCCTGGTTAATTTTTAAAATTTTTTTGTAGAGACAAGATCTTGCAAGAGACAAGGTTGAAGCTGTGGTGGCCATGAGCATGCCACAGCACTCCAGCCTGGGTGACAGAGTGAGACTCCTACTCAAAAGAAAAAAAAAGAAAGAAAAAGAAAAACTGCAAGTTTGTTGATGTTAGATGAAGCCCTAAACATGGCAGACTTCAGGGAGGATAGCTAAGTGTCTTACAAAGCTCTCTGGAGTCTGGGAATCCGTAAGAGATGGCTTTGCAGGGTCATAAACTTTCTATATTATGTTATGCCAGAGTCAGGTTGGAAAGCAAACTTTAGAATATAGGGTAATAGGGTAATGAAACCCTGTCTGGTGAGTCCTTATCAGGTAATGACTCCACAAGCTTTTTAGTTAGGAGTTTGGATAAGAGGAGAAACAATCAGGTTTAGTCTTCAGAAGAAACAGGAGGTCAGTGAAGGCTCTCACTGGAAACCTGCCCTGGGTGTCATCTGTCTGCCCTTCAACTTCAGGAAACCTGGCATTTGAGGCTAAGTGGAAAGAACTTTGGGTTTAGAGTCAGGAGATCTGGGTGTCAGATGACCCTGGCTAAGCCATTTAAATTCTTGCTGCTTATTTTAGGACCTGCCAAAATTAGGAATGTATCCCTGTCGGAGCCTGGTCATACATTCCTTCTTTTTATTGCAATGTGATATAAAGCACGAGACTCCAAGAAACAGCAGGCAAGGGGTTTCTTGCTGTTTCTCTGTGAATGGCAAGTCCAATAAAATCCACACGTTCTCTGGCTGCTCCTTTCCCCATCTGAAAGTGGGATTCCCTGCCAGACCAACTTCCCAGAGTGAGCTCAGTTTACATGTCTTCGGGGGTAAAACACAGAGAGGACTATGACTGAGCATCTCTACCACCTTTCCTGGGGGCAAGGGACCATGACTAACTTCTATCTCTATTTGGGGCAGAAATTCTGTGTTAAAATTGTCATAGGCTCACAATGTCCTTACCTCATGGAGGACACAGTGAGATAAACTTCCCCTAGTCGACACTAGAATTATTTCTAGTTATAAATAAGCAGGATTTCTAAACAAGGAGGAAAAATTAACTGAGAATTTTCAAAACTGCATACTTGTTACATATACACAGTACATGTTCTAGAAAGGAGTGTATTAATCCTTGTATATATCACTTTTTAAAAAGAGATAATTGTTCTATTCATCCCCTCTGCTACCAGTGAGAGAGGAAATCCTTGGTGCCACAAAGGAAATGTTCCCCCAAGGTCTCCCAAAATAGTGTCAGGGTTTCTCTGCCGGTAAAATGTCACACCAACTTGGTCTATGTTTGCATTCCAGAGAGCAGGGCATGACTATGTTGATGAAAGATGCCAAACTCTGTAAAATATTTAAGATGGTTTACTCTGAGCCAAATATGAGTGACCTAGGCCCATGACCCCCATCTCTAGGAGGTCTTGAGAACATGTTGAATTGGAGCTTGGTTATATACATTTTAGGAGGACAGAAGTTACAAGAAACTGTAAATAAACGCATGAAAGATTTACACTGGTTTGGTCCAGGAAAGTGGGGCATTTTCAAGTGGGGGTTTGCAGGTTATAGGTAGATTCAAAGATTTCCTTTGGCCAGGAGCAGTGGCTCATGCCTGTAATCCCATTTGGAAGGACAATGTGGGAGGATTGCTTGAGCCCAGGAGTTTAAGACCAGTGAGCTGCCGCACTGGGCCAAACCTGCAGTTTTTTATCCTCTATCTTTTTTTTTTTTTTGAGTTGGAGCCTCACTCTGTTGCCCAGACTGGAGTGCAGTGGCCGCTCCCAGCCACCGCAGCCTCGACCTGCTGGGCTCCGGTGATCCTTCCGCCTCAGCCTTCCAAGTAGCCAGAATTACAGGCATGCGCTACCAGGCCCGGCTGATTTTTTGATTTATTGTAGAGATGAGGTCTCATTGCCCAGGCGGGTCTCGAACCCACGTGCTCAGGCAATCCACTCACCTCTGCCTCCCAAAGGCACGGGATTACAGGCTGAGCCACCGAGCCCGGTTCTATCCCCTATCTTAACAAAGTATCTCCTCTACTGATTTCTCAAATTCCTTAGATAGGAAATACAAATTACTAGTTAAGAAATCTTTGAATCCACCCATGAACTGCAAGACATTGCAAGGTTTGGAAATGTCCTTCCTTCCTGGACCAAACCAATGAAAAGCTCACATGCATGGATTTGTGGTTTCTTGTAACTGCTGCTTTCCTAAAATGTGTATAACCATACCACCGTTCGACCACCGCGGGCATTCTTGGCATCTCCTGATAATCGGTGCTCTGGACTTAAGTCCTCAAGTTTAGTTCAAGAATAAACCATTTAAAAATACCTTGTAGAGTTTGGCATCTTTTCCTCAACACTTCTCCAGCCTGAGAGCAAAGGCTCTGAGGGAGGAAGAAGGAAGGCAAATGAGAAAGACATTCCGTCCAAACGGCCAACTTTAACCACGATGTAAGCAACAGGGATCCTCCTTTTGGTGAAAAGAGACAGAAAAGACCCAAAGTTCCTTCTGAGCAGTCTGTCCCTTTGGGCGACTGTGACCAGCTGTAGTTGAGAGCACTTCCTCCATTCTCGGTCATGTTGTTCTGAGCAGCCTGACCGAAGTTCAGAAGCATTCCGTTCCAACTTAGTGAACGGTGGTGACAGCAAGTTATTAGGGTTTTCTAGTTCTCCTTGGTTCATTTCTTCTGCTGATTGACCCGTCTTTCACACTGGTCTTTTCCTCCAGCTCTGTCTCTTCAGTCTTTTGGCCCGGAGGCTTCTTGGATGGGTGGGTCAGTGGGCCATCCTCAGAGAGTTAGTCTTCAGGCTCCACAGTTGCCCTTCCCTCGTCTCTCACCTCACCACGCAGGCATCCTGCCCATTCCCGGGTCTGGCCACAGCGGGTCTGGCCCCAGCAAATGTGCTGTTTGATTCAGAGGCCTCCAAATGAAACATCTGGCAGTTTGCTGCTCAAGAAGCCTGGAAGAGGCATCGTGGCAGCCAAGCACCCTCAGATCCTTGGACCACAGATCAGCAATTCACTCTAACAGCCACTGGCAGCTGGCCCGAGCAATCCGCTTTCCTGGTGACCATGAAACGAGGAGACAAGGTCTCCCCTGACTGCTGCTTCTGGCATAAAAGTAGATGTTCCTGAACCAGTTGCCATTTGCGCTCCAGATTTGTAGGAGTCCTAACTGTGATAGAGAACAAGTCGTTTCCTCTGTTTATCCTAATTTTTATGATGAACATGACCCTGGTGAGAGACAGACTCTACTGATAATGGCCAGACCATATACAGCACGATGGTATTCTTACCCACAACCTCTGCAGCAACCAGCCAAGAAGCGTCCGCAATCAGCAGCTTTTCTATTTTTTATTCCTGCCTCTTCCTCAACTTGGAACCAGACAGAGAAAGCCAAATATGTACCCCAAACAATCGAATGGGATGTCCCACATGTAGTCGGCCTGTCTCCAGCTTCCCAATGCCAACAGCCTCCAGTCAGAGTGTAGCTGCAGCCTCCTTTTCTCCACTATAAAGCTGTCCTCTGCCTTCCTTAGAGTCTCTGCCTGACACCCTGCTGTGTTGAGGCTGTGGCTGACCGTCTTTGACTGTTCTCATTTGGGCGGTCTTTGTTGATTTCCACTCTGGGTAAGTCATATCAGCTTTTCAGCTTCCTGTCATCTCCTACCCTCGACTGCTCAGAGGGAAAAATAGCCTCAGTAATGAAAAGGGAGTGATTTTGTGCAGATGGGCTCTATTTCCTTTAAAAGGATACAATCAAATGACAGCGGGGAACAGAAAATCATCTTTTTTCCCCCTTAGCTTTGGAGCTGTCTCTGCATTACACACAGGGATGTTAAAGGCAAGGGGCCAACCTTGGGGATGAGAATCCACCAGGGCTGGAAAATTCGAGAAGTTCTGTAGAGAACCTATCTTTAAGGATTCCAGAATCCCATGACATAAGTGCTCTTTTCATTCTTATGGCTGAAGCTCTAGCCCACCCGTCATTTCACTCCCTCCCTCTCCCCTTGTTGGATACCTTTCCCTTGCAGGGGATTTGCACCTAGATAGCTCCATTGCTCCCTCTAGAACCTCCCATTAGCAGCAATTTAAAAAAGGTCTTCCAGCAACTTGACACTTTTTGAAATGCTAATTGATGCTAAGCAGAGCCATCAGGCTGTCGTTCACACCTACTCAGTCCCTGCCCCAGGCTTTTTTGCATATTTGAATCAATAAGTTTCTAAACCAGGGAAAGTGTGAGTTATGTAAATCCCACCTCCCCGCTGAGATTAGTACCTGTGAGGCTCCAGAAAATCCTCAGGTGTGGACAGTGTTTTAACTTTTCTGCGGGTGGAATGCTCAGACCATTCTGGGAGTGACCATTATTAGAGCTTAGTCTGAGTATTTGCATAAACTGTTTAAAAAAGAACTGCTTAAGTCTGTTGCCTACGCAATTAGGTGGTTTGAAATGAAATACATGTATACTGCCACTGGTGAAAGAAAGAAGGCAGTGATGAGATTGCTAAATTAGGTACAAAACTGGTGACTATCCTCATAGTAAGAAATTCATAACCACTGGACAGAAATCATTTGCAACTTATCTGTTGTCTATAAGTTAATGTTTAACATCACTGTCTGATTAGTAGTTAACAGTCTGTCAATAGTAGTCAATTATGAAAGGCGCTAGAATTAAAATAGAATCACAGCTGGGCACCATGGTACACGCCTATAATCCCAGAACTTTGGGAGGCTGAAGTGGGAGACTTGCTTGAGGCCAGGAGTTCAAGACCAGCCAGGGCAAAATAGTGAGACCTCATCTCCTAAAAAAAAAAAAAAAAAAAAAAAAAAGTCATTTGTGTTAACAACAAAAAAAAACTCCTGACAAATCGAATCAAAGAAAACAAATACCTGGTTAACAAGAACTGTGATAAAAGATTGAAAAAAACCACAACCTTTCACAAACGCCATCATAGCCCTATGCGAAAAATACTTCTGCAAAGACATTGGCCCAGCAACTGCCTGTTCAGCCTTGGACTGGTGCCCCCCTTGCTATTGACCCCTATAGCCAAGGATAATTATCTTAAAACAAGTATGTAGCCGGGCTAGGTGGCTCAGCCTGTAATCCCGCGCCTTTGGGAGGCTGAGGTGAGTGGATTGCCTGAGCCCGTGGGTTCGAGACCTGCCTGGGCAGCGAGACCTCATCTCTACAATAAATCAAAAAATCAGCTGGGCGTGGTAGAGCACGCCTGTAATTCCGGCTACTCGGAAGGCTGAGGCGGAAGGATCGCCGGAGCCCAGCAGGTTGAGGCTGTGGTGGCCGGGAGCGGCCACTGCACTCCAGTCTGGGCGACAGAGTGAGACTCCAACTCAAAAAAAAAACAAACAAGTATGTGATTCTCCTCTTTTTCCCTTGTAAAACCTTTGTCTTCCTTTACCTCCCTGCATACACAGTTCACTAGGGCACACATACTCCCATTGCAAGGCTACGTTGCTGAATAATACCATTTTCCTTTAGAGAATGTCTCTCTGTGTCTGTTATTTTAGGTTATTACAATAGTCTGTCAAGTTGGATTTCTCTAGATAGCAAACGCCCCTTAGGTGTGTTAGGTAATGCTCCCATATGAGTTTCAAAGAACAGGCAGTCATCTTTACTTTAGTTTTGAATCTTCACACTTAGGGTGGTCCTCCCCACAGCTTCAGGGCAGCCTCCGTGGTGTCCTCATCTTGGGTTAGCACTCAGAAGCACATCCTTGCAATGATTTTCCTCTCCATTGGTTGGATCAAAACCCCTCTCCCTTGGGTCCCTTTGCCCTCAACCCTCAGGTTAGACAATTTTTCTGGCAAAGGCTCCTTTACCAAACTTTAGTCAGACTTCTCTGAGCTCTCTTGACGTGGCCTTAGCCTTGGCCTTCTGTGTCTGTCCTGTTCTTGCCAGTCCTGCATAGCTTAGTCTTTTTTTTTTTTGAATAGGAGTCTCACTCTGTCACCCAGGCTGGAGGGCAGTGGCATGCGCTCAGCCACCGCAGCCTCAACCTGCTGGGCTCAGGCGATCCTTCTACCTCAGCTTTCAAGTAGCTGGAACTACAGGTACACGCCACCACGCCTGGCTAATTTTTTGATTTATTGTAGAGATGGGGAGGTCTCACCAAGTTGTCCAGGCTGGTCTTGAACCCATGGGCTCAGGCAAATCCTTTCACCTCAGCCTCCCAAAGTGCTGGAATTATAGGCGTGAGCCACCGCCCCGCCTCTGCATAGCCTAGTTTTAGCCAGGATTCTGCTGAGTCAGTTTGGAGAGACCTCCCTGCCCTTGATATCTAATAAAGTTCCCCATACCCCACCCTTGGCCACCTATAGGAAGAATCCCACAGGGTCAGTGTAGCAGGAACACCCTTCCCTTGATGTCTCCTCTTAGTAATTTTCCATCAGCTTCACTCTGCTCCTTGGCCATGTGGGGGAGGAAAAATAATTTTCTTTCTACCTTTTTCTGAGGTAAAGAAAAAACATATTAAACACATAAAAAACATGCAAAATTTAAACAAACATATTAAACACGTAAAAAAATATGCAAAGTTTAATAACACACGTACCTCATGTACACACAAGAGATACCTATTATACCAAACCAGACCAGATCTGTTTTGCGTGCTGTGCAGTATTCAGTCACCAAGACAAGAGTTTTGCAGCAAAATAAGGGTTCATTCACGGGCAGCCAAGTGAGGAGATGAGAGAACAGGTCGCAAATCTAGCTTCCCTGAGATGGGATTTAAGGATATTTATGGGATAGAGGAGCAGGGTGGCCTGAGGCTAGGGGAATGGTGATTAGGGGTAAGAAAAAGTGTAGTCAAGCTTCATGGCTGTTTATGGGATGCATGTTTGGAAAATGGCGGCATCAGCAAGCTCTGAGGGTAGAGCTCTCAGCTCTCTGATGTCAAAAGATCACCCACTGGACATCCACACAGGCCCAATTGAAGGGTCAGTGGTCTCACCCAGTTTGAGCTGAACAAGTACTAGTTCTAAGTTCCTGAAAAACAATTTAGACAACCATTGCCATTGCAACCCCTATGTCAGAGAAGTATCTATATTGAGGCTGAAGGGAATCTTAAAAAAAAAGCAGCTAAAAGCAAGCAAAGTAGGTTAAAGTTTGACAAGCCTCATTGGGTTTTCCTTCAGCTTTATATCCAGAGAAATGAATAAATCTCCAAGAGATGGCTTTGAATTCAGGCTTAAACACCATTATCCAATGAAACAAAGCAAGAAGGGTGTGGGGGAGGCGGGTTGTGGGGAGGTGACCAGAAAAAACACGGTCAACAAGGGTAAGGTTTGTTATGCAAATTTACGTCTGTGCTTTCTCCATCAATAAGAGTCTCTTGTGATTTAGTCATCTTTCCTTCCTGGTGCAGAGAGGGAGATACCCTTACAAATGGAGATTTCCTTTACAGATGTAAATTTCCCTTACAAAAGGAAGACTCCTACACTGTTTTCAGTGCTTCTCCTGCGCCTGCAGTGTCTCAAAATAACCCTATGCCAGAAAGGCATATTTTGGGGTGACATACTCTGTTCTCTTACAGCTTTAAATCCTCACGTGTCTTTGCTGCATTCAGCCCATCTCTCTCCCCTATTGCAATACTCCCATTGCAATAGTCTTGAATAAAGTCTTCCTTACCATTTTAACAAGCATAGAAATGGTCTCTTCTTTAATGTTTCCACAGGGTACCACTCTGTCTGCCAAAACTTGGTATTTCTGGAAGACTAGGGCATATAGAAACTCTCTCTAGAAGGCTGGGCTTGGTGGCTCATGCCTGTAATATCAGCACTATGGGAGGCCAAAGCAGGAGGATTACATAAGGTCGAGAGCTCAAGATCAACCTGGCCGACACAGTACGTCCCTTTCTCTACAAAAAAATTTTAAAATTAGCCAGGCATGGTGGGGCACCTATAGTCTATAGTCCTAGCTATTTGGATGGCTGAAGTGAAAGAATCACTTGAACCCAGGAGATCAAGGCTTCAGTGAGCGATGACTGTGCCACAGTACTCCAACCTGGGTGAAAGAGTAAAAAGAAAAAGAAAAAAAAAGAAACACTTTGTGGGGCTGTTACTTGGGCCAGCATAGTCTCCCTTCATCTCGTTTTTGTGGTACCAGTCCTTTCTCAGTGGCCATAGGATGGGCACAGGAGTCAGGCCTGGACTATTCCCTGGGCATAGCCTGGTCTGTGTGTTCTGGGCCTGATATGGAGACCGGCAGAAATAAGATCTCTTCTGCTGAGATTGCCATGATGGGAAGATGAGATGTTAAACCGAGGCTTTGCACCCCTTCTCAATGCAGGAATCTCTCCTGCAGTTGACTAAAATAAAGTTAAGATGCAGAGGATAGCAGAGCACAAAAAGGAAAGGCCTCAAAGATATCCTGGGTATTCTAGCTGGCTTAGGGCCCTGCCAAAGCGGGGCCATGCCCCTTGGGTCTGAGCCAGTCAGGGATATCTGCCACTACAGCTAAGAGTCTTGAATGCTACTGGGCTATAA
The DNA here is from genome assembly GCA_027257055.1 of Cephalopachus bancanus. NCBI lineage: Eukaryota > Metazoa > Chordata > Mammalia > Primates > Tarsiidae > Cephalopachus > Cephalopachus bancanus. The sequence goes on along the minus strand of JAPVLO010000242.1, from coordinate 2,259,717 downwards.
TGCAGTTGCTCCCTTGTACATTCCAGTAGAACTAGACTGGCTGCTTTCTCTCACAGTCAACCAAAACAAGAGGCAGAGGGCTGGGACAAAATGGGTTTATTCTGTAACCAGGGCAACAGGGAACAAGCCTGCATCCCTGTTGGAACTTATTCAAAGAGACACACTTTATTTTCAGTATTTATAATTAAACATTCATTTTTATCTACCTTAATTAACAGAGTCTATGTATAACAAGACTATTACTCAATGTTTTAGTTAATCTTCCTTTTACTGTGGCCATTGACACATACTAGCGTTCAGGCTGGTTTTTTCACTGATCTCACTTTTTGAGGTTACAGTCACTTCTAATAATTATTGTATATCATACTTCCGTTTTTTAAGATTTATTACACATAAAACAATAAGTGTGTAACATCTTATACCTGACTAATGAATAAAGTTTAAACCTTTTAAAGCAATTCTTCCACCTCAGCCTTCCAAGTAGCCGGAATTACAGGCATGTGCTACCACACCCGGCTGATTTTTTTTTTTTTTGATTTATTGTAGAGTTGAGGTTTCGCGGCCTAGGTGGGTCTCGAACCCTCAGGCTCAGGCAATCCACTCACCTCAGCCTCCCAAAGGTGCGGGATTACAGGCTGAGCCACCGAGCCCGGCTCAAGCTAATTTTTAAAAAACTTTATTGTAGAGATGAAGTCTCTCACCCAGTTGCCCAGACTGGTCTCGAACCCCGGGTCTCAGGCAATCCTCTTGCCTTGGCCTTCCAAAGTGCTGGGATTACAGGCTTGAACCACTGCACCTGGCCGATCTACAGATTTCAACAGAGTCCTGGATATTCCACTCCAAGAGGAGTTTGGAGACTCTTATTTAAATTTCAACTGCAGCCGGGGTAGCGCATGCCTATAATTCCGGCTACTCTGAAGGCTGAGGTGGAAGGATCACCAGAGCCCAGCAGGTCAAGGCTGCGGTGGCTGGGAGCGGCCACTGCACTCCAGTCTGGGTGACAGAGTGAGACTCCAACTCAAATAAATAAATAAATAAATAAATTTCAACTGCTTCTTCAAAGTACACTCAGTTCCTCCATACTCTGTAAATATCTGCTGGTCTGGTGCCAGTTTCCTTCAGTTACAGCAGTTTTATTAGATAAGATTGACCTATAAGTAGGTTTAGAGATCTTAAACAAAGGAAGGGAGGAGGAATGTAACATCCCGAGGGAGGTGCAAAGTGGTGAGAGGGAAAAACATGCACTTTTAAATCTAAGTTGGCCTTACTGTTTAGCTTGATTAATCATTGTAGAATAAAGAAGGCAAACTAGTTTTATTATTCCATTATGAACTACTCTTGTCATAAATGAGAAACCCTTGGTTTCAGCCTAGAACACCGGGGGCAACCCTCCCACACCCACCCCAGAGCCTTGAGTCTGCACAGTACTATGCATTAAGGCAGTGTTTTTCCAATTTGAGCAAGTCACAGACTCTCTTCAAGGAAAAAGACAACAGAGGACCCCCTGTGTGAATTTAAATTACTTTTATACTAAGAGAAAACATAAAACATATGCTCATGGCTATATAAAACCAAAATAAATTTTCAACTATAAAATCAACAAAACTCAAAGACAATAATTTAATGACAGATTATTGCTGTTTTTGCTAAAGCCACATTACTGACATTGAGTTTATTATTAGAAAATGTTCTCTAGGAAGTCCTGGCCAGAGCAATCAGGCAAGACAAAGAAAATGAATTGTATCCAAATTGGGAAAGAAGAAATCAAACTAGCTCTGTATGCCAATGATATGCTCTTATATCCAGAAAACCCTAAATGCTCCTCCAAAAGACTTTTGGATTTGATGAATGCATTTGGTAAAATTTCAGGACACAAAACCAACACAAACAAATCAGTAGCACTGCTATATACCAATAGTGACCAAGCTGAGAATCAAATAAAAAACAAAATCCCACTTACAATAGCAGCCAAAAAGCTAAAATACCTTTAAAAATATTTAACCAAGGAGATGAGAGTTCTCTACAAGGAGAACTAAAAAATTCGGATGAAAGAAATCACAGAGGACACAAGCAAATGGAGAAACATCGCATCTCATGGATTAGAAGAATCAACATTGTTAAAATGACCATATTACCCAAAGTAATCTACAGATTCAATGCAATCCCTACCAAACTACCAACATCATTTTTTCACAGAATTAGAAAAAAATCCTAAAATTCATAGAGAAACAAGAAACAACCAGAATAGCTAAAGCAATGCTAAGCAAAAAGAACAAACCTGGAGCAATCACATTACCTGACTTCAAATTATACTACAAGGCTGTAGTAACCAAAATAGCTTGGTACTGGTACAAGAACAGACATATGGGCTAATGGAACAGCATAGAGAATCCAGAGATGAACCCAAATACCTACACCCAACTAATCTTTGACAATATCGACAAAAACATATACTGGGAAAAGGACACCCTAGTCAACAAATGGTGCTGGGAAAATTGGATAGCTGCATGCAGAAACTTGATCCCCATCTCTCCCCATATACAAAAATTAACTCAAGATGGATTAAAACTTAAATGTCAGACCTAAAACCATAAAAATCCTGGGAGAAAACCTAGGAAAAACTCTTATGAACATTGACCTAGGCAAAAAATGTACGGCTAAAACCCCAAAAGCACATGCAAATCAAACAAAAATAAATAAGTGGGACTTAATTAAAATAAAAAAAGTCTGCCGAGCAAAAAAAAATTATCAACAGAGCAAATAGGCAACCTACAGAATGGGAGAAGATATTCACAAGTTATACATCTGACAAAGGACTAATATCCAGAATCAACAAAGAACTCAAACAAATCAGCAAGACAAAAGCAAAGAACCCCATTAAAAAGTGGGCAAATGACATGAACAGACATCTCTCAAAAGAAGTTATACACATGGCCAACAAACTTATGAAAGAGTGCCCAACATCATTTATCTTTGGGAAATGCAAATTAAAACCACATTGTGATACCACCTTACACCAGTCAGAATAGTCATTATCAAAATACCAAAAAACAATAGATGCTGGCACAGATGCAGAGAAAAAGGAATACTTATACACTGTAGGTGGGAGTGTAAATTAGTACACCCTCTATGGAAAGTAGAATAGAGATTACTCAAAGGACTAAAAGTAGATCTACCATTTGATCCAGCAATCCCACTAGTAGGAATCTACCCAGAGGAACAGAGGTTGTTCTGTGAAAAATACACCTGGGCCCACATGTTCATCACAGCATAAGTCACAATTACAAAGATGTGGAATCAACCTAAATGCCCTTCAACTGATCATTGGATAATGAAAATGCGGTATATATGCACCATGGACTACTACACAGCTATAAAAAGAATGAAATCATGTCCTTTGCGGCAACATGGATAGAGCTGAAGATCATTATCCCAAGTAAACTGACTCAGAAACAGAAAACCAAACACCACATGTTCTCACCTATATGTGGGAGCTAAACGGTCACAAGGATGAAAATAATAGACACTGGGGACAATAATAAGGGGGGAGGAGCGGGGAGGAGGTGGGAGACTAGGGTCCAGAAACCACCTACGTGGCACAATGTTCACTATCTGGGGAATAGGCCCCCTGAGACCCAATCTCCACCACTACACAATATGTCCATGTGATGAATATACAAGTGTACCTCCTGAATCTAAAATAACAAGTTTTTAAAAATCAAGTAACCGCTGGGCTCAATGGTTCAGTCTGTAATCCCAGCACTTTGGGAGGCCAAGGCAAGAAGATTGCCTGAGTCTGGGGGTTCGAGACCAGCTTGGGCAACTTTGTGAGACCTAGTCTCTACAAAAAAAAAAAATTAGCCAGGTGTGGTAGTGCACACCTGTAGTTCCAGCTACTTGGAAGGCTGAGGCAGAAGGATCGCTAGAGCCCAGCAGGTTGAGGCTGCGGTGACCAGGAGCATGCCACTGCACTCCAGTCTGGGTGACAGAGACTTCAACTAAAAAAAAAAAAAAAAAAATCAAGTAACCTTAAAAAAGAAAGAAAGAAAAGAAAATGTCTAATTGGGCTGAGTGCAGTAGCTCATGCCTGTAATGCAGCACTTTGGGAGGCCAAGGCAGGATTGCTTGAATCCAGGTTTGAGACCAATCTGGGCAACATAGTGAGACCTTGTCTCAAGAAAACAACAAAAAATTCTCTAATTGGTTCTCTAATTGGTTCTGAATTTTGATAGGAAGTAAATGATGGGAGGAAACCTTGAGCTTGAGCTGATTTCTGTTTCCCAGCATCCTAATGTTTCCATTTCATTATGACCTTTCAAATGGAGGCAAGTTTAGTTACTACCAGTTCTGAGAGGGGAGGTGACCCTTAAGCTTTCCTTTTGAGGTTCTGAGAGCCCCTTTAGGAAATACTGGGTTATGGTATGTGCAGGTGTTCTTGGGTTCCTGTTCAGGCGCTTGTCTTCAGCTATCTGAAGGAGACCTCTCCAGGAGGGACATGAACCTTAACTCTTTTTTTTTTGAGTTGGAGTCTCACTCTGTCGCCCAGACTGGAGTGCAGTGGCCGCTTCCGGCCACCGCAGCCTCGACCTGCTGGGCTCTGGCGATCCTTTCGTCTCAGCCTTCCAAGTAGCTGGAACACAGGTGCGCGCTACCACGCCCAGCTAATTTTTTGATTTGTTGTAGAGATGAGGTCTCATCAAGTTGCCCAGGTGGGTCTCATCAAGTTGCCCTGTGGGCTCAGGCAATCCACTCACCTCAGCCTCCCAAAGTATTGGGATTACAGGCTGAGCCACCGAGCCCGGCTAATACTTAAGCTTTATTCATCACCCAATATACTTCTTTGTAATATGGAATGACTATAATAATTGAAATAAAAAACTTTAAACATTTTCCTGCTTCAATTTTTTGAAAGCTAGTAATTGAAAATAGCATTCTGGAAATGCATTTCTTAATTTTTCTATGTTTAATAACTGCTTTTCAAACTTTATAATACATAAGATGACATATAATTTTAATAAAATACATACTATGAATAATTATAATCTTAATTCAATCCAGAAGAAATAGAGTATTACAGACACAGGAAATTTTTTAAAGGTTCAAATTTCAATTATTTGATGATTTATTTCTTTGTGATTTTTTTTGGCATAACATTGGAAAGAGTTCGAAGAATTGAATGAATTGCTGTAACAAATCTCCCATTCCCATCTACTTGTTTATGTGAATAAGGATACTCAGTAATTACATTGGTAAAAATGAAAATGGGAATAGAATCCTTGCTGAATTCTATCTCATTCTAGTAATGAGTATTTTCCATGCATGAATACATGAACTAGTTTTTTGAAAACCAGTGAACATGGAAGGCTGAATGGGTCTGACTCAGGTGGCACTCTTGGCAGGGTAAGATCGGACTCGCCCTGGAGCCTGGCATCTGGGAAGGTTGCATTTCCCAGACACAGGTACAAGGAAACACAGGACCCTAAGCGGTTCTTGAGAGAGGGCAGAGAACTAGCTGCACCAGGGTAGACCAACCCATGTCTCTGTGGGCCATGATAGCCAAATGTGGAAGATGTGATATTCCCACCTTCTGAAGAAAAGGAATAAGGTTGATTCATGCGTCACACAAACTTATGTGAACCCTTTCTGTGTGCCAAGAACAATGGAGGCAGGCAAGGGGTTCTCTTAGTCGAGAATACCAAAACTGTAACAACAGAAATTACTATGTGATGTGGGCAGTACTTCCTCTTTATCCCATGTAGCTTTCTTTTCTTTCTTTTTTTTTTTTGAATTGGAGTCTCACTCTGTCACCTAGGCTAGAGTGCAGTGGCATGCTCACAGCCATTGCAGCCTCGACCTGCTGGTCTCAGGCAATCCTTCTGCCTCAGCCTTCTAAGTAGCTGGAACCACAGGCATGTGCTACCATGCCCAGCTGATTTTTAAAAATTTTTTATAAGCTGGGCTCAGTGGCTCAGCCTGTAATCCCAGTGCTTTGGGAGGCTGAGGTGAGTGGATTGCCTGAGCCCGCGGGTTCAAGACCCGCCTGGGCAACTTGGCGAGACCTCATCTCTACAATAAATGAAAAAAATTAGCTGGGAGTGGTAGGACGCGCCTGTAGTTCCAGCTACTTGGAAGGCTGAGGCGGAAGGATCACCGGAGTCCAGCAGGTCGAGGCTGCAGTGGCCGGGAGTGGCCACTGCACTCTAGTCTGGATGACGGAGTGAGACTCCAACTCAAAAAAAAAAAATTTTTTTTTTATAGTATAGATGAGGTCTTGCCATGTTACTCAAACTGGTTCTAATCCCCTGAGCTCAGGTAATCCTCTCGCCTCCACCTCCCAAAGTGCTGAGATTACAGGCGTGAGCCACCACACCCAGCCCCATGTAGCTTTCTAAGTCTAAATGCTCTACTCTCTTCACGAGTATCTTGGCTGTTCTTCACCCTTTGCTCTTCCATAGGAATTTTCAAATTAGTTTGATACATTCCACAAAAACCCATGGGGATTTTGATTATTGACTTATTTGGGTGCAGTACTAAGTCTTCCCTTCCTGAGTGTGGTGTATCTCTTTGTTTCTTCGGGTTTTTTATAATATCCTTCAGTCAAGTTCTATATGTTTCTCCATGGAGGTTTTGGACATATTTTGTTAGATTTGTTCCTAAGTACTTTGGAATTTTTGTTGTCTTTTGTTATATGTATAATGCTTTTTTATGTACATGATGTTATAACAAAATACATACATACATATAAATTGCTTGTTTAGATGTAGACATTTTTTATATTGGTCTTGTATTTAACAAAATTGCTGAATTCTTTTATTATTTTTGATAGTTTGTCGATTCTCTTGCAGATTCTCTGTGGAGAAATATGATGCCCAATCAAGGCCTGCGATAACTGGGTAAATTATATTTAGGAGGGAAGTCTCAGGATAAGATTTTACAAAGGTTACAAAGAAACTTGCTGGCCACAGCAAGAGTTGTAAAAGCTCACTGACCAGCTGTAAACCATTGTTGTAATATAACCTTTAGAATTCAGAAAAGATGGTGGTGGAACCAGTCGGACTATACAAGTCCCTGTGTGAGTGAGTGAATGTATGGATGAATTTTCATGCATGTCTGTGTGTAAGTGGGCATGTGAGTTGCTGACTGAGTGGGAACTCAGGAGCAAGCAGCCAGGGCTCTCCTGGTGAAGCAGCCGTGCTGGCAGATGCTCTGTTTGGACCCTAGCACCTCCTGAGGTGCAGAAGCCAAGCACCATTTTCTAAAATCAACAAATCTTTTCCAGGGAGAAGCTGCTGGGAGCAATAGCCGTTGCCAGACTGCCTGACCACTGCAGTGCCAGGCCAGATACTGGCAGTGAGGTCTGTGGAGGGAGCCCAGCGAGGGAGCCCGAGGCGGAGTCCCACTGGAGAAGACAAAACAGGCATCCTGCCACCATCTTGAAAACAGGACAGGGAAGAGCTCTGGCTTGCTCACCGTGGAACAGCAGACCCACTTGCTATGACCAGCAGGTTAACTACTCAGAGGTTTTTGTGCCCCAAAGGGAATATCCCACATAAACTTCAGAGGGACAGGGTTAGTGCAGTCTCAGGTGTCTCACTCCCTACCCTGATCCAGATGCAGGGCAAAAGATGTGACCAGAAAAGGACAAGAAAGACCCCCCCTCAAAGATCAGTGGTGAATCCTGGGCTGACCCAACCCCCTTCTCCCTGGCAATCTTCTGAACATCAGACCCCCACAGCTGTGGCACGACTGAGAGGGACCAACCCAGGTAGAGTTTGTACAGCAACCACGGTAAGAGAACTCTACTCTGGGATGAGTCTGACTGGGGCACCTGCCGCCAACACCTGGGGAGGAAACAATCCTGCACCACCCCACTGGAGGGGATCCCCCTGACCTTTCAAAAGTGGGAGGAGAGGACTGGCACTCCACCTACTTGCTACCACCTCCTCCCTGCAGGGCCACATACCAGGGATATTATGAACAAAGCCTGCAGACCCACAGGAGATGGCAGGCAGGTTCACTGGTAAGCAACTGAGAGGAATAACTACAGAACCTGCCACAAGAGGGCAGTTAGTGCTCAGAAATCATTTTTAAATTTTTTTTTGTTCTTTTATTTTGGTTTATTGTGTGTATGAGGGTTCAATTTGCGTTCCCACCCTTTTTTCCTTCTTCCTCCTTCGTTTTTTATCATGTGTGTGCTCAGTTTTTCCTGTTTATGTTGTGTGTTTTCTTTTCTGTTTGTTTTGTTTTTTGCTTTTTTTGTCTTCTTTTGGTTTTTTGTTCATGTTTTTGCTTTTCTGTGGTTTATTTTCATTTTTATTATTTTTTGTCCATTCTGCTTTTATTCTACATTTTTGTGTTCCCCTCATTACTGTTACTTTATCTTGAACTCAGGGAGTACACACAGTACCCACTGCATTGTCATATAGAGCGTGATGGGGAGTGAGTCTCAGGAGGCCTATACACCAGTCAGAGAACATTGTAACTTGCAAGGAGTTTCTGAATCCTAGCTCCCCACCCTCCACCTTATTTGACTCTCAAAACTACAACAAACAGCAAAGCTTCCCATCCTCAGCCCTTTGTCAAAACAGAACAAATTCGGAGACTCTGATTAGGGCAGAATAGAGGACCAAGTAAACAACAGAAGTGAAAGCCCTGCCTACCACCACTGAGTAACAGAATTAAAGGGAAAAGAAAGAGGTCTGTCACAAATGAGGAAAAAAATCAATAGAAGAACACAGGTAATTCCCAGGGTACCAAAGAGGCAACCCCCCAAAAATCAGACCTCTGAGCCCAAACAATGGAAGTCACCAACAATTGGTCCCAGAATACAACAGGGATTAGGAAATCGATGAAAAAGTGAATAAAACTCAAGACAGACAAATGCAACACTGAAAGAACATGTAACCGAGATTTTGACCATAAAAAACTTCACCCAGTGAATAAAAAACAAGATGACAAACATGGAAAGCAGAATCAACCAAACAGAAGAAAGAATCTCAGAGTTTGAAGACCAAAACATGGAATTAACCTGATCTGTTAAAAAAAAAAAAAGAAGGAAAACTCAGAAGGAAAGAACAAAGCCTCCAAGAGTTGTGCAGTTATATCAAGAGGGCAAACTTACACCTGATCAGTATCACAGAAGAAGAAAGGGAAATGGAGAACACCTTGGAACAAGTATTCCAGGAGGTTATACAAAAAAAAACTTTTCTCATCTCACCAGAGATGCAACTATCCAAACAAAAGATTCAGAGAACTCCCCACAAGACTTCAAATGGAAAGACCAACTCCTAGACAAATAATAATTTGCCACACAAAGTAGGTACAGAAGAAAAAATCTGAAAGGCAGCAAGAGAGAAAAGTCATACTACCTACTGGGTAAGACCAATCAGAATAGCAGCAGATTTATCAGCAGAAACACTATAAGCTAGAAGGGACTGGAGTCCAGTTTTCAAAGTCCTCAAATGTAAATAATTTCAACCAATAATTTTCTACCCAGCCAAACTCTGCTTCATCCGTGATGGAGAATTAAAATCCTTCCTAAACATCTAATCTCTAAAAGCTTATGCTGCTTCCAGATCAGTTCTGCAGAAGATGCTCACAAAGGTATTAAGCACAGAAGAAGAAAAAAAGAAAAAAACCCAAGAACTTCCCAGGAATGCAGGAAAACAGAGTCAACACAACACACCTTGTGTCTGCAAAATGAAAACACACATATATATCAACCCAAAAGTTAAAAAAAATCAGCAGTATGAGAGTCTCATGACAGGGATAAACTCACATTTCTTTTCTTTCTTTTTTCTTTTTTTGGTTTATTGTAAAGACAAGGTCTCAGCAAGTTGCCCAGGCTGATCTTGGACCCCTAGACTCAGGAAATCCTCTCACCTTGGCCTCCCAAAGTGCTGGGATTACAGGCTTGAGCCACTGCACCTGGTCAAACTCTCACATTTCAATAATCAGCCTGAACGTCGACGGATTAAAGGCACCACTGAAAAGGCATAGAATGGCAAACTGGATTTTTTAAAAAACCACAGCCCAACAATGTACTGCCTCCAGGAAACACATCTCACTACAAAGGACAACCACAGACTAAAAGTTAAAGAATGGAAAACAAACTTTCAGGTGAATGGAAAGCAAAACAAAACAAAAGGCAGGGATTGCTATTTTAATATCATACAGAACAACCTTAAACTATCAAAAATTCAAAAAGATATGGAAGGACATTGTATAATGATAAAACTTTCAATCCATTAGCAAGAAATATTCATCCTAAATATATATGCATCCAATACGGGGGTACCTGAATTTATAAAACAACTACTAAGTACACTAAAAAAGGATGTTGATTCTAACACTATTATAATAGGGGACTTAAATACCTCACTAACAACCCTAGATAGATCGTCAGGGCAAAAAAATCAATAAGGAATCTGAAACCTTAACTTAATACTTGACCAAATGGACTTAATAGATACCTACAGAACACTCCACCCAATAATCACAGAATATACATTCTACTCATCCATGTTCTACCACATGGAACATACTCCAAGATCAACCACATCCATGGCCACAAATCAAACATAAACAAATTCCATAATATCGAAATACCATGCACCTTCTCAGTGAAATATAAATAAATATAATAACCAACAAAATCCCTGAAAAACATACAAAGACATGTTGTTCAGACACAATGCTGAACAACTCCTGGGTCAACATAGAAATCAAAACAGAAATTAAAACATTCTTGGAAACAAATGAAAACAAAGACACATCTTACCAAAACCTCTGGGATGCCATGAAAATAGTACTAAGAGGGGAATTTATATCTCTAGGAACACACCGTAACAAAATAGAAGGATCACAAGTCAGCAGCCTAACAAATCACCTGAGGGAGCTGGAAAGGCAAGACTACCAAAACCCTAACTTCAGCAGAAGAATCCAGATCACCAAAGTAAAAGGCCAACATAGAAAACAAAAATATCATAGAAAAAAAATCAGTGAAACAAAAAGCTGGTTCTTTGAAAGGATAGATAAGATTGATGGACTCTTAAACAGACTGACCAAGAAAAAGATACAGAAAGCCCAAATAAACACAATCCAAAATGCAAAAGACCAAGTCACAACTGACCCCAAGAAATACAAAAGAGTATCAGATATTACTATGCACACCTGTATGGAAACAAATTCAAAAACCTAAATGAAATGGAGAACTTTCTGACATAAGTAAACCAATAACAACCCAGGAAGTTGACTTCATCATAAGAAAACTACATATATATTTTTAAAAGCCCTGAACCAGATGACTTTCCAGTGGAATTCTAGAAAACGTACAAAAAGGAGCTGATACCAATCCTACTGAAAGTATTCTAGGCAATTGTGAAAGATAAAACTCTCCCCAAATCGTATTAGACGCTAACATCACACTAATACCCAAATCGGGCAAAGACCCAACAAAGAAAGAGAACTATAGGCCAATATCCCTGATGAACATAGATGCAAAAATTCTCAACAAGATTCTAGCAAATTGTATCCAACAACACATCTCAAAAATTATTCACCATGACCAAGTAGCCTTCATTCCTGGGATGCAGGACTGATTTATAACATCCACAAGACCATAAATGTAATTAAATGCATCAATTGATGTAAAAACAAGAACCACATGATGATATCATTAGACACAGAAAAGGCTTTTGACAAAATCCAGAATCCATTCTTGATAAAAACCCTTGAACACCTAGGTATAGAAAGAACATACCTCAAAATAGTAAAAACCATCTATGATAAACCCACAGCCAATTTATTACTAAATGGACAGAAATTGGAAACATTTCCCCTAAAAATTGGAACAAGACAAGGCTGACCACTCACACCCTTCCTGTTCAACATAGTGTTGGTTGTAAGTCCTAGCTAGAGCAATCAGACAAGAGAAGGCTATCAGGAGTATCCAAATAGGAAACAAGGAAGTTAAGCTATGCCTCTTTGTGAACAATGTGATTCTATACCTGGAAAACCCAAGGGAATCTGTCAAAAACCTCCTTGCACTATAAAGGACTTCGGCAAAGTCTCAGGGTATAAAATCAATGTGCATGTTGCCCATCAAAGCTGGAATGGATTTTTAAAATGTGGTACATATATACAATGGAATATTATACAGCCATAAAGAAGGACAAACATATGGACTTCGCAGCAACTTGGATGAATTTAGAGTCGATCATACTCAGTAATCTATCACAGAAACAAAGAACAGAGCACCATATGTTCTCACTCATAAGCAGACTTTGAACAAGTATTATAGTACTATAAGAAAGGAATTGGCAGTTGAGGGAAACTGCTAGGGGCATACCTCATCGACAAGGGAACCTGCATAATCAGCGTTTGTATACCTAACCCTGAATTGTACCCCACATCTTTATAATAAAAAATAAGATAAATTAAAAATTAAATTAAAATTAAAATATTGCATGACAAAAATAAATAAATAAAATCAATGTACAAAAGACAGTCACACTTTTATAAAAAACAACAAACAGCAGAGAATCAAATGAAAAGTACAATCCCATTCACAATAGCCACAAAAAATATGAAATACCTGGCATCTTCCTAACCAGAGGAGTGAAAGACCTTTACAATGAAAACCACAAAACAATGCTCCAAGAAATCAAAGAAATGGAAATGAAAAAAAGACACAAACAAATGGAAGAATATTCCATGTTTATGGATTGGAAGAATCAACATTGTTAAGATGTCCATCTTACCCAAGGTGATCTACAGATTCAATTCAATATCCATGAAATTGCCAACATCATTCTTCTCAGACCTGGAAATAGGAATACAGAAATTCATGTGGAAACAAGAGTGTGAATAGCCAAAACAATCCTCAGCAAAAGGAACAGGAGGTATTACACTCCCAGGTTTTAAATTTTTTTAGAAGGCTACAAAATTGGTACAAGAACAGGCATATAGACCGATGGAACAGAATAGAGATTCTGGAAGCAAAACCTCAGTTTCTCAACCAACTCATCTTCAACAAAGCCTCCACCAACAACTGATGGGGAGAGGAGAACCTACTCAGTAAATGGTGCTGGGAAAACTGGTCACATACAGAAAAATGAAACAGGACCCTTACCTATCACCATACACTAAGATCAACTCCAAATGGATCAAAGACCTACATGCAAAATCTCAAACTATAAGAATTTTAGAAAACGCAGGAGACACCCTTATAGAATTTGGAATAGGCAACTGATTCCTGAACAAAACCCTAGATGCTCATGCCATAAAAGATAAGATAGGCAAGTGGGACCTCATCAAACCAAAAGGCTTCTGCAAAGCAAAAGAAACAGTCAAGAGTGTGGGAAGACAAGCCACAGAATGGAAATATATATTTGCCAAGTGTATACCTGACAGAGGCCTAACATCCCAGGATCTACAAGGAACTCAAATGTGCCAAAAGGAAACAAACAAACAAACAAAAACCAGCCCCATTAAAAAGTGGGCAACGTGAATAGACACTTTTCAAAAAAAGATAGACAATCAGCCAATGGACACATGAAAAAATGCTCAGCCTCACTAATCATCAGAAAAATGCAAATCAAAATCATACTGAGATACTACCTAACTCCAGTAAGAATGGCCACCATTAATAAAACAAAAAACAACAGACGCTGGTGAGGATGTAGAGAAAAGGGAATGCTTCTACACTGTTGGTGAGAGTGCAAACTAATTCAGCCTCTATGGAAAACAGTGTGGCGATTTCTAAAAGAACTAGAGATTGACCTTCCATATGACCCAGCGATTCCCCTTCCCAGAGTATACCCGGAGAAACTCAAATCATTCCACAAAAAAGATACCTGCACATGCATATTTATTGCAGCATTATTTGTAATAGCAAAGACATGGAACCAACTGTGCTGCCCATTGAAGCTGGACTGGATAAAAAAATGTATACATATACATGATAATATATTACGCAGCCATAAAGAAAGACAAAATTATGGACTTTGCAGCAACTTGGATAGATTTGGAGTCTATTATACTCAGTGATCTATCACAGAAACAAAGAACTGAGTACCACATGTTTTCACTCTTAAGTGGACCCTGAACACCTATCATAATACCACAAAAAGGGATTGGCAGTACCAGGACACTGCTGGGTGGAGGTAAGCACATAAACATCAGTAAGGGTACCTGATCCTAATCCAGGCTAAGTAAGGTCCAATAGGAGGCCCAAAATTTCACTTGTACCTAACCACTTGTGTATGCAATTCTGACTTGTACCCCACAACTTGAAAATAAAATAAAATAAAAAACTAACCTCTAGCTTGAAGTAAATGGAAAAGCAGTTAACCATTGCTGTTAATTAACCCTATCTTAAAAAAACAGAGCACTGCAATCTATTTATTGTCCATCTTGTGGAAACCATTATACAAATAAGTTCCCTCTTGCAAACCTCTCCTTGTCAGGTAGACAATTTCCTTGAAGTCACACTAAACCCCTAACACAGCCTGACACTGCCCTGAATTCCCTTTTAGCCCCGGCCTCTTGACAGAAGACAGCAGACGGTCTTCCTTAGCTGCCCTGCCCTGACTTCTATTCCTTTACAGTGGATATTCCTTTAATAAATCTGCCTTTCTAAACTCATGCCTTTCTTGGTACATTCATTTACCAACCTGCAACTCTGGCCTCATGTAGTATTATGCCTGGCATTCTCCACAAAGATAATCATATTATATGAGAATAATGATAATCTTTTTTTTTTTTTTTTTGCCTCTTAAGACTTTTACTTTCTTTGTAATCCCAGTACTTTGGGAGGCAGAGGCGAGAGGACTGCCTAAGCCCATAGGTTCGAGACTAGCCTGGGCAACATGGCAAGACCTTGTCTCTACAATAAATTAAAAAATTAGCTGCTCGTGGTGGTGCACGCCTGTAGTTCCAGCTACTTGGAAGGCTTAAGGGAAGGATTGTCTGAGCCCAGCAGGTCGAGGCCATAGTGGCCCTGAGTGTGCCACTGTACTCTAGCCTGAGTGACAGAGTGAGACTCCAACTCAAAAAAAGAAAGAAAAAAGAGACTTTCGCTTTCTTTCTGGGTCTTTTCGTGTTGGTTAAAATGTCTAGGATAATGTTGGTTGGAACTATTCATAGCGGGTATCTCTTTTAGGGAAAACCCTCGGAAACCGGGTTTTTCCCTCTGCTCTCACACCACAACCACCATCAACACAGAAGACTTTTGTGACCAAATGTGGGGGTTTCTCCCCACCACCAAGCGGCAGACACCAGTTGGGTGTTCTCTAATTCAATTACTTTTTCTTTCTTTTTTTTTGAGTTGGAGTCTCTCTGTCGCCCAGATTGGAGTGCAGTGGCCGCTCCTGGCCACCGCAGCCTCGACCTGCTGGGCTCTGGTGATCCTTCCGCCTCAGCCTTCCAAGTAGCTGGAGCTACAGGCACGCGCTACCACGCCCGGCTAATTTTTTTGATTTATTATAGAGATGAGGTCTCACCTGCCCAGGCAGTTCTCGAACCCGCGGGCTCAGGCAATTCACTCACCTCAGCCTCCCAAAGGTGCGAGATTACAGGCTGAGCCACCGAGCCCGGCTTCTAATTCAATTTCAACACTATCTTCTTGAAGATAGTGTCAGATCCAAAGGGTGAGTGAAAGGGCAAAGCCAAAATGGAGTTTATCTGGTTACCTTGAGTTGGCTTAGTTGAATGCATACAGGATGATAATCCTTTACCAGAAAATCGACCAGTTTCCCAGAACCCCAGGCAAGCTCATTCTACTTGGTCACAAGCTATTGAGATTAACATCTTTGTCCCAATAATTTGCCTTCCAGCTATCAGCTCAGCTCTTTTCACTGACCACAGGTGAAGGACCACTCATCCATCTGCTATTAGAGATACAAAGACACAGACCATCACCATGGCACCAGCCCCTGTGCTATTGCACCCAAGAATATTTGGTGGCCCTCCTGAAGAAAAACTTTATAAACCCCCAGCATTTCTTTAGCATCTCGCCCCTTTCCACCCTTGCAAAGTGAATAAACTCTTTTTCTGACCTTCTTTCTGTGCAAATCTTTGCTTTACCCACGTCACTGACCTAGCAGGGAGGGCCCAGTGCCACAAGACTCGCCCCTCCCCTACACCAGTCACAAATCCCGGCTCTGGAACTTCTGATGACCAGTTCCAGGCTGGGGTTCCCATGGCCCCCTTTTTGTGTTTGATTAACTCGCAGGGGGGTCTCAGAATTCAGGAAAACATTATGTTTACCAGTTTATTATAAAGGATGTCGCAAAGGTTACAGATAGAGATGCATAGGGCGAGGGGTGGAGAAGGGCACAGAGCTTCCATGCCCTTCCTGAGCACCACTCCCCAGGGACCTCCATGTGTACAGCTATCGGGAAGCTCCCTGAGCCCACTTCTCTTGGGTTTTCATGGACGCTTCATGATGTCAGCATTCCTTCCCTCTGGGTATGATCCTCTCTGGGAAGGGACTTGAGACCCACAAGCAGAAGGTAGGGGAAGATCAGAGTCTCCCTTGGACAGTTGAAAAGAGGGCTGGAGAAGGTTGGAGTGATTTGCTTTCTGATGCCTGCCACACCCAACATTGAAACAAAAGACTAACAGAGGCTATGGAAGCTATGAGCCAGGAACCTTGGATGGAAACTGTCTATAGCATAGCATCACAGTATTCTTCCCATATTCTGGTTTAAAAGGATGGCTAAACACTGTACCACAAGGAATGATATTTGGTTGAGGTTTTAGGTTAAGGAAGCTCTTCTAATTTTTATTTAATAAGAATATTTATCATGAATGGGTGTTGGATATTATCAAATGCTATTTCTAAATGTATCGAAATAATCTTAACCTTCATTTTTCATTTATCTATAATTGTGATGAATTACACTGATAGATTTTCTAATATTATACCATCATAAAACATCCTCATTAGCATGGCTGAGATAAACCTTATTTGATCAGGATGTAAATGTATAAACACACCATGGTAAGCAGAATAACATTTCTACAAAGAGGATCACACCTTAGTCCCTGAAATCTGTGCATATCTTACCTTATGTGTCAAATTGAACTTCTCAAATAGAATTAACATTACAGACCTTATGCTGGGCATGGGGTCTCACGCCTGTAATCCCAATACTTTGGGAGGCCAAGGTAGGAGGATTGCTTGAGTCCAGGAGTTTGAGACCAGCCTGGGCAACATAGCAAGATCCTATCTCTATTTTTAAAAACTTTTTTTTACAGAAAAATAAATAAAATTGTGATATTAATATAGGGAACTTAATATGGGGTGGGTTCCATATGTAGTCATGAGTTCTTGAATGTGGAAGATAACTGGACACAGTGGCTCATGCCTATAATCCCAGCACTTTGGGAGGCTGAGGTGGGAAGATTACTTGAGCCCAGGAGTTTGAGACCAGCCTGGGCAACATAGCAAGACCTCATCTCTTCCAAAAATAAAAAAATTAACCTGGTGTGGTGTTGCATGCCTGTAGTCCCAGCTATGTGGGAGGCTGAGGCAGAGGGATCGTGGGAGCCCAGGAGATTGAGACTAAGGTGAGCCATGATTATACCATTGCACTACAGCCTGTGCAACAGAGTGAGATCCCCAACTAAAAAACAAAACAAAACAAAAACAAAGCAAGCAAAGAAAGTGGAAGATGAAGCCAATAAAGTCAGAGAGGTGCGATGGGAGAAGGTCTCAATCTGAAGCTGCTGGCTTTGAAGATGGAGGCAGAGGGTTGAGAGCCAGGGAATACCAGTGGTCTCTAGAAGTGGGAACAGCCCTCAGCTGACAGCCAGCAATGGGACCCTTTGTCCTACAGCTGCAAGGAACTGAACTCTGCCAACAACCAGAATGAGCAGGAAACTAAAAGAACCCAAGGCTCCCTAGAGAAATGACTGGTTCCAGGACTGGAACAGGGACTGTACAAAGTGAACCTAGAGCATCTTATTGTGCCAGAAAGCAGAAAATCTTCAAAGAACAATGGGGATCTGTCAAAAGGACGGTGGCCTACAGGTCAAATCTGGGACTAATTGAGCATCCACATAAACTACAGTATCTACATCAGGTGTGTACCACCATACCTGACCAACTTTTTGATCTTTTTGTGTAGACAATGTCTTGCTACGTTACCTAGGCTGGTCTCCAACTCTTGGGCTCAGGCTCCCATTTCAGCTTCCCAAAGTGCTGAAATTATAGATATGAGCCACCATGCCCAGCCAGAACTGTAGATTTTTCAAAGGTCATGATCTTGACACTAGACAGAATTGTAGAGCTGCTGTGATCATACCCTGGCAGTGGTGGGGGTGTGGGGAAAGCCAGGGGTGTTAATCGGCCCTAAGGGAATAAGACCTTGTCTTAAAGTCAAGGCTGAAAAGCCCAGACAAAGCAGACCAAGTTCCTGGAGAAATGCTTCCACTGTTTCAGGACACTTTGATGACTCTGTGAATTTTACTGACTGCCTCTGGCACCCCCTTTGTTGAGTGAGTGCTGATGCATGCCTATTACTTTCAGTGGCATTTGTTTGACACTGAAACAAATGACAAACAGACTAGCCGCAGAGCTCCGGCCTCCTCTAGGCCGGCTCCATCCTGTGCTCTCCTTCCTTCATCTCTGTGTGCTGGGCCTCTTGTCTGCCCCATGCCGTTGGATAATGAGAAGTCAACCTACGCCAGTTGAGTCTGCTTTCCCAGTCTCCCCTGTGCAGTGAGGCCCTCCTGGCTCGCTCACTGCCCACGGAAGCCCGACGGGGGCTGTGACACTCAAGGTTGTCTGTCCATGTTCACAGACCCATTGATTGCTCCTTCACCCCACCTAGCAGCTCCCCACCTCCTGGGTGCCGAATCCCTGATGACCTTCTCGAAGGCAGAAACAGTGCAGCAAATATTCCCGTTTCCATTAGGGCCTGCCTTCCTTTCTTTCTCTCTCTCTCTCTCCCCCACGCCCCCCTTCTCCCCTGTCTCCCTCTCTCTCTCTTTCTCTCTCTGTCTCTCTTTCTCTCTCTCCTTCTTTCCCACATAACACTACACATCATGCTGCAAGAATTTCATGGGCATCTGAAGAGTAAATTTTGCCAGCAAGGATACATTCTTCTCAATTCCTTTTGCTTCTGGGACTGTCTTGACAGGCCATGATGTGTGTCTGTGTGTGATTGTACCCTGACAGTAGTGGGAAGTGTGTGTGTGTGTGTGTGTGTGTGTGTGTGTATCTAAGGAGCCATAAGGAGGGAAGGTAGTTTGTTACTCACGATCTGCTCTCTGGGCTCCTTTCTCACCTAGCTGTTGGCCCAGCCTGGGATGGGGGTCACTTGGGCATGGGTGGTCCTGCTCCAGCTGTGAGAACAGTCTCTCCCTTGCAGACCAGACCTGCATTCATTGAGCACTTTCTGGGAGCCAGACTCTGTGCTCAAGTGCTTCACTGCTAAATTTAGTGTCTCGTGTCATCCTCACAACAGCTCTGTGATGCAGGTGTTAGCAACCTCATCTTCTGGAAGAGGAACCAGAAAGGTTAGCGCACGTTCGTGGCCGTGACAGCTGCTGTGGCATTAGACTTCCCTCCCAGGCCTGCCTGGACTCATAACCATGAAGCTAACCCAAGCCACAACAGCACACCCACCCCACCGACATTATAAAGAACAGGGACAAATTTATTATGGGACAAAGCATTAGCAACTCACTTAACATGTAGATTATCTAACACAAGTACATGATATGGTTACAAAATCACCTTCAGATAGCTAGAATCCCTGGTATGATCTCTCTCCCTTTGCTTTATCACAGGACACCTCTACCCTAGATCTCCTAGTGGAATTTGAGGATTTAAGCATCCGATGCCTTCCAAGACAGCCCCAACCCTAGGACCCCAAACCCCACCCATCCTCAGAGCTCAGCCTGAGCAAACTCACACTGTGGCCCCCTCAGCCCTTGGGTCTCCCCAGTTGTTTGTGGAATCTTCTTTCATTCCCACATCTGAGCACATTTCTGCTCCTCCTGCCAAGGGTGTAATGGTGCCAGAAGGGCTAAGCTAGAGCTTATTATGGGGTAGTCGTCTAACTTCTTGGTCTTAGTCTTCTGGACCTGTAAACCAGGGCACAAAGGAAGCCTGGGTGCCCAATGTCCCTCAGAGCCATTCCAGCCTTTCCTTTGAGCTGCTTTTGGTTACAGAGAACTGCATTTCCCAGGCTCCTTTACTCCATGGCTACCACTAGGCACAGCCATGTGAAGCCTGCTGGGAAAACTGGGAGGAAGGAGGAAGTGGAGAAATGCCTGGTGCTTCAGTCCCTTTCACTCTGCTTCTTGCATCTCAGCAGTGGCTGCGATTCCTTCATGGCTCCAACTTCTGTCAGACAGCCCCTCCCTTAGGGTTTCAGTACCCACTGGGCCATCCCACCAGTTTCAGCATCTGGTAACACCCTCTGCTCCCACTGTTTCATGGACCCTGATGAATTAGTGGCTTCATGATATGACCAATCTCTGCCTTCCCTCCCATTCTGTTTAAATCCTCCCTGATCAACCAATTCCCCGTATTAAATTCCTCCTTTCAAAGGCCAACTCTTACTAAGTGCTTTAGAACCATGGAAGGAAGAGGCTGTCATTCTTCTGCTTTTCCCTGTTCACTCTGAAGTGAGGACGCCAAAGTGCATTTTTTCTTTTTAAAAACTCTTTTTGTTATGATTGTAGAAGTTATCTGTTAGGAAGGAAAGTCTTGAGCAGCAGCAATGACAAGACTCCCCAATCAGACTGCCGGGACCATCCTCCTCCTTCCCACAGATCACCAGCATCAGTGCAAGGGGTTCAGATGAACAGCAGTAGCTAGGTGCCAATCTCACTCCCAGATGATAGCCACCACCCACCAGAAGCCAGGCTGCAAGTCCATCTGGGGAGGCTCATGGTTCAATACTTCAGTTTACCAGGCACAAGCCAGATGCACAGACCCAGGTCTGGCAGACAAGGGTTGGGAGCTTGAGGGGAATCCTTCATGGGAACTTGCAAATGCCATTTGCTGTGCTGAGGTCTCCAGGGAGCACAGGAGGGGACGGGGTAGAGGGAAAAGAGCTGTTGATGATGGCGTAAATCAACCCTGTACCTGGGAGACCCATGAGGTTGGTATATTCAGCAAACTCTGAAGCTTTCTTTCTTCTATGTTATGTTTATTTCTTCTAACGTGTTACTGTTTGCACTATAGTTACTATACTTTGTCACAGGTACACAAAAAGGAATACTGTATTACACTTGAAGAGGAAAATTTAACCAGCTCCCTAGTGGCAGAAGAAGGAGAATAATGTTGGCAGAAGAAAATCTCCACTTGAAATTTGGCAGGTGCCATTGAGGATGGCTGCCCTGATATTACTGCCATGCTTCTTTCCTGATGGAGGGAATTGTGATATTCCAATTCTCTCATTCTTTGTGTCGGAGGAGTGGGAGCTAATTATAAAATATCATTCAATATACTCTCTGTAGAAGGATGACAGCCGCTATGTTTTCCTCTTCTTAAAATGAGAAGCAACTGATACATTTCATTGCCTGGCCCCAGCTGTGAAACGGTCTTTCTTTCAGTGCACATTGTGGATGCTAACTATTATGTTTCTTTTAGCAACTTCCTTTTTTTTTTTTTTTTTTTTGAGTTGGAGTCTCACTCTGTCACCCAGACTGGAGTGCAGTGGCCGCTTCCGGTCACCGCAGCCTCGACCTGCTGGACTCCGGCGATCCTTCCGCCTCAGCCTTCCGAGTAGCCGGAATTACAGGCATGCGCTACCATGCCCGGCTGGTTTTTTTGATTTATTGTAGAGATGAGGTCTCGCTGCCCAGGCGGGTCTCGAACCCGCGGGCTCAGGCAATCCGCTCACCTCAGCCTCCCAAAGGCGCAGGATTACAGGCTGAGCCACCGAGCCCGGCTCCTTTTTTTTTTTTTTAGTCAAAAATTCACTCTGTCACCCAGGCTGGAGTGCACAATCACAGCTACCACAGCCTCAACCTGGGTTCAGGTGATCCTTCTGCCCCAGCCTTCCAAGTAGCTGGGACTACAGGTATGTGCCACTATGCCTGACCAATTTTTTAATTTATTGTAGAGATAAGGTCTCATCATGTGGCCCAGGCTAGTCTCAAATTCCTGGATTCAGGCAATCCTTTCGCATTGACCTCTCAAAGTGCTGGGATTACAGGGGTGAGCCACCATGTCTGGCTTTAGCAACTTCCGTTTGATAAAACTTTTCCAAGGAGGGAACGCATTCTTTGCTTTTAAGAAACAGCGATGTGCTACAGAAAGAGATAGAAATGGGGCTGGAACCATCCCCCTCTTGTCCTCAACCTGGAGAATCAACTCTCAGGGGTAACTCTTCTGCTTATAAGTCCTTAGGAGTAGAGAGGTGAGAAGGGCCACCTTCCCAAGAACTTCAATCTGGCTCAAGGAAAATAGCTTATATTTCAAGTCCCTGACCCCGAACTTGTTAACTAATGCTCTCAGCTGTTTGATAAGGGGGTGAAAAAGAGCTTTCTTGGATTCAGGGCATGATCTGGAAAGAGCAGGAAAGACAAAGTTTTCAACCTGTATTAGTTCATTGTGTGTTGCTCTAAGGGGACACCTGAGACTGGGCACTTTATAAAGCAAAGAAGTTTATTTTGGCTCATGGTTCTGCATTATACCGGCATCTGCTAGGCTTCCAGTGAGACCTCAGGAAATTTACAATTGTGGTGAAAGGCAGAGAGGCAGCAGGCATGTCACATGGTGAGAGGAGAAACAAGAGAGGGAGGAGGTGATGCCAAGCTTCTTTAAACAACCAGTTTTCTTGTGAACTAATAGAGTGAGAACTCACTCATTACCATGAGAATGGCACCAAACCACCCAGGCACCTCCCACTCTGCCCCACCACCCACAGTGGGAGTCACATTTTTTTCTTTTTAGTTGGGGTCTCACTTGATTGCCTAGTCTGGAGTGCAGTGGCACAATCATGGCTCACCTCAACCTTGACCTCCTGGGCCCAAGTGATCCTTCCACCTCAGCCTCCAAAGTAGCTGGGACGACAGATGCACACCACCATACCTGACTAATTTTAAATTAAATTAAATTTTTTGATTTTTATTTTTCTGTAGAGATGAGGTCTCGCTATATTGCCCAGGCTGGTCTTGAACTCTTGGGTTCAAGCATTCCTCCTGCCTTTGCTGCCCAAAGTGCTGGGATTATAGGCCTGAGTCACCATGTGAGCAGGGATCACATGTTAGCATAAGATTTGGGGAAGACAACCATCTAAATTATATCAGTGTCCAACAGTAATTTCAGTAATTTGATGCTGAAAATTACTATTTATCCCTGGGAAGTGTGTGTGTGTTGGAGGAGGTCATTACTGCCCAAGGTTGTTGCAGGGAAAAGAGAGGAAGTAGAGCTGAGTTGGGGGAGGGCTGGAGGGTGGGAAAGTTCCACTTCCGCCAAAGTCATGCAGTGTGGGCAGCAGTCCTTGAAATCCAAGTGGTGGTCAACCATGGAGGAGCCAGAGGCCATGGGTTGCTCAGAGCCACATCACAAGTCACCAGCACTGTGGTTGGAGCAGGGCCAGTGTGAGATCGACACCACTTCTCCTCAAACAAGACAGAAAGGGAACTCACACACAACTGTCACAGGTTCTCCCAGGGTTGAGCGAAGGACCGTCCTAGAGGAACTCATAGGTCATGATACTCAGAGCAGGCATTTCCTCTCACAGACATCCTCCAAACCCATGCTATTAAGATAGTCAGTGAACAAACAAGTAATGACATAAAGAAGAAGTCCCACCCCACATGTAGCAATCATTATTTGGAAAATTTGGAGTATGTTGAAGAAAAGAACTCAACAACAAAAATTAACAACTTAGAGGAACCCAGGTCACAGTGAAACATTTTGAAGGAGTTTCATCCTACAAGGTAGGGAATATTAACACATTTAAATCTCATGGGATTTATTAAGAAAATTGTTCTAGGGTCAGCAGCCTAAAACTAACCCAGTAATACAATGGTCAGCCATCCAAGCAAGAGGGACTTTCAAAATATTTCACAGTTGGAAGGTACAGAGGCACCAACCACTTAGATTGCCTGCCCACACAGATGTTTTATGCTGTATTTATGCTGTGCCAGACATAAATTGTTAGTTGTTGGACTGTGGAAAGGACAGCTAGAATTGTGAGAGAACAAAGACCCAAAGTGGCCAGGACAACTGGAGGCACTTGCCGAATAGAGAAAAGATGGAATACTCAAGGAAAGTTATCTTGATCAACAAACGTGGAAGTGTTTTAATATTTTGCCAGCCTGAAAATGTACATTGGCCCTATATTCATACCATCTTGGCCCTGCATCCAACCATCCATCCATCCATCCATCCATCCATCCATCCATCCATCCATCCATCCATCCATTCACCCACCCATCCATCTATCCACCCATCCATTTATCCACCTACCCACTCATCCACCCATCTATCCACCAATCTATCCACCCATCCACCCACACACCCACCCATCCTTTCATTCACCCACCCATCTATCCATTTATCAATCAATCCTTCCACCCATCTATCTACCCATCCATCTATCCATCCACTCACCTACATATCCATTTTCCCATCTATTCATCTATCCACTTAGTATTCCATCTTCTCTCTATTCGTTAAACATATCTTGGGAACTTTCCTAGGAGGATAAACCATAGATATATAGTGGGTTGGAAACAGCTCTTTGTTTTGTTTTGTTTTGTTTTTTGAGTTGGAGTCTCACTCTATCGCCCAGACTGGAGTGCAGTGGCCGCTCCCAGCCTCGACCTGCTGGGCTCCGGCGATCCTTCCACCTCAGCCTTCCAGGTAGCCAGAATTCCAGGCATGCGCGACCATGCCCGGCTGATTTTTTGATTTATTGTAGAGATGAGGTCTCGCTGCCCAGGCGGGTCTCGAACCTGCGGGCTCAGGCAATCCGCTCACCTCAGCCTCCCAAAGGTGTGGGATTACAGGCTGAGCCACCAAGCCCGGCTGGAAACAGCTCTTATCCTCAAGGAGCTCATTACTTTTGGGAAGGATGTGTTTTAAGATGCTGCCATTTATCCTACTTTAATCGGATTATGATGATATTTCATGAAATAATCAATTATATGAATTTATATAATCTCAAAGATAATATGTTTATTATTTCATATTTTTCAAAGCAATTTTGAATTTTCTCACTTGTTTTTTATAGCAATCCTGCGAGATGGATAGAAACACATTCTACCACCAAGGGAACTGAAATACAAAATCCTTATGAGACAGTCAGAGAGGAACAGAGCCAGGAATCTGGCTGGTGGGCTTTTCGTCAAGGGAGGAAACACTTTGCTGAATGATTTTGTCTTCAAAGTATGGATTTCATTTCTATTTTAACACTGACATTGTCTGACAAACTTACAGTGAGGAGTAGAAGAGACAGTCTATTGTGATAGAGTTGATATGTCTGACTCTGCAATTAGCCAGTGTTTGGCTCTTTACTGCTCTGATAGAGCAAGAAGGAAGAAAGTATTCCTTGAAATTCAAGTCTCCTGTGATTAGTAATAATAATTTCTCTTATAAAATGTAATTCAACACTCTCAAAGGAAATGAGTGTTCCTTATTATTGAAATTATTGAACCAAGACAAATGTCCTAGTGTTCCCACTGGGACTTACTTTCTTCCTTTTTGTGAAGCCAGTATGAGTGTTGCTTTTCAGTCATCTGGGTTTCTCTGTACCTGACTCTGACAGATTCTGACAAAGTGACTGCCTTTGGCTTTGAGAATGAATGGAAAAACACATTCTTGTGGTTGAGTGAACGAATACTTCTCAGAAGTTGGTTAAGTTTGAGTTCATTTAAAAACTGTCAGTGAGAAACAACCCACAGAGTATTTACAAGAGGAAAATAAGATTTACCATTCTTTTTTCTTCCCTAAACCTCACTGAAGGGTTTGGCTATAGAAGAGGTAACTGCAAGAAGTATGATCTGTCCTCAGGAGATTTATGACCAAGGTCTGGCTGATGGTGATTTAAGCTAAGGGCATTTGGTCAAAAAGCAGAAGTGTTCGCTGTTGGTTTATTGGTCATTCAAGGAGTGAAACAATAACCAAGAATTATTACTCCTCACTCATGCCTCCTTGAAATAAGTCAGCACCTTCTGTCCCCAGGGGACTGGCAGGTGTATCCTTCTACCAAAAATTAAATAGGCTTCACTGTGGTTTATGATGGCTGCGTGAACAGAATAGATTGAGCATGCACAGATGGTCACAGACTTTCCCCATTCCTGTCAGATGTGTTAACCGGGAAATGTCCCAGGGTCCTACCTTTGGTCCTGCTGCCACTCAAGCCAGGAGTGGACCCTGGTTGGGGCGGGGCTGGGGAGGAAGATAGAGCATCATGGTCTAGTCATTGAAAGCAGCATTTTTAAAGAGATAGAGCCAGACTCAAGAGGTTAAACAGTGGTTTGCTTCCGGAAGTGTATTTAAATGGATCTTGTCTGATGCCAAGTGTATGGCCACGTCAGGTCTCTGAGACACTTTCCTGTCCCTTGTCCTTGCAAGATCCTGGTTGACCATTCACATCCTGCCCACTCCCTTCACTCAGAATCCTATGAAGTGAAAGCTTTCTACATATATAACCACTGAAGGAATTAGGAAGTCTGCACAGCATTTCAGGCGTTACAAAATGCTCATATTGATTATCTATTGCTGAGTCAAAAACCACTCCAAAACTTAGAGGCTTGACAACCACATTATTCTGTGTAAAAAAGTAAAAACTTGTTTCCAACAGCCAGTGGCTGTCAGCTGTAGTGTTTCTGAATGTATACAAACAATTTTCACTGAATATAAACAGTACATTTTTTTGACCATGGAGACAACATGTTTTGACCATGGAGACAAAACTATTTTGTGATCATGCCTGAAAGTATATAGAGACAAGAACATTCTGCAACTCATAAATAATTAAATACCTCCCCCACAGCTAATATGAGTTACCACTGACAACTCTAGTCCTATTTTAATTCTCCTGCCTTATATATAAAAATGACCAAGAACTCCAGTCACCAAGTTGCCCCCGCTTCCTGATAGCACTCACTCAGAACCTGTCCCTTTCTTCTCCATACGTTTTACAGGATCATCCAGCAGACATCCAAGTCCTACAATAAGCCAATCCCAACTCCTCATTCCTGGTTCCTCTAGAACAACTCTTTCTTACTGTAGCAAGTTAAATAACGCTAACTTTGTTTGATTACAAGTGTGCTCCTAACGGTCTTTAATGTGTGGGTCAGCAATTATGACTGGAGTCAGCAATTATGGCTGAGCTCAGCCAGATGGTTCTTCTGCACCTGGAGTCACTCATATGGCTGCAGTTATCTGGCAGTTTAACTGGGATAAGATGTTCTCAGTTTGTTTATTTGTTTGTTCCCAGATAAACAGTTGCACAATGGAGGGCTACTTTTCTCATTACATACCTATATTTTTCTCTTTTGTCTTTCCTCCCCTCCTGTTCACTCTTTCCCTTTCACTTATTTTTCTTTCTTTCTTTCTTTCTTTCATCTTTCTTTCTTTCTATCTTTCTTTCTTTCCTTTTTTCTTGTCAGAATCTCATTCTGTTACCTGGGCTGGAGTGTAGTGGAATGATCATGACTTACCACAGCCTTGACCTCCTGGGCTCAGGTAATCTTTCTACCTCAGCCTCCTAAGTAGCTAGGACTACAGGCATGCACCATCATGCATGCCTAATTTTTTTTCTTGTTCATCAGATGATAGACATTTGAGTGAAACCTCCAGGAAAATAGTCAGGGAATTAAATTATGAACTTTATATAACAAGATTGCGCTGACCTCTTTATGCATTTGAATGGACAATTGGATAGCGATGCTTAGACATCTCAATGTCCACCAATGGACATCTTAACAACGTTGATTTTTCCTATCCATGAGCATGGAATATTTTTCCATATGTTTGTGTCTTCTTGGATTTCTTTGAGCAGTGTTTTGTAGTTCTCATTGTAGAGATCTTTCACTTCTCTGGTTAGGAAGATGTCAAGGTATTTCTTTTTTTTGGGTGGCTATTGTGAATGGGATTGTGTTTTTTATTTGGTTCTCCACCTGCTTGTTGTTGGTGTATAACAATGCGACTACTGTCTTTTGCACATTTATTTTGCACCCCAAGATTTTGCCAAAGTCCTTTATCAGTGCAAGCAGTTTTTTTTTTTACCAGGTTCTCTTGGATTTTTGAGGTATAGGATCATATCATCAGCCAAGAGGGGTAACTTAACTTCCTCTTCTCCAATTTGGATAACCCTGATTTCATTCTCTTGTCTAATTGCTCTAGCTAGGACTTTTAACACAATGTTGAACAAGAGGGGTGAGAGTGGGCAGACTTGTCTTGTTCCAGTTTTCAGGGGAAATGTTTCCAGTTTCTGTCCATTTAGCAATATGCTAGTTGTAGCTTTATCATAGATGGTGCTTACTATTTTGAGGTATGTGCAATTTAATACATATGTATTGGCTGGGCACAATGGCTCATGCCTGTAATCCAAGCACTTTGTGAGGCCAAAGCAAGAGGATTGCCTGAGCCCAGGGGTTTGAGACCAGCCTGGGATCTTAGCGAGACCTTGTCTCTACAATAAATAAAAAAAGTTAGCTAGGTGTTGTGGCATGTTCCAGCTACTTGGGAGGCTGAAGAAGAAGGACCACCTGAACCCAGAAAGTCGAGGCTGCAGGAGCCATACACATGCCACTGCACTCCAGCCTGGGCAGCAGGGTGAGACACCAACTCAAAATAAACAAATAAATGAATACAAAATAAAATGTATGTATTGTCTATTTCCAGAATTTTCCATTTAGTATTTTCAGACCATGGTTGACTTTAGGTAACAGAAACTATGGAAAATAAAGCCATAGGTAAGAGGGGACTACTCGGTGTATGAATGTGTGTGTAGACATCCCTGATACTACTGTATACAGATGTCCCTGATTTACGATGGTTCAACTTAAAATTTTTCAGCTGTAGGATGGTGTCAAAGTGACAGGCATTCAGTAGAGACTGTACTTCAAGTACTCACATAACCATTCTATTCTTTACCTCCAATACAGTGTTCAATAAATTACATGAGATAGTCCATACTTTATTATAAAAATGGATGGTTTTGCCCAACTGTAAGCTAGCATAAGTGTTCTATGCACGTTTATGGTAGGTTAGGCTAAGCTACGATGTTCAGTAGGTCCAGTGTAGTCAGTGCCTTTTTGACTTACATTATTTTCAATTTAGGATGGATTTATTGGGATGTAGCCCCATTGTAAATCAAGGAGCATCTGGAAAGAAAGAAAGATTTATTATAAGGAACTAGTTCACATGATTATAGAAGTTGAGAAGTCCCAAGGTCTATAGTTGTCAGGCTGGAGACCCAGGAGAGCTGATGGTGTAAGCACAAGTCCAAGGCCAATGCTTAGGGCAGAATAAGACAGATGTCTCAGTTCAAACACAGCAGCCAGTCAGAGAGAGAGAAAAAATTCTCCCTTATTCAACTTTTTGTTCTATTGAGGATTTAAATAGATTGGATGACACCCACCCACATTGAGAACAACAAGCAGCTTTGCACAGTTACCAAAACACAAGGCTATTTCATATTTTAAAATAAAATGAGGCTGGATGCAGTGGCTCATACCTGTAATCCCAGTACTTTGGGAGGCCAAGGTGAGAGGATTGCTTGAGTCCAGGAGTTCAGGGCAACATAGTGAAACCTAGTCTGTACAAAAAATTTTAAGATGTAGCTTGCCATGGTGGCACACACTTGTAGTCCCAGCTACTCAGGACACTGAGGTAGAAGGATCACCTGAGCCAGGAGGTTGACGTTGCAGTGAGCTGTGAGCCTGCCATTGCACTCCGGCCTGAGTGACAGAATGGAACTCTGACTCAAAAAATAAGTAAATAAAATAAAATAAAAAAGGATCTAAATGCATTATACTACTCTTAATTACATCTAGTGAAGGGATCCTAAGTCAAGAGGTCTCTAAAAAGATACCTCTATACCATGTTTTCTCTTGGGCTGGTTGGTGTCTCTCTTCTCCCCTACTATTGCTACCCTGAATTGTAACATTATGGCTTCTTCACATGTATGTCTCCACCATCAGACTGCCTGTTCCTAAAACCAGAAACCTAATTTACCCACTACTGCCAGCCCAGGGTGGTGTCTGCCAAATAGAAAGCGCTCAAGAAAGTTTTTAATAAAAATATTGGGTTGAGCACAGTGACTAACACCTATAATCCCAGCACATTAGGAGGCTGAAGTGGGAAGATTGTTTGAGCCCAGGAGTTCAAGACAGCAGTCTAGATAGCATAGCCAGATCTTGTCTCTATAAAAAATTAAGAAATAGCCGGGCTCGGTGGCTCAGCCTGTAATCCCGCGCCTTTGGGAGGCTGAGGTGAGTGGATTGCCTGAGCCCGCGGGTTCGAGACCCGCCTGGGCAGCGAGACCTCATCTCTACAATAAATCAAAAAAATCAGCCGGGCGTGGTAGTGCATGCCTATAATTCCAGCTACTCGGAAGGCTGAGGCGGAAGGATCGCCAGAGCCCAGCAGGTCGAGGCTGCGGTGGCCGGGAGCGGCCACTGCACTCCAGTCTGGGCGACAGAGTGAGACTCCAACTCAAAAAAAAAAAAAAAAAAAAGAAATAAACTGGGAATGGTGGTGCTTACCTGTAGTCCCAGCTACTCAGGAGGCTGAGCCCAGGAGGTTGAGGCTGTGGTGGGCCATGTTTGTGCCACTGCACTCCAGCCTGGGTAACACAGTGAGACTGCACCTCAAAAAAAATTAAATTTGATATTTGATATGGTACTGTGGTCAATTCGTTGAACTGGCTTCCTCAACCCCAACCAAATCTCTGGCAGAATAGGTTTATAGTATATAAGCTTGATTTGACAAATTAATATAAAATATTAAGAGAAATTCTTGGCATTTTTATGACAGAGAAAGAGTTAAAATGAAGTGAGACTATAAAATAAAGTTGTGGCAAATGACTAATAAAAAAGAGGCTCAAGTTAATAAACAATCTTTCTATAATTTGTTTTATTTTGGTGAATTGTGGAAGTAGCTGTTGATTTACAACAGGCTGCTTCTGACCAAATCTAGCTCAGCTTTTGATAAAGAAATATAACTCAACATTAGATACAATGTAAGTTCATTTTTTTACACCAAATGTCATTGAGGCATTGAGAAAAATGTTAAAGTATCTTTCTTGGAGGATTTTTTTTCTCCAGTAAAATTTAATCATGCCAATATGCAATAAGCAGAATGCAGTTATTTCCTCTATAACTAAATTTACAAAATTCACAAGTTCATCACAGTAATTAAAATAGCACTTACCCTCCCCACTGTAAAATTACAAATACCTGCCATTCTCTTGGGTTTCAGAAGTTAGCTTTTATTAGTTCATATATTTAAATATATACAGACTATAATTTTCCCTAAACTGCTTCAGGTTTGTTAATTTCACAGTATATCACTTGTTAGAAAAAAAGTGAAAATTTAAGTAAAATCTGACCTTTAACTGAAGCTCACCTTTGTACCTGGTGTAGAATATTCAGTCACATGCTCACTGTATCTCTATAAATAAAGCTAGTTACCAACTTCAAAGTAATAGATAACCTTGAACTTTCAGAGAAAAAAGCATGCTTATTTTAATCCATTTCAGCCTGGATATAAGAGATTTCAGGACATAATGGTGCAAAAACTCAATATTCGCAAAGACCAGTTCTATTTTACTCTAAAGACCTAATAATAATACAACATAAATACTTAGGGTGTGCAATGTCATTGAAATACATTATCTGCAGGGTGGATAAAGAGAAAAGAAATAGGATTTTTCTTTTTTTAAATGGGATTTTAAAAATGTAAATCTGGTTTTAAAATGTTTGCCTCAATCGTTCCCTTATCTCTCTCTCAAATCC
Organism: Cephalopachus bancanus; assembly: GCA_027257055.1. NCBI lineage: Eukaryota > Metazoa > Chordata > Mammalia > Primates > Tarsiidae > Cephalopachus > Cephalopachus bancanus. The sequence goes on along the minus strand of JAPVLO010000242.1, from coordinate 2,227,770 downwards.
CAAATGAAGTTAGCTTTCATAGACTCAAATTTGGAAGCTCTGAGTCGAATTCTCCACGCAGCGCCAGGAGCAAGCCGCTTTGTGTTGCTCTAAGCTCAAGCAGCCTCTCCAAGCAGCCCCCTCCTCTGTTTGAAGGGTTGATTGTTGAAAGCGTCTTTCCTGTGTTGTTAGAGCCTTAAGCCATGTCCCTGTCGTATACTTCAATCATTAGTCCTTGTTCTGCTATAGTTCTGTAATATAGAAAATCACTGCTCACCCTAAGAAATGACCCAAATCCTGCAACTGTTGTGCCTATTATACATTTTTCAGGCTTCTCTACGTTCTGGATGCCACATCCTGGGCTGACTCATGCCTATCACTACCAGTCTTAACATGTAAATCACAAATTCGGCCCGGTGCGGTAGCTCACACCTGTCATCCGAACACTTTGGGAGGCTGATGTGGGAGGATGGCTTGAGTTCAGAAATTTGAGACTAGTCTGAACAACATAGTAAGACCTCATCTCTACCAAAAAAAAAAATTAGTCAGGCATAATTGCATGTGCCTGTAGTCCCAGCTACTTGGAAGGCTGAGGCAGGAGGCTCACTTGAGAGTCCAAGACATTGAGGCTGTGATGAGCCATGATCATGCCACTGCACTCCAGCCTGGGCAACGGAGTGAGACTTTGACTTCAAAAAAAAATGTAAATCACAAATATGGTTATACAATATTTATTGAGTACCCATGTGCCAGGTATGTGCTGAGAATTGGGTATTATAAATACATAATTTATAAATGTATAAAACAACATTCCTGTCTTTGGAAGTTTCTAGTTGGAAACAGAACACTTCTCCCACATCTCTCCTTGCTTCTCTTTTTGCCTCACCACAGGTAAGTTGTGCCTATGGTTTGTCAGATCCCGAGTTAATCATTGGCCATGGGAGGACCAAGTGGTTGGTCCTTAAAAGATCGTCACCCATTTGTGGTGCCTTTTCTCACCTTCTTGACACCAGGCAAGACTTGGAAGCTAGTGGCAGGCTAGGTGTCTGCTGTTTCTGCGTTGAGTGTCTCCTCTGAGAAGTGGCCTCTCCTTCTTTGTATTTCTTCCCACTGGAGTTGGGGATGGGAAGAATAAGAATCCCACCTTGACAGGGCGCTGTGGCTTATGCATGTAATCCCAGCACTTTGGGAGGCAGAGATGAGAGGATTGCCTGAATCCAGGGGTTCAAGACCAGGCTGGGCAACTTGGCGAGACCTTGTCTCTACAATAAATAAAAAAAATTAGCTGGGTGTGGTAGCATATGCCTAGTTCCATTTACTTGGAAGGCTGAGGCGGGGGATCGCCTGAGCCCATCTGGTCAAGGCTGCAGTAGCTGTGAGCATGCCACTGCACTCCAGCCTGGGTGACAGCGAGACTCTGACTCAAAAAAAAAGAGTACCACTTTGACTTCAATCCAAAATGCTTATTCCAACTTAATTTTACTAATGGGTTCCACCTTGTGGATCAAGGGCAATTGGTTCAAATTTAATAACAGTACTTTATTCTCATTCTGCTGTTGTTGTTAAAAACAAATTCCTCAATCTCTGCCTGCATGAGGAAGAAGAGGAAAAAGAAGCATGACAGCATTCCTGGGACCCTAAGCCTAGTTTTATTCGATGAGCATTGGAACTCCACTCAGAAATCCCAACACTCAAATCTGACATGACAAAAATAACTCTCCAAAAGAGAAGTACAAGAACAGTCATGGAGCTTCAGGGGTGGGAAATGCAGGTTTGAGGTGGAGCTGGTGATAGCAGGTGCAGGAAGGATGTCACCTTCAGCAGGTGCAGCTGGAAGACCATGGAGGGAGAGGTTTCCTATGAGAGGCTGGGAAGACTGGAATATATTCAGGGAATGGTGAGTCCTCAAAACTTGGTTAGCATCTGTAAGAGACAATGGAGAGAAGAATGCTGGAAAGGGGAGCTAGCCAAGACATGGAGGGCTTTGACTACCAAGCCAACATCTTGATCAGTAATGGGTCATCACTGAGGACTGGGGCCTAGGATGTGGAAGTGATCCCAGGAGCTATAAGGGCCAGGGAGGAGGGGAAAGGAAGGTTGGACACTGAGGAGGTTCATGAGCGGGGAGGTGCAGTCTTGACCCTGCTCTCTGGAAAGAATTAATGTTGACCCAGGTTGGATTCATATTTTTAGTTGCCATATCACACTCTTGGTTGACATTGGACTTGGCACTGACTAAAATCACCGTGCCTGGTTTTCACAAGAATTTTTTTTTTTTTTTTTTTGAGCTGGAATCTCACTTTGTCACCCAGGCTAGAGTATGATGGCATGATCATGGCTCACCACAGCCTTGACCTCCTGGGCTCAGGCAATCCTTCTGTCTCAGCCCCCTGAGTAACTGGTATTACAAGCGTATGCCACCATGACTGGATAATTTTTTTTCACAAGAATTCTTTTAGGTCTTCTCCACATTTGCAATTGGTAAGCAATTTTGAGGTGTCTGTGTAAACTCTGACTTTCATTCTTGTGCAAACTAATCTCTTTTAGTGTTAACTGTACATCCTTGATTCCCAAGATATGCGGGGATACCACCCCCCACAAAAAACCCCCAGAATTAGATTTTGGAGGACAGGCTTCTTGTAGTATAGGCTTCTCCCACTGGATAAGTGTTCTGGGAACCCATCAGCATCAGTGTAACAGCTAGTGTTGTTGTGAAAGGCTGCATTCGGCTTCAGTGATTTTTTTTTTTTTTTTTTTTGAGTTGGAGTCTCACTCTGTCACCCAGAATGGAGTGCAGGGGCCGCTCCCGGCCACTGCACCCTTGATCTGCTGGGCTCTGGCGATCCTTCCGCCTCAGTCTTCCAAGGAGCTGGAACTACAGGCGCGCGCTACCACACCTGGCTACTTCTTTTGATTTATTGTAGAGATGAGGTCTCGCCAAGTTGCCCAGGCAGGTCTCGAACCCGCGACTCAGGCAACCCACTCACCTCAGCCTCCCAAAGCGTGGGATTACAGGCTGAGCCACCGAGCCTGACAGCTTCAGTGATTTTTATTTTTTCAACATGTTTGCCCATTTCATGATGGGTGATTTATGTGCATACTTGCCCACACTGGGCTGAGTGCTCAGCAATTTTTGCCCCAAAACAGCATGACCCCCATACTCTACCCTCCTTATTCACCTGATCTCGCCCCAAGAAACTTTTTTTGTTTCCCTGGATGAAAAAAGTCCTCAAAGGGAAACATTTTGCCAATATGGAAGAGGTGAAATCAAAAACAGCAGAAGCACTAAAATAAATCTGAATTGATGAGTTAATTCAAAAACTGTTTTGAGCAGTGAAAAAAGTGTCTCGATAGATGCATTGCATCAAACAGAGAGTACTTTGAAGGTGACTGAAGTTTAAACATATAAGAATAAATACACATTTTTTAATTAAAAATTCTGGGTTTTTTGAAGGTCTCCCCCTCATAGTTCTAAATCATGACTCTGTTGTCTATCACTTTGTCTCTTCTTCCCAGCTGTGTTTTGTCAAAAAATGCAATAACCATCAAAGTTATTACTAAAAATGTTGCCAAGATAAGACAAAGATAGGGCCCTGGAGTCCTAATCGGGAGTCCCAATAATAGCATTCAGACCACTGACTAACAGATGGTGGAACATTGCTTACCTGGAGGTAAATTCACTCATCAGCCTCACCAGACTCCTCAGCATTAATCAGTTAATCCCTTAAAGACCTCTAGTGACATCAAAGACTGTGCATTCACTAGCCTCCCAACTTTCCTACTCCCAGCATGATGAAAAGAAAATTCATGTACCTTACTATCCTGCTGCTTCTGCAAAGCCTGCTCTTTCTTATTTTTATGTTAAAGATATTTTCATTTTTCTTACACAGATAATCAGCTACCATAATTCTACTCCAAAGAGAGTTATTGAAAACTGGCAGCATAGTAATAGATATTATTGATTTAACTACTCCAAGGACTTTCTAAAATTAATATTCATTGTAATATTAAAAAGCCCAACAGTGTCAAAATGACTCAAACTGGGCATAAAGGAAAAGCAGGTGGCTGTATCCTGAGGGAACACCTTCTGCCCATGCCTTTCTGTGGGCACTGCAGGGACTATTCTTAGGTGGCAGGTGTGTGGTGGCAGAGACTTTGGATCATCTGACTTACAAAATAGTCAGCCTATTTGAGGTCACAGTCTCCTTTGAAAAGGTGATTCACCCTCAGGTCGCACCCCACCCCCAGTCCTGATCCAAGCTTTTCCTGGGCCAGTTTGGTGCCTGTCCCTGATAGGGCAGCTTAGCATGAGGGCAGTTTGCAGGGAGATGTCAGCAGATGAACTGTAGGGACAAGTAAGAAACAGAAATGGTAGAGAAGTCAAGCAATGACTAAGAAAGCATATTCAAGATTTTTTAGTACTGGAGGTATAGAACCTTCCTTAGTTCTAACACTAAAGACAGGATGAAAGGCCCCTGGGTATCGTGGAGACCAAGAATATAGCAATTTGGCTACTACAGCCTACTGTTAGGAAACTTCCTGTGTAAAATCTTTCTGTAGCTGTTGAATTAGAAGGTGACTGATTTTGGACAGCCACTGGCTCAGGCACTTGCCCAGTCCTGAAATATATTAAAATTCTGAATATTCATAAAAGCATAGAAATGAGTTAGGACTTCAACCATGCAGGATAAGAGATAGCAAGGGTAGCAGTAGTAATAAATACAAAGAATACCAAACACTCTATCCTATTCACACAATTAGGCCATTAGTAATCTAATGATAATGACTCCAAAATTTTAAATTCCAGATAATTTTTGATCTTCAAAAGTCCTGCTTCCCGTCCAGAAACCTCTGAGGTGATGGAAGGAGATCATTAGTGACTGTGGCATGGGCTTGCTGGATGCTGAACCTCATGATGTTAGAGCGGCACAGTGTGTATGCTGGGTCATTTCCAGCACTGACTGGGCTATTCCAAGCAAGAGTAGCAGTGGGATCCTGTTTTTCAGCCAGTGCTCTCCCTTGGGGAAACCAAGGGTGAGCAAATGCTCCCAGCCCATCCTAGCAACACAGAGTTTCAGATGCTGAAGACGTGGAAGTACGGCAGGACTAAATGGGGTTAGGCTAGGTGACTACCCTGCTCCACATGATATTCCTCTTGGACTCGGCTGTGGGAAGAAGGTGAAGGTCCTCCCTTCTACTTTTTTTTTTGTTTGTTTTGAGTTGGAGTCTCACTCTGTGGCCCAGACTACAGTGCAGTGGCCGCTCCCGGCCACTGCAGCCTCGGCCTGCTGGGCTCCGGCGATCCTTCCACCTCAGCCTTCCGAATAGCTGGAATTACAGGCATGCGCCACCACGCCCGGCTGATTTTTTAATTTATTGTAGAGATGAGGTCTCGCTGCCCAGGTGGGTCTCGAACCCGCGGGCTCAGGCAATTCACTCACCTCAGCCTTCCAAAGGTGCGGGATTATAGGTTGAGCCACCGAGCCTGGCCCCTTCTACTTTTTGTTTGTTTGTTTGAATAATGTGCTCAGGAATATTACTGGGATAAAACCCATTCTTTTTTTTTTTTTTTTTTTTTGAGTTGGAGTCTCAATCTGTCGCCCAGACTGGAGTGCAGTGGCCGCTCCCGGCCACCGCAGCCTCGACCTGCCGGGCTCCGGCGATCCTTCCGCCTCAGCCTTCCGAGCAGCCGGAATTACAGGCATGTGCTACCACGCCCGGCTGATTTTTTTTTTTTGTAGAGATGAGGTCTCGCTGCCCAGGCGGGTCTCGAACCCGTGGGCTCAGGCAATCCACTCACCTCAGCCTCCCAAAGGCGCGGGATTACAGGCTGAGCCACCGAGCCCGGTTAAAAACCCATTCTTAAATTACATATCATGACCAAGTATAATATATTCTAGGAATTAAAGGTTGGTTTAATGTCTGCTATTAACTGAATTATGTTCCCCTTAAATTCATATGTTGTTGAAGATCTAACCCTAAGTGTAACTGCATTTGGAGATATGGCTTTCTTTTCTTTTTTTTTCCCTTTCTTTCTTTCTTTCTTTCTTTCTTTCTTTCTTTCTTTCTTTCTTTCTTTCTTTCTTTCTTTCTTTCTTTCTTTCTTTCTTTCTTTCTTTCTTTCTCTCTTTCTTTCTCTCTTTCTTTCTCTCTTTCTTTCTCTCTTTCTTTCTCTCTTTCTTTCTCTCTTTCTCTCTCTCTTCTCTCTTTCTCTCTTTCTTTCTCTCTTTCTTTCTCTCTTTCTTTCTTTCTTCCTTTCTTTCTTTCTTTCTTTCTTTCGAGGCAGTCTCACTCTGTCATCCAAGCAGGAGTGCAGTGGCATGCTGACAGCTACTGCAGCCTCGACCTGCTGGGCTAAGGTGATTCTTCTGCCTCAGCCTTCCAAATAGCTAGAACTACAGATGCATGCCACCATGCTCAGCTTATTGATTGATTGATTGATTGTAGAGATGAGGTCTCACCATGTTTCTCAGGCTGGTCTTGAGCCCCTGGGCTCAGGCAATCCCCTTGTCTCAGTCTCCTAAAGTCCTGATATTTCAGAAGTAAACCACTGCACCTGGCTGGAGATATGACTTTTAGGAAGCAATTAAGGTTAATTGAGGTCACAAGGGTGGAGGGTCTTAATCTGATAGGATTAGTGTCTTTATAAAAAGAGAAAGAGAAAGGGATCTCTTTTTTGCTCTGCTACATGAGAATACAGTGAGAAGGTGGCTGCCTGGAAGCCTAGAAGAGGGCCCTTCACCAGAATCTGACTGTGTTGTTACTCTGATCTCAGACTTTCAGCCTCCAGAACTGTGAGAATGTAAATTTCTGTTGTTTAATCCACCCAGTCTATGGCATAATGTTATGGCAACCTGAACTGACTAATACGACATCCAAAAATTAATTCATATAATATACCATGTCAATGGAGTAAAGGACACAAACCATATAATTGCAATAGAGAAAAAGCATTCGTTAAGATTCAACACCCTGATAAAAGCACTCAACAAACTAGGAATAGAATTTCTTTGACACAATAAAGGGCATCTGTGAAAAATCACAGCTAACATCATATTTAATGGTAAAAGATCTAAAGCTTCCCCTGCTGAGATCAGAAACAGGACATGGGTACCCACTTTCACCACTTCTACTCAACATACTGGAGTTTCTGGGCCAATTAGGTAAGAAAATGAAATGAAAGGCACCCAGAAGGAAGAAATGAAACTATCGCTACTTGTAGATCACATGATCTTATATACAGAAAATCCTGAGGGATCTACAAAACCTATTACAACTAAGAAATGAGCTCAGGTTTTCGATACTTCAAGATCTCCTTATAATGGTCTGCACAATTCTGCTCAGACCAAGTGAGAAATCAGAAATTTGGTAAGTGAGACGCAAAATGTATATAGTGGGTGCTGTTTCCAGTGATTTCTGAAAATTCAATAAACCTTTCTCTACTCTAAGGGTATTTCCATCTAAACACCCATGGCTGGTCCACTAGAATAAAAGCATCTTCCCCAGAGGTCACTGCTGGAGTCCAAGAGAACACAAATTGCTCTTCCATTCCCTTCCCTGCTGCAGTTTTTTTTGAAGGAGTCAGGAGGTAGGGCAGGAAGCTCCCCTTGGGGAAACCAGGAGTGAGCAAGTACTCCCAGCCCATCCTAGCAATGCTGTGCTTCAAATGCTAAAGATGTGGAACTTCAGTAAGACTACATGGGATTAAGCCAAGTGACTACCCCACTCCATGTGATATTATTCTTGGCCCTTGGCTGTGGGAAGAGGGTTAAGGTTCTCCCTTCTACATTTTTTGTTTGTTTGTTTAAATAAATGTGCTCAGGAATATTGCTGGAATATAAAACCCATTCTTAGATTACATATCATGACCAAGTGTAATTTATCCTAGGAATTCAAGGTTTGTTTAATGTCTGCTGTGAACTGAATTATGTTCCTCCAACTTCGTATGTTGAAGCTCTAACTGCAAGTGTAACTGCATTTGGATATATGGCTTTTAGGAGGTAATTAAGGTTACCTGGCCTCCTCCCACTCCCACCTGGCTGGAGATGTGTTGCTTGAATTCAGAGATACTGGTGAGGTTGCTTACTTTTGGAGGATGTGCAGAGCATAGGTCTTATCTAAGAGAATAAGGGAAAAGACTATGTGGTGTGACCTTTCTCACTTCTTCCTTTCATGGAGTCAGGGGGCAAAGTGGGATGAGGGGCAAGTTGCTCTCCCAGGGTAGGAAGGCTAGTCCATCCCTCTTCCTTCCCTTTGAGATCCTCTCTCTGCCCCTACAGGGTGAGGAGCTTGGGGAAAAGGGCTTCCTGTGTTCCTGGACTGGGCACAGGACAGTATGCTCTCCTGAACCTCTGGTGCTGGACAGTGGTGAGAATGGCCCTTGGACCTGGGTCTAAAACAATGACAGTGAAGGCCGAATCTGTCTTGCCTCCAGACTTGCATTATTAAGAAAATGTTCAAACACATACTGTGGTAGGTGAACTTTTAAGGCGGTCCTGTGATCACCATTGCCCAATGTGACATCTGTGATTCGGTTTCATTATGTGGCAAAGTTGAAGAAATTTTGCAGATGTAGTGAAGGTCTCTAATTAGTTCACTTTAAGTTAATCAAAAGAGAAATTTACCTGGGCAGTTGTGTCCTAATCATGTGAGCTCTGAAAAAGAGACTCCAGTTGGGTGTGGTGGAGTCTCATGCCTGTAATCCCAGCACTTTGGGAGGCAGGGGTAAGAGTATTGCCTGAGTCCAGGGGTTCGAGACTAGCCTGGGCAACTTGGCGAGACTTGGTCTCTACGATAAAAAAAAACATCAGTTGAGCATGATAGTGCTCGCTTGTGGTTCTAGCTACTTGAAAGTCTGAGGTGGAAGGATCACCTGAGCCCAGTATGTGGAGGCGGTGGTAGCCATGAGAGTGTCACTGCACTCACCCCAGTCTGGATGACAGTGCAGCTCTGACTTAAACAAATAAATAAATAAATAACATTTAACCTCAAGCAGCCATCTATAAAAGAAAGAAAGAAAGAAAAGACAGAACATGAGTCCTGCCGTTTGGCTCTCCACTGGCACCACTTGCTTCACCACTTGCTCTACCACTCGCTCCACCACTTACTCCACCACCTTCTCCACCAACTACTGGTCCCTGGGCTCCATCCAGCCACCCAGCCTCTGACCTACCCGCAACATCTATGCGGGTGCTGGTGGCTTGGGCTTCCGGATCTCTGTGTCCCGCTCCACCACCTTCTGGGCAGCTGGGGATCCAGGGGCCTGGCCATGGGGGTGGCCGGGGGTCTGGGGGGCATCCGGAGCCAAAAGGAGATCATGCAAGAGCTGAAAGACTGCCTGGTCTCCTACCTGGTGATGGTGAGGAGCCTGGAGACCAAGAATTGGAGTCTGGAGAGCAAAATCCGGAAACATCTAGAGAAGAAGGGACCCCAGGTCAGATTGGGAGCATTACTTCAAGACCATGAAGGACCCGAGGACTCAGGTCTTTGCAGCTTCTGTGGATAATGCCCGCATTGGTCTGCAGAATGGCAATGCCTACCTTGCTGCTCATGACTTTAGAGTCAAGTTTGAGATAGAGCTGGCCATGCACCAGTCCATGGAGAGCAACATCAGTGGGCTCTGCAAGGTCACTGACGACACCAGTGTCACCCGGCTGCAGCTGGAGACAGAGATCGAGGCCCTCAAGGAGGATCTCTCTTCATGAAGAACCACTAAGAGGAAGTAAAAGTCCTGCAAGCCCAGATTGCCATCTCTGGGTTGACCATGGAGATAGAGGCCCCCAAATCTCAGGACCTCAGCAAGATCATGACAGACATCCAGACCCAGTATGATGAGCTGGCTCAGGAGAACTGAGAGGAGCCGAACAAGTACTGGTCCCAGCAGATCGAGGAGAGAACCAAACTGGTCACCACGCAGTCCGCCAAGATCGGAGCTGCCAAGATGATGCTCATGGAACTGAGACATACAGCACAGTCCTTGGAGACCAGCCTGGACTCCCTGAGAAACCTGAAGGCCAGCTTGGAGAACAGTCTCAGGAAGGTGGAGGCCCCCCATGCCCTGTTGATGGAGCAGCTCAGTGGCGCCCTGCTGTACCTGGAATCTGAGCTGGCACAGACCTGGGCAGAGGAGCAGAACCAGGCTCAGGAGTACAAGGCCCTGCAGAACATCAAGGTCAAGCTGGAGGCTGAGATCGCCACCCAACACTGCCTGACGGAGGACAGGGAGGACTTCAGCGTCAGTGATGCCTTGGACAGCAGCAGCTCCATTCAGACCATCCAAAAGACCACCACCTGCAGGTTAATGGATGGCAAATTGGTGTCTGAGATCAATGACATAAAAGTTATGAGGCATTGAGGTTGAGGAAACAGAAGGCCAATAAACATGAGGCATTGAGGTGGAGGAAACAGAAGGCCAATAAACAGTTCAGAGATTTTTTTAAAAAAGGAAACTCCAAGCTGCAGAGGCTCTCCCTCTTCCACTGGCCCCCATGAAACCCACAGACAATTATAAATGGTTTAGGAAAAGCAGCAGCCAGTAGGAACGGAGGACCTCAGTCTTACCACCGTCTGGGCCTGAAGTTCTCCAACAACCTGAGTGAGCTTGAAGTGCATTCTTCCCAAATTGAGCCCCCAAATGGGAAGGCAACCCACTGACACATGTACCGGAGCCTCATGAGACCCTGGGCAGAGGCTCCAGCTGGATACACCTGGACTCCTAACCCATGGAAACTGTGAGATGACAAATGTGTGTTTTAAGAAGTTAATTTTTTTTTTGCAGATAAAGATTTATTGGAACATAGCCATAATCCTTCATTCACATAGTCTGTGGCTGTTTTCCTTCTAACCAGCAGAGTTGGTAGTTGGGACAGGGACAATAGGTCTGTAAAGCCTGATTCTGCCAAATGACTAGACCTTCCATGTTGGGGAGAATAGTCTAGATTTTTTTTTAGAGACAGAGTCTTGCTATGCTGTTCAGGCTGGACTCTAACTCCTGGGGATTATAGGTCCATGTTACCATGTCTGACTCCTGTCCACCTTAATGTCCTCCAGTGATCCATTTTGGTCTGGATGGAATCCCCTGCATTGTATGGCTTAGTGTGAGGTGGCTTTCTTTGTACACTGTAGTGTGCAGGGCCCCAGACCAGTGCTGGGTTTATGCTATGATGAGGGACTGTGTCTCCCTCTCTCTGCCCCTCTACCTTTTGTTCTTCCTTCAGTCTTCCTGTTTTCCTTGTTCAGTGATATTCAAAATTATTCAAATCTACAATCCCTTAAGACATTAATTTTTCTGTAATTCATTATGCAGTAATAGAAAACAGATATCTACACAAAAGCAGAGAGAATTGTACAATGCCATGCTCCTACAGCTGTGGTCCATGAGGCCTGTGGTACACAGTCTGCTTGTTCCTAATCCATTAGGAAATAAATACAGGGTGCCAAAAACAAAGTGTACTCGCTTTAAGTATGACATTCGCTGGAAAGATGCGTTAATCAAGTGAATGCTAGCATCACCATGCGACAGACAGAACAGTCAAAGAAAATGGAAGCATGACTGAGCGAACTGTATACTACACATTGCTGCTATGATTTAATTCAACTTTGAAAAGCAATACATAGATAATATCTCTTGAAATGTGTATACATTTTTTGACCCTGTCCCCCCTTACAGAAACAGTGTAAACATCGAGTAACTTTTGTAACAGTCTGACATTGCCACCACACCGGAGTGCAAGGTCACCAGACCAGGAGCAGTATGGATTTGCTGAACTCATGTGGTAAACTGTGTATGGTGTAACATGATACAACATGTATGATTTTAGGTTTAGTTTGATGACTGAAATCCAAAAGTGTATACAAATCTGAGAAATTTATTTGTATAACTTATTTTCAATTTTTATTCAACCTTGTTTGTTTTTAATATAGCACATTATTAAATTAGGGAAGCAAAGGGCCAATTGTTCATTTTTAACCCTGTATTATTTAAACCCATGTTTCAACAACATAGCTTAATGTATTCAGGACCTGTCTAGTGATACAGAAAACCAACCCATAGAACAAATAAAGCCAGTAAAGAATTTTCCAGGCTGCGTGCAGTGGCTTACACTTGTAATCCTAGCAGTTTGGGAGGCTGAGCTAGGAGGATTGCTTGAACCTAGGAGATCAAGTCCAGCCTGGGCAACACGTTGAGATCTGGTCTCTATTTATTATTTTTTAAAATCCACTGTATCTAAAAGAATGTGCAGATTTGCTAATGTGAATCTTCTAGTAGGAGTGCAATTTGAACATGATGGCAATATATTCTTTTTAGTTTCTTTGCTGATTGACACAAACTAGCTTTGAATATGAAACTATGAAAGAATACATTGTCACCAAATGTGGTTTGGAGCAGAAGTTTTGCATAGGAGCGTGTGTTCTGACAACTGCAATGACGAGAGAATATTCTGGAGCAGAGCAGTCATCCGGACTAAGGACCTTGTGACAGAATGCAAATCAATGCATTGCTCCATTCACTAAGAAAGTCTTGCTGCCAAAAAAAAAAAAAAAAAGAAAGAAAAGAAAAGAAACAAGAGAAAAAACCCAAGTGAACCAAATAGTGCACTTAGTAATGAATTAGAAATTTGTGATAGAGCTTGATGACTCATGCCTGCAATCCTAGCACTTTGGGAGGCTGAGGCAGGAGGATTACTTGAACCCGGGATTTCAAGACCACCCCGGGAAACATAGGAAAACCTCATCTCTAAAAAAAATTAGCCAGGTGTGGTGGTGAGAACCTGTAGTCCCAGCTATTTGAGAGGCTGAGATAGAAGGATTGCCTGAGCCCAGGATGTTGAGGTTGTGGTGAACCATGATCATGCCACTGCACTCCAGCCTGGGCGACAGAGCGAGACCTCAACTCAAAAAGAGAATTTGTGAATTATATAAAGACAAATGCATGAAATTAAATATTATTTTTCTTTTGTGTAATATTATGTAAATGAAACACAATAATCTCTCACTTCACGCTGAGGCACAATAGTTGTTGGGGAAGAAGCCCATCAGGAATAAAATGCAGAACAAATTCATGATGCTTCTTCTAGATAAGGCATCTGTCTGATCCAATGTTTAAAGATGTGAATTGGACAGCTAGACTTGATTTTTCTGATATCTTTGTTATTTTAAGTGTATTTTTAATTAACTTTTGAAATTGACACATTGTAATTGTATATATTGATGAGGAACAACTTGATGTATTGATACACATATGTTGTATATTGACCAAGTCATGATATTGAGCATGTTCATTATCTCATACATTTATCATTTCTTTGTGATAAGAATATTCAAAGCCTCTCTTCTAGTTATTTTGTAATACACAATACCTTACCGTTAACCATCCTTGCCCTACTGTGCAACAGACACCAGAACTTATCTTGCAGATTTTTCTTTGCTTGTTTTGAGTCAGGGTCTCACTTTATTGCCCAGGCTGGAAGTGCAGTGGCATGATCACAGGTCACCGCAACCTTGACCTCCTAGACTCAGGCAATCCTTCCGTCGCCTCCTAAGTTGCTAGTACTACAGGTGCACACCACCCCACCTGCCTGATTTTTTATTTTTTTGTTGAGACAGAGTCTCACTATGTTGTCCAGGCTGGTCTCAAGCTTTTGGGCTCAAGCAGTCCTCACACCCTGGCCTCCCAAAGTGCTGGGGTTATAAGTTGAGCCACTGTGCCAGCCTGTCTTGAAGATTTAATTGTGAATTTGGATTTTATTTTCCATCAAATATCATGCACATATGAGAAAATTGTGGTTCTAGAGTCTATTTATTTCATTGATAGATATGGATAATTTAAATCCAACAATGAATAAGTAATGAATGAAACTGGCTACTGACCAAGGACGGAAGATACATTTTGAAAATACAGCATTATTTGCTTTACTTTGGATAGAAGTTAAAAATGAATATTCTGAGTTTGCTCATTACTTTAAAATCTCTTCTGCCTTGGCTATGTGTAGTGGCTAATGCCTGTAATCCCAGCGCTTTGGGAGGCAAAGATGGGAAGATCGCTTGAGGCTAAGAGTTTGACACAAGCCTGGACAACATAGTAAAATTGCCTGTCTCAACAACAATAACAAAATAATTAGCCAGGTGTGGTGGCACATGCCTTTAGTACCAGCTACTCGGGAGGTTGAGTTGGAAAAATCACTTGACCTCGGGAGTTCAAGGCTGCAGTGAGTTATGACTGCACCAATGCACTCCAGCTTGGGTGACAGAGTGAGACCTTGTCTCTAAAAATAGTAATGATTAATTTAATTTTATTAAGTTAAATATCTTCTGCCATTCCCATCGACATACCTCTGTGAGGTGGATTTCTCTACTAGAAATGTCAGGGCGACAAAATAGAAAGTGTAGATGCATGTTATCCCCTGTGAATCATGACATCATCAACCCAAACTAGGTTGACAAATTATCAAGCAAGAAGCAAGTTCGTTTGTCACATTAAACAATTTAAATATTGACCAGGTATGATGGCTCACGCCTATAATCCCAGCAATTCATGAGGATGAGATGTGAAAATCACTTGAGACTAAGAGTTTGAGACCAGCCTTGGCAACAAAGTGAGACTTCATCTTTACAAAAGAATTAGCTGGATGTGGTGGTGTTTGCCTGTAGTCCCAGCTAGTCAGGAGGCTGAGGTGGAAGGATCGCCTGAGTTTAAGAGGTCAAGATTGTGGCAAGCTGTGATCATGCCATTGCATTTCAGCCTGGGTGACAGAGTATAACTCTGACTCAAAAACAAAATAAAACAAAACAAAAAAAACTTACAATTTTAAATATTGATATACATGTCTTTTGTTCAAACTATGTGCGGAGACATTTAACAGGGAGAATCACTATCTTACTCAACTTTCTGATAAGTTATTAATATGTGGAATGACAAAAAGTTATGAATATAATAGCAATTTTATATTTATCATTTATATACACACATTCATTGAAAACACGTGTGGTTTAAAAAAATCCTTTCTCTTTCTATATGATGTGTTTGTTCTGATTTCATTTATTGAAGTATAATTTTGTCTGTCGAATTCAGTGAAAAATTTGAACTTCTATCCTATGTGTCTGGTTTGTTTTTAATCACTTTTTACAATTTTTAAATTTTAATTTAGAAAAAGTTTTTTTTAGCAATTCACTTTTATTATATTTTTGGAAGTATTAGACTATAATCAATTGGGGAAAAAAGCAAATCAGGTCTCCCTCCTAGGCGAATGAGAGGATACAGGGAGGTAAAACCATGGGATCCTCACCTGCTTCTGCAAAGTCCCACTTTTCAACATTCTTGTCTCCGCCATTCTCTACCTTATATTTTTTTGCTGGAGCATTTTAAAGTAAATCTCAGATATCATATACTTTTACATGCAGATATTTCAATATGTCGTTTTAAAAGTAATGACTTAAGCCAGGCATGGTGGTGGCTCATGCCTATAATTCCAGCAGTTTGGGAGGCAGAGGTGAGAGGATAACTTGAGCCCAGGAATTCAAGACCAGCCTGGGGAACATAGCATGACTCTACAAAAAATTAGCTGGGCATGGTGGCATGTCTGTAGTCCCAGCTACTCAGGAGACTAAGGCAGAAGGACTGCGTGAGTCCAGGAGGCTGAAGATGCAGTGAGCCATGACCATGCCGCTGCATACCTTCTCTGGGCAATAGACTGAGACTCTGACTCAAAAAAAGAAAAAGTAATGACTTAAAACTCTAATCCCAATATCTCAATATTGTCACATTCAACAAAATAAGCAATTTCTAATAGGACCCAATACTTGACTTATAGTCACTTTTCCCTGATTATCTCACAAACATTTTTGTAGTTGCCTTGTTTAAGTCAGGATGCAAACAAGAACTACGTATGGTTGATCTGTCTCCAGTCTCCTTGGCTCTAACGGTTCCCTCTCCTATTTTTTTTTTAACCATATAGTTGTTGAGGAAACCGAGTCATTTGTCCTGTAGAATTTCCACATATCTGAACTTGGTTTATTACTTCCAGAAACTATCGGTTAACCTGTTCCTCTATCCCTGTTGGAACTCCAAGAGTTAAAATCAAAGACTTTACTGGATTCATGCATGTGTGTGTGCGTGTGCACGCTCGCCCGTGTGCAAGATTACATCCTGATGGTGTTGCCTGATTCCTATTGCATCAACCCGAGAGTCTGGTTGTCCACTTTTAGTAACTCTAACTGACATTGAGCTGTGGGTTTTGTTTTTTGCTCTAATTTATCCCCTATAATATCCCCTACTGACTTACATAATGGGTAGCAGCCATTAGTTATTGCCACCTACATCTATTATTTCATTGGGGGTTTGCAAAATGGTGATTTTTCTAATTATCTCATTGCTTCTTCATTTATGAACTTGAATGGTTTTCTATGGAGGGAAGCATTGACTCTTTATTTGGTTATCTTGAAACATAGTCCATAGAGAAGAGCAGGGTAAGGGCTTGATTATTTCCCTTTCTTTTATCAATTTTCAGAACTTATTTCAAATTTCTTATTTGTGCCTTAGCAATTTCCCAAGGGGATGGATTAATTTTGTTTTGGAATTTTTTTGAATGTCAGTATAAGGTCATAGGTGTTAATATATTTGATATGCTTCAAAACATTACGAGCCAGGTGCAGTGGCTCACGCTTGTAATCCCAGCACCTTGGGAGGCCAAGACAGGAGGACTGCTTGAGTCCAGGAGTTCAAGATCCGCTTGAGAGGATCGCATGAGCCCAGGAGGTTGAAGCTGTGGTGAGCTAGGATCATGCCACTGCACTCCAGCATGGGTGACAGAGTGAGACACTGCCTCAAAACAAAACAAAAAAGCAAAACAATAACAACAAATTATATCATTATCCAGATGGTCCCATTTCTGGGCAATGGGAGCTCCTTCAGTTTGGTTCTTGGGTCATTTTTGCCACTGACCTAGAAGTCTTTGAGAGCTCCTTGTTTTCGGGAATAACAAGGAGTCCCAGGTTCACCTTGTATGGTTGCAGCCCCAGGCATGAAAACAGCCATTTCTCTAAGGAACTCTGGTTCCTCTTAGTGGAAGTTGACATTTATGAGCCACTATCTGGGTTCTACAGGCCTAATGTCTTTAAACCTTTTTCTATGGACTGAAAGAGCTCGTTAAACACTAAATACGTTGAAGTTTGGAGCCAAGGCCGCTGCCTTGCTTTTTTTTTTTTTTTTTGAGTTGGAGTCTCACTCTGTCGCCCAGACTGGAGTGCAGTGGCCGCTTCCGGCCACCGCAGCCTCGACCTGCTGGGCTCCGGCGATCCTTTCGTCTCGGCCTTCCAAGTAGCTGGAACACAGGTGCGCGCTACCACGCCCAGCTAATTTTTTGATTTGTTGTAGAGATGAGGTCTCATCAAGTTGCCCAGGTGGGTCTCATCAAGTTGCCCTGTGGGCTCAGGCAATCCACTCACCTCAGCCTCCCAAAGTGCTGGGATTATAGGCTGAGCCACCGAGCCCGACTGCTTTGCTTTTAGAGTTCAATGTACGTATCACCTTCAAGGAGCCTGGAGAAGAGATCTGGGTCTCCCAACCCAGTGCCAGAAAACAACACTTGTACTAACCTCAAAAACCTCTAACTTCATTTATTCACCAATTTGTCTATTCATTCAACAAGTACTTTGAGTACCTATTATACCTATTGTCTCAGTCCCCAGGGGCATATATAGCCATGAACAAAACAGACCTAGTCCCTGTTATCATGCAGATAATGTTCTATTTATTTTATTCTATTTTTAAAATTAGAGACAGAATTTCACTAAGTTGCCCAGGCAGGAGTTCAGTGGCTATTCACAGGCACCATCCCATTACTGATCAGCATGGGATCTTGACATGCTCCATTTCTGACCTGGGCTGGTTCACCGCCCCCCATAGGCAACCATCCTAGTGGTCCCCCACTCACAGGAGGTCACCAGATTGATGCCAAACTTAGTGAAGACACCCGATTGGCAGAGCGCGCTGCAGCCCAGAATTCCTGGGCTCAAGTAATCCTCCTGCCCCATCCTCCCGTATAACCAGGACTACAGGCACAAACCACCACACCAGCTATTTTATTTATTTATAGAGACGAGGTCTCGCTTTGTTGCCTAGGCTGGTCTCGAATTCCTGGACTCAAGCAATCCTCCCATCTCTGCCTCCCAAATGCTGGGACTACAGACATGAGCCACCCCGCCAGGCCTAAGATTCTTTAAAATAGCTCTTCTAATTCCAGAAGTTATAGGTGCTTATTGCAGAACACATGGAGTGCACAAAAAAGGACACAGAACAAAATTAAAACAAAACAGGAGCCATCTGTTCCCCCCACACTCAGAATGCACCTATATGAACCTAAGAACACTGTGTTTTGTGGCATTCCATCCTGTTTACAAAAGCGCCATGGGTCCGGGACCCTGCCTTTCTGCTTTCTGACATGGCTTTCATGGCCATATAGATTTCTAGCTTGTGTCTGCTGAATAGTACCTTGTCTGAGATAGCGCTTCTTGCTAGGCTGCAGCTTACATCTGCTAAGGGGTCCCTTCATCCCCAGAGATCTTCTGGTGTGCCTTGAACCTCCTCCTTCCCTCCCTCCAGGAGACATGCCCCTGGGTCCTACTGTTTCCACGTTGTCAACCAAGTTTTGCTTCTTCATCAGATGTGTCAAAAAGAACCTGCCCCCACTATGGCCATCGCCCCTCCTGATGAGAGAGATGCATTGGGGTGGGTGGGGTGGTGAGGCGAGCAATATTTCAAAGGTAACAGCAGAGACAAAATGGAAAGGATTCTTCTTAAAAGGAAAGAACTTATTTTTGTGTAAAGCAGAAATGCAATCTACTGAGTTTGCTTTCATTACCTGAAGCTGTGCATGGTATTGTCACTGATGACCCATTTATTTGGTAAGTCTCATTACAAGTTACCCGAACGCTTTTACATGCGAAATATTCTTAACAAATTTAGACATGTGAAAAAAAAAATAAAGACTGCTCCTATGAGAGCCAGGGGGCTATAACAATGGGGTCGCCTACAGCCTCCATTAGGGTGTGGGGCAGAGTCTCCAAGGTGGGCCGGGAAATGGGAACACGTCATAATGGAGAAAGGGAGGCTGCAGGTATGCTCTGACTGAAGGCTGCCGGTATGGAGAAGCTGGAGGCAGCATCTTCGATTGTTTGGGGTGCATATGTGGCTTTCCCAGGTTGGTTCTGAGTTGGGGGGCAGGGATAAGAAATAGAAAAGCTGCCGAATGTGGCCCCTTTGAGTGGGTCAATGCAGAGATTGTAGGTCAGAATTTCATGTCACCTACAGTCTAGCCATTGTCCATTCAGGTTCTTATGTGTTTTTCAAGATGTCATTTCAGCCAGGTATGCTGGCTCATGCCTATAATCCCAGCAGTTTGGGAGGCTGAGGCAGGAGGATGGCTTGAGTCCAGGAGTTGGAGACCAGACTGGACAACATGGCGAGACCTCATCTTTACAAAAAAAAAAAATCAAAAAGTTAGCCAGATATGGTAATACATGCCTGTAGTCCTAGCTACTTGGGAGGCTGAAGTGGAAGGATCACCTGAGCCCAGGAGGTTGAGGCTGCAGTGAGCAGTGATGGTGCCACTGCCCTCCAACCTGAGTGACAGAGTGAGACCCTGACTCAATAAAAAAATAAAATAAAATGTTGACGGTTTGAGTGCAGTGATGGAAGGACCCTTTCCTCAGGCTTGTGGAGTAGGGTGGTGTGGGAGAAATACTCACATGTCAGAGGCCCAGTGTTTGAAAACCAACAGGTGACCCTGAGCAGGCCATTTCCTCATCAGGAAAATGGACAAATATTTACCCATTTCATGAGGTTGTTGAAAGAATAAGACATATAAAGTAGCAGGTCTTTGGCAAGGGCCCAGAATAAGTAAGAGCTTGGCCAGAGCTGTGCATGAGAGAGAGAGGCTGCTGTCATTCTCTTCTGTGAGTCACTCTGGGGGTTGGATTCAACCTGACAGAGCTGAGACTTTGGATACCAGCTTGGCCTCTGGTTCAGAAAAAGACCTGATTAATACAACTTTCCTCCAGCCACTTGGCAGTGGGGGTGGGAGGTCCATGCTGTGTGGGACCCTTGTGTTCCCTGGGTCTCTCCTGCTGCACCCAGTGGCATTTGCCATCATCCTGAAAGTTTGAAGGGCCACTCTGGACAGGCTGATCCTTTCCCCTGACCACTGATCTGTGCATGTGTTGGAGTCTATGGTGTAGCAGGAAAACAGACTAAAGCCCCTGATAATCCACATCACCAGCATCCATGCAGACAGCCCTACCCAGTCTTCAACAAATGCAAACTTGAACTCCATGTCGAGCAATAAAACCACATGCCCCTCCTCCCAGACAGGACCCATCAACTGCCCCGCAACCCTGTTTCTCTCTCTCTGTCTCTGTCTCTCTCTCCCCCTCTCTCTGTCTCTCTCTGTCTCCCCCCAACCACTCTGTCTCTCTCTCTCTCTCTCTGTGTCTCTTTCTGTCTCTCTCTTTCTCTGTCTCTCTCTCTCTCTTTCTCTGTCTCTCTCTCTCTCTCCCTCCCTCTCTCACTGTCTCTCTCTCCAAGAAGTTAGGACTGTTCCCCACCAGACCCCAGGAGACTGCTCTTCTGAATTCCTTCTCTTCCCTATGCCTTAGACTCAAATAGGATACGGTTCCTAGTTTCAAATACGAGGCTTTCTCTGCCTTCTCAGTTCTCTGTCACATGCAGTCCTTACCCTCTCAACTGCATAGAACTTTGACCTTTGTGACAAACCCTCTGGTCCCTTCCTGCCTTTGCTGACTGCAGGGGCTGCCAGCAAGAGTTTAGCTGCAAGGCACGTCTCTGTGTAGACAGTTGCTTCCTCGTGGTTGGACTGGTCACCACTTGCCCTTTGCTTCCCCTCCTTTGTTTTGCTTCTTTTGTAGGAAAAACTCAGTCTCAAAGCTGGTGATTTCACATGTTGCTTGTATCTGTGAGAGATGACCTCATTCATTGAGTTGTCATCCCAGGTCCCTAGGAGCACGAGCCAGAGGCAGAGAAGGACAGCGTTTGATGGCAAAGGGGTGCAGCTTGGTGTTGGGTGGGTTTGGAAGGAATTTATCCAGAGGCTACTTAGGTAAGGACTGGGAAGAAATGAGAAAGAAGCTCCCGGCCTGCTTTTATGGTCTAACAAGGGAGACAGACACATAGCAGGTCCTGGGGTATGAGGCAAGTGTCACAGTGGAGGGTATGTGGAGGTCAGGGAAGGCTTCCTGGAGGAGGACACCCTGAGCTGAATCAGACCTGGTTTGACTGGAGACTTCATCACTCCTAACTATGTAGCAGGTTATTGCCCTCTCTGGCCTTCTATCCTCACTGGCTATCAAGGGTTGTTATGAAACAAAATATGTTACCTGTGGCTCCCAATGACGCCCTATAAGTCACAGTAGGTGCACGGTAGTATTGTATTGTACCTAGTACCATAAGAATACTTGATTTCTTTCTTTCTTTTTTTTTTTTTTTGAGTTGGAGTCTCACTCTGTCGCCCAGACTGGAGTGCAGTGGCCGCTCCTGGCAACCGCAGCCTCACCTGCTGGGCTCCAGTGATCCTTCCACCTCAGCCTTCCGAGTAGCCGGAATTACAGGCATGCGCTACCATGCCCGGCTGATTTTTTTAACTTTTTATTTTTTATTTATTGTAGAGATGAGGTTTCGCCAAGTTGCCCAGGTGGGTCTCGAACCCGCGGGCTCAGGCAATCCATTTACCTCAGCCTCCCAAAGGCGCGGGATTATAGGCTGAGCCACCGAGCCCGGCTGAGTACTTGATTTCTAATCACAAGTTCTCCTTTTTCAGAGATTATATTCATTTCCAGTAACAAATTCCAGCCTACATGCAAACACAGCTCTTCAAAAACATGATTAGATATACAAGAACAGGATTTATTTTTTCTTAGTCAGGGTCTCATTCTGTCACCCAGGATGGAGTGCAGTGGCTCAATCACGGCTCACCACAGCCTTGACCTCCTGGGCTCTAGCGATCCTTCTACCTCAGCCTCCCGAGTAGCTGGGACTGTAGGTGTATGCCACCACACCCGGGTATTTTAAAAATTTTTTGTGGATATGAGGTCTCACTATGGGGGCTCTGGCTGGTCTCTAACTCCTGGGCTCAAGCAATCCTCCTGCCCAGCCTCCCAAAGTGCTGGGATAATAGGCATGAGCCTTCATGCCTGGCCAGGAACTGGACTTTTATTTTTTACTTATTTATTTTTTGAGTTGTAGTCCCACTCTGTCACCCAGACTGCAGCCTCGACCAGCACCCGGCCACTGCAACCTCAACCTGCTGGGCTCCAGCGATCCTTCCGCCTCAGCATTCCAAGTAGCTGGAACTACAGGTGCGCGCTACCACGCCTGGCTCATTTTTTTGATTTATTGTAGAGATGAGGTCTCGCCAAGTTGCCCGGGCGGATCTCGAAGCCGCAGGCTCAGGCAATCCACTCACCTCAGTCTCCCAAAGCGCTGGGATTACAGGCTGAGCCACTGAGCCCGGCTAGGAACTGGACTTTTAAAAAGATGTCATAAGTGGGCAACTCCCTCGGGTCCCCTCCCACTGTGGGAGCTTTTCTGTCCTTTCAATAAATCCTGCTTAAAAATAAGATTAAATACATAAAAAACAAAAGATGTCTTAAGTGAATTTCGCCACAGATCATTCCATGCAGCTCCCGAACCTGCCTCCCCCACTCCCCCAGTGAGTCTGCCATGATCCTCAGTAAACATTGAGGGATTTGCAGGACGGGAGTCGGTCTTCCCAGACCCACTGCTTACGGGATATCAACACATTTCCTCCACCTTTGACGCATTACTGGGAATGTGTAATTGTGACGATGGTGAAGCAGTCTCGGCTCCCTGGGATCACATTCTGGTGATGATTCTTTTGTAATGTCATCATTATTTCTCCGCAGAAGACAACTGAGCGGAGCCCCATCGCCGAGACAGATGGTACAAGCTTGTCATTGCATTAAATGGACATTTCCCCCTCGTGGCCTTTAATAATGTATACCTCCAAAAAGAAGACAAGTATCTGTCCACCCAGCTAATTACAAATACTGCATGTTACAGATGAGAGGTAAGACTCTTATCAAAGTGTCCATTTGCTATCTTGACAGTTCGTAAGAAGCAAATATTTCTCCTGCTCCAAATATAAAAGAACCAAGTTACTCAGCCAAGGAAAATTCACTTTGGAAAACAAATGAATCTCTGAGACTCCCTGGGATGACATGGTCTCTGGTGAAGGGAGATGACGAAATAAAAAGCCTGCAGAAAAATATGACTCCCATTAAATAAGGGAATTGGGGCTTTTCTCATCCTAGTGTCAGCCTCCCCCGTTTTATCAAGGAGGAGATCTGCTGACTACGAGAGTCAGGAATCCCCTCGCAAAGAACAGGAGGACTTCATGGAGGAGTTGGCCAAGAAGTCAGGCAGAGCTGAAGGCGCTAAAGGACTTCTAATAAAACAGGTGGAGGGGGCGCAGCCACCGGCCTCTGCTCTCTCCCCAAAGTCCTATAAAATGGCAGGAAAGGAACAACAACAACAACAAAAAGGCAGAAGGCCAAAAGGTGGAGAGATTAGGCAAAGAGACCCTAGCAGAGGGGAAGGCAACAAAAAGGTGGAAGCCCTGTGACCTCGCAAACCAGAGGAGGCTGGGGGCTGAGGGCTGAGGGTGGGAAGGCTGGAGGCTGAGGGCTGACTATGCCAGCTAGATGGGGAGGCCTCAGCGCCTGAGGCCTGGGGCGCTGGAAACACAGGCGTGTCAGGAACAGAGAGAGAAAAGACTGAGAATCCCATGTGGAACAAAAGATAATTTCCCAGAACACCCATATCAGACAAGGACGCTCTGTGACTGTGACAGGTGAAGATGAAAACAAGAGCACCCCACCACCACGCCTGAGCATCCCTGAAAGCAAGAACACTGGCCAGTCCTGGACAGTGGCCAGTGCACTCCCTTTCCTGGTTACTGCTCCAAACTCCTAGACGAGATTTGTGGGGTTATCGCAGGATAGCTCCACATTCCCCAGCCCCCAATTCCAAGAACTCCTGCCTGGTTCCAAGTCTTTCCCAAGGCCCTCTGACTAGTTCTTCATGGTGGTGGTCTCCCTCCTTGCAGCCAGGCAGTAAACCCAGCTCTGTCTGACCACAAGCGTGCTCCTGGTGGGCTTTGGCGGATAAACACCAGCAGGTCCCAGATCCCCAGTCCCAAGTATCCAGGAAGGGACTCTGGAGAGATACAACCTGGGGGACTGAGACCCAGGGAGCAGTGGGCACACTGAAGAAGAGGTATCTCTCCAGCACAGGGGGATTGAATGAATGATGGCATAACAGCCAGACCCCCCCCAGGCCCCTCCCCCACTTGTCCCAGAGACAATCTGCTAGGCAGATGTATGTCCCCTCAGCAGGGATTAAACAGTCCCCTGCTGGGGAAACAGCCAGCCCAGGAAAAACTCTCTCATCCCCCAGCTAACTGAGCAGGCAGGCAGGCCCCACCAGACATTTGAAAAAAGACACAGAGCAAGAAAAAGCGAGAATCTCAGAGGAAGCAGAGGCAATGGCGAGAAATGAAAAAACGTCTGCAGGTGAAGCATGTTCTCCAA
Source organism: Cephalopachus bancanus (assembly GCA_027257055.1). Lineage (NCBI taxonomy): Eukaryota > Metazoa > Chordata > Mammalia > Primates > Tarsiidae > Cephalopachus > Cephalopachus bancanus. The sequence continues at coordinate 2,203,173 of JAPVLO010000242.1, read as the reverse complement.
CAGACACATTATGTAGAGAAAATAAGCATTATAAACCCATTATAAGGAAGAACGATTCATACGGGGATGTTCGAGAGATTCATATGGGAAAGGTAACCACAACAAGAAGAGGCTTGCAAGATTTAATGACTCATAGCAAAGTGTAGACCTTACTTGGGTCCTGATTTCAACAAACCGTAAAGACACAACCATTTATGAAACAGTCAGGGAAAGGGGAATTTTTAGTTAGTTAGCTTGTTTGTTGTGTCAGAGTCTCATTCGGTCACTCAGGTTGAGTGCAGTGGCACGATCATAGCTCACTGCAGCCTCAACCTCCTGGGCTCAGGCGATCTTTCCACAGTCTCCTGAGTAGCTGGGATTACATGTGCATGACACCATGACAGTTAATTTTTTTTTTTGGTAAAGATGAGGTCTCACTATGTTGTGCAGGCTGGTCTTGAACTCCTGGGCTCAAGCAATCCTCCTGTCTAGCCTCCCAAACTGATGAGATTACAGGTGTGAGCCAATGTGCCTGGCCTTTTTTATTTTTGGAGACAAAGTCTCTCACTCTTTTGCCTAGGCTGGAGTGCAGTGACTTGATCATAGCTCACTGCAACCTCAGACTCCTAAGCTCAAGTGATTCTCCCACCTCAACCTCCTGAGTAGCTAGGACTGCAGGCTCACACCACCATACCCAGCTAATTTTCAAATTTTTGTTTTGTAGAAAGAGGATCTCACTATGTTGTCCAGGTGGATTCATACTCCTGGCCTCAAGCAATCCTCCTGCCTCAGTCTCCTAAAACACTGTGACTACAGGCATGAACCACTAAGCCTGCCAGGGAAAGGTGACTATTGACTGCATATTGGGCTATATGAGGAAATTGTCAACAGTTGTAGACTCCTTGAAAATGTCATAAACTTCATCAAGCATCATACAATAGAGAGGCAAGAGGACATCCCCAAGCTCAACTGTAAATTATGCTCCCCTCTTCTGGCTTCTTCTCATTCCTGACCTTTCAGTCACCCCGTGGTGTATGTGAATGACTTTCCTTCCATACCCCAGGAATCATCTCCCAGTACAGCTTGGGTGGGGTATCCTGGGGGTCAAAACACAGACGGTGGGGTGCAGTGGCTCACTTCTATAATCCTAGCACTCTGCGAGGCCGAGGCAGGGGGATTGTTTGAGCCTAGGAGTTTAAGACCAATCTAGGCAACATAGTGAGACCTCATTTCTACAAAACAATCAAAACATTAACTGGGTATGGTGACGTCACCTGTAGTCCAAACTACTCAGCAGGCTGAGGCAGAAGGATAACTGAACCCAGGATGTGGAGGCTGCTGTGGGCTGTGATCATGCCACTGCACTCCAGCCTTGACAACAGAGACCCCGACTCAAAAAAATGCAGTTGGGGCTGTGGGGTCAGATTTGGTCCTCGGTGGGAGGAGGGCGATGGTTTGACCTGACCCAGTATAGACTCCTGGATCCTCCCCTCTGACCTCACCTGTGCTCCCTGTCTCCACCCCAGAAACTAGGGCATGGAATGGGATGGGGTGGCCAGAAGAGGAGTGGACAGATGGGTTCACAAAAGGAATGTTGCCATGGGGGTAAGTCCTTGAAGGGGCACATAGGGCAGAGGGCACTCAGAAGAGGAAGTGGCAGCCACTTCCCCTCTTAGGAAGCTCCCTAGGGCAGAGTCTGGGGCAGATTCCTGGGCTGGGGAATCCCAACTGGGGAAGGTGACTAGTTGCAGGGGCACCACTGCTTGAGGGGGGTGCCGGGTGTGGCCAGAGTGGACATTTGACTCAAGGGAGAGGACAGAAAATGAAGATGACTTCATCTGGGGCACCAGGGTTGTTGGCAGAATGGAGGCTGGTGGAATTTTTCTCTTAGACTCAAGGAGCTGGAGCTCAGGGTTTTTTCCCTAAGAAATGCTGCTTGAGGGACTGTAACTTCTAAAAAATCCTCCACAGTGTTAATCTTGGGGGAAGAAATCCTTCATCTTTGAGTAAAGTTTGCTTTGAGACCCAATGGCAGCTTGAAACTGAGAGTGTTCTTTTTTCTTTAACGGGAAATTTCCAAGGGCTCTCCTGCTTTTGAGCCACATATCTTGATTTTCATATTTGTGTAGGACTTGTTGCTTACAGCCTCTTTGAAGTCAAGTGAAAAGATATTTTTCCATCTTAGTATCAGAAAGTACTGTTATGTTTCCTAGATGAGAGTTTTCGCTGAGCGTATGGGCCTGGTAATTCATTTAATGATGGCTAGATGGAATTCTGTGGTTATTAAAGAGCTGTTTTCTAAAAATAGACAATTATCAGTGTATTTGACTCACCAGGAAAGGGCACAATCAAAACAGCCCTGGAAAAAAAGCACAAGTCAAAGCCATGTCTCCTGACCTTTTTGGAGTAATGGGCCCCTTCAAGATTCTAATGGAAGATATGAATGCCTCAAAAAACCATACAGAATGCATGTGCACACACATTTTGCATATAATTTTAGAGGGTTCATGAACCCAAGGAAAAAACTCCAGATCAAGAACAACAGAAAGTGAGGAGGAAGCGACGGGATCATTTCCATTACAAAAGGATTCTTTGCTCTAAAAAAGGATTTGCTGAGGGCTCCAAAATGCCTTCTGGTATATTCCGCTTGGTTTATTTGATTTGCAAATGCTCCATGACTTTACAGCAATGACACTGTTTTAATCAGTTCAAGCCTATTCCCTACATAAATCCATTAATGAAACAAGTTATTTTAACAATATTTGTTGCACCCATCCTCTGTGCCAGCCTGTGGGTCACACAGTGCACAGGACGGAGCTGAGAGTTGGCCATGCAAGAGACAAGGTCTGTCGGCTCTTGTGGCATCTCCAGCACCTCGGACAGTTCCCAGTACCATCTATGGGGTCCATGTGTGAATGGATGACAAGGATGCAAAACACAAAGTGATAAGAAGAAAACGGAGTGATGTAATGGTGACTAAGGGTGGGACAGAAGGAAAAATCTCCATGGAGAGGGGGTGTCAGGGAAAGTGTCTCCAAGGAAGAGAGATTTTTAACAGGCCCCTGAAAGAGTGACCTGGAGGAAGATGGGAAGACCAGTGTGTGTAGAACCCAGTCACCCTCCCACCCCCCCCCATCAGGAGAGATGTGCTCTGGTGAGGACATAGGAGGACAGAGTCATTCTGCCCTCAGGGATGTGTGGAGGAGGAAGGAGGATACTCACAAGATTGGAGCGTGGGAAGGAACCAGGCCACAAGGCCTTCTAGGCCAGGTGAAGAGCTGCTGCTTTAAATCTGGGTGTCATGGGAAGCCATTGAAGGGTTTAAGTCAGGCATGTCCAACCCATGGCCCATGAGCTGCCTGAAGCCCAGGACAGCTATTAATGCGGCCTCACAAAATCTTTTAACATCATATGTTTTTTAGCGTATATTTTCTTCATGACTCCATGTATGGTTCCATTTTTGAAGTTCACAATCACGCCTTATTCATGACATTGCTTTTTGGCAGCGCATACGTTTGTGAGCAGCTGTTTTCAATTATAAAGCACATGAAGAGCAAAATTTAGACAAGCATTTCTGACGAGCACCTTGAGGACTCATTAAGAATTGCAATCACTTCCATCAAACCAGACATTGATAGATCCGATTTATAAAAATAAGACTAATTTCCACTAGTTCTATGTTGTTCTCATTTTCCTTAACTTTATAATAAAAATAATAGAAGTCCTATTATGTAAATACACTAACTATATTGTATAGTTTATGTGTGATCCAGACAATTCCTTTTTATTCCTTGTAGCCCAGGGAAGCCAAAAGGTTAGATAGTCCTGGTTTAAGCCATGGAGTGATATGACTTGATGTACATTTCAGGAAAATCATGCTGGCTGCTCTGTAGAGACTAAATCACTAGGAACTGAGGGCATGGGAAACTAGAGACCAGGCATCTGGACAAGAGACGTTGGTGGTTGTTTGCATGTGGGGGTGGGGATGGGCTGGGGATGGCAAAAACGACTGGCTCTAAGTGACCATTTGAAGGAGAGTCGACCAGATGTGACGATAGATTGGGCGTGGACAGAGGAGATTCAAGGATGCCTCCCTGACCTCTGGCTGTGAGGACGGGAATGTTATTCACTGTGATGAGGAACATGGAAGAATGGGTTTTATTTTATTTTGAGTCAGGCCTCTGTTTCCAGGCTGGAATGCAGTGGTATGATCATGGCTCACTGCAGCCTCGACTTCCTGATCCTCCACTCTCAGCCTCACAAGTAGTTGGAACCACAGGTGCATGGCACCATACCTGGCTAATAATAAAAAATATTTTGTAAAGATGAGGTCTCACTATGTTGTCCAGGCTGGTCTTGAACTCCTGGGCTCAAGTGATCCTCCTGCCTCAGCCTCTCAAAGTGGTGAGATTACAGATATGGGCCATTGTGCCCAGTCAAGAACAGGTTTTGAGGGCGAAAACACTAGTGCAAAGTTGGATTTGCTGGGATTGAGACACTGACTGAACATTCAAGTAGAGATACAAGGAGGCAGAGCTATAGAGAGAGGCGTCCGAGCATGGTGCATGAACCAAGAGCTATCACAGAGCAGCTGAGCGTCTCAACCTTAAAATGTGTTTTAGCTTTTTCCCCCTTTTTCTTAACATGTTTTAGAAACTTCTCTCCACCATGAATACTTATCTGACCTTATTCTTGCTTAGAAATCCCAGGGGCTCATCTTAAAACAGCCTAATTGTGGGACACTCTTGCTGGGGGCAGTCATAAACCATCTGTCCATAATCTGACTGCACCTGAAGTAACACTAGCCAGACCTCCAAGATAAGCCACTAAGACACACACTGCACCATGGCAGCACGTTTCCCCATACCAAGTATCCCTTTCTAAACTCAGCCTAAAAATCTGAAACGGTTTCTTTGAGGCGTGAGCCTGGCCTTTTCCCTCCTTCCAGCTTTTGGAATAAAGTCACTTTCCTTCTACTGTCTCCCATCTCTTGAGTGTAGCTTTGGGTGACAAATGGCCAAGCTTACATCAATAACAACAGCATAGGGGCATTAAAACCTATAGGGGTAGCCGGGCTCGGTGGCTCAGCCTGTAATCCCGCACCTTTGGGAGGCTGAGGTGAGTGGATTGCCTGAGCCCGCGGGTTCGAGACCCGTCTGGGCAGTGAGACCTCATCTCTACAATAAATAAAAAAAAAAAATCAGCTGGGCGTGGTAGCGCATGCCTGTAATTCCGGCTACTCGGAAGGCGGAGGCGGAAGGATCACCGGAGCCCAGCAGGCTCAGTCTGGGCGACAGAGTGAGACTCCAACTCAAAAAAAAAAACCTATAGGGGTGAGGAGACGTAGAGAGGTGGATGAGGCCCTGGGGAACTCTTCCCAGGCACTAGAGTTGGGAGGAAGCTGGCACAGAAGATGGAGCAGGAGAAAGTGGTTGGGGAGGTCAGGCTCTGACCTGGTCCCAGTGCCTTCTCCAAGGCCTCTCACAATGGCTTGCAAGACTCCTCTGTGCTTCACCAAGGCTACTGGGGCCCCTGGGGCTAAAACATGTCATCTCTACTGTAGCCTTGGCACTGGGCTCCACTCCTCTTGCTCAGAATGCCTTCCCTGATCTTCTAGACTCTTCTTAACCCTACTCCCTTTTCCCTGACAGAATCTGGGGGCAAGGGTGCCATCACACACCTACCCTGCTTGTAATGGAAGCTGTGGACCAGCCAGCTCCTTGACCTATATATTATCCAGGCAGACATCATATCCCCAAAACACTGAAACATGGATCCAGCTTGTCACGTACCCTGCTGAGGCCCCCTTCTATTCTCCTCCTGCCCATCTCAATGCTTAGCCCTTTATTCCCTGGATGAGGATGAGGGATGGAAAAGTCACAGGATTTTGGAAAGGTCCTTCCTCATGAGCATACCCTCCCCCGGAGCACGGCAGCTTGGGCAATGTGGTATCTCTTCCCAACTGCCTTTCAAATATCCCATTACAACACGGATGTGGAGGCTCATGCCTGTAATCCCAGCACTTTGGGAGGTGGAGGCGAGAGGATTGTCTGAGCCAAGGGGTTTGAGACCAGCCTGGGCAACTTGGCGAGACCTTGCCTCTACGATAAGTCAAAAAATTAGCCAGACATGGTGGCACATGCCTATGGCTCCAGCTACTTGGAAGGCTGAGGTGGAAGGACTGTCTGAGTCCAGCAGGTCAATGCTGCGGTGGCCGGGAGTGTGCCACTGCACTCCAGCCTGGGTGACAGTGAGACAATGACTCAAAAAAATCCACAAACAAACAAAGCAAAAAACAAATATCCCATTACATGTGTATGTTGGACCCTTTGTTTTTAGAGGGACAAAGGATTGGAGGTGCTGATGGTCTTCATGTGGTCCTGAAGCAGGGACTGGCTGTATAAAGGTGGTCAGGAGGAGGCCAGAGCAACAGCAGAACAGATCCTTGCAGGGTGAGATTTCGTGAGGATGGGAAGCCACGGGTAGACTTGGCATCTGGGTCATTTCAATGATTCTTTTTGACAAAAAGGATGCTTTACCTTAGCCATGACAGAATGGGCACCCCCCCCTTTTATTAGCCAACAAACATGAACAAAGATGCTGTTCCCTCTCCCCCTCTCAGAGCCTCGTTCTAGGGAGTGACTGGACTGCAAGGTTAAGGCAGGCCCTGAGAGCCACAGTGGGGAACTGGCAATGGCTGTGGCACCAGTAGGGAGCCAGTGTAGGTCCCAGAGAAGGATGAGGTGAAGATCCAGCCGGTTGGGAGGAGGCTGGAGGCTGAGAAATCAGTGAAGGCGGCTCCCATCATCCAGGTGCAAGGTGGGGACCTTAGATGTCCTCAGGATGAGACCTGCTGAGCCAGAGGCTGAAGGAGAGGATGAGGTAGAGATCCCTTTGGGAGTTTTCTAAGGGCCAGAGAGGGAGGGGGTATGCAAGCCTTATAGAGGGCCCTCTAGCCGTGCTTTCATTCAGCTGCTTTCATTTCCTGCTCTGGGCTGTGCCCATAGAGAGGTATTGTGCAGTCCTTTGGCGCTAGCAAAACCTCTGCAGTGCTCAGTGCTGCCCCTCTAGGAGTCAGCCAGATGCTGTTGGAGCCCAGAACATATCACTCCAAAATATGCCATTTTGGCATATTGATTATTTTGAGCGAAAAGAAATTGGGAACCAGCCAGTGCAAGAAAAGATCTTTATCTCCCCCTCAACTGCCTAAAATAAAGCATTTTACCATTTGTGAAGGAAATTTATATCTATAAAGGAAATTTACATTAATCAAGGTACCAGGAAGAGAGCTACTCTGAAACAACTTTTATCAGACTTTTTTTCCCCAATGAACAAGTTTATCATGCTATTTAACAGCAAATACCCGAAATGAATCTAAACAGTGAACAATGTCAGGCAAAAAAGGCATATTCATTCAATTATACAGCAAATAAAATTATAGGCTCAAATCTATTCCCTTATAGCATGAAAAAATTAGTAGACATTATAAAAATGTTGAAAGTAAATACAAATTACAATTTTTTTTGAGTTGAGGTCTCATTGTGTTTCTCAGGCTGGAGTGTAGAGGCATGATCGTGGCTCATGCAGTTTCAACCTCCTGGGCTCAAGCAATCCTTTCTCCTCAGCCCGAGTAGCTCTCCTCTCCTGAGTAGCTGGGACTACAGGTGTGCCACCACTCCTGGCTAACCGAGAGACTTTTATCTGCATAACAAGGCAAACTTTACTCACCACACATTGCCTCCTCTTACTCTCCTACAATTTGTCTACACCACTCCCCAGAAGCCCCAAACTGTAACCAACACAAGCTCGACCACTAAAATGAACGAGCATGAGATGTAATGAAAGGAAGGTGATTTTATTCCAAAAAGCCGACAGATGGAGAAATGACCAGGCTCATGCCTCAAAGAAACTGTTTCTGCTTTTTAGGCCAAGTGCAAGAGTCTAGAAAGGGAAACTTGGTATGGGAAAACATGCTGGCATGGCACAGGGTGTGTCCTCCCAGAGGTCTGATTGGTGCTATCTCGGCTACAGTTATGGGTTAACCATTTTGTGACTTCCCCCAAATGGGAGGGCTCCACAGTCAGGCTGTTTTAAGATTAGTCCCTGGGATTTCTAAATATGCATAAGGTCAGATAACAGTACATGGTGAAAAGAAGCATCTAAAATATGTTTCAAGATTTAAGATTAATAGAGAGGAAAACAACTTTAAAGTACATTTTAAGGCTGAGATGCTTGGTTACAAAACCCCTGTTCCTTCCTTCCTGTAGCTCAGAATGCTGTACAAACCTCAATCATCTGGCCCTTCTTTGAGTCTCATATTTTTTGCAGGACCTCCATGCATATATAAATGATAAAAATGGTTTTTCTTCTATTAATCTGGTTTATGTTCATTTAATTCATAAATTAAAAAACTTAGAAGGATAACAGGAAGAATTTTTTCCCTCCCCTACACCACCCAGACCAGGGCTGACAGATAATACATTCATGGGATTGGTGGGGACAGGGAGAGGGAAGACACAGAGAGGTGTAAATCAAGACTTGCTATGCTGTTTTTGGTAAAGAAGGTCTGAAGTGACTCTGTGTCATGCCAGAAGTTAATGTGCTGGTTAACAACTGTTGTTTTTTTAAAAAAATAAAATACGGGGAACTGGTTTGTAAATACTCCCACTGTGACTGATATCAAGTCACCAGTATAACCTTACTGACACCATCATTCAGTCCAGTCCTTCTACCAGACACAATAAATGGCACACACAGTTGTATTTTTACCTTCACTTTTTTTTTTTTTTTTGAGTTGGAGTCTCACTCTGTCGCCCAGACTGGAGTGCAGTGGCCGCTTCCGGCCACCACAACCTCGACCTACTGGGCTCCGGCGATCCTTCCGCCTCAGCCTTCCAAGTAGCTGGAATTACAGGCATGCGCTACCACGCCCGGCTGATTTTTTGATTTATTGTAGAGATGAGGTCTCGCTGCCCAGGCGGTCTCGAACCCGCGGGCTCAGGCAATCCACTCACCTCAGCTTCCCAAAGGCGCGGGATTACAGGCTGAGCCACCGAGCCCGGCTTTACCTTCACTTTTAATGAAATTTACTTACTTGTAGGTTCATCTCATTTAATTTTTAATAATGACTGTTGAAGAACTGACTTGCAACATACCTGCAAATTTAATAATAAAAGTGATGACGCACATCTGAAATTCCAGTAATTTGGATTGTTTAAGCCCAGGAGTTCAAGAGCAGCCTGGGCGACATAGGGAGACCCTGTTTCAAAAAAAAAACCAAAAACCCCCAAATTAGCTGAGTGTCATTTGTGTATGCTTGTAGTCCCAGCTACTTGGGAGGCTGAGGCAGGAGGATCTCTTGAGCCCAGGAGTTAGAGGCTACAGTAAGCCATGATCATGCCATAGTACTCCAGCATGGGTGACAGAGTGAGTCCCTGTCTCTTAAAAACAACAACAGCAACAACAACAACAAAACAAAAATATCCCTTGAGAGGTGGCACAGGTTAGTCCTGGCACACCCCTAGGTGGCCCCAAAGACAGGCTCTGACCTGGTCCAGGGAGCACTTACCCACAGAGCTCTCCTATGAAAGGCTGGACTGCTCTACTCTTGGGAAACCTTGTTCCCAGTAAGAGAAGCTAATTCTAAGGAGAGCCCAGAGACTGGGACAGCTAGGCCAACACAGGAGAAAAGCACATTTCCTGTTTGCAGGTTCAGGGGCTATCTGATTTTTAACCAAAAAGAACAAAAACCAAATAAAGAATTTAAATCTTGCATTTGCAAACGTCATTGGAACTGGCTATGATAAAACTGTGTATCAGAGTTAAGATTAAAGCAAAAATTAAGCACACACCGCCCTGTTAGTCAGCACTCTTGAGGCTCTATTATTGTGATTTCAGAAAAAGAATTAAAGAATCTATTTAAATGCAAATGTGCCATAAAACCAACTAACAGCCATGCATCTCCGAAATGCTGCCAGCCCTTCTATCAGCAGGCTCTGCTCACAATTGTGTTGTTATTTTTTCAGTGTGGAGATAACATTTCTGAGCAGTCCTGTTTCGTTGGTGCTCAGCTGGTATGATCACCTGCAATGGGGGAGGTTTAGTAGCAAGGGTTAGGCTTTGTCTAAGGACATGCAGCCCTGTACCCTCTGGGACTGGCCAGCGCTTGGCATCAACAGGCAGCCTTAGGGTTGGAGGAGATTCTTCTGCCTGGAGGCTTCCCAATACCCCCATGTTATCTCCCTGGTTACAATGCTCAGTGTTCCCAAGGGGCCCAAACTTACCTGTGAACTCCAGTGAGCAGGATGGTGTGGCCCCATGACTCACGGACTGAATGAGACACTTCTCAAAAAGAGCCAGGCCCAGTGCCTGACTCAGAGGAAGTGGCCTCTGAACCTTTTCTAACCAATGAAACTCTAACCCCTGAAGGAATGAGACTGGGGAGTGACTGACACTCATAGAGCTCCTGCTGTGTGCCAGGTGCCAACCCTGTACTCTCAAAGGTACAATGGAGAAGGTGTTATTACCCTGTCTTGATAGAGTGACTGGGAAGGTGGAGCATGATGCAGTGAGTGGACATTGACATCAGAGCAGTGTTGGGAGTGGACCAAACCAGTCCCTAGCCTCTGCGTGAAGGGGCTGGGCACCAGGAAACTGGGCAGAATTTGGTGAAGAGCCCGGCCTGGTGCTAGGTGAAACTATTTGCTTCTCAGAGGCAGCTGGGCTTCTGTCCCCACCAAGGCTTGGGTCCACCCTGGGAGCAACCAGGGGATACCTTTGCCTGGACTAAGAGGATACTGTGCACTTCAAAAGTCCCAGAACCTACAGAACAATTGAAGAACCATCTAGTTCAAGGTGGACTCTGTCAAGAAGCGAGCAGAGCCCTCCCAGCACGGCTCAGCCCTGTCTCTATCGATGAACTTCCAGCAGGGCCCAGTCCTTGAGGCCAAGCAATAGAAACACATTAAGCCTTTAGAAACTGCTATGTATGTCACAAGTGTGGGTGCAGAATTTCTAGATATGAAAATATTTAGTATACAATGAGTATTTATGCAGTTCTTTTTATTTCTGTGTATTTGGAGTCATTCAGGATGTGGCTTGAATGGCTGTGCTAGGGTGGGCTGCTCTCCCCACAGCTTGCCCTGTCTCCTCTTCAAAGAGGCTCTTCCCCCACAACTCACAAGTGGAGGTCCCGTCTTAGGAGGAAGGGATGCAGAATTGTAAAAACCTCCACTTCCCTTCTTCTTTCTCTGTTTTGGGGGATACCATGCGGGGTGGGTACATTTCAAGCCTGGGATTGCTTTCCGCTTGAGAGAAGTGGCTTGACCAATGATAGGGCTGAGAGAGATACTCAGAGAACTGGTTCAGGCAGGGGCAGCATCGAGGCAGCTCATCTTTTAGAAGCCTAGTCAAGAAGGAAAAGCAGATAGACAGCTGACTCTGCAGTGAAGTGGGGCCCTTGCTTTTGGAGCATGAGAGAAGGTAGCACCCAACCAGGATGTCATCTAGTCATTTAGTGAGCTAGACATGTGCACTATCTCATGTGACCTTTCCTCAAATTATCTCGGTTTGCAGAGGACATGGTCTTGAACATAGAAAGTCCTCAGGATGCACTAATAAATGATTAAAACTTCAGCAAGGTTGCAGAATACAAGAGCGATATACAAAAATCGATTGCATTTCTTTACACTTGCAATGAAAAGAATCCAAAAATAAAATTAAGAAAATTCCACTTATGATAGTATCAAACAAAAATAATAGAAATAAATTTAACTAAAGAAGTATAAGACTTGAACACTGAAAACTACAAAATATTGTTGAAAGAAACTAAAGAAGGCCTAAATAAATGAACCTAGCCCATGTTCATGAATTGGAGGACTAAATATTGTAAAGATGGCAGCACTCCCTAACTGAGCTATAGTTTCAACACAATCTCTTATTGAGGACTAAACTCTGACATTTTTCCCCCCTATCTTGACAAATTCCTAACTAAGGGGTCTGAGGAGTTCATCAAATGGGTTTTCTATGAACCCTATATAACATGGTTTACTTTCCAATCTTATTCTGGCATCACATCACATAACAGATAAAGAAGGAAATGAAAAATATTTTATGACCCTGCAAAGTCATTTGTTGGGGACATTTGTATCCATGTAGACTCCCTTTCCTGGAGATCCACAGAGGAGCTAGACACTTGCCATCTATTCTCTCTCAGGGTTGCCACCTAAGAGGCTTCATCTACATATCAAGAAATTGTCTTATTGCAACACCTCTTATCTCAACACATGTCCTTTTCTGACTTCAAAATTCCTTAAGCAAAACCTAACTCTTAATACTAATTACCGATCAGTAAATCTTTAAATCCACCTATGACCTGTAAGTCCCTGTTTGGAGATGCCTCACCTTCCTGGACCAAATCATTGTAAACCTCATATGTCTTGACTTGTGTTTTTTGGTAACTTCTGTCTTTCTGAAATGTATATAACCAACAAATTCAACCACCTCAGGCACATGTTCTCATAAACTTTTGGGATAGTGCCATGGGCCTGGGTCACTCACATTTAGCTCAAAATAAACCTTCTTAAATATTTTACAAAGTTTGGCATTTTTTGTTGTGCTATCAAAAGATCCCCCTCCCCCCTTTATTTTGCTGATATTGACAAGCTAATCTTAAAACACATGAGGAAATGCAAGGGACCCAGAATAGCCAAAACAATCTTGAAAAAGAAGAGTAAGGTTGGAGGATGATGCATACTTACTATAAAGCTAGAGTAAGTATCAAGAAAGTGTGGTACTAGCATAAGGAAAGACGTATAGACTAATGAAACAGAATTGAGAGTCCAGAAGTAAACCCTCATATTTATGATAAATTGACTTTTGACAAAGGTGTCAATGCAATCCAATGGGGGAAAGACTAGTCTTTTCAACAAATGGTGCTGGGACAACTGTATATTCACATGTGAGATAGCCCTTTCTCACACCATTCATAAAAATGAATTCAAATGGATCCTAGACTTAAATGTTAAAGCAAAAACTATAAAACTCTCAGGGAAAAAAATAGAAGTAAGCCTTCATGACCTTAAGTTAGAATAAATATTCTTAGATATGACACCAAAGGCACAAACAACAAAAGAGAAAAAGAGAAAACTGACTTTACTAAAATTTTAAAAGCTTTTGTTCTTCTGAGGTTATGACCAAGAAAGTGAAAAGACAATTTACAGAATAGGAGAAAATATTTGCAAATGATATATCTGACAAGGAAATTGTATCCAGACTATATAAAGAACAGTTACAATTCAGTAATAAAAAGACAAATACCCAATTGTTGAAAAGTCAAGTATTTGAATAGACATTTCTCCAGAGAAGATAAACAAATGGCCAATAAACAGATAGAAAGAAGTTCAACACATTAGTCATCAAAACCATAATGAGATCTTACTTTATACTCACTATGATGGCTAGAATTTTTTTTTTTAAGTAGATTTAAAAAGTGCTGTAAGGATGTGGAGGAATTAGTCTTCATACACTTCAGTGGGACTATAGATGGTACAGCTGCTTTGGAAAAAATCTTTTATATTTAAAACGATAAACATAGAGTTATGATATGACCCAGAAATTTCACTCCAAGCTATAAATCCAGGAGAAATGAAAAAACACATCCACATAAAAATGTGTACACAAATGTGTACAGCTAGGTTATTATTATTATTTTTTTGAGTTGAAGTCTCCCTCTGTTGCCCAGACTGGAGTACAGTGGAATGCTCACGGCCACCACAGCCTTGACCTGCTGGGCTCAGGTGATCCTTCTACCTTAACCTTCCAAGTAGCTGGAACTACAGGCGTGCTCTAGCCCACCTGGTTTATGTTTTGCTTTATTATAGAAATAAGGTCTCGCCAAGGTACCCAGGCTGGTCTTGAACCCCGGGTCTCAGGCAATCCTCTCACCTCAGCCTCCCAAAGTGCTGGGATTCCAGGCTTGAGCCACCACGCCCGGCCAGCTATGTTATTAATAATAGCCAAAAGTGGAAACAACACAAATGTCCATCAACTGATGAGTGGAGCAATCAAAGGTGGCATATCATAACAGGGTGTATTATCTGACCATAGAAATTAAATGAAGTACTGATTTATGCTCTAACATGGATGAACCTTGAAAATACGATGGTGAGTGAAAGAAACAGGTCACAAAGACTATATATGGTTATGATTCCATTTATATAAATGTTCAGATGAGGCGAATCCATAGAGAAAGAAAGTCGATTAGTGGTCACCTAGGACTGGAAGATTAGGGGAAAAGGAATGATTACTTAATGAATACAGAAATTCTTTTGGGGACAATGAGAATGTTCTAAAATTAATTGTGGTAATGGTTGCACCACTCTGAGAATATACCAAAAACTACTGAATTGTCCACTTTAAGTGGGTGAATTGTGTGACATGTAAAGTATATCTCAGTAAAGCTGTTATATTCAGGAAAAGAAATGATCAGCAAAAACATCAGAGTTTGAAGAGCTTTTTTTTTTTTTTTTTTTTTGAGTCAGAGTCTCACTCGGTCGCCCAGACTGGAGTGCAGTGGCCGCTCCCGGCCACCGCAGCCTCGACCCACTGGGCTCCGGTGATCCTTCTGCCTCAGCCTTCCGAGTAGCCGGAATTACAGGCGCGCGCTACCATGCCCGGCTGATTTTTTTTTTTTTTTGGATTTATTGTAGAGATGAGGTCTTGCTGCCCAGGCGGGTCTCGAACCCACGGGCTTAGGCAATCCACTCACCTCAGCCTCCCAAAGGCACGGGATTACAGGCTGAGCCACCAGAAGTCATGTAGGAAGGGCGTGTGGGTAGGTAGTGAGGTGAATGGTTACATTTTTGTGAGACTTTAATTAGTGCCCAGTAAATCTCCATTTCACATAAGATAAGGTGAACACCTGAAGAAAAAGGAAGACTCAATTATGCTGCCCTCTCAAGGCAGGTCCAGGAATGACTGATCTCATCTTGTCTTTTTCTGTACCTGGGAAAATAAACCTGTAATCAACGTTATCAGCATAAAATCGAACAGATTGTAGTTTTAGAAGCTAGACTTGGCTTGTAGACCCAAAGTTACAATTGACTTGTTCTTGTTTTAGGGGAGCTTATACATCTTGAAAGATTTCGAGGCCAGCAAAGAACTTACTTATGAACAATTTGTGAGGACAGTCATCTGGAGATGCTTGAGGCTTTTGCCTTTCTGTGCTGGATCTGGCTGAGGTATGCTTCCACACAAAGTTGTGAATTGACAGCTATCCATTTGGGAAAAGGTTGGTAGTGTTGTGTGACTCAGTCTCCAGGTTTAACTTTCCCTTTGGCATGCCAAGCTTGAGAGTCCTAAGATTTTTTTTTGTTTTCCTTTACAGTTATACAAGGAGAGGCCCCCAAACAGGAATTATCTTTGGAGGGCAGGCCCCTCGTAGTATACTCGGAATTTCTTCCTCCAGAGCAAATGGCCAGCCAAAGTTTTTATCTGAAAGCTTTGAGAAGGTTGTGTCAGGATTTACAGAAGAAATGTCCTGAGTCGTGGCAAACAGGTGACTGCTTCTCCCACCATGACAACACACCTGCCCTCACCGTGCTGAGTGTTCCGCTGCTTCTGATCAAAAAATGACATGATGTCCATGCGCCCCACCCTCCCTGTTCACCTAGTCTCACTCCAAGCGACTTTTTTTGTTGTTTTTCTAAATGAAAAAAAAAAAAGTCCTCAAAGGGAAACATTTTGCTGATGTGGAAGAGGTGAAACAAAAATGGCAGGTGCACTAAAAAGCATCAAAACCGATGAGTTCAAAAACTGCAGTGGAAAAAGCATCTCAATAGGTATATGGCATCAAACTGAGAGTACTTCGAAGGTGATTGAGAGTTTAAACTTGTAAGTAAATACACAATTTTTAATAAATAAATTGTTTTTTGGAGGTCTCCCCCCAAAATGAATATATATATATTTTTTGAGTTGGAGTCTCACTCTGTCACCCAGACTGGAGTGCAGTGGCCACTCCTGGCCATTGCAGCCTTGACCTGCTGGGTTCCGGAGATCCTTCCATCCCAGCCTTCCAAGTAGCTGGAACTACAGGGGTGCGCTACCATGCCTGGCTAATTTTTTATTTATTGTAGAGAGGAGGTCTTCCCAAGTTGCCCAGGCGGGTCTCGAACCTACGGGCTCAGGCAATCCACTCACCTTGGCCTCCTAAAAGGCTGGGATTACAGGCTGAGCCACCGAGCCTGGCCTCCCCTCATATATTTATTTTCTTTCATTTCAACATGTTTTCTAATTTCTCATTTAAAGTGTGTTGTTTACTTTTCTAATGTTTGGAAATTTGTCTATTACCCTTCTGTTACTGATTTCTAGTTTAATTCCATTATAGTCAGAAAATATACTTTGTACGACTTCAATCTTTCAAAATTTGTTAAGGCTTGATTTAAGATTTATCATATGGTCTATCTTGGTAAACGCTCTGTGTGCACGTGAAAAGAATGTGCAGCCTGCTGTTGTGTGTAGTGTTTTATAAATATTAATTAATTCAAGTTACTTGACAATATTGTTCACTTCTTATATTCTTGCTACTCTTTCTATATGTTGCACAGAAAGGAGTGTTGTTGTCTCCAAGTATTATTGTCAACGTGTCTACTTTTTGGTTTGATAACTTTTGTTTCCTATATTTTGAAGCTCTATTCTCAAGTGCTTATCCATTTAGAATTGTTATGCCTTCTTGGTGAATGGACTTTTCTGTTAATATGTAATGTCTCTCTTTAACCCTGGTACGTTTCTTCTCTAAAATCTTTGATATTAATATAGCAGCTATGTTTTGGTTAGGGTTTCCATGATATAGTTGTATTTCTTTTTCATAGTTTTTCTTTTTAACCTGCCCCTACTATATTTGAAGAGAGTTTCTGACCAGGCATGGTGGTTCATGCTTGTATCCTCAATGCTTTGGGAGGCTGAGGCAGGAGGATCATTTGAGGTCAGGAGTTTAAGACCAGCCTGGACAATACAGTGAGACTCTGTCTCTACGAAAAATTTAAAAACTTAGTCAGGTGGTGCTGTATGCCTATAACCCCAGTTACTTGGGAGGCTGCGAAGGGAGAATCGCTTGAGCCCAGGAGTTCAAGGCGATGATAGCATCACTGCACTCTAGCCTGGGTAACAGAGTGAGACTCTGTTGCCAAAAAAAAAAAAAGGAAAAAAAGAATTCCTTGTAGACAGCATGTACTTGGGTTGTTTTAATAAAATCCATTCTTCTAATCTCTCTTTTTTTTTTTTTTGAGTTGGAGTCTCACTCCATCACCCAGGCTGGAGTGCAGTGGTATACTCATGGCCATCCCAGTGTCAACCTACCGGGCTCTGGTGATCCTTCCGCCCCAGCCTTCCAAGTAGCCAGAACTACAGGGGCCCGCTACCACACCGAGCTAATTTTTGATTTATTGTA
Source organism: Cephalopachus bancanus (assembly GCA_027257055.1). Lineage (NCBI taxonomy): Eukaryota > Metazoa > Chordata > Mammalia > Primates > Tarsiidae > Cephalopachus > Cephalopachus bancanus. The sequence goes on along the minus strand of JAPVLO010000242.1, from coordinate 2,185,748 downwards.
GAGACGAGAACTCACCAAGTTGCCCGGGCTGGTCTCGAACCCGCGAGTTCAGGCAATCCACTCACCTCGGCCTCTCAAAGTGCTGGGATTACAGGCTGAGCCACTGAGTCCAGCCAATCTCTATCTGTTAATAGGTATGCTTATATCGTGTAATTATTTGCATCATTTACATGTAATTAACACGTTAATTGTTGATATGTTTAAATTTAAGTTGCCCATATTATTTGTTTTCCATTTTTTTCTCTAGTTTTTATTCCTGTTTTCTCTTTCCTATTTTGTTTGGTTAAAAAACTTTTTAAAAATATTCCAGTTTAAGTTATTTAATAAGTTTTTGACATTATCTTTGTATCATTTTTCAATGTTCTAGGTATTACAATATACATACTTGACTTTATTTTTTTTTGAGTTGGAGTCTCACTCTGTCGCCCAGACTGGAGTGCAGTGGCCGGGTGCAACCTCGACCGGCTGGGCTCCGACGATCCTTCCGCCTCAGCCTTCCGAGTTGCCGGAATTACAGGCACGCACTACCATGCCTGGCTGATTTTTTTTTTTTTTTTTTGTAGAGATGAGGTCTCACCAAGTTGCCCAAGCGGGTCTCGAACCCGTGGGCTCAGGCAATCCACTCACCTCAGCGTCCCAAAGCGTGGGATTACAGGCTGAACCACCGAGCCTGGTTCATACTTGACTTTTTAATAGTAGATTTAGAATCAATATTTTACCATTTCAAGTGGAATGTAGACATCTTCCCACCATGTGGGTCTCCTTACCCCCCCCTTTTGTTATAATTGTCTTATTATTACATCTACATACTGTGAAATGCCTGGTTGTTGTAATTTTTGCTTTTGTCATATATTTTTTTTTAGTTGGGAGTCTCACCCTGTCGCCCAGACTGGAGTACAGTGGCATGCTCACAGCCACTGCAGCCTCGACCTGCTGGACCCAGGTGAACCTTCTGCCTCAGCCTTCCAAGTAGCTGGAACCACAGGCATGTGCCACCACACACGGCTAATTTTTTTTTTTTTTAATTTATTGTAGAGATGAGGGCTCACCAAATTGCCCAGACTGGTCTCGAACCTCTGAGCTCAGGCAATCCTCTCACCTCATCCTCCCAAAGTGCTAGGATTACAGGCAGAGCCACAGAGCCTGGCCTGTCATACATATTTTAAAGAACTCAAGAAGACCAGAAAAATCTATTTATGCTCACCCAGATAGTTACCATTTCTGTTCTTGTTCATTTCTAATGTACCACAATTCTATCTGGTATCACTTTCCCCTCTCCACTTTCCTACTTAAACGATACCTGATACCAGCAGAGACAATATCGAATCATAGCAAGAGAAAGAGAAATCAATTTTAAAGATTTAATGGCTGCAGATTCCGAGCCTTTTCCCTAGTGTAACAGCGCCACCTGCTGGAAAGGATATCAAGCACACTCTTGTTTTAAGGAAGCTATGACCAAGCTCTTGTTGGAACTGAATGCCTGACCCAAGGATGCCTTGGGACCTTTGGCCTCATATCCCCATTTTTGGGTAGATCAGCTCACTCAGTCACCAGCAAGGTGAAAAAGCCCAATAGACTTCTCTGTTTAAAATGAAATGGGATATTTGAGAATCAGTTGGCCTTACCCTAGCACCATTTTGGCTTTACCAGAGAAGGGGACAGCAATCCCTCCAGAGGAAACATTATCGCCCACCATGGGGTCCTCAGATCACTAAGATTCCCCTAAATTCCTGGATCTGGTATCTGGTCATGTTTACCGCACTGCTGTAGCCACTCAGCCTCAGTACCACCCACATAAAGCACTAAGTGAACATGGTCTTTCTACTCTGTGGGCAGAACTTGCTGCAGTCCTAACGCCCTGGCCAATGATCCCCTTAAAGGACCTTGCTACGTGCTCTTAGCTGGCCCAATGGCCTGGCCATCTGGCCTGCTACTGCAAAGACTCCAGACTGGCAGATAACAGACACCCGCTTTAGGGCAGCAAACCGTGGAAACAAATCGAGGCTGCGGAGGGGACAGTTGCATCACTGATGCAGGTGCACTTGGTGGGGATTCACTGATGATTCTGACTGGAATCAAACTGCTGGTTGAGTTCTTCACAGTCATCAGGATTTGGGGTGCCTTAAGCCCAGACATGAGGATCATGGAAGAGCCAAAGTGATCAACTCACTGCTGGTGAGGGCTGGAATGCTTCAAGTTTTGATTTTTTTCCCCCGATGCACCTGCTAGGATTTACGTTCCAGCTTCTTCTGCTAGCTGTCCAAGGTTTATATTGGCTTCAGTGGAGTAGACGGGTTGGGGTGTGCTTGTTCCATCTCAACCAGAATGGGAACCAAGGGAAGGATTATAACATGTAGAGAGGAGGAGAGAGCACATTCCCGGCTGAGCCACAGCACCAGGACAGAAAACACAGGACAGGCTCTGGGACAAGAATAGTCCATCTGCTGGGCCCTGAGTGCCGAAGTCCAGCAGTAGGAGAGAAATCTGGCAGAAGGGCTCGACTGAGCATGGGCGTGCAGGTGAGGAGTGTGGACTTTGCTAGGTCACAGTCACAGGCAACCACAGAGGGGTCCAAGACGAGGAGGAGCCATGATGGAGCTGTGCTGCAGGGTCCCTGCCTGCCGTCTGCCCACCTGGAACATTCTTTCTTCTGCTTTTCCCTCAGCCAGTGTTCTCATCCTTCAGGTCTGGTTGTAAATCTCACATCCTCAGGGAAGCCAGCCTGACCACCCACCACCGCCCAGCTTGGCCCATGGCTCCCACAGAATCCTGTACTTTTCCTTCCCAGTCCTTATCATGCTTTTGGTTGTTTGCTTCCTCGGCAATGGTCTCTTTCATATCCTTTTCCCCTCCCTGCCTGTGGGAACATGAGGGCAGCATCCTCACACTTCTTGACTGTGGCTGAGGGCATCTGGTCTGCACACTTGCAGGGAGGCCGAGCTCTGAGTCCACTGGGAGGCGTTGGGCTCCCACATCCCCAAGGAGGAGGCCTGCGACTTTGCTGACTGTTGTTTGCTGGTCGTCTGCACACACCCAGGAGCCCAGTGTTAATGGCCTGCTTGCCCCAAGGTGTGCCTGGCTGCCAGGGGGCTGTGTGCAGTGGAGGGAGAAGGGGAAGAAGGGCTGAGCCTGGATCCGCTGTAAAAGCCCAAGGGTATAGCCCAGGCTGTCGCCAGGGGTTGGATTCAAGAGCCAAACCTGACCCTTTGAGACCCTGAGAATTGGGGAGTCCTGACACAGGACTGCAGGGAGCCAGGCTGCCCAATGCTCCTCCTGCAACCCGGGAGCAACCTCGCGGCTGGGGGGAGAGAGGAGGCTCAGACCTTTGAGGTAGGTCCAGAGCTGGGGTTTCAGGTCACTATTCCCAGGGCTATTGGCACACGAGGCAAGTGACTAGGAGGGTGACACTCACTCTGGGGCCACTGACTCTGGGAAGCGACAGGGCCAGGGCAGAAATAGACAGGAAATCAGCAGGACTCGTTTCCACAATGAAGGTCACAGGCTCCAGACCTCACTGACAAGTTGGGAAGTGGTAAGAAAGCTGGCTTTGGCCAAGCCTTGACCAAGATGGTGTTGCAAATGCGCTCTACCTGTTCTTCTTGCTCATTATATGATCATTAAATATATTAGCATGCTAGAAGACACACCGGCCAGCGCCATGGCAGTTTATAATTAACATGACCACCCTGGAAGTCACCCTACATGGGTTGTTGAAAGGGGGAGGTGGCTGGGCGCAGGGGTTCATGCCTGTGATCTCAGCACTTTGGGAGGCCAAGGCAGGATTGCCTGGGCCCCAAAGTTCGAGACCAGCCTGGACAACATAGCAAGACCTCGTCTCTACAAAAATAAAAGATTAAGCCAGGCATGATAGTGCGTGCCTGTAGTCCCAGCTCCCTGGAAGACTGAGGTGGGAGGATCGTGTGGGGCCAGGAAGTCGAGGCTGCAGTGAGCTGTGGTCGTGCCACTGTACTCCAACCTGGGTGACAGACTGAGACCCAGACTCAAAAGTAAATAACAAAAGGGGGAGGGACCTTCGATGGGGGGGGAACTCCCCCCCTTTCCTAGACAGCCCATGAATAATCCACCCCTTGCTTAGCATATTATCGAGAAAAGGCCATAAATACCACTTCTCAGCAGTCCACGAGGCTGCTCTGCCTTTGGGGCAGCCATGTCCCCTTCTCCATCTCTCTAATAGACTTGCTTTTCATCTGCTCCGTGTGGGTCGCGCTTGAATTCCTTTCTGCACCAAGGCAGAAACCCACTTGACCTCTCAGGCCGAGCCCCATTTCCGAGGTTCACCTGCAACAAAACCTCAGCTCTGTCTGCTGTGAAGCCCCGCTGAGCCTAGGGGAACCCTGGTGGGGGTGGGGTGGGGGCGCCTCAGCAGCTCCGTCGCCGTCCTCTGTCTTCCACACCCTGAACTTGCTTGCCAGGGCCCTGGAGGGAGGGGACCCAATGAGAACGCCGCATGCAGACCACCTGACCACAGCCTCCTCCCGTTGCCTGGCCTGGTTGTGTCCACCTGCAAGGCTCCTCATCATGGCTGATTTTTGCTGCTCTAAAGACCTGCGATGTCTGGCAATGAGTGGCAGTAATTATAGCTGGTGGTTCGCGGGCAAATTCATTCCTCTCGGAAACAAACTATTTTATAGACTTCAATAAAAGTAAATGGCTTGTTCCTAGTGGGTTCTGAGGCATTAGGGTGGGTTGCTACAAGGCCGTACCGGTCCTCAATGTGGGAAGCTGAGGTCCTTGCCAAGACTCCCTAGGCCTCTCCCAGGAGCCCTGGGCCTTCTTCAGAGTGTGACCAGGCCACAGAGTGACCAAATCCCGTTGAGTGCTTTCAGCTGGAGATTTTTTTTATTTTTTTGAACAGGCTAGAGTGCAGTGGTGCAATCACAGCTCACTGCAGCCTCAAACTCCTGGGCTCAAGTGATCCTCCTACCTCAACCTCAGGAACAGCTGGGACGACAGGCACATCCCACCATGCCCAACTAATTTTTAAACTGTTTTGTAGAGACGAAGTCTCACTGTGTTGCCCAGGCTGGTCCCGAACTCCTGGACTCCAGGATCCTCCAGCCTCAGCCTTCGAAAGCGCTGGGATTACAGGCGTGAGCCACTGCACCTGGCCCACACATATTCATTTTAATATTCCTAATTTATAAATGTGTTTATTTTTTGGATTCTCCTTTGAACTGGCTGAAAGATTCTACAGATTTCTTCATTAATAATGAGTTAAATAAAATCTTCAACAATGTTCATTTTATATCTGCATCAGAATCATAATTTTACTTTTTGTTGAACAATATCCCTCCATTGTCTGTAGAGCAGAGCCTGTGAGGATCTGGGAGGCACTCTGTGGACCTGGGACCCTGGGAGGGACAGGGAGGTGTCACTGGATGACCCTAATCCCACCAGAAGCCCTTACTCCCACCCTCCTTCCCCAGCCTGAGACTCAGAGGACAGGGTGGCCTGAAGCTGTGGCCCTAGTGACACTGGGATCTGGCAGGACTGGTTTCCCAAAACAAAGGCCACAAGGCCCAGACCCCACAGACAAGACAGGATGCAATGAGCAGACCGCCAAAACCAACTGAGACCAAGATGGTGTTGAAAGTGACTTCTGTGTGTCCTTTTTGCTCATTATATGCTAATTATAATATATTAGCATGCTAGAAGACACTTCTCCCAGTGCCATGGTAGTTTATGATTACCATGGCAACCCTCGAAAGTTACCTTACATGGTTTTTTGTTTTGTTTTGTTTTGTTTTGTTTTGTTTTGTTTTTTGATTTGGAGTCTCACTCTGTCACCCAGACTGGAGTGCAGTGGCCGCTCCCGGCCACCGCAGCCTCGGCCCGCTGGGCTCCGGCGATCCTTCCGCCTCAGCCTTCCGAGTAGCCGGAATAACAGGCATGCGCCACCACGCCCAGCTGTTGTTTTGTTTTTAAGTTGGAGTCTCACTCTGTCTCCCAGGCTGGCACACTCATGGCCACCACAGACTCGACCTGATGGGCTCTGGCGATCCCTCTGCCTCAGCCTTTCAAGTGGCTGGAACTACAGTTGTGTGCCACCACACCTGGCTAATTTTTTGATTGATTGTAGAGCTGAGGTCTTGCCACGTTGCCCAGGCTGGTCTCAGGCAATCATCTCACCTCAACCTCCCCAAGTGCTGAGATTATAGGCGTGAGCCACCACACCCGGCCTTGTATTTATTTTTGTAGAGAGGGGCTGCTGCTATGTTGCCCAGGCTGATCTCAAACTCCGAGCCTCAGTGATCCTCTCTCCTCGACTTCCCCAAGTGCTGAGATTACAGGCATGAGCCACCACACCGAGCCTCGTTTGTTACTCCTTGTATTTTATTGAATTCTGACATCCTGGTTGGGTACTTTTTTGTTTTTGTTTTTGTTTTTTTAGTTGGAGTCTCACTCTGTCGCCCAGGCTGGAGTGCAGGGGCATGCTCACAGCAACCGCAGCCTTGACCTGCTGGGCCTAGGTGATCCTTCTGCCTCAGTCTTCCAAGTAGCTGGAACCACAGGCATGTGCCACCACACACGGCTAATTTTTTTTTTCATTTATTGTAGCGATGAGGTCTCACCAAGTTGCCCAGACTGGTCTCGAACCACTGAGCTCAGGCAATCCTCTCACCTCAGTCTCCCAAAGTGCTGAGATTATAGGCGTGAACCACTGTGCCCAGCCCTGGTTGGTTTTGTTTATTTTTTGAATATGTGAGAAACATAAGCATGGCTAAAAAAATCAGAACTAAGCTGGACGTGGTGGCTCATGCCCATAATCCCAGAATTTGGGAGGCAGAGGCAAGAGGATTGCCAGAGTCCAAAGGTTTGAGACCAGCCTGGGCAACTTGGTGAGACCTTGTCTCTACAATAAATAAAAAAAATTAGCCAGGCATAATGGTGCATGCCTGTAGTTCCAACTACTTGGAAGTTTGAGGTGGAAGGATCGCCTGAGCCCAGCAGGTCGAGACTGCGGTAGCCATGAGAGTGCCACTGCTCTCCAGCTTGGATGACAGAGTAAGACTCCAACTCAAAAGAAAAAAAAATCAGAACTTTACAAAAGGGCAGAACAGAGAGGTGTGACTTCCTCCTCCTTTCCATGGGATCCTCTTCCAGTTTCCCCCTTCTATCTACCTTGTTCCCACTCACTCCTGTGGAGAAAACTCCCCTTTTGGGCTTATCATTCTGTTATTTCTTATTGCACAAATGAGCAGACACATGAATATTTTTTCATCTTTTTGTTCCATGAAAGGCCACATATACGGACACCTTATTGCACTTTTTTTTTCCTGCTTAGCAGAGGATCCTGGAAATCAGTTCATAGTGATCTCCTCATTCTTTTTTATGGCAGCTGCACTGTATTCCATTGTGTGGACGGATCGTTTGTTCCACAGCTCTCCTACACATGGGCATGTTGGTTGTTTTTAATATTTTGCAATTACAAGCAGTGCTGCAGTGAACAGCCTCACACATGGCATTTTCATATTGCTGGAGGTGCATTGTCAGGTGAATTTCTAGGGGAAAAGAAGAGTCAAGAGATGGAGTACCGAGGTAGCATACATGTATTACCTGTGGGAGTCAGTAGTTTTGTTTACAATTTCATTCATTTTAACCCTGACATATGTTCTTTTATTTATTTTTATTTATGTATTTTTTTTTGAGTCGGAGTCTCACTCTTTCACCCAGACTGGAGGCAGTGGCACACTCATGGCTACTGCAGCCTCAACCTGCTGGGCTCAGGCAATCCTTCCACCTTAGCCTTCTAAGTAGCTGGAACTACAGGCATGTGCCACCCCTCCCTGCTAATTTATTGTAGAGATGAGGTCTCACCAAGTTGCCCAAGCTGATCTCGAATCCATGGACTCAGACAATCTTCTCACCTCGGCCTCCCAAAGTTCTGGGATTATAGGCATGAACCACTACGCCTGGTCACATATGTCTTTTTATCATGGAAAATTTCAAATGTGCAAAACTACTGGGAGCAGAGGGAGGAGGCGATCCCCGGACCTCAGGAAGTGTGAGTGAGTGGCCACCTGGTTTTGTCTGTTCCTCCATCCACACCTGTGTTCACTCCTCCATCTGCCTCCTGCCCTACTGCCTCGCTGGATTACGTTGATGCAAAGTTTTTTTTTGGGGGGGGTGTTTGTGTGTTGGAGTGTCAGTGTTACCCAGACTGGAGTGCAGTGGCATGTTCAACCTGCTGGGCTCAGGTGACCCTTCCACCTCAGCCTTCCAAGTAGCTGGAATCACAGGTGCATGCCACCACACCTGGCTAGTGTTTTGATTTTTTGTAGAGACAAGGTTTTGCCAAGTTACCCAGGCTGGTCTCAAATCCCTAGACTCTTACCTCTGCCTCTCAAAGTCCTTGGATGACAGGCTTGAGCCACCCTACCCAACCTTGGTTCTTTTTTTTAATTCAGAAAGTGAAACCTCTTATTCCTTGGCCAAATCCAGGGTGCATAGCTACTCATATTTGCAAGGGACTCTGTGAAGGTATTTTTCTTTTTTAGCCCTTGCAGTTGGGTTGGGAGTGGACCTTGTGTGACTGGTTCACAAAGTCTGCACAGAGAGGGAGTGTCTTGGCCACCTTAGAGCCTTGCCCCTTCCGCTATCCCTTCTCCCTCCCTCTTCCTCCTGTGGGGGTGTGGAGGGCAGGAGGGGAGTTTCTCTTCGCTGCCAAGGCTGCTTCTGACCTGTCCTTGCGATACAGAGATCCACTAATGTCTGTCCATATTGTCACAGACCCTAGAGAAAAGCATGGCGAGGGCTCAAGAGCTCCTGTACATTCCTGAACAATATTCTTGAGAGCTAATAAAAGGTGCGCTTCCTTTCATGTCCAGTATGCACTCCCAGCAAGCAGCTTCGGGGATCCTTGACTTCCCTGTAGTCTATGCCCAATCAACTGAAAGAGGCAAATCTCCATTTTCTCCCTTTTTCTGAGTGGTTATAAGTTTGAATAATATAGTATCAATGTAATCATAAACCTTGTGATTTGTATAACTTTTGTGGCAATGTAATTACAAGTTTTGTAATTTGTATAATTTTTGCGTAACTCATGATGTCTGTCTTTGTAAACTCCCTTTATTCTATGGCAAGTTTTTTATTTTTTATTTTATTTTATTTATTTTTATTTTTTGAGTTGGAGTCTCACTCTGTCGCCCAGACTGGAGTGCAGTGGCCGCTCCCGGCCACCGCAGCCTCGACCTCCTTTGCTCCGGCGATCCTTCCGCCTCAGCCTTCCGAGTAGCCGGAATTACAGGCGCGCGCTACCACGCCCGGCTGACTTTTTTTTTTTATTGTAGAGATGAGGTCTCGCTGCCCAGGCGGGTTTCGAACCCGTGGGCTCAGGCAATCCACTCACCTCAGCCTCCCAAAGGCAGGGGATTACAGGCTGAGCCACCGAGCCCAGCTTATGGCAAGTTTGATGAATGCTTCTGCTAGGGCCCTACTGATAAAAGCTATGAGATACCTCCGATACCTGGCACCCAGAAGTCTGGATGAAAAATGTCACTATCGATAAACACTGAAACTCAAGTTCTATACAATGCTCTGCTGGTCACATGGCTAATGTATAGGTACTAACAACTCTCCTGGAGGGTGAGCAGAACCATTTTAGAAAGATCTCAAGTTCTGGCTCTGCTCCCTGGATTTGAACTCAGAAATAAGCTTCTTTCTATCAGTTCACTGTTCCTTTGATCGATTGGTATCAAGGGGAGCAGCTGAGTGTTATTCAGACCCTAACACTCACAGGTTGCAAACCCCTCAGGACCCTCCCCTCCAGCTTTCTTATTTTGTGTGTCTGTGTGTGGAAATAAGGTCTTGCAACGTTGCCAAGGCTGGTCTTGAACTCCTAGGCTCAAGCAGTCCTCCTGCCTCAGCCTCTCAAATAGCTGAGACTACAGGCATGCAGCACCACTCTGATACTTTTTGGATTTTTTTGTAAAGAGGTCTCGCTATGTTGCCCAGGCTGGTCGCAAACACCTGGCCTCAAGTGATCTTTTCACCTCAGCCCCCCAAGGTGCTAGGATTATAGGCATGAGTCACTACACCTGGCCTGCTTTTTGTATATTGACATAGTTGAAATTATGTATTGGTTGATATGAGGAACCTAGTTAAATTTATGTATTCAATCTTCAAAGTTTGCTGTTGTTGCTAATTCCTTAGGATTTTCTTTTCTTTTTTTTTTTTTTGAGTTGGCGTCTCACTCTGTCACCCAGGCTGGAGTGCAGTGGCAAGCTCACAGCCACTGCAGCCTCGACCTGCTGGGCTCAGGTGATCTTCCACTTCAGGCTTCCAAGTAGCTGGAACTACAGGTGTGCGCCACCACGCCCAGTTAATTTTTTATTTATTGTAGAGATGAGGTTACTTGCCAAGTTGCCCTGGCTGGTCTCGAACCCATAGGCTCAGGCAATTCATTTGCCTTGGCCTCCCAAAGTGCTGGGATTACACGCTGAGCCAATAAGCCCAGCTACCCTACATGCTACCCTAAAAAAGGGAGGAAACTTCGATTCTGAGAACTCCCCACCTCTTTCCTAGAAAACCCATGAATAACCCACCTCTTGCTTAACATATTACTGCAAAAATTTTTAAAAATCACCTGCTGGGCTCAGGTGATGCTTCCACCTCAGTCTTCCAAGTAGCTGGAACTACAGGCATGCACCACCACACCCAACTAATTTTTTGATTTATTGTAGAGATGAGGTCTCGTCAAGTTGCCCAGGCTGGTCTCAAAACTGTGGGCTCAGGCAATCCTCTCACCTCAGCCTCCCAAAGTGCTGGGATTATATGAGTGAGCCCCCATGCCTGCAATCTTTCTTAATTCATAACTGTCTTGGTGAATATTTTCACCCCCTGCTACTTTGACCACACCATATTCAGCCTGTCACCCATGGCATTGCTCTTCTTCATATAGACAAACCCGGACTGCTCTGTCTATGGAGCAACCTGCCCTGTCATTTCAATAAACTTACTTTCACTTTCCAAGTGACACCTTCATCGATGCACGTGAGATGCTGCTCTGCCTATAAATCCGTTTTTCTTTTCTTTTTTTTCTGAGTCAGAGTCACTCTGTAGCCCAAGCTGGAGTGCAGTGGCTTGAGCCATCGCGCCTGGCCAGATCTGTTTCTTTAACAAACATACATCTATCTCCTACTTACAGCTCATGCTTGAGTTCCTTCCAGTGCTAAACCAAGAACCCACTTGACCTCTTGGGCTGAACCCCAATTCTAGAGCTCACCTGTGTTACTAGCACTGAACTGCCTTAAGCAGGGCTAGACTGGCTCCACAGGCTACCAGATGGCTGGAATCTTTGAGTTTTTGTGACCAGACTGTCCTCTGAAGCCCTCTCAGAGAGGAACTCCTGGGACCTGCTTGCCCATGAACTGTGATTCGGCCTGGGGCCCCACACTCTCGTGGCCAACAGGGCCCACACGGTGGCTTCACACTGATCCTTTCTCTCTCTTTCTGTTGAGGTTGTAGGGGCAGAAAAGACGGGATCCTTTCCTCACCATAGGGTCACAGCCCACACTTCTATAACAAAAGACAGACAAACATGAGAAAAGCGTGACAAATTTACTTAATCAAAGTTTTACAGTAGCCCTTGGAAATGAAGACTCAACCCATGGGCATAAAGATGAGATGGCAGACACTGGGGACGCCTAAAGGTGGGAGGGAGGGGAACAGGGGTTGAAAACTACCTATTGGGCACTATGTTCACCATCTGAGTGACAGGCTCAACAGAAGTCCAAACCTCATATCACTAACCCGCACATGTGTCCCCTGGATCCTAAAATGAAGAAACAAAGATTCAAAGGTCCGAGCCTGGCATGGTGGCCCACACCTGTAATCCTAGCACTTTGGGAGGCGGAGATGAGAGGATTGCCTAACTCCTAACTTCAAGACCAGCCTGGGCAACTTGGTGAGACCTTGTCTCTACAATAAATCAAAAAATTAGCCAGGCATGGTGGTGCATGCCTGTGGTTCCAGCTACTCGGAAGGCTGAGGCGGAAGGATCACCTGAGCCCAGCAGGTGGAGGCTGCAGTGGCTGTGAGTGTGCCACTGTATTCCAGCCTGGGCGACAAAGTGAGACTCTGACTTAAAAAAAGAGGCCAGGGAACACTGTCCATGTGTATTTTTGCACTCAATGAAGAATGGACAGCTGAGCAGAAATGTGATTGAACCAAAGGGAATGGCATAACAGTAATAGATGGGGTGGGCAGGGTACCCAATGAGGCCTGATTGTTCAGATTCTTCCCAGTCTCTCTGTGCAGCATTCTTTCCTTCCAAGTATGGGGCACAACCCCTTTGGAATGAAGGTCTTCACGGGAGATGGGGGAGAGTTGCCTTTCTAGGTTTTGCTTAGGGGAGAGGGTTTCTATACTCGTTTGGGAAAGAGCAATTTTGGTTTCTATAACTTGCTTCAGGGATGGGAGACAGGAAGGTAGGAGAAAGTCAGAAAAAACTTGAGTTCAAAGGACTCAATATGCCAAGGGCCCATACTTTGAGTACCATTTTCTGAGCCCCAGCATGGTCAAGCTCGTCTTCCTGGCCCATCCATTCTGTTGTCTGTGGCCAGCTTGGCTTTGGTCTTCTGAATCTGCAGATTCCATTGTCCTGTAGGTCTTCACAAGCTCTGTCCACATTCCACTGACTGTGGGGGTTGGGTGGGCAAGGCCAGGCTACCCCCAGCTGCAAAGCCTTGCCCAGGTTGACATGGTCCCTGGGGAGGGGGGTGAGCCTCTGTGCAGGGCTGGCTTTTTAAATGTGTGGTTGGTATGAGTAGTGGCTTGTTTCACGAACTCTGTGCACATCTGGTTCTGAGGAAATCAAAGCCCAACCTGCTCTGCACAACCCTGCATCTGGAGTCAGCTTTGTATGAAAGCCCAGCTGAGCCCTTCTGGCCGGCACACAGTAGGTATGTGGTAAATATTTGCTGAATAAATGAATGAGGAGGCCACCAGGTTGCGGTGTCCGAAGATATCAACCTAAAGTGCCTTGCCTGTCGAGGGAGGAGACTACATTCAGGATCTTTGATGGTCACCCCTTCATTTCACTCAGTTTTCCCATCTGCAAAGGGAGGAGATGGTAATGACAGTGGCTTCCCAGAGTTCTTGTGAGAATTTCTTGTTATTCTTGTTGGAAACAGCGGTATTGAAATCAAAGCTGACATTCACTGAGTACATTTACCTACATGAAGCATGACCACATCCTAATCCCTAGAACCTGTGAATATGAATACAGAGGCCTGGGTTGGACGTGATTGACAGAAGATGGCACAGCAGTTGAGGGCAGTGCCTGGCCAGGTGTGGAGCTCTGGCCCCACTGCAGATATAATGAGGCCCTCAAAGTCCATGTCCTCTCTTTACTCTAGACTTGAGCTGGCCTGGGGACTGGGCAGTCACGGATGGTCACCTCCGCCTTGTCCTCTATACCTTTCCTGTCTCCTGTCCCTCCCCTCATTTCCTTCCTGCTTTATTCTCCAACTCTTGGGCCTTAGGCTTATCCAAGCTCCTCTATGGGCCTTCCCTGTGCATCATGGTGGGAGGGGCTGGCCCACCCACAGGCCTGGACCACCTGGGGGCACAAACTTTGACACTCTCCCAAAGTCCAGGTTTCAGCTAAAGGTTGTTTACAAACCCAGAGGCTCAAAGCCCAGCTCTGCCACCACATGAGTCGCGTGATCTTGGCCAAGTACCTCTGGGAATCTGTCATCTCTGTCCCTGCATTAGGGCTGGGGAGGCCCAGAGGAGGCTGGGTATGAAGGCTGGGGGAACCTGGGCTCTTCAGGAGAGTTATTCTAAGTATTGTTACTAACGGCAAAAGTGCTTGGACAGGTCCCCTGGCCTCAACACAGTGGCAGATGGAGGACTTGTCAGAGGCATCTGTGACTTGCAGCTCCTGACTTTCCCCTAGGTGTCAGGCTGGGTGCTTTCCAGGGCATTTCTCAGCCTGTTTCTTCCACTTGGAGCTGCAGCTGGGACTGAGGCTTTGGGGGCCTGGACTCCCAAGGGATGGGTGCTATGCTCTGGTGTGGAAGCTGAGGGAGCCCAGGGCTGGCCCCTCTCACCTTTTGGAGTCTGCTGCACACTTCACAGATGCTTTATAAATAGATGCTTTGGGTTAGGGGCCACCCAATACACCAGTCCTGGTGACACAGGGTTTGAAGTTCAAGACACAACCTCCCTTGACCCCCTCCCACAGGGCAGGATAGGGTAGGTGTGGACCTGACAACTAAGAAGTCAGGATACTGGTGTAGACACAAGACTTGTCCCTGCCTGAGGCTTCTCTATATCCCGTGGTCTAGGCCATGAAAGGGCCTCTCCCACAAAGAGCAGGAAGAAACTGGAACATGGCAAGTTGATGTCATCTGCCCAGGGCCAGAGTGCAATGAGGAAGGAGATGAGGGTTTGAATTCAGGTCTGTTGCTTCAAGGACTGAGCCCTTTCTATGCCAAAAGGGTGCAGTGGTTCACACTTATAATCCCAGTACTTTGGGAGGCCGAAGGAGGAGTTTGAGACCAGCCTAGGAAACATAGTGAGACCTCGTCTCTACAAAAATTAAAAAATTAGCCGGGCATGGTGGCATGCATTTGTAGTCCCAACTACTTGGGAGACTGAAGTGGAAGGATCACCTGAGCCCAGGAGGTCAAAGCTGTAGTGAGCCATGATCGTGCCATTGCACTCCAGCTTGGCCAACAGAGTGAGACCCTGACTCAAAAACAAATAAATAAATATTGCAGAAGGGGCTGTCAATGCACAGGCAGCTTCTCTAGCTGGAAAGATGTCTGCTTTAGACATCTGGCCCTGCAGCCACAACCCTGCCATGGACACCCACAGCAATAGTCTTGTGACCTGGGACAAGATAATAGATCTTCTGGGACCTCAATTTTCCCATCTACAAAGGGAGATGATGATAACAATAGCTGTTTCCCAGAGTTCTTGTGAGAATTTCTTTTTATTCTCGTTAGGAACAGTGGTATTGAAATCAATGCTGACATTCACCAAGTGTGTTCACCTACATTAAGTGTAGTGTGGGTGGCAGAATAATGACCTCTCAAAGAGGACCACATTCTAATTCCCCGGAACCGGTGACTATGAATATGTTAGGTTACATAGCAATGGGGAATTGCAGTTGTTGCAGATGGAATGAAGGTTGTTAATCCACTGACATTAAGTAGGGAGATTAGCTTGTATCATCTAGGGGGAGCCATTACAGGGGTCCTTAAAGTGGAAGAGGGAGGCCAAAGAAGAAGTCAGAGTGATGCAATGTAAGAACTTGTCTGGCTCTTGCTGGTTTCGAAGATACAGGAAGAGGCCCACAAGCCAAGGACTGTGGGCCACCTCTAGAAGCTGGAAAGGGCAAGGAACAGATTTTTCCCCTCAAACCTGCAGAAAGAAACCCAGCCCTGCTGACACCTTACTTTTAGCCCATGTCAGACTTCTAGGCTAGAGAATTGCAGGAATGATACATTTGTGTTGTTTTAAGTCACCAAGTTTTAATCACCTATCACAGTAGCCATAGAAAGCCATTGTGGAGAGTAAAGGTGAGGCCCTTTGTAAATCAAGCATGACAGTGAGGTGTGCTACAGAAAAAGGAGACTCTGCATTACAGCTACACTGCAATTCTAAGACATGTCCCAACCACAGATCATTAAAATGTTAAAAATATCAAATAAAAAGGGTCCTTATGGTTCCAGACAAGATGGAACAAACACACTTCTCCCGATTCATTTTTCTATGCACAGTTAAAGCCCCTGGGCATTACATATCAAACAAAATAAGAAGATGCTAAAAGGTGGTAAGAAAAAGGCAGACCAGGGAGGACTAAGGACCCAAGGAGCAATGGAATGGTGAATTCTCTGAGTGGTTTCTTCCTTCCTTTCCTTCCTTCCTTCCTTCCTTCCTTCCTTCCTTCCTTCCTTCCTTCCTTCCTTCCTTCCTTCTTTTTTCTTTCTTTCTCTTCCTCTTCTTCCTTCTCTCCTCTCCTCCTTCTTCCTCCTCCTTCTCCTTCTTCCTTCTCCACCTTGTCCTCTTTCTTCCTTCCCCTTCTCCCTTCTCCTTCCTTCTCCTCCCTCTCCCTTCTGCTTTCTCCTTCTCCTTCTTTTCTCCTCCTTCTCCCTTCTCCTTTTCGCCCTTCTCTTTCTTCTCCCTCCTCCTTCTGTTTTCTCCCTTCTCTCTTCTCCTTTTTCCTTCTCCTTGTCCTCCTTCTCCTCCTTGTTCCTCTTCCTCCTTCTCCTTCTCCCTTCTCCTTCTTCTCTTCCTTCTCCCTTCTACTTTCTCCGTCTCCTCCTTCTTCTTCTCCCTTCTGCTTTCTTATTCTCCTTCTTCCTTCTCCTCCTTCTTCCTTCTCCCTTCTCCTCCTTCTCCATTCTCCCTTCAGTTTTCTCCTTCTCCTCCTAATCTCTTCTCCTTTTCCTCCTTCTCCCTTCAACTTTCTCCTTCTCCTTCTTCTTTCTCCTTCTCCTCCTCCCTTCTCCTTCTTCTTTCTTCCTTCCTCCTTCCTCTTCTTCCTCTTCTCTTGTTGTGTTTTGTTTTTTCTTACATACTGCACCAGATACTAGAGAAGCCTGCAACCTGGACACACCAATGAGTACCGGCAAAACCAAAACCAAAAAAAAAAAACAAAAACAAAAACTTGTTCCCAGCTAGGCATGGTGGCTCATGCCTGTAATTCCAGCACTTTGGAAGGTGGAGGTGAGTGAATTGCCTGAGCCCAAGGGTCAAGACCAGCCTGGGCAACTTGGGAGACCTTGTCTCTACAATAAACCAAAAAATCAGTCGGGTGTGGTGCCATATGCGGGTAGTTCCAGCTACTTGGAAGGATGAGGCAGAAGGCCCACCTGAGCCCAGTAGGTCCAGGCTGCAGTAGCCCTAAGCATGTTGCACTTCAACCTGGGCAACAGAGTGAGCCTCTGACTCAAAAAAAGAAAAAGAAAAACAAAAACAAATAAAAACTTGCTCCCTCTAGCTAAAGGACCAGGAAAGAGGCAAGTTAACAAGACAAAAAAAAAATTTTTTTTAAATAATTAACCAACAAAAAATCCCACAAACACTGTCCTACTTTAGCTAAACACCACAGAAAAATACTGTGGCCCTACCTCACGCTAGTCAGCAAAGGACAAACAGGGAACCTAAACCTCCACTCTTGCCTAAGTATAACAAGGGACCCTAATCCCTCCTTCAGGGTGGTGTCAGAGAAGGCCAAGTGAGGAGCCTGAACCTCCCGCCAACCCAGCAGGAGCCCTCCTAGAGTGTTAACAGAGGCTGAGGAAGGAAATTTCCATTCCCACAGGACTGCAAAAGTTGACACCTTCTCCCCCCCCCCCGCCCCCAGATTTGCCTGGCCAGTAAATCTTAAATGAGAAAACACAATGAGCAGATATCAACACTGACATAATACACCTTTTGGAATCACCTGACAAGAATTTCAGAGCAGCTATCAAAAAAATACGTCAATGTCAGGTTGGGTGTGATGGCTCATGCCTACAATCCCAGCATTTTGGGAGGCCAAAGTAAGAGGACTGCCTGAGTCCAGGGGTTTGAGACCAGCCTGGGCAACTTGGTGAGACTTCATCTCTACAAAAAAAAAAAAAATTAGCTGGGTGTGGTGGCGCTTGCCTGTAGTTCCAGCTACTTGGAAGGCTGAGGCGGAAGGATCGCCTGAGCCCAGCAGGTCAAGGCTGCAGTGGCTGTGAGCATGCTACTGCACTCCAGCCTGGGTGACAGAGAAAGACTCCAACTCAAAAAACAAAACAAAACAAAACAAAACCAACAACAACAAAAAAAACTTCAATGGGCAATTGTGAACATACAACACATGAAACAATTAAAATATCTCAGCAAATAAATAGAAAGTTCCAGCAAAGAAAAACAAGATATAAAGAAGGATCAAATGAAAAGTTTTGAACTAAAAACTTATAACAACTGAAATAAAAACCTCACCAAATAGGCTCAACAGCAGAATGGAGAGGGGGAAAAAAAAATAGTGAACTTCAAAATAGATCAATAGCAATTACCCAGCCTGAGCAAGAGAGAAAACAGACTAAATAAAAAGAACAGAGCCCTAGGGACCTGTGGGTGTATAACAAAAGAGCAAATTTCATGTCACTGGAGTTGCAGAAGGAGATGAAAAAAAGCATGGGGCTGAAAAAGTGTTCAGAGAAATAATGACAGAAAATGTCACACATCTAGTCAAAGGTATAAACCTACAGATTCAAGAGACTGAAAAACCCAGTTGGTATAAGCCCAAAGAAAACTACAGCAAGACAGATCCTAATCAAAATTCTGAAAACTAAAGGCAAGGAAAAAATTCTTGATATCACTGAGCGAATAATGACACCTTGCCTATAAAGGAAAAGCAATTCAAATGACAAGGAATTTCTCAACAGAAACCACAGAGGCCAGAGGAAGTGGTACAACATTTTTCAAGTGCTAAAAGAAAGGGACTGTCAGCCCAGAATTCTGTGAACATGTCCCTTAGGAATGCAGAGTAAGTCAAGACATTCTCAGATGGAGAAATCTAAGAGAATGTGTTGCCCACAGAGCCACCCTGTAAGAATGGCTAAAAGAATTCTTAAAACAGAAGGGAAATGGTGTGAGAAGGAATCTTGACCCCGACTCTATTTCAGAATTTATTTCTGATACAAAAATTAACTCAGAAAGAATTAAAGACATACATATGGGAGATAAAATTCCTAGATAAAAACATAGTTGAATAAATCTTTCTGACCTTGGATTTGGCAATGGTTTCTTAAATATGACACCAAAAGCACAGCAACCAAAGAAAAACATAGATAAATTATATTTCATCAAATTTTAAAACTTCTGGCCGGGTGCAGTGGCTCATGCCTGTAATCCCAGTCTTTGCGAGGTCAAGGCAGGAGAATTGTCTGAACCTAGGAGTTCAAGACCAGCCAAGGAAACATAGAGAGACCTCATCTCTACAAATAATAATAATAATAATAAATTATCCAGATGTGGTGGTGTGTGCCTGTAGTCTCACTAGGGAGGTTGAGGCTGCAGTGAGTCATGAGCGTGCCACTGCACTCCAACCTGGGTGACAGAGTGAGACACCAACTAAAAAAAACAAAAACAAAATTTTAAAACTTCTGTACTTCAAAGGAAAATGAAAACATTAGCCCACATAAGGGGAGAAAAAAAATCTTCAAATCGCATGGACTTGTATCTATAAGATATTAAAAACTCTTACCATACAATCATAATTTTCATATGGGCAAAGGATCTGAATAGACATCTCTTCAAAGAACACATATACATGGCCAATAAGCAGATGAAAAGAGGCTCAACATCATTAGCCGTCACGGAAATAGAAACCAATGAGATATCACTCCACACCCGCAAGGATGGTGATTACAGAAAAAGACAGATATTAATAAGTGTTGACAAGGATGTGGAGAGATCAGAATCCTCATACAGTGCTGGTGGGAATGTAAAATGTTGCAGCTGCTTCAGAAAGCAGTTAAACAATCCCTCAAAATGTTAAACACAAAGTTATCATATGAACCAGCCATGTAACTCCTAAGTATGCACTCAAGAAAAATGAAAACATATGTCTACAAAACATTTGTACATAATATTCATAGCAGCATTATTTATAACAGCTCAAAAGTAGAAAACAACCCAAATTTCCACTCCCTGATATACAAATAAATCAACTATGTCACATTCATGCAATGGAATATGGGTGAACTCTGAAAATATTGTTATATGAAAGAAACTGGTCACAAAACACTACAAATTGCAAGATTCCATTTTTGAAGTGTTCAGAATAGGCAACTTTACAGAGAATGCAGATTCGTGGTTGCCTCGGACTGAGGGGAGCAAAACAGATTGGGGCTGATAATAGCTACAGGGTATGGGGTTTCTTTTGCAGTGATGAAAATGTTCTAAAATGAATTATGATGATGGTTGTAAAACTCTGTGAAAATACTAAAGACTACTGAATTGTACACTCTAAATGAGTAAATTGTATGATACATGAATTACAATAAAGCTGTTACCAAAAAAAAGGAATCTTGGGACATCATAAAGGAGAAAAGAAAAAACAGAAAAGGATAAAACTATGAGTAAAGACAATAGATTTTCCTTTCCCTCTTGAGTTTGCTAAGTTATTTTTGAAAGTTAAGGCAAAAAATTACTGTTTTCTGATGTATTCTTCGTGTGTGTAGAGGAAAGAGTGAAGACAATTACAAACAGGAGAAAAAAAGTAAAGAAACTTGAAGGAAGGCAAACTTTTATGAGAAAATGAATCTTCCCTGGATTCTCAGCATTCTTGTAAAAATTTTAGATGCCAGAGACTCATAAATTAATACTCAGTAAAGACAGAAAATGCTTGTTTTTACTCCTCCTAGAAACATGTTACTTTTCACATATCATTAGGATTAGGTCTGCAGTTATTAGTTGCTCTAATGGAAGAGTTAATAGCTTTCATCTGCTAAACCTTCTCTTATCTTTCCATGAGTCAAAAAGTTACAATCCAGGATAGGCACCTAGATAATGTTACAGCACTAGCTTTCAAATTGCTGAGATTTCTAAAGGGATAAAACCCAAGAAACAGAGCCATTTGTACACATTGGGTTTATTTGGTTTCTAGAGGAATTTAATCCAATCGTTAGAATAAGACATTTTCAAGGAGACTCTTTCAGAAGTGGAGAGGGAGGTGCCTGCCTCTCTCTCTCGTTCCTAAATGGCAAAAGTAAACTTTTCTGCATCCCTCAGTTAACAATATTGGCCTTGTTTGGGACATTTGACCTGAATCGCATCACATTGTCCTAGGACATGAGGGGAGTACATACTTCTAATTTTCTGTAAGGTAAATAATAAGAAATTTGCTTCTGATCCAAAACCCTTGTGTGTATATTCACAACACAATTAAAAACGACGAATGTTAAAAACCTAAAAGTGCACTTGAACTGAACACAGTAGACTGTGATATTATATATGTATATTATAATATCTTGAGCAACTGCTTTACAAGGATACACATTCAAAAACACTACAAGAAAATTAAAACTCTGGAAGGTGAATGAAATGGAAGTCTAAAACCTACAAGAAGACAAGAAAAAGAAAACCAAGAAATTGAAAGCAGAGGAAACAACTAGAAAATAAAAAATAGTAGCAGACTTAAGTCTAACATATCACTAATTACATTACATGGCAAA
Organism: Cephalopachus bancanus; assembly: GCA_027257055.1. Classification (NCBI taxonomy): domain Eukaryota; kingdom Metazoa; phylum Chordata; class Mammalia; order Primates; family Tarsiidae; genus Cephalopachus; species Cephalopachus bancanus. The sequence goes on along the minus strand of JAPVLO010000242.1, from coordinate 2,164,560 downwards.
TTATTTATATCTACCAATTAAAAGACAAAGAATATCAGGTTGAATTTTTTAAATGTCCCAATTATATGTTGTCTACAATAAATTAAATTCTAATAAGAGTATATGTAGGCTGAAAATAAAAGGATGGGAAGAGTTACACCATGAAAACATTAATTGAAACAAAGTAGGTGTGGCTGCTATCAGATCAGGGCAAAGAAAATTGCTAGAGATAGAAAAGACTCTTACCAATGAGAAACAGAGTCAATGAACTAAAAACATACAACAATCTCACATGTGTATGCACCAAACAATAGCTCTACAAAAATCTGTGCAGCAAAAATGACAGAACTGAAAGGAGAAATAGACAAATCTACAAATATATTCAGACTTTGACATTCCTCTCTTAATAATTCATAGAACACTTAGAAGATTAGCAAGGATATAAAATAACTCAACATCATCATCAACCAATAGATTCCTTTTTTTTTTTTTTTTTGAGTTGGAGTCTAACTTGGTCGCCCAGACTGGAGTGCAATGGCTGTTCCCGGCCACCACAGCCTCGGCGATCCTTCTGCCTCAGCCTTCCAAGTAGCTGGAACTACAGGTGTGCGCTACCACGCCCGGCTGATTTTTTGATTTTTTGTAGAGATGAGGTCTCGCCTGCCCAGGCGGGTCTCAAACCCACGGGCTCAGGCAATCCACTCACCTCAGCCTCCCAAAGGCGCGGGATTACAGGCTGAGCCACCGAGTCTGGCAACCAATAGATTCTAATTGACATTTATAGAACACTCTACCCAACAACAACAGATTAAGTTTTCTTTTCAAGTATTCATGGAACATTTACCAAGATAGATAATATCCCGGGACCTAAAACAAACCTCAACAAATTTAAAAGAACTGAAATCATACCACTTGTGTTTTCTCATCATAATGTGTTTAAATTGCAAATCAATAACAGAAAAAATAGCAAAAAATCTCCAAGTACTTGGAAACTAAACAACATATTTCTGAATAACCCATGGGCCAAAGAAGAAATCTCAATGACAATAAAAAAAAATTGAAGTGAATGACAGTGGAAATACCATATGTCAAAATGTGAGACACAAGGCAGTGCTTAGAAAATAAAAAGTATAGCACTAAACATGTAAGTAAGAAAAAAGGAACAACCCAAATCAATTATGTAACCTCTCACCATGAGAAACTAGACCAAAATAAGCTCAAAGCAAGCAAAAGAGATAAAATAATAAAAATAAGGGCATACACAAATGGAATTGTAAACAAGAAAAAAAGAAAGAAAGAAAGAACAGAATCAATGAGACCAAAATAGATTTGTTGAAAAGATTAATAATATCGACAAACTTCTAGTAAGACTGACAAATGAAAAAAGATAAATTAACTATCAGGAGTGAAGCATGGAATATTATTACAGACCTTACAGATCTCAAAAGGGCCATAGGGAAGTACTACACATAACTTTATATGCACAAATACTACAACTTAGATGAAGTGAACCAATTCCTTGAAAAGTATAAGCTACCAAACTTACCAAATATGAAATAGATCATTTAAATTGTCCTATAACTATTTCCAGCAATTTTTAGTTTAAAAATACCGTTAAAGAAATATCCAGGTCCAGATGATTTAACTGGATTCTTCTCCCAAACATTAGAAGCATTCTATACTAATTCTATACATTTTCTTCCACAAAATAAAAGAGAAGGAACACTTCTCAATGCATTTCATAAAGTCAGAATTAACCTGCTACTACACTACAGTGATAGTATAAAAAAGTAAACTATAGACCAATCTCCCTCATGAATATAGATGTTAAAGTTCTTAAAATATTAGCAAACTCAAGTCAATGTATAAAAGTATTATATATGACTAAGTGGAGTTTATACCAGGGATGCAAAGATGCTTCAATATCTGATTAAGCAGTGTAATCCAAGATTGTATTTTTTTCATATTGGTTCTGTAACAAATTGCCACAAACTAGTCGCTTAAAATAAAAACTTACAATTATGGAGGCAGGAAGTTCAAAGTGGGTGTTTCCGGGCTAAAATAAAGGTATTAGTAGGACTGTGTACTTTCTAGAAGTTTTAGGGGATAATCTGTTTTCTTATCCTTTTCAGTTTTTAGAGCTGCTTGCATTCTTTAACTGATGGCCCCCTTCCACCTTCTTTTTTCTTTTTTTTTTTTTCAGTTGGAGTCTCACTCTGTTGCCCAGACTGGAGTGCAGTGGCCACTCCCGGCCACTGCAGCCTCGACCTGCTGGGCTCCGGTGATCCTTCCGCCTCAGCCTTCCGAGTAGCCGGAATTACAGGCATGCGCTACCACGCCCGGCTGATTTTTTTGATTTATTGTAATGATGAGGTCTCGCTGTCCAGGCAGGCCTCGAACCCGCAGGCTCAGGCAATCCGCTCACCTCAGCCACCCAAAGGCACGGGATTACAGGCTGAGCCATGGAGCCCGGCTCCTTCCACCCTCAAAGGCTTCAATGGCCAGCTGAGTTTTTCTTACATTATATCTCTCTGGCACTGACATTACTGCCAGCCTCTTCCACATTTAAGAACACCTGCAGTTACATTAAGATCACCAGTTAATCCAGGATAATTTCTTCATCTCATGGTTAGCTGATTAGCAACATTAATTCCACCTGTAACCTAAGTTCCCATTTGTTAACATACAGTTACCAGGGATTAGGACATGGCCATTTTAGGGGGCCCTTATTCTACCTACAATAATTTGCCCTCTGACTTCCAAAGATCGTATCTGTCTCACATGGAAAATATATTCAGCCCATTCCAAATTCGCCAAAAGTTTCAACTCATTATAGCACGAAGTCCAAAAATCTCACCTGAGTCTTATCAGCTCAGAATTCTCAAATTTCATCTAAATCAGATATGGGTGAGGCTCTGTGTATGATTCATCCTGAAGCACAAATATCTATTCATATACTCATTATTCAAAGCATTTGGTGTTAACCCCCCTGTGCTCATTTGGCATCATAACTGCACATACCTCCTGCTCCTGCTGCCTCCTGTTCTCTGATGATGATCACTGGTACTTGTCCCTCAGGCCGAATGCTGGTGCATTGTCCTTGACACCTTTGTTTCTCTCAATTCATCCGCAAGTCTACTGGTTTTTCTTCAAAATTCACAGCCTCTCACTCACTGTGTTCTTTTTTTTTTTTTTTTTTTTTTTTTGAGTTGGAGTTTCACTCTGTCGCCCAGACTGGAGTGCAGTGGCCGCTTCCGGCCACTGCAGCCTTGATCTGCTGGGTTCCGGTGGTCCTTCCGCCTCAGCCTTCCAAGTAGTCAGAATTATAGGTGCGCACTATCATGCCCAGCTGATTTTTTGATTTATTGTAGAGATGAGGTCTCACTGCCCAGGCGGGTCTCGAACCCGCGGGCTCAGGCAATCCACTCACCTCAGCCTCCCAAAGGCGTGGGATTACAGGCTGAGCCACCGAGCCCGGCTTCACTGTGTTCTAAAACATTCTCTTTACTTGGACCCCCCCCTCTCCCTAATAGAAAATACACAGCAGCCAGAGTGACTTTTTTGAGACTTATATCAGTTCATGCCACTCCTCTGTTCAAAACCATCCTTCCTGACCCACTCGGATTCAAGTCCTTGCTGGCCAATAAGGCCTATGTGATCTGGCTCCTGCCAGCTTCTCAGCCCTGCCTTGGACTGCCCTTTCACGATGCCTGGTCATACTGCCTCATTAGTCCTCCTGCTTAGTGACCTTGTCCTTGTCCCTGGACCTTGGTTCTTACTGTTCCCTCACCTGCAACACTACCCAATTGCCCTGTGGTTTGTTTTTTCGTGTCTTTTGGGCTCTGGTCAAACATCCTCTCCTTGGGTAGGTTGTCTAACTGCTCCAGAATGGCTCCTCCCCTCCATCACTCTGTCAGCTGATCTTGTTTTCTTTATGACACATTCTTCATTGTTGCCTCTTTATTTTTGTTTTTTAAGTCTGTTCCTAAGCCGGGCTCGGTGGCTCAACCTGTAATCCTGCGCCTTGGGAAGCTGAGGTGAGTGGATTGCCTGAGCCCGCAGGTTCGAGACCTGCCTGGGCAACTTGGTGAGTCCTCATCTCTACAATAAATCAAAAAATTAGCCGGGCATGGTAGCATGTGCCTATAGTTCCAGCTACTTGCAGGGCTGAGGCGGAAGGATCGCCGGAGCCCAGCAGGTGGAGGCTGTAGTGACCGGGAGCGGCCACTGCACTGCAGTCTGGGTGACAGAGTGAGACTCCAACTCAAAAAAACCCCAAAAACCCTGTCCCTGCACCATGTCAGCCCCTTGAGGGCAGGGAGTTTGGCATTCCGAGTCCTTGAGTGATGTGAGACACAGAGACGGCCCTCAGTGCGTTTTTGGTGGATTAATGAACAAGTAAATGGCAACCATCTGTAAATAACATGAACAAATTGTTGTTTTTGATGATATTTTTTGCCTCTCCTTTCTGTTTCCTTATGCGTTGCCAGGAACTTCCTGAGCACTGTTAAGCAGTGATGGTGATAGCAGGCATCCTTGTTTTGTTCTTGACTTAAATAGAAACGTCTCTAGGGTTTTATTGTTAAATATAATTTTGACTGTTGGTTTGAAGCAAAATTAAAATACGAGGAGACTTTTTAAAAGTATGCTAAACACATGCTTTTGCAACAAGTTATTCGTAATGTTTTATCCCACATCCATTGGTCCAATATGTCAAAAGTTTTTCTACACTGAACCTTAGCTACATTTTGAGACAATTAGAACTTGAAGTAAGTTGTTCTTTTAACTTAATGCTGAATATTGTATCTAGAAGTGTTGTGGGGGTGATCATCAGGAAATGGAGTTTTTTCCCTCCTTGGGTCCTCATCTCACATCAGCTTTCGCTTCTCACGGCTGCCTGTGATCTGTGGGTCAGCCTTCCCTGGAAGACACACTCAGGGCGCAAGGTGGAGCCAAGTGGCCTGGGCTTAGTAACAATGGAATTGCGGAACAGTAAATACTGTCTTGCTTCTTTTCACAACTTTAATGTCCAACTTTAAATGTTTTCTTGCTAGAGGTGAGTGGAGTCGTGCATTGGTTAAGTGGGACCAGATTTGCATGCTTCTGGACTGGATCCTTTTCCAGCTGCCCAGCTGCAGAGGGTCCTTGATCTGGTCTGGCACACAGCTAGGTACGGCTGCCCAGCCCCGACCCACATCCCCACCACAAGCTCCAGCAGAAGAAAAGCATGGGAAGAGTGGAGGGAAAAATCATTTGCCAATGCCATCTCCACTGAGGTGTTAGAGTTTCCTGATGAGGCAGGCATTTTACAGATGACAAGACTAAGGCCCAGCCTGAGCCTTTGCATTGGGACCTACGGCAACCTGACTTCAAAGCCTGTGCTCTTTCCACCAGTCTCCTTACAGCTGGTCCCCTGAGTCTGGCCATTCAAATGGCACAATCATGAACAGAGACTTTGTCCCCCTCCCTCGCCTTACTCCCCACCGACACGGCAATGAGATGTCACCTGCTGTCCTGAAATCGGGTAAAGGCCCAGAGCTGAGGATAGAAAGGGAAAAAAGATCTTCAGGGCCAATGAGGCAGAAGCTCTGGCCATGGGGGCCTCCCTGACCCCACAGGCATTCACAGAAGTATCAGACTGTCACATGCTGTACTGGAGTCTGAAGAGGGAGGGATGGGAGAGGTGAGAGGGTCAGCCCTTCAGAGGAGGTCAACTTCTCCCTCTCCCCAGCCTGTGTCCCTCACAAAGCCAGGGACGGGGGATGGGGTTCCTGCCTGCAGGTAAGAGTGGCATTGGCAGCAGCGTCCTTGCTTAACTGCTTGGGTGTGGGCTTGCTGAAGTCCCTCTACCACCAGGGAGAGAAGGGAGAGAGAGTGTCTGGTGAGAGCTGCCTGGTGGAGAGGGCCCCCTAGTTCCTAAGAGTCAAGCAGCAAGATGGCAATGGAACTTAACCCCTGGGAACTGACCTCAGAGGACTGCCCCCACCCCACACTGGCGTGGAAGTGCAGGTGTGAAGGGGTGTGAAGATCCCTCCCCACCAAAAACTCCGTGGGAAGGAGAACATAAAGGAGTAGCTTCAAATCAAGCTGGAGATTAAATATCAGAGTGAAAGAACTGGAGGTGGCTAAAAAGTTGTGGAGTTAGGCCAGAGTGTTAAGGGAGTTACTCCCAAAAGAAGGGGGCCTGAGAAAGACAACTGAGGGACAGATGCGGAACAGGCAAGACCACTTCAGACTGAGGCTCCCCAGCAAGCTGGTTCCATGCTGTTGGTTGACTAAATGGGTTCCTGAAAACCTAAGTGCAAGTCTCTGGGAAGTCCTGGACACAACAGGCATCCGGGGAAGTAGATGCCCAATGGGGCCTTTCCACACCCTTTAGTTAGATTCGCTGATTGTGGACCCACAGTCATTCCAGATAGGCCTTCAGAGGTGTCATTGGTTACCTGCTCGGAAGCTCCCTGCAGTCCCTGACTTCAGGGTGTTAATATAAAACACACACACATACACGCATACATATATTTGGAAAGAAGACTTTTTTTCTTTTTCTTTTTTTTGAGTCGGAGTCTCTCTCTGTTGCCCAGGCTGGAGTGCAGTGGCAGCTTCACAGTCACTGCAGCCTTGATCTGCTGGCTCAGGTAATTTCATACCTAGCTAACTTTTTGATTTTTTTTTTTCTTTTGTAGTGACAGGGTCTTGCTATGTTGCTCAGGCTGGTTTTGAACTCCCAGCCTTAAGTAAGTATTTCTTCCTTTTCAATCTGGATGAGTTTTCTTGCCTAATTACCCTGGCTGGAACTGCCAGTACGATGGTGAATGGACGTGGCAAAGGTGAACATCCATGTCATTTTCCTGATCTTAGGGGAAAAGCATCTGGTCTTTCACCATTAAATATGATGACGGCTGTGGATTTTCCAAAGGGGCCCCTTTTCCAATTGAAGAAGTTTCCTTTTATGCCCAGTTTATTGAGTATTTTCATCATGAAGTGGTTGGATTTTGTCAAACTCCTTTTCGCTGTCCACTGAGACGATCATGTGGTTTTTTCCCCTTTATTCTATTAATATGGTGTATTACATGGATTTATTTTCATATAGTGAACTAACATTGCACTCTTAGGAGAAATACCATTTCATCATGGTATATAATCCTTTTAATATGCTGCTGGATTTGGTTTACTAATATTCAGTGGAGGATATTTGCATCTACAGACATACTTTAAAGACATTGTGGTTTGGTTCCAGACCACTGCAATATAGTGAATAATACCACAATAAAGCAAGTCACACACACTTTTTGGTTTCCCAGTACATATAAAAGTTATGTTTACACTATATTGCAGTCTATTAAGTGTGCAATAACATTATGTCTAAAAAACAATGTACAAGCCAGGCACAATGGCTCATGCCTGTAATCCCAGCACTCTAAGCCTGAGTGAGAGACTCCAACTCAAAAAATAAAAACAAAAAACAGTGTACATACCTTGCTTAAAAAATACTTTGTTTCTGGCTCACCTGTAATCCCAGCACTTTGGGAGGCAGAGGCAAGAGGACTGCCTGAACCCAGGAGTTTGAGACCAGTCTGGGAAGCTTGGTGAGACCTTGTCTCCACAATAAATCAAAAATTAGCCGGGTGTGGCTGTAGTTCAGTTACTTGGAAGGCTGAGGCAGAAGGATCGCCTGAGCCCAGCAGGTCAAGGCTGCCGTAGCCATGAGTATGCCACTGCACTTCAGCCTGGGTGACAGAGTGAGACTCCGACTCAGAAATGCTAATGTTCTTCTGAGCCTTCAATGAGCTGTAATCTGTTTGCTGGTGAAGGGTCTTGCCTCAGTGTTGATGGCTGCTGACTGTTCAGGGCAGTGGTTGAAGGCTGGGATGGCTGTGGCAAGTTTCTTAAAATAAGACAACAATAAAGTATGCTGTATCGGGGACTTTTCCTTTCATGAAATATTTCTTTGTAGCACGTGATGCCATATGATAGTATTTTACCCACAGAAGTTCTTTCAAAATTGAAGTCGATCATCTTAAGCTTTATCAAGTTAGTTTATGGAATATTCTAAATCCTTTGTTGTCATTTCAACTATGTTCATAGCATCTTTATCAGAAGCAGATTCCCTTTCAAGAAACCGTTTTCTTTGCTTATCCAGAAGAAACGCCTCATTTATTCAGGTTGTATCGATTCCATAACACCTTCAGGCTCCGCCTCTCATTCTAGTTCTGCTACTTTACTTTCACCACATCTGCAGTTACTTCCTCCCCTAAGGTTCTGAGCCCCTCAAAGTCACCCATAAGGATCGAAATTGACTTCTTTCCAACTACTGTTTGCATTGATATTTTGACCTCGTCTCATGAATCATAAACGTTCTTAATGATATCTAGAAGGTGAATTCTTTCCAGAAGGTTTTCAATTCACTTTGTCCAGGTCCATCAGAGGAATCACTGTCCATGGCAGCTATAGCTTTATGACTTGTGTTTCTAAAACTAGTAAGACTTGGAAGCAAACATTATTCCTTGATCTATGGGCTGCAGAATGGACATAGGCACGGAAACATAAATCTCATACATCTCCATCGTAGCTCTCGGGTGACTGGGTGCATTGCCAATGAGTAGTATTTTGAAAGAAATCTTTTTTTCTGAGCAGTTAAGTTGCAACAGTGGACTTAAAATATTAAGGAAAAAATGCTTAATATAAACCGATGTACTGTCATTCAGGCTTTGTTCTTCCATGTACATGACACAGGCAGAATAGATTTAGCATAATTCTTAGGGGCCCTAGGATTTTGGAATGGTAACCGAGAATTGGCTTCAACATAAAGTAGCCAGCTACACTAGACCCTAAAAATAGAGCCAATCTGTACTTTGAAGACAGGCATTGATTCCTCTTTAGCTATGTAAGTCCCAGATGGGGCTCCCTTCTCTTGCAGGTGTTAGTGCCTTTGAACATCTCCATGATGCAGGGATCTTCAGTTCAGTTCAGATCCAAGGCCTAAACTCCCATTCCTCACACTCTGGGCATTATATTTTGTTCTTAGAGGAAAGGTTTCACATTTAATAGCTACTATTGTGGGTCCAGTTTACATTTATCATTTTTCAAAATTTCCCTGGCCTTTAGGGATTTTCCATATTTTCTGGTGAGCTCAGCACTCCACTTAATAAAGTATGTTTGTTGCAATTTATTCAGGCTCTGAAGGTTTTGTAGGAGTGGAGAATTTTTTTTTTTTGAGTTGGAGTCTCACTCTGTCGCCCAGGCTGGAGAGCAGTGGCACTCTCACAGCTACAGCAGCTTTGACCTACTGAACTCCATCGATCCTTCTACTTCAGCCTTCAGCTAGAACTATAGGCGCATACTACCACACCTGACTTTTTTTTTAATTGTAGAGATGAGGTTTCACCAAGTTGCCCAGGTTGGTCTCAAATCCCTGAGCTCAGGCAATCCTCTCGCCTCAGCCTCCCAAAGTGCTGGGATTACAGGCTTGGCCCAGCCAGGAGTGGAGAATTTTCTAGAAAACTTTGATGCCAGTAGAGTAAATATCTTCATTTTCCCCATTGCTTTATTGAGGTATAATTTACATACAGTAAAATGCACATATCCTAAGTATACAGCTCAATAAATTAAAAATACATACAAACATATATGCATATGCTACCACTATCTTAAAGTATCTAAAGACAGAGTATTTCCATCATTCCAGAAAGTTCCCTCATGCTCTTTTCTAGTCAATATTTGTCCCCAAATGAAACCAGCCCAGATTTGTCTGTTCTTGAGCTTCATATAAATATTTCTAGCTTTTCAATTTTTTTTAGATTTATCTGTTATCAGTACTTCCTTCAACTGCAGTTTAGTATCCAATGTATAAACACACCATTACACAATTATTTCTTAACTTGTTGATGAATATTTAGGTTGTTGTCTCTAGTTTACGGACGTATTATACAAATTGCTATGAATGTTTTTATATGAGTCTTGTAAAAATACACCCCTCATTTCTCTGGGTGTATTTCTAAAAAGTGGAATCACTGAGACACAGGGTACGCATATATTTACCTTTACAGCAAACTGACCATTTACTGAGGTGGTTATGCCATCTCACACTTCCATCAGTTGCTCCCACATTCTCACCATTTGGCAGGGGTACAGTGACATTTTGTGGTTTTATTTCACATTCCCTGTGACCGATGTTGAGCATCATTTCCTATGCTAACTGTGCATGTGGATAGCTTTGGAAAAGTGCATGTTCAAGTCACTTACCTACTTTCATGTTAGGTTGCTGTTACAGTGGTTATCAAAAGTTATTTGCTTTCCTTCGTCAGTTCTAGGTATTGTGAATGTCTTTTCCTAGGCTGTGGTTTTTTGCCTCTTCACTAACAATCTTTTTGATAAGTATCTAATTTTGATGAAATTTATCAGAATTTTATGTTTAATAGCTTTTGGGTCCTAAGATATCTTTGTCTATCTCAACATAGTGAAGTTTTTTTATGTTTCCTTCTGCAGGATTTATTGTTTTGTCCTTCAGATTTAGGTCTATAATGCATTTTTAATGACTTGTGCATGGTATGAAGAAGTCCTGTTTTTTTGCTTGTTTTCCCTAGTTACTCCAGCACCAGTTGAAAACAATTTTCCTTTTCCTATTGAATTGCTTAGTGCTTTTGTAAAAAAGTCAATGACCATATATTTGTGGGTCTATTTCTGGACTTGTCTACCTGTTGACCCATTTATTTACCCTAACTCTAGTACTTACTCACTGTTAATTACTGTAGTTTTAGAGCAGGTATCAACACTGGGTAGTGTAAGTACTCCAATTTTGTTTTTCTTCTTTAAGATTATCTTGGCTATTCTGGGTCTGTTGCATTTCCATATGTATTTGTCAATTGCTACTAGAAAGCCTCGTGGGATTTTGATTTCATCGAATCTATACATCACTTTGTGGGAAATTGACAGCTTAGCATTATGTAGTATTTCAATGCATGAGCACAGTATATCTATTTATTGTGACGTTCTATAATTTTTCTCAGCAAGCACTGTTTTGTAGTTTTCAGGGTAGAGGTCTTGCCCATCTTTTGTTAACTTTCTTCCTAGATAGCCTTTGAGACTACCATAAATAGTATATTTTAAAGTTTAATTTTCAAGTGTTTGCTAGTGCAGAGGCTGTATACTGAATTTCATTATATTTGTCTCATATTCTACAAAATTATAAGATCTGGTAGATATAGCAAGCAAATGATTGGCAACCTTCAAGAAATCAGAGAAGGGATAAAATGTTGTATAACTGAAAACAGATGTACTTTTTCAAGTGGCATCAACAGTGACTTACTCTTTGCATACAACCTCTCACAGTTACTACCCGGAAATGCTACCTTCCAAACGTCTTTCTCCTTTGGAGAACATGTAACTGTGGGATTATTAAATCTGTTCCTGTTCACTTTTTTTTTTTGAGCTGGAGTCTCACTCTGTCACCTAGGCTGGAGTGCAGTGGTACTCTCCTGGCCACCCCAGGGTTGACCTGTTGGGCTCTGGCAATCCTTCTGCCTCAGCCCTCCAAGTAGCCAGAACTACAGGCACATGCTACCACGCCTGGCTAATTTTTGATTTATTGTAGACATGAGGTCTTGCCAAGTTGCCCAGGCGGGTCTCGAACCCGCCGGCTCAGGCAGTCTACTCACCTCAGCTCCCAAAGTGCTGGGATTACAGGCTGAGCCATTGAGCCCAGCCTGGAACACTTCATGAAGGATGAGAAGAACATCAAATCCCTACAAAGAAGAGCCTCTGTTTTTCAGTTAAATGTAGAATGGAGGCAACGAGGACATGGCCTTCACAATGTCCTCCATCTGCAAAATGATGAACATTCTCAGTATTCAATGGCAGAATGATTTCTCAAGATGCCAACAGAACAGAGAGACATATTAAAATAGATTGAAGCTGGGATGCAGTGAGATTCAAATTATTCTTATGAATTCTTCATTGGTCAGATGATAATCCCATCTTTTCATCCTTCGTTTCCTTTTTCATTTATTTTTTCTTCCCAATTTGATTTATAACAGGGTGATTAGCATGTGCCTAACTTACAAATAGCCAGGTATTTATAGCAGGGATCCACTACAGCTTCAAATAAACCAATGTAAGGCACAACTATTCAGGAATATTTTGTATTTTCAAAGTATTTGGAATTCTTTAATTAGAAAAATAAAGGCAATGAGATTATCTATCAGGTTCTAAAAGTACTCATGAATTAAATCACTTGCATCCCCCACTTAAAAAAAACCCAACAAAACAAGATCTTAAATCACATTGCTGTTAAGCTTTCTTACAATAAGAAATAAGAGCAAACTATGCTAGAGTTCAAGAACCTGAAATTCTGAGCATGAAAATAATTTATTGATTAGACATCTTGTTTATTCAAGCAGTAGGCCTACTGAAGATAGAATTAATACAACTCATGGAATAAGAAAAAATTCTATCCAGCACCTGCTTCATTACAAATTTTCTGGGGACACAGTTTATGCATTCCATACTAGCGCCTCACCCTACAGTATCCCCATGTGCTGATGCTAACAAACTTGAACAGGATATGAGAAACTCTGTGTTCATCCAACTTGGCAAGTATCACTCGTGATGTGACTTTCGGAAACATTCTTAGGTACAAGAAATAGCACTGCCTGCAGTGAGAGTCTCTGATAATCAAAGAAGAGAATTCTAATAAATATAATCTTACAAATAGGAAATAAAATATATGCATTTTTTTGCCAATGGATTGCTTTACAAATCAGGAAAAAATGTAACAATGAAATTCTTTTAAATGAGATTAAAAGATTACCTTTAAATTGATAACTTTTAATTGACAGGTGATTTTATGGTATTAAAAAATCAGAGAAAAATAAACACAATTTAACCTAAATGGAATTTGGGGAAGAAATGCAGGACTATTAATATGTAATAATAGCTGCACTTCTTTGGCTAAGTCATTAAAAAATGCCACTTAAATATTTTCAGTCAAATTTTATTTTAAAAAAAGCAGCAGATCAACATGACAATTCAAGAATCTAATCTAAATATGCACTTGACAATGAAGCACATCTGAGTATGGAGTGTAAAAGGTTTTCCAAAAAACCATCACATATATTATCTCCAAATACCCAAATAATAAACCACTTCTGCAGGCCTTTTAAGTGGAATCATAAACAAAGAACTGAAGATTTATTGCTGTGAAAACAAATCTGTAGTACAGTAGTATGAATCTTGGGTATTAAGCATCATCAGCTGGATCAAGTTAACAAGTTGAGAATGCGATAAGAAATTTATGTGTGGGTGTGTGTGCAAATCTATAAGCCAGTTGACCCAAGAGCAACTGAGATATCTAACTTGTTCAGTTGAGACCAGACATTATGTTAAATCTCCATTTTTTAGAAGGCAATTAAAAATTACAACTCCAACAGCCCACAAACCAAATAAACTGTAGAAAGGAATTAAAACTATGTTCAAAGAGCCTTTTTTTTTTCAGCTCAATTTCAGCACCCCAAGGAAAATATAAGCATCCATGACTATCACAGATGAAAACAAAATGAATGTCATTGGAATCAGTTATTTTTCCCCACTGAGGTATAAAAATCTATATAGAAATTTGATACTATACTATAACAAATTGTACTTCTCATAGTTCTGTTTTAATTTCCTTTAAACCCTGTTTAATATAGTTTTTTAATGTTGTAAAAATGTCGTCATGATTCTGAATCTGGTTCCAGTTCTTTTATTTTTATATCAATAATTAATATACTGGCTACCAGTTCTAATCAGGAAAAAAAGAATCTTGAAAATCTCTTCATTATGACAGCACGTTCAGCAGAAAGTACTGATGTGCAAGCAAACACAGGAGGCGTAGCTCTCCGGAAAGCACATTTTGTTGATTGTTTCACTGTCTAAATATTCTTTACCATGATTCTTGATGAAAGACTCTTCCAATCTTGTAAACATCAGTGTGCACAGTCTCACTCCTATGCAGTTTCACGTCTGTGGACAAGAAGGCTGGTTCACAGCTAGTGAAAAGCTAGAGGAGTCTAAGTTTTAATGGCTGATAAACCTTACATCCTGTAGAAGAGGAAAGCACTTTTCCTTTTTTGCTACTTAAGAATGTGGCAGAAATGTATGCTGAGGTAGCCCAGTCAATCCTTGTGTTTTTTTCTTTCTTTCTTTTTTTGTAAAATTGGTCTCAGAATATTTCTGGAAGGGTGACGTTTCGAAGAAGCCACTGCTGGGACCGGCTTCCATTGCAGTCTCTAATGCTGGGCACCTGGCTATCCTCTTCTGTGGCTTTATCCAGGCACTGGTTACTGTTCACATGCTGCAGGGTTAATTTCTGAAAGTAACAACAACAAAAAAATCTTAACAGGAAAGTGGGAAAACAATAAAACACCTCAACCATCATATCTAGTGACTATTAAAATCCTCAGTAAGAAAAGGTGTTGTTTTTTTTGGGCAGTATAGATTACTTAAGAGACAATGGAAAAATGGCATGTATTTAAAGATAGCACTGAGTGCTGTGCAGGAGAGAGAAAGACACTGGGGTACAGTGGGGCACAATGGACTTGCAGTAAGACGAACTAAATTCTAAGTCCTAATTTTGGGCATAAGCTTTATCACACTATGAGAAGTTTCTATTTTGGGGGGCTTCAGTTTCCTAAACAACAACCAAACAAACAAGCAAAGACCAGATTAGTGGTTCCTAATTCAAGATCCTCAACCTATTTTCTTTCTTTTTTTTATTATAAAGATGTGGGGTACAATTCAGGGTTAGGTATACAAATGTTGATTATGCAGGTATGCTTGTTGATGAGGTATGCCCCTCCCTCCCCTAGCAGTTTCCCTCAACTGCCAATCCCACCCACCCCCAACAATTTCCCACTACTGCCAATCCCTTTCTTCTAGTATTAAAGTTGTTCAAGGTCCATTTATGAGTGAGAACATATGGTACTCTGCTCTTTGTTTCTGTGACAGATCACTGAGTATGATTGACATTAAATCCATTCAGGTTGCTACAAAGTCCATATGTTTGTCCTTCTTTATGGCTGCATAATATTCCATTGTATATATGTACCACATTTTTAAAATCCAGTTTAGCTTCGATGGGCAACATGGTTGGCTCCATGTTTTGCTATTGTGAATAGAGCTGCAACAAACATACGTGTGCAGGTATCTTTTTTTGTAGAATGATTTGATCAACCTATTTTCAAATCGCTATTATTTCAAAATAGTTTCATTTCCCTGTGATAAGGCTGTTCAAGTTAACGCTGTGACCCTAAATCTCAAGTTTTTAGAAACGCAGGTTTTTCTGACAACTCAAAATCCTAAGAATGCTGGGATGGCTGAGAGTTAGTACAATCTTATGATTGTTCCCATCAAATCCAGAGGCTGTTCTTATGGCTACGGAAGGTGGTGTGGTGCAGAAACACAGGAATGTGGAGTTAGACAGATGGGGAGCACAGCCTCGGTAACTTGAGTTTTCTCATTTTTAAAAGGAAAATCATGACTTTGAGCAGATTTTATGAGATACAGAAGTTAAAGTATGCAGTGCTTCGCTGACAAAAGAGGTACTTACTAGTATAGTTCTGCATCTTTCTATCTACTTATTTACATCCTAAATTTGATACTGTCATGTTGATTTTCAGGATAATTTTGAAAGAGCAGAACAGATAAAGGTTAACAGATACATAGTTATAATGATCCACATCAGTGATTCTGATAATGCCCTCTGGTCATCTGAAGAACTTTAAAGTAGTTGTACAGGAATCTGCATTAAGGGCTACCTTTAAGCTTAAATGATTAAAGAAACATGAAATGTTTAACATACAGTTACCTAATTATTTTACTCATGGATCTATTTTACTGTAGTTCTTTTATCTGAAAGATTTCATTTTCTTTCTTTTTTTTAAGTTAGAGTCTCACTCTGTTGCCCAGGCTGGAGTGCAGTGGCATGCTCATGGCCACTACAGCCTCGACCTGCTGGGCTCAAGCGATCCTTCTGCCTCAGCCTTCCAAGTGGCTAGAACTACAGGCGCATACCACCATGCCTGCATAATTTTTGATTTATTGTAGAGATGAGGTCTTGCCAAGTTGCCCAGGCTGGCCTCAGGCAATTCTCTTGCCTCCACCTCCCAAAGTACTGGGACTACAGGAGTGAGTTACCATGCCCGGCCGAAGATTTCATTTTCGTGAGGTTTCTTTTGCACTCATCTGAACTTACAACAAAACCTAATGTTTCTGTAACTATTTTGGCTTCCTGTCATTGATTATTCCTCTGTGCTGTCAAAGTGGGAGCTGGTAAATGACAGTATGTGACTATCAGCATTAACTTTAGGCTCAGTATTATATCTTTTATGCTTACAAATGCTTAAGAAATGAACTTTCAAGACAGTAGCATGGCTGTGTGGTTTTTATTTTGTATACTGGTGTTGTTTAGTTCATTGGTTGAGAGGATGGGCTTTGCAGTCAGACATTCCTGGAGTGAATTCCTTTTTGACACTTACCAACCACATGACAAAAACTTAACCTCTTCGAGATTCACCTTCCTCGTTTATTAAAAGGGGACAAAAATACTCACCTCATTGGGATTTTGTGAGGAAACACTGAGATAATGTACATAAAGTGTTGTCTAACCCAGAGTAAGTGCTTGATAAATGGTACTTATTATGGGAAAGCTCAACATCCTAACAACGTCCTGAGCAACCATAGTCTAGCAGCTAGCCAGCGGGGGCATAGCACACACACTGCTGAGAGTCCTTCAGTCTTGGGTCAGACAAAAGCAATACAGAACAAGAACCTCTCAAACACTCCAGCAGTCCCCATAAAGCATCCTTCATCAGGCCCACAGTCATTGTTACTAAAAATAAAAAACACTAAGCACAACAAAAAATTTAGTTGGGAGAGTTGGTCTCTCCAACCTAATTTCTAAAAATGTGTATTTCACTTATCTAGATTTATTAAAATAAACCCATCACAAAGACAGGTTATTGCTCCATGCTGGGTATTTAACTATTCAGCATCAAGACAGAATCCCGTAATTTGGGAGGTGAGCAACGCCCAGGAGGCCTGACCTCTGGTGAAGAACCAGACAACTCTGGCTTCTGACAACAGGTGCAGAGTTCTATGGCTCAGAACCCTGTGGGCGCTGCCATCACAGCACTCTACAGAGGACCAAGGTGATATTGACTTGTCTACACACAGAAAGCTGGATTACCTGGACAATCAAGAATATATGTCTAACTGTAACCTTTGAAGGGGAATATAAAATCTACAATTAATCATTGTACAAAGTCTATCTGCAACCTAGAAGAAATAATTTGCTCACCTCTTGTCCTCACCTGTAGCTATAACTGGGTCTAAATCTAAAGACAGATACAAAGAGTCAAAGCAAAAGAGCCTGGTGTCATAAATTTTACGCAATATGTAATAGAAACAAAACTCAAAAATATTAATCAAAGATAGCATGGCGTAGTGCAAAGAATCCTGGATCTAGTCACACCATTTACCTGTTCTGTGACTTTGGATAATTAAATTCCAATCTAAGCATCAGTTACTATTTACATTAAAGAGTGTCCTATTTTATTTCTAGGGATCCTTTAAAATATAAAACTTCATGCTTTTAGGTTTAGAATATAACTCACTGACAAAATTATTCAGTTATTTTTCCAGACTGTTGCTTTCAGGGTTGGAGGCAGCCAATCCTGACAGCTGGTCCCCCAGAACTCCTATGCATCTGCTCAGCTGTTGGACCTGTGTCCCAACTTGATGCCTTCTGCCCAGCCTTGCCGTCTCCCTTTCCTTTTTACAGGTACTGATCCAAAACATGCTCCCTAAGAAATGTCCCAAACACTAAACTTTATTTTGGAGTCTGCTTCTGGGAGAAATGAGCCTGGGGCATTAAAACTTTATCTCTGGGAGTAAAGTGACCTAGAAGTTTTGAAATGTCACACTTATAACTGGCTCTTTCCAAATACTCCAAGCAACGTCCAGTTCCCTACACATTTTATTAAACATTTACTTTTGGCATACCTCTTGTGGTAGACTGTATCGGATGGACAGCCAACAGTCATTTTCAACCCCCATCTCTTGGCCACTTTGCACCACAGAGTCTAGAAAACCAGCTGCTTGCATTCCCAGCCTTTCTCGCAGCTGGGGGTCACTATGGGATGAGGTTCTGGCCAATGACACATAAGCAGAGCCTGCTAAGCAGCTTCCAAAGAAAACTTCTGCCTTCCTGATGAAGAGCAGCACATGTGGTAGCGTAACACTCCCCCTCCACCTCTTTCTGCCTGGAATTGGGATGTGATAGTGAGTGCTGCAGAACCATCTTGTGGCCACAGGAAAAGCCAAGAATATTCAGCACTGTTATCTTTGACATCATGCCATTGGATCTACTTACTTCTGGACTTATGTAAGAAAAATAAATCCCAATTTTTTCAAGCTATAATGAATAGGTTTTTACATTGCCTAATTAGTATATTTTCATTTTCCAGTGAACTTAAAAGTGGGAGGAATTTTCATTTTAAAAATTATATGGTTGTCACAATGGTTGTGTGGTGCCACTGGCACTCACTGTCTAAAACCAGAGATATGAGATATTCTGCAAGGCATGGCACAGTCATACCCACAGTGACGGCAGCATGCCCCATGAGGAATCCTTGGACAGAACACTTGAGCCATTTCTAATGGCCATACTTTCTGAGTTATTATTGTAGTTAATTTTATTTTTACTATAGTTTGGCACTATGAAGGGAGACCCAGGATTTATAAAACATGGCCTCTGTCTTCTAGGATCTAACAATCTAATAGTGGAGAAAAGACTAGATAAATAACTACAAAGAAGCATGGCATTACAGGGGTCTCAGATAATATTATAATTAAGTTAGAACTGATAGAGCTAATTTCAGGCTGGGATTCATGGAAATGATGTCAAAGCTGGGTTCTTAACAATGGGGAGAATTTGTCAGGCAGAGCAAAGAGTCATCTTAAGATGTGAAATAGGAAAGTTCAGGGTATCTCCAGAAAACAGTAGATTGATGACTAAAGTAGACCATGGTTTGTATATGACACAGGATAGGGAGAAAAGATAGCCCAAGTCATAACTTTGAACATCTCCATTTAAGGGACAGGATGAAGTATCAGAGTGAGCCATGCAGACAAAAGGAGCAGAAAGAAAGCTAAGAGAAGAACCTCAGTAGTAGTGTATCTGAAGCCAAGGGATGAGAGGAGATAAAAATAACATTTCTTAGCAACAGTAAATGACTTAGAAAAGTCAAGGAAAAAGAGATGCTCCTGGCTGTGTACTCTGGAGCTGTTTCTGTACAGTCAGGCCAAGGCAAGAACCAGGACTGGAGGCCATGAATGTCAGCTACTCACTCTCCATCACACAAAGCAGGACAAAAGAAAGATGGTGTGCAGAAGGTAAAGTCAGAGCTAAAGTTCTTCCTAACATGAAGAAGAAAATTAGTTATGTCTGCAAACTGAAGAAAACAGAATCCAAGAAAGAGACATTAAAGATACTTGTGCTGGTTCCAGAACAACAGGTCAAAAGCACAACTGGAAAAACTAAGCAGATGGGGAGGGGGAGGTTTACTGGGGATGCTTTCATTGTACTAATGCCTTTTAAGTGCCTCTATGTGAACACAATTTATGGAAATATGAAAAATTCAATATATGTCATTGAAAAATCATCACAAGCCAGAGAACTTTATTAATTAAAACTTTCCTTTTACATACATGCATAATTCAGTAACTTAAAAAGCCTACTTTCTCCTAAGCTAGACTATAGAACTGGAGGACAGACAGAAGGAACAGTGGCCACTTAAAACAAGGATCAGGGACTGGAGGCAACTGTAAGGTTAATTTAATATTAGGGAGAGTAAAATATGTTTATGTTATTTATTTTTCCCACTTGCCAATTTTTAGAGAATAAGAACAGTTTGTCCATATTCAAACTTTGTAAGAATTCACTCCTTTAGCTATAAAGTATATAAATATCCTTATGACACACATAATTAATTGTATTCCTATAGGCAACTGTGTAACTTACCACTGGGTCATACTCCCAGAGTTGGTTTCCTTTTAGGTGGTGGCATTTGAGCATTGTAACTGGGCCATTAAGTTTGGAAACATCCAAGCAAAGGTCATCTGTTCTAATTTCTTTGTTGGCAGTATAAGAGAAAACCTGGAAAACAAAAATGCACACATGTAAGTTTAAATAAAAAAAAGAAATTATCGTTGTAGATGCCCACTTATCTGGCATGCAAAATACAAATATTTCAAGATACATGATTTTAGCACTTTATTAAAGCAGTGGAGAATAAAATGACTCAGAAGAGCCACCACTAAGTTTACACAGAGGAGAGAAAAATGACCTTGAGCTTTCTGCCTACAGTGAATGTGTTGTCAATGGATGTCATCTATTTGACTAAAAAAGGACAAAATAAATTTCATGCAATGCAAACACAGTTCTCACAATAGGTAGGCCTTTTACAAAGATTTCATTAAAAAAAAAACCCTTTACCTAAAGGTCTTTATTATTTTTTCTTTAAAGGAAGAAAATTATTTACTTAAAGAACATCATGGGATAAGAAGAGCAAAGTAAAAACAAATCGGAAAACTATCCCTTCTAAAGTTTTACAAAAATACTCACCTGATTACCTCCCATACCATGACAATTAAAAATTCCAACTTTTTCATTCTCTTTTCTAGCCATGTTATCTAGACACTGATTTGTTTCCACATTTCGTATCTATGGAAGAATGAATAATGAAAATATCAGGAATTAGAGAGATTAACTAGACATACATACAAATATACTAAAAACCAATCTAAATGTACCTTGGTACTACTCTGAAATAACCTCAAATTCTCCAGGTAAAGGCTATAGGTTAGGGGAAAAAATCTGTCTGGCTATCTAAAATTCTTTGGTCTAGAAAGATCTTACAAACTGTTTATATAATTTCTGTTCCTAAGGGGAAAAATCCTTTAAATTGTAATTTCTTTCACTTTTTCAAGCTGTTCCTTTAAAATTTGTATTTAGTTCAATAAACTCTGCTTTGGCTAGTACTTTAAAGTTATCGAACAACTCCCTGAGGACCCCATTAACAACCAAGGGCATTAATTTTGATAACTACTCTGATTACTTCTTAGGAGACTAGGGTGGGCATTTTCTAGTCAAAGAGCTTGGAGCTTGGCTCACCTAAAAGCCTAAGTGTGGCATGGTGTAAACTCCATTCTTTTACTAGATAATTGTTGATTACATAAAAGGAATTTAAATCAGTCACCAGAATTAGGAGGAATATTTTAAGCAATGCCTCTTGATATTTGTCTCCTCTAAACTGTTGCAGTTTAAAAGCATATGGTAAATTAATAGACATTTGAAAGTCTTAAATCTATTCTTAGGAGAGGTATTGTTAGCAGGTAAACCATAAAAGAGATTTATCTGTCATAACACATAGATTATAAACAAAGTAATAATTTTGTGTGATAAAGTAGGGGTAAAATTAAAACCACAAATAAGCCATTTACTTTTATAAACAAATATGCAGTCTGCATATTATTTCAACATTTTAATAAGGCACTAACAAGTCCAGATACATTTTCCTTACAAAGGTACAAGGGCACAGGTGTAAAAACTCCATTGTTCCTAGGCAGCCAGGAATAAGAGCTAGGATTCTGGCATAAGGGAGCCAGGTTTAAATGCCAGTTGCCCAAACCCTTTGAGATCAGTAACGGGGGATAATGTTAGCTCTATGCATCCAGGTACCTAACAGAGTCCAGGACAAGCATCCTCAGAGAGTAATAATCTGCATTGCCACCTAATCACTAGTCACCTCCGTCTTGCTATTCTGCTAAAACGTCAAATTTAGTTCATCCAAAACAGGTTTTTTTCTTTTTGTTTTTTTTTTCTTTGAGTTGGAGTCTCACTCTGTCGCCCAGACTGGAGTGCAGTGGCCGCTCCCGGCCACTGCAGCCTCGACCTGCTGGGCTCCGGCGATCCTTCCGCCTCAGCCTTCCGAGTAGCTGGAATTACAAGCATGCACTACCACGTCCGGCTGATTTTTTGATTTACTGTAGAGATGAGGTCTCGTTGCCCAGGCGGGTCTCGAACCCGCGGGCTCAGGCAATCCACTCACCTCAGCCTCCCAAAGGCGCGGGATTACAGGCTGAGCCACCGAGCCCGGCTAGTTTTTTTCTTTTTAATACTATCACTTTCTCATCATAGCATTTTAATATGCCTTCACCTGGTGCCCTCCCATCTTGTGAACTACTTGCTGAAACAAACCTCACTATATTTCTTCAAAGGCTTCCCCTTTTCTAATATCTGTATTTTTATCAATAACCCCACAACTTGTACAGTTATTCAAACTGGAAATTCCAAGGTCTTTTTCTCTTTGGGTCCAATACACCATGTCAATGTCCAGGAATTCTTTTACCATATAATTGACATCATTTTTATCCATTACTTTAATTCTGGAACCTACTGCCTCATAAACACATTCTATAAAAGATATACAAAGTTGCATAAAGCACACCTTTTTGCACCTCGATGGGCAATCAATTAAAAGGTGATGATGATGATGGCTGTCTTACTTGAAAAAGAATTTAATTCCGATTGTGACAAGATGAGTCTTTATCTCATATATTCACATGAAACAATTATTTCATTGTACTTTTGATAAAAACTATAAACTTTCTGATCCTTCGTTTTCCTCAAAAACTTTCCCCCAAATATAGATGTAAAGGTTGCTAAAGAAAAGTGATAAATGCCACAGGAATGATGAGCGTAGAACCAATGTTATTCTCAGCTTCTCTGGCTCTCGTATGGAATAGACATTTGGTTAAATAATTACTCATCTTTTACCAAAACTCAAAACAAGTAAAAAAAAATTCTCTCAACAGGGTTTCCTGTCACTTTGCAAATATCTTGAAATAAGTTAACTTTGGCTATTCTGTTTCCATAAATGATACTGCTAATAAATTATAGCAAATAAATTGTGCTGACTCTGTGCTGGACACAGTTCTGAGCTTTACACATAACAGCTTATACCATCCTTATAACATTCCTATGACTAATTCCAAGTTGTTTTCTGCCATGTGAGATTGGGGCCTCTATTCTTTGGGGTTACTGCTGACCACTAGATGTTGAAAATGGAATTTCTCCAGGTCTGGACACCACTTGCTTCCCACTAGCTGCTAGAGCGGGACAACTGACCTCGATCAACAAGATGTGGTTAATGAGACCCAGGTGAGAAGGGTGGTCAGATACCCAGTTTGTGACCTCTGGTGGGACCAGGAGGTACTCCTCTAAGTGCGGGGGAGAAGTGAAGAGATGCCCCATAGACTAGACTTCTGGAAGAAGGCAGCTATGATGTTTCAGTTTCTGAGTGGATTTAACACTAGAGGGCAGAGAGGATGTCTGCTTGGCTCAACAAATATGCAGCTTCTTTGTAGCTGAAGGGGTATGTGCTCTCCAGGTGGGTTCCTCTACATGCTGCCTGGATAGACAACAGTTTTCAGGGAATATTCTCTTTTCCATGTAGTAATACACATGGACTATCTCATCTAAGGGGTGTGTAAGATGTTTTCTTGAAAACATGAAAAAGTAAGATGACTAGGAGTAAGTTTTGTCCTTTAGGATTTTAAGAGGGAGAGGATCACCTAATAGGTTTGGTGGGTGTTAAGTTTGAAGAGCTTTTGGACAAGGGAAAAATTAGAAACAAACATTTTCTAGAGATGTCAAACCAAATGCTCAAAACTGTAATTCCATATAGCTTTAAGGCTATGTAAAGTCAATTTCCAGCTTTCTAGTGGGATGTAGAAGGTAGAAATAGTGATAACATATATTTGTTTCAATGTTTATACTGGGGTAGAAATACGTATTTGGGTTGGTTATTCAAAATCTGATACTTGAAAAAAATCTTTAAAACAGAAGAATCTGAAAAAATATAGAGGGAAGAAAAAATACACAAAAGAATTTAAGACTAGTGTAAGGAGGTTCCAGGCAAATGTCTTCTTCAGTGGACTTCTAAAAAAAGCGGGAAACTTCTGGTAAGGTAGGGGGTATTTTGAAGTTCAATCTAAGGAACAGATGGGCTGGCTTCTTTCTGGATTCTCCCACTCTTTTGAGGATCTTATCTCATCTTTTGGAGTACTTATAGTTTATAGCTAACTGCTCAGTGATCTTACTACACTATTATTTCCTTCTAGTTCACTCCATTCCAAGTCATATCTTGATAACTATCTCGGAAAGATAAAGCAAGATGCTCTTGTTTGGTAACATATTTAGTAGTCATTAGGATGTATAACAGCAAATGGAATTCCGAATTATCAGAAATCCTTAAACTAAAAGGCTAATTTGACAAGGGAAAGGGAGTTTTTCTTGGTTGAAGTAGATACAGCTGAGTACCAATAAGGTCCTCATGTTCTCCTTGATCTAGCAGGAAGGGAACTCCTGACAGGATGGCTTGGAAATTTGATTTGTACATCCTGTGAGCTGTTTTAAGGTAACTCCAGTCATTTCAGAGTAAAGAGAATTATCAAAGGTATACATTAGTTATGAGATTTGAAAACACTAGCTCTGATGAGGAATATACGGAAACCTCAACTTACGACCTAGGCAAGGAGAAATATGTGGAATGATGGGGTAGCAGTGCATGACATAGATAGATGGATAATTTCCTGTGCAAGGCTGTTTGTGTTAATGTCTCCAGCACTGCCCAGTAGAACTTTCTGATGGAAATGTCTATATTTGTGCTGTCCAACAAGGTGGTCACTAGTCACATATGGCTGCTGAGGACTTTAAATATGGCTACTGTGACAGGATAACTGGATTTTAAGTTCTATTTAATTTTTTTGTTGTTGTTGTTTTGAGTTGGAGTCTCACTCGGTCGCCCAGACTGGAGTGCAGTGGCCGCTCCCGGCCACCGCAGCCTTGACCTGCTGTGCTCCGGCGATCCTTCCGCCTCAGCCTTCCAAGTAGTTGGAATTACAGGCATGCGCTACCACACCCAGCTGATTTTTTGATTTATTGTAGAGATGAGGTCTCGCTGCCCAGGCGGGTCTCGAACCCGCGGGCTCAGGCAATTCACTCACCTCGGCCTCCCAAAGGCAAGGGATTACAGACTGAGCCACCGAGCCCGGCCAGTTCTATTTAATTTTAATTAAATTTAATGTGGCTAGAGAAAGTCGTCCACCATTTGAGAGAAGCTACTTGTCAATGATGGGAAATGATATACAACACTCTGATAAACCCAAGTCAGCATACTCTTGGCCACTCTGGGAAAGTCAAATGGCAAGTGCCCAAGTTTGATTTGTTCTTTCTGAAAACAGTGTAAGTCCTAAAGGAGCTAAGATTTCTAGGGGGGATGATGAGTGGACTAATGGTCCTTTTCAAGGGAGTTGTTTATGGCTGAGTAACACTTCTTTCTGTACATAGCCAGGCGTGCCATGGAACCAAATAAAAACCACCTCATGTACCATGTACAGAGGTAAGAATGTCATAAAAGGTGAGGAACTGTAAGAAATAGGAACTTTTCTTCTTGAATCACAGCAATAACTTACAGTATATGAATATCCAATCTCTCAAGGTGTCTGCAGGGGTAAGGGCCTCAGCTGTGGGGACATGCAGACCAGGAGGCCTCACTCCTGACGCTACCATTGCTAGCCGTGAGATCCTGAACAGGTTAATTACTCTAAGACTGTGATTCCCAAATGCATGACCTGAACAACATCATCTTGCAAGTTGTGCCACTAAAAAACAGGTTTTCTGATCAAATATGTTTGGTAGATACCAGATTAAACAAATTTAACTCAGTTTCTTTATTGAAGGCTTCTTCTCAAAGTCTCTCAGTAGGTGTAGGGAATGGTGGTTCTTCAGATACAGAAGAACATTGCCCAAACACTCTTGGGCACAAAACCCACCGCTTCTCCCAAATACTTTGCCTTTCTTTTTCTTTTCTTTTTCTTTTTGAATTTGAGTCTCACTCTGTCACCTAGGCTGGACACTCATGTTCACTCCAGTATCAACCTACTGGGCTTTGGCGATCCTTCCACCTCAGCACTCCAAGTAGCCAGAACTACAGACTCATGCTACCACGCCTGGCTAATTTTTTTATTTTTATTTTTTTTTTACTTTTGAGTTGGAGCCTCACTCCGTTGCCCAGGCTGGAGTACAGTGACATACTCATGGCCACTCCAGCGTCAACCTTCTGGGCTCAGGTGATCCTTCCATCTCAGCCTTCTGAGTAGCAGGACTACAGACGCATACTACCACACCTGGCTATATTTTATTTTATTGTAGAGACAAGGTCTCACCAAGTTGCCCATGCTGGTCTCGAACCTGCAGGCTCAGGAGATCCACTCACCTCGGCCTCCCAAATGCTGGGATTACAGGCTGAGCCACAGAGCCCGGCCAAATTTTTTTATTTTTAATTTTGTGGTAGAGATAAGGTCTTGCCAAGTTGGCCAGGCTGGTCTTGAACCCATGGGCTCAGGCAATCCACTCGCCTAGGCCTCCCAAAGTGCTGGGATTATAGGCTAAGCCACTGAGCCCGGCCTACTTTGCCTTTCTAACACACACTTACTTTGGTAACATACAGTAACTGTTTTCTTTCCTTCATCCACACTCCCAACATCTCTTCAGCCCCCTTTCTGACGTAGCAAATTAGCTGTACCTGTCCACCACTTAAAAAATATTATTTTTGGCCAGGCTTGGTGGCTCACTGCACTCTAGCCTGGGTGACAGAGTGAGACTCCAACTCAAATGTATGTATATATATATATATATATATATATATATATATATATATATAATTTTTGACTTTATTAGTTAAAAATAATTGTGAATGCACTCATTCCTGGGAAACCAGGCAAGGGGTTAGAGTCTAAGTTTCTTAGTTTCTACTATAATCTCCTCTAGAATCAGTACCTCCATTAGGGTGGACAATGTAAGAGCTTGATTAAAGCACTTTTGGAAGTTAGTATTAGGGAATCTGGGTTCACTTATCCACTCTCTGCAACAAGGGAAATACTGGTCAGATCTGAGAAAGAATACGGGTGTTAGTGATTAAAAGTGCAGGCCCTCAAGCCAGACTGTCTCTGTTAAAATCCTATATTTTCTATTTTGTGGTGGTGACCTGAGCCACTCTCTTTAAACCATTTATTTGTGCCTGAATTTACTTACCTGTGAGGTGGGGGATAATAGCACCTATTTCACAGTGTTGATATGAGGATAAAACAAGTTATTATTCATAGAGCATTTAGATTGGTGCTTGACTCAGTACATGCTCAGTAAATGTTAGGATTATCGGGTCTGCCTGGAAAAGCAATTGGTCAGCCTGTAAAACTGGCTAACTGGTAAAGGTATAGATTGCTTACTTCTTTTTTTTTTTTTTTTGAGTTGTAATCTTACTCTGTAGTACAGGCTGGAGTGCAGTGGCATGCTCATGGCCACCGCAGCCTCAACCTGCTGGGCTCAGGCGATCCTTCCTCCTCAATCTTCCAAGTAGCTGGAACTACAGGTGTGCACTACCACACTCGGCTAATTATTTTTTGATTTATTGTAGAGATGAGGTATCCAAATTGCCCAGGCTGGTCTTGAACCCCTGAGCTTAGGCAATCCTCTCACCTTGGCCTCCCAAAGTGCTGGGATTACAGGCTTGAGCTACTGCATCCGGCCTACCTGTTGGATTATTAACAACTATTACATACCACAATGAGACACATTTATTCAGTTTCAGGTCCTACAAGAGCTACTGAGGTCAGAGATAGTTGAAGCCAGAGACTCTAAAGTATATCTATTATCCTAGTCATATTTATATTTTTAAACTTCCCTTTCTGCTCTAAAATCCTATGTTTTCAGGTTTTGCTGGGCCCTTGAAACAGGACAAGAGGTCTCTGAAAAGCTAAACTTCTATCACTAGCAAAAGAGGGTTCACACATATTAAACTATGATTATAAGCAATAGATCCCTGGCTGCACTATGGTAGGTGCTTGAAAATGACCTTAGTCCCAGAAATCAGACCTTTCACCTATATGATGTGATCTGATATTAAGGGCATACAAGGTTTAAGACCAGCTATTAAGTTAACAGGCAATAACAAGCAGGCCATAGAAGGTCAACGCTGAGACTTGTCCAGAAGCCAGCTGGCAGGAGACAGGTAAGACACAGGCTTGCTTTGGCCGTCATCTACAATGGGTCAGACAAGTATCTCTTTGTCATACGCCTATACTCTGGCCTAGCTAACATTGCCTAGGCATTGTCCAAAATTGGGTCAGTTTGAAGGAAAAAAAAAAACAACTCCTCCTTGATTCTAAAGACAAGCTGGAGTGACTGCTATAAATCTTTCCAGGGCACATCACTCAGCCTGGGCCTTACCTGGCTGGAATGAGGTTACAGCAAAGGAAACAAATTCTCACCAATGAGGGATCAGTGAGAATCGAAGGCTCAAGAAACTCAACGAAGTTCTCACTTGTTTGAAAATGAATTTCTTAAATGACAACAAGATTCAGAGCGAGGGAGCTGAAGTCAACCCTAAAGTAGTCTTTCTGTTTTGTTTTTGAGTTGAGTCTCACTCTGTCGCCCAGGCTGGAGTGCAATGGCATGATCACAGCCACTGCAGCTTCAACCTGCTGGGCTCAAGTAAGTGATCCTTCTGCCTCAGCCTTTCAAGTAGCTGGAACCACAGGTGCGTGCCACTACGCCCAGCTAATTTTTTGATTTATTGTAGAGACAAAGTCTTGCCAAGTTGCCCAGGTTGGTCTTGAACCACTTGGCTCGGGCAATCCTTTCACCTCAGCCTCCAAAAGTGCTGGGATTACAGGTATGAGCCACAGCGCTTGACTATCCTGAAGTAATCTTAGTAACTACTAAGGACAAACAGTCTGTGTCTACCCTGGCACTGGAGAAGACACAACCAGGCCAGATGGTCTCACTAATTCACCACCATCTGGCTCCCTTCTGTGATCTATTTGCTCTCTCATGTCTTACATTTCTATTTTATATTTTTTTCCTCTTTCCTCAAGCTCTGATCAACACCATCTTCTTCACTCTCAGCTGATAACCTTGCGTTCATCTGCAAAAACAGTCCCTCACACTTCCACCACAATGACCAGCTTCCTCCTCTAAAACTACAACTGCCTACCCTTGTCCCCATACCGTCCTTTTTCCTTCCTGTTACAAGAGATGACCTGCCTTCTCCTCACCCCCAACCAATACCCTTCATTCATGCACTGGAGCTCACCTCCCATCTACTCAAACACGTGACTCCTACAACCATGACTCTTTCTTTTGTTCTTTTTTATTCTGTTAAAAAACACATAACCTAAAACTTACTGTTTTAACTACTTTCAAGTGTGCAGTTCAGCAGCGTTTAATCACACTATTGTGAAACAAATCTCCGGAATTTTTTCATCCCACAGACGTGAATCTCTGTACCCTTTCTTTTTTTTTTCGAGTGGGAGTCTCACTCTGTCGCTCTGGCTAGAGTGCAGTGGTATGCTCACGGCCACTGCAGCCTCGATTTGCTGGGCTCACAATCTTCCCACCTCAGCCTTTCAAGTGGTTGGAACTACAGGCATGCACCATCACGCCCGGCTAACTTTTCTTGCTTTATTGTAGAGATGAGGTCTCACCAAGTTGCCCAGGCTGGTCTCAAACCCGTGGGCTCAGGCAATCCTCCCACCTGGGTCTCCCAAAGTGCTGGGATTATAGGCATGAGTCACTGTGCCCGACCTCTCTATACCCATTAAACAACTCTTCAGTTTCCTCTACCCTCAGCCCTACTAACTACCATTCTACTTTCTGCTTGTATGATTTGACTACTCTAGTACCTCATATAAGTGGAATCATACAGTATTTCTCTATTTGTGACAGGTTTATTTCACTTAGCACAGTGTCCTCACGGCGCATATGTGAGAATATCATTCCTTTTTGAGGGTAACATTCCATTGAACCATGTTCTGTTTATCTATTCATCTGTCGATGGACATCAGGGTTGCTTCCACCTACTGAATATTGTGAATAGTGCTGTTATAAACACAGGTGTGCAAGTATCTCTTCAAGACTCTTCCATTTCCTTTGGATTAACACCAGAGGTGAGGCTGCTGGACCATATGGCAGTTCTATTTTTAATTTTGTGAGAAACTTCCGTACTGTTTTCCAAAGCAGCTGTACCATTTAAGATTCCTACCAATGGTGCACAGGGGTTCCAATTTTTCCACATCCTCACCAACAATTATTATTGCTTTTTTGATAGTAGCCACTTTAATGGGTATTAAGCTGGCTACTTTTGTACCTTTAAATTTTCTCTTTGCATCACTCATATCAGCACATAGTTTATCTTTTTTTTTTAATGTTTTTAATTTTTTTTTTTTTTTGAGTTGGAGTCTCACTCTGTCGCCCAGACTAGAGTGCAGTGGCTGCTCCCGGCCACCACAGCCTCGACCTGCTGGGCTCCGGCGATCCTTCCCACCTCAGCCTTTCAAGTGGTTGGAACTACAGGCATGTACCATCACGCCCAGCTAACTTTTCTTGCTTTATTGTAGAGATGAGGTCTTGCCTGGCCAGGTGGGTCTCGAACCCACGGGCTCAGACAATCCACTCATCACAGCCTCCCAAAGGCGCGGGATTACAGGCTGAGCCACCGAGCCCGGCTACATAGTTTTGTCTTAATAAAAATAAACAAATAAAGCCGCCTTCCTTAACTCCATATTCTCCTCCAGCTGCCACCTGTTTCTCCTTTTACAACAAAATTTGTTGTAAGATTTGTACACCCAATTATCATCTGTGCTTCTTTTCCTGTTCTCTCTTGAAGTCATCATCAGGGTCTCTAATAATCTCCATGGGAACTCTCCTGACACTGTGATATGGGCTACTGGCAACATTTCTTTAACCAAATACAATTCTCAACACTCACCTTACTCGACTTCTCTGCAATATTGAACATAGTTGATTACTTTCTCTTTCTTGAAGCACATCTTTCACTTAGTCTCTGGGACAGCACACTCTTGGTTCTTTTACTTCCTGCTCACTTCTCAATCTTTTCGGCTGGTTTTTTTCTCCGTAATTTCTAAACTGTGGTGTTCCCACTGGTGTGGTCCTCAGTCTTGTCTCTCATATCTACCTTTGCTCCTCCTAAGGTGACTTCACACAGTTTTGTGGCTTTAAAAACCATCTATATGCTGACAACGCTTAAGTTTAGATCTCTACCATCAATTTCTCCCCTAAACTGAAAAGTTTTAAGTGTAACTACTTATTCAACATCTTTACACGGTTCTCAGACTTAATGTGTCCCAAATGGCACCACTGAATCCTTTCAGGACCTCCTCTTCCTATAAGCTTTTCCGTCTAGTAACGCCAACTCCTTAGTCAGTGTCTCAGGCTTGATGTAAGCCTTGGCATATCCTTGACCGCTCTCTTCCTTTCACAAATACGCTGGCTCTCCTCTTGAACCCATACAGTTAATCTCTATATGGCTTTTTCTCTGTACTCTTTCCCCTTGTAGTTATCTCTCTTTGGCTTCCCATCTTAGAATAAAATTCAAAGTCTTCATCATGACTATAAGCTTTATATGATTCAACCATCACTATGTCTTTGAACTTATCTTCTACTACTTGCCAGCCTGTTCACTATATTCCAGACAACTGGCCTCCCTGCTGTTTCTGGAACATGCTAAGTACACACTCGTTTTACAAATGTTTGTACTTGTTCTTCTCCTGAGCCTAGAATACTCTTTCCCTAAAAATTCACATGGTCTGCTCATTCACTTCCTTCAGCTCAAAAGGTGCTCAAAAATCACCTTTGAGAGGTCCCTTTCAACTTCCCTACATAAAACAGCACCACCACCCATGTTCACTAGTCATTCTACATAAAACAGCACCACTGCCTTCACTCACTAGTCATTCTATATCCTCTTTCCCCTTATCACCACCTGACATATATTTTTCATGATCCTACTCATAGACAGTAAGATCAATAAAAGCAAGATCTTTGTTTTATTCATTGCTGCATTTTCAGTACTTGTCATGTAGCAGGTACTCAATATTTGTTGAATGAATGTAAGGAATGAAGAAATAACAACCTCCTATGGGGGGTGCTATTTTTCCTATGTGTCAGGAAGATTCAGTCCTGGCAAGGGCCTGGTTGTGGCCTTGTCCACACATATCATCATTTGTTACTGTAACTTACAAAAGGAAATTTTGTAGTATTAACTTCTATTACAGAAAGGTTGGATTTCTTTTCCTACCTGGATTCATATTTTTTCTAAAAGTCATTTTTATAATTTTTAAAAGTTCATAAAGACTTGCAAAGAAGTAATTTTTGCAGATTTTACAGATCTGAATTGCAGATAGTGCAGACTGTTAAGGAAATACATCACTACAGTGAAAGATTAGTGGAAAAAAGGAATGACTCCACAGTATACATTTATGAGAGAATAAGAACATTATTTGGACTTATGGAGTAAGAAGGAGGAAGGAAGAAAGAGAAATTTAATTTTAGCTCCATCGACTGGAGAAAATGCCACAACGAAGGGTGATGAGAAGACAAGCTGGAACAATAGGAATGATAAGAAGTGATTGCTCCTGACTGCATAGCCCAGGGATCAGTAAGCATTTTCTTAAATGATTAGAGAGCAAATATTTTAGGCTTGTGGGGCATGTGTTTCTGTTGCAACTACTCAACTCTGTGGTTGCAGTGCAAAAATAGCCAAAGGCAATAAGTGAATACATGCGCGTGCCCATGTTCTAATTACAGTTTATTTATAAAAACAGGCAGCAGGCTGGATTTGGTCTGCAGGCTGTAGTGTGCTTGTCCCTGGCGTAGACCACCTATGCCTGTCCCCCTAGAAGCACTCTTTTCTCTTACCTTTCTAGTTTTTTTTTTTTTTTTGAGTTGGAGTCTCACTCTGTCACCCAGACTGGAGTGCAGTGGCCGCTCCCGGCCACTGCAACCTCGACCTGCTGAGCTCCAGCAATCCTTCTGCTGCAGCCTTCCAAGTAGCTGGAACTACAGGCACACGCTACCATGCCCAGCTAATTTTTTGATTTATTGTAGAGATGAGGTCTCGCCAAGTTGCCCAGGCGGGTCTCGAACCCGCGGGCTCAGGCAATCCACTCACCTTAGCCTCCCAAAGGCGCGGGATTACAGGCTGAGCCACCAAGCCCAGCTCTAGAGCCTTTCTTCAAGTCAAGAGATTATAGGGTGAAAATGAGGATGGTTATATCATTATACAAAGTGTCTACATGCAAATAAGGTCTTTTAACTGCTAAGACTGTAGCAGGGAAAAAGGGGGGGGGGCAAATTACAAGCAAAGGAGTTTGAGCAAGAAGGTGAGAGAGGGACAAATGACTATATCCTAACAAGGTTGAAATCCTGTGTTCTCGAAGGGGGGGGCATGGGATAGAGAATAAGTTGTAAATCTATAAGAAAGGTGAGCAATAAAAAAAGGGGCTAACAAAGAGACTCTAAAAAATCTACTAATAAGTAAACTCTACAAACATGAGTATGAGGAGGTTTAGAATAGAACCGTCATCTACTCTTTAAAAGACAGTGGCCTTCAAACTTTTCATCCATAACTCATAGTAAAAAATATATTTCACATCTTGTCAGTAAATATAAAATTCCTTTACTACAAGCAATGCATTTTCATATATTCTTTTCTAGACTATTAAAAAATGGTCACAGGCAGCTAAATTGATTTACAATCTACTACGGGGCTGTGTTGAAAATCACTGCCTTGATTTAATGAAAAGGAGGATCCTGGGGGAGTTAGAAAATTATCAAGAAGGATATCTAGAAATCTTTATGGTTCAAAAAGCATAAAGTATCATACAGTAATAAAGAAGTGAAGGAAAAATA
This sequence comes from Cephalopachus bancanus, assembly GCA_027257055.1. Lineage (NCBI taxonomy): Eukaryota > Metazoa > Chordata > Mammalia > Primates > Tarsiidae > Cephalopachus > Cephalopachus bancanus. The sequence continues at coordinate 2,130,716 of JAPVLO010000242.1, read as the reverse complement.
CTGCTTCCAGATAGGGCATAGTAGCCCAACACTTCTGCTCCAAAAACTAGGGGGAAAAATCAGTTAATCTGCAAACTAGTAAAAGTACTAACTTAAGACAGACTAAAAATTCAGGGATGCATATTGAAATGCTTAGGACAATCATGAAAACAATAAAAAAACCAAGAATGATAATAATAAGAAATCAATAGAACAGAAAAAAAATGAATGAGAAAAAGAATGGCTCTTGTTTCTTGGAAATGAAAGGGAAAAGCCTGGGTTTACTAAGGCTAGAGGTGACAGCAGTTGTGTCTCCTTCCAAGGGAGGGGTGGATTTGGGCTTCTGAGGGAATTTTGAGCTAGAGATTGAACATTTGGGTTTAAAAAAAAATCAGACCCCCTCGGCTAAAGAGAAGGACCTAATTAGAATCCTACACATGGAACCAAGGCTTGGCTGGGAGACAGAACAGATGGCGGCTGACATTCCAGAGTATGGTAGAACTAGGCACAAGAAGCAGTCCCTGACACCATTCTGGTTGTTGCACAGGAAGGTCAGAATGTATGTCTCTCTCATACCAGACCCTATAGCATGGGAACCCTAGGGATAAAAAAGCTAATAAGCTCCAAAGCTCAGCTAATTTGTTTTAACCAAATACAAATATTATTAAGCAAATATTTTCAGAAACCTTCCTGCTGAATTCTAAGAGAAATAACTAAAGGCATTACCAGAAACAAACATGTTTACCAAGATTTTTTCCTACCTTACTGCCCAGAGAGATTTAAAACTCCCAAAGGAAAATAGACATGTGCTGAAAATACAAGTTAATTATGAATGGTCTTTCAAGTTTCCTTGTCAACTCTTTATCTTGGAATTTATCTTGGCTGGGTGTGGTGACTCAACGCCCTTTGGGAGGTTGAAGCGAGAGGACTGCCTGAGTCCAGAGGTTCAAGACCAGCCTGGCAATTTGGTGAGACCTCATCTCTACAATAAATAAAAAAATTAGTTGGGCGTGGTGGCATGCGTCTGTAGCTCCAGCTGAGGAAGGCTGAGGCAGAAGGATTGCCTGAGCCTGAAGGATTGCCGAAGCCCAGAAGGTTGAGGCTGTGGTGGCTGTGAGTGTGCCACTGCACTCCAGCCTGAGCTACAGAGTGAGACTACAACAACAACAACAAAAAAAGAATTTATCCTGACTTTTAAGTTCCTCAAGCTTTGATTCAGGCTAGTTAACACTAAGACACTAGCTTCAGGAGTACATAGTCTCAACTAACTGGGTTTCATTAAAATAGTTAAGCCTACCAAAGACACTGCTAGATTGTAACAAGGGTCCAACTGTGGAAGGTTAGAAGTAGAGCATTCTTATTTAATAAAATATAGCATGATAAAAAATTAGAAAGATTTCAAGTTATGAGGTAGACTCTGTCAACTATCAAGAACTTCCCCACACCTGAGGTTATATAATGCTAATATGTAGGTAGGTAATTCCCTTGTTGAAAGTTTGTAGGCTCTATTGTTTTATATAAAGAAGAACATCATAACCACATAAATATATATATATATGTATGTATATATATATTTTTTACCTCTCCCAATGAGAAATAGTGACGTGGAATTTGAGAATCAGGATAAATATTCTCTAGGTACCAAGAAAAAGGTTTACATTGTAGTTTGTGCCTTAGACCAAGTCTCGACGATATATCTCCATAATCTACCTTTGTAACACCTGTTGAAAGAAATAATTGACCCTGAATTATTAATGTTCTGTTAAGTAACACACATCTACTTATACATGGAATCTAATAAGACAGATGAGCAGGAACAAGTATCACTTGGGTGATGGGTGACTATATATAAGTGATACACCCTGAATCTACCACCCAAAGAATAAACCAAGGAAAAGACATTAAACTGGGTTTTGATATTCTAAAGAAAAATTATACTTATGTGAGAATGAAATATAAGTTAGATGAAATCAGAAGACTTTAATATATGTTAAAGCAAAGACCAAAAAAACCCCACAAACTCTCTGTTGTTTAAATATTAAACAAAGCAATTGTTTCCAGTCAGGCTTCTCTCACACAACTCACTAAATTGTGCACATAGCCACTGGACTGCCTTGCAGCAACTGAAAAATGAGAATGGAATAGTAACAATGTCAGCTGATGGAACAACTATTCCCACAAAACTCTGACTAGCAGAGAAAAGTTCCTGGAGAGAAGTCCCTTGAGGCACGTAATGGGGTTTTGCATTGGCCTTGCGATGCTTGATGAGAGCCAGTATGATGGTGTTGAGGGTCTGCTTATGGAGGATGCTCACGACCCTCTGTCAAAACAGCAATTTTGGGATGCAGAATACAAATGCCAAGAATTAAGAAAAAGGCATTCAAGCTAGGAAAATGGCTACAAGTTTAACAAGATGAAATATCACAGGAATAAATATTAAATGCTACAGTTAGGTTAAAAAAAAAAGAAAAAGAAAAACATGGGTTTTTCTTTTAACACCTAGGCTAGCAATACTGACCTGGACCATTTACTATTCCTGTTGATTATATATTAATCAGGCATCCTGCCAAGCACTTTCTATACTATGTCTGATTTTCTTATTCCTTATAACGACCTTAGGAGGTAGGTGTACAAAGCTTCACTTTCACCTTTCTTATCTCTCCTCAGAATACATCGGGAACAGAGACAAGCTACGGCTTTGTATTTCTAATGCAAAACAATGCTAACCTGGAGAAATTATATAGAAGAAATTTTTGAATTCATCCATCCACACTTCTGCAAGTCGTCTGTTATTTTTATTGATAATCTGCCCCGTGCCTCCTGGAAATGTGTAAGGTGTGGCTTTCCGAAACACATGTCCAACGTGTGAGCATGTAACAATTTCCAAAGTTCCTCCACACTGCCAGATCTGCAAGTAACAGCAAAGATAACAAGACATCATTGAGTAACCGGGAAAAGTTCATCTTAGTCTTCCCATGGCATTTTTCTTTTCAACTGAATAGAGGTTTGGCTTTTATTTAAATGGGAAATATTATAGCTACCAGTAAAAACCTTCCAAAGTACCTTCACACTACCAAATCTGAAAATGACAGCAAAGAGGACCATATATCACACTGATTAAAATAAAAAAAGTTGACACCTATTGAGTTTCATAGTTGAAATTTCACATAATCAAGGCAAACGGTGAAATTTCACATAATCAAGGCAAAAACTTTGTAACTTAATATATGGTTACAAAGCTAGTGCTTCCCGAAGAATAAAAGTTTCTCTAATTTTTGGTTCTGATCAAACCAAAAGTTGAAAAAAAGATAGGCTAAAGGCTAAGTACAGAAAAGGCATGAGATCTAGAGCAGTATGTTTTTAACTACAGGCCTTGATTCATAAAAGGACCATAAATGCATATTGATAAAATGCAACCAGTGCTTGTTAACAAGAACATACTGTTTCAATTTTGTGTTGTATGTGTGCAAAATGTATAATGTCTTTAGTAGTATACTACAGAGTATCCAGCAGATTCATATCTGTTCACCCCTCTTTAGAAATGTGTCACAACATGAAACAGAACTTAAGAATCCAAACTGGATCCATTGTGAGTTCTTCGTGTGATAGTGAAAGCATGTTTGGTTACCTTTGTTAGAACAAGAGAAACAAACAAACAAAAACAAGGGTAAAGAAAGACTATCAGGGATGGCCTCACATCTTTAATAGAATCCTTTTGCTTTTTTTTTTTTTTGAGTTGGAGTCTCACTGTTGCCCAGACTGGAGTGCAGTGGCTGCTCCCGGCCACCGCAGCCTCGACCCGCTGGGCTCCGGCGATCCTTCCGCCTCAGCCTTCCAAGTACTGGAACTACAGGTGTATGCTACCACGCCCGGCTAATTTTTTTGATTTATTGTAGAGATGAGGTCTCACCTGCCCTGGCGGATCTCGAACCCGTGGGCTCAGGCAATTCACTCACCTCAGCCTTCCAAAGGTGCGGGATTACAGGCTGAGCCACCAAGCCCAGCCAGCCACCAAGCCCGGCCCCTTCTGTTTTCTTCAACATATATTTCCCTCTTAAGTTAAAAATCTCACAACTCATTGCAATTAAAATTACATTTAAAAAGTTTTGATTTGCTAAATAGTCAGTGTTCCTACCTCCAAGTTTCCCAGGATCATAAAGTGTTATAGCTGGACAGGATCTCCAAGATGAGCTGGAGTCCAACCCTCTCTTTTTACCAGAGGGCAATGCAATTCACTGAGAACAAAGTGAGTTTGCTGATTCAGATTACAGTACACTTCAGTGTACATTATTCAGTTTTCACTATAAGTTATGTGTGTAAAGTTTATTATTTTCAAAAATATACAATGTCATTTAAATAATATGTTGATTTTAGTGAACATAAAATGCAAGACTTTATATAAGGTTGACTGGGTTAAATAATTTAGACCCATTTCAGGATTCTTTTGTCCTTTTCTTTTTATTGAAAAATATAAAGCTAGTAAGGTGACCAGGTTTTATATAAGACATCAATTTTCACACCAGAAGGAAAAAGCATATTACAAAATGTGAAAATTAGGTTTTTGGCAGTTAAGTAGTAAAGTAGCATATGCAAACTACATATTATGTTTTGTTAATTTTTTTTTTGTTTTTTTTTTTTTTTTTGAGTTGGAGTCTCACTCTGTCGCCCAGACTGGAGTGCAGTGGCCACCTCTGGCCACCGCAGCCTCGACCTGCTGGGCTCCGGCGATCCTTCCACCTCAGCCTTCCGAGTAGCCGGAATTACAGGCGCGCGCTACCACGCCCGGCTGATTTTGATTTATTGTAGAGATGAGGTCTCGCTGCCCAGGCGGGTCTCGAACTCGCGGGCTCAGGCAATCCACTCACCTCAGCCTCCCAAAGGCGCGGGATTACAGGCTGAGCCACCGAGCCCGGCTGTGTTTTGTTAATTTTTTAGAGCATAAATTACTTCCTTGAAAGTAATAAAAATTAAAAACAACTAGAAAAAGTTTTACAGTTGGAGTTCAGATGACTGAATTATTTGTTTAAATAGTTTATAATGACCCTTTAACAGCATCACCAAACTTTCTATAGACTGAAGTTTCTGAAGTCAGATTAAACTTAATTTTTATTTTTTATGCAGAGATAACATAAATAATCAAAGTATACTTGAGGTTAAATAAAAGAGTAATTGTTTTCAAAGGGAACTTACCCTAAAGGAAATTTCTAGGTTTTCTCCTCCCCAAATATCCATTCCAGCATCATATGTTCCAATTTCCTGAAAGTAATCTCTGTCTATTGAAAAAAGGCCTCCTGCCATTGTAGGTGTTCTGAAATTCAATCATAATGCTATAACATTAATTTTAACAACTTAAAATTTACCATCAGTTTTTGTTTTTAATAGTTTTAAGACTGTTTATAACCACTGAATAAATACTTATTCTCACACTCTTCAGAAACATTCATAGGCCCCAGGGGCTTTCTGTGTCACTCTGCTGTGTGTCTTTAGACAAGACCCGCACTTTGGTCATGCTAGCTGCTAGACCTGCTCTGTCGTAGCTTCTGACCAGACATCCCTCTCTGCCCCAGTCCCAAGGATACTTTCCCTGTAGGTAGGAATATTTCTGAGCATCCTTCTTGGTCCTCAAGTCCTGACTGAGCTTCCATCTCAAACTCCTTAAATCGAAGCTATTCCTCTAATCATCTCCATCTTTTGGGTACCCAACTCCACGGTTTCTAGCAACTATCAAGGCAGATGACTGGATTAACCAACTAGACTCAGGTTAGAGTTAACATGCCAGGTTCTAAAGAGTGCCAAACACTGTAAACACAAAAGATGAAAACAATGAGGCCCTTTTCCTATATCTACTAGAAATTTTTAAGGAAAGGAAGAGACAGAATATAGAATAAAATCAGTATACTCCTTCCTAAGTATGTTTTGTTAATCAAAACATGGCTTGGGGGTGGGAGGTGGTAGGAATAGGTGAAATTAAGCACAGAAATAATAATGGAGTATTTAAATACAATGAATACCAGTGCATTTGATTTTCATAAAGGGTGAGTATGGAGAAAAGTTAGGATAAAACAAATTATACTCCAAGGACTGAGGATACTATGAAGATCATAACTTAAGAACTGGCCACCTCTGTAACTCTAAAATATACTAATTGCCTTTCCAGGGGGAAATAGCTGTTTCCAGAAAAATATTTGGACTTATCTTGATTTTAGAAGAAAAAAAGAATGAGAAAAATCTTCTATATACACATATGCAGTTTTTTCCCATCAGAGAAGACCCATAGCTTTTCTGAAATTTTCAAAGAAGTCCACCATTTTCAAAAAAGTTTAGGGATCCCTTATTTAGACAGTGAACTGAACTAACAGTTAAAGAGGGGAAAAGTCCCTTGTACTGCTGAGAACTCAGGCGGGCAAAGGAAAAGCACACAGTTCATTTAAAAAAAAAAAAAAAAAAAAAAAAGCTCTGCAGTACCATGAGACCTGGACTTGAATTCAAGGAAAAGCAGACCTGAGAAGCCCAAGATAGAAGAAAGCTCATGTCTGATTCTGAAGGAACTCTTAACTACTATGCAAACAGCAGGCTGACACATTCTAGGATGGCTCAGTAAGCTCAAAGTTCTCAACTTCATGTTCTGAACAGCATGGAGATTTTTATCCCTTTTTGGGAAAAAAAAAAATCTACATATAACCAAGGGCAGAAAAAAAATCAGAAAATGCATCAATGGAAATCTTCTTGCATTTTGTATCAATTCTAGTTTCTAAATTTATTTTTTTTTGAGTTGAAGTCTTACTCTGTTACCCAGGCTGTAGTACAGTGGCACACTTACAGCCACCCCAGCGTCAACCTACTGGGCTCCAGCAATCTATCCATCTCAGCCTTCCAAGTAGCTGGAACTACAGGTGTATGCTACCATGTCCAGTTAATTTTGTATTTACTGTAGAGAAGAGGTCTTGCCATGTTGGCTCAGGCTGGTTTCGAACCCCTGAGATCAGGCAATCAATCCTCTTACCTCCACCTCCCAAAGTGCTGAGATTACAGCATAAGCTGCTGCACCCAGCCTATTTTTTATGTTTGATGTAAGCTTTTCTAACTTTACCAGTCAATAACTGTCATCTAGATGGTACAAGTCTGAACTTAAAATCTTACATTACAATGCAAGGACCAAGTTTTAGGTGATATTTTCACATACTGACACATTAATTGAGTCAGTTTGCTTTAAGCTAAATATTATTATTCTTAACAACTGAATTAAAGCAGATCTGACTTATACATTTGAAAAATGTTCATAAAAGAAAGAAAAAACACATGCATGTCACTGTTATTTCTCATGTGCATTAGATTTAATAGAATAAAAAATTCTAATTTTGTCAATTGATCAGAGGAAAAGTCCCCCTTTAAAATACTGATCTATGTGAAATATGGATCTTTTTTTTTTTTTGAGTTGGAGTCTCACTCTGTCGCCCAGACTGGAGTGCAGTGGCCGCTCCCGGCCACCGCAGCCTCGACCTGCTGGGCTCCGGCGATCCTTCCGCCTCAGCCTTCCAAGTAGCCGGAATTACAGGCATGTGCTACCACACCCGGCTGATTTTTTGATTTATTGTAGAGATGAGGTCTTGCTGCCCAGGCGGGTCTCGAACCCGCGAGCTCAGGCAATCCACTCACCTCAGCCTCCCAAAGGCGCGGGATTACAGGCTGAGCCACCGAGCCCGGCTGAAATATGGATCTTAAGTAAACATAAAGTGCACAAATGCTTCATGTTTCTCAAAACACACTTATCCATTAGATATAATTTCCAAAGCTTCACAAAATCCTCTGCCAGTAATACTTTAGGGAAAGCATTTTACAAACTAATTACCTGACAGGAAGAGTCCGATCACCTTTCCTTCTGTCCATTTCTCTTTGGGGAACAGGATACCAGCGAAAATTGAGCTTCCAGTTGAACCCACCATAGGTCATATCGGAGCCTGCCATGTACTCGAAAGTATCGTCACTGATCACGTCGATGATAGGACATACCACTGTTCTCCTGAAATCAAAAGGGCGAGTTCAAGAAGTTTTCAAAATGTCCCTGTTTGATGTCTACTATAACAATCATATAACACTTGTATACTAAGTGGTTAAAAAAAAAAAATCCAAAAGACAATGGTGAAAAACTCTTATGCTATATCCTATACCAAACTAGTCTCATAATTACATACTGGTTGATAATCTTCCCTCCCTTTTTCATTCACACTTTTACATATTTGCCACATGTAAAAATACTTTAAAAGTTTCCACCGTTCTCAAAAATAACACTTTTAGTTATGACATATTTAACCATTTTAAGGTAATAATTATCTTAGTATTAAAACTCTTGTATATTTGTATTCTTTAACATGTTCATGTACATAATATTTTGCTTTTGTTTAAGAATAAACTTCTAGCAGTGAGATTACTGAATTAAAGGCACTATTCTTTATTGCTTTTCAGAAGTGTTATACGTGTATATTTCTTCCTGTAGCTTGCCCATAATGCTATCAATTTTGGATGTTATTTTCTCATATTTTTGCTATTACAACATTAAATAATATCTCTGGATATTTTTATATTTGTATTTTCTATTTATTAGAAAAGACATTTTTCCTGCACATTTGTTAATTCTTTATACAAATGATCTGACCACGTTTAAGAATTTTTCAGTTGAACTGCTATTTAAAAAAGAAAAATCTGAAAAAAACTCATAAATGACCACAGTCCTTCCTAAGAAAAGGTGCCCTACTCACAGCCTGTGGCAGCCCTATTTCACAGTACCCATCTAGTTGGTGTCTTACTTAAGAATTTTTTCTCTACCTGAAGATCATAAAGATATTTTCCTATACTTTGTCTTAAAATGAAGTATATTTTGTTTTTTACATTTAAGGTTTTAATCCCCATGGAACTGATTTTGGTTATATGCAGTAAGTATCCAACTTCATTTATTTTCCTTATGGATAAACAACTGTCCAGCACTATTTATGCAAAGGACCATTTTCCTCTGCTGTAATTATCAGTGGCTATTATGTCATAAGTCTATCTAAATCAATATAAGAAAACATAAAAATGGGCTGGTTTCTAGATGCTACTCTGTTTCACTAGTATGTTTGTGAATTCCTGCATCAATACATCTCTACTACAACTAATATAGCTTTAAAATAAGTCTTAATGCCTGGGGGGCAAGCCCTCTCACACCTGACTCTACTTCAGGAGCATCTGCACTATTTTTGTTCTTTTTGCAGTTCTGTACCAATGCTAGAATCAGCCTGCTCAGTTCTCAAAGAAAATTCAGACTGAGATTTCAATTGGAAATGCACTGAATTTACAGATCAATGAGGGGAGAAATGATACTTTTATAATATCGACTTTTCTACTCATGAATATCATCCCTTCTCTACTTGGATTTTTTTAGTGAATTTCAATCGTTTTATATTTTTTGCATCTTTTGATAAATGTATTTTTATGTATAGTCTATTATTTCCATTGTTATTATAAGTGGGATCTTTTCTCTTTACATTGTATTTTCCAACTATTCCTTGCTGGTGTGGAACTGACACTGCTAAATTCTTATTTCTATTATTTTTTGTATAGATTATTATTCTTCACAGACAAGTATATCATCTGCAATTGACAACACAAGTTCTGCTTTTCAATAAACAAGTACTCTTCATTTATTTACTTTTTGTATTTATTTATTGTATGACTGCAAAACCTAAGACTTTGCTTTTTTTTCTGAGTTAGAGACTCACTCTGTCACCCAGGCTGGAGTGCAGTGGCATGATCATGGCACACCACACTTTCCAACTTCTGTGCTCAAGTGGTACTCCCGTGTCAGCCTCCCTGTGTAGCTGGGACTATAGGCGTGCACTACCACTGTGGGCTAATTTTTTTGTTTTTCACCGAGAAGAGACCTCACTATATTGCCCAGGCTGGTCTTAAACACCTGGGCTCAAGTAATCCTTCTACCTCAGCCTTCCAAAGTGTTGGGGTTATAGGCGTGAGCCACCTAAGATTTCCAATAATATTAACTATTGGAAATAGTTCAGGGCATTCTTATCTTGCTCCACATCTTTTTGAAAAATGCTTTTGGTCAGGTGTGGTGGCTCAGCCTGTAATCCCAGCACTTTGGGAGCCCGAGGGGAGAGGAATGCCTGAGCCCAGGGGTTCAAGACCAGCTTGGACAACTTGGTGAGACCTTGTCTCTACAATACATCAAAAAATAAGCCGGGCGTGGTAGCGCACGCCTGTAATTCCAGCTACTTGGAAGGCTGAGGTGGAAGGATTGCCTAAGCCAACAGGTCGAGGTTGTGGTGGCCGTGAGCGTGCCAGTACACTCCAGCCTGGGTGACAGAGTGAAACTCCAACTCAAAAAATAAATAAACAAATAAAAGAAAAATGCTTTCAACATCTCTCCATTAATATGATGTTTGCTAAGTCTTTTTTAAAAAAGCTATTCTTTCTTGAATTAGTAAATTTCCATTCTATAATAGTTTGCTAACTATTTTCTTTTTTTTTTTTTTTTTGAGTTGGAGTCTCACTCTGTCGCCCAGACTGGCGCAGCCTCTCCTGCTGGGCTCCGGCGATCCTTCCGCCTCCGCCTTCCGAGTAGCCGGAATTACAGGCATGCGCTACCATGCCCGGCTGATTTTTTGATTTATTGTAGAGATGAGGTCTCGCTGCCCAGGCGGGTCTCGAACCCGCGGGCTCAGGCAATCCACTCACCTCAGCCTCCCAAAGGCGCGGGATTACAGGCTGAGCCACCGAGCCCGGCTAACTATTTTCTAATCATAAATAAATGTTAAATTTTAGTGAACCCTTTTTCTGTATCTATGGAAATGATCACAGGTTTTTGTTGTTGTTGTTGTTGTTTTTAATTTTAAAGATGCGGGGTATAATTCAGGGTTAGGTATACCAACGTTCATTATGCAGGTGCTCTTGTTGATAAGGTATGCCTCCCTGCTCCCCAACAGTTTCCCACGATCACAAGTGTTTTATACGTTTGTAATCAGAGTTTTTAAAATGTTAATGAGGTATATTACATAAATTGGTTTTGTAATATTAAGCCAAACCAGTAAGTCATGATACATTTTATGTAAGTGTATATGTCTTGCTGGCTCAGTTGCTGGTATGTGAGATTTCTGTACTAGCATTCATGAAAAGGTCTGCACTGATTTTCCTTGTAGTTCTTTTCTGGTTTTCATATTACAGTTATACCAGCCTCACAAAAATAGTTTGGTTGGCCCCCTCTTTTGCTAAAGTCTTTTTACAAATTCTTAGGGGAAATCTGTTTCCTCTCTTCCACACTATACCAAGGTTGAGACAGGCAAGTTTTCTTTGATGGAATTAATTTTTCATTCTCACTTATACTGAAGTATTGATGTCAAGATCCCAGCTCTATACAGGTAACTCTTTTGCTATGAGTCATCCCCTTAGGTAGGGCCTTTGTCTTCTATCCTCTTGTCTAGGCTTTGTCTTCTATCCTCTTGTCTTCTATCCTCTTGTCTAGGCTTTGTCTTCTATCCTCTTTGTCTTCTATCCTCTTGTCTAGTCTGTCTATCAGGCAGAAGTTTAGTGTCCCAAAGTTCAGCAGAAACTCTACCAGCAAAAGCTGGCTTTAGTGTCTCAACTGCATATTTGCTCTCAATTCGTTTTGAGATCTGCAAATTTCTTACTTGTGTGCCCTCTCAGTGATGCATTTATAACATGTTTTGCCTTTTATCTGGCTTTTTCTTTTCTTTTTTTTTTGAGTTGGAATCTCACTCTGTCGCCCAGACTGGAGAGCAGTGGCCACTCCCGGTCACCGCAGCCTCGACCTGCTGGGCTCCGGCGATCCTTCCGCCTTAGCCTTCCAAGTAGCCAGAATTACAGGCAAGCACTACCATGCCTGGCTGATTTTTTGATTTATTGTACAGACGAAGTGTTGCTGCCCAGGCGGGTCTCGAACCCACGGGCTCAGGCAATCCATTCACCTCAGCCTCCCAAAGGCGTGGGATTACAGGCTGAGCCACCGAGCCCGGCTTATCTGGCTTTTTCAGTTGGAAAAGTTATTCAGAATATTTAATTCACCACACAGCCCAAACTGGAAGTCACTGTGGTTGTTTCAGTTAATTCCCTTCCTTACTTCTGTTAGCATCTCACATTGCTTTCTCTCAATGGACTCAGGCTCCTATTTCTAAAGGTTATATGTTATCTTTATGCAAGCAAATATTTCCTAAGTCAGTCATCAAGTATTTATAGAAAACAATTTATAGAGATATTCTAATCCTCTGATTCTGCAGGGCAATGTTCTCTTTTCTAAAGCTGCTATACTTTCTCATGGGTTTTCCTATGTATTCATCTTTGAAAGGGAAAAAAATATAGCATTTACTAACAAACAAAAGATGCAGTGGCATCAGTTCCCTCATGTTCCACTTGACTGGTAAAAGTTTACGCCACTAAAATTCTAAATTTTAATGTTAAGTTGACACAGACAACCTCTAGCTTAAATTACAATGACAAGTAGAAATTCAACTAATATAGGCCTAGGAGACTGAAGTTAGGTTCTCCCTGATGCACAAACACTAAGCTAGAGCCAAGCAATAGGTAGTCCTTTGAGAACTGTGTACCTGAAAGACTACAACCACATGTGTGCACTGCACCAATGTTCTTCCTATGTTGTCAAAGCTGATGGTGCCTTCCACATATAGCAGACATTTTGGTATATAATGTGCTTCTCTTCACGCTCTTCTATGTTCTGATGCACTACACAGTGAGAGCTATAGTCCCATCAAGGATGTAGATAGACATGAGATGACCTGCCTGTTCCAGTGTTGGCTTTAGAGAGCAGGGACAAGTGAACAGTGTCTCTCTCTTCCTTGAGTCTACTGTACATATGTTCTGCTCCCGTTTGGTGAAGGGAGCACCCAATATATATTCCAACAATATGCTTCCTAACCCATCCCTATTAATAAGACAGTTTGCAAACACTCCTGCCAGGCTTTAGATTGTGTTCTTTTTTTATATTTGATTTAGTGTTGTTCATGGATATTTTTTTTTTTTTGAGTTGGAGTCTCACTGTGTCGCCCAGACTGGAGTGCAGTGGCCGCTCCCAGCCACCGCAGCCTCGACCTGCTGGGCTCCGGCGATCCTTCCGCCTTAGCCTTCCGAGTAGCCGGAATTACAGGTGCGCGCTACCATGCCCGGCTGATTTTTTGATTTATTGTAGAGATGAGGTCTCGCTGCCCAGGCGGGTCTCGAACCCACGGGCTCAGGCAAACCACTCACCTCAGCCTCCCAAAGGCGCGGGATTACAGGCTGAGCCACCGAGCCCAGCTGTTCATGGATATTTAAGGAAACTTATTTAAATTATTTTAAACCAGACAGTTTAGGGCAAATGTACTGAAAACAAACTTACAGACACCAGAAAATTACCTGTCCTGTTTGATCCTGGCTAAGAGAGGCTCCAGCCATCCCACTGTGCACTCACAATGAGCATCCAGGAAGGTGATCACTTGGCCTTTAGACACAGCAGCTCCCTTTAATCTAGCTCTGATCAATCCAGAACGCTGCTCCATTCGAATGACATGAACTGGTACTTTTAATTTTTTCACGTAACTCTCTAGAGGTCTTTTCAAAAAGTCTGAAACATTAACAAAACAAAACAATAACATGAAAAAAAGTGTGGCCCAGCACTACCCTGATGTAGAACAATTTTGATTTTCAACATTCATTCAACACACACTTACTGAACACTCTCAGCGAGGATCCCTGATTCACAAATTCATTTTGTTAAAGGAAACCTTTTTATTTCCTGAGAGCAAGGCCTGCAGCTGCTGCTACCTTATTACATGTAGAATTACATGGACTTTGGACTCAAGCTTAACCAAGGACAGACATAGTACTAAATTTCTCTGAGAAACTCTCTGTCAGGCTCTATTTCTCTTTTTCTAATCATGTTTAAGAATCAACAAAAGAAAGTAGTTCAGAACGTCAAATCCAGACCTCAACAGAGAGAAGACACAGAATACAACAGCTGTAGAGTTCAGAAAATTATGAAGTTTCTTCAAAGGCAGAGACAAACTGTCTTGCTGATTGCCACAGTATTTGACTACACTTTTTTTTTTAAACGAGGAGGCAGGAAGTGAGGTCAAGTTCAGAGGAAAAATGCTAGACTACAACTGTAAGGCCAAATAGAGATCCTTAATAGACGAGTAGGTGTAAAGAGAAGACTTTTTAAGAGGGAAGGACAGTTGAAGGAGAAAAAGAAGGGAAAGGAGAAAGGGAGAAAACGTAAATGAAATCAATAGCTATCTTGGAGAGTTCAGGTAAAAGGTTAGGCCCCTTAGGACATAGGTAAGGTTATAGGACAAGGCAAGGATGTCCTACCACCAAAGTTCATAACTGACTTCAAACAGCAAAAAAGACATAGCTTCCTCAAAGCAAAAGAAAGGATCTGTCAGATCAGGTTGGTTTGCAGAATTTATGCCAGAGAACCTATTGATGGTGATATGGTCAGATGTATTGCCAACTAGTACCCTTACAATAGGTATAAGGATAACTACTGGGACTCAGAGAGAGATTACCCTCGGCAACAGAGTGAGACTCGACACAATAACAACAACAACAGATAAATACTGAAAGTAAAGACCCAAAGGGCTTCCTATGTAGTGGGGTGAGAAAGACAAATGGGAGTGAAATGATTCTTGCCTAATTGGTAAGACATAGTGACTCAATAAAGTAAGCAGGCATAGGAAAGCTGTGAAAATGAAAAGTCTATGTGTCCCACTACAACAGAATACTGATCACTGTCATTTTTGCTAATATATTTCCTAATATTTGAGTTTTAAAAGTATCAAAAAAGATCACTGTGATTTTATGAACCAAGTCTGAGGGTCAGAAAGATCTAACTCAGGGTAAGGGTAGTGCCAATCCCAGAGACAAGCAACATTTTGTGGTAGTAGCTAACATTTTGTGTCTGTTTAGCACAATGCTAGCCTCATCACATGTTTTATCTCATTTAATCACCACAATGACCCTATGAGGTTGTATTATGCTTACTTTAGAAACAAAAATCCAAGGCTCAGAATAACACATGAATTTGATCAAGGTGATACAGTTTGTTAAAGGGTAGATCCAAGACTCAAACTCAAGTCCACCTGAGTTTAAAGCCCATCTTTTTATTCACAGCAAGAAAATTCTAGAAATAAACTCTACAGAGAACAATTCAGGGCTGTGGAAGAACCTAATCAGACACAAACTTACAACATTTTATGTCTAGAACTTGACAGAGTCTCATATGGTATGAGATATATTCTAGTACCACAGACCAGTTAGGAATGGTTGTATCATAAGTAATATGCCTCCCAACAAGTTTTTCAAAAAATATTAGTTAAAATTATTCTTAAAAACCAAAGCAATATAATCCCCAAGTCCCACATCTTTGAAAGTATACTACTCTGTCCTGTCTATGAACAAAATAAAAATTGCATGACTCTGTGGTCTGGTATCTCAAAAACTTTGCTCTTCCACAAATTTTCTTGGCATCTTTGTGGCTTTCATGCAATAACACTAAGTAATAAGTATCTTCCTATAAGTTGTTATAGAATTATGGACCCATGGATGGGTAGGGGATTAGGAACCATCTATTCAAGCTTCATTTTACAAAAATGAAGCCTTGAGTTAAGTGATTGTAGTTAGAACCTACTATTTTATCTAAAAATGAGAGAATCTTGTTTATTAGAACATCTTTACAATTACTGGCCTATAAATTGATCCTCAAGCATCCCTCAGGTTGTCAGAAAGTATGAATGTCAGAGAAAATTTTACTGTTACAGCAAGATCTGAAAAATATAAGCCAGAACCAGAGTAGTAGGGAAGAGCAAGGAATCTAGGGTCTAATAAGCCTGACTCCTAATCTCTAATAAATATAAACCTCTGATTCCTTTTGTATAAAATAAGAAAAATAATAGCCACCTCAGATAGAAATATCATATAAATTCTAAGTCTTAAGATAACTTTCTGAGATGACAATTACATGACTTTGGACACAAACTAGGAATCCATCCAAACACTGCCTTCATTACAGATTCTTTAACAGGAAAGCTGCGTCAGAAGCAATCAGGAGTGATGTACACAGCAGTCAAGAGGTCAAGCCCTGGATCTGTATGGTTTACCATGCTAAACCTATTTTCATCACCAATAAAACAGGAATAATTATAGCACCTACTTCATACTTTAATAAACAGTTACTCAGCAGGTTAACTGTGAAACCAAGCATCCCGGGGGCATGGGCGGACTATCCATGCTATATAACCTAAGTAGATGTGAAGATTAAATGACTGGCAGATTATTGTTTCATTCATTCACTCACTACATAATTATAGACTGTTGTTACGTAACAGGTACTGTGGGCACTGAGGAGATAACAGTGAGAAACAGCCCTGATGGAGTATACAGTCTAACAGAGGAAGGTAGCCATTAAACAGACAAGTAAATAATTAAAACTCTGGCGAGAGGTGTAGTGGAGTAGAGCGTGTACTGAGATGTTTTCAGAGGGGCACGGCAGGTCTTGGGAGGTAAAGAAAGACCTCTCTAAATAAATAATATTTAAGTTGAACACTGAAGGATGATTAGATGTTAACTAAGCTAAGGAGAAGGTGGAGAAGAACATTCCCCAGAGAACAATATTCTAGGGGGAGAGAACAGTACCAGCTCAAGCGAAGGCCCTGAGACAGGAAGGAGGATGATACTTTTTAACAAATTCAAAGAAGAAAACTGTGGTCAAAGGGCAGAAATATGGTAATGGGGTGCGTAGAGAATGATTCAAGATGTGGCTGAAGATGCCAGGTGGACCGGGTCATACAGGCCTTAGAGGATGGGTTTTAATCAGAGAAGTTATATGATCAGATTTGCATCTTTAAAAAAGCTCACTGTATGCAGCGTGGTGAACAGATGGGAAGGGTAAGAGAAACTGTGGGGAGATTAGACCAGTTAGTCTATTTCAGCATCCAGGTGAGAAATGATAGTGTTTTGCATGTGTCTCATGAATAAGAAAAAGCAGATTTAAAGAGTTACATAAAAGTAAAGAGCTTGCTCTTGTTTCTGGGCCCAACAAGTACCTCTTAAACAACGGAGCTGCTGGGTGCGCTCAGACCTATAATCCCAGCCTTTTGGGAGGCTGAGGTAGAAGGACTGCTTGAGCCCAGGAGTTCAAGACCATCCTAGGTAATATAGCGAGACCTCATCTCTACAAAAATTAAAAAATCAATGGGGTGTTGTGCCGCATGCCTGTAGTTCCAGCTACTTGAGAGACTGAGGCGGAAGGATTGCTTGAGCCCAAGAGGTTGAGGCTGCGGCGAGTCGTGATCATGCCCCTGCACTCTAGCCTGGGTGACAAAGTGAGACTCTAACTCAAAAAATAAATAAATAAACAATTATGGAGCCAAAGACAAATACGTTAGATGAGTCTAATCTGGCTGGCAAGACTGCATAAACCAATACCTAGTGTCTCCCACATATCAGAAAGGGTGACCTACATATTGAAGCTTTCCATGCAGGAAGATAAAGGAGATTCAGACCTGGCCAGGGACTCTGGAATGGCACTCAGGGATCCTGCTGTGTGACTTAGAGCCTCTGGCAGAGCAGGGAAGCAGACAAGTAGATACCTTCCCACACCAGTTTTCTCTCACAGATACACACAGGTTGGGGTGTTAGGTACACAGACTGGCATGAAGGAAGGGGAAAAAGAACTGGTATATGTGAGTTTGTCACTTGTTATAGGGACATGTCCTTTTCTAATTAGGCCATATACTACAAAAACTTAATATTCTATACAGCCTTCCTGGGCATTTACAGAATCAGAGCAGAAACAAAGGAGAAATTGTAAAATTAATTTATTTTATCTCAGGATAAATATCCTTCTGAATTTAGCAAACACATAAGTAAACCAAGCACAAATCACTTGCAGGATAAATATGTGTATACACTGCTCCCTATATTAATTTAAGTTGATTTTCTTAAAGAGGGATTGACTCTTAGCAAACAAATCATCCATGTGAGGTTTATACTTCGACTGTAAATAGTAACTACTTCTTTAAATATGATATTCTTTTTTTTTTTTTGAGTTGGAGTCTCACTCTGTCACTCAGACTGGAGTGCAGTGGCATGTTCCCAGCCACCGAAGCCTCGACCTGCTGGGCTCCAGGGATCCTTCCGCCTCAGTCTTCCAAGTAGCTGGAACTACAGGCGTGCGCTACCATGCCCAGCTAATTTTTTTTGATTTATTGTAGAGATGAGGTCTCGCCAAGTTGCCCAGGTGGGTCTCGAACCTGTGGGCTCAGGCAATCCACTCACTTCTGTCTCCCAAAGCACTGGGATTATAGGCTGAGCCACCGAGCCCAGCTAAGTATGATATTCTTAATGTATACTAGCTCTCATTCATTTTCATATTTAATTATGTATCATACTATTTAAATGTGTTGTGTGATCCTAAACTATCTCTTTAATTAGATTAAGGAGGTAAAATATAAGGTGCTTGAGAAGGTGAGACTCTATCTTGTTCCTCATTTGCACCTGCACCATCTGGCAAAGCAGTAATATTTAAATTGCTATTAATGCATAAGCTATTCCCAATAACAGATATGATAGGAATAAAATTAATTTCTGTGAAATGCATGTATTTAGTGTGGGTACAGAAGGAGAAGGTATAATACTTGACTAAATCATAGCAGATGCAATGAAAGAACAGGTGAAGATATTAACAAAAGAGGTTAAAATGATGGGTCATGAAGGTCAACCCTGGCAAAGGAAGGAAGGAAAAACACTGGAGAGTTATTTTCTGTACCTCCCACAGGAACATTGGAGAAACACATGACATGATTTTTAAATAGATGTGCTACAAATAAGAAAATCGGGAAATGCTGAGTATATGAGTTAAACAAGTTCTGGACTAAGCAGAACTTTTTCTGTATAGTACTCTGCAGTATGAAATCCCCAGGAAGGATTCAGAATAAATAGGGTTGGCCAATCCACCTTTAATTAGCATATCCTCTCCTGAAAGAGTGTTTTATGAGATAGCTGAGGAGAGTCTAAGCTTGTGAAAAATTCTGAGATTCTTGGAAGGATATTTGGGCAAGAATTACTGGAGACTCCTTATGAGAGGAAAGTCATGTCACACCACTTTTTCATCATTCCTAATCCTTTTATGCACCTTGCTATAGATCATTCTTGAAACTCAGAAGTGGAGAAAATAGGGAAACCTAAGAAGTACCTGGAGAACAAAGGCTCACCCAGCTAAGGTCCATTTTGCTGGCAAGATACTTCTTACTAAACCTGAATGAAATTTCTCCATTCATGGATGTAAGTAGGATATAGACTCTCTCCACTGACTCAGGGTTGCAGCTTCCCAAAGAGAAGGTCCTAACAAAATGATGTTGAGTTTTTTTTCACGGTTCTGCATAATCATTTACATTAAATAGCATTATTTCTTTTTAAAACAAGTTAAGATGTGACACAAATTAAATGCTAATTAAACTCGTATTTTAAGTTTCAAAAGGGTGTACTTTTTGCATATGCGAATGAGTACAAATGCCATAAGTATTTTGGGAATCGATTAGAAGTTTGAATAAAACTATTAGGTTAAAAATTACAGCAACTAGTTTTAACCACTAGTGACAAAAGGTGTAGCAAATTATTGGCATTAAAACTTAAAATTTACCTCTTTCACTGGCATCATCTACTAGAACAATTTCTTCTATCATGTGTCTTGGTGAGCGATTAATGACACTATGGACAGTTCGCAGAAGTGTGCTCCAAGCCTCATTGTGGAAAACAATCACCACACTTGTTGTAGGAAGATTATCTGGATACACCTTTGTTTTACACCTAGAGACAAAGCAAATGTCTTTATAAAAAGTGACTGTTAAGATTGCATAATAAAGGAACCTGGATCAGAGGGGTGATCGAACATAAAAGCAGTTTGCTCTAGTGGGGAGGCCTTTGGTACCTTTTTATTTATTTAAGTTTTGGTTAATGTTACATGTTAAATAAATAGTTCCTATTTAAAGTTATACATTCAGATTAAAACTATTTCAAAGATGTCATTTGTATACTTAAAATTAGGTACCTCTTCCTGATGAATGTTTTTAGCTGATTCACTTTAATGGAGAATGAACTAAGGCTATATTATCAACCCCAAACTGAATGTATTTTAAGAATCCAACTGGGCAAAAAAATCAGAACTACCAGAGTTTACACAGGTTTAAAGAAAAACGTAGCTTCTACAAAGGAAGATAAATATTTACTGATGACTATGTACCAGGCTCTTAATCTTCCTAGTCATCTGTTAGGCAGATACTTGGAGTCACATTTCACACATGAGAACCTGAGGACAGAGACCGCAAGGAGGCAGCAGGGCCTGACTGAAGATCCCTCAGCCCATGCTCTGCTGACCAAACTCTTGATGCTGCCACCTCCATAATTAAACACCAATATACATCTCGTTTAGGAAAGGCTACTTATGCACAAACATGCAATCATCAGAAAGACCAAACACACCCAAAACATGCATACAAATCAAATTAATTGCACGCTTCTAGCACTTTGTTAGATAACACAGCCTCTTCTTTCAACTGTTAGCTAGATGGAATTACTAGATAGCAGACTAGTGGAGAACAGTACTAGCAGTAGATAACCAGATGCCAAGGGTAGGAGGGCATATATACCTCTCTCTTAGGTAGATCCCACTGTAACGGTTGCTCCAGCTTCCCCTCCCCCCCCCCCCGCCGCCTGCGCGCGCTCTGGCCCAAGCTCCTCAAACCTTACATTCTCCAGTCTCAACTGTAATCACCTGCCAATGGGAGTGGAGAAAAGGAAGATGAGGGAGGAAATGAGAACACCAAGAAAACCCCTCTTCTGAAGCTGTGAAAACAACCCTTCCTACTGAACACTCTACCCTAGGGCTGCTGGTTGGCAGCTGGAAGAAAAGTAAGAGGGAAGGGAAGAAAGACAGCAAGGTAAAGGGGCTGAAAGGAGAAACAGAAGGAGTGGTCACTGCAGGGCCCCCGTTGGCCCTTGCCCGTTCTCTCTCCCAAGAGAAAAGGAAAACAAGCAGTTTCCACTGTTCTTCATTACATGCCACTGCAACCCTGCCCATCTTCATCATCCCCAAGACTCCCCCTTCAGCATGGTCTCCACCTCCCATTACCAGGAATCTCATCATCGATTCACAGAGTCAGAAGACCCGCAGGCTCATTTTCCCCTCACTGTACACTACCCTCTCACCGTGTCCACTAAGAACCACAAAAAGGCCCACACAGCTTGCCACTCTCTCTGCAGTTTCCCCCTTCCAAGTCTGGGCTGAAGAGGTGGGGCCCAAAAGACCAGCTGCCCAGGCTACAAGGGGAACAAGTGTCCTTAGCATTTCTAAGAATACTTCTGAAGAGAGTTTTCCATCAAAACTCTGTTATAAACGGTGGCTAGATTATTAATGTATATAATCAGTATTATGCTTCAGGCTTAGCCTATGTGAGTTGGCCAAGACACTCAGTGTTTTTATGGGAGGATGCACCCTGAATGCTGACTCACAGACTACTGAAACAAGACTGTGAAGTCAGCAATAGCCTGTGTATAGGTAAAAGAAAAGCGTTTCTTGTATTATTTAGCTGAATCGTGTTATGTCCTATACAATTTCTTTTCCCATGTTAATCCTGATTATGATAGTAACATTAGGAAGCAGAAAACAGCCAGGGTGTCTACGTAACTGCTAGCTTACTCCCTACAAAAACTCCACAAAAATAATAAAATCAAGTTAGACATAGAAGAGGATTAGGTGAAATGTAGTGTCCACAAATAGTACTGTTAGCCATGTCTATGGCTAGGAGGCAGAAAAGAAAGAAAACAGAAAAATCTGGAGACAGAAGGTTCTGCAGAAGAGAAGTGATAACCCAGATTTATTTCTTAGAATTAAATTCTAAAATTGTATGGAAAGGAAATAAGATTGTAAGAACACTAGATGGAAACAGGATATAAAAATCACAAAGAGAAGCAAATATTAGGATAGAAGAATAGAGGATAAAATGGAAATGATTTTCTACACCAAACAGCTAAATTTAATCATTTGGATAATAACAAATTCATAAAGGATAATATTCTCTCAAAGCACATCAGAAAATATAGAAAAATCAAGTATCTCAAACAGGTACAAACTCTCTCCCTTTCCCCCTCCCTCTGCCTTCTCCCCTTCCTTCTCCCACATGGAAGAGTCATAAAGCACTTGAGAAGAACCAAAGTCTTTCAGCATTCTAGCTAAACTTTTCCAACTGAGAACACTTTTGTCCTTGTATGTTTGTATCTGTGTGTTGGGGTTTGGAGGGCTGTCCACAGGACACAGAGCTGAGGATGAGCAGAAAGGCCACAGGCAGAGTTTAGGAAGCAGCTTTCTTCTACCTTGTCCCGATGGAGTCTTGCATCCTCAGTTATAAAAACTAGCAGGTGTAAATTTAGGCTAATTTTTGAAAGTTGCATTCAGGTTTAACAACAAGGTATGGATTAGGAAGAGTGTAAAGAGTAGGAAATTTCTACTGAAATATAAACATACATAAAGTTGACAAATCAAAAACATGCAGCTGAATGAATTTCTACAAAGAGAATGCATCAAGCAGTCAGCACCCAGATGAAGAAACAGACCATTCCCAACACCCCAGAGGTTTCCTCTGTACCCATTCCCTAGGCAGCTACTCTACTGGACTTCTGGAATTAGATGAGTTTTGTTTGTGGTTTTAAAAAAATATTTTGGAACTTTATTTAAAGGGAATATAAACCAACAATGCTCCAATTTTTTGACTTATAACCCCTTTACATGTTAAGAAATTGAGGACCCAAAAGAGCTTTTGTTTATGTTATAGCTACCGCAGTTTCCCATGTTATAAATTAAAACAAACATTATAAAAACACAAGAATCCACAAGCGAGTAAGACAATTAGCTCTGAGAGGATTTGTCACTGCCAAGTAGAGTGCCCATCATCAATGTACTGCCTCTTAGCTTCAAATACACCTTAATTACCTGCTCTGTGATAATGAAACTGGCCCCTACAAGCATTTCTCATTTGCAGTGGGCATGATGCTTACATAAGCTTTGTCAGTGGAGTGTTGGGGGGACACAGCAGGAGGAAACCGCCCTTCCTGGCTTTGGTGTGCTTCCATTTGTTTTCTTCTTCTACTGTGTGGCTGCCAGTGGAGTGTGTGACATCCAGAGCATTCAGTCTATTGAGTTTCAGCAGCACTCCCACAGGCTGACTTATAGTAAGCCTCCCAGGCACCTCGGCTACTAGGTTTAGTTGCCTGCACCCTGGAGGGGTGGCTCCTGTCTGCCTGTTCTGGCTTATCAGGCAGATAGGAACCTACTGGTACGCACTCCAAAAGGTACTGTGTACCAGGTCTGGATGGGGGTGACAGTCAAGCTTCCGTGGTCCAGTGAGCTGCAAATCAGACCTTCTCCTGAATCCCTACCCTAGAGAGGTGGCTCGCTTTCACAGATTTTTTCCCTCCTTGGTACTCTCCCTCAACCCCTGCATATCCTTTATAATTGTTCTCATTTCTTTGTAGTTAACAACTATTTACATTAAATTCCTGTTCAAATTACTACGTGATTTCTGTTTCCTGCCCACACTAATCCACACAGCCTCTCAAACTTCACCGTATTACCAACTGAAGAATAAAAGCAAAGAGAGCAAATACTGGCTTAGCATCATTATGAAAACTGTTAGGATCTTGCAGACACCCTCAAAAGGTCTCAGGGACTCCCAGAAGTCCCAAGGCAATTTGAGAACTATTAATGCAGAGTATTTTTGTGTCTGAATTCTTTCATTCAATACTATGTGCAATATCCATGCTGTCATGTGCAACAGTTTACTCTTACTGCTGCACAGTATTCTATTATATGAATAGGTATCATAATTTATTTTTTCTTTCTACTATTGATAGACAGTAGTATGAAAAGTGCTAGCTGGGCTCGGTGGCTCAGCCTGTAATCCCGCGCCTTTGGGAGGCTGAAGTGAGTGGATTGCCTGAACCTGCGGGTTTGAGACCTGCCTGGGCAGCGAGACCTCATCTCTACAATAAATCAAAAAATCAACTGGGCGTGGTAGCACACGCCTGTAGTTGCGGCTACTTGGAAGGTTGAGGCGGAAGGATCGCTGGAGCCCAGCAGTTCGAGGCTGCAGTGGCCGGGAGCAGCCATTGCACTCCAGTCTGGGAGACAGAGTGAGACTTCAACTCAAAAAAAAAAGAAAAGAAAAGTGCTATGATCGTCATCCATGTACAGTCTTCTGACGACTATGTGTATGCATTTCTGTATTTTTGGGCAATAGAATATGTATAAGCTCAGCTGTAGTAAATACTGTGAAACGGCTTTTTGAAGAAGGTTTAATGATTTACACTCTTACCACAGTGTGCTGGAGTTCCAGTTGCTCCATATACACACCAGCATTTGGTATTGTGTCATTTTTCACTAAATGACATTTTTGGGGGGAAAGGGTAATAAGTCCTGTAAGTTTAGACATATGTATACATTCATACAGTCATCACCGCAATCAGGAAACAATGTCACCTCCCCAAAGAGTGTCCTTGTGCCAACCTTTTACACTCACACCTTTCTCCCTACCTAGCCCCTGGCAACTAACATCTACTCTTCATTATTGTAGTTTTGTTGTTACACAAATGCCACAGAAATGGAAGCATACAGTGTGTAATCTTTGAGACTGCTTTCTTTCACTCAGTATAATATCTCTGAGATTCATTCAAGTTGTGTGTAACAAGTTACTTTTTATTGCTGAGTAGTATTCCAATGCATCAAACAAACAAACAAAAAATCAGTTTGTTTTACCCATTTGCCTGTTGTTTCCAGTTTGGGGTCATTAGAATAGAGATGCTATAAACATTCAGGTACAGGTTTTTGTGTGAATGTGTTTTTACTTCTCTAGGGCAAATATTCAGGAATGAGCTTGCTAGGTTCATAGTAAGTATAACTTTATGAATAACAGCCAAACTCTCTGCTAGAGAGACAAGCATTTTGCATTCCCACAGAAATGTGTGAGAGTTCCAATGTTCTTTGTCAGCACTTCATACTATCAATATTTTTTATTTTAGCAATTTAAATGGGTAGAGAGTGGTTTCCCATTATGGTTGTAATTGGCATTTCCCCAATGGCTAATGTCTTTTCAAATGTGCTCATTTGTCAGCCACACAGCATTTTGGGTAGTGTCAAGTCCTATGCCTACTTTTTATTGTTTTAAGTTTTTAAAAATTGGGCTGTATGTTTACAAGTTCTTTATATATCCTAGATATAAATCCTGTTAATGTACTTGGTTTGCCATTATTTTCTCCCAGTCTGTAGCTCATCACTTCATTCTCACAACTGTGTCTTAAGTAGAGTGAAAGTTTTTAAATTTGATGAAATCCAATTTATCAAATTTTTTTTTGTATGGAATCATGCTTTTGGTGTCATGTCTAAACATTCTTTGTCTAACTCCAGATCTGGGATATTTCTGCTACGGATTAATAAACTTTTGGATCTTAGATTTAGATATATGATCCAATTTGAGTTAACTTTTTATATAACACAAGAGATTTAGGACCAGATTCATGTTTTTGCATATGGATGTCTAATACTGCCAACCTCATTTGTTGAAAAGACAGTCCTTGTTAAAAAGCCAGCAGCCATACTTGTGTGGCTCTGTTTCTGCACTCTATTCTGTGCCACTAATCTCTGTATCTACTTCTTTGCCAACACCACCATCTTGACTACTGTAGCTTACAGCAAGTCTTTAAATCTGGTACTACATTTCCTCTCACTTTATTCTTTTTTGTGTGTGTGAGCTGGAGTCTCACTTTTGCCGAGGCTGGAGTGCAGTGGCATGCTCACGGCCACTGCAGTCTTGACTTGCTGGGCTCAGGCGATCCTTTCACCTCAGCCTTCCAAGTAGCTGGGACTACAGATGTATGCCACCATGCTTGGTTAATTTCTTGATTTACTGTAGAGACAAGGTCTCGCCAGGTTGTTCAGGCTGGTCTCAAACCCCTGGACTCAAGCAATCCTTTCACCTCCACCTCCCAAAGTGCTGGGATTACAGGTGTGAGCCACCCCATGTCTTATTCTTCTTTTTCTTTTTTTTGAGTTGGAGTCTTACTCTGTTGCCCAGACTGGAGTGCAGTGGCCACTCCCGGCCACCACAGCCTCGCCTGCTGGGCTCCGGTGATCCTTCCACCTCAGCCTTCCGAGTAGCCAGAATTACAGGCATGCACTACCACGCCTGGTTGAGTTTTTGATTTATTGTAGAGATGAGGTCTCGCTGCCCCGGCGGGTCTTGAACCTGCGGGCTCAGGCAATCCACTCACCTCAGCCTCCCAAAGGCACGGGATTACAGGCTGAGCCACCGAGCCCAGCTTATTCTTCTTTTTCAAGATTATTTTAGGTATTCTATGTCTTTGGCCTTTCCAGATACACTTTTAAATTTTTTGTTGGGGTTTTAAATGGAACTGCATTAAATTTATACATCTATTGAAAAAGAAGTGCCATCTTTTATGTTGAGTTTCCCACTGTAGCTAGAAGTGAGGGCTTTGGTTTCCTTACTGTGCAGCACACTTCTCAGGACTGTGTTTTGTGTTCTAGACCAAGCTGTGGAAAACATAAAGAAAAGCAACTGTGATCCTACCCATGGTCTGGGGACCAGAGTTCCTCTAGTCAAAGAGAGCCTTCCTCTCTCTCAGGGTCTTAGTTGCTTGCCTGGTCACTGATCCCATCACCTTGCAGCCTTAGCAATACTGCCTGGGGGCCAGGGTAGTAAAGAAGAGGAAAAGGGAAACAAAGAGAAAAACAGGGGTTTTCCACCTTTCACTCTCTAACCCTTTCTTATTTCTTGGACCAGAGAGAGAAGGCTTCTCTTGGGGACTTTTTCTTTCTGCACTCTTTGCACTTCTGAGTTTTGGGTTGCCTTTAGTAAAATGTTGACCAAAAGTGGTGAGAACAGGTATCCTTTTCTTGCTTCTTATCTTAGGGCAAGGCTTTTGGTCTTTCACCATTAAGTATGATATGACACTAAAAGCATAATTCATAAAAGAAGCAGTTGATAAGTGTGAATTCATCAAGATTAAACATTTTTGAACTTCAAAATGCTCTATGAAAGAAATAGAAAGACAAGACACAAACTGGGATAAAAGGTTTGCACATTACATATTTGATAAAGAATTTGTATCAGTATAAATAAAGAGCTCTTACAACTCAATAAAAGGAAGACAAATACTCCAATTAAAAACAAGCAAACGATTTGAAGAGATATTTCATCCAGGATATAAGAATAGCCAATGAGTACATTAAAAAGGTCCTCAACATCATTAGCCATTAGAGAAATGCAAATTAAAATCACAATGAAATACTACTTCATACCCAATGGACTGACTATAATAAAAAAGCCAGAAAACAGAAATGATGATAAGGATGTGGACATCCTAGAACCCTCATACATTGCTGGTGAGAATGTAAGTTGTGCGGTCACTTTAGAAAACAGTTTGCCAGTTTCTTAAATCACATTACCATATGACTTAGTAACTTCATTTCTAGAAATCCACCCAAGGAAAATAAAAACATACATCCATACAAATATTCTTAGCAATATTATTCACAATAGCCAGAAAACAAAAACAACTCACATGTCCACTAACTGGTGACTGGAAACAAAGTGTGGCATAGCTATATAATGGAATAATACAGGGTAATCAAAAGGAACAAAGGATACATGCTAAAGCATGGATGGATCCCAGAAATAATATTTTCAGTGAAAAAACCCAGACACAAAAGACTACATATATATAATTAAACCTATAATTATATTATATACAATTTTTGTAAACAATATATATATGTAAAATTCCATTTATATAAAATATCCAGAAAAGGCAAATCTATACAGATAGAGAGAACTTTAGTGATAACCTAGCCAGGATCTGGGATGGGAATGGAGAGTGTCTACAAATGTCTGGGAGTTTTCTGGGGTGATGGAAATTCTCTAAAAGAGGTGATAATTGCATAAACCCCCAAAACTGAATGAAAATTACTGAATTGTACATGTTAAATGGGTGTATTTTTGGTTCCAGGAAAGATGGAGTAAACAGTGAGTTGAGCATACATGCCTGGATAGATTGGATGGTGCAGCTATCTGAGCAGACTCAGAAACATAAATGAAAGCAGGCTGACTAGAGAAGGAGACCAGAATTCAAAGTTCTTCTGAATTCATGGTGAGTTGGCCATTTCTCCCCTTCGGCACTAGCCAGCCTATACTCAAAAGCAATCTAAAAAGTGCACATGTGCACTGGAGGCATAGAGAAGCCCCTTTTTTTGACTCTGAGGAACGAGAAAGGGGTGTCCCAAAGAGTAGAAAAAAACCTGCCCCTCCCCCCCATTTCCCTCCTCTCATACCCCAGCAAGTCTGAGAAGCACTAGGTTGGAGCAGTGAGTCTCATGGGGGGTGGGATGTTTGTAGAGAGATAAGAATTACCTGAGCAACTTTCTATATTTTTAGTTTGATTAAAGTATACATGTACATAGCTTAAAGAATCAAACAACTCTCCAAAACCTAAAAAAAAAGGCTAAAAAGTTAAATGAAAATAAAAACTGTTTCCTCATTTCTCTGGCAAAGCACAGAGATTAATAGCTCATGTTCTGTCACTGAGACCAAGGTTCAAATCTTACCTGGGTCACTTACTAACTATATCTTGACAAGTCATTTAACTTGTCTAAGTCTGAGTTTCCCCCTTTGTAAACTGAGAATACTACTACTACTACTACCATTTTGCCCTACTGTTTCAAATGACAATGTGTATAGTGCTTCAACAAAATACACACTCAATAAATGATATTATAATTACGTTTTAAATATCTAAGACTGCCAGTCATGGTGGCTCACACCTGTAATCCCAGCACTTTGAGAGGCCAAGGCAAAAGGATCACTTGTGCCTAGGAGTTCAAGACCAGCCTGAACAACATTGCGAGACCTCATCTCTATAAAAAATAATAAATTTGCTGAGTGTGGTGGCACGTGTGTAGTCCTGGCTACTCAGCAGGCTGAAGCAGAAGGATTGCCTGAGCCCAGGAGGTCGAGGCTGTGTTGAGCCATGATTGTGTCATTGAACTACAGCCTAGGCAACAGAGTGAGACCCAACTAAAAACAAAAAAAACAAAAAACTAAGACAATTACATAGGATGAATTTGGCATACTGGATGACTCAGAATTGGTCTTAAACCTCCTTCCCTAGGATCACACATTACAAAATGTATTCAGTGACTGTTACTTCTATTCAACTCTTAACAGTGGAATAATGTGATTCTTCCCTCCAGTGTCCTTCAGGAAAGGTGCCTTTGGAGGCCCTATAAAGCAGTAAAATTTCCTGGCAGACACAGGATGATCTGGAGACAGCCAGCAACACCACCAGTGAAGCCATAATTAGAACATAACGAGGCTTTTCTGTATTCAAAAAAGGTGGTGAAAAAGCGGCACTCTAGGGGCCATTTCACACTACTAATTTACCTTGGAAAGAAGGTATGGAAAGTAAAAGCTTGGCTGGCTTGTCCCACATGGTGTGGGGATCGTTAAATACCAATCTGATATTTCTCACTTAACATTTCATTGTGAATCCACTTTAGAAGTCAGGCACTGAACAGTTAAAAAAAAAAGTGGCGGAGGAAAAGCCCATGAAGTCAGCTTCTCCTAAGCACTAAGAGGGACCTGGCACTCACTCCCTAACAGAGCCCTTCTCTATATCCCAGGTGCCAGCAAGTGTTCAAAGCACTTTACACAGCCTCATAACATCCTAGCTATTTTCTTTATTTTACAGATAAGGATCCCAAGGGATAGAAAAGTCAGGTAACTTGTCTAAAATCACAAAGTCAGTAAATAGCAAAAATGGATAAACTTACCTACTATTAAGATATTAATGAAAAATCTACCCAGAGACAATTTGAAAAGAATCACGCGGGAAATGAGTATAGCTTGAGAGGCTCTAGCACATGCATAAAAGTTGCTCCCAAAGAACAGACTGGAGGGAATGGTGAAGCAACATATTGAGATTACAGTAAGGTATGTCCCAGAATTGAAGGGCAATATGAGTGTTCAGATCCAAAGTACACAATGTGCACTGAGCATGTAGATAAGTAAAGATAAATCCACACCTTGGCAGACAAATACAACATGCCCAGGTCTTACTACTAAGGGAACAAAAATAAGATGTCCAGCTTCCAAACTGAGATAGAGAGAAACATGAATGCTAAACATTATCAGCTGAAACTGTATCAACTAGCAAAAGCAGGAAAAGAAAAAAATTAAAATGATAGTGGACAGAAAACAAGATTTACTGTGTTAGACTTTATGAAATTGTCATTTTCATAAGTCAAAAATGGTTGAATATCAACTTCACATGGTTCAACCTAAAAGAAGTTAAGATATATCAATAGTCACAATATAGATACACATCAAACTCATCTATTAAAAAGCAAAGATGAGAGTAAATTAAGAATAACAATGATACAGCAAACACTGCATTTAAAAGAAGTAACAATATACTATGAATTGTTTTAAATACATCCAATGATGCAGTCTTCAAAAATAAACTAACCAAATGAGTAAGAGAGACTGTCAAATCTCAAATCATAGTGGGAGATTTTAAAACATGCATATAACTTAATCAGGATCCAACAGATCATGTACACTAAAACAGAAAACAGAAGTAGCAGGCAACCAAATAATTCTATTTTTGAGTACAGAGGAAATATATTTGAAAACCTATACTTTCTAGGTCAGAATAATTCAAGTTTCAACACATTTCAAATAGATATAATTCACATACAGATCATGTTTTCTGCCTATGATGAAAGCAATCTAAAAATAAATAATAAAAAATCAAAAGGCAAAAAGAAATGTACACAGAAACTTTTAAAAATGTACTTCCAAGTTATTCTGGAATAAACAGAAATCAAATGGGAATTATAAACAGTTAAATAAGGATGAGAGCACTACATATAAAACTAGCAGGAGAAACTAAAATGATGCCCAGATGTAAATGTAGAGTCTTTAATGAATGTATTAAAAAACAATAATATTTTCAATAGGTTATGTATTTAAAGAAGAAAACAACAGATTAAAAAAAAGATGAAAATATAATTACATATAAAACAAATTTTAAAGAAATTGGTGCCAAGTGTGGTGGCTCATGCCTATAATCCTAGCACTTTGGGAGGTCAAGGCCGGAGGACTGCTTGAGCCCAGGAGTTCCAGACCAGTCTGGGCAACATAGCAAGACCTCATCTCTACAAAAAGTAAATTAATAAATAATTTTAAAAATGAATAAACAAAAGGAAAAGCTACCTTTTCTTCCAAAAAAATTAAAACCATTAGCAAGACTGTTCACAGAAAAAAAAGAGGAAAGTAACACAATATAGGAAATGACAACAGAGACATAATTGTCCAAAACATTATAAACATTATATATTCATTATAAAAACATTATAAAATCTTAAGCTACAGAAGACAATACTATGAACAATAACAAAAGACCCAGGTACTAAGTCACTGTAAACTACCAAACTCTAATTGCTATTTAGTTAAAGTTCCTGACTGCTAAAACAATTCACTGTGCTCTTTGGAATTCACGGTAACAATCATCAGTAAAACCCTTTTATATTCACAATCTCTTTTCTGAACATCCCCCTCATATTCTAGCACTAATTAAAACATCACCAAGAATACTGCTTCCTGAGTAGTCCCTCAATAAGAAACTGGCTTTTCTTCCGCATCCCATGTTCGACTGAGTCTGGGGGTGAGGGCAGGCATCTTCCTTGTTTTTGCGCCTCATCACCGCTTCAAGACCACTGTTTCTCCCTCTTCCCTAAGAGGCTACAGGTCCTTTGAACAACATACTATCAGAACTTTCCACTGTTCCTTGTTATAGTCACCTGCACCTTCCCCATCAATTTCATCATTACTCCTACCATAATCTTGGTCATTCACGTAGTCAATTTATCAATTTCCTGTCTTCTCAGGGTGTGCTCTGTTCTCTCTTTCAATAAAACTGTCCTTCGCCCACAAGCTTTCATGCCATACTCCTAGACCACCTCATATTTCATCCACTTAATTATGCTATCCCCCAGACCATGACACTTCATTGATGATAATTTCTATATCAAGCTTCCCAATCTCTGGTCACGATTCCTCACCTACTCTCTAACCCCTCCCACCATAGCCCTGGCTTGTTCTAACTCACTCACTCCAATAATCCCAGATCTTTAGCTTCATTGGGACCTCAAATCTCTACCCTTCATCTTTTCACTTCCGGTTACCCTCTACTCTAGTGGATCTACCTAGATCCATGCCTCTATTATAATCACTGCTTTGTATTTCCCTCTTTTTCTATTATACTCACCCGGCAAAATGCCCACCCTCACTACATCCAACTTTCCACTGATTTTGCATCTGTATCTAAGTTGCTGAATGTGGCTAAAGAAAACATATGACCATGCTGAATAACCTCATTTTAAATTTACAACTACAAGCCTCAAGAAGGCTCTCAGCACTATCCAGTATCACTACTGCATTTCTTAATCAACTCTTTCAAACTTTCATATCCCGACAGATTTCTAATACCTTGCCCACCCTCCTCAACCACAGGTGTTAATCTTGTTTCCAATTTCACTGAAAAACTAAAAGCCTTCAGATGAGAATTTCCATACTCCCATCAACACATTTACCATCTGGTATGCATCTGTGATCATGAACACTGGGTCTTTTCCTGCTACACAATGCCTGCATTATCCCTGTTCCTGTCCAAAGCCAATGACATCCTTTCTCATCTACTCAAGTTCAAGGCTCTTGCTATAATACTCCCCTCTTAACTGGATCATTCCCAGTAACATACAAACATACTGTACTATACACATCTTAAAAAGGAGGAAGGCATCTCCCTTGTCGGCACAATCTCCCCAGCTAACACTCCATCCCTTTCTCCTCCCAGCAGCCTCACCTCAGAGGCAATGCCATACCGCTGCCTCCACAGTTTCACCTCCCATGCATTTTCAAACTGAATTCATTATGAAGTGTAACACAGAGTGCACATAAATCTAAACTGAATGAATTATCACACAGCAAACACTTGTGTAACCACCATTCAGTGAAAAAACAGGGGTCACGTGCTGGCGGGGCCGGGGAAATGGTAGCTTCAGGAGAGAGAGGGACTTCGGGCGGCGGAGGCAGCACAGAGGAGGCATTTATGACCTTCTACAGTGAGGTGAAACAAATAGAAAAGAGAGATTCAGTTCTAACTTCCAAAAATCAAATTGAAAGATTGACCTGTCCTAGTTCCTCTTACTTCAATTTGAACCCGTTTGAGGTTCTTAAGATGGATCCAGAAGTTACAGATGAAGAAATAAAAAAGAGGTTCCGGCAGTTATCCATATTGGTGCTTCCTGACAAAAACCAAGATGATGCTGACAGAGCACAAAAAGCTTTTGAAGCTGTGGACAAAGCTTACGAGTTGCTACTGGATAAGAAACAAAAAAAGAGGGCCCTGGATATAATTCATGCAGGAAAAGAATACGTGGAACACACTGTGAAAGAGCGGAAAAAACAGTTAAAGGAGGAAGGAAAATCTACAGTTGTAGAGGAGGATGATCCTGAGCTGTTTAAACAAGCAGTATATAAACAGACCATGAAACTCTTTGCTGAGCTAGAGCTAAAAGGAAAGAGAGAGAAGCCAAAGAGATGCATGAAAGGAAGTGGCAAAGGAAAGAAGAGATCGAAGCTCAAGAAAAAGCCAAACGAGAAAGAGAGTGGCAGAAAACTTTGAGGAAAGTCGAGATGGTCGTGTAGATAGCTGGCAAAATTTCCAAGCAAATACAAAGGGAAGAAAGAGAAGAAAAATCGGACCTTCCTGAGACCACCAAAAGTAAAAATGGAGCAGTGTGAGTGACCTCCTGGGGTCACAGTCGCAGGACCTTCCCCAGCTGTCTCCCTGCTTTGAAGGACTCATTCTTTCTTCCCATTTCCACCGCAACATAGAGTACTATTTGCTTTTTGGCTCATTTTGTTTTCAATACAATTTAATACTGATCAGAGTAATTCTTTTGTACATTGAAATGAGGGGCTTGGTTTAAAAAAAGACCTTCCCCTTCTGCCCCTAGAACAACCAGGATTGGAAGGTGCCACTTTGGTGCTGCATTCTCTTCCCACAGCCTGTAACTTAATGTTTTGTACTTCACTGAATTGTGATGGTTAGAAACTTTCTGTATAGTTTGTGGAAATCATCCGATTAAACATATTGCTTACAAAAAAAAAAAAAATTGAACACCAAATGTGGCGCCCTGCCCCACAAGTACCCCTGCTCCTGTCAACTTCTTTCCTCACCTTTTCCTGTCAATTTCTTTCCTCCCAAAGGTGACGTCATTATTCTAACACTTAATATTAGAGTCCTGTTTTGCTTTCCTCCAAACAGCATTATTCTATAATATATTCTTGTGTGACTATTTTGCTCATTATAACGTTGGTGAGATTAATCCATGTTGTAGTCTGTAGTTTTTGTTAATTTTCACTGCTGCAAAGCATTCTGTTGTATGACTATACCATATTCTACAGCTGACAGACATTTAGATTGTTTTCAGTTTGAAGAAGTACTGCTAGAAACATTTCTGTCCTTGTCTCCTGATGCATATGTTAGCTATCCCTGGGAGTGGAACTGCTGGGCCATAAAATATGTAAATGTTCATTTCAGTAGATATTGACATATTTTTCAATGTAGCTGTACCAATTTACACTACCATAGTGTATGAGTATAAAATAGTATCTCACTGTGGTTTTGCTTATATAAATTACTAATGAGGTTGAGCACCTGTCATATGCTTATGGCCATTTAGATAATCTCTTGTGAAGTGATGCTGAAATCTCTCACTCATTTTTCTGTTGAACTGTCTTTTGCTGATTGGTGTGTAGGAATTCTTATATTTTGGATCTGAGCACTTTGCTTGTTATGAAAGTCATAAATACCTTCTATGCGGTGACTTGACTTTCCAATGTAATTTTCTTTTTTTTTTTTTTTTTTGAGTTGGAGTCACCCAGACTGGAGTGCAGTGGCTGCTCCCAGCCACCGCAGCCTCGACCCGCTGGGCTCCGGCGATCCTTCCACCTCAGCCTTCCGAGCAGCCGGAATTACAGGCATGCGCTACCACGCCCGGCTGATTTTTGATTTATTGTAGAGATGAGGTCTCGCTGCCCAGGCGGGTCTCGAACCCGCGGGCTCAGGCAATCCACTCACCTCAGCCTCCCAAAGGCGCAGGATTACAGGCTGAAGCCACCGAGCCCGGCTCAAATGTAATTTTCTTTTGTTTTTTAAAAATAAACAGAATGTAGTCCAGTTTATCAAATGTTTCCTTCATTTTATTTGGTTTCTTTGTGTCCTGTTTAAGAAGTCTTTCCTTTCTCCAAGATCATAATGATATTCTCCTATGTGGTCTTTCAGGGCTTTACTGCTTTGCCTTTACATTTATATCTGTAATACATTTTAAGTTGATTTTTCTGATGGTGTGAGGCATAGGTACAGTTTCAGTTTTGTCCTTATTTATTGATTTAGAGTTGGAATCTCACAGTTGCCCAGGCATAATCACGGTTCACCACGGTCTGGACCTCCGCTCAGGCAATCCTTCTGCCTCAGTCTCCCCTCAGCCAGCCTCCCGAGTAGCTGGGACTACAGGTGTGTGCCACCACTACTGGCTTATTTTTACATTTTTTTTGTAGAGATGAGGTCTTGCTATGTTGCCTAGGTTGGTCTCTAACTGCTGGGCTCAAGCAAGCCTCCCCCATCAGCCTCCCAAAGTACTTGGATTACAGGCCTCCACGACCAGCCCCATCCTTAATTATATCAGGTTGACCCAGCACCACTTATTTATTTTAGAAGATCCTCCTTCTCCTACTCCCATGCAAAGCCATCTGTGTCCTAAACCACGTCTTCCAGTAGGTATGGACTGTCTTGAACTCTCTATAGCTCTCCCCTTGCAACAACATCACATTATCTGAATTACTGTAGTTTTCAAAGAACTCTTGATAATTCTTCTAACAAGAATGTCTAGTTCTTCCAGGACTCTGCACTTCCAGTCACATTTGAGAATCAATTGTCGAATTACACACATACACATGTGGTTATGATTGGGAATGCATTAAATCTTTGTGGGAAAGAACTGACATCTTTTTTTTTCTTTTGAGTTGGGGCCTCACTCTCCACCTGGGTTGGAGTGCAGTGGCCTGATCATGGCTCACTGAAACTTCAAACTCCCAGGCTCAAGCGGTCCTCCCACTTCAGCATCCCAAAGTGCTGGGATTATAGGCATGAGCCCCTGTGCCCAGCAAAAACTAAGATCTTATAACAGTATCATGATTTTTCTTTTTCTATATAAGTCCTTATCTTTCAGAGACTCATATTGAAGTATTTAGAAATGCTATGCCTTTGCCTGAGGCTGGAGAATCTAATTCTAGTCTTACTTACCTGGTTGTTCATAAATGGCCACAAACCCATGTAGACTTCTCCATAGGGCTGTTCCTACTGTGTCAGCTGGCTTACCCCAGAGCAAGGGATCCCACTGACAGTAAAGGATCAATGTGGAAGCCACAGTGTGTTTTATAACCTAATCTTGAAAGTGCCACTCCATTTCTTTTACCATGTTCTATTGTTCCAACCCTAGAACATCATGGAAAGAGGCTGCAGAGAGGTGTGAACCAGGACGCAGAGACTGCTGGGAGCATCCTAGAGGGTACAATGAGTGCGTGGGACAAAACTGTTAGGACCTGTTGAGACCAGGTAGAGAATACATGAGGGCTCATTACATTATTATCTCTACTTTATATACATTTGAAATTTTCCATAATAAAAGTATTTTAAAACCTTTTTTTAAAAATAGGACATCAGTACAGAGATGGAGCAAGAAGGTGCACAGAGGCTGCCCAGGGGCCGTAATGCTTCCGTGCTACCTTCTGAGCAGCCCAGTCTCAAAGACACAGCAGATGGCCAAAGGGAACTGGGTATTAGCAGCTTACACAAAAAGTGGACTGTCATGTCTAAGGAGTCCTCGTTAAGCCTGAAACTTAGGGCACAAGCATTTGTATCACACAATTTAAACACTGTTCTTAATATCATGAAGTTGTTCAAGGTTCAACAACTAGTGACTTACAATGTACTTAACAGCCACTCATTAATAGAAGTATCTTCAGGAACCATATAAAAGACAAAAAGACATTAGCGGTTAATGTGTTAAGAGTAGTGATATACTTAGTAGTGATGTGTTCAAAAAATTACCAAAACAACTCTGCCAGAAATAACATTAGTTGAGGCTCTTAAAGTAAGTGTAAGGTTGTTTACGATACAGACATCATGTTAACTGTGGACTCTGAACAGAGTGTAGCTTTCTTCAACCATGCTTACAATGTTTAGAAAAGTAAACAGTTTGTGAAAACCCAATTACAAGTAAGCTTCTTTTACCTGATCTTCATTTAACCAACTTGTTGGATAAAGAGACACTCTCCATCCCCTCAGTGTGATTTTATATGCACAATATTTGATAGTTACCTTATTATGACTCGTTCACAGCTAGGTGGGTAATGTAGTAAACTATGTTTACTTCTGTTTTCTCTGAACAACTTTTTAAAAGGTTTCCCCTGGAAATCTTTCATGTCTTATTTAACCTGTATACTTGATTACAAGTTTGGGTGAATGTAGCATTTTATAGTTGAAAATTATTTTCCTTTAGAATTTTGCTCCTATGCTTCCAGAATTGCTACTAAGAAGTATGAAGACATTCTAAGAAACAGTCCTTTGGTATAATCTGCTTTCACCTCTAAAGAAACCTGTAAGAGGCTCTTTTTTTCCTTAGGGCTGAGGATCCTTCATGTTCTCAAATTTACTGTCTTGGGGTTTTCATCTATTGTTCTAAAAAATCAGTGGGCTCTTTAAACCTGAAAAATTGTGTAGTCTAGTCATGAAAAATTTTGTAGATAAATTCTTCCTTCCCCAATTTGATTTTTGTTCTTTTTGAGACTCCTATTATTCAAATATTGGACCTCTTGATAGTCATTTCAATTTTCATATAATTTTACTACTGTCCATCTCTTTGGTACATTTCTTATAAAAGATGTCCACACAACCTGCTACTGCATTTTTTTTTTTTAATTTCCAAGGCCAGGCATGGCAGCTAACATTTATAATTTCAGCACTGGGAGACTGAGGTGGGGAGGAACGCGTGAGGCCAGGAGTTCAAGACTACAGGACAACATAGCGAGACCCCCATCTCCACAAAAAATTAAAAAATTAGCTGAGCATGGTGGCACATGCTTGTAGTCTCAGCTACTTAGGAGGCTGAGGAGGGAGGATTACTTGAGCCCAGGAGTTCAAGGCTGTAATTGGGCTATGATTTATGATTGCACCACTGCACTCCAGGCTGGGCGACAGAGCAAGATCCTGTCTCAAAAAAACAAACAAAAAAAGCCTTTTCTGGTTCTTAGTGTGTCTTTAGAATAGTACCTTGCTCTTGATTTATGGTTGCAATATGTTTTCTATTTTTCAGAGGTTATTAAAGTTTTCTTCCTTACTAGTCTTTGCTTCCTCCAAGTTGCTTTTTTCTCTATTTGATTGGACTTCATTTTATGTTTCAAGGCTTTCTGTGATGTCTAGTATTCCTTGATTATCTGTTTGTCATTACAAATGGAAGACCAAAAGGCTGAATATGAATTCTGAATACACGAGTGGGGCTTATTGACTATAAGTTGCCATAAGGGTGTCAGGCACTCCAAAGTCAATGTCTGAAGACTTTTTTCCCTCTAAGCCTACCCAATTCTGCTGAGAAAGATCATCCAACCTCTTGTCTGGAGGAGGTAAGCCTGGGAGCCATACAGGACAAGGTAGTTAGGGGACTCGGCAGCCAGAATGTACATGCTCACTTCATCTGCCTGCTTTATGCACAGTTTCCTTGCTTAGTCTAGTCCAGATATCTTGCAGTACACTCTTCTTATGGAGCAAATGAACCTCTCATATCGCTGATAGGAGTGTAAAATACCTGGCAGCACATGCTAGAGTTACCTCAGTGTATAATCTACTCCTTTCCCTAAGACACACCAAATAGCAATGGGAGTGTAAGTCCTCCAAAAGACACACACAAGAATGCTGTGACTGCTTTACTTCTAATAGTCAAAAGGTGGGAACAATTCAAATGTCTATCAATGTATAAATAAACCGGCATATTCACATAACAAACCAGTATGCTGCAGTGGAAAAGAATAAACTTCTGATTATGCACTTGTATGAATCTCAAAGGCACAACAGATTATATCAAAAAGAGACTAATCTTATGTTTAAAGAGGTCAATACAATGCCTCTGGGGTAGGAGTACTGACTGGAAAGGGACATGAGGGAATTTTCAGGGGATGATGGAAATGTCTCCATCTGGATGATGGTTACACATGTAAAATTCCAGTAAGCTCTTAATATAATGCTGTGTATTTCACTGTTTCAACTTACACATTGCCTGAATCTTTTTGTTGAGAGTTGAGTACATGAATATTTTGGTAATAATGAAGTTTAAAATCCCTTACTAACCCATTAAGATAAACAACTATCTTCCAGTGCCTGAAATACACAGTCCTAATGATCATTGGTAGCTAGAGATATTATTTTTATCAGCATTTAATTATTTTCTAAGTGGGATAAGTAGTAACTTAGTAATACAACATTCACTTTAAGAACAATCACTGCTAAAGTGTAACTTCCTGGGAAACCAGAGCATATTTTCCATTCAGATACTATCAAGACCATACTAGGTACTTACCCTTCTAACCTAACATCTGGTAAGGATCTGTTGAGTGCAATCATCTCACTCGCCATTAGGTTGAACTGATTGATCTTAAACATCTCTTTCATCTTGTCTTGATCCTCTTTAGGAATGACGACTGGCTTCCCCATTTCTCCAGGACCTTCGTGAGGCTTTTGTACTGGCTCTAAAACTAAGAACAAGGAGGAAACTTAACTTATGCATTCATTTCATAGCAATGTTGTTTCTGTTTAACAACACTGAAGTTTAAACTGTGCCTTCAAAAACCAGAGTCATTTCTGAGCCCTGTCTCTCCCAGACTCTTAACGCCTCCACACCAGTGTCCCGACTCAGGACCTCCTCACCTTGCCCCACACACTTGAGTCACTGCATAGCATTAGCTCCCATCTCAAATACTACTGTCACATTAGTCTCTCTGAAGCACAGGCTTCATTGTTATTCCCACCGTCCCTGGGAGTCCAGCTTCTTTAAGATGGAATTTAACCTAACTTTCCAAACCTGTCACCTGCCAGGCCTTCTTCCCCCATCCTGTAGGACTTCATCTTCCAATCAAATAGCCTAGCCACTCATCCTTTCTCCCAATGAGCCTCCCGTTCTTTTGCTTCCATGCCTTTGCTCACAGTCTCCCCTATCACGTCCCCTTCCCATGCCTCTCTCTATAACAGTAAACCCCTATTTGTCTTTTCAGGCCCAACTAAACTGGCTTCTCCTGCCTACCACCTTCCTGAATCTCTCTATAGTAATCGTTTACTACTCTTGACTATCACATCATTTCATCTAGGGTTCTCATATCTCTATAATCAATTGCTGTCTCTTATTATAATGCGTGTTAAACCTGTCTTATGTGTCCCCTTCCACTAGATTACAATCTCTTCTTGGCTGGGGTTTGTTTGATTCATTCAAGTACCTTCTGTAGAGCTTGGCATAGTGCCTTTATGCGAGTTTTATAACTATACACTGAATTAACATGTGAGTAAAAATGTGATTCAAAATAAGTCAAGATGAAAATCCTGGACTTGACAATAGAAGACATTATAATAAGTTTCATGATTATTTACAGCATCATGAAAGATAATTATAATAAAAAGTATTGTTATCTCTTGATACCTACATAAAAACAGTAAAATGCCAGATCAGTACTTCCCAAACTTTGTTCCTTTTTATGTAATTCAGAGATGTTAATACGTATTCCAAGGAACACAGGTTAAGTATATATTATATTTGGAAAACGCTGTGTTAAACTTCTCATCTTTTAGCTGCATAGAGAATGAGGTGAGGCAAAAAGTGGGATGAAAATATATTTTGTGCACTACTTGCTTATTTTTAAAGCTGAAAGTTTTATTCCCCCGTAGATTGTTTTTAGTCATCCTCAAAACATTTCTATGCAGAAATGGCGACAGCAAGGCAGTATCAAAGCCATCTCTCTTTTGTCAGGTTTCCCCTTTCCCCAGCAGCACCAGCTGGTAAAGGTGACCTGGAGGATGATGGTTTCAGCCGGTTGCAAAGAGCAGCCTACCAATACCAGAGCTGCAGAATATGAAATTATTCACTGTGTCCTCACAACTCTGTCCACAATATAAAAAACAATTTCAGAGAGCCATGAAGAAAAAAATAGTGTACAATAATTTCCCCTTATTCTTAAAAAGACACTAAAATAGTAGGAAATAACTTTAAGAATTATAGGAAACACTAGTAACACAGTTTTTAAAACAAATCCTGCTCAATGTATGCCAAGTCTGTAAGCTCTTTAAATATAAGGGTTGGCAGAGTTTTAGAAAAATTCTCAATGACAAAACTTCTCAACAAGTGTAATAAGAACTGTAATACAAGCCGGGTGTGGTGGCTCATGCCTGTAATCCCAGCACTTTAGGAGGCAGAGGTGAGAGGACTGCCTGAATTTAGGAGTTCAAGACCAGCCTGGGCAACTCGGCAACATCTTGTCCCTACAATAAATAAAAAAATTAACTGGACATGATGGAGCAGTGCCTATAGTTCCAGCTATTTGGAAGGCTGAGGCAGAAGGATCACCTGAGCCCAGCAGATTGAGGCTGCAGTAGCCATGAGTGTGCCACTGCACTCCAAACTGGGTGCCAGTGAAACTCTGACTCTAAATAAACAAAAGAACTGTAAAATAAGTACAGAAGTATAATGCCCCCATATAAGGTAAGCTTTAAAAATAATAAATTATAAAACTCTCAGAGTCATTTCAACTTATTACCTACCTCTGAAAATAAAGAACAATCAGTAGATTTGGGGACTGATAAGTTCAGGAGTCCACAGGAAGTAGCAGAGTTCTGAAGGTGACAATGATCTTTTGTGGATGGCACAGATAACATAAGAGTAGGTGGGAGACATCTAGTGGCCCTGATTATAAATATCCTTTTGTTATTTATGCCCTATTTTAGTATAAGATTATGCTTTATAGAAAAATTAAAATGGAAACATGAAAGTGTTGTAGCTTTTTTTTTTTTTTTGAGTTGGAGTCTCACTCTGTCACCCAGACTGGAGTGCAGTGGCCACTCCCGGTCACCGCAGCCTCGACCTGCTGGGCTCCGGCGATCCTTCCGCCTCAGCCTTTCAAGTAGCTGGAACTACAGGCACGCGCTACCACGCCCGGCTAGTTTTTGATTTATGTAGAGATGAGGTCTCGCCAAGTTGCCCAGGCGGGTCTCGAACCCGTGGGCTCAGGCAGTCCACTCACCTCAGCTTCCAAAGGCGCGGGATTATAGGCTGAGCCACTGAGCCTGGCTTGTTTTAGCTTTTTAACTAAAAAAAAAAAGTGTTTTAGTTTTTTAACTAGAGCATTATGTTTTACATATCTTACATGTACTACCTGTAATGTATTTTTGCTGGGGAGAAAAAAGATCTGAATCTGATCAAGCCTTTGGCGCTAACTACCGATTCACAGGAAATATGGGAGACAGAGGAACATGATAAACACCATTAAAAATATGAAAATTGTGACTATGGGAAACCGAAAAAGAGAAATAACTCCATTTCTTCTTTTTCAATGACAACTAAAACAAGTGGGGGGGGCAAAGAAAAAGAGGCATCCATGCCACCAGGCTAGCCAAAAGCTGACAACTCTCGAAGCTGGATGATGGGAATATGAGAGTTTAATTACCTATTCACTCCACTTTTGTTTATGTTTGGAATTTTCCATGGGATAGGAGGGACATGAAGAAGAGCTCAATAAATTACTATAAGCACTACAAAGTATAAACTTGTTTACTTATAGCATAAGAAACTATAGGAACAGAAACTTGGTCTTGAGATCGTAAAGAACCAGGCAAAAAATGTACAACACATACAATCCTGCTGATGCAATATTTTACAAACTTCATCACTTGCTTATTTATTAATAATCTGAAAATCAAGTATAGTGCTCACATTATATACTCTAACTTGCTGGCACATATGAAATTTCAGGGCCACATTTAAAATTACCATTAACCAAAAGTTACATGACTATTGCATGACTTATAGAATCCACCAGAATATTCTAAGTAAGCAATTAAAATATCCTGAAGAATTAGATGGACTAATTTTCCTTGGCAAAGAGGCTTTGATGAAATGCATGTGGTCAGTAAATATACTTTTACTGCTAACATACTTACAGTATTAGAAAGTAACTAACAAAGATAGTAAGTATTAACTTCCCATGTATTGTACTGGCATGTCTTTTATGTAAATTAAAGTGAGTTCAGTTAAAGTTTTGTTTGAAAACAACTGAAATGAGTTTGGATGTCATTTCATGAACTGAAAAAAATTCCTTGTATAAAACTGT
Organism: Cephalopachus bancanus; assembly: GCA_027257055.1. Lineage (NCBI taxonomy): Eukaryota > Metazoa > Chordata > Mammalia > Primates > Tarsiidae > Cephalopachus > Cephalopachus bancanus. Next base: position 2,087,067 of record JAPVLO010000242.1, on the reverse strand, counting down.
ACATGCAGATAATTTCTAATTTCTATGACAAGGAGTGACAAAGGTATTGTTCAAACATATTACATGAGAGCAAACATATATACTCCAGTTAGGCTTCATTTACATAACAATGTTGATAAGCATCATGTTTTAGAAAACCTATTTACAAAATAAACTACAGGTTCACTCTGAAAGTCCCCAAATAAGATTATCATAGACAAACTACATTACATGCCTCTGTACTTTAAGATATCTTTCAAATTTCTTATGTGTATTTGTATCATGAAAGTAGAATTAAAGAGGTAGAAAGTTATACAGCTCTCTCTGGGGGGAAAAGACTAATAAAATGCAAAAAGAATTTCTCCTAAACTATTTTCTGATCTTACTACACAATTACCATCTTTACTATCTTCATGCTCTATATTTCACTATTCCAAAATACTTCATTTCACATTTTAACATCTCTGAAATTGGGATGTGGCTTTCAATGATAACTGAAATATTTTTGGTTTCATAGTGGTATATCAGATATGCATTCTATAAACACAGGTACCTAAGATGCAATGAAATGCAGCACATTACCTCATTTTTCAAACATCAAAATACTGTCTATAGCTTAATTCACTGGGAACTCTCTGCTACTTCAACATCCTCATCAGTTTCAACCCTCGTGTCAATTTCATGTTCACTTTACTATTGTGTTCCATATATGAAACATAACACTTAAAAAATGGTAATAGTATCTGAAAGCTTTTACTAGTAATGTGTTTTAAGTTTTAATCAGAAGTTTTCTCTATAAACTGTGCTCCGAGGCTTCCTAGTGCTTGATGATAAAATAATTCAAGTCATTAACATTTTAATAATTTGAAAATCAAGTACAGTGCTGGCATGAAAGATCAATTCCTATTTGAAAATTGCATCTGTAAAACTATTGAATATTCTATACAACATCCAAAACCATAAACTGAATAAGTTAATTCTGGAAAGCAGAAGAGTAGTAAAAATATTCCCAGGTTGTAACTCACACTACCTTTGTTTTTTCAAGGGAGCTCAATCTAACTCTCTAGCAACAGAAGCATTTTACTAAAGAGACTGGGGCGTAAAATACAAGTATAAAAGTGTAAAAAAACAAGACAAACCCTTCTGAAATCACCAAAGACTGGCCCAGTATTACCTGAAGCGGGCAAGTTACAAGCCAAGAGAAAAACTCTAGAAAACCATTAGGTAGAGCATATCAACAACAATCCTGTAAAAGGCCTTCAGCATTATCATAAGGATAATCAATCCATTCTACTTAAACCTGGGTCACCTTTACTCACAATACAAAGAACAGAATTTGGTAAATTCCAACCAGCACTGTAAAGTAGAATGTGCAGAAATAAGATCCTTACAATATTAAACAATTACCCTGAAGTGTCATATCTGTTCAATTTTTTTTGTCCTTTTTTTTTTCTTTTGAGTTGAGGTCTCACTCTGTTGTTCAGGCTGGAGTGCAGTGGCAGATCATGGCTCACAGCAGTCTTGATGGGCTTAGACGTGATCCTTCAGCCTCAGCCTCCCAAGTAGCTAGGACTACAGGCACACACCACCTCAACTAGCTAATTTTTTAATGTTTTTTGTAGAGGTGAAGTCTCACTATGTTGCCCAGGCTAGCCTCAAACTCCTAGGCTCAAGCAATCCTCCTGCCTCAGTCTCCCAAAGTGCTGGGATTACAGGCATGAGCCACTGAACTTGGCCTGCTTTTTTGGTTTTCCTATGCCACAAGAAACAAAGATCCTGGAGTTCTGTGTGTTCCACCAAGAGACATTTCCAGGTCAAGGAATGCACATGCTAATTCCGCTAAAAAAGTCAGCATCCTTGTGCCATTACCCAGTTTCCCTCCCCTAACCACTGTACTAGAGAATCTCTTCTGAGGCACCACAGTCATTTGTCACCAGCAGAATCTTAACAACTGCAGGGTTATGACAAGACTTGGGATCACTCAGCAACCATGGCCCTGTGACTTCACATCCCAGCAGACTTTCTGACAGCGCTTGCTCATAAGCTTCAACTGTCCTCTTCCCCTAATCATTTTCCCCTTAGGGATACAGAAACAGTCTGAGACTACCAGCTGCCCCAAAGCACCCTGCCTGAGGTCGTCTCCCCTTGGCTGTGTACCCTCTTCTCACTGACTGCTCAGCCCTTCTCTCACCCTCCCACTGTGGACATCCTTCCCCATCTGTCCCCCTTAACAGCCCAACACCCTGAGGCTGTTGTTGCAAAGCCTCTTCACTGTCTGGTCCTCAAAACACATGGGCTGTCTACAGGCTTAACCCAAATCCAGCTCTCCTCCAGAGCCCACTCACCTCACGACTTTTTCTGGGAGAACTGTTCATCCTCCTTTATCCAAAGGCAATAATGCCACCTCACACCTCCACATGTTTACTTTCAAACCATTTCTCCTTTACACTGTCCTTTTTTACTTTGCACAGAACCTACTCCTTTTCTTTGAAACTCACACCACTAGTGATTTTCAAAACTGTATTAATCTTAGAATCCTCTTTTGAGGATAATCCTTTTCTTACAGCTTTGATACCACTGTCTAACCGGAAGAGAATTTGTTCTTAGGTATTCCTCCTTTCCCCTAAGTTGTAAACCTCTTCCCCGACATACAGAAATAACACATGCATAGAAAACCAACCTTGGCTCCATCCCTTCCTTTATGTATTGTACTACCTTCTTCTCTTAGTGCCGAAGCCTCCTAAAGAATGAGCCGCTGGTACATCGAATCCACAGATCTCCAGAATTACCACTCCACAGTCACAAGAAAGGATCCCATACTGAACAGATTAGAAACAACTCACCCGAGGTGAAATCTTTGAATGAACATTCTTGAGTTTCTATGACCCACTCCCTCTGCCTCCTCCTTCCACCCTGACTTCCTGAAAAGCCTTCTGTTCCTTCAGTGACCCTCCCGGATGGTCTCTGCAACAGCAAGTCTGTCTCCTCTCCTCTATTTCTGCACATGCTCCTTGTACAGCTTCATGCATAGGCAAGGCTTAATCTACCACCTGTGTACTCCAGTCTGATGACTCTCTACCACAGAACATCACTACCAGCATTTCAGAGTGAAATATTCCAAATCCAACTTCATGCACCCACCTTTTCACTGAAGCTGCTCTTCTGCTGTGGGTCCCTATCTCATAGAGATTCATTCAACCCGGAAGACCTGGGAGCTACCGGAGACTTTTCTCTTATCCTCCATTCAAAGGCTCCCCAGGTAATATAAATTCCACTATATATATATGTATATGTATTTTTTTTCATTACCACTCCACCTCCAGTGTCATTCTAGTACAGGCCCCAAGTGCTTTTTCAGACTTTCACAACAGCCCTAAATTGGCCTCTGCCACCCATCTTTCTCTTCTAATCCATCGGCCACATGACCACCAAAGCTTTCTTCTAAAAATTCAGGTCCGATCAGGCCTTACTCCCTTGTTTCATACCCTTCAATGGCATGCCACTGCCCAAAGGATGAAGTCCAAAATCCTTAGCAGGCCACACAAGGCCTTCTGAGATATGGCCCCACCAGCCTCCCAAGATTCCTCCCAGCTCTCGTTCTCCTACCCATCTGCTCTGTTCTCTCACTGGGTTTTCTTGCACATGCTTCTCTCCTTTGCTTGGAAGGTCTTCCCCTGTCCCATCATACCTAACAAACAGTTGTTTGAGCGGATACTCAGTTGAAGCACACTTCCCTACTGCACCTTCTCAGACACCTAGGGTGTGGCTTCCTTTCTGCTCTTGTGCATATCTCCAGAGTGATACTTATTTATAAGAACTATTGTTCTTTCTCTCCCATTATTAGACTGTGAGTTCCCTGAAGGAAGGAATTTTGTCTTAGCTTTCTGTTCAACTTTGTATCATCAGCACCTAGTATGTTAGCCAGCACGTAGCAGAGGCAAACAAAACAAAGCAAAACAAAAATTCACCAAGTGAATCTTCACATGCTGCAGGTCCTAATACTTCTTACTTTCAAGTCTTCACATTTAAGATAAAACATTATGAGCTAACTATAAATGGCAACGAATTAAGTTAGGGTGAGGGGAAAGTTCATCCATTCTACTGGGGAAGAGAATACCCAAGATTCTGACTGTTCTTTGACTTAAATGCAGACACCAAGCAAAACTCTAGCAACAGCTAAGGAGGCAGCATTTTGTTACTTAACAAAGTTACTAAACAGCAGAGCCATAAAGTAAATTTATGCAAATTAATAGGCTGACTTTGAATAAAAAAGTATTTTATTAAAACTTCAGGAATATGAAAACTTAAAAGTTAGGAGTTAGAACAGGTATTACTAGAATCCAGTGCTAGCAACTGAGCCTAATTTTAGACAAATTTTCTGAGAAGAAATAAACAGAACTGGCTATTTAAGCTCATATATGAAAATTACAGTACTGTAAGCAAAGTAACCAATACAATCAGTGGTTTTCCTACTGTAAATTTGGGAGAATTAAGTACCCTTCTCATTATGAAAGTGTGAAAAATTTAAATATGGCTAAATACTCAAAGAATACTTATACTGAAAGAGGAGCTATCTGTATATAATTCCTAGAAATGTGGAATTGCTGTTCAGTCATGTATTCTATAACTAATCACAGAGAGTTCAAAGCCCAGAACAGCTGGATTCCTGACTCTCTCAATGAAGTAATTTTCGTTATGGTTAAAAAAGAATAAAATTTTGTTTGTTGAATTTTTCAATAAACACTGCCCAAAACATCATTATTACCTACCTAGGTCCTTTATACTCATATGTGTTTTTTGTTTTCCATACCAGATATTGCAATTACCTTACTGCAGTCTCTAAAAGTACTAAATGGAGCTACCTACAGCATTAACAAAAAGAACTCTCCAGATCACATCCATCTATAAAGACTTCTTCCCCTTCCAACTGGATGGGAGGGCAGGAGCAGTCTCTTTTGATGGCTGATGACAGCTGCAAGTTTAATGCTCCACTCAGCATGATGACATTAGAAAGATCTTCTGTACAATTTCAATTCCTCCAACTATGAGATTCTCACATTGTTTGGTAACATAAAATAACTTGTAGAAAATTGACAACATATAACACTGAACACAAAAACTGAATTTGGCAATACTATACATGATACTTTGGTACTTTTAACTGTTAGAAGAATCTACAAGATAACTGTAAATACGATCATCATACATACTACTACAGGAAGCCAGTGATTACTATTAACCTAAAAAAGTTAAAATTTTATTTTTCCAAATTAGTAAAAACAAAATTTATCCAAAGAGTTGAATTATAAAAATGCCACTCACCATCCCCAGCAGGTAGTCCTCTCTCCTTTTTTTCATCACATTTGTTGCATTCACTGAAGTAAAGCAGCAGGAACATATCCAAGAGTACCCAAATCAAGGAGGTGGCTAGGACCACCTTGCAATAAGCAAATTTTCTCATGGCACTTTAAGTCAAATGCAAAATTTCAAAATATATATATATAAATATACAAAGATCATGAAAATTATTCCAATCCAGTTTCATCAGAAATTGCGTTCATACCCTATACAGAAAAAAAGAAATAAAAATTAAAAATTCAGAACCTAAAAAGTAAATTGTAAAATTAATCTATATTATGAATATTAAATACCATAAATTATCAACTTCATTCATAATGTGAAATTTTACCATGAAGACTAAGCTTGAAAATCAAACTCGGAAAGATACTTATAAAATATATGAAAAGTAATAGTACCAAGAATAGACAAATAACTCCTACAAATCAATATACAGGAATCAATATATCAATATAATCAATACAATACAAATCAATACAATCAATACAAATCAATACAAATCAATATAACAGGAAAACAGGTACAGGATGTAAACAGGCACTTTGCAGAAAGGAAACCTAAACAGTCAATAAATGTAGGAAATGCAAATTAAAATTACAGTGAGCTACTATTTCACATCCACAAAGCATATGGGACTTCACTACCTTTCTAATCATCTGTCATATATTAAGTGCTAAGGCAAAAGCTATCAATTGCCACAGAAGTTTAAGCAGCCAATGAGTCCAGTGCATTTCAACTGTACACATTCAGTGCCCAGGCCCAAGAATTAACATGAGCACTCTTCATAGCCTGTAGTACAGCTGAGCTAACTCTTGTCCCTGTTTCCCACTGAATTCCATTCTAAAAATGCAAGCCACTAATCATTCAAGAAACAGATTCGTGGATAATGGAAAAAAGCAAGCTTATCATTCGATCTGAGGTCTACTCTTGCCTCTGACAACAATTTTATAGACAGCTCTGATTTTTAGTTTCTATTTCCCACCCAGCTACCTCCCTCTACTCTGCTAGAATATGATGAGAAAATGACTGCCACCAAATCTGGAAAGTCAATTAGGATAGTTTGACTAGAAAGGTTTGTTGAACACAAGGAGGTCATCTTGAAGCATGCTGGAGCAGCCTGCAGGAGTTCAGAGGGTAAGGAATCGTCCTGCTGATCAGGGAGACACATGCCAAGTGCCTTCCAATGAGGTGGACTGTGGAAACATATGCTTCACAGGTGTACCCACACTGAGAGCCATGTAAGCAGATGCTATTAAGGACTGGGATGATGGGCAGTGTGACAGCTTCTTACTAGGGCAACTGTATGTAACATTTTCCACAGGGCCAGCAGAGATGCATTTACCTGAACAGTTCAGGGCAGGCCAGTGAGTTTATCTGTGAAACAAACACAGTAGTTCTTGCCTGCTTCACAAGGCTGCCAGAGAGCAAACGGCAAAAATACTAAGTGATACTTACAAATGTAAAGTTAGAGTATTTATATCCATCTCTCTGGGGACTTGGATCTCGTGACTATATTCCTCCTTGTATCAAACCAGCACTCCCTGACTGCAAGGTGAGAACAAGGATGCCACTTTCATATTCTTACCTTAAAATCATGCTTACTCAATACCTGGTACTGTGTCACGTGCAGTGAACAACTACTGGTAACTATGGTAACTGAGGAGAGGGAAGAGCCTAAAGCACAATAGTGCACAGACATGGAACAAGACTTCTCACCTGCGAATATACATATATAGATACACACATTTATATTTTGAGCTACTTCATGTGAAAAACTACCTCTTCTGGTCACTGGCAAAGCACTCTGCTTGCTACTGCAATATCAAATGTGGCTTTATGGTCTCTAAAATCTAATTTTAAAAATGCCTACAGATTACTTAAATATGAATCTTTGTAACTCTGCATCCACTCCTATTTAATTTTTGCAAGGGGGCACAATTTGTTTTTAAAATTGAAGGTATATGGGAGAAAAGGAAGAGAAAGGAGAGGCAAAAAACAATTCCCAGTTTCAGGTCCGGGTGACTAGATGGATGATGATAAAGTAACAATGAAAGGAAAGAAGGACTAAATCAAAAGTCTGATTTAGCTCACACTGAACGTGAGGAACCTGATGTTAACATGTTCACAGGCAGTCAGGTGGGTAACTGGGTCAGACGTGAAAAGGCAGGTTTGTTAAGCATTTGTATACAAAAAGTAGCTGGAGTCAGCAGAAGGATCAAGATGGCCTAGGAAGAAGACAGAAAAAAGGTGGTTAGAACTTCAGAAAACACATCTTTCCACAGATCACAGAAGACAGACACCTTGAAGAGAGGCACAAGATATAAGGGGAAAGTGGGGTCCTAAGAGACAGGGGAGTTTAGTGGAAGGAGCACAGATAAACAAAGTAAGATCCTCTATGAGACTGAGAAAGATAACAGAGAAGGACAGAACGTCCATAGGGTTTGGTTCTTAGGACAAGGTCATTGGTTAATTTGAGTTTTCTATTACTGTTCCCCTGTGAGGGAATGAGATTGTAGAAACCTTGCTTCTCTCTATAGCTTCAGAGTAAACCCTCTAAATGAAGAAGGAAATAAAAGAATGGAATGGCACAAGAGAAACTACTTGAACCTGTCTTCCCACTTGTCAAGTGTACCTTGCATTTTGGCTAGCTACTTCAAAACCAGAGTACACAGTTTAATTAAATGTATTAGAAATTATAAAAAAATTTATTTCTCTGAGAGTCATTTAAAACAGCATAACTGTATCAGGAAGAAATCTGGTGACGTGTAAATAACATATAAGGAATTTAATTTTTTTTTACTCTGTTGTTTATATTAAAGAAAAAATAAAGCTGGTGATATGATTTTTAAAAATTGAAGATAAAGTACCATGTGTGTTGCCACAAATGCTTGTCACTACCATCAAATATATATGGTATAAAAGAATGGGAAAATGTTTCTTTAAATCTGGCAGATAATTTTTCTTTCTAAAGAGTTGTTTAAAAAATTATTTGCAACAACCATGCAGGTAAGATTCTAATTTTCATATGTAATAAGTAAGCCAATATTATTTGCATTTTGTTTATGGAAAACTAGTACAGTATATTTAATGAAACAACTTCTACTGTTATTCTCATCATTACTGTAAAGTTATTCCTTTATTCCCCATTTATTAAGTTTTTGTATATCTTTCACCATCCTTGAAATTAAGAAAACGGCCGAGCTTGGTGTTTTAGCCTATAATCCCAGCACTCTGGGAGGCCAAGGCAAATGGACTGCCTGAGCCTGTGGGTTTGAGATCAGTCTGGGCAACTTGGCAAGACCTTGTCTCTACAATAAGTAAAAAGAAAAAAGAAAAAAAAATTAGCCAGGTGTGAAAGCTTGCACCTGTAGCTCTGGCTACATGGAAGCTGAGGGCAGAATGACCGTCAGAGCCCAGCAGGTCAACGCTGGGGTGGTTGTGAGTATGCCACTGTACTCCAGCCTGGATGACAGAGTGAGACTCCAACAAAAAAAAAAAAAAAGAAAGAAGGAAATAAAGAAAGAAAAGAAATTAAGAATACAAGAAAAACCAAGTCCAAAAGACACATAAAACTCAGTGGAAAAAAACAAATTAGCAGGTGGAAAAGAGAGCATCAGAGCTGAAGAGACCTGTCCAACAACAAATTGTAGTTCTTTGAGAGATTACAGGACATCAAAACTCTAAAGATATATAGTAAAAATACCTTCAGACTTCACTATTTGATCCAAGAAATTCAAAATCAATTTTATATTTTTGACATAATGTTTTTTATTACTAGAAAAAATTAATATATCACAAAATCAGACTTTTAAAATGATCTTTTCAAGTTTTTTTCTCAAGGTAAAAGGGATACAGTAGTTTCTTTATAAAAAATAGTTCTCATGCAAAATTACTAATGTATTATTAAAGATCCTGTACTAGTCATAAATCATTTTTGGCCCATATTGAGAGTATAACTACTATTAACATGGTCTCCTCTTTCAAAAAGACTAGCCTTTTGGGGGGTAGTGGAAAGGAATTTTACATGAAACCCAAGGAACTTTAATAAGGTTTAGAAAACAAAAGAAGTCTGAAGAAAGAATGTTCCACATTTTCCAGAGACTACTGGTATTGTTTCACCTAAGCAATTTCCCACTCTTCCAGGAGAAGACTGACAGTTCCAATATTCACCACAGCAAAAGCACTGTCACAAAGACAACATTATTGATGACAACAGTGCACCCATAAATCCTAACCTTAGTGCTAAGTTTATCTGTAAATATACACAGACAGAAAAGCCCTCAGTTGGGGCAACTTTGTAGGGGCAGACAGACAAATAAAATCAATAAATCAATACACAAAGTAATTTTTGTGGAGTTTAATTTCCCTCCTAGAGTGTGGTCTGGACTTAGTGATTTGGTTCTAACCAGTAGAATGTGATCACAGTGAAGCGAGTGCCTTTAAAGACTAGATCATAACACACTCTATGGCTTCCTCCTAGCTCTCTCTCAGATCACACACTCTGGGGAAAGCCAGTGCCATGTCAGAAGGACACTCGAGCATCCCTATGAAGAAGTTCACATGAGAAGAAACTGAAGTCTCCTGCCAACAACCAACACTATCCTGCCAGGCATGGAAGTGAGCCCCCTGAAAGCAGTACCAGAAGACCTTCAGATTAATGCAGCTCCAGATGACATCTTGACTTGAAAAATCATGAACCAATACCACCCTGCTAAGCTGCTCCTCCATTCCTGATCCAAAGAAAACATGAGATAATGAATGTTTATTGTTGAAAGTCATTAAACTATTAAGCAATGTGTTACTCAGCAATAGAGAACTTCAACAGAATACTAGAGCTAGAAAGGAAATTCTTTAACCTATAGTAAACATCATATTTTATGATGGAACTTCACATGCATTTCAGTAACATTATAAACAAGGTAAATTATGTATCCTTACTTCAATTTTACATTGTACTGAAGGTCTAAGCAATAAGACAAGAAAGGCATTAAGGATTAGGAAGAAAAAGATAAAATTATCATCAGGAGATGATATGATTTTTACATAGAAATTCTAAAAGAACCAATAAATAACCAATCTGAAATAACTATTTCATCAAGGCTGCTGATACAAGATGAATATGTAACATTAATCATGCTCCTGTGATAATAATTAGAATACATAAAAGAAAACATATTACATTAAAAACAGCTGTAAAAACCAAAGGTATCTGGGAATAAATTTAACAAACTATGAGCAAGGGGTAAAGGAAACCGGAGCTTTACTAAAGGATCCAACAGAATACCTGACTAGTAAAGAGAAAACCATGTTCAGGAGGAAAGAATACCAGGTTTTTCCCAAAACTAATCTACAAAATCAAAATTATTCGAACCAAAATTCAAATGAAGTTTTAGAAGCTGGATTTATTATAAAGGAGAAGTATTTAAAACCATTTGGTACTTTCTGCCTATGTACGTGAAGTTGTAGCCTCCTGGCTTCAGAGCACAGAGTCCAGTTCCTCGGAGTCTGCGTTTCCTGCATGATCATCCTCAAGCTTTACACTAAGATACACTCTAATGTAATCATATTTTCTGAGTCCCATTATTCAGGTTGACAAACTTTAAGAACATAATTAAGTAGACAACATCATGACTTGACTACATGATTAATAAACAGTAATAATTGGATTTACACCCCCCCCCAAAAACCCGTACGGTACTAAGAAACAAATCCATTCAAGTGTGAAAAACTGGAAAGGTGCTACTATAAATCAGAGAATAAAACTGGTACAGGAACAAGTGGCTTTCCATATGGTTAAAAAATAAATTTAGGTTCTACCTTATACCAATACAAAAGTAAATCTGTGAAAAGATGACTGAAGTCAAAGTTGTCAAAACCAAGTAGCAGTGGCTTTGGTCTACCAACTACTAGCTAAGGTGAATATGGCTGGCTCTAAAGTCTCTACTTCCTAAGAAGTGGTTAGGCTAACACTCTGTCACTGTGTTTAAGGTGTCAAGTGATTATTGATCAAAATTTAGCACTGCACAGGCTCATTCACTGGCCCCCCAAAATAAAATAAAATAAATGTTCACTTCTGAGCATATTCTCATTCCAAGTATTTAAAAAATTAGTAAAACCAATCCAAAATTCTTCCCAAAATAAATATTCACATTCCACAAAAAAGCTGGATATTCTTTCTCTAGTTATTTCCCAAGTATTATTTTAAGTTTAGAGGTCAGAAAAACAAGCTTATCATTTGTAGTAGTCATGGTATAAATTCCTATAAAATTTATTGGCTCAAATGTTTCTATGTAGGGCATAAAATGTTTGACATCTTGAATGGAATATCAGATTCTAAAGTGATAAACTGACAATTTCTAGTAATGCCTTCAAAAGTTTGTTTTTTTCCTGTTTATAAAGTATATATTCAAAGCAAAAGACTTGGCAAACACAGAAACGGAGATGAAAAGATACAAACTACCTACAAATGTATATCCAGTTAAATACTATTACTTAATTAATTAAGTGCCCTTCCAGACGTTCGGGATAGTAGATATGTTTTAAAGCAAATTTGTAACACCTATTTTAACTCCAACATTTAATATCTTAAATGTCCTTATGGAGGGTGGAGGGAAGGAGATGAATGTAACAAGTAGTTGCATGAGAGATGATCATGCTGTATTTTGACTTTTTTTAACAAGCAATGCGCTCAACAGACCCACCTCAACCACTGAGTATCATGTTTTAGGCAACATCGTAACATCTTATTGTTAATAATATCCTAATCATAACTTCAAAACAGCCCTGATACCACAAAGCTATGTCCAAAGCCACATATACTGGTTTACACTTAAAGGACATACATATAACAGACACAAATGATGGTGGCTTCCTGGTTCATAATTCTGATCCTTAACCTCCCATCTCCTCACTCAGGATTCCTTCTGGACCCAGTCCCTTGGGCACAGGATAGTCATATGACCTAGTCAGGCCAACCACAGGACCTGGCCCCTCAGCCTCTTGAGTCACAGACCTGGAAGGCTGTGTGCTAAAACTGCAGTCAGTCACACTGCCTCCCACATAAAGAAAGCTCACCTGTAGCCAAAAAGAATGACACTAGGCAGAGGTGCGCAGGAGAGGCAGGAGGTCCTGACAGTGATCAAGTTCTGACTCTTCCTTGGCTTTTATGACCATCCTGGAATCCTATCAATCCCCTTTTTTGCTTAAGAGATATTGAATAGAGTTCTTGACTCCACCAGAATGCTTGATTTTACCCATAAGCCACCCATGCCAAGCAAGGCACAGGTATACCTTGGCAATATTACAAGCTCAGTTACCACAATAAAGCAAATATTGGAGTAACATGAGTCACACAATCTTTTTAGTTTCCCAGTGTACATAAAAATTATACTATACTGTAGTCTATCAAGTATACAATAGTATTATGTCTACAAAAATGCATATACCTTAATTTTAAAATACTTTATTGCTAAAAACGCTAACAATCATCCAAGTCTTCAGCGTGCTGTAATATTTTTACGGGTGAAGGGTCTTGCCTTGGTGTTGATGGCCACTGACTGGTGGTTGCTGAAGGCGGGGACGATTGTAGTAGGATTTTAAAGTAAGACAACAGGCTGGGTACAGTGGCTCACACCTGTAATCCCAGCACTTTGGGAGGCTGAGGCAGGAAGATCACTTGAGACCAGCCTAGGCAATACAGCAAGACCACATCACTACAAAAATTTTTTAAAAATAAGCCAGGGGTGGTAACACATGCCCATAGTCCCAGCTACTTGAGAGACTGAGGTGTAAGGATCAACTGAGCCCAGGAGGTCAAGGCTGTGATGAGCTATGATCATGCCACTGTACTTCAGCCTGGGTGACAGAGAGAGACTTACACTCAAACAACAACAACAACAAAAGACACACACACAATAATGAAGTTTGCTGCATCAATTGACTCTATCTTTTCAGGTAAGTTTATGGACCATTCTAAGTCCTCTGTTGTCATTTCAACTATGTTCACAGCACTACCAGGAGTAGATTCCATCTCAATAAGCCATTTGTTTTGCCCATCAATAAGAAACAACTCCTCATCTGTTCAAGTAATGAGATTGCAGTAATTCAGTCATATCTTCAGGTTCCACTTCACATTCCATTTTCATGCTATTGCCACCATATCTGCAGTGTCTTCCTTCATTTAGGTCCTGAATCCTTCAAGGGTTAGAATCAACTTCTTCCAAAATCCGGTTAATGTTCTGACATCCTCTCATGAGTCAGGAATGTTCTTAATGACATCTAGAATGATGAATCCTTTTCTGAAGACTTGTCAATTTACTTTGTCCAGGTCCATCAGAAAAATCACTGTAAGGCAGGTATAGCCTTATGAAATGCATTTCTTAAATAGTAAGATTTGAAAGTCACAATTACCCTTGGTCCATGGGCTTTAGAATGGATGTTGTGTTCGCAGGAATTAAAACATTAACCTCTTTGTAAATCTTTAACAGCCTCTTCGAGTAATTAGGTGAGTTGTAAATGAGCAGTAATATTTAAAAATAAAACTTTTTTCCCCCTGAGCATCAGGTTTCAACAATGAGCTTAATATAGTCCATAAACCATGCTATAAACAGGTGCGCTGTTCTCTAGATTTTGTTTCATTTGTAGAGCAAAGGAAGAATAGATTTAGCATAATTCTTAAGGATCCTAGGATTTTCAGAATGGTAAATGGCCACTGGTTTCAACTTAAAAGTCAGCAGCTATATTGTATTAGCCCCTAAAAGGAGAGCCAGTCTATCCTTTGAAGCTTTAAAACCAGGCACTGACTTCTTCTCACTAGCTATGAAAGTCCTAGTTGGCATCTTCTTCCAGTAGAGGCTAGTCTGTCTACTTTGAAAATCTATCTTAGCTAGATCTTCTGGATAACCTGCTGTAGCTTCTCCATCAGGGCTTGCAGCTTCACCTTATACGATTTTTGTTTATTTATTTATTTATTTTGGTTTTTTCGTTTTTTTGAGTTGGAGTCTCACTCCATCACCCAGGCTGGAGTGAAGTGGCATGCCCATAGCCACCTCAGCGTTGACCTGCTGGGTTCCAGTGATCCTTCTGTCTCAACCTTCCAAGTAGCCAGAACCACAGTCACACACTTCCACATCCAGGTAATTTTTGATTTATTGTAGAGACTGGCAAGGTGCCAGGCTGGTCTCGAACCCACGGGCTCAGGCAACCCACTCGTCTCAGCCTCCCAAAGTGCTGGGATTACAGGCTGAGCCACCAAACTCAGCCTCACCTTATACTTTTATGCTATGAAAATGGCTTATTTCCTTAAACCTCAGGAACCTATCTCTGCTAGCCTCAAACTTATCTTCTGCTACTTCCTCACCTCTCTCAGCCTTTTTTTTTTTTTTTTTTTTTTGAGTTGGAGTCTCACTCTGTCGCCCAGACTGGAGTGCAGTGGCACGCTCCTGGCCACCGCAGCCTCGACCTGCTGGGCTCCAGCGATCCTTCAGCCTCAGCCTTCCAAGTAGCTGGAACTAGAGGCGCACGCTACCACGCCCAGCTAATTTTTTGATTTATTGTAGAGATGAGGCCTCACCAAGTTGCCCAGGCAGGTCTCAAACCCGTGGGCTCAAGCAATCCACTCACCTCAGCCTCCCAAAGCACGCAGAGGATTACAGGCTGAGCCACCGAGCCCAGCTTCTCAGCCTTCATAGAGTTGAAGAGAGTTATGGTTTTGCTCTCGATCAGGCTTAGGCTTAAAGGAATGTTGTGGCTGGTTTGATCTATCCAGACCACTACAACTTCCCCGATGTCAGCAATAAGACTGCTTCCCGTTCATGTGTTCACTGGAGTAGCACTTTTAATTTCCTTCAAGAACTCTTCCTTGCCATTCACAGTTTTGCAAACTACTTGGCACAAGAGGTCTAGCTTTCAGCCTATCTCAGCTTTTGACAAGCCTTCCTCACTAGGCTTAACCTTTCCTAGCTTTTGATTTAAAGTGAGAGGCGTGCAACTCTTCTTTTCACTTGAACACTTAGAGGCCACTGTAGGGTTATTAATTAGCTTCATTAAAATGTTGTTGTGTCTCATAAAACAGAGCAATTAGAACACACATAACATTTATTGATTTAGCTGTCTTACATGGGTACAGTTCATGGCACCCCCAAAACAACTACGAGAGAAACAAAGATCCCTGATCATAAATCACCATAATATATATCATAATAATTAAAAAATGAAAATATTGCAATAAATACCAAATGTGATACAGACACAAAGTGAGCACAGGTGGCTGTACACTTACTCAATGCAGTGTTGCCTTCAATTTGTAAGAAAACGAACAAACAAAAACCAACATCTGTGACGTGCAATAAAACAAAGTATGCCTGCATTTTTGAGTCACAAGTCATTTCAAGTTCTATGAACATGTATTGAGTACTGGCCAATGCTAGATACTGTGTCAGGTACTGCAGATGGTACAAGCATGCAGGTAACGACCCATACCCAATCACCTAATCACACTGTCAAACACATATCTAAGAGACATGCCATGTTACAAAGAAAAACACCAACTCAGGAAACCTGGCAGGAAAAGAAACATCCAGATAGGGAAGTTTCTAAACAGCTTTTTTTCTTCTTTTTTTTTTTTTTTTTGCACTGTCGCCCAGGCTGAAGTGCAGTGGCATGTTCACAGCCACCACAGCATCAACCTAACTAGGCTCAGACAATCCTTCCACCTCAGCCTTCCAAGTAGCGGGAACTACAGGTGCTCACTACCACACAAGGCTAATTTTTTGATATATTGTAGAGACGAGGTCTCACCAAGTTGCCCAGGCTGGTCTTGAACACATAGGCTCAGGCAATTTTCTCTCCTTGGCCTCCCATCTAAACAGTTTTTATCAGAAGGCAGCATGACATACAAGGTTTTGTTTAAAGTAAGTTTTTTTCTACAGTTGTTTTGTTTCTGGCTCTCCTTTACCTAAAACACTTTAATGGCTTCCTATGTACTTAAGACAGTCATAGCCATTGGCTCATTTTGTTCTAAAGAACATAGTGCAGGATTCACACCTAAGAGAGCCCTCACTAAAGAAATTTCAGGGTCAAATATATCAGGGAAATGTTTTACATTCTACTTGACCTTTAAGATTCATATTGCATATCAGCATACTCATGGGTCTATGCAGTTCTACAATAAGGAAACCTATTTATCTATGTGGACTCAGAATTTCCCATTTCTGAGGATGAAATTTTCTTCTTCCACTTTGTCTTTTTTAATATATATAGCATAAACAGGTTTAAGTAGCAATAAAGTAGCAAAAATTGGTTCCATGTCTTGGAATCAGGCAATTTTTAAACAAACTATGTGATATTTACTTTCTGGTAAACTAATATTTCCATAAACCTAAAAATTCTTTTAAAAAGGAACCCATTGTGTATTAAAGCCAATCACAAGGAAGGCTTTCACAAAGTGAAAGTTAATTTTGTAACATCTTAGCTGTCTTAAGTTAATACTTCTATATGGTTCTTTAATGTAACATATATATATAATACAAATAGCTGTGGACAAAAATAGAAAATACAAAAGTTGCTGCCATTACATAAATCCCTAAAAGAATCTACAAACTGCTCAGAGAAATAAAGTCTGTCAATTATCTTGACATCAATTATTTTTCCTAAGTTTAGAATAACATATGCTAAAGACTATATTTAGCATTAAATATTTCATTCAGCGAATGCAACATTATATTATGTAGGATACTGTGAGAAAAGAGTTAACACAAATCTGTTTTACTTAGTTGTTGCTAATCTCTAGGGAATGCTGGGAGCCAGGGCAATGACCCTAGCCAAACTCTGAGAACTAAACTCTTGGAGTGTTCACAGTAACTATTTAATGATCTTTTTGTGTATGTTTCAGGCAGGGAGTCAAGATGTGTCAGGCTATCTGCATTGTTTTAACATAATCATCAAGATTTATGATGTGTACCTGGTATCTGTTGTGGGGTCCTAAGTTTCATTTGCGAGAACTGGTCATATGGCCGGATGTACTTGTATGGCCAGCTTCCTATAAGAACTCTGGACTGTAACACTGGTGTGCTTCTCAGGCAAGAGAGACCTTGTATGTGTCTTTATCAATCACAAACATGTGAATCTCATGACGAAAGAACCTGTAAGCCTATGCCTGTCCTCTCTACCATTAACCTTTTTCCTGCTGTTCCTGTACTGTATCCTATGCTGTAATGAACCTTAGCCAGGATTACAACTTCACATGGAGTTGCATGAGACCTTCTAGAAAACTGGTGGCAGCTAGAACCCCACCCCAAAGCAAATACCATTAAAGCATTTACTTGGTTTGTCATAATATCTACTCTCACTGTTTGTCAGAAGCTAGATTATCACAATCTCTTCAAATGAAAAAATCAGTGCACAGGACAAAAGTTAACATAGCAGGCCTGAGGCTACTATCCTTAGAGAGGACTGGTTAGTAAAGGTGGCCCTGGCTGGCACCTGGAAACTTGAATGGTGAACAGTATCTTACCTAAATGATAAACATGACTCATTGTGCCTAAACCGTTTATACAAACAATAAAGTTTATGCTAAACACCTGCTTTCCTTCTGGGAAGTTGGAATTTTGGTATTTGGCAGAGGGTGCCTACGTGATCAGCCCCAATGTAAGCCTTGGGCACTGAGTCTCTAATGAGTTTTCCCGGTAGGCAACATTTCAAACATGCTGTTGCAGTTCGTTGCTGGAAGAATTATGCACATCCTGTGTGACTCCACAGGGAGAGAACTCCTGGAAGCTTGTGCCTGGTTTCCTCTCAACTTTACCTCATGTGCTTTTTCCTTCTGCTGCAATAAATATATGTGCTGAATCCTGTGAGTCCTGGCCAATCAGTGAACCTGGGGGTGGTCTATGGAACCCCTAACACAATTAGCATAGTAAAACAGGAGTGTCTATTAGGCCGAATGCTGGAATTTAAATGGGGGTTCACATTTCAGTTTCAACACTTACTAGTTACATGACCCTAGCAATGTTACTTTATTTGCAAAAACCTGAACTCTTTATTTTTAAAACAAGAAAAACATAAACACCTTCTAGTTCCATTGCACCAAATTAAATGAGGAAGTGAACAATACACTCATATACCACAGTACAATTTAAATGATATTTCTAGAGGTACTTTCTTAGATGAAACAATCGGAAACCTTTCATATGTATACTGAAGCAATGAGAATTCAAATGGTCAAGTGGAGCTCAAATACAAGCTTTCACCCCATATCTTTTAACATTGGTTCTGCGAATGATTTCCTGATCACCTTACAGAATTACTGGATAAGTTACAGGAGGTGAACCCCTATAGATAAGTATCTTTCAATTTCTGAAACTGATCTTTATTTAGCCTTCAAACTGACCTCCCTGATGAGAAGTAAATGCATGAATTAATTAGTACTGGGACTATGATTTCTTGTTACATTTCTCAAATTACTAAACTGGAATTTTAGTACAAGCCATTCTCTTGTGTGTATGTGAGGCATAAAGTCCACTTAACAAGAGTTTTGAAACCTATGGAGATGTAAGATCAAACCCCAATGTAAAAAGAAGTAAAATCCTGAAGTCATTCACTCCCAACTATCAACTTACCCCAAGTGGTTTTTCAAATGAATTCATATCCCAAATCCACATGTCCCACATCTCCTGTTGAAATATAAATTTCCTAAAATCAGTTTATTTCAGAAAAACTCGATCATCTCCCCTTACCTCAGCTACCCTGCTCCACTAGACTGTAGGTCAGTTGCCACTTGAGTGCAAGGACCGTGCCTTATTCATCCACTTCCCCCATGCTGAGCTCAGTACTTGGCACAAAATATATGTTTAATGTCTATTACATGAATGAGTGAGTCAGTGAATAAAGTAATACTGATATCCAACATCAAGCTCAGTGGAAATACTATACAATTATCCCTCCTCTTCTTAGAATATTAGCTTTCCAGGTAGGAAGGACAAAGACATCCAGATAGCATCTGTGGCAGACACTGTCTGCTTCTTATTGCACCTCCACATTTTTCACTGCTCTGGACCTTCCCAACTGAATTCGTTCTCTGTGAGGCTACCTATGACTGATTGATCCAAACCAACCATCACTATTCTATTCCTCTAACTAGTACATGTGACCAAAACCTGACTAAAGGGACCTGAGGGGAAGTCTGTTGAGAAGCATTCAGAAAAAGTTGTGCCCCCTCATAGAAATGCTGAAGAAGAAACTATACTTTTCCACCTTTGGATGTGGTTTGTATAGCACACTTACTTAGAAGAGCTGTAGCTATCTTGAGGTCATGAGAGAAGCCACTATCAACACACTGAGGATGATAAAGTGAAAGCATGGAGAGCACACAGGGCCCAGATGATATCATGGAGTTAGACCAACTTTGAGATCTCCTAAAGTCTGAACTTATTATGCAGAATGATAAAGTCCCCAATGGTTAGCTGGGAATTCTGCTATTATAGTCAAAAACATCTGATATACCATACCATTCTGTAACCTATAATTATCGACTTAGATAGATATGTATCCAATAAAGAAAAAATAAAGATATAAATCAGTGAAAGATCTAAATTAAGAAGTCTACTTTTTATAGGAGACTGCATAGAAGTCAAATTTCACTATAAACAACTACAAACTAGAACCTGGTATATGACAAGTCTATCTTAGACACAGCATTATTTAAACTATCAGATAATCACATATCTCCAGTTCACTCAAACTCTGTCAAATATGTGCAAGACACAATGCTAAATGGTTGGATGCACACAAACATGAAAAAGGTTCAGTCCTTATCCTCAATGGCCTTGCAATATAGAGAAAGAGATAACAAGGTGAATTTGTTTGGTATTTCACAATTAACAAAATGCTTTTTATATCTTTGCAAAGATGCCAAAAGTTGCAAGGGGCTACAGTGCACCAAGGGGAAAAATAAATGGTAGGGAGGATGATGGAGAATTGGGAAAAATTAAGAAAAGGCAAAGGAATATTTATTTCAATTGGACAAAACAGTGTGAGTTAAAAGAAAGAGACAAGAAAATACAGGGAATGTCTGAGGAACAGCAAAGAGAATAACTGGGAGATATGAGTAAAGAGGTGTGTTTGGAACAGAGGAAATCTTGATTATCATCATAAGGAGTTTGAAAAGCAATGGCCAGGTAAATCATTAATTTACTCCCACATTCTTATTTTTATCTCTTTAAGACAAATGCCAAGTCATTACAATAGAACACTGTATTGAGGTTTCAGAAAATATTCACTTTTCCCCCCTAATCATGAACTCAGACATTAGGAATACCTCCCACCATCAACAGTGGAAGATGCCAGGGAGTCTGAGGACCAGAGAAGTAGAAGAGTCAGCAGGCACATCCTCCATTGCCAAGAGCCTGCACTATTTTCCGGTCATGGAGTCCCCAGATCTCCAATGTTTTGCTATGTGTTTCTGCCACAATACCATCCTCTTTATTGGCTCCTCCCACTCTGCCCTGGGTCTGTTCTCAGGCCCCTGACACCATACACACCCTTCCTGGGAAGTTCATCAGTGGTACAGCTTCACCCACCATGCACTGAAAGTTCCCATATTTGCATCTTCTTCCTGGGACTCTGGTTAGGGTGCAAGCTTCCCCAGCATGGGAATTATGTTTTTCACCCCTGAGCCCTAAAAATGTTATGAAATGTCAGATGAGAACAGAAATTTATCTCCAGAACAGCCTCTTCACCCAAGTGTTATTCTTTATCCTTTCCTAATGCTTTATTTTCCATTGCAGCACCAACCACTAATTTACACAATAACATATATTATTTAAATTGTTAATTGTCTTGTAAGCTCCAAGAAAGAGGACAGGAACTTTATGTTATTTAATGCTATTGCTAGCATTAAACTAGCTCAGTAATTATTTATTAAACAAATAAAAATACCAGAAAACAATACCATATGAGAAGGATGAAAGGTAACTGAAATTAAAGTATTTTAATGTGTTTAGTTAGGGACAAGGTAGAGATATTTGATTAATTTTGCACTTTTTAAGATCAAATATTATGTTGGGAATTAAAAGGTAACAGCTAGTTAAGTAAAAACAGAATGTGTAGTAAGTTAGAAATCCAAGTTGAAAAAGAAGGAATAAGAAAATCAATTAAAAAGAAAATGTAAAAGGAATTTAAAATGAAAACCACACATACAGAAAGAACAAACTGAAATGGTAGGGGGAAATCCCAATATATCAGTTATTATAATTAGGACAAAAAGACTAAATGTATCCATTAAAAAGATAAATTGAGCCAGATGTGATGGCATACACCTGTAGTCTCATCTACTGGAGAGGCTGAGGCGAGAGAATCGCTTAAGGCCAGAAGTTCAAGTCCAGCCTGGGTAACATAGTGAAACCCGGTCTCCACAAAAAATTAAAATAAAATATAACCTGGGCATGGTGGTACATGCTTGTAGTTCCAGCTACTCAGGAGGCTGAGGCAGATGGATTGCCAAGGAGTTTAGAGTTTACATGAACTATGATCATACCACTATACTCCAGCCTGGGCAAGAGAACAAGACTCTGTATCTAAAAAATAAAAGAACAAATAAAATTAAATTAAAAAGACAAATTATCAGATTGGATTTCAAAAAAAAAAAAACTAAATGCTATTTATAAGACATACACCAAAAACATACAGATCACAAGGATTCAGAAAAGTTAAAAGTGAAAGCATTGGAGACCTACACATACAAACGTGGAATAGCTTATTCTAGACTAATCTGCCTACAAACAACAGCAGTTACCAGCCTACACTGTGCAGAGTTGCTGAAATTCAAGGAGGAAGTCACAATTATATTGACTTGAGGCATAACAGGATGAGGTTTGGAGCCAGCAGAGCAACTGGAAAGTGAGGGAAGAAATATAAGAAAAGCAGTGCTGGGCTCGGTGGCTCAGCCTGTAATCCCACGCCTTTGGGAGGCTGAGGAGAGTGGATTGCCTGAGCCCACGGGTTCGAGACCCGCCTGGGCAGGCAAGACCTCATCTCTACAAAAAATTAGCTGGGCGTGGTAGCATGTGCCTGTAATTCCAGCTACTAGGGAGGCTGAGGTGGAAGGATCGCCGGAGCCCAGCAGGTCGAGGCTGCCCAGCCACTGCACTCCAGTCTGGGCGACAGAGTGAGACTCCAACTCAAAAAAAAAAAAAAAAAAAAGCGGTGGCTCAGCCTGTAATTCCAGCACTTTGGGAGGCCGAGGCAAGAGGACTGTCTGAGCCCAGGGGTTCGAGACCAGCTTGGGCAATGTGTTGAGATCTCGTTTCTACAATAAATCACAAAAACTAGCTAGGTGTGGTGGCATGTGTCTGTAGTTCCAGCTACTTGGAAGGCTCAGGTGGAAGGATCACCTAAGCCCAGTAGGTAGTGGCTGCGGTGGCCGTAAGCATGCCACTGCACTCCAGCATGGGTGACAAGAGTGAGACTTCAACTCAAAAAAAGCAAAGTGAGGACTCCAAACTATTCCAGATTCCAGAAGACCTAAAGAGAAGCAACAGCTAGATGGCTGAAAAAAACTGAACAAGGATATTAGATGCTGCCAACACAAGAGAGGCAGAGTTTGGAATTTAAGTCTAATCAGTTAATTGCCTGCGGGAACAACAAAGAATCAACACTCTTTAGAAGAAAAGAGAATTGAGGGTCATAAAAACATATTATCTATAATATCTAGCATACAATAAAAAATTAGTAGACATAAAAACAAAAAAATGTGAGTCAAGAAAAAAACAGACAGTAGGTATTGAACAGAAGATGACCTAGATGTAAAAACCAGTTGACAAGAACTATAAGCAGCTATTAGAAATATGCATAAGAAGTTAATAATAAATGAAGAGAAGAAACTCTTATTAGATACATTCAAAAGGAACCACACAGAACCACATAAAACACAAAAATACAAAGCCTGAAATGGAAATTCACTTGATGGGATTAACAGCAGATTAGAGACAAGAGAATATAGGGTTGGTCAATTTAAACACAGATCAAAAGAAATTACCCCGTCTGAAGATCTGACAGAGAAGGACAGACTTTTTAATGAATAGAACCTCAGTGAGCTTTGATACTTCATAAAATTTAACATATGTGAAATCAGAGTCAGAAAACAAGAGCACAGAGAAACAGGACACAGAAAAAAAATATTAAAAAAAAACTGAAAATGTCCACAATGTGGGGAAAAAACATAAAATTGCAAATCTAAGTCCAGTAAATCCTAAGCATGATAAATACAAAGAAAACCACAACTGAAGCACATCATATTTAAGGTGCGGAAAACCGCAGATACAAAGAAAATATTTAAAGTACCTAGAACAAAAACGGAATATTATGTACAAGAAAAAAAATGGGTGACTTCTCCTTATATGAAGCAAAGTCATTTTCAGATAAAGAAATGCCAAAACAATTTATCTCTCACAGGCCTGCACCATAAGAAATGCTAATGAAAGTTCTTCAGGTAAAAGGGAAATGACATCAGATGGAAACTCAGATCTGCAGAAAGGAATGAAGAACACCAGAAATGGTAAATATATGAACAGATATAAAAGCCTGATTTCTTTTCTCTTAATTTCTTAAAAGATGTATGATTAGTTAAAACAAAAATTATTATTTTGCATGCACAACTTATTAATATGAAGATGTAACATATGACAAAATTAGAGCAAAGGATGTAGGTAATTAAGTAATATTATACAGTTGCAAGGGACCTATATATTACATAAAATACTCAGCACCCATTTGTAATATTTAAAGCAAAAACAAAAGAACTCCTGGGAAACTACAACTAGGAACAATTTTGTTAAACTGACAAAGAATATCTATCCCAAATCTACAGCAAACAAACCACTTACTGATTAAGTGTTGGAAGTATTCCCTTTACAGTTCGGAAAGAGACAGAGACAGATGTCTTCTATCACTTCTTCCTGCCAACAATGTATTAAGGTCCTATCCAACACAGTAAGACAAGAGGAAGAAGAAAAAAGAATTAAGTATTAGAAAGAAAATTATTTTAAAAAGACAGAAAACCCAAGTCACTAAAGACAATTAGAGCTAATGAGAACATTTAGCAAAGTTGCTGGAGACAAGATCAACATACAAAATTCAATTGAATTCTTTTGTACCAATAGCAACTAGAAAATTGCTTAGAAAGATCTAAAAAAATACACTATGCTCATATATGGAAGGTTTACTCAAGAAATAAATTCTTTTGATATTAATCTATGTACTTAATACAGTTCCAATCAAAATCTCCACATAGTTTAATAAATGTGAAAAGCAGATGCTTAAAATCACATGGAAGAGCAAAGTCAAGAAAGCCATTACAATTCTGAATGACAAAGAGAACTTTGTCTACCATATATCAGCTATGGTAATTAAGTCAGTGTGATACACAGATACAAATTAAAATACCAATGAAATGGAAGAGAAGCCAGGCATGGTGGGCTCATGCCTGTAATTCCAGCACTTTGGGAGGTTGAGGTGAGAGGACTGCCGAAGCCCAGGAGTTCAAGACTAGCCTAGGCAACATGGCAAGACCTTGCCTCTACAATAAATCAAAAAATTAGTCAGACAGCCGGGCTTGGTGGCTCAGCCTGTAATCCCGCGCCTTTGGGAGGCTGAGGTGAGTGGATTACCTGAGCCCACGGGTTTGAGACCCGCCTGGGCAGTGAGACCTCATCTCTACAATAAATTAAAAAAAAAAAAAATCAGCTGGGTGTGGGTAGCGCACGCCTGTAATTCTGGCTACTCGGAAGGCTGAGGCGGAAGGATCGCTGGAGCCAAGCAGGTCGAGGCTGCGGTGGCCGGGAGCGGCCACTGCACTCCAGTCTGGGTGACAGAGTGAGACTCCAACTTAAAAAAAAAAAAAAATTAGCCAGGTGTGGTGGTGCACATCTGTAGTTCCAGCTACTTGGAAGGCTGCGGTACAAGGATAACCTGAGCCCAGCAGGAGGAGGCTACAGTGACCATAGCATGCCACTGCACTCCAGCCCTGGGTGACAGAGTGAAACTCCAACTCAAAAAAAAGAAAGAAAGAAATAGAAGAGAGCCTAGAATCACGTCCATATAAATATGTAAATTTGATATAAGACAGAGATGGCACTATAAATCAGGGTAAAAGGGGCAGGTTATTCAATAAGTATTCATCCATATGTAAAAACAAAATTCCAAACTCATACTATACAAAAAAAAAATCATTAAAAGATTTGAGAATATAAATCTTTAAAACTCTAAAATAAAATATAGACAACTATCTTCATGTCATTGGGCAGGGAAAAATTTCTTAATACTCAAAATGCACAAACCATAAAACAAAAGAATGAATAACTTCCATTACATAAAAATTTAAAAATTTTAATACAGTCAAAGACTAGGAAAAAATATCCATAATACAGATAATGAACAAAAGATTAGTATCAGAATGTATTAAAAACTTCTCCAAATCAAAACAAAAACACACACAATTGAAAAATGGCCAACGGATACAAATGGGCAAATCACAGATAAGGAACAATCAATGAACATACAGAAATATGTTAAACCTCAGCATTTTTCAGGAAAATGAATCTGACCTCATCAAACTGGCAAAAACACAACTGTTAGAAAGGAATAAAGAAATGGGACACTCAGACGCTGTTGCTTCCAGTGTGCTTTGGCACAGCCACTTTGGAAAGCAATCTGGTAGCACTACCCTATTACTCAGCAATTCCACTTCCAGGTACATACCCTGGAGAAACTCTTGCACATGAGTATAAGGAGACATGATTGCAGGACTGTTTATAATAGCAAAAAAAAGTAACAACCTAAAAGAGCATCAGCAGGAAAAATGATACAATAATATCATAAAACAGGAAAAATGAATAAACTATAATTACGTGCATCACTATGATTAAACAATGTTGGACGAGATAAAAGCAATTTGCAGAATACGCACAGTATGCTCCATTGATATACACTTTTAAAACATATTAAAACATATTTCTTTTGGACACAAACATATATTGTAAAGATAGAATGATATGCAGAAAAATAACATACCAAATTCATATTAATGGTTTCTGAGGAGGGTAGAAAGGGCTTCAACTGCATCAGAACCTTTTAGATATAAAATATCTAAATTGTGGCATATTGCTGGTTGTTCATTCAATATCTATTTTCCTGTTTTGTTTTGTTTTTGAGTTGCGGGGGGTCTCTGTTGCCCAGGCTGGAGTACAGTGGTATGATCACAGTTTAGCTCACAGCTCACCGCAGCCTCAACCTCCTAGGCTCAGGCAATCCTTCCACCTCAGCCTTCCTGAGTTGCTGGGTCTACAGGTCTAGCTAATTTTTTTTATCATCTAGTAGATATGAGGTCTCACTATGCTGCCTAAGCTGGTCTCGAACGCCTGGGCTCAAGCAATCCTCCCACCTTGGCCTCACAATGTGCTGGGATTACAGGAGTGAGCCACTGCGCCTGGCCTATTTTCCTCTTCTTTTTTATGACTTCTGCTGTATTACTAAAAAGTGGCAATTAATCTCCAGTTTGTCTACAGATTAGCGTGGCCAGTAAGATAAAATGAGAAATCAGGGTATGCGGTTAAGAATTTTGAAAGGGCCAACTTCACCAGAAGATGGGTCCTTTTGCCTTACCCCTTCTTTGACCATGCTGCCTGGAATGTGAACCAATAGATGGAGCTGCAAGGACCTTCCTTGCAATCAAGAGATAACCTTGAGAAGGAAAGACACAAGCTAAGGATTGCAAATTAGATAAAAGAGCTGGGTCCTTGGTGACCAACAGCTGCCATATCCTGACAGAGAAAAACCCAAACAACATAAAATACCTCTATCTTGTTTAAAAGCACCTTTTGGGGGGGGCGGACAAGGAAGAATGCAAGGATCTTTCAGATGCAGTCAAACCTTATGCTAACTGATGCTGACAGTTAAATTAAAAAGAAACAGGACAAAATGCTAAGACGAGAAACAGGGGGAAGAGGATTTCATGGCTGCTTCTTAACTTCTGCTAACTGTACTTTTTAACAGGTTTTTAATTTTTAAAAAACTTTTACTTCTTAGATTTTAAATAGAGATTCTCAAATGTTACCCAGAAACAACTACTGGTCCACGGAAAAAACTAAAATGCAAAGGCAACACAAATAAACATGTATATGAGGTGGCCAACCAAAGTGGATAAAAATTCACTGGAAACTTGACAGCCACACTACTGAGAGCACAGACAGCTACTATACTATTGTCAACAGTGCTGCCACTGCCAGTTTGGATAACAAACAAGACTAAGCTTCTACAGTCTCTTGGCTCTGGGCGATGGATGAGAAGACCCAAACAATTTGCAGACTAAATGGAAACCTCTGTTGTCTTTCCCTTTCCCCTATTTTTCCTTTTCCACTCATTCTCCAGAGACCAGTGCCACACTTTTCCTCTTCTGCGGCTGTATAATCTAGAAGGAAAGACGAAAGAAAGAATATGAAGGGACAGTAATACCCTCAGATGAAATTTTGGTTGTCTTTTACATTTGCAAACATAAAGGTCCTTTTGAGAACTACTTCTCTTAAAATACATTTCATGTTACTTGAATACTAATCAAGTGAACTTTTGGGATCTAAAAAGTTTTCAAATTTGTTCAACAGACTAAATAAAACTCAAAACTAGGAATAGGGATGGATTTTAGATTCTGGGCCAAATAGCCTAGAAGACTTACCACTGAAAAAACAAAACAAAAAATCTGTTCATTTACTGGCATTTTACAGAAAGACAAGTGTTTTAGTTAATCATGAATTCTACTTCATGGATTCATCACAGGTACCAAACACTGCAACACACAATGGCTTTCTTTTCTTTCCTTAACTGGCCAGCAATTTGGTACATCTGTTTTTGTGTTGGTGTTTTTCCTAACTTGGTTTCCCTCTTATTTTAGTTTCTCTCTAATGTCATTTAACTTCTCTTATCATTTATAACCTTAGTGGTTGTCCTGCATTCTCTGCTGCTGATTGTTCTGTGAATACCTACTCTCTGCTTCACTTTCTCCATGTGGACTTCTCTGTAGTCTCAGACTGCTTTTGCATTGAGACGGGTTAAGATCCATTCTAGGGGATGACACCTCAAAAGCCTCTTTTTGAGATTTTTTTTTTTTTTAGCACTTTGGAGGTCTGATTGTAGGATTTGCTTCTTGCTCTCAGAACCAAAAAACTCCAATGCAATTAACTGTCATTTACTTAACAATGTAATAGAAAGTTAACAAGTGAATTGTTGAAAAAAATCCCTGAACTAATCATGCTATTTAAATCACATCAATAACTCAAAACATTTCTTCTGTATTTTTTAAAATTCTAATTCTCAAAATTATATTCCAGTAAATCCTCTAAACACTTGGATCATCTTGCCTGTCCTTCTTAAATACACTAAATAGTTGCACATGCTTATTATAGATAAAAATGTAACTAAAAGTATTTTTTGTAGATGACATTTCTCCACCTAAGTTTTAGAGAATTTAAGAATTAAGTTCATCCATGAGCAGTCTTTTTCACATGCACATTACAGTCTAGTCTCAAGCTTCCTTCTTACAACCATAAATTCAAAAGGAATAACTAAAATGTTTTAAAGATATATTTAGTCACAAAAGCATACATTTAAATAAATATAAAGTAATTGTACACCTGTAGAAGTCCTAATAGTATTGCACATAATGCTGTCTCATTGCACAAGAAAGATTAGAGAACAGTTAAATTTAACTACAACTTTCAGTATTGCATTTGGCTATACTGTTAACAACATTGTCTTATACACACTAAGTGCTTGATTCTCTCCTCCCGCAAAAAGAACACCAAAGCAGTCTTAAAAGATGAAACTTTACCTGAAAAAGCAAAGTTTAGCTGTAATCCCAGCATTTTTGGAGGCTGAGGCAAGATGATTGCCTAAGCCCATGGGTTCGAGACCAGCCCTGGCAACTTGGTGAGACCGCATCTCTACACTAAATCACAAAAATTAGCTGGGCATGATGGTGCACACCTGTAGCTCCGGCTACTTGGAAGGCTGAGGCAGAAGGATCGCTGGAGCCCAGCAGGTCAACGCTGGGGTGGCTGTGAGTGTGCCACTGCACTCCAGCCTGGGCAATGGAGTGAGACTCCAATTCAAAAAAAAAAAAGAACCCTAATCTTAAGAGTTATAAAAAAAGAAAAGAAAAGATGGAGAGAATGGAAGATAAATAATAAAAAACTGTTATTACATTATTTCTTCCTAAGAAAAGCTTTTTCATAAAAACTAAATGTACTGTGTAGATCTTGTTTGAGTTTTGAAACTACAAGTCAACTTAAAAAGATACTTTAGGGACTACTGGGGAAATTTGACTATGGACTGGGTATTAGATGCTACCAAGAAATTATTGTTAGTTTTGTTAGGAATTATATAAGCATTATGGTCATATTAAAAATGTTCTCATTTTTAAAATATTCATACTGAATAATGCTAGAGATAGAATGACCTGATGTCTTCTATTGCTTTAAAATACTTGAGCTTGGCAGGGTAGTGGAAAGGTAAAGCATGTGTGGAAAAATCTTGGTCTTTGTTGAATCTGAAGGATGGATACAGGTTTGGGGATTCATTTTACTATTCCCTCTACTTTTATGTATGCTAGAATTTTTTTAAAATACGAAATTTTAAGAAAATAACTTTTAAGTGTGTTTCGGGTAGCTAAAAGTTAAATTAAGATTACCAATGGATTTAACATTTTACTTTGCCGGGCCAACTATTACACACACTGGTGTTTTGTGAATAAAATCAAGGCATGCAGACAGTTGTTCACGTAACTTAAATTTCATAAATATCTATTTACTCTATATTCCAAACATTTATCAGACCATGGGAGAACAACTAGCTGGTGTCACTGTCCTGAAGGAAACAGTCAGTATGAATGCCTGTAATAAATGATTCTTCATTGTCTGACAGGAGGGCTAAGAGAACTGTAGCCACAAACAGGAACTGCAGGGGAAGGTGTATGAAGCCCACAACATGCCACACGCACTATGATCATACATCACCGCTGCACAAACGGAAGAGGAACTCCTCCTGAAATTTTGTTTGTTTTCCTACCAGGCCCCGCCACAACATAAATTAGTCAGAATCTACCTGTGCACGGTTCCTCAATGGATGATTGTGCATTACAGAGAGTTTTGTTCTAACAACAGCACTTTCAAGTGGGTTTTATCTCCATTTTCAGCTGAGGAAGCTGAAGAGTCAGAAGTTTTAGGAGTGGGCAGAACATCACCATCAGGGAACTGGAAGGTCTGAGAGGCCACACAAGAATCTGAAGAGTGGCTTCATCCAAAGGAGGCTAGAGCCCTGAAAAGGGGCACCAGGGGCAATGCTAAAGGCTACAGAGAAAGATTAAGTGACACTGGGAGCGTTTTTTGCCAGGTATCCAGCAAGCTATAGTGAGTTTGGAGATTCAAACATGTCACTAACACATCAAGTGTTTTACAAACTGTGCTAAATGAAAGAAATACATATTACTCAAGACTTCGGGTGAGGATATTTCAAGTCTTAGTACTAGCCACATTAGCCATATGAAATGCACGTCAGATTAAAAAAAACCCTAGAGTTCCCAAAGCAATAAAGGCCATCTTCCTTTTAATAGGGCTATAAAGGAGGAGAGGAAGAGCATAGCAACAATTACTGAGCACTCACTGTGTGGTAAGTACTTTTATAGGCACTATATTACATAATTCCCCCAACAACCCAATGAACTAGGTACTAATATGCTCATCATCTTACACTCTAAAAAGCTAGGTAATTTGGTCAAAGTCAAGGCCAGAATTCAAAATTAGTCAAGTACCAGTAACCACGGCAAAGACCACGAATCTGTTCCCTTTACACTGTCCATCTCTGGAATGTGCACAAATGGTATCATACTATAATGTATTCTTCTGCTATCTTCTTAATCCAACTTTTAGAACTCATCCAGTAGATGTATTATATATTATAGTTCATTAACTTTGGTGTCATAGAGTACGGATTTTTAAAACTACTACTTTTGTAAATAAAACTGTATGGGAAAACAGCACGCCCATTTTTATGTATGGTTATGGCTGCTTTTGCACTATGATAGCAAAGCCTGTAGCCCTAGCTATTAGGGAGGCTGAGGTGGGAGGATCACTTTAGCCCAGGAGTTTGAGAATGCAGTGAGCTATGATCACACCACTGTACTTTATTTAGCAGCCTGGGTAACAGAGCAAGACTGTCTTTTGAAGAAAAAAAAAGTATCTAAGTATTTTCTACTTAGGTACTTGTGACTAGTCTTTAAACTCTCCATGCATTAGAGATAAAAGCATGTAAACAAAAGCCAAAAGATCTTAATTTTAGTGTAGCCAAATCAACCTTTTCCTTCAATAATTGTGTTTTTTGGCATCTAGTTAAGAAAGCCTGAGGTTAAAAATACTCCCTAATATTTTATTCTGAAGGCTTAAGTTTTACCTTTCACAAGTAAGTCTTGAATCCATCTGAAATTGGTTTGTTATATAGTATTAGGTAAGAAAACCACTACTTTTCATGTGGCTAATAGTCCCACCACCACTTTATGAGTATTCCATTTGTTTACTTGATTTCTAACACCAGCTATCATATATCAGGTTTCCACGTATGTAGAGTTCTGCTTTGTGCCTTAATTTCCTTCCATTATCTGTTTATACTGTATCTATTTGTTTATCCTTGTCCTAATACTACACTATCTCAGTTATTAAAGTTCTACATTAAATCTTAAAATCTTGTAGGACAAGCACTTGCTTCAGGAATATCTTAGCTATTCTTGACCCTCTGGAGTTCCAAATAAATTTTACAATGAACTTACCAAGTTCCACAAAAACAAACAAATAAAATCATACCCTGGTAGGGTTCTTTTCAACAGCAATACATTTATATATTAATAACAGAAACTGGGCTCAGTGGCTCAGCCTGTAATCCCGTGCTTTGGGAGGCTGAGGTGAGTGGATTGCCTGAGCCCGCGGGTTTGAGACCCATGTGGGCAACTTGGTGAGGCCTCATCTCTACCATAAATCAAAAAATTAGCTGGGTGTGGTAGCGCACGCCTGCAGTTCCAGCTACTTGGAAGGCTGAGGCGGAAGGATCGCCGGAGCCCAGCAGGTGGTGGCTGTGGTGGCTGGGAGCGGCTACTGCACTCCAGTCTGGGTGACAGAGTGAGACTGCAACTCAAAAAAAAAAAAAAAATAGAATAACAGATATAAGAAAGCCTTTTTCCATGTGAACACAGTATATCCCCACATTTATTTAAATCTTCTTTAATGTCTTTCAGTACATTTTTTGTAACTTTTAATTTAAAGATCTTGCCTTCTCTTTTTATGTTTATTCCTAGGTAGCTTCTTCTTTTTACTATTGTGAGATATTTTTATTACATTTTAAATTATAGTTTACAGTAATAGAACTAGTTTTACCATACTGTCCTTATATTCAGCAACTTACTGAACTATTACTAAACCTAAAAAATTATCTGCAGATTCTTTTGAATTTTCTGTGAAGATAATTTATATTGACTCTAAGGAATGACCATTTCGTTCATTCCTTACAAGCCTTGTAACTTTTTCTTTTCTTATTATACTTGACTCATACCTCCAGTGCAATGCTGGAGACACGAGACAACAGCAGACATCCTTATACTGTTGCTGATGACCACTTAACCATTAAGGTTTCCTCTATCAAGCATGATGCTTGCTGTAGGTTTTTCACAGATGCCCTTTATCGGGTTACAGAATTTCTCTTCTATGCTTAGTTATGAGTTTTTACCATAAAGAAAGTTGAATTTTAATAAATTCTTTTTCTGCATCTTTTAGGATATAACTTTAAGCTGCTTGTGTAGAAAATTACATTAATAGATTTCCTAATGCAAAACTAAGCCTGCTTCCTGGAATAAATTCTTTGTTCAATAGGTAATACTTCCTTTACATATTGCCAAATTCAGCTTGGCTAATAAATTTATACAATCTTGCTCCTTAGCAATATTTTTATACTCTCTAAAACATATTAAACATTTATTTTATATCCGTATCTGACTGACAACTAGAGTATCTACAATTTTTGAATGCCTGATTACATGATCTGCTTACTCTGCTGATTAACTCACTGTGGTTTATTGAAGTGTTTTTGATTTTTTAAAATTGTACACTCATGTTCCTAGAAACGTTCCTTTTGTCAGTTCTCTGAGACCTGCGTTCCTATATTCTTCTAGTGAGAATTTCATTCAATTCTCACTTGAGACCTGAGAACGCTTTTCACTAAATTTTTGTCTTCTTTTCATTTCTTTCATTATGAAGGTAATATGAACTGCTACTCCAAATCCAGTTACAGTGGCCTTATAGTTATAACTTCTCAGGGAAGATAAATGCGCCCTTGTAATGAGAAACAAGCCAAGACAACGACCTTCCCTACCCCACCCCTACTCTTTCCACCCCATGCTTTTCCAACCCCTGCACTGCAAGACGGGATTTCATTTTTTTCTATTTACTCACTAACACCTTTCAGGGAGTTTCAGGCTTATAGAAAGGTCTCCGGATCTTACTTCTTACATTGCTTAATCCCTAGACTCTGTCCAATACTTCACAGTCACCCTGCAAAAGTCAAAGTTCTTGGTTTCCAGGGATCTATGGAAACCACAGAGCCCTCAGCACAGCAACCAGTATCGCTACTCACTAACCTCCCTGGAACTAAGATTCCTTGTTTTGGACCTCTGAGAAGTTTCCTGACTTCCCTGTCAGCTGAACTATGTATGTAAAGGATATTTTGACTATTCAGTTCAGTATTTTTAACATTTCATAATGTGGGACTTTTTTGGAATCTCTAATCTGCCACCCCTCCAGGAACAGAAGTCTCTAAAAGTTTTGAATAGTCACTTCACTGAGTATTTTTCCTCAAAAGAAATGTACCTCTACTTCTAAAAACCAAAGGAACAAGGATTCATTTGATTAACAGGTATGTGTCAAACGCTGTTCTAGGCACTTAGCACTTATCAGTAAACTAAACAAATCAGTGCCTTCAATGCCTATGTGGGAGGAGAGGTTCAGACAGCAAACAATAAACATAATTAAACTGGATTACAGCACAGAAGGTAGCAAGCACACTGGAGGGAGAGAAGAAACTGAGCAGTCAGTAGTGCCTGGGGGTGGGGAGCTGTGATCTTAAACAAGGCAGCTATTACTAAAACATTTCTTACTTCCCCACCACACACCACCAATTAATTTTTATTAAACACCAAATTATAGGAGACTATGAGTATTTTCCTCTCCTCTTGGTGTCAAGTAGGATGGAGAGCAGTCCACAAATATATTAAACATACACGACGCCATCTACCTCAAAGAAACCGGGACACACTTTAATATTAAAAATTGGAGTTGCTCAAACATTGATGATGTTATTTTAAAAATTAAATCAATGAAATTTAAAAATAAACATGATAGGGTCACAGTAGATACTTAATGATTATTGAAAGAATGGTTAAATGAGTAGAATTCTCTTTCACATTTCTAAAAATAAGTAGAATTTAATTAGTACCACTATTATGTAGTTCTTCTGAATTTTAAACCTAATCCAGAAGATAACTTGTCCAATTATATCTCCTTTTATCTTTTATGGAGATGTGCCCTGTCGCTTCTCAGCCTTTTGGCTAAGACCAAGTGGAGCTGTGCCCTATTTATAGCTCTTTCAAACAGGTTTTTTCTCTTTTCATAAGAGTCAGGCATGGAGTTGAATTACTAAATCACACCTTAATTTCTATTTAATATTTCTGGGCTAAAAACAAAAACAAAACAAAAAATAAATCACACCTTAAAATGTTTAAATCCAAACCCCAAACGGTATTTTGCAGCCTTGTAATTATTTTCATTACTTTTCTCTTTATCTCTCAATTTTTCCTCTCTCTTAAAAGGCAGACAATAAAGATAGAAATCACATAAATACTGTGTTACAATTATATATGATAAATGATCTATTTTTTCATGATAGAAGTAATAAAGAAATAATGAGACCATTTTTTGTTGTCCGTCAGATAAAACTCCAAAGGTCAGGATTTACAAAATTTAGAGACAGGATTTTCATGTAAAAATAGAAGCTTTACAAGAAACTTTTGTTTGGACCCCTTTTGCAAGAATGATTAGAAGCAGTTTCACATAGAAACAAAATAGACTGAGTTGAGAATGCCTCCCAAACCAGCTGGTGGTGATGCTACCTGATGCATCCACCATCCATGCCTGGTCTGACTCTGGTCGGCTGCCAGTTCCTCCACTCTCCAAACCATGAGAATTCTGCTTGTGTTTGGCAAATAGAATTAAACTACCAATTCCCAAAAGTTAACTTCCTCCATCTCCTTACTTTTGTTTGATTATGTATTGAACCCCAACTGAATTTTATATTACATACTCTCAGATGTGCCAAGAGAGTAAACTGTCTTTGAAAAATCTGAGTTAGATAATATTATAGGACATAATTACTTCTATAAGGTTGCTGCAAATTATAGTCAATTTTCTGACTTATATAAAACTGGAAAAATAAATCCCAGAAACAAAATAAGGTCTCTGATCATAATTAAATATTGTTTTGTGAAAGCAAATCAATGGTAATGTACTTAAGGGAAAATAGCCTTGATAAAATATTAATACTTGTATTTCAATGCCTAAAATGTTACTAGTAAGCTATGAGATATTAAAAAGCTATTAAATAAAATACTGAAAGTTGCACTATGGCACAGATCAAAAATCTTCACAGGGCACTCATCTACCTTAGAGGTATCAATCCCTTAGCCGTACAGTAGCTTAGCCAAGGAATGAAAAGAAGGCAAAAGCAAGTCTCTGAGCCCCCTCCCCCAATCCCTACTCCCTAACACATGCACCATAACTCTAACAGCTCCTTTTTGATCTGTTCTATATCGTGAAGCTTGTTAGAAAATATTATTTGAAAATGTATTTCTGCTACAAAAAAGTCTGAAAACCATCCAACTGAAGCAGCAATTCTTAAAACATAGTACAGGGACTCCCCTCTCCAGGGGCCAGCAAGACCCTTTCAAGAGGTCTGCAAGGTCAAAATTCTTTATACTATGTCAAGACATCACATTCCCTCCTAAGTACATGGCTGAGGTCCAGAGGCTACATGACATGCAATAGCAGTAGACCGAAGAGAAGGCATAGAGTCCAGTTATGAGAAGCCAGACATTAATGAGATGTGCACAAATGTAAAACAATGCCATACTTCTCACTAGTTTTGTTTTGAAAAACAATTATTTTTCATAAAAGTAGATTTATATTAACATGTGATGGGTGTACTATTTTAAATGAATTTAAAAATCTTAAATTTCTATATTTTATCTTTAATATGGCAAATATATATACACACAAATCCATAGAACAAACTTTGGAGTCGTCAATAATTTCTAAAAGTGTAAAAGCGTTTATAGAATTCTAGGATTGAGAACCACCGATCTACAGAATAAAATTCAAAATGCACAGTAAAAAAGAATCCACACTTACATTCAGTCCACAAACATTTATTAAATGCCAGCTTTATACCAGAGGTCTAGATCTAGAGCAATAAACAGGAAGGACAGACAAGGTTTCTGCTCTCATGGAATTATAGTCAAGTGCTGGGACACAGACAACAAAGAAAAGTGACAGCCATAAGGAGCACCCCGTAAAGAAATAAAAAGAGGATGTGGAATATTAGCAGGGACTGGGTGGCTCTTTTACACCTGGTGATCAGGAAAGGTTTCAGAGGCAGTGCATTGAGGAGGAGAGTAGAAGAGCAAAGAGTCAGCCACAGAAGATCTCTTCTCAGAAGACCGTTTCTGGGACTATGTCCATCACAGCCGCAACCACACCCTGGTTCCACCTTGCACCTTTCATGTGCCCTGCTCTTCAGTCCCATCCAACCACTCCCAGTTACCCAACTATGTCATCTTCACCTGGATCCCATGCACAGAGGTGTTGCTGCCAATGTCACAATGGCCTCACAAATTATTCCTTGACATTTGAGCACTCAGCAATTCCATAAAAGTATACCTGCACGGTTCCAGGCACAATGAAGATGAAAAAACAACAAAATTGAAGTGATCTATGTTCCAATCATTTCAGAAATATTACTTTCAAAACTACTTTCTACCTCTATCAGAAAAAATCAAATGTATATTGCAGATGAATCAAATCCTAGGGATTAATTTTATTTTAATTAAAAAACATTATTATTTAGGATGTCAGCATTACAACATATGTCTTCAACGTAAAGAATCCAAGGGGATTAATACTAAGCAAAGAGTGAGGAGTTTATTACGATCAAGATATTTAAAAAATTTACTCTGTCTCTTTAGTAACTGTTTTCTCCCAAATGCTTCTGATACATCATTTCCACCCTCCATTTTGAAAAATAATTCCCTTACAGGAAAACTTTGTTTTTGGACAGTCCCAATAATATCTATGATGCCCAGACAGCAAAGAATTAAAACAAAATGTAGAACCATAATTAACCCAAGTAAGCTATCGTGCACAGCAGTGCTTTCAATTCATACATTTAACACTTAACCTTAGAGCAAACAGAGAAGTTCAACAATAGCAACTGTGGGGTCAGGTAGTTTCCATTGCAAGGTGACATAAATATGGTTGTGCTATGACTGGTGGATGGAAGAATCTATTAGTTTAATGGAGTGAAATACCAGCCTCCAAAAGGAAGAGATACAAACAAAGGAATCTGACCTACAATTCCAAACCCCACTTGAAACATTCCAAGGGTCTGACCTGGGATTTTAACCATGTCAAAATTCAAATGCAAAATGCTACTTTAAAAAGGAGGAAGGTGGCAATGAGGAAGGTCTTCCCTTAAAGAGAAGTCCAGAGGCTATGGTTATTCCGCCCTTTCTCTAGTATACAGCAACACCTGAGAGAAAATTCTATGTCTCCTAGAAAAAACTAGGGATACCATCTAGAAAGTGGTACTTCCTCTCTTGAAGATGTTTTCTAGCTAATTGGTCTAAAAATGGCTTTAAAATAAGCAAGAACTTAGAAAATAATCAGGGTAAGTTTAATACCATCACCTACCCCTAGCTTTATGAGGGTAAGTCTTGAAGCCTTGTCTGTTACACGTCAAGCAGAAAGACAAATGAGATT
This sequence comes from Cephalopachus bancanus, assembly GCA_027257055.1. Taxonomy (NCBI): domain Eukaryota; kingdom Metazoa; phylum Chordata; class Mammalia; order Primates; family Tarsiidae; genus Cephalopachus; species Cephalopachus bancanus. Next base: position 2,048,566 of record JAPVLO010000242.1, on the reverse strand, counting down.
TTCTATTTCTCACAACACTGTGACAGTCATTAGTGCTATCCACCAAACATTTCTGGTTTTCTTCAAAGACATATAGTAGGTTTGCATTTTTCCATCCCTAGAAATATATGTTAGCCACATGGCTTGCTTTGGCCAATGATATCTGAGCAGAAATGTCTCACTCCTATACAAAAACTTTATGAGAACCCACAATTTGCCCTGCTCTCTTCCCTATACAATGACAGGGCAGCATTCAAGACAGAAACTGCTCCTTCAGCTTGAGTCCCAGAGGAAGGATGAGGCAGAACAAAGGCCACAGTCAATCAGTAACAAAGCTAACACATTTTGTTATTTTAAGCCAAGGAGATTGTGGGATTATTGGTTAGCAGAGCATATCTCATCCTATGTACAAATATGAATGTCTAAATACTCATAATTGTTTGGCCAGAAATGCTTACACAAAGGCAAGTTTTCACAGTGCTGTGTCTTCTTATGATGCTAAAAAGAACAGTATTTAAAAAAACATATGCAGGCAACTGAAAGCTTGAAACGAGATGCCTAGTTAAGGTTTAAAGTTTGGCTGGGAAAAAGACCCTGTCTAGAAGAGTCAAATATAAATACTCATAAGCTACTGGTTTTTTTCTGAAATAAAAATGCTTGGGGCGAATAGACTATGAAACCATAATAAATATAGTAAAGATCTGAGATGCCTCATTGTTTTTCAAAAACCTTTCCTTCTTAATTCCCAATTAAGTTTAACCAGATATTTCTAATGGGTTCCAAAATTAAAGACATTTGAGGCTGGGCATAAAGGGTCATGCCTGAATTCCCAGCACTTTGGGAGGTGGAGACGAGAGGGCTGTCTGAGGCCAGGTCAAGACAGCCTGGGCAACTTGGCGAGATCTTGTCTCTACAATAAAATCAAAAAATTGGCTAGATGTGGCAGTGTGTACCTATAGTTCCAGGTACTTGGAAGGCTGAGGCAGAAGGACCACCTAAGCGCAGCTGGCCGAAGCTGCGGTAGCCATGAGTGTGCCACTGCATGCCAGACTGGGTGACAGAGTAAGACTTTGACTAAAAAAAAAGTATTTGACATGAAAAGTACATTATAGCTTATCCAGGGCAACCTCCTTGTTATTTCTGATCAGGAAATTTATATCTGGTGACATACATAGTTAGTGGCAAAGTAGAAACTACAACCCAGGTCCTCTGAGTCCTAATTTAAGCAGTTTCTACCTATCCAGGTTGGGCGACTAGCCTACTGGACAGTATCTTAGTGAATATGCAGCAAAAAAATCCTGTATTTCTTCCTTTCCATTACAATTCTGCTGTACTATATCAGTGAAGATGTCGTCAGCTATAAGTGAACAGAAATTCCACCTCAAACTGCTTAAAAATTTGCTGGTTTACATAACTGTTAGTCCAGGGGGAGGGTGGAGTTCAGTGCTGACTTAATCCAGCAGCTCCAGCTCCATCCCTCTACAATTCTTTTAGATTGCCCATATTCCTGGGCTGGTTTTTCTCCTTGAGTCTGATAAAAAGATTACTACAGCATCTCAGAGCCTCATACTCACATAAAACAATGTCTACACAGAGAGGTGGCCTTTTCCCATGCTTCTGACAAGGAAAACTTTCTTTCCCAGAAGCCTCTGCAAAACTTTCCTCAGTCTAAAATGGTAACATGCCTATTTCTGAATTAATCCCTAGCAAGGGGGATGGCATAACCATTACTGCCTTAGATCACTCAGGGTCCACCACTGATTGCCACACAGTGGGAAAGAAAAGAAGCCATGATTGAGAGACAACCACATGCCACTACAAGGACAGTCAAGGACTCCTACAGTCCAGGGAGCCTTGGGAAGGTAAGGAGTTGTCTCATTAGCTCTTCCCAAATAAATTAATTGTGTGTGTCACAGACACATGATGCTCTCATTAAAATTATGTACAGAGAAAGTGATGTTACCAAAATGGCAGAGTTAGAAGCAATCTGACTTCACTCTCTCCAACAGAAAACCAGAAACAAATATCTAGCACGAAGATTATTACCAGCAATATCCCAGAACTGAAATTGGAGGTTGAGATGATCTCCAAGATCACAGAGAAGTAAAAAACTCCAAGTAGATGGTAAGAGATGACACCTCTACTCCAATATGCCAGACACTGCACATGGAAAATTCCTCCCAGTCTCACAGTTTCTGCACTGGAAAAAGTGAGATCAAGAAAAATAGTCAGCTTCCCCACCATCTTAGGTGATGGTTCCTCCCTCAACCCACAGGAAGCATAACAAGTACCCGTAGGGGAAAAAACCCCTGAAGGCAGCTAGAGACAAAGATGACAGGTGGGACTAGAAACCTCAGGCCGTGAAACTCTGTTCTTCACCTTAGCCAAAGGAAATCCCAAATAGGAGTGGCAGCACCACACCACAGAATGCACACTCCATGGGTCTTCTGGGCACAAACCTCTAGCCAACCTTCCCACACAGCTAGGATAGCCCCCACACACACCTCCACTTCCATCTGAGACAGCCAAGACAAATCTGTGCTTAATGTGACAGCCTATGCCAAAAAGGAGGCAACAATCTAGAATCAATGGGCATCATAGGCAACTGCAAAGAATCTCTAAGTAAATACAGTCTAGAAAGATAAAAGCAAGCCATACAGCAAGACTGGAATAAAAAGACTAGTCCTCCACATGAAAAAGCAAACAGGGAATTATGACCTCCCCAAATAAACACAGCAAAGAGCCAGTGACTGATCCTAATGAGACAGCAATGTCTGAGCTCTCAGATCAAGAATCCAAAAATAACTATTCTAAGGAAACTCACCAAACTCCAATACAACACACAAAAAATCAGAAATTTATTATAAAATTTAACAGAGATTGAAATATAAAAAACAAACAGAAATCCTGGAACTGAAAAATATATCTGCTAAACTGAAAAATAAATTAGAGGCTTTTAAAAGGAGAATGGATCAAGTAGAAGAATAAGTGAGCTCAAAGATAAGTTATTGGAAAATATAGTCAGAGGGAAAAAAAAGAATGAAAGGAAAAAGAATGCCTACAAAGTATAAAGAATAACCTCAAAAATAGTAAATCTAAGCATCAATGGTGTTCAAGAGGGAGTTTAGAAAGACTAGGGGTAAAAAGTTTATTCAAAGAAATAACAGAAAACTTTCCACACCTAGAAAAAGATATGAAGATCCTGATACAGGAAAGTCAGAGATCACTAAAAAAAGAGATCCATGTAAGACCACCCCAAGGCATATAATGATCAAACTCTCAAAGATCAAGGACAAAGAGAAGATCTTAAAAGCAGCAAGAGAAAGGAAGCAAATAACATGCAAAGGGTCTCCAATTCACCTAGCAACAGATTTCTCAGCAGAAACCATGCAGGCCAGCAGGGAGTGGAATGACATTCTCAAAGTGCTAAAGAAAAAATATAATTGTCATCTTAGAATACTGTACTCAGCAAAGCTTTCTGTCAAACACGTAGGAGAGATCAAGTCTTTCCAAAGACAAACAAAAGCTAGGGGACTTTATTACTACTAGACCAAACCCATCTTACAACAAACACTACAGGGAGTTCTTAAATCTGAAAGAAAAGGATGCTAATGACAAAAAGAAATATTTAAAGGTCTAAACTCCCCAGCAAAGTACACAAATACGGAATACTGTATGTAATACTAAATATTTTAAAAATTAGCCAACTATGGTGGCATGCCTACAGTCCTAACTACTAGGTAGCTGAGGTGGGAGAATCATTTGAACCCAGAAGTTCAAGCTGCAGTGAGATCTGATAGTGCCACTGCATTCCAGCCTGGGCAACAGAGCAAGATCCTGTCTCTTAAAGAAAAAATATATATATTATACATTATGCATTCTATAAATGGACTAAACACTGACTATAAATGGTCTATATTCACCAATTAAAAGACCTAGAGTAGCTTAATGAATTAAAAAACAAGATCCTATTACATGCTGCCTATAAGAAACTCACTTCATCTATAAAGACACACACAGACTCAAAGTAAAGAGATGGAAAAAGATATTCCATGCTAATGGAAACCATAAAGAGCAGGAATTGCTATAGTTGTATTAGACAAAACAGACTTCAAGTCAAAGACTACAAAACAGACAGGGTCACTATACAATGATAAAGGAGCTCAGTTCAGCAAGAGAATATAACAACCGTAAATATATACCTGTATGTACCCAACACTGGAGCATCCATATATATAAGCAAACATTTTTTTTTTTGAGTTGGAGTCTCACTCTGTCACCCAGACTGGAGTGCAGTGGCCGCTTCTAGCCACCGCAGCCTCCACCTGCTGCGCTCCGGCGATCCTTCCGCCTCAGTCTTCCGAGTAGCTGGAATTACAGGCTCACGCTACCACGCCCAGCTAATTTTTTATTTATTGTAGAGATGAGGCCTCACCAAGTTGCCCAGGCGGGTCTCGAACCTGCGGGCTCAGGCAATCCACTCACCTCAGCCTCCCAAAGGCGCAGGATTACAGGCTGAGCCACCGAGCCCGGCTTATAAGCAAACATTTAATAGAGCTAAAGGAAGAGATAGATTGCAATACAATAATAGTAGGGACTTCATCACCCCACTCTCAGTAATGGACAGATCATCCAGGGAAAACATCAACAACAATAGAGTTATATTACACACTAAACCAAATGGACCTAATTCATATTTACAGAATATTTAATCCTACTGCTACAGAATACACATTCTTCTCATAAGCACATGGAACATTCTCCAGGACAGACCACATGTTAGGCCACAAAACAAATCTCAAAAAATTCAAATCAGTCAAGATAGTAGAGGACCTTTGGAAACCATACAAGCACATAGAAACTAAACAACACACTACTGAATCATCAATGTGATAATTAAGAAATAAAGAGGGACAAGTCAAAATTTATTGAAACAAATGAAAATGGATACACAACATACCAAAATCTATAGGATACAACAAAAGCAGTACTAAGAGAGATGCTTATAACATAAACGCCTATATCAAAACAGTAAAATATTTCAAATAACCTAACAATGTACCTCAAGGAACTAAAAAAGCAAGAATGAATTAAACTCAAAATTAGTAGAAGAAAAAAATCAATAAATATCAGAGCAGGAATAAATGAAATTGAGACTAAAACAAATATAAAAGATCAACAAAATTTTGAAAAGATAAACAAAATCAACAAACTCTGCACTAGACTAAGAAAAAAATAGAAAGTACCTAAATAAATAAAATTGAAAATGAAAAAGGAACCATAACAACTAATATCACAGGAATACAAAAGACCATTAGAGACTATCATAAACAACTATACATCAAAAAAATTGGAAAACCTAGAAGAAATGGATAAACTCCTGAACACATACAACCTACCAATATTGAGCCATGAAGAAACAGAAAACCTGAACAGACCAAATACAAGTAATAAAATTAAATTTGTAATAAAAAGACTCCCATCAAAGAAAAGCCCAGGACCTTATACTTCACTACTGAAATCTACTAAACATTTAAAGATGAACTAATACTAACTGCACTCAAACTATTCCAAAAAATTTAAAGATGAGGAAATACTTCCAAACTCATTCTATGAGGCCAGCATTACCTGAATACCAAACCAGACATGGACACAACAAAAAAGAAAACTACAGTAAGTCAATATCCCTGATGAACACAGATGCAAAAATTCTCAACAAAATGCTAGCAAATCTAATTCAACAACACATTAATTTGATCCAGTAATCCCACTACCAGGTATCTACACAAAGGAACAGAGGTTGTTATATGAGAGGTAACTCCCTCAAAAAGGAATTTATTTATTTAAAAAATTGTGCATTTATTCTTACATGTTTAAACTTCAGTCACCTTCAATGTACTCTCCATTTAATGCAATACACCTATTGAGACGTTTTCCCCTGCTCAAACAGTTATGAACTCGTCAATTTTGATGCCTTTGAGTGCTTCTGCTGTTTTTTGTTTCACATCTTCCACATTGGCAAAAACATTTCCCCTTCAAGACTTTTTAATCTGGGGAAACAAAAAAAATCACTTGGGGCAAGAGCAGGTGAATAAGGAGGGTGGGGCCCAGGGGTCATGCCATTTTCAGTGAAAAATTACTGAACACTCAGCATGGTATGAGCAGGTGCATTGTCATGGTGGAAGAACCAGTCACCTGTTTGCTACAACTTGGGAAATTTCTTCCATAAATCATGATGCAAAACTTCCAGATAAAACTTTGGTTGACCATTTGATCAAGAGGAACAAATTCTGAGTACTGCAAGGGGTCTGCCCTCCAAAAAATGATTCCATTTTTTTGGTTGCTCCCTTGTTTATAAAAACCCCGCACCTGCATATTCATCACAGCAAAATTCACAATTACAAAGATGTGGAATCAATGTAAATGCACAACAACCAATCAGTGGATAATAAAAATGTGGCATACTATCCAACTATCAAAAAAAAAATGAAATAATACCTTCTGCAGTATCCTGGATGGAACTGAAGAACATTATCCTAAGTGAACTAACTTAGGAACAGAAAACCAAACACCACATGTTCTCATTTATTAGTGGGAGCGAAACTAAGGATCTGCAAAGGTACAGAGAATGGTATAATGGACATTAGAGACTCAGAAGGGGTGAAGGGACAGAAAAATTACCTATCAGGTACAATGTGCACATGTGCAAGTGATGGGTATGCTTAAGCCCAGACCTCTTCACCACTATACAATGCAACCATGTAATTAAAAACTATTTGTACCTTCTAAAGTCACCAAAATGTAAAAAAATAAAAATAAAATTTATATTTAAAAAATTTAAAAATAATCAAGTGGGATTCTTCCCAGGGATGCAAGGATGGATCAACATATGCAAATCAATAAACATGATACATCACATTAACAGAATCAACGTCAAAAACCACATGACCATTTCAATGAATGTTGAAAAAGCATTTGACAAAATTCAACATTCTTTTATGATTAAAACAAAAAACTCACAATAAACTGGGAGGAGAAAGATCATACCTTAAAACAATAAAGTGACAACTTATGTGACAAACCCACAGCAAACATTATACTGAATGGGGACAAACTGAAAGCCTTTTCTCTAAGATCTGGAACAAGACATCATTTCTATTCAACATAGTACTGGAAGTCCTAGCAAGAGCAATTAGACAAGAAAAAGAAATAAAGGTCATCCAAATCGGAAAGAAATAAGATAAATTATCCTTGTTCAAAACAACCCGGTACTGTATTTAGAAAATCTTAAAGATTCCACCAAGGCCAGATGCAGTGGCTCATGCCTGTAATTCCAGCACTTTTTGAGGTCCAGGAGAGAGGACTGCCTGAGCCCACAGGTTCAAGATCCACCTGAACAACATGACGAGACCTCATCTCTACAATAAATCAAAAAACTAGCTGGGTGTTATGGCGTATGCCTGTAGTTCCAGCTACTTGGAAGGCTGAGGCAGAGGGATCTCCTGAGCCCAGCAGGTCGAGGCTGCAATGGCCGTGAGCGTGCCATTGTACTCTAGCCTGGTCGACAAAGTGAGACTTCAACTCAAAAAAAAAAAAAAAAAAGATTCCACCAAAAACTACTAGAACTGATCATCAAATCAAAGTCGCAGAATACAAAATCAGTAGCACTTATATATGGCAACATCAGAAAAACTGAAAAAGAAATCAAGAAAGTAATCCCATTTATAACAGCTACAAAAAAAATGAGTAGAAATAAATAAACAAGAGAAAGATGTCTACAAGGAATGCCATAAAACACTCATAAAAGAAATTGAAAAGGACCAAAAAAAAAGAAAAAAAGGAAAGATATTCCATGCTTATGAATTGGAAGAATTAATATTGCTAAAAGTCCATACTACTCAAAACAATCTATAGATTCAATACAATTCCTATCAAAATACCAATGACATTCTTCACAGAAATAGAAAAGGCAATCCTAAAATTTGTATGGGAGCAAAAAAGACCCCAAGTAGCTACAACAATCCTGAGCAAAACAGAATAAAGCTCAAAGCATCACACTACCTGACTTCAAACTATATTACAAAGTCATTGTAACCCAAACAGCACAGAACCGGCATAAAAACAGAAACATATACCAATGAAACAGAATAAAGAACCCAAATATATCCATGCATTTATAATCAACTTATTTTTGACAAAGGCACCAAGAATATGCACTAGAGAAAGGTGAGTCTCTTCAATAAAAGGTGCTGGGATAACTGGATACCCACATGCAGAAGAATGAAGCTAGATCTCTATCTCCTATCATATTTTAAACAAAAAAATCAAAGTGGATTAAGGATTTAAATCCAAAATCTGAAACTATGAAACTACTGAAGAAAACATTGTGGAAACACTTCAGGATACTGGTCTGGATAAAGGCTTTGAGTAAAACCTCAAAAGCACAGGCAACAAAAGCAAAAGTAGGCAAATGAGAGTACATCAAGCTAAAAAGCTTCTGCACAGCAAAGAAACAATCAACAGAATTGAAAGATAACCAACAGAATGGAAGAAAACATTTGCAAACTAGCCATCCAACAAAGTATTAATAACCAGAATATATAAGGAACTCAAACAAGTCAATAGAAAAAAAAAACACAAAAAAACCTCAAATAAACCTATTTTAAAATGGGCAAAAGATATGAACACATATGTCTCTAAAGAAGATATACAAGTGGCTACAGGTGTATTTTTTTTAAAAGCCCAACAGCACCTGGAAAATGCAAATCAAAACCACAAGGAGATATCATCTCACTTCAGTTACAATGGTTTTGATAAAAAGGGCAAAAAATAACAAATACTGACAAGGATGCAGAGAAAGTGGAAATCATACACACTGTTGGTGAGAATGTAAATTAACAAAGTACGGAAGTTCCTAAAAAAAAAAACTAAAAATAGAACTACTATATGATCCAGCAACCCCACTGATGGGCATGTATACAAAGGAAATGTATCAGTATAAAAACATATCTGACTCCCATGTTTATTGGAGCACTATTCACAATAGCTAAAATATAGAATCAATCTAAGCAACAACAGAGGAATGGATAAAGAAAATGGGGAACATATACACAATGAAATATTATTTAGCCACAAAAAATAATGAAATCCTGTCATTTGTAGCAACATGCATGCAAGTGGAAACTATTATATTAAGTGAAATAAGCCAGCATAGAAAAATAAATGCTGCGTGTTCTCACTCACATGTGGGAGCTAAAAACATGGATCTGAATCAAGTACAGAGTAGAATGATGGTGAACAGAGGCTGGAAAGGGTAGAGAAGAGAGGGAGACGAAGAAAAGTTGGTTACTGGGTACAAAAATATAGTCAGATAGATGGAATAAGATCTAGTGTTCAATACTACAGTTGGGTGACCATAGTGAACAATAATGTATCGTATCATTCAAAATAACTAGAAGTGAATGTTCCCAACATAAAGAAAAGACAAATGTTTAAGGGGATGGATATCCCAATTATCCTGGTTTCATCATTACACATTGAATGCACGTATCAAATAACTGTACCCCCAAAATATGTCCAACTTGTATGTGTCAATTTTAAAAAGAAATTAAAAATTAATCTTAGAATATTACTTAAAAGATGAGTTGTGAATTGTTTTATTATAGTGAACTTAATTGTTTAAAATCTACAAATTCTGGCCAGGCTTGGGGGCTCAGCCTGTAATCCCAGCACTTTGGGAGGCCAAGGTGAGTGAATTGCCTGAGCCCGTGGATTCGAGACCAGCCCGGGCAACTTGGCAAGAACTCGACTCTACAATAAATCAAAAAGTAGCCAGGTGTGGTAACACATGCCTGTAGTTCCAGTTACTTGGCAGGCTGAGGCGGAAGAATCACTGGAGCCCAGCAAGTAGACGCTGGGGTGGCCATGAGTGTGCCACTGCACTCCAGCCTGGATGAGGGAGTGAGACTCCAACTCAAAAAAAATAAAAATAAAATTTAAAAAATCTGTGAATTCTGTATTAAAATGTTTAAACATTATTTTTAAAAACTTTTCTTACCATTGCATTCTTAGGTTTATTGCAAAGAGTTTACACATACATGTTGAAAAGATTAATCTTAGAACAGTACTTAAGCTGAGTTGCGGACTGTTTAACTGCAGCAAATTTAACTTTCTACCAAATTGTGAATTCTGTTACGAATGTTTAAACCTGCCTCTTTAAAGACACTTTCTACCATTGTGTTTAATACCTAATTTTGAGGTATTTATATATGTATGTTAAAAGATGAACTTAAATTGTTCTTAAAGGCAAAGACATAAACTTTTATTACAGGTATTTGACTACTTATTTTTAAAAATGCACACAAAAAGGCTAATAAATCCAAAATCATTTAAATATATTAACTAATTCATGTTAACTTTTTAAACAGCATACATACAATGTAGTCCTACATGACCTGAGTTTGCATCCTGGCTCTGACACCTACTATCAGGCCAGCAGTGTAAATCCATGTGACTTGCCTCCCACTATGGGTACAAAGGGAATCCCAGAGGGTCCTGTCAATATTATAAATCCCTATTTTCACCAGCATATTAGCTCAGCCAACAAGATGCACTCTCCAGGAGTCTTAAATCTTGGGGAAGTAACTTTCAAAGATGAAAGAACAGATGGAGTTCAATCCTTCCACTGATCAGATCATTCCTGTAATTCCATTCCCCAGCTCCCCTGAGTTGCCTTAGTTTCCACCTATACCCAAGCCTGGTTCTCTAGCATTCCATTAGTTCCGTAAGCTTCTAATTCCTTTCTAATAAATTACCTCCTGCTTAAGTTAGAGTTGTATTCTACTGCTGTAACCAAAGACTCCAACTGAGAAGTGGACTAAGATCAGTCACTGTGGTACATAGCATGGTGGTACTGTGCTGGGACTCCTGATGAAACTGGGGGCTCTGATGAGCAGAAGAATATCAAGTCTTGGAAATATGTTTTAGTGAGTAAGAAAGAAGTCAGAGGCTAAGACAGAATGAGCAATGGAGTAAGGTATGGAGCCTGCCCCAGAGATGCGAAAACTATAGTGTGAGGCGTTGAGTTGCACGGAGGAGAACCCACGTACTTCTGCAGCCTGAAATTCTAGAGCAAGTACCTTTCTGAGGCCCCTTTCAAAGAATTCTGTGATAAGAAGAAAGTGCTCAATCCCAGGTTCACTGGTGTTATCTATGCAAGGATACAAAGGGGGAGGGAGACCTTTCACAGAGAACCGAGTTGCCCAAGCCTTCTCTCCCTCCCCCACCTCTGGTGGAATCCCTTTTCCCTAATTCAACACATTTTAGCATATAGAAAGTTCAAGTTTATAGTGAAATTCTATTATAGTTCCACAGCATTTATAGGCAGAGAACATTCTGAAGTAAGAAAACAGCATAAAAGTTACCCAGCTGACTTGTTTCAGGTTTAAAGCCCTCAAAACAATTTTGTCCACTATCCTATCCACAATTTTGTTACTATCCTAGGGTACGTCACTTGCCAGCCCGGATCTGATTTGCTTCAATTTACCAGCAGACCCCAGACTTGTGGGGTTGTAACAGTGGCTGATCTAGTCATGCTCACTTGGGAGCCTAAAAGTACTTGTAGTACCAACTTTGAGGAGTCAGGAACTTGAAAAAGGTCTTCAGATTTCTCTTAAACTTTCAGCAGTGGAAGAGCTGTTTAGTAACCAGACTGTAAACCTACGGCAGCAAGCTGCTGCATGTTCACTGGCCATTCTACTGTGACTTGTCTACCTACTTCCACCTTCTGACCCAATCTGAATCAAGCTACAGTTAGAGCTCCCATTTTGGGTCTCTGGAGAAAAGTTTTTCCAAATCAGGGCTCAAATAAACTCCTGCTAACTAAAACTCAGTATCCTAAGTTCTCCCCAAACTCTCTCTTGTTTTCCCTGGTCTTCACAGCATCCTCTTTTACAAAACACGCATTCCCTACCTTTTTTCACTTCTCAAAAGGCATCCCAAATTTAACTTACTAAAAACGTCTATCAGCAAGTAAGTCACATCCAATTGGTAATTTGTTTCCCCTCTCACTCAGATATCATATCCCTTCTTAATATTCTAATTCATATAAAAATTCTGAGTCAACTCTCAATTGGCCTAGAAATATCTGACTTCCATTTACAACACTGAGGAAAAAAATTACTGGTATGGAAAAACTACTTTCCACTGTATACTTGGTAGTACTTTTAGGATATTTACTATGCAGACATGTTATTTTCTATTTTTAAAAAAACCCTGCCATTATTTAATACTGCAAACAAATGATCTTATTGCCCTACTCTGCCAACAGTATTTTTATGCAGAACCATGTTGCCATCAGGTGGGAAGATAGCATCCCTAAATTCAAATTCATTTTTGTTTCGTTTAGTATGGTTTGGAGGGTGGCCAGTGGACATGCAGCAGCTTGCTGCCATAGGTTTACAATCTGGTTACTAAACAGCTCTTCCAATGCTGAAAGTTTAAGAGAAATCTGAAGACCTTTTTCAAGTCCCTGACCCCTCAAAGTTGGTACTGCAAGTACTTTTAGGCTCCCAAGTGAGCGTGACTGGGTCAGCCACTGTCACATCCCCTAAGTCTGGGGGCTGCTGGTAAATCAAAGCAAATCAGGTCAGGACTGGCAAGCCGGTATTTTGTGGGTGACGTAAAGCGAGTCTCAGGCAGACCCCATCTCTCTCTGCCCTAAGCAAAATCTTTTCATATATTATTTTGTTATGTAAATTATTATTTTATTTTTAGATATTATTCTATTACTTTTTTGTTGTATATGAGAGTATTTTCATGGGATATTTTCCATGCTAGTGCAACAACATACGGTAACAAATCTGAACTGTGTATTTGTCAAAATCAACTGCTTCATTTAGGCCCCACTCACAAAAGATTTACCCTTGTATTGTATTGACACTGGCCTCTAAGGTACCATCTGACCTTCCCCAGTGAGCAGATTCGGCAGTAGGTATACCATCTTCCTCCCCATTTCCAATCCCACTCAATCCTCTATTAGCAGCAACACCCAAGCTCATTTTCCCAAGTGAGTCCCCAGCAGCCTCAGTCCTGGCGATCTATCCTCTGTCTTAGGGCCCAACATCAACCTGCCTATCTAAACCTTAAACTTCCCTTCCACCAAAACCAAACCCAGATAAAAAGTACCTCCTCACCACTCTCTCCTAACCACTGGGGCCTAGAGTCCCCCACCCCTGCTAAGCCAGCTCTTCTTCAGCTCTTCTCCATCTGCTGCCAAGTCACCTCCTGCTCTCTCACTTCACCAAGCTTCCAAGTCCATGTGCTCACTGCCAACAGAGAAGTCATACAACTTCTGTGATGATGTACTCTTTCACACACAGTCCCTCACCTCATCGGACCCTTTACCTTACAATGTCTAACCCTAGAAAGGTCCCATTGTTTACTTTACTTTTCTGCTTCAACTTCCAAGATGACATTACAGAGGAAGTTCTAAAGCACAACTGAGCCCACAATTAACCTATCTACGCTATTTAGCCAGACGGAGCCTTACTATTCTTGACAATTGCTCTCCTGTGCCTTCTTCTCACCCTCTGCCTTCTCTCTGCATACCCCACAGGACAGTCACAACAGTTCCTTATACACTTGATCAGTCTTTCCAGTAGCCTTGGAAGCCTTGTTCCACAAACTACTCCTCCTCTCCTCTCTTTCATGTTCACCAACCAAAGTCACCAGCCCTTTCTCCCAAGGTAACTTACAGCCAAATTATGCCAAAGATAAGGGTTTTGTCCCCCCCTCTAAAAAAAGATTACTAAAGTTTTAATTAATTGACAATATTTAAAAATCAAGACATGCCACTTGAAAAATCAAGACTTCTGGTTCCTCTGGAAACAAAACAAACAAAAACACCCTCTGCCACCACAGTGAGCATACCCAAACAGCAAAAGCCTAGGAGCCGATTACTGGCTGCCTCCTTGTAATGGGGTGTTTGTCATTTCCTGTCACCACAGTCCACTTTCCTTGTCTCCCGTCAACCCCCACTGACTCTCATCCATCTGACTTCCCTGCCTCATCATACCCTGCTACCTATGAATAATAGATTCTGCTCCTTCCTGTTCTAAAAACCATTTCCCTCAACTACCCCATGGCAAGCTACAACCAAACTCCTCCTTTCTTCTCTCCAAAACACATCCGCAAAGATAGTCTACACTTGCTGTCACTGCTTTGTCACGATGCACTCACTCCTACCCCATGAAAATAAGATTTCTGCTCTTCCCTCTGTGCTAAAAAGTTCAGAGAGCAAAGAAAGAGCAAGAAATCTCTTCACATTCCTGCCTGTTCAATAGCACTGAATACAGCGACTCTCTTCTTTATAAGGACTCCCCCTTAATAAGGGAGTCCCTCTTCTAATTCTCCTGGTGAAGGAACCTTCCAATGGTTAGACACCTGAAAGTACCTCTGAATGCCATACAGCCTCCTGTGCTCCCTCCTCACAGGCCGCAAATATCCAGCACACCCTTCCCCTGTAATACTGCCACCAGCCTTCCTGTGTCTTGATGTTTCTCTCAAGGGAAAAAAACAACAGGAAAAAGACCTCAGCCTCAAGGTAAGTGCATAGATTTATTCTACATTCGCTGATCACTTCTCTGGTGGTCTGCACTAGTGCTTAAGAGAACAGGAAGACAAGGTCCCTACTCTTACCTAAGAAATTCAACCTAAAAGAGACACAGATGGATAAACAGACAGTGACAACAGGACATATAATGTGATAAAGGAAAACAGATGTTGAGGGAAAGGCCAGGGAGAAACAGAGCAGCCTGCTGAGAGAAACACTTGAGACTAGTCCTTGACATACCCATGGCCACCATTTAGTCCAGGCCTCCTGCAAGTCTCCCAAGTGGTCTCCATGACTTCCCTTAACCATCCTACCTTCTCACCCAAATCCATGCTCCATCCTTCAGCAGGAGTGATCTGCTGAACATCTGAAGCAGAGCACTCTCCTGCTCAAAACTTTGCAGCCACAATGAGGATGAGACCTCCATCAGCGGCCCCATGCCAATTTTCCTACTTCATCTCACTCCTCTTCCCTTGCACCAAGAGTCCTTCAGCCACACTGATCTGTTCCTTAACAGAACCAGTCCTCTTCTGCAACATGGCCGCTGCAAATACCATTCTCTCTACCAGAATCTCCTTGTTTACGCTCTTGTATTATCAAAATCTTTTTGACCTCTGGGTCTCAGTTGAAATGTAATTTCCCCAATTAGGTATATAATTGTCTGTATGTCTGACTCACTAGATTGCATGATCAATGCAGACAAGAACCATGTCTGTTTAGTTTACTTTGTATTCACAGTACCTGGCATACAGTAGATGCTCAATAAATATTTGCCCAAGGAGGATGATAAAGGCACTTTCCTCCTCATGGGCTGTAGCTGTAAGTGTCCCCTCAGTACCTCCCATTTTCAATATCTCAGTGCTGATGACACTTCTCTGCACCTCCAAATCTGACCTCTCCCCACAAGATCCAGTTCTTCTTCAACTATGACACCGGTGGTGTAGTTCCACCTGGAGTCCTTCCCTGGCACCTGCAACTAGACATGTCCCAAGACACACTTTTTAACTATCCTCAAACTGTCTTTTTTACCCCATTGTTCTTAACAGTGACACCCTCTGAAAAGTCAAGTGGCTAACTTCTTTTTCTTTCGCCCAGTGGCAACAACATCTGATTCCATCTCTATGAATGCGCCTGTATACAAAGTTACCTGGACTAGTGCATTACCTCATTTCCTTCCTCTGGTCTTTTGAAATAACAATCACTTGCCAACATGTATGTACATTAAGCTTAATTCTGATTGTGTCAACCAATACTTTCATCAAAATCCATCAACAACTCCTCCTGCCTTCCAAATAACATCCACACTGTTTGTTTGGTATTCAAAGCCCCTCTCAGTTTTGCCCAACTATCCCAGCAAGGCAGTCTAGTTTGGTGGTTAAGGTCATCAATCTCTGGGGCCAGGCTGCCATGTTAAATGCACAGCCATAGGGACAAGTGCAGATCCCAGTTCTACCACTTAACCTCTCAGTGCCATTTAATCTTGTTATAAAGACAAATGAATTAACACAAGTGCAGCACTTAGAACAGTGATTGAAATGTGGCCAGGCCTAGTCTGTGTTTTGCTTTGCAGCCCCCAACTCCAATTACCAATAGCCTACATTCCAGTCTGTTTGAGCCAACTTACTGTTCCCCTAATACACAAATGTTCCCTTCGAGGTAAGAGTCCACCACAGCTTAAGAACCCACTGAGAAGCTGCCAGTGCTGTGCCCTGCCCTCTAACTCAAAAGTATTTCCAGTCAAAAGCATCTGCCACAAAGGTCCTTTCCCTCCAGGAGTATGTCTACACATCTCATGCACTGAAATGCCCCAAAGGCTGTTCATCAAAGAATTTCCAGCCCAGTTCAAAGACTCTCAGTCTACAATTAACTACCTTTTCTTCCCTCTATTTTTCATTCTCCTTCCAAGTTTTGGATCAGAGACCATCTTACCACCATTTTCCACCCCCGGCGGCAGAGCTTAGTAGTTATCTTTTGCCCCTAATCTAGGCAAATGTTGAAACTCTGCTGGGTACTCTCCCTGTAACAGTTCTGTTACTTCAGATCGTGTCCTCTTTTCATGGAAACATTTAAAATAATTAAAAGTAACTCTGCAGTCCCCATTCGAACAGAATAGGCACTTCAATCTCCAAAGCACCAGGTCTCACCACTAGGACAGTGCCGCCTTCCTACCTTTTCACAGTCCCTGCCATGCACAGGTACTTGTCAATGTTAGTGAACCATTTACTGATGACCAATTCCTAGGAATGGACAAATGAGAGTTTCAACATTCCCAGAAATTTCTCCCACTTTAACCTGACGTAAAACAATAAATGATAAAACATAATGTATAATTTCCAAGAACAATCCAATAACTAAGTATGTGGCTCTACCAAAGCAATGCAAATTCTACTCCTTTCTACAAAGGAACTGATACTTTCTAAAAAGGCTTTTTGTTCAGTGGGAAAGAAGCCTTAACCGCCAAGGACACAAAAATCTAGCAAGAACCATGGCATCTAAACCTAAGCCACTGTTTTCAAATCACTTTATGAATCCTATAACGTTTGTCCCACTGTCAATCAAAAGATAACATACCAGAAGCCAGTATTTAAACATTTTTCCCAATCCAAAGCCATCATATGTTCTCTAATACAGAAGTCATAAATTACAATTATTTTAAAGACTGCTTATAAAATTTATAAAATTTATTTTTTAACTTGTAAGAATGCATAAGAATTCTAAAATTAAAGATAACCTGAAATCAAAGATATACTCTCAATTCTCATCATTGCTGCTACATCTGCCTGAAACATCCCTTCTCCTTAAAGACTAAAAAGGGTTTGACATTGTTGATGTCCCTACAAAAGTACAAGGAAAACAGCAGAGGAGGAGTGAAACTGAATGACTAATCACTGGTTTATAACTTTAAAAAGAACCAAGTAGTGACGCTCTAGGCAGTGCTAATCAAAGAGTAGACCCTAGATAGCAAACTCACCTAGTCCATTAGGAGGTAAGCAGAGGTGGAGAGCAAGCACTTAAAAACTCTGCCTGCCAGGGGGATTGGCTGTAGTGGGAAACTGCAAAGGGGGCGGGTGGGGGGGTGGGCACGTACCTCATCAACAAGGTACCTGCATAATGAACATTTGTATACCTAACCCTGATTTGTACCCCACATATTTAAAACAAAAAATTAAAAAGACAAACTCTGATAGCAATCTGACAGAAAGTTTACATCTACTGAATCCAATCATTTTGAAAATGGAAATTATATATTATAGTTTTCAATTTCATTTTTCTTGCAATCCATATTTTACATATATTGAAAAAAATCAGTCTATGAAGAGCAGAAATGTTAAAAACTGGTCCTTCTGGGATATTCAATTCCAGAAAGAAGAAGTACATGTATTTTCTCTATTCCTTCCACTACGCACAACTGAAAACTTGGACATTACATACAAAACAAACATAAGAAGACCCTTAAGTGGGGAGAGAAGAAAGCAGACTGGCTAGGGACCTCAGGCCCCAAGAAACAACGGTGAGTTCCCTGGGGTTTATTTTTGCCTCATACACCCCAGATTTGGAACTGACAAAGGCAGCAACCTGAAACCTGGAAAGATCAACAAGAGTAGACAAGCAAAATAAGTCCCAACGAAAGCCTGTTCTCTCTAGCCAAAGGACCAAGAAAGGGACACCCTAGCAAGACAGAAAACTTTAAGGAAAACAATGCTCTACTCCAGATAAACACCACCTAAAACAACCGTGGCTCCATTCCCACCCACACCAACAAAGGTCAGGAGAGTAGCCTAGACTTCACATACTCACCAGGTTACAACAAAGCACCCAATTCCCTTCACAAAAGGTTGGTGTCAAGGAGCCAGGCTTTCATTCACATCAACTGGTAACAAGGTACTCTTCTACACCCTTTCCCCTGGGGATCCTGACCTCTATCTCCACCTGGCAGAAATAACTATCCACACAGAAATCTATTCCCAGAGATAGTATCTATCCTCCTCTCAACAGTTGACAGAATACCTAGACAAAAAATAAGCAAAACAGAACTCAACAGCACCAAATAACACAGCACAGCACAGAAAATACATTTTATTCAGAGACCCATGGGATAGGTAACAAGACAGACCATACTCTAGGCTATAAAACAAGCCTCAATAAATTTAAAAGAACTGAAACTAGAAACCAAAAACAGAAAGGTTTACAGGAAAATCTCCAAACACTTGGAATCTAGACATCACACTTTAAAATAATCCATGGATCAAAATGGAAGTTTCAAGAAAAATAAAAATATACACTGAATTGAATGAAAATAAAAGTACAACACATCAAAATGTGTGGGGCATAGCTAAAACAGTGCTGAGAGGGAAATTTGTAGCGCTAAATGCCCTCGTGAATATACATGCAAAAATCCTTAACAAAATATTAGTAAATAGAATTCAGCTATACATAATATAAAAAATTATACACCATAACCAAACAAGGTTTATTCCATAGATGTAAGGCTTGCTCAGTGTTTTTAAATCAATCAATATAATCCATCACATCAATGAGCTAAAAAAGAAAAATCACATGCTCAGATTAACTGATGTACAAAAAAACACTTAGCAAAATTCAAAACCCACTCAGGATAAAAAACTCTTATAAAGGAACAAACAAGAACTTCTTCCACTTAAAAAGGGGATCCACAAAAACCCAGCAGTTAACATTATACACATGATTAAAGATGGAATGCTTTCCCTTAGAACCAGGAGCAAGGCACAGATGTCCTTTCTCATCATTCTTACTCAACATAGTACTGGTATTTTGGCCAGTGTAATAAGGCAAGAAAAATAAACAAAAGTATGCAGATTAAAAAGGAATAAACAAGGGCAACCCCTTCGGGTCCCCTCCCACTATGGGAGCTTTTCTGTCCTCTTAATAAATCCTGCTTTAAAAAAAAGAAGAAGAAATAAAATGGCCCTATATTGCAGGTGACATGGTTGTCTACATAGAAAATCCCAAGGAATCTTCAGAAAACCTTCTAGACTAGGAGTTCAGCAAGATCACAGAACACAAGATCAACACATGAAAGTTATTTTCAACATATCAGCAATGAACACATGGACACCAAAATTAAAAGTACAATGCCATTTACAACTACTAAAATATAAAAGAGAAATATTTACGTATAGATCTAAAAATACGAATCTAAATAAAGCTAACGAAACATATGTATGGGACTTGTATGATAAACTACACAATAGCCGGGCATGCTGGCTCATGCTTATAATCCCAGCACTTAGGGAGGCTGGGGCAGGAAGACTGCTGGAGCCCAGTAGTTTGAGACCAACCTGGGCAATAAACAGAGTAAGACCTTGGGGGTGGGGGAGGGAGGGAGAGAGAGAGAGAGAGAGAGAGAGAGAGAGAGACTGATTACACAATGCTGATGAAAGAAACCAAAGATCTAAATACAAGGAGAGAGAGACAAACTGTGTTCATAGATCGAAAAATGCTTTACAATTTATATGGAAAGGAAAAGGAACTAGAATAGCTAAAATAACTTTGCAAAAGAACAATTTGGGAAAAATCAGTATACCTCACTTCAAGATTCACCACAGAGCTACAGTAACTAAGACTATGTGATGTTGGCAGGAGAACAGATCAATGGAAAAGAATTAGAGAACCCAGAAACAAACTCATACAAATATGTCCAAGTGATGTTTGACAAAGATACAAAAGCAATGCAATGGAGGAAAGTCAGCCTAAAAAAATTGACAACCATAGACAAAAAAGACCAAAACCCAAAAAAACACACAACTTTGACCTAAATCTCACACTTCATCCAAAAATTAACTCAAAATGGATCATGCAGAACTATGAAACTTTTAGGAAGAAAATCTTCAGGACCCAGGGCTAGGCAAAGAGTTCCTAGACGTGACACCAAAAGCAAAATCCATAGAAGAATAAATTGAGAAACTAGACTGCAACAAAATTCAAAACGTTTGCTCTGCAAAAGACCCTGTTAAAGGGATCAAAAGACAAGTTACAGTCAAGCTTCAAACCACATACCTGGCAAAGGACTGGTATCTAGATGTAGTATAACTCTGGAAACTCGGTTAAAAAAGACAAACAATCCAATTAGAAAATGAACAGAAGTCAGTTCCCTAAAGAAAAGATACCAATCACAAATAAGCACATGAAAAGATGCTCAGCATAATTAGCCATTAGGGAAATGCACATTAAACCCATGAGATAGCCGTACTTACCTGTCAGAGCGGCCAAAATAAAAAACAGTGACAACACCAAATGCAGTGATGATGCAGAGAAACTCATCAGTCGCAAATACACGTCAGTGGCGGGGCTGTAAAATGGTACAGCCATTCTAGAAAACGGCTCATCAGATTTTAGAAAGACTAAACATGCAAGAACCACACAACCCAGTAATTGCACCACTGGGCATTTATCCCAGATAAAGACTTATGTTCACACAAAAACCTGTACATGAATGCTTATAGCAGCCTTACTTGTCATAGCCCCAAACTGGAAACAACCAAATGTTCAACAGGTGAATAGCTAAAAGAACCACAGAAGTAAACCCACACTATAGAATAGTACTCTGCAATAAAAAAGAGGCAATTAGTGATATGTGCAACAACATAGATCAATCTCCTGAGAATTACACTGAGTAAAAAAAAAGCCAATTTGAAACAGTACTTATCTTATGATTCCATTTATAAAACAATCTTGAAATGACAGAAATATAGATGCGAAGAACAGATTAGTGATTGTGAGGGCTTGGTGGGGTAGGAGGGAAGTAGGTGTGGCTTCAAAAGAGCAACAGAAAGAAACCTTGTGACCTTGAAATCGCTCTGTATCTTGACTTTATCAGTGTCACTACCATGGGTCTGACACTGTACTACAGTTTTACAAGATGATACCATTGGGAACAACGGGGTAAAGAGTACATGGGATCTTTCTGAACTATTTCTTGTACCTGCAGAAGATCTACAATTATCTCACAATATAAAGTTCAACTAAAAAAACAAAACAAAACAAACAAAAAACCTACACCTTCACACACTGTTCCAAGGGTCATCACACAAATGTGAACCTTCAGAATGGCTCCAACGCCTTCTTATTTTTTTTTTTTTGAGTTGGAGTCTCACTCTGTCGCCCAGACTGGAGTGCAGTGGCCGCTCCCGGCCACCGCAGCCTCGACCTGCTGGGTTCCGGCGATCCTTCCGCCTCAGCCTTCCGAGTAGCCGGAATTACAGGCATGCGCTACCACGCCCGGCTGATTTTTGATTTATTGTAGAGATGAGGTCTCGCTGCCCAGGCGGGTCTCGAACCTGCGGGCTCAGGCAATCCACTCACCTCAGCCTCCCAAAGGTGCAGGATTACAGGCTGAACCACCGAGCCCGGCTCCAACGCCTTCTTAATCCTACCTTTGTGCTGGACTAAGTGAGGAAACAGATATAAATGTAAACTATATATTCCTTACCCTCAAACACCACTCAAGTGACAAAACATAGGCATAAATCATCAGTGAATGACTTCATACAAGAGACAGGACTTGAGTAGATCTATGAATAAGAGGTAGCACATGCCCAAGTGGAGGTGGAGAAAGGGACATCTTGGGAAGGAGAAGAAATCATATATAAAAGCACAGAGCCCGAAATAAGCACAGTGCCCATAGAGAAAGAAGCATGTATATGCTGTGAAATAACAGAACAATGGGATAGCAGTGTGGGGGTAATTATGAAGGGTCCCCAAAAGCCAGGTACAGGGGCTCAAATATCACCTACTCAGAGAAGCCCTCCTCCCCTGCTCAGGCAACCCAAAGCAGCAGCTCTCCTATCCCACAACCTCTCAGCATCCTTCGCTTTCCCTCTGTAGCACTCATCATGAGTGGTAACTAAGCACTTGTCTGCATGTTCATTTGCTTAATGCTGTCCAGTTCCCAGTTATCTTGAGTTTACGGCACCGGGGCTGGCAGACATTAATCACCCATTGGATATTAATTGCATAAACGAACAAACAGCAAGTATTTACTCCTGGCTTGCTTCTGTGCAGCTGCTTCCCTCCTCTCCCTCCATTATCTGTCACTCCATGGCCTTGGTCCCTCTCTGACCAGTTGCCTCTTTTATCTGATTTCTCATCTTTACTTCCTCCTCCACTTCATCCCAGCTCTTAATACATCAGAAAAACAAAACAGTGTATTTTAAAACAGCGGTTTGCAATCGCAGTGGTGTAATACTCTTCTGAATCTCAACCAATAAGGAACTGGATCCAAGAAATCTGTTACTGAAAACAAAGTACTAAAGTTGTACGTTGTTACATAAGTGTGATAGATGTATGTATTACATAAACAAATACGTAAAAGCAGAAACAGGGCTATCCCTGTTGTGGCCTTACTTTCCTGAGTTTGAGAGCCTTTTCCCAGAACTACGTGATCCTATCTGGTCCAAGGAAAATTGTCCATCAAGAGAAACCGGGACAATGCTTCTCAAAGTGATCAAAGCTATGGAAAATCAGAAAAGACTGAGAAACTGTCACAGACCAAAGACTGAGGAGTCATGATGCCAAAATACAATGTAGTACCCTGGACTGGATCCTGGAACAGAAAGAAGATATTAATGGAAAAACTGGTGAAATCCAAATAATGTCTGGAATTTAGTTAACTAAAAAAAAAAAAAAAAAAAAAACGCAAAAAAACTTATATGAAACACTACTGTAAGACTAAGATTCAAATTTATTAACATTAATTTATACTATTAAAAAGTGAGATAGGCATGCAAGTGAGCCAGGGGAGCTGGAGCTTCTAGTGAAAATGCTCCAAATAGATCTACAGATCTATCTTCATTTTGACTCTAGCTCCATGCTCTCACCTGACGCCTTGAGAACTACCTTGCTTATAACTGTTTGGTATTAACAACCAGTTTAAACTATTCTAGCACTCTCGTTCACATACCTAACTAGCATTTACTGAGTACCGATGGCTTACCAGGCACCGTAAAGCCTCAAGGGATACATGGTTGGAAAAGGAAGCCGCCATTGCTGCTCTCATAAAGCTTAAACTCTATTAAGAAAGCCAGGTGTTTAACAAGTATTTGCATAAATGGTGAATGCACCCAAAAGTTTTGCAGTCAGGCGCTTAAATAAGTACCAAACCAACCATTGGAACATTCATTAAACCCAGTGATCACGGGCATTCTGAATAAGGGCATCTCAGATTTCAAAGTGCACAAAAATAACCCGAAATTTTGTTAAAGCAGATACTCATTCAGTCGATGTGGGGTGGGACCTGAGACTCTGCATTTCTTCCAGAGAGGGATGTTGCTGGTACACAAACCACACTTGGAATAGCACAGTACCATGAAGTACCACGGAAACACCCTCAAACCATCATGAAAAACACAAGCTCCACAGAGACAAGGACATGCCGTCTCCCTTACTCACCATCATACCTAGAACTTAAAACTGCGCCTCAGACAGATGGCACTCAATAAGTATTTATGAAACAAATAAACGGATGTACGGTCTGGACCGGCGCTGTTCAGTTTGTAGCCAGTCACCACATTTAGCTACCGAGCTCGTGAAATGTGGCTCGTGTGACCGAGGAGCTGAATGTTTTAAAATTTAATTTTAACTTAAACAGCCACATGTCCACCACGCTGGACAGTCCATGTCTACACATGGATGTGATGCAAAGAGGCCTGACTAATCGGGTCTAGCTTTGAATCCCAACTCTGCTGCTTAGCTTGTGACCTGGAAAGTTACAACTTCTTGGGCCTTTAACTTCTTCATTCGTGAAACGACAAGTCTGCCTGGCTCTTGGGGTTCTTGACAGGAATTACAACAAAGCAATGTATTAAACACACGGTGTGATCACGGTGATATTCTCTTCCCTCCAGAAGCAGTTCACCAAGACGACTTTGCCTATGGCCCACACTTGCCAAAAAATGCCAAGTGAGTTTGGTGGATGGGTCGGTGAGTTCAGTGGCTTTGAGAATGAGGACAAGGTCAAAAAACCTGGGGTCTGGGGAGACCTCACTTAGCAAGGCTGACCAGGTGAGAGAGGCAATGACAATGCAAATCATCCCAAGTTGGTAAGTCTTCAGATGGGTTCGGTATTGATCACGGGTGGGTGCGAGACATTTCATTCATTCATTCTTCCAGGAAAGGCTGCCACATTACGTTTAGAAAGCCCGCTATCTCCAAGTCGCAGAAGAGACATTCGCCGGTTCAGGGCCGGGTCCGGCTCGGGCCGGCGGGCCGGGAAGCCCCCGCCCCCAGCAGCCGGCGCGTCCTCCCCCCCCCCGCCGCGTCAGCCCCGCGAGGGTCAGGCTGGCACCGCGGCCCGAGTCCGCACGGCCGGACCCAGAAGCCATATTTAGCTCGATTTCGGTCAATAAAACAAACTTCCGTCTTCCGAAGAAAAACGGTTCCAACTCAATGTCAAACTAGGACGGAAACTCGCCGCAGCGGCCGACCGGAGACCCCGCGCGCCCGCGGGCCCGGAGTCCCGACCCGACCCCGCGCGCCCCGGCCCCGCGCAGCGCGGGCCACAAAGGGCCGGGGGTCGCGGACGCGCCCGGGCCGCCGCCTCCTCCGCGGGCCCCGCGCGGGCGGCCGCGGCTCGGGACGGCCCGGGCGCGGGCGGACACTCACCTGGCTCCGCGCGCGGCGGCGGCGGCGGCGCAGGCGCTCCTGGGCCCGGCCCGGGCGGTCGCGGCGCGGTCCCGCGGGCCGCAGCGCGGGCGCTACTCTCGGGCCGCCGTCCGCCGCGCCGCCTCCTCGGCCACTGCCGGCGGCTCCCCGGCGGGCGGGCGGGCCCGGCCCGAGCCCCGCCTCCGCCGCCCGCGCCCGCCTCCGCGCCGGGCCTGGCGGGCTGCGCGCGCTATTCCCGGCCGCCCCGCATGCCGCCGCCGCCGCCGCCGCCGCTGGCTCGGGGCCGCCTCCGCGCGGCGGGCCGGGGCCGCAGAGCCGCCCGCAGGCCGCTCGGGCGCGGTCCTCGCTGCGCGCTGGCGGCGGGGCCCGTGCGGCTGCGCGGGGGAGGCGGGGGCGCCGCGCTCACCCGGATGCGCCGCCCCTCCCCTGCGGCGAGCCCACCCCGGGCCGCGGCGCCTCCCTCGGGGCGCGGGGGGTCCGGCGGCCGGTCCGGCGCCCCCTCCCGGGCCCTCCCGCGGCGGGCTGCGGCGCCCTCGGCCGGGCCGAGGCGCCCCTCCGAACCTGAGAACGGACAAAGAGGCTGCCGCAGCCAGTCCGTGCCGCTCGGGCCGCCGCACGTCGAGCAGGTCCCGCGGCGGGAGAAGAGGGGTGTCCTCGCCGCGCCCACGAGGCCCGCGGGTGGACCCCGGGCCGAGCACGAGTCCGCCCCTACCCGGGTGGGGCCGCCCGGCGCGGCCAGCGCGGGTGGGAGCTGGAAGACTGTCCGGCCCTGCCGAGCCCTGCGCCTGGCGACCTGGAGGCAGAACGTCCAGGACCCGGGGAGGGCGGTGACCCGGGCCCCTGCAGAGGCAGCTGGCCTCGGGGCTTCGACGCCACGGCCCCCTGCAGTGTGGACTGTGGGGACGTGCCTCCCGCAGTGCCCCGAGAAGGACCGTCCACTGTGCCCCCTGGGGAAACACTACTTGGCACAAATTCCAGTACTCCCCAGACCCTGCCCTGCAGAGTGAAAGACAAAACCCAGGCCCTCTGGCACTCCCGAGGCATAACCAACCGTTCTTTTAATAAATTAGTTTTCTGCTTAAATCATTCAGAGACTTGTGTCTTATTCCTTGCCAACTAAGAGCTGGAATAAGAGACTATTCAATATTTATCATATTATTTAAATAGTTCCACTTTAAACTTTTAAATAAATGTTGTGTGTTCACATAACCAAAAGGCTGAAAGCGGAAAAAAAATGTTACTGAAGATAATCTCTGGAATTTTACTATCCTGTTTTGTGCTTATCTACATCTTCCAAGTATTCTAAAATAAAAGTTAAATGTTACTATTTTCAAAGTACTTATATAATATTTTGAAACAAAGTCAATCATGACTAGCCTGTTACTGTTCTACAAGGAAACTTCACTTTGAAATAAAGTTGTAGTCTTTAAAAAATACTGTTTCCAAAATATACATATCTTGGGAGAAAAGATTTGCAAATTATATCTGATGAAGAACTTGTATCCAGAATATATAAAGAACTCTTACAACTCAATAATAAGGCTCAAACTATTTTTAATGGACAAAACAACTGAATAGACATTTTACCGAAGATGATGTTTAAATAAACAACAAATACATAAAATAATGTTCAACATCATTAGTCATTAGGGAAATGCAAGTAAACACCACAATGGGAAATCTCTTGAAACGCCATATAATGGCCATAATATATTTTTTAAAAAGGTAGACAATCACAAGTCTTGATAAAGAGATTGAGAAATTACATACATACAGTCCTCATACACTGCTTATGGGACTGCAAAATGGCACTTTGGAAAACAACTTTCCAGGGTTTTAATTTTAAAATTATACTTTAAAGTAACCATATGACCCAACAATTCCATTTCTAGGCATGTACTAGAAATAATTGAATATATAATGACAACTTGTACATAAGTCTTCATAACAGTGTTATTCATAATAGCTCAAAAGTAAAAACAACCCAAATGCCCAGAACCTACAGGGTGGATAAACAAAATATGGTGTATCTATACAGTGAACTACCATTCAGTAAAAAGGGACAACAGTTCTCATAGAAGATAAAACATAAAAGAATCTCAAAAACAATAAACTAAATGGAAGAGTCCAAATGCAAAAGAGCCCATGATATGTGATTCCATGTGCAGTCATGCCCCAAGCACCAATGTTTCAGTCAGCAATAATCCACCTGTAGGATGGTGGTCCTGTAAGATTATATCATGCAGCTTCAAAATTCCTATTGCCAAGTGATGTCGTGGCCTTCATAATGTTATAGCACAAGCATGACCTTCTCTATGTTTAGATACACAGATACCATTGTGTTACAATTACCTGTAGCATTCAGTACAGTAGCATGCTTTGCGAGTTTGTAACCTAGGAGCAACAGGCTGTACCAAATGCCTAGGTATGTGGTAGGCTACACCATATAGGTTTTTATTAGTGCACTCTATGATCTTCACACAATGACAGAGTCACGTAATGATTCATTTCTCAGAACATGGCCCGTGGTTAAGCGACATGTGACTGTAAATGAAATGCCTAGAAAAGGCAAATCTGTACATAGAGCTGACCCGTGTTTGCCTAGAGCTGGGGGAGAAATGGAGGGTGACTGTGAAGGGGCACAAGAGATCTTTTTGCAGTGATAGAGATGTTCTAAAATCAGGTTGTGGTCATGGTTGTTCAACTCCGTAGACTTACTAAAAGTAACTGAACGGTGCACTTGAAACAAGTGAATGTTGTGATGTGTACAATTACCTTAATAAAGCAATTTGTTAAAAAAAGATAACTATGTACCATTAAGTAGCCCCAGCTAATAGTACCTTTTGCATCTTGTTGTAACAAGTTATTTGCAGTGAAAACAAATCTTTAAAATGAAGGGAAAAGTGTGTGTTGTGTAATAAAATGCACTTTTTGCAACTGATTGTATAACCAAGCACAATGACCCTTCAGCAGCCCATCTACTCACTCCTGTTCATTCAAAATGGTATCATCACTTTACCCACAAAAAGAACAGGAAATGAAAGAGGAAGGGGTGTGCATGTTTGAGAGCAGGAAAGAACTGGATGCCTTACAATAGAGTCAAGGTGTGTCAAGAAGGAAGGAGTGAAAGGGCATGGATCAGGGAATCCCAAGTAAGGGTACTCACCTGGCCACCTTAGTCTCACTTCCCTTTGGCTCTGCTCCAAGACTCCCAGTTTTCTTCTATTGTGCCTTTGGGCTAGATAATGGAATGATTCAGGATTTGTTTCATTATTGTATGGATTTTTTAATGATTTCTTTAATTTTACCATAGAAGAAATTAATTCCTGGAAGAGTCATTAGTGGAGACACATAGAAATTGAACAGTCCCACTTGAAGTAGCCTATCTGCTCCATGAGGGGGAAGGGGGGACTGCTCCTTGGAGCAGAATGACTAACTCCTCTGGGAGTTAGTTGTTTCTATAAGGCCTTCTTTAAAATGGCTGTTATCTAAATGATGCCAATATTCTTTCAGCTTATGAATAAGGCCTAATTGCTTATTTCTAATTAGCTAGAAACCAAAGCAATGGCACCTAGTATAGATATTTTTTCATGGGGAGATAAAGGAGATTGCCTGAAGCAGCCAAAACAGCCCAAGAATGATTGACCCCTGGGGTAGGAGAAGAGGGGAGAAGAGAAGAGGATGGTTGTATAGAACTGTGCACTGAGGCACAGTGGTGCATACCTTTAATTCTAGCAACTTGGGAGGCCAAGACAGGAAAATCACTTGAGCCTAGGAGTTCAAGACAACATAGTGAGACCTCATATCTACCAGAAACTAAAAAAATTAGCACAAGTGTACACCTACAGTCCTAGTTACTCGGTAGGATGAGGTGGAAGGATTGCCTGAGCCAAGGAGGTAGAGGATGCAGTGAGCTATAATTGTCCCACTGCACTCCAGCCTGGGCAACACAGAGTGAGACCCTGTCTCAAAAAAAAAGAAAAAAGAAAAAAAAAAGTGTGTCAAGTAGCTGTAGGTGGGGAAGAACAGAAGAGGGTGATGTCTGAAAGAGGGACAAGTCCACATAGGAATCAAATGACATGAAATATATGAAGTCATGCAATTTTATGATTTGTTTGTTGTTGTTATTCTTTGTTTTTGCTTGTGCCAAACAGAGGCCTGGCAGCCCTGACTTTTGGCTGCCTCAGGAACATGGGTGTACATCTTCTCATAACTCCCTCAGCCATTGCATAATCATCGTCATGACCACTGCACTGCTTTTGAGAACCAGGAACAAGTGGGGACAAACCAGAGGGAGGCAGGAGCGTTGATTAGTCCATCCATTGGGTGGTGATCATGTCCTGTCAGAGAGGTGATGGCAGTCCTGGGGGGTGGAAGTGATGTCACAGTCAGGAGAGTGCCAAAGTCTTGGAACTGGTGATTAGAGGACATTGTAGGCATGTGTGGGAGGCGGAGCAGACAACAGTCATGAATAGCTGTAGCCCTGTACTCAATGGCTGTATCCAAAACCCCCAAATCCCGATGGCTTAAAACTACACAAGTTCCTTTCTGACCCACACTCCATGTTTCCTGAGTGTGGGTCAGTGGGGGCTCCGCATTTGCTGAAGGAAAATTCACAGTAGCTCGTGGCTACTCATTGGGACACAATAGGCTGGACATGGCAAATGGTACACAGTTCTATTTTTGGTTTTGAGTAGGAGTCTCACTCTGTCACCCAGGCTGGAGTGAGATGGCACACTCACAGCCACCACAGCCTCTGCCCACTGGGCTCAAGTGATCCTTCTGCCTCAGCCTCCCAAGTAGCTGGAACTACAGCCGTACACCCACCATGCCTGGCTAATTTTGTATTTATTGTAGAGACGAGGGCTTGCCAAGTTGCCCAGGCTGGTCCCGAACCCCTGGACTCAGATAATCCTCTCACCTCCACCTCCCAAAGTGCTGGGATGACAGTCTCTTCACACTGCCTGCCCAACCGTCTCTTCCATGCATGCATTTCAATATTTAAATCAAGTCATGTTGCCATATCTAGCTTCCAAGGAGGCAGGCAAATGGAAGCAATCTCATCATGTCCCCAGAAAGCAAGAGAGCTGGAAATATCTGGATTACAACATTAATGACTGCCAAAAGCATCACAATTGGAGGATAATTTCTTTTAACTTTGAAATAGTTATAGATTCACAGGAAGTTTAAAAAATTGAACAGAGAGGTCCTTTGTATGCTTTGCCCAGTTTCCCCCAATGGTTACATCTTACAAAACTATTGTATAATATCAAAACCAGGAAACTGACATTGGTACAATGCTTGTGTACAGTTCTATATCCTTTTACCACATGAGTTGATTCCTGTAACTACCAACAGAATCAAGATATAGAACTGTTACGTTAGGCTCCTACAGCCTCAGTGGTGCTGACTCTGACCGAAGCTGAGAGGTTTCACAATGACTCAGTAGCCCATTATAGATGTTCAAATTCAGTTTTTTTTTTTTTTTTTTTTGAGGCTGTCACATACTGTCAATTGTGTAATTAATATCTAACACACAAATAATGCAGGTAACAAGCCACAGTGACGACTCTGGAGGTCAACACGCTGACAAACGGACGTCCTTCAGATGCCCCTCAGAGGTGGGATGGGGGTCACTGTTTCTCTCAGACAGAGTATCCAGTGACAGTTGCCAAATTGGGAGAAAACCTCAGAGTTCTTACGGGCAGAGTCTCCAAAGAAGCCTAGGACACAGTTGGGCCCTTGCTGCTTTTATGGTCTTCTTAGATGCATCCATTTTCACTATCTCAGCCACCTTTTACTTTCTATGTGTTTGTTGTTTGTTTCAGGTCTACATGAGGGGGTACTGGGCAACAGAAGATGTTATCACCTCGGTCCATTACACATATGCTTATCAGTTTGAAGGGTAAACAGCTTCACTGTGAACTCAATACTGTTTGACATGAGTGACTCCATTTTTAGACATTAAGATCACAAATCAGTATGATAGGTCAAGAACTATTTTATTACTATGAAGATCTCGATCATGTCCCTTCCTCCACTCCCACCATCTCTAACCCCTGGCAACCATTCATCTGCTTTCTGTATCTATAATTTTGTCATTTCCAGAATGTTATATAAATGGAATCATACAGATGTGGTTTTGACATTAGGGGTTTTTTTACTCAGCATAATGGCATATGGTCAGATCATTTGGTTTATGTGCTTGGTTTTGTGCTGTCCATTATGTCACCTGGGCAAGGATAGAAGTCCTGGCTCTCCGCTTGGTCTTCTCTGACACCATCCCAGTAGGGTTTGGGAGTCATGAGGGGTGCCTTGTTACAACAGGGTGAAGATGGGTGTCTAGGCTCTCTATTCAGCCTTTGCAGACTGGGATGGAGTGATGATGCATATGTTTGACTGGCATAGGGCGATTATTCTCTGAAATTTTTCTGTCTTGCTAGGTTGCCTCTTTCCCAGTCCTTTGGCTAAAAAGATCAGGCATTTATTTTGTTTCTTTTATTTTCTTTTTTAAATCTCCTATGGCATTCTGAGGTCGCCCACTCCTCCAGCACTTGGTCTGGGATACTTGAGACAAAAAGAAAACATGACATGAGGAAACTCATGTCATTCCTTGGATCCCAAGATCAATTGCCCATGGTCCTATAGATCCCTAGTCAATTGCCTTCTCTCAAACTTTCAGAGTCATCTTCTGTTTGCTTTATATTCAATGCCCAGGGCTTTTAGCTATTCTTAGTAGGAAATGTTCTCCATCCACTATTCTACCTTGTTCTGGAGCCAGAAGTTGAGAATACAATTTTAAAACAGAAATTAGATCAGATTGCAGATTATTCCTATAAAAATGTTACTCCCTGTTTCTTGCATTCCAGAGGTTTTCTTGAGTCAGAGAGGAAAAGGACAGTTTACTACTGGTCCATTGGGTATACCACTTATACACCTTGGACATTTACATGAGCTGTAATGTTTATTGTAGTGGAAAAAGTGCTAAGAACTGCTAGATAAGAGACTGAAATTGGAGGCTGAAGTTAGCAAGTATGGAGGAGTGGAAAAGTTGAGATGGCCACGAAGATCAAGCCTGAGGCACTGTAGGTAGAACAGCGCTTGCATTGATAAGGCCCAGGACATACCCTTTGGACACAAGGTCAGTAAAGGTAAGAAGATAGTAGGCAAAAATGAATCTAAAAACCTGAACATTTAGAGAAGTCAGACAAGTCATTTTTAATTTTTAGGAACGTAGGCATCAGGACAGAAGGACAACCTGACTCAGCTACAAAATTTAAGGACAATTGAAGCAAGTCTTAGAAGGCAATAGATTTGGGTAGGTATTATTTTTGTTTTCCAGTTACAAGTGGCTTTCAAAGGTTTATAAGATACTTTTTGTTTTTTTAGTAGGAGTCTTACATTGTCACCCAGGCTATAGTGCAGTAGCACGCTCATGGCCACTGCAGCCTTGACCTGCTGGGCTCAGGCCTTCTGCCTCAACCTTCCAAGTAGCTGGAATCACAGGTGTGTACCAGCACATCTGGCTAATTTTTTGGTTTTATTGTAGGGATGAGATCTCTTCAAGTTGCCCCGTCTGGTCTCAAAACCCTGGGCTCAGGCAATCCTCTTGCCTCCACCTCCCAAAGTGCTTGGATGACAGGCATGAGCCACCATACCCAGCTAAGAGACATTTTCTTGGCCTCTTCCTTTTTCAAGTCATATCTTTCCAGTGCTGCAGGACAACTGCACAGTTGATCTTATTAATGATCTACATCTTTCTAGCAAAAGAGTAAGACACTGCTCTTTTGTCTCTTTAGACTTAGAGAATGTAGTAACAAAAGCTACATGACTTTGTAGCCATACCTTAGCATCTGCCACACCACATGGCCCTTAAGACAGTTTCCACCAGCTCTGAGGACCATGTTCACTGTGCAATCCATCCTACATAGACCTGCCACGTTGGCCTTCCTGAAACACCTAGTGCATGAAACCACTCTCTGTCCACACACATCAGTCAAGCACACCAGGCCATTCACAGCTGGTCACCCTCCCAGCTACCCCAGATCTCTTGTCAAAACTTGCCCATAAGAATTCTAGGCTGGGCTTGGTGGCTCAGCCTGCAATCCCAGCATTTTGGGAGGCTGAGGCGAGTGGATTGCCTGAGCCTGCGGGTTTGTGACCAGCCTGGGATACTTGATGAGACCTCATCTCTACAATAAATAAAAAATTAGCCAGCTGTGGTAGCACACACCTGTAGTTCTGGCTACTTGGAAGGCTGATGTGAAAGGATCGCTGGAGACCCAGCAGGTCAACGCTGGGGTAGCCGTGAGCGTGCCACTGCACTCCAGCCTGGGCAATGGAGTGAGACTCTGACTCAAAAAAAAAAAAAAAAAAAATCCTCCATCCAGCCCCATGGCCCCTCTTATCCTTCCTGACTCTTGATGCGGTATGTTTAATGCCATCTGTTCTTCCTTGCCTGCTTTCCTCCACCTATTTTTCTATCGTAAAGGTCCCGTTTCAGTGCTTTCTCTGCCTTCCTTTTTAATTTTTTTTTTGAGTTGGAGTCTCACTCTGTCACCCAGGCTGGAGTGCAGTGGCATTCTCCCGGTCACCGCAGCCTCAACCTGCTGGGCTCTGGCGATCCTTCCGCCTCAACCTTCCAAGTAGCTGGAACTACAGGCGTGCGCTACCACGCCCGGCTAATTTTTTTTTATTTATTGTAGAGATGAGGTCTTGCTAAGTTGCCCAGGTGGGTCTCGAACCCGCGGGCTCAGGCAATCCACTCACCTCAGCCTCCCAAAGGCGCGAGATTACAGACTGAGCCACCGAATCCGACTCTCTCTGCCTTCCACAACCTCTTCAACTAGTTGGTCTTTTCTTTTTTTCTGAATTCCAACAATTTCATTGTCTGTAGCATTTTTTTTCCTGACACAAATTAGTATATCTCATCACATTGCTGCTATAATACTTTGTGTTTGACAGGCTTATATCACGTCCTGGATGGCATGCACTGTACTTTGTACATTTTAAATATAAACATAACACATGCATAAGACAAAAAATTCACATAGGATAGAAAGAGATGAAATAAAAACATAAACTCTTTCCTCCAGCACCACCACCTTCAGAAGTAACTACTGTTTTTATTTTATTTTATTTTATTTTATTTTTGAGTTGAAGCCTCACTCTATCACCTAGGCTGGAGTATGGCAGCACGATCATGGCTCACTACAGCCTCAATCTCCCATGCTCAGGCAATCTTCCTGCCTCAGCCTCTAAGTAGCTGGGACTACAGGTGTGTGCCACCATTCCTGACTATTTTTTAAAATTTCTTGTAGAGACAAGGTATTGCTATGTTGCCCAAGCTGGTCTCAAACTCCTAGGCTCAAGTAATCCTCCTTTGTCAGCCTCTCAAAGTGCTGAGATTACAGGCGTAAGCTACTGCACCTGGCCAGAAGTGACTACCTTTAACCATTTCTGTTTGGTGGTTGCTACTCCTACCTCCACTGGTAGATGCCTTCCCTGACCCTAAATGAGATACTTACGACTCTAATTCTTGGTTTATCAACTTTGGACAGTGTGTTTGTCAATTTTTGCTGACATACATACAGTTCTTAAATTATGACTTATAACAACAAACATTTATTTCAAGCTCATGAGTCATTGCAGTTATGCTGGACTGGGTCAGGCTTGGCTCTCTGTATCTTCTCATTTTGGGACTTGTGCTAAAGGAGTGGCCATTATTTGGGGCATGTTCTTCCCATGGCAGAGGGCCAAAGCTCAAGAAGAGCAACAGAAACACATGATATTTCTGGAAGTCTCTGTTTAGCACTGGCCACTGTCACTTCCACCCACATTCCATTGTTGAAAATAATACACAGAGTAAAGGAGATAAATGCAGGTCTTTTCCAGTTGGGAGTGGCTTTCAAAGGTTTATAAAATGCATTTTATATGAATTGTATGGCCAAAACTAGCATCAAGGATGGCACAAGTGCTCTACCAGGAAACATGCCAAAAATCTCATGACAGAGTGTGGCTCCATAATCTGTCACAGAGGAGAACATAGTTGGGAACAATCACTCAATCTACCGTATACAAATGTCTGTTGGGTCCCACTTATAAAAGACAAGGAATTGAGCTTATTAACCCTTTTCTCCTTCCTCAGTTTCTTAGTTGTGTTATATGCAGATTTTCTACTGGCTTACTTTATAACTTTAAATTACATAAAGTACTTTCTTGATCATTCAACTTTAGATAGTACACCTCAAGTTACATTTTCATATCCCTTCTTTCTTTTATTTTCTTTTTCTTTTTTTCTTTTTTCAAATCGGAGTCTCACTCTGCTGCCCAGGCTGCTGGGTGCAGTAGCTGTGAGCATGCCACTGCAGCCTCAACCTGCTGGGCAAAGGCAAGCCTTCCACCTCAGCCTTCCAACTACAGGTGCACATCACCATGCCTGGCTAATTTTTTGACTTATTGTGGAGACGAGGTCTTGCCAAGTTGCCTAGGCTAGTCTTGAACCTCTGGGTTTAGGCAGTCCTCTTGCCTCAGCTTCCCAAAGTGCTGGGATACAGACATGAGCCACCGCACCCAGTTCCTTTCTTCCTTTTCAATCTCACAACTCTTTTTTTTTTTTGAGTCAGAGTTTCACTGTCACCCAGGCTGGAGTACAGTGGCACACTCATAGCCACTGCAGCCTCGACCTGCTGGGCTCAGGTGATCCTTCCGCCTCAGCCTTCCAAGTAGCTGGAAACACAGATGTGCCACCACACCTGGCTAATTTTTACTTATTTATTTATTATAGAGATGAGGTCTCACCAAGTTGCCCAGGCTGGCCTTGAACCCCTGGACTCAGACAATGCTCTGACCTCCACCTCCCAAGGTGCTGGGATTATAGGTGTGAGCCACTGCACCCAGTTATCTCACAACTCTTACATCAGAAAGGTTTATAACAGTACCATTGTGTTTTAGAATTATAATTAAGTCTTCTATGCCTCATATATAAGTTGATTTTTAAAACAGAAATCCAATAAAGGGCATTTATAATACTATAATTGTGTACATATTATTTTCCACAGAACCAATAAATGTAGTTGGCCTTGTAGAAAAGGAAATAGAACTCTTCTCCTAAATATGTATAGCTACAAAATGAATATTTCTTTCTTTTGAATTGGAGTCTCACTCTGTCGCCCAGACTGGAGTGCAGTGGCCGTTCCCGGCCACCACAGCCTCGAACTGCTGGGCTCCGGCGATCCTTCTGCCTCAGCCTTCCGAGTAGCCGGAACTACAGGCGTGTGCTACCACGCCCGGCTGATTTTTTGATTTATTGTAGAGATGAGGTCTCGCTGCCCAGGTGGGTCTAGAACCCGCGGGCTCAGGCAATCCACTCACCTCAGCCTCCCAAAGGTGCGGGATTACAGGCTGAGCCACCAAGCCCGGCTCAAAATGAATATTTCAAAACCAAGATCAAATGGTTTATCACTTAGTACATTCCATTTGCTACTCAGAATCATGCTACATTTAATTTGTTTTGATTTTATTGTAGCACTTGTTATTTTCCAAAGAGTTTCTGTCTTACTTTTTATTTCTATTAGCAGAAGAAACAATTACCTTCACTGTAGCACTAAGTTCATACAACTTTTAAAAATCATACTTTTTGCTGAAGTGAATCCATCCTCTAATCAAACATCCTTGTCTTTAAGTCTTAAGACAATGTGTTTAATTGGAAACAATTGCCTTTATACCTGCTGCCCACCCAACAGCCTTGGGGTTCTTTTTATTGCTATTTTGAGTTGTCATCATTATTTCTTGGCTTTCATATCTTCATTTTTAAAACATTTTCATTTTCCTAGAGCGTATGCTCAAGTGTTTTTTTTTTTTCCACGAAAAGAAATTAAATGTTGAGTCCTTTCACTCCGACTTGCAGACTCATAGATTTCTAGGCCCAAGCCACTTTATGCTAGCACTTTGAAGGCATTGCTTCATTGTATTCCAGCCTAAAGCTAGAAAATCTGAAAGCTGGTATGATTCTCATCCCTCTGAAAATGAGTTGTTTTTGCTCTTTGGAAGCTTTTAAGAGTTTTCTCTTTAACTTAGTGTACTAAAATTTCATAAGAATATGTGAATTCACAACATGTCTTTTAAAAACCAGTTATTTAACCAATAGGCATGTTTCATGTCTGTTGCATGGTCAGCAGTATTGAAGACGTGTGGCAAATATGTAAGAGGTGCACAATTATTTCTCAGAGTTTCAATCTAGAGAAAGACATTTATAATCTAGCTAAAGAATGAATTATGAAGTGTCTCTTCTATAATGAATTCTAAATAAGTCAAATTGAGTCAAGTTGTTTCACTTTGTGTCTGATGAAGTGGTGTAGAGGCTGTTTGTTTTTGCACCTTCTGGTAAAAATACTAAATTCTGTAACTTTGTGAGGAGGGAACAGTTAGCCATTTCTTTGTTCTATTTTCTCTTGTTTTGCTAAAACCTAAAGTTAGTTTTTCTACACGTCTTCTCCATGACTGCTATTAAAAATAATATTTAAGTGAATATTTAAAATCATGTTACAATAAGCCAATCACTTAGTAAATGACTGCAGAAACTGAAATTAACAATTTTCATTTCCTATTTTTGAGTTGCCTCAAACCTTGATCCCATTTACAATAAGCTTCTTGCTGGCTTGGTTTGTTTTTTCTAGACCATTGCTATACTCTCTTCTAGGATTGTAGAAATCACATCCCCTAACCATGATCATTTTTATGTTTTCCTTGTGGCTATACTCCTAACTAAATGTGGTCTAAAGCCAGATTCCTGTCATTGCAGTGAATATTGACACGATTTCCTTTCAAAGTAGATGATAAAAAATGAGGTTTGACTGGAAATATAGACCTAAGATAGGTTCTAAAACATGAATAAAGCAGGTCGACGCTGGGGTGGCTGTGAGCGTTCCACTGCACTCTAGCTTGGGCTACGGAGTGAGACTCCAACTCAAAAAAAAAAAAAAAAAAAAGAATAAAGTGAGAATACCACCTCCAAGTGTATTTGTAATCTTTGCATCAAATATATATATATATATGTGCGTGTATATATACATATATATACAAAGCCATTAAAAATGAACATTTAAACAAACTCTATGTCTTCAAAGAAAAGCATTAAGAAATATTCCAGAGAAATTGATATTTAAAGCATGGGGGAAAAAGCTTACCTCTTTTATGTTAAAGACTTGAGATCCCTAAAGATCATGTTTCTCAACCCTTAGTGTGATTCTGTAGAAGTGCTTATTAAAAATACGGCTCTCTGAGCCTCACCCCTGGAGAATCTTGGAGCAGGTAGAGCTGGCCTATCTCCTCCCAGTCCTGGAGACTTTCCAAGAAAATGTGAGTTTTTTGATAGATCATGATCCAGAAATTAAAATCCTAAGGGTCTGTATTGCAAAAGAACAGCTAAATGCCATTGCTAAACAGTTGCCACCCACCCCACCCTCAAAAGGTGTTGCCGTGTCAAGAATGCCTTACACTGTTTATATTTCTTTAGATATCTGTTAGTAACTCAGACAACTAACTGTTGTTGACTAAGTTGGATGAGATAGGACATTAAAAATTTCCCTTTGGGAGTTTTCTCAACATACTTTCTCAGATAAATGACTGGATGGCAAATTTTAAAGCAGAGGAAACTGACATTCTAACAACGGACGTGTGCATGTCACACATATACTCCAGCATGCACATAATCACACTCCAGACTGTTTACTGTAGAGATGAAAGTTCATAATCAGAAATAAATGTCAGATCTTTCCTTCTAATACCTGACTGGTCAAAAAAAGCTGTGAGAGAATAAAATATTTTGAAAGACAATGGAGAAATGAGATAAAATATTAGGATTTTCAGACGAGAGAAACTGGATGGTTATGTAAGTCCCATCCTTTCTCTGACATTTTAATACTCTCCACCTACCAACTGGTCATCATCCCATTTGAACTTCTCAAAGGATGGAGAATTCAGTGACTCCAGAGGCCATTCATTCCACTTTTGTTACAGTTCCTTTAGAGATTTCTTCCTTACATTGTAAGGATCTGCATCCTTTAGTTTCAACTTAACATTTATTTTGTTTGACTTTAATACCGTTACATCGCCTATTTTTCTATTTTGGTATTTTTCCCCTTATCCTTTCATTTCCAACTCTCTGTCTTATATTTCAGTTATGTCTCTTTAAAATGGCATATAATAGATTTTTAAAAAATCTGTATAACAAACAGTCTTCAAAATTGATTTTATCCTACATAGACTTACATTAGGTTTTTTTGTTTTGTTTTGAGCCAGAGTCTCACTCTGTCATCCAGGTTGGAGTGCAGTGGTGCAATAATGGCTCACTGCACCCTCCACTTCCTGGGCTCAGGAGATCCTTCTGCCTCAGCCTCCAGAGCAGCTAGAACTACAGGTATGTGTCACCCCATCTGGCTACTTTTTTTGATATTTGTAGAGATGAGGTCTCGCTGTGCTGCCCAGGCTGGTCTCAAACTCCTGGCCTCAAGTGATACCCCAACTCAGCCTTTCAAAGTGTTGGAATTTCAGGCGTGAGCCACTGTGCCCAGCATATATTTGAATTTATTTCTACTACTGTTTATGTTTTCTATTTGTCCAATTTTTCTGTTCTTATTTGTTGTATCTTTTCTTTCTTTAAAATTTGTTCTTGCCGGGTGTGGTGGCACATGCCTGTAATTCTAGCACTTTGGGAGGTGAAGGCAAGAGAATTGCCTGAGCCCAGAGGCTCAAGACAGGCCTAGGCAACACTGTGAGACTTCATCTCTACAATAAACCAAAAAAATTAGTTGGGCCAGATGGCACAGGCCTGTGGTTCCAGCTACTTGGAAGGTTGAGGCAGAAGGATCACCTGAGCCCAGCAGGTCAAGGTTGCAGTGGCCATGAGCATATCATTGTACTCTAGCCTGGGTGACGTGTGAGACTCCGACTCAAAAAAAAAAAACAACACATTCATGACACGCCTGGGCAACTTGGTGAGACCTCATCTCTACAATAAATAAAAAAATCAGCCAGGCATGGTAGCGCATGCCTGTAATTTCGGCTACTCGGAAGGCTGAGGTGGAAGGATCACCGGAAGCCCAGCAGGTCGAGGCTGCAGTGGCCGGGAGTGGCCACTGCACTCTAGTCTGGGCAACAGAATGAGACTCCAACTCAAAAAAAAAAAACCACACAAAAATGTTATTCCTTTACTGTATTTTTACCTATCTAGTTGTTTGGAGGTTATACACTCTATTTCTTCCAGAAAATGTAAGAATATTTAAAATTTACTGGTTACTTTTTAATTGCTAAGCATTTATTCTTGTGTTTCATACCTTCTCTCTGAGATCTTTTGCTGCTGTCTGAAATGCAACTTTTAATAGAGAGGGTCTGTTGGTATTAAACTGCTGTTTGTCGGAACATGTCTTTATTTCATCTAGATTCTTGAAAGAGTTTCAACAGGAATACATTCCTAAATTACTAGCTGTCTCAGCATATTGAAGACATCATTTCATTGTGTTCTGGCTTCCAGTGTCACTGGTGAGAAGTCAGCGTTCAGACTTATTATTATTTATTAATAAGTAGTATATGTTTGTTACTGACTGCTTTTTAAAATTTTTTCATTTTGAAATAATTAGGATTCACAGGAAGCTACAAAAATAGTACAGAGAGGCTTTTTGTACCCTTCCCTCAGTTTTTCCCATTAATTGCATCTCGTGTAACTATAATACAATAGTAAAATGAGAAGATTGATATTGGCACAATGCATATGCATAGTTCTATGGCATTTTATCATGCGTAGATTCCTGTAAGCATCACTCACTGGTTTTATTTGTTTGTTTTTTGAGTCAAGGTCCTACCTCATCACCCAGGCTGGATTGCAGGGGCATGATCATGGTTCACTGCAACCTCCATTTCCTGGGCTGAGGTGAGCCTTCTGCCTCAGTCTCCACAGTAGCTGGGCTCACAGGGGCGCCACCAAACCCAGCCAATTTTTTTTATTTTTTGTAGAGATGTGGACTTGCTATGTTGCCTAGGCTGGTCTCAAACTCCTGGGCTGAAGTGACTCTCTTGCAGTGGTGGGATTACAGGCGTAAGCCACAGCACCTGGCCTAATTTCAAGATACAGATCTATTTCATCACAACAGAGATTTCCTTCATGCTATCCCTGGCACACCCAAACCTCTCATCATCCCTAACCACTGGCAACTACTAATTTGCTCTCCATCTCCATAATTTTATATTTTTGAAAATGTTACATAAATGAAATTATACTTTATGCTATGAACTGAATTATGTCCTCCAAAATCCATATATTGAAGTTTTACCCCCAATGTGACTGAATTTGGAAACAGTCTTTATGAGATAATTTAAGTTAAACAAAGAGACACCAGGGAGCTTCTCTCTCTCTCTTTCTGTCTCTCTCTCTCTCTGTCACATGAAGACACTGCAAGAAGATGGCCTTCTCCAAGCCAGGAAAAGAGCCCTCACCAGAAAACTCACTGATGCAGACTATAATAAAATAAATTTCTGTCATTTAAGCCACTCAGTCTATGGTATTTTGTCATGGCAGCAAGAGAAGAGCAATGCATTTTATATGACATTGTGAGATTGGCCTTTTTTACTCATAATATTCTTGAAATCTATTTAAGTTGCTGAGTGTATCAATAGTTTGCTCCTTTTTATTACTAATTAAGATTTTATCTGGCTGCTTTTGAGAGCTTTAATTTGTCTTCGGTGTTATGCAGATTAGCTATGATATGTCTAGGTGTGTATTTTTCTTTTCTTTTCTTTTTTTAAAAATTATTCTTGGAATTTGTTGTGCTTCCTGAATTTGAGACTTGATGTCATAATCAATTTGGAAAATACTCAGCTATTGGCTCTTCTGATATGGCCTCTCATTCATTCTTCCTTTTTCTTTTCTTTTTTGAGTCAAGGTCTCGCTCGGTTGCCCAGGGGCACAATCATGGCTCACCATAGCCTCAAACTCTTGGGCTCAAGAAATCCTCCTGCCTCAGCCTCCCAAATAGCTGGGACTAGAAGCATGAACCCCCACACCCAGCTCATTTTTTTATGTTTTGTAGAGATAAGGTCTCACTATGTTGCCTAGACTGGTCTTGAACTCCTGGGCTCAAGCACTCCTCTGCCTTGGCCTTCCAAAGTGCTAAGATTTCCAGGTGTGCCACTGTGCCTGGCTCCCATTCTTTTTTTTTTTTTTCTTTCTTTCTGTAACTCTGATTAAATGTGTGTTAGATGTTCTCACTCTATCCTTCATGTCTCCTAACTTTTCTTGTGTATTTTCCATCTCTCTGTATCTTTATGCTGTACTCTGGATCATATTTTCAGATCTATATTCTAGTCTACTTATTCTTTCCAGTAGCTTAATCTTTTGAGATTTTAATATCAATTATTATTTTTAAAACAACTGGTGATATAATTCTCATACCAAAAAGTTAATGCTTTTAAAGTGCAGAAATTTCATGTTTTTAAGTTTATTCAGAGTTGTGCATCCACCACTATCAGTATCCAGCACATTGAGCCATAAAACAAAAACATGACCTTTGCAGCAAATTGGGTGAAGTTGGAGACCATAATACTAAGTGAACTATCACAGAAACAAAGAACAGAATACCAAATGTTCTCACCCATAAGTGGGCCCTGAACATTAGACACATTAGCACAAGGGAGGGATCAACAGTCACTAGACACTGCCAGGGGAGGGAGGGAAGAGATTGAGGGACACATGACAACACATAGGCTACCTGGTCTACTACCAGGGAGAGTGAGAGTCAGTTAGAAGCCAAAACTTCACCTGCTTGCAGCCTACTTATGTAGTTCATCCTTACTTGTACCCCACATATCTATAATAAAATTAAAATTAAAAAATCCAGAACATTGTCATCAATCCTAAAAAAAAAAAAAAAATTCTGTGCTTTTTGACAGTTTTCCCCCATTCCTCTGCTCCCATCCCCTGGAAACTACTCGTCTACTTTCTCTCTATATCTCTAATGTGAAC
Source organism: Cephalopachus bancanus (assembly GCA_027257055.1). NCBI lineage: Eukaryota > Metazoa > Chordata > Mammalia > Primates > Tarsiidae > Cephalopachus > Cephalopachus bancanus. The sequence continues at coordinate 2,005,322 of JAPVLO010000242.1, read as the reverse complement.
ATTTTATGTCAGTGGAATCCTACAATATGTAGTCTTTTGTGTCTGATTTTTTTTTTCTTTCGACATGATGTTTTCAAGTTTCATCCATGTTGTGTGAGTATGTTGTGTGAGTACTTCATTCTATTGCAAGATAAGATTCCATTGTACATACCATATTTCATGCCACCTTTTGTTTATCTTTCTTCAGTTGGTGGATATTTGGGTTGTTTGTACTTTTTGGCTGTCATGAATAATGCCACTATAAATATTTGTGTACAAGTTTCCAAGTAGGCGTATGTTTCCAGTAGTCTTCCAGTAGTCCAGTACTCCAGTAGGAGTAGAGTTACTGAGTCATGTGGCAATCCTGTGTTTAATCAGTTGAGGAACTGCCAAACTGTTTTTCAAACAGGTGACATGACTTGACATTCCCACATAGGAATGTGTGAGGGTTCCAATTTTTCTACCTCCTTACCGACACTTACTATTTCCATTTTTTAAAAATTGCATCCCAGTTGGTATGAGGTGGTAGTATCTCACTGTGGTTCTGATTAGTGATTTCCTAATGAGCATCTTTTTGTGTGTGGATAGGCCATTTGTATATGGATAGGCCATTTGTATACTTTTGTAGAGCAACCTCTAGTCAAATTCTTTGCCAGTTTTATTTGTCTTTGTATTGCTGAATTATGAACGATTTTTACCTATTCTGTACGCAAACCCCTTAACAGATATATAATTTACACATATTTTCTACCAGTCCGTAGATTGTCTTTTTTTTTTTTTTTTTTTTTTGAGTTGGAGTCTCACTCTGTCACCCAGGCTGGAATGCAATGACATGCTCAAGGCCATGGCAGCCTCAACCTTCTGGGCTCAGGTGATCTTTCTACCTCAGCCTTCCAAGTAGCTGGAACTTCAGGCGTGTGCCACCATGCTCAGCTAATTTTTGTTGTTGTTGTTGTTTTTGAGTTGGAGTCTCACTCTGTCGCCCAGGCTGGAGTGCAGTGGCAAGCTGCTCACGGTCACCACAGCCTCAACCTGCTAGACTCAGGTGATCCTTCCGCTTCAGCCTTCTAATTAGCTGGATCTACAGGTGTGTGCTACCATGCCCGGCTAATTTTTTGATTTATTGTAGAGATGAGATCTTGCCGTGTTGCCCAGGCTAGTCTTGGAAACCTGGGCTCAGGCAATCCTCTTGCCTCGGCCTCCCAAAGTGCTAGGATTACAGACCCGAACCACTGTGGCCAGCAATTGTCTTCTCTCTCCCTCCCTCCGTCCCTTCCTCCCTCCCTCCCTTCCTTCTTTTCTTCCTTCCTTTGTAGAAGTCTCATTCTGTCGCCCAGGCTGGAGTGCAGTGGCATGCTCATGGCCACCACAGCCCCAACCTCCTGAGCTCAGGTGATCTTCCCATCTCAGCCTCCCAAGTAGCTGGAACCACAGGTGTGCACCATCACACCTGGCTAATTTTTAAATTTATTGTAGAGATGGTCTTGCCAAGTTGCCCAGGCTGGTCTCAAACCCATGAGCTCAGGCAATCCTCTCACCTTGGCCTCCCAAAGTGCTGGGACTTTCTTAATGGTATCTGTTGGAGCACAAAGTTTTCTATTTTGATAAAGTAAAACTTACCTATTTTCTTCTGTTGTTGATTGTGTTTTCATGTCATATCTATGAAACCATTGCCTAATCCAAAGTCACAAAAATGTGCTCCTATTGTGTTTTCTAAGAGTTTTATAGTTTTAGGTCTTGGAGCCATTCAAAGTTAATTTTTGTATATACTGTGAAATAAGAATCCAAATTCATCCTTTTGCATATTGATATCCAGTTTTCCTAGAACTGTTTGGTGAAAAGATTATTCTTTCTCTCGTTGAATAGTCATGGCATCTTTTTAAAAAAATCAGTAAGCCGGCTCGGTGGCTCAGCCTGTAATCCCGCGCCTTTGGGAGGCTGAGGTGAGTGGATTGCCTGAGCCCGTGGGTTCGAGACCCGCCTAGGCAGCGAGACCTCATCTCAAAAAATCAGCCGGGCGTGGTAGCGCATGCCTGTAATTCCAGCTACTTGGAAGGCTGAGGCGGATGGATCGCCGGAGCCCAGCAGGTCAAGGCTGCGGTGGCCGGGAGCGGCCACTGCACTCCAGTCTGGGTGACAGAGTGAGACTCCAACTCAAAAAAAAAAAAAAAAAATCAGTAAACATAAGGGATAATTTCTGGAGTCTCAGTTCTGTTCCACTGTATCACACTGTCTTGATTACTATAGCTTTGTAGTAAAATTTGAAATCAGGAAGTGTGAGTGCTTTAATTTCATCCTTCTCTCTCTCTCTCTCTCTCTCTCTCTCTCTCTCTCTCACTCTCTCTCTCCCCCTCTCCCTCTCCCTCTCCCTTTCCCTCTCTCCCTCTTACTTTCTTGTCAGGGTCTCACTCTGTCACCCAGAGTTGGGACTACAAATATATACTACCATACCTGGCTTTTTTTTTTTTTTTTTGTAGAGACAAGGTCTTGCTATGTTGTCCAGGTTATCCTTATTTTTAAAGATAGTTTTAGCTATTTCAAATCCATTCCACTCTCATGTGAATTTTTGGATTAGTATGTCAAAATCCCTAACATTTTGACATGGGTTGTGTTTAATCTATACATCAATTTAAACATTATTGCAATTTTAATGATCCGTGAGCATGGGATATCTTTGCACTTATTTAGGTCTGCTTTAATTTCTTTCATTGTTGCTCTGTAGTTTTAGATGTATAAGTGTTGCACTTCTTTTAAACTTATTTCTAAGTATGCTAATCTTTTTAATACTATTATAAACATAATTATTTCCAAATTTATTTTCAGATTGCTCATAGCTTATGTACAAAGTATAATTGGTTTTTTATATATTGATACTGTGTCTTGCAACCTTGTTGAACTTACATAGTTTTGCTTCTTCCCTTCCAATCTAGATACCTTTTATTTATTTTTTGCTTAATTGCCCTGGCTGAGACCTCCAATATAATGTTGAGTTGAAGTGATGAAAGCATTTATCTTTGTGTTGTTTCTGATCTAGGAAAAAAGTATCTAGTCTTTCATCTTTAAATATGTTGTTAAGCTGGGCTCGGTGGCTCAGCCTGTCATCCCGTGTCTTTGGGAGGATGAGGTAAGTGGATTGCCTGAGCCTACGGGTTCGAGACCCGACTGGGCAACTTGGCGAGACCTCATCTCTACAATAAATCAAAAATTAGCCGGGCGTAGTAGTGCGCGCCTGTAGTTCCAGCTACTTGGAAGGCTGAGGCGGAAGGATCGCCGGAACCCAGCAGGTCGAGGCTGTGGTGGCCGGGACCGTCCACTGCATTCCAGTCTGGGCAACAGAGTGAGACTCCAACTCAAAAAAGAAAAAAATATATGTTGTTAGCTACGTGTTTTTCATAGACAGCCCTTAACAGATTGAGAAATGTTTCTTTTATCTTAGTTTGTTGAGTATTTTTTCATGATAGGGTATTGGGTTTTGTCAAATGCTTTTCTACGTATGTTGAGATGATCACGTAGTTTTTGTCCCTTATTCTAGAATATAATATATCACATTGATTTTCCTATGCTAAACCAACTTTGCATTCCTGTGATAAATCCCACTTAGTCATGATGCATAATCCTTTTTATATGCTAATGAATTCAGTATTTTGATAAGGATATTTGAATCTGCATTAATATGGCAAATTGGTCTGTAGTTTTTCTATGATGGCTTTGTCTAATTTTGGAATGATAGTAATACTGGCCTTATAGAATAAGTTGAAAAATATATGCCTTCTGTTTTAATTTTTGGAAGAGTGTAAAGGACTGTAGTTAATTCTTCTTTAAAAGTTTGGTAGAGTCCACTAGTTTAGCCATGTGGGCTTGGGCTTTTCTTTGCAATAAGTTTTATTTGTTTCGGTTTGTGTTATTGCTGATTCAATCTTTTTACTTCTTATACCTCTATTCGGATATTCTCTTTCACTTTGTCAGTTTTAATAGTGTGTGTTTTTAGGAATTTGCTCATTCTACTTAGGTAATCTAATTTGTTGGCATACAATTGTTCATAGTATTCTCTGATAATCTTTTTATTTATTAAAGATAAGTAGGGTTATATCATCTTTAATTCCTCATTTTAGCAATTTGAGTCTTCCTTCTTTTTCTCTTAGTCTAGCTAAAGTTTTGTCAATTTTTAAGTATTTTTTAAATCAGTGAAACTTTTGGGGCCAATGCTTAATCCAAAAGGATGAATGAATAATATACAATCTTGGGTGACAATTTTAAAGCCTGGTTGGAAAAAATATTCATATTAAATATGTAGCAGTAGCATCATTTGGGGGAAATTTCTAAAGTTTACCTGAGAGAATTGATGAAAGAAGGAAAGTAGCCTTTTACTGTCATTTACTGAGATCCTAGGTGCAGAGACGTCTACTTTGGGTATAAAAGTAATAAATACCATGATTTTTTTTTTTTTTTTGAGTTGGAGTCTCCCTCTGTCGCCCAGACTGGAGTGCAGTGGCCGCTCCAGCCACCGCAGCCTCGACCTGATGAGCTCCAGCGATCCTTCCGCCTCAGCCTTCCAAGTAACTGGAACTACAGGCGCGTGCCACAATACCCGGCTAATTTTTGATTTATTGTAGAGATGAGGTCTCGCCAAGTTGCCTAGGCGGGTCTGGAACCCGCGGGCTCAGGCAATCCACTCACCTCAGCCTCTCAAAGCGTGGGATTACAGGCTGAGCCACTGAGCCCGGCTCCAGTGATTTTTTTTTAAAAAGGAAGAAACTTGATGATTATCTCTATTATTTTTCTATTCTATATTTTATTTATTTCCTCTCTAGTCTTTTTTATTTTCTTCCTTCTGCTTCTTGAGTTTAGTTTACACTTCCTATTCTATACTTAAGGTAGAATATTAGGTTTTTTGTTTTTGTTTTTCATTTTGTTTTATTTTAAAGATGTGGGGTACAATTCAAGATTAGGTATACAAATGTTCATTATGCAGGTACCCTTGTTGATGATGAGTGCCCCTCCCTCCCCTGGTAGTTTCCCTCAACTGCCAATTCCACCACCCCCTTCCCTATCAGTTATTAGGTTCTTAATGTAGGATTTTTCTTCTTTTTAAAATATAGACATATATAGGTATAAATTTCCCTTTAAGCATCCTATTAGCTTTGGTATACTGTGTTTTATTTTATTTTTTCTTTCTTCTTCTTCTTTTTTTTTAATCAGGGTGTCATTCTGTTGCCCAGGCTGGAGTGAGCCCTTAACAGGCTTAATCATGGCTCACTGCAACCTCCAGTTCCTGGTCTCAAGTTGTCCTCCTGCATCAGTCTCCTGAGTAACTACAAGAACACACCAATACATCTGGCTCATTTTTTTATGTTTTGTAGAGACAGGTCTCACTGTGTTGCCCAGGCTGTTCTTGAACTCCTGGGCTAGTCTCCAACTCCTGGGCTCAAGCAAACCTCCTGCCTGAGCCTCCCAAAATGCTAGAATTACAGGTGTGAGTCAATGCTTCCAGCCTGTACTTTTATTTTCATTAATCTCAAATTATTTTCTAATTTCCCTTGTGATTCCTTCTTTGACATAGTAAGACCTCGTTTCTACAATAAATTTTTAAGAAATTAGTTGTAATTCCAGCTACTTGGAAGGCTGAGGTAGAAGGATCATCTGAGCCTAGCAGTTGAGGTTGTAGTGGCTATGGGTGTACCACTGCACTGCAGCCCGGGTGACAGAGTGAGACTCCAACTCAAAATTAATTAATTCTATATATCTGTGAACACTCCAGATTTCTTTTTCTAAAAATATATATTATTTTTATTTTTAAGATGTGGGGTACAATTCAGGGTTAGGTACATAAGTGGTCATCATATAGGTAAAGTTTGGATGCCCTTATTGATGTTATGTGCCCTTCCTCCCTCGCCTGGCAGTGTCCAACTACTGTCAATCTCTATCTTATAGTATTATGATAAATATTCAAGGTCCACTTATGAGTGAGTGCATGTAGTACTCAGATCTTTGTTTCTGTGATAAATCACTGAGTATTATAGACTCTAAATCCATCCAAGTTGCTGCAAAGTCCATAATTTTGTTATTCTTTGTGACTGCATAATATGTATATGTACTACATTTTCTTTATCCAGTTCACTTTTGATGGGCAGCGTGGTTGGTTCCATATTCTTGCTATTGTGAATAATGCTGCAATAAACTTGTGTGTGTGGATATGTTTTTTATGGAGTGATTTGAGCTCCCCCAGGTATATTCCCAGAATGAGGATTGTTGGGTCATATAGGAGGTCGATTTTTAGATCTTTTAGGAATCGCCACACTGTTTTCCACAAAGGTTGTACTGGTTTACATTCCCACCAAGAGTGTAGAAGTGTTCCCTTTTCCCTGCGTCCTTTCCAGCATCAGTTGTGTTTTGAGTTATTGATGATGGCCGTCCAGACTGGAGTCAGGTGGTTTCTCAGTGTGGTTTTAATGTACATTTCTTTGATGAATTTGTGAATATCCCACATTTCTTCTGTCATTGATTTCTAATTTCATTTCATTGTGGTCAGAGAATATATTTTGACATATATATGTATGTATGTGCATATATATATATTCACATATTTATTGGGGACTTATTTTATGCCCTAGCATATGGTCTATCTTGGAGAATGCTCCATGCATGTGTGCTTGAGAAGAATGTGTATCCTGCTGTTCCTGCTGTTATTGGGTGGAATGTCCTATTCATGTCTGTTAGATCTGGCTGGTTTATAGTGCTATGTAAATCTTGTTTTTTTCTGTTGTTCCTTCTAGTTTTGAAATATTATATTTTTCATTTCTAGAACTTCTTTTTTGGTCTTTTATAATAATCATTCTTGATTTTTTAAATTAACTTTTTCCTCTAGTTATATTTTGACTCCTAAATGCACACCAAACCATCTTATTTTATCCTTAGTATCTGATAATTTCAACAACTGACATCTTTGTGGAATGAGTGAGTTGCCCGCTCTCACTCATGTTATTTTGTTTTTGTGTGTATTCCTTAGTATTTTTCAGCAAGCTCCTATTCCTTGGACTTTGTAGAAATTCTTTGAGGCTTGACTTCATAAAATATTTGGCTTGCTTCTGTGGGTGCCTGAGATTACTTTAACTTTTCAGACTGAGGTTTTTAAAACCTCATGGGTAAGCCGGGCTCGGTGGCTCAGCCTGTAATCCCGCGCCTTTGGGAGGCTGAGGTGAGTGGATTGCCTGAGTCCGCGGGTTCGAGAACCGCCTGGGCAGCAAGACCTCATCTCTACAATAAATAAAAAATTAGCCCGGCGTGGTAGTGCGCGCCTGTAGTTCCGGCTACTTGGAAGGCTGAGACGGAAGGATGGCCGGAACCCAGCAGGTCGAGGCTGCAGTGGCCGGGAGCGACCATTGCGCTCCAGTCTGGGCAACAGAGTGAGACTCCGACTCAAATAAACAAACAAACAAAAAAAACCTCACGGGTAGTTTGAATTCAGTTCAAAATCCATAGGAGGCCTACTGAGGATTACACATTATCAGGATAGGTTTCTCCCCCTTCTCTCAATGCCAAAGTTGAGACAAGCAAGTTTCCTGGTAGTTTTCTCTTCAGGGTTGAGTTTATTCATAGTTTATCATTACACTCCCCTATGCTCCTTGAGGTTCCCAACTCTATGCAGGGATCTCCTTTTAGATTTTGCACTTTGAGCAGGTCTTAGATTTTGGCTTCTGTTTGTCATACTCCAAAGGACCGTCCAACAAAACTCAAGGTCACCTGGGTTGAGTAGATGGCCTCAAGATGAAAGCCAATGTCAGGGCTGTCTTTCCTATCCGAATTTCAACTTTTCTTTCATTTTGGGTCTGTGAGACTTCTTTACTGCCTTGTGAGTTCAGTGATGCATTTATAAATGCATGCATTCCAAAATTTTATTCAGCAGTTTTAGTTGTTTTCTGAGGAAAGTTACTTAAGATATATTCTATACATGTCTGTTAGGTCTGGCTGGTTAATATGTTAAGTCACTAACTTTTTTAATGACTCATCTGCCTAGTTCTTGAAATATTATTATAGTTTTCATTTCTGGAACTTCTTTTTGGCCTTTACAATTATGCTTGACTGTTTTTATTAGCTCTTTCTCTGTAGTCATATTTCATATATATGACTAGATAGTCTGATGGACAGTAGTATGATAGTGTGGGCAGTATGTTCCATACATGTATGTTCCATGTGAAGAACATGAGTATCTCACAAGTATGGGATGCACAAGTATAGAACATACCTTCCAGAGTGAGTAACTGCTCCACTCTGTCACATACTCTCAGTCCACAGAAGCACAGCAAATTCCACAGTATGGAGAAAGGTGCATATTAAAAAGCTGCTGCTTTTAACTACCTTCTTTATGCAGCTCACAGCCAAAAAAACAAAAACCCCTCTTTAAGAGGAAGTGTGTGGGACATAACCATCTTCACTGCTCAACCTTAGCTCCCCTACTCTTGTGCCTACCCAGCATCCCTGATACCAAGAAGTGAGTGTTCCCAAAGCAGAAAGCAGTGGGAAGAATCGATATGTGGAGACAAGCAGCAGAAAGAGAGTACCAGGCTCAGAGCAGGTGGATAGTCAGATGAAACAGAGAAGTCTCGTGTGGGAGCCAGAGGAAAGGGCCAGAGTCACGGCTGTGTTGGGTTAGAGTGCCACAGGACAGCCACCCGGTATTTGAGGTCAGTTTCATATCCCCTCCAGCCCTTTTTCAAGCTCTGCCTCCATACCTTCTACCTTGTGGCATGAAACTGACCCCCTTACAACATCCCAGTTGACTCATTTGAGCTGTCACCTGAAATACCCCAATTCTCTTCCATACCTAATACCAATTCTTTTGTTCCCATTTCTTAAAAATCTAATTGGATGGGTTTGGGGTTTTTTTTTAAACATCTGAGAGCAAGAGCACACATTTGTCACTTCACCTTGTTAGATGCAACCTGCCATTCTAGGCAGCAAGAGCTTTTGACCTGATTCTGTCTTCTTTAGTATTTATTATCTTTCTTGGTTTCATGTCATCTGTCAATTTCATGAATATTTCACTATCTCTGCATCCAAATCACTGATAAAAATATTTGGCCAGATCAAGGCACACCTCTTGAATTTTCCTTTCAAGCTGATGCTGATGCATTGCTCAACACCCCTTGGGTATGATTGTTCAATCAGTTATTATTCCACCTACTTGTACTTGTACCCAGAACAAGTCTGTGTGGTTGTCATGTATGTTCTTGTATTGGCCTTACTGTGAGTACACAGTTTGCTGACCGACCAGTATAGCAACCATCTCAAAAGAGTGAAACCGAGACAAGTTTAGCAAGACTTGCTCTTGGTGCATCCATTTTAGAGCCTAGCAGTTCCTGCTGCCTTTTAAATTACTCACCAACATTCCTTTTTATGTATTTTTATGTATTTGTTTGTTTGTTTATTTAAGGCAGGGTCTTGTTCTATCACCCAGGCTGGAGTGCAGTGGTGTGATCACAGTTCACTGAAGCCTCGAACTCCAGGACTTAAGGGATCCCCCCGCCTCAGCCTCCTAAGTAGCTGGAAATACAGGTGTGTGCCACCATGTCTGGCTAATTTTTTTATTTTTTTTTTGTAGGAATGGGAGCTCACTTGGTTGTCCAGGCTGGTCTTGAACTCCTGGGCTCAAGCAATCCTCTTGCTTCAGTCTCCCAATGTGCTGGGATTATAGGCATGAGTCCTGCCTAACATCTTTATTAGTCCACTCTAGAAAAAGACCCAAGATTTAGATCTCATCAGTTGAGGGTTTATGGGTTATGCCTTTGTTTCTCTTCTGAAGATCAAAGACATACCCTTTGACTACTTTTTTTTTTGAGTCAGGTCTCTCTCTATTGACCAGGCTGGTGTGCAGTGGCACAATTATGACTCACTGCAACCTCAATCTCCTGTGCTCAGGTGATCCTTCTATCTCAGGCTCCATAGTAACTGGGACTACAGGTATATACCACCATGCCTGGCTAATTTTTTAGAGACAAGGTTTCACTATGTTGTCCAGGCTGGTCTCAAACTCCTGGGCTCAAGTGAACCTCCCACCTCAACCTCTCAAAGTGCTGGGATTACGCTCAGCCCTCTCAGCCTGGGCAACTTGGTGAGACCTCGTCTCTACAATAAATCAAAAAATTAGCTGGGTCTGGTGGCGTGTGCCTATAGTTCCAGCTACTTGGAAGGCTGAGGTGGAAGGATTGCCTGAGCCCAGCGGGTCGAGACTGTGGGGGCCATGAGCATGCCTGGGTGACAGAGTGTCTATGACTCAAAAATAAATAAATAAATAATCCTTTAAAATCATTTAGCCTGCCTGGCTGTACTCTTACAAATTATATTAGGCAGGCAGCTGTGAAAGAAGGTCTAAAACACAGGCACTGTAGCAAAACAGAAGTTTATTTCTCTCACACATAAAAGGTGAGTAGGCATCTCTGGCTGCTTTGGCAGCTCCATGCTAATCAAGGGCCCAGCATCCTTCCCACTTGTTGCTCTGGCATTCTCATCAGGCAGCTTCCATCTCACAGCATAAGATGACTGTTCCTGCTCCTCTTCTCACTTCTTTATTTGAAGACAGAGGGAAGGAAGTGAGGATGTGCTCTGTCCTTCAATGTGAATGACTCAGGAATTTCTTTTTTTTTTTTCTTTTTGAGCTGGTATCTCACTCTGTCACCCAGGTTGGAGTGCAGTGGCACAATCATGGCTAACTGCAGCCTCAACCTTCTGGACTCAGGTGATCCTTCCTCCTCAATCTCTTGAGTAGCTGGGACTACAGGCTCATGCCACCACTCTAGGCTAATCTTTTTTTTTGTAGAGATGAAGTGTCACAATGTTGGCTAGGCTAGTCTTGAACTCCTGGACTCAAACAATCCTCCCACCTTGGACTGCCAAAGGGTTGGGGCTCCAGACATAAGCCACCGTGCCTTGCTGACCCAGTAATATCATATATCATTTTTGCTTTTATTTCATTGGCCAGAGCTTTATCACATGGCTACATCTTGCTGAAAGTGAGGATGAGAAGTAAGCATCTACCTAGGCTGACCAACTCATCCAGGTTTTCCCAGGGTTTTTCTGGTTTCAGCACTGAAATGCTGCATCCTGGTACCCCCTTAGTTCTGGGCAAACAGGGATGATTTATCATTCTATGTCTAGCCAAAATGTATAGATTCTAAAGAAAAAAGGAGGAAATGGATATTGAGGTACCATTCGCTCTCTTCCTTACTTTCCAGATCTTCCTGTGAGGCAGCTATTTCTCTTTTGCTTGTGGGACTCCTTGGAGAGCACTGAAGCCAAACAGATGTTCAAGAACCCACATTGTCCTCATTATCTGTCAACAGCACATCTCTTAGCCATTCTCACTTCTCCTGTCTCTGAACACTTATTTAAGTTCCTTTTGATTATCTTGGCTTAAAAAAGAAAGACACTCAGACAAGTCACTAAAGAATATATTAAAATGGCTAATAAAAACATAAATAGTTGGACCTGTTATCAGGTGTAAGATTGCATCTGTAATCCCAGCACCTTGGGAGGCTGAGGCGAGAGGATCACTTGAGACTAGGAGTTTGAGATCAGACTGGGCTACATAATGAGACCTCATCTCTACCAGAAAAAAGGAAAACAAAAAACAAAAAAACTAGCCAGGCATGTGGTACACTCTTGGAGTCCCAGCTACTCAGGAGACAGAGGCAGAAGATTGCCTGAGCCCAGGAGGTGGAAGCTGTGGCTGGCTGTGATTGTGCCCCTGCATTCCAGCTTGGGTGACAAAGCAAGACCCTGTCTCAAAAAAAAATTTTTTTAAAAAAAGAACAAGAATTGAATAGATACTTAAAATCACTGGTGATCAGATCAGGAAAAGCAAATTTAAAAACCCACAATGAAGACAGGCACAGTGTCTCATGCCTGTAATCCCAGTACTTTGGGAGGCCAAGGCAAGAGAATTGTCTCAGTCCAGGTGTTCGAGACCAGCCTGGGCAATTTGGCGAGACTTTGTCTCTACAATAAATCAAAAAATTAGCCAGGCATGGAGGTGCACGCCTATAGTTCTAGCTACTTGGAAGGCTGAGACAGAAGGCTCGCCTGAGCCCAGCAGATTGAGGTTGCAGTGGTTATGAGCATGCCACTGCACACCAGCCTGGGTGACAGAGTGAGATCCAAGTCAAGTAATAATAATAACAATACAAAAAATAAAAAAACCCTCAATGAGATCCCACTACGTATCCATTAGAATGACTAATATTTAAAGAGACTGATAATAGCAATATTGGTGAGGATGTAGCATTCTCATAAACTGCTGTTGAGTTTATAAAACAATGTACCACTTTTGAAGATAGTCTGGGAGTATCTTAAAGTAAGACGTATACCTACCATGTAACTCAGCTAGTTCACTCCAAGGTATTCACCCAAGAAATATAAAAACTTGCGTTTATACAAAGACTTGGTCACAGATGTTCATAGCAACCTTTTTTTATAATAGCCATAAACCTATAAACAACCCAACTGGTCTTCAAACAGATGAATGGATAAGCACGTTGTAGAATATCCATAAAAGAGGATGTTACTTAACAATGCCAAGGAACAAACCCATTGATGCATGCAACAACTAATGTTAGGTTGTTAGATAAATCTCAAACCCTTGTAACTTCCTGAGTGACAGGAGCATCCTTGGTATAATAATTGGTCTAAGTCCCCAGTTACTGACATCACAGTTTCTAAGACCCTTGGAATCGCTGAGTGATAAGGGTGTCCCTTTGAATGTTAATAAGATGGCCCATGGCCAAAAACTTTTGGGTAGCTTCCAGATGGGGTTAGTAGCCAGAGAAACCAACCATGTGATTAGAGGGTTGGAACTTTTAGCCCCATGCCCTTACTTCCATGGATGGGAGAGGGAGTGGAGATTGGGTCTGATTAATTAATTATTTAATCAATCATGCCTACATAATGCAAACTCCATAAAAATCTTAAGTAACAGAATTCGAAGAGCTTCTGTGTTGGTGAATGCATCCACGTGCAGAGAGTGGGGAATACCCCTAGGTTCTGTGCTCGGGATGCTTGCGACCTTGCCCCATGTACATGTTAGTGTCTGAAGAAGTGGTTGCTGATGTGCAAAAGACCCACAGGGCTCCATAACAGCTTGCAATAAGTAATGAAAATACCCATTTATATTCCTTAGGCCTTCAGTCTCTTCTAATAATTTACAAATATTAAAAATTCTTTCAGATCTCTTTTAAGCACTTATCTTTCTATAAACCAGCATATATGAACATCTAAGTAGATCTGAAATAAAGTTCACCCACTCTATCCCACCCAGGCCTTTAGTCTTGCCTGGATGTATCGATTCTTCTATCTATCTATCTATCTATTCATCTATCATCTATCTATCATATATCTATCATCTGTCATCTATCAATCCATACTATCTATTACCTATTATTGATCAGTTATCTATCATCTATCAATCCATATCTATCATCTCTCTATTATCTATCAATCTACTTATTATCTCTCTATTATCTATTTATCCACTATCTATTATAGATCACTTATTAATCCATATCTATCATTTATCAATCTATCTACTTATCTATTTATAATCTATCAACTATCTATTATCTGTTTATTGTATATCTATCTATCATCTACCAATCCACATCTATTTATCTATTATCTATCGATCTATTATCTGTTTACCTATCATCTATCAATTCATATCTATCATCCTTCAATCCATATCTATTATCTATTTATCTATCATATGTCTATCCTCTGTTTATTATTTATCTCTCTGTTATCTATTATCTATCTGTCTATTGCCTTCGATTTTTCTATTTTCTATCTATCATCTATTTCTCTATCATCTATCATTTATCTATCTATCTATCTATCATCTGTCTCTACCCATCCATCTATCCCTTCATCTTGTGTTTCTTTTCCAGAAGGTTTTGTAGATTCTCATTCAAGGTGTTTCCCTAGTACTATATCAGTTCTTCACTTTCTCTTTCTTGTAATTCTTCTTCTTCTTTTTTTTTTTTTGAGTTGAAGTCTTACTCTGTTGCCCAGGATGGAGTACAGTGGCACGCACACTCACAGCCACTCCAGCATTGACCTGCTGAGCTCAGGCGATCCTTCAGCCTCAGCCTTCCAAGTAGCCGGAACTGCAGAAGTGCGCTTACCACACCCAGTTAATTTTTTATTTATTATAGAGACGAGGCCTTGCCAAGTTGCCCAGGCTGGTCTTGAACCCGTGGGTTCAGGCAATCCACTGCCCTCAGTCTCCCAAAGTGCTGGGATTATGGGCTGAGCCACTGAGCCCGGTGATACCTTGTAATTCTAGTCAACAACATTTTGATTCAGATTTTATTTCAATTCATTTCCTCAGAATTTCACATTTCCTAGTTTCTTTTCTTTCTGGGGAGTATATTGTTTCTTTCAATATATCTAGAAATTTCACCTCTTCTCTCAAATGGCATCAGAATAACATAAAATTGATCTTTTGACAGGAAAAATATGAATTCAGAAATACAAGTATCCCCATTAAGAAGGGAACAGACTTTGATTCAGGGAAAATGCAGAAGCAATCTCCTAACTCTGTTTACTCAGGTGCAGTATAGTAAATTGCCTCTGCTCCAGCATAGCTCCAGTGCTCGTGAGTTACACAGCTCATTGCAAAACTAGCCTGGGTGAACTAAGATCAAAGGTCCATGCACACAGCATTCTGCTAGACTCTGGTTTTTCCCTCCTGGATTTCATTCTCTTTTTGCTAATAGTTACTCAAGGTTCAAGGAGATAAGAACCCTCTCCACTGTGTTATAGTCTGTCTTCATCTTTCAAAATGAAACACCAACCGCCGTGCACCTACCTCTAGGTTTGTAACAATATCATAGGTAACCTCACACGGCCATAAATATCACAGAGTAGCAGCCAGTGCAGTGACTGCCAGCTTGAACTTGGCTTTGAATGTCTAGCAGCCATGGCCTCTAGCATAAGTGTGAGTGTGAGAGTAGGGGAGACACACAGAGGCAAATGTCGAGATGGGAGTGGGGAGAGAAACCATTGTTGACGTCCTTGAGGCCTGCTTTACCTTGCCTCCTCATGGATAATTTACTTCTGCCCACACACTCTTGCTGACCCTTAGATTATCTGAGTTTCTGTCCCTGGCAACCAAAAAAGTCCTGAGCAGCCCATGTGCCCCCTCCCATACCAATGGGATTCCAGTTGCTGACAGCCTCCTCAGTAACTGGACATCTGGGAAGGCAGGGTGAGAACTGGAAACTGTAGACCAGCAGGCCTGAACTTGATGACCAAATGGAAGGGAAGAGAGAAAGAGGGCAGCTCAACGAAAAGTTCAGAAGTGGAAGTCATGGCTGGCTCTTCCAGACTCAGGCTTAAGGTCACTCTGGCAAACCAAGTCATAAGCATCTATAGTATGCTAAATGAGAAAAGTTCCCAAGCATTATGCAGACACCTTTCCCTTGTTCTCAAAGTCCGCCAGGTGTAGTGGCATACACTTGCAGCTCCAGCTACCTGGAAGATTGAGGCAGAAGAATCGCCTGAGCCCAGCAGGTCGAGGCTGCGGTGGTTGTAAGTGTGCCACTGCACTCCATCCTGGGCGACAGAGTAAGACTCTAATTTTAAAAAAAAATTGTTTTAAAAGCAAAAATAGGCCGGACTTGGTGGCTCAGCCTGTAATTCCAGCACTTTGGGAGGCCAAAGCGGGTGGATTGCCTAACCCCAAGGGTTCAAGAACAGCCTGGGCAATTTGGCGAGACCTGGTCTCTACAATAAATAAAAAAATTAGCTGGGTGTGGTAGCATGCGCCTGTAGTTCCAGCTACTTGGAAGGCTGAGGTGTAAGGATCGCCGGAGTCCAGCTGGGTGGCTGTGAGTGTGCCACTGCACTATAGCCTGGACGACAGAGTGAGATTCCAACTCAAAAACAACCAAAAAAAAGCAAGACCGAAAAAACTTAAATAAATAAATGACAGATCACTCTCATGTTCTTATCTCCTCTCATCCTAAGCCCCACTAAATTTTGGTAAATTTCTAGTGGCCATGGCCTCCAGCATATGTGTGAGTGTGAGGGAATGAGAGTCACACACAGGTAGATGTTGAGATGGGAGTGGGAAAAGAACCCATTGTTGACGTCCTTGAAGTCTGCTCTATCCTGCCTCATCATGGATAATTTACTTCAGCCCACACACTCTTGCTGAACCTTACATTATCTGAGTTTCTGTCATTGGCAACCAAAAAAGGCCTGAGCAACACATGTGCCCCTCATACTAATGGGATCACAGAAATATATTTACTCACAAAGACAAAAGAAATTAAAGACAGCAATGAATGAGGAATTTGAAAGTATTTTTAAAAAGACTAAACCCTTTATAATGTGTTCAATAAATAGTTGAACTCTGCAAAAAAGAAAAGTTTGAGCAGAAAGGTGATGAAGAAAAAACTGATTTAAGAAACCTCGAAAGAGATTGCAGAGTGGCTTTCTGGCGAGAAAGGAGAGTTTCCCCAGAATCTTAGCAGGCTCCTCTTTGATGGCCTCAAAAAGAAATGCTTGGGCCCAGGAGTTCGAGGTTAGCTTGGGCAACATGGCAAGACCCCGTTTCTAAAATTAAAAAAAAAAAAGGCAACCACAGGTAAAGGAGGCTGCAAAATTGTACTGGAAGTTGTACGGCTTATAGGTTAACATTCTGCTATTGCCAAGTTGAACTACTTAATAATTTTTGAACAAAGTGCCCTACATTTTTGTTTCACACTGAGTTCCTCAAATTATGCAGCTGATCTTGTAAACTGCTGAAGTTCAAGTGTAGGGATGCAGTTGCAGTGTGGCTGGAGGTGACGTGCAGGTAACAGGAAAAATTAAGTGAACATCAAACACTGAATTGTGAGACCTCCCTACTCTCTTCCCAGGTCCTGCTCCCAGAATACAAATCACCCCCCACCACACACACACACAAACACAAGGAAAGCCACCAAGACCCAGAATTATCTTTTGGAGGGCAAGTCCCGTGTAGTACAGGCTTCTCCTGCTAGGTAAGTGTTCTAGGAACCCATCAGCATCAGGGTACCAAGTTAGAGCTTTTGTGAGAGGCTGCGTTTGGCTTCAGTGAAATTTTCTTTTGAGATTCTTTCAACACGTTTGCCCATTTCATGATGGTGATTTACACAAACAACCTGCCCACACAGCGCTGAGTGTTCAGCAGTTTTTGACCAAAAAACGGCATAACTACCACCCTCCCTATTTACTTGATCTCTCCCTGATGATAAAAAACCCTCGAATGGAAACATTTTGCGGATGTGGAAGAGATGAAGCAACAACAACAACAACAACAACAAAAACCAGCAGAAGCACTAAAAAGCATCAAAATTTAGGAGTTTTAGAAACAGTTTAGAAACTGTTTTGAACAGTGGAAAAAGTGCTCAGTAGGTGTATTGCATCAAACGGAGAGTACTTTAAAGGTGACTGAAGTTTAAACATGTAAGAATAAATGCACAACTTTTAACAAATAAATTTTGGGTTTTTTTTTTGGTCCCTCTTGTACAATTGAGTCAGGGTCTCACTCTGCCACCAAAACTGGAGTGCAGTGGCCCTATCAAGGCTCGCCGCAGCCTCCACCTCCTGGACTCAGAAGATCCTCCCACCTCAACTTCCTGAGTAGCTAGGACTATAGGCATGCACCACCATGCCTGACTAATTTTTTTATTTTAATTTTTTGTGGAGATGAGGTCTTTGCTATGTTACCCAGGCTGAATCCACATGTTTAATACCTCCCACACCCCAATTCTTACCATAACTATTCTCAACTTGTATTATCTTATTTAGGTTGAAGGAATTCCCAACCCCCATTCATGCTATAGCCATTAACTTTACCACGCTCTGTGATTCCAATCATTGCTTTACTGTCGGTTTTCCTGCATTTCTTTCATACAGTTTTGGGGTCAGCTTGCTATCACAACTCCTCTTTCATGTCTTTTGATATAATCTCTCCTAGAAAGCCTGAGGACCCGGACAAAGGGCTTCTAGAAACTGACTCTGCGTGTAAGCCACAGAAAGGTCCCCATCACTTCATAGTAAAACCCATTGTTTTATGCACTCCGAAGTTTTAGCTAGCTCTTAAATACAAATAATCCCTTCCAGTCAAGATGAACAGATGTTTAAGAAAAGGATCAAAGGGGATGTGGAGAAAACAGAAACAATGTAGGAAGCAATAGGAAACACACAAAATCTATAGGCTGGGTATGGTGGCTCAGCACTTTGGGAGGCTGGGGCAGGAGATTCACTTGAGGCCAAGAATTTGAGATCAGCCTGGGGAACATAGTGAGATCCCATCTCTACAAAAAAATTTAAAAATGTATTAGAATGGCATAGTGCTGCATGCCTGTAGTCCCAGCTACTTGGGAGACTGAGATGGCAGAATTGCTTGAGCCCAAGAGTTTAAAGTTATAATGAGCCATGATTGTGCCACTGAATTCCTGGACAACAGAGTGAGATACCATCATAAATAAATAAATAAATAAGTAAAATCTGCAAACAAACAAATAAATAACATCTGTAAATAACACTTTCAAAAAGATTTTTAAAAGTTGGAGTCTAGGGGCTAAGCATGATGGTTCACTTCTGTATTCCCACCACTTACGGAGGCCGAGGTGGGAGGATACTTGAGCCCAGGAGTTTGAGATCCGACTGGGTAACATAGCGAGACCTCATGGCCACAAAAAATAAAAAAATTAGCCAGGCATGGTGGTGTGGGCCTGTAGTCCCAGTTACTTAGAAGGTTGAGGTGGTCTGGGCTCTGTGGCTCAGCCTGTAATCCCAGCACTTTGGGAGGCCGAGGTGAGTGAATTGCCTGAGCCCGTGGGTTTGAGACCCGCCTGGACAACTTGGCAAGACCTCATCTCTTCAATAAATCAAAAAACTGGCCGGGCGTGGTAGTGCATGCCTATAGTTCCAGCTACTTGGAAGGCTGAGGCGGAAGGATTGCTGGAGCCCAGCAAGTGGACGCTGCAGTGGCCGGGAGTGGCCGCTGCACTCCAGTCTGGGCGACAGAGTGAGACTCCAACTCAAAAAAAAAAAGGCTGAGGTGGAAGGACTGCCTGAGTCCAGGAGGTAGAGGCAACAGTGAGACATGATTGTGCCACTGTACTCCAGCCTGGGAGGCAGAGTGAGACTCTGACTCAATCAATCAATCAATAGTTGGAGTCTATGAAAAAAGAAGTAATTGGAGGACAAGAAAGAGCATTTGAACATTAAAAATATGATATAACTGCAATATAAAAATTCAACAGAATGCATAACAGGTGAAGGCTAAAAACAAATCACCAAGAAGGTAGACTAAAAAGACAAAGACAGCCGGACCCAGTGGCTCAGCCTGTAATCCCGCGCCTTTGGGAGGCTGAGGTGAGTGGATTGCCTGAGCCCGCAGGTTTGAGACCCGCTTGGGCAGCGAGACCTCATCTCTACAATAAATCAAAAAATCAGCCAGGCCTGGTAGCGCATGCCTGTAATTCCGGCTACTTGGAAGGCTGAGGCGGAAGGATCGCCGGAGCCCAGCAGGTCGAGGCTGCGGTGGCAGGAAGCGGCCACTGCACTCCAGTCTGGGCGACAGAGTGAGACTCCAACTCAAAAAAAAAAAAAAAAGACAAAGATATGGAAATGAAGAAGGTGGGAGGAATGCTATAAGAAAATTAGAGGCTTAATATAGGAATTCAGCATCTAATAGGAATTCTGGAAAAGCAGAACAGAGATCAGAAGGAAAGAAATTGTTTAAGAAATTATATAGAATCTCCAGATTATATGACCTTTCAAAACTTGAGCGATGATTTGATTGTGCTGTTCAGGTCTTTTTTTAATCTCTACTGATTTTCTGTTTACTTGTCCTGTCGGTTGCTGAGAAGGGAGTGTTGAAGCTTCTACCATAATGGGAATTTGTCTTTCTTTTTGCAATTCTAACAACTTTTGTCTAGTGTAATTTGGACCTCTGTGGTTAGGTGCATATTCATTTAAGACTGATATGTCTTCTTGAAAAATTTATCAGTATGCAATCTCTCTTCTTAGCTGTAATATTTCTTGAATGTTATTTGAATATTTTTGAAGTCTGTTTTGTCTCAGATGAATGTAGCTACTCTAGCTTTCTTTTGGTTGGTGCTTGCATATTAACATTTTTTTCATTTAAGCACATTTAATGTGATTATTGGTATGATTGAATTAACATCTACCATCTTGCCATTCTCTTGTCCACCTGTTTCTTCTTTCTCTTTTCTTCTGTTTCTGTCTTGGGTTATTTGAACATTTTTGTGATTCTTTTGCATATCCTCTCTAAAATTATTATGTATACTTTCTAAAATTTGTGTAGTGGTTGCCCTAGGATTTATGATGTCAAACTAAAAAAAAGACATCAGGAAAAAATTTCTCCTAATATGATGAATTTATTCAGGAGTAAGCAAAAGGTATCATAAACTGGGATGCATGATGGCTATGACAAGCGACAGGGCACATCTGAAAAGGGGAGGGGAAGGGGAAGCTTTTACTGGCAAAAAGGAAAAGTTCACATAAGCTATTTGTAAACAGGGTTCATTGGCTCCAGACACTCAAAGCCAGAGTTGGTGTCAGTTTATTGGTAAAGATGCCATTACTGGGCAAGTGTTTTCTCAAGAACGTCTTATCTGAATTGCTGCAGTCCTAAAGAAGGAATTTCTTGTGGGGTTCTTTTTAGAAAGTCCTTGAGCCAGCCTTATCTCAGAAATGCATGCATGGGCCTCCTTCTTAGTGCTTTACCAGGTCTAATTTGTTTAGCTCTGACAAGGGTAATTTCATCCTCTTTTTGCAATTTTCACAATTACATATATATCTTCAATTAATCAAAATATTAATATGTATCAAATTACAATTAATTATTTATAGGGATCGATAATTAATCACATTAATCACTTATATTACTTTGAAATGAGAATATAGCACTTTACACATAGTATAGTGGCTTTATAACTGTCTGTTTTCAATTTATTTCTTCCACCTTTTGTGCTATTGTTATTACAACTTTAACATGTACATGAAACATGTAATACATTGCTACTATATTGCTTTAGATAGTCAGTTAACCCTTAGAGCAATTTTTAAAATTATTTCACTTAACTTTATTCCATTTCTGGTTCCCCTCATTGGTTTGTGTTGATCTAGGTTTCAGTTTGATACATTTTTTGGCCTTCTCAACTTTCTTTACTATTTCTTGTGTCGGCTGACCTCAGTGTTTGTATAAATTTTCCTAGTGTCTGAGAAATTTCTCCTTTTTTTTTTTTTAATATTTTTTGCTGGGTGTAGGATTCTGTATTGAAAGTTTTGTCTTTTAGCACTTTAAATATGTCACTCAGTTGTCTTATTTTCTTATGAGAAGTCTGCTGTAATTCTTATTTTTGTTCCTCTGTAAGTAATGTTTCTTTTCTCTCTGGCTACCTTCAAGATTTATTTTCTTTTTTTTTCAGTAATTTAAATATGATACACCTGCGTATGTGTGTCTTGTTTGTTGGACATTTATCCTGTTTCATGTTCTCTGAGCTTCTTGGATTTGGTATTAGTCATTATAGAAGATTCTCAGCCATTGTTTTTTCACACATTTCCTCTGCTCTATTTTTTCTCTTTTCACTCTGTAATTCCAATAATGCATATGTTAGACCGTTTGATGTTGTCCTAAGGGTCTTGAGTGTTCTGGTTTTTTCCCTACTCTTTTCTCTCTGTATTCCAGTTTGGGTGGTTTCTTTTTTCTTTTCTTTTCTTTTTTTTTTTTTTTTTGAGTAGGAGTCTCACTCTGTCACCCAGGCTAGAGTACAGTGGCCACAGCCTTGACCTGCTTGGCTCAGGCGATCCTTTTGCCTCATCCTCCCAAATAGCTGGGACTACAGGCATGTGCCACCACACCTGGCTAATTTTTTGATTTATTGTAGAGACATGGTCTCACCAAGTTGCCCAGACTGGTCTCAAACCCGTGGGCTCAGGCAATCCTCTTGCCTCCGCCTCCCAAAGTGTTGGGATTATAGGCATGAGCCACCATGCCCAGCTGGGGTAGTTTCTTAACTTATCTTTAAGTTTACTGATTATTTTCTCAGAAGTATTGAGTCTCATGTTGAGCCCATTGTTACTGTGCTTTTCCACTTAATGCTTTTTTATAGTTTCATGTAGTTTCCATCTCTTTGCTGAAATTACTCATCCAATCTTGCGTCTTGTTAGTATTTTCCGTTAATCACATGTTAATTGGAGTTGTTTTAAATTTCCTGTCGCTTCCAACATCTGTATCATATCTGGGTTCTGGTAAATGCTCTGTCTCTTAGTAGTGTGCTTTCTCATACCTTTTGTACACCTTGTAATTTTTTATTGGAAGCTGAGCATCTTCTGTAGAACAAAAAGACTGAGGTAATAGTTTTTATGCTGGGCAATTGGTATGTCTTTCCTGCTAGGTCTTTAGTACCAGGATTTGAATTAATCTAGACAGACATTGAACTGGGTTTGAAGTTAACTGTAACTATGGTTACCTTCTGTGCCCTGCAAGTTTCAAATTCCAATAGGGATACTTGGTGTTTAGGATGAAGATTGGTTCATCAGAGTAATGTTTGTTCAATTTTGAGCTTTAGAGCTTCCCTTTGTGATGCCGCTAAAATGGTCTGTTTGAATAGTTTCTCTCCTGTCTCCCATATTCTGCTGTTACTTGTTATTTAAAACTTGTTAGCTTGGCATGGGGGAGGGAGCATAGGGGAAGTGCATTCTGTGTTGTTTTGATTAAGCCTCAGATTTAGACATGCACCATGTCCCTGATATTGGGAGGGGCAGTCATTTTTTTTTTTTTCTGTTCCTAGCTACAATGAATTTTCACTAATTTTTTTTTTTTTTTTGAGTCAAGGTCTCACTCTGTTGCCCAGGCTAGAGATCAGTGACAGAACCATGGCTCACCACAGCCTTCACCTTCCAGGCTCAGGTGATCCTCCCACTTCAGGTTCAGTGTAGCCAGATGCAGTGGCTCACCCCTGTAATCCCAGTACTTTGGGAGGCAGAGGCAAGAAGATTGCCTGAGCCCAGAGGTTCGAGACCAGCCTGAGCAACTTGGCAAGACCTCCAAATCTACAATTAAAAAAAAAAAAGGCCTGACACGGTGGCTCAGCCTGTAATCCCAGTACATTGGGAGGCCGAGGCAAGTGGATTGCCTGAGCCTGCGGGTTCGAGACCAGCCCTGGGAACTTGGCGAAACCTCATCTCTACAATAAAATAAAAAATAGCCGGGCGTAGTTGCGCATGTCTGTAGTTTTGGCTATTCGGAAGGCTGAGGCGGAAGGATTGCTGGGGCCCAGAAGGTCGACGTTGGGGTGGCCGTGAGCGTGCGTACCACTGCACTACAGCCTAGGCGAAGGAGTGAGACTCCAACTCAAAAAAAAAAAAAAAGCTAGCTGGGCATGTGCCTGTGGTTCCAGCTACTTGGAACGTGATCCTTCAGTGAACATTTCATAAAATAATTCTTTGAGACAGAGTCTCACTGTCTCCCAAGCTGGAGTGCAGTGGCATGCTCACGGTCACTGCAGCCTCAACCTGCTGGGTTCAGGTGATCCTTCCTCCTCAGCTTTCCAAGTAACTGGAACTACAGGCATGCACCACTGTGCCCGGCCAATTTTTAAAATTATTGTAAAGATGAGTCTTGCCAAGCTGGTCTCGAACCTGCAAGCTCAAGCAATCCTCTTGCCTCCACCTCCCAAAGTGCTGGGATTACAGGTGTGAGCCACTGTACTGGGCTCTACAGTGGAATGTTAAAACTGGTTGGTTTAAAGAGAACAAAAGAGTTTGCTGTCTCGTATAATTGCAACTTTTCTAAAAATTTGAAACTGTTTCAAAATAAAAACTTTTTTGAAAGAATCCATTTGTTCCATCAGGATATAGAGAGCTGGAAGGAGCCTCACTCTCATCTTTAAATTAAAAAAAAAAGTGAGAGTCACGTGGTGGCTGGGTGGGAGAAATAAGGACTTCAGAGAAGTGGGACTTCAGGCAGGGAGGTAGCGCAGAGGAAGCGTTTATGACTTCTACAGTGAGGTGAGACAAATAGAAGAAAGATTCAGTTCTAACATCCAAAAATCAGATTGAAAGACTGACCCGTCCTGGTTCCTCCAACTTCAACTTGAACCCAGATAGATCCATAAGTTACAGATGAAGAAATAAAAAAGAGGTTCTGGCAATTGCCCATATCGGTGCATCCTGACAAAAAACCAAGATGATGCTGACAGAGCACAACAAGCTTTTGAAGCTGTGGACAAAGCTTACAAGTTGCTACTGGATCAGGAACAAAAGAAGAGGGCCCTGGATGTAATTCAGGCAGGAAAAGAATAGTGGAACACCCTGTGAAAGAGTGAAAAAAAAAGTTAAAGAAGGAAGGAAAATCTCCAGTTGTAGAGGAGGGTGATCTTGAGCTGTTGAAACAAGCAGTATATAAACAGACCATGAAAATCTTTGCTGAGTTGGAAATTAAAAGGAAAGAGAGGGAAGCCAAAGAGAAGCACGAAAGGAAATGATAAAGGGAAGAAGAGATTGAAACTCAAGAAAAAGTCAAACGAGAAAGAGAGTGGCAGAAAAACTTTGAGGAAAATCAAGATGGTCGAGACAGCTGGCAAAACTTCCAAGCAAATACAAAAGGGAAGAAAGAGAAGAAAAATCGAACCTTCTTGAAACCCGGCTAGTGTCAATATTCTTTATGTAAATGCCAATATTCTTTATGTAAATGTTTATAGCCGGGCTCGGTGGCTCAGCCTGTAATCCCGCGCCTTTGGGAGGCTGAGGTGAGTGGATTGCCTGAACCCGCGGGTTCGAGACCCGCCTGGGCAGCGAGACCTCATCTCCACAATAAATCAAAAAATCAGCCGGGCGTGGTAGCACGTGCCTGTAATTCCGGCTACTCGGAAGGCTGAGGCGGAAGGATCCCGGAGCCCAGCAGGTCGAGGCTGCGGTGGCCGGGAGCGGTCTCAATACACCTATTGAGACACTATTTCCACTGCTCAGAACAGGTTTTGAACACATAAGTTTTGATGCCTTTTAGTGCTTGTCTTTTTTTTTTGGTCTCACCTCTTCAACATCAGCAAAACATTTCCCTTTGAGGATCTTTTATTTTTTTTTCTGGGGAAACAAACAAAAAAAAGTGCTCAGTGTGAGACTGGGTGAATAGGGAGGGTGGGGCACAGGGTTCAGTCCATTTTTAGTCAAAAACTGAATACTCAGCGTGGTGTGGGCAGGTTATGTGTGTAAATCACTCATCATGAAATGGGCAAGCACATTGAAAGAATCTCCAAAAAAAATTCATTGAAGCCAAACGCAGCCTCTCACAGCAACGCTAGCTGGTACACTGATGCATATGGGTTCCTAAAACACTTATCTAGCAGGGACAGCCTGTACTACAAGGGGCCTACTCTCCAAAAAATAATTGTTTTTTTTTTTTTTTTTTAGGGAGTCTCTTATCATATGCTGAGGTAGATTTTAGTCCTGGATCTTCTAGGCCAGTGGGCCTCTCTCTGGAAAGAGTTCCAGTGTTCAGGGTCCAGTCCTGGTCTTCTTCTTTTGGTGGGGAGAAATGATTGGTTCTGGGTGTTGCTAGCAGTCAAAGCTTTTTCTGTTGTGCATGGCCAGGCAACATGACTTGTAGTTTGGTTTCTGTTATGCCTACAAGGTAACTTGACATCCGTTATCAACAGAGGAGGCCCAGTTTTGACTTGTCATGGGGTCATACTGCTGGCCTCTCCCCACTGACTAAACCCAGAAAGCCAGGGAGCTGGCTGATGTGGACTACACAGGCTGCCTCCTGGGACACAAAGTTGGAGGACAGGGTGGGGCAGCTGGGGAAAAAAGCTAGCAGAAGTTATGCATTGAACCTACCAAGCTGGCAGGGAACAGCTGAAAAGCATGGAAGTTAGATCATGTTTTGAGTGTGGAGTCCACTTCTTATTAACCATAAACTCCTCATTCTCTCTGATCTTGTCTGTGTGTCTATAAATACTAAGAGCTCTGCCTTCCTTGAAGGATGGTTGTGGGTTTTAAATGAGATAAAGTCTGTGTGTAAAGTGCCTTGTCCATAATTAGCTCTCAGTAACAGGGACTATATTATATATATAGTTATCTGTATATTATTTATTTTATATATATATATATATATATGTCACCATTATTATGTCACCATTACTCTAAGTATAACTGTGAGTGTGTGAGAATTTCAACCTCCCACATTGTGGAGATACCAGAGACTGGCATTCTCAGATGTGAATAAATAGTGTAGTTAAGATGGAATAGACATTCACAGCATTTACCAATGGTATTAAAATGCTCCTAACTTTTAACCCAGTAAGTTCTGTGTCTAGGAGTTTATGCTGAGGAAATAATCATTTGAAAAGCATATATTGTGCTCATACCAGTACTCCCAGAACTTTGGGAGGTTAAGGTGGGAGGATCACTTGAGCCCAGGTACTTGAGACCAGATTGGGCATCACAGTCAGACTGCAGCTCTAAAAGAAGTTAAAGAAAAAAAAAAAGTCAGACATAGTAGCACATGCTTGTAGTCCCACCAACTTGGAAGGCTGAGGTGGGAGGTAACTTGAGCCTAGGAGTTTGAGGCTACAGTGATCTATGCATTCCAGCCTGGGTGACAACATGAGACCTTGTCTAAAAAAAAAAAAAAAAAAAAAAGAGGCAGATGATGAGGTGGTTTATGTCAATTGTGCAGGCAGAAAGATCTAGACT
Source organism: Cephalopachus bancanus (assembly GCA_027257055.1). Classification (NCBI taxonomy): domain Eukaryota; kingdom Metazoa; phylum Chordata; class Mammalia; order Primates; family Tarsiidae; genus Cephalopachus; species Cephalopachus bancanus. Next base: position 1,978,595 of record JAPVLO010000242.1, on the reverse strand, counting down.
AAAATTCCAAGTCTGTCTCTAAATAGTTATATGGCTTCAGGTATACTACCGAACTTCACTCAGGCTCTCCTTATCTTTCTGTAAGGTAGAGATGAAAATAGTACCTGCTAGATAGTTCTTGGAACAACATATGTAAAAACTTAGCACAGAGCCTGACTCACATAAGATACTCAATAAATATTAGCACTTTTATTTACATTAGTGGAAAATAGAATTCAACCTAAGAATCTAAAAATTGGAAAATGGTGAATATAATAGATGAAATATTATACAGTCATTAAAAACGATGTTTTAGGGGACAATCTTCATGACTTTGTTGTAGATGAGGATTCTTTAAACAGGACACAAAAAGTTCACACTAGAAAAGAAAAGATAAATATTAAACTTCATTAAAGCTAAAAACTCTTATTCATCAAAAGATACTGTTAAGGGAGTGAAGGCCATTGCCTTGCTAGACTCTGGTGTGGCCATGTGCTCTTTGAGCTATGGCTGTCGCCATGCTTCCTGGCTTTTGTCCCGCTCCCCTACCCTGGGGAGGTGAATCTTCTCTTTCTCTCTCTCTCTCTCATTTGCTTTTAAATAAACTATATATATATATATATATATATTTTTTTTTTTTTTTTTTTTTGAGTCGGAGTCTCACTCTGTCCCCCAGACTGGAGTCCTTCCGCCTCAGCCTTCCGAGTAGCCAGAATCACAGACATGCGCTACCACGTTCGGCTGATTTTTTGATTTATTGTAGAGATGAGGTCTTGCTGCCCAGGCGGGTCTCGAACCCGCGGGCTCAGGCAATCCACTCACCTCAGCCTCCCAAAGGCGCGGGATTACAGGCTGAGCCACCGAGCCCGGCAATAAACTATATTTTTAAAGAGGAGAGTGAAAGGGCCACTCACAGAGAGGGAGATTCGTGTTCAGGATATAATACTTAAAGAACTGTTATGAGCCGGGCTCGGTGGCTCAGCCTGTAAACCCAGCACTTTGGGAGGCTGAGGTGAGTGAATTGCCTGAGCCCGCGGGTTCGAGACCCGCCTCGGCAACTTGGTGAGACATGTCTCTACAATAAAATCAAAAACTAGCCGGGCGTGGTAGCGCGCGCCTATAGTTCCAGCTACTTGGAAGGCTGAGGCGGAAGGATCGCCGGAGCCCAGCAGGTCGAGGCTGCGGTGGCCGGGAGCGATCACTACACTCCAGTCTGGGTGACAGAGTCAGAGTGAGACTCCAACTCAAAAAAAAAAAAAAGAACTGTTATGAATCAATAAAAAATGACAGACAACTCATTGGCAAAGTAGTCAAAATGTTTTTCTAATGCTTTTTTTGTTTCTTTAAAATTTTGTTCAATGGCTATGTATTACTTTCATAATTAAGAAAAAATTTTTTTTTGAGTTGGAGTCTCACTCTGTCGCCCAGACTGGAGTGCAGTGGCTGCTCCTGGCCACCGCAACCTCGACCTGCTGGGCTCCGGCAATCCTTCCGCCTCAGCCTTCCAAGTAGCCGGAATTACAGGCATGCGCTACCACACCCGACTGATTTTCTGATTTATTGTAGAGATGAGGTCTCGCTGCCCAGGCGGGTCTCAAACCCGCGGGCTCAGGCAATCCACTCACCTCAGCCTCCCAAAGGTGCAGGATTACAGGCTGAGCCTCCGAGCCTGGCTAAGAAAAATTATTTTTAAAAATTAAAATGCTTTGTTAAGGTTTGCAAGCCAGAAATTAAAAGGAAAGAAATAGCCTGAGAAAATAGCATTCATCCAAAATGCTTTAATACTGCTATGATTGCCTAATTTTGAGGCTTTAAACATAATTTAAAAATAGGTCATATTTTATATTCATAACTTAGAACTGGTTAATTTCCTCTTACTCGTACACCATAGGCCAAAAAGTCAAAGGAATAAATGGATTGACATTAAGTAGTTAAGTGTATTGGAGACCGAAAGGATTTCGTTTTGCATTTTTATTATAGATAAGTTCTTGCTTCATAGTGAAGTTGTCTTAAAGAGACCCTGTTGGCTTTCAAAGATTTCAACAGAGATTTGCCTGTTAATGACAACTCATGCCTTCCCTCACCTTTGAGGAGGTAAGTTCTGAGCACGCATTAGTTTGGGGTTAAGTGGTCACTGTGGTCTGGGGAAAGCACAGAGTCTGTGGCATGTAGGGGCCTGTGAAGCCCCACTGGACCCTGCTGGGGCAGTGTATTTGATTTTGTCTGATTGTCTTGCTTTTTATTTAAAACATGCTCCCAGTTAATCAGAGCATCCCAAAGAGCCAGTCATACCTCTGGTGGCCATAAAATCCAACCCTCTGCTGGTTGGCACTGAACTGCTTTCCTGCTAACTCCTCTCACCCCCACTGCTACAAACTCAGGTCCTTGGGCTAGAGGGAAAGGACCCTCACTCTTAAATCTACAACAGGGCCGGGCGCGGTGGCTCATGCCTGTAATCCCAGCACTTTGGAAGGCAGAGACGAGAGGATTGCCTAAGCCCCGGGGTTCGAGACCAGCCTGGGTAACATGGCAAGACCTGTTTCTACAATAAATCAAAAAATAAGCTGGGCGTGGTGGCGCACACCTGTGGTTCCAGCTACTTGGAAGGTTGAAGTAGTAGGATCACCTGAGCCCAGCAGGTCGAGGCTGCGGTGGCTGTGAGCATGCCACTGCACTCCCGCCTGGGTGACAGAGAGAGACTCCAACTCAAATAAATAAATAAATAAATAAATAACTACAGCAGGGAGAAGACATTAAGGAGAGGGAAAGTTCAGGACCTTGCTTTTTAAAAACAAAGAACTATTTATTGTGGACATTTTCAAATATACATAAAACTGGAGAGACAAGTATAATGAACCTCAAACTACCCATGACCCAGTGTCCGTAATTATCAATATATGACCCCTCTTGTTTCTTCTGTACTTCCCTGCTTCCTCTAGATCTCTGCCTATTATTTTATTTTATTGATCAACTTTTTTTTCTTTATTTCAATAGCTTTAGTGGTACAAATAGTTATTAGTTACATTGTAGAGTGGCGAAGAAGTCTGGGCTTTAAGTCTACCATCACTCCTACCTGGGCACATTGTACCTGATGTCCACCTATTATTTTAAAGGAAATCCCAATGATTCTGTATGGAAATATTTCCAAATAAAGATAAGAATTCTATTTTAAAAGTAGAACCGCAATACTTTTAAAAATCATATCTTTAAAAACTTAACAATAATTCACTAATATAATCTAATTACAGTCAATATTCAAAAATCCCTATTGTCTATAAATAGCCTTTTTTTCAGTGGATATGTTTGATCCAAACAAGGTCTACATACACCAATTTGTTGATAGGTCTTTTAAGTCCCTTTAATTTCTAAACTTCCCCTTTCTTCTCTTTTTTTCTTGATCCTTATTGGTTGTAGAAACCAAGTCACTGATTTTGTAGGATTTCTCAGATTCTAGATTTGGCTGATTGCAGCCTGTAGCATCATTTAACATGTTCTTCAATTCCTTATCTCTTAAAAACTGATAATTGGGTCTAGAGGTTTGATTAGAATTCGTATTTGTCATTTGGCAAAGGTACTTCCAAGGTAGGCCTGTGAATTTTCTATTACATCATATCATGATGTACATAATGTCCAGTTATCTGATTTTTTGATGATGTAAGCTTGATTGGTGAGTTCAAGTGATATTCCATTTATCATAAAGTCTTAAGAGGTTTTAGAGAAAGTTTCTGCATAGCGAGTCCTTTCTGAATAAATTTTACTGAAATGTGTTTTCTGGCCTGAGAACAGGCTTAGAAGACAATTTATGATTGATTGGAGTGAGCACATTCCAAAAAGACTGACCTAACTCTGACGTAAGAGTTTTAGGGCCTTGAAAACATCTCTGAGTTGTCAAACTGAAGACACTGGACTTATCTTTTCTCTCAGAGGTTTATTTTCATACCAGAGGGTTAAGGCAAGGTCTTTCGATCTGATCTCCAAGGATACTCGGAAGGTGAAGGATAAAGTAGTGTCTTTGCCCTGTGTAAACAAAAGAAATCCATATTTCTCTGTATCTCACAGAGCGAACCCAGGGCATTTTTGTCCATCTGGCTTTCATGACATGGCACTCTGCAGGAATGCTGGGAGTGGAAGGTCAATGCCATGGTGTTACTAAGGCTATTGGTATTTTCGTGAATTTAGAAAGAAATCTGTCTCTGATCTAAAAACCTCTTGTGAATATTCAGAAAAAGTTAATAAAGATGAATACTAAAAGCCTAATGATAGCAAAGGAAACAATCAATGAAGTGAAAAGGCAACCTACGACAGAGTGGGGGGAAATATTTGCAAACAATATATCCGATAAGGGGTTAATATCTACAAGGGACTCCAAATAACTCAATAGCAAAAAAAAAAAAAAGCCAAATAAAAGATGGGCTAAAAACTTGAACAGATATTTGTTACAAGAAGACATACAAATAACCAATAAGTATGTGGAAAAGGTATTCAGCATCAATGCAGTGAAATGCAAATCAAAACTATAATGCGATATCACCTCATACCTATTAAGATGGCTGTTATCAAAAAGACAAAAGATAACAAAGTGTTGGCAAAGACATAGAGAAAAGGGAATCCTTGTATGCTGTTGATGGGAATGTAAATTAGTAAAGTCATTATGGAAAATGGAGGTGCCCCAAAATTTAAAGCTAGAACTACCATATGACCCAGCAAGCCTACATCTGGGTGTATGTCCAAAGGAAATGAAATCAGTATCTCAAAGAAATGTCTGCATTCCCATGTTCATTGCAGCATTATTCACAATAGACGAGATCTGGAAACAGCCTAACTGTTGGTCAACAGGTTAATGAATAAAGAAAATATGGTGTGCATATTTGTATACATACACACACAATGAAATATTATTTAGCTTTTAAAAAGAAGGAAATCCTGCTATTTGCAACAACATTGATGAACCCAGAGGACATTATACTAAGTTAAATAAACCAGGCACAGAAAGACAAAGACTCATGATCTTATTTATATGTGGAATCTAAAATAGTTGAACTCATAGAAACACAGAGAAGAATGGTGGTTGCCAGATGATGGGACCTGGGGAAATCTAGGGAGATGCTGGTCAGAGAGTATAAAGTTTCAGTTATGCAAGATGAATAAATTCTGGAGTGACTATAGTTAGTAATATGTATTGTATACTTAACATTTGCTATGAGATAGATCTTAAGTGTTCTCACTACATACATGTAACTATATTAGTTGATGGTTATGTTAGCTTGATTGTAGTGATCACTTCACAGTGTATATGTATATCAAAACATCAAACTGTAATCTTAATTATGTACAGGTTTTGTTTGTCAGTTGTATCTCAATAAAACTAAAAATAAAAAAAGGCTAATAGCTCCTCATTGGCCTTTTACCTTGTGATTTTTTGCAGCAATTGGTGATCATTGCCTAGGACCATTATTTTAAAAAGAATAAATAAATATTTATTTAGCATTTAATAGCTTGAATTTTTTATAAAGAAGAAATTCCTTGCATTAATATGTGGTTGTCCTAAAATACATTTTATACAGGATATGCAGGAATGATTCATTTCATTCATTAGCCAATTTTTAGATTGTGTTAGTGCCCTAATATCCCCCAAAGGTGATCAATGAGGCTTTAAAAAATTATTAGTGTAAGTACATGGATTTTTAATATTTTTATATATTTTAATGTACTGCAGGCATTATTATCTACTCTTTGGCCAATGAAACTCTTTAAGTTAGCTCCTGAATCCCTTGACTTGACCCTAGTAGCCCTAGTTTTCTGGTATGAAAGATGTTTCAGGTTCATCTTATACATTTCATGTCCTATACCCGATATCAATAATTTCTCCATGTAGATCTAGCTCCTGGTAGTGAGAAATGGTCTTTAGAGACTCCAGTCTGAGTGTTAGAGGTGCTCATTGTGATGGGGCTGCTCATTGCTGCTATATCTTTTGGTGGACAGGTTGGGAAATATTTTTTTGAAGAGTAAAATACATCAAGATTTCATATTGGTATATCCAAATGTAAGATTATAAAACTTCTACTCAACTATACATAACAGTTTACAAATAACACTAACAATATTATTAACAAAAGTATGATTATTACATATTATGTATTTTTGTTTTTGTGCACAGGTTTGAACTTCAAGCAGGCCCTCTCTCCCCCTGATAGTGGATCTGGTTAGATCCATTTGTTTTATGATATTGCTAAGTTCTTGTGTGTGTGTGTGTGTGTATGTGTGTGTGCAAGTGTGTATTTTTTTTTCTGATTTCCTGTTTACTTGTTTTATCAATAATTGAGAAAGAAGTGTTGTAGCCTCTAAGTCTATATCTGGATTTCTCTGTTTTCTCAGTTATATCAGCTTTTGTTTCAAGTACTTGGAAGCACTGTACTTTGAAGCTCTGTTGTTTGGTGAACATACATTTAGGACTAATATGTCCTTTGGGAGAATTAATTTTTTTTTGAGTTGGAGTCTCACTCTGTCACCCAGACTGGAGTGCAGTGGCCTCTCCCAGTCACCACAGCCTCGACCTGCTGGGCTCTGGCAATCCTTCTGCCTCAGCCTTCCGAGTAGCCAGAATTACAGGTGTGCGCTACCACGCCCGGCTGATTTTTTTGATTTATTGTAGAGACGAGGTCTCGCCGAGTTGCCCAGGCGGGTCTCAAACCCGCGGGCTCAGGCAGTCCACTCACCTCAGCCTCCCAAAGGCACGGGATTACAGGCTGAGCCACCGAGCCTGGCTGAATTAATTATTTTATTATTATGTAATGTTCTTCTTTATCCCTAGTAATTTTCCTTGTTTTGATATCAATTTTGCCTATTAGTATAGCAATTTCAGTTTTGTTTTAATTAGTGATTACATGGCATATCACTTTTATCCTTTCACTCTTGACCTGCCTGTGTCGTATTTAATGTGAGATTTGAGAATCCTGTAGCAGTGTCCTTTCTTTTATTATTTTTAAAAATCCACCCTCATAATTGCATCTTTTAACTGGTATGTTGAGACAATTTATATTTATTTGTTTTTTCTTTTTTCCCCTCTGTATTTGCTCCTTTGTTTCTCTTTTCTTGTCTTATTTTGGATTTTTTTTTTTTTTGCATCAGAGTCTCACTCTGTCACCCAGGCTGAAGTGACATGCTTATGACCACCGCAGCCTTGACCTGCTGAGTTAAGATGATACTTCCACCTTAGCCTCCAAAGTAGCTGGGACTACAGGCTAATTTTTTTTTTTTTAGAGAGACAAGGTCTTTCCAAATTCCCCAGACTGGTATCAAACTCCTGGGTTCAGACACTCCTCTTACCTCCACCTCCCAAAGTGCTGGAATTACAGGAGTGAGCCATCACGCCCAAGAATCCATATAGTTTGGATTCTTTAAACATTTTTTCATGTTTTGTTTTAATTTATCTGCTGAGTTTTTTTACTATATCTCCTTGTACATACATTCTTTTGAGTTATTTTTCTATAGAGTACAATATACATACTTAACTTTTTACAGCCTATTTTGGTTAATATCTAACCACTTCAAGTAGAATATAGAAAGCTTACCATCATGTAGTTTCCTTTACTCTCCCCTTTATATTTTTTATGTTTTACACCTATGGATATTTAAAATCCCACTAGACAGTGTTTTAATTTTTGTATTCAACTATCAAACATATTTTAAAGAATTTACTGGAAAAAAACTAATTTATTATATTAAATCAGGTATTTATTACACCTGCTACTCTTCCTTCATTTTTAGGTTTCATGGTTTTTTCTGGTGTCATTTACCTTCTCTGTGAATAATTTTCTTTTAGAGTAGGTCTTTTGGCAATGAATATTCTTAGTATTCTTCATCTGATAATGTCTTTATTTCATTAGTATTCCTGAAGTATATTTTTGCTGGGTATAAAATTCTGGGCAGACAGTTCTTTTCTTTCAGCACTTTAAAATGTTGTTTTGGTGCCTTGCGACCTCCATGATTCCAGAGGAGAAATCTAGTCACTAACTTATTTTTTTCTTTTTATGTAATATTAGTTTTCCTTGGCTTTTTTGAGGATTTTTTTTCTTTGTCTTTAGTCTTCTTTTGTTTGTGTCTGGGTGTGAATTGCTTTGGGTTCATCTTCTTTATGGTTTGCTGAGCTTCTTGAATCTGTAAATATATGTATTTCACCAAATTTTGGAAGTTTTCAGCCATCATTTCTTCAAAGATTTTTCTAAACCACAGTCTTTCTACTTTCCTTTAGGATTACAATGACTCAAATTTAGATTTTGCTATTGCTGTCTCTTAGGTCCCCGTGGCACTGTTTTTTTTTTCTTAAAATCATTTTGTCTCTAGTTCAAATTGAATAATTTATATAGACACATCTTCACATTTACTGACTCTTTCCTCTCAATTTTATTCTACTATTGAGGCTTTCCAGTGAATTTTTATTTTGGTTACTGTATTTTATTTTGGTTACATACTATATGTTCCAAATTTGGCATTTTGCTCTTTTTATATAATATGTATCTATCTACTTAGACTTTCTATCTTTCCAGTCATTTCAAGATCATTCTTCCTTATTTATTGGAGCATTGTTATAATAGGTGCTTTAAAGTTCTTGTCTGATAATTCAAACTGATATGTCATCTTGGGATTGGTGTCTTTTTTTGTTGTTTTTTTAAATTGGAGTCTCATTCTTGTCCTCCAGGCTGGAGTGCAGTGGCACATTCATGGCCACTGTGGCCTTGACCTGCTGGGCTTAGGCAATCCTTCCACCTCAGCCTTCCAAGTAGCTAGAACTACAGATGCATGCCAGCACGTCCAGCTAGTTTTTGTGATTTATTGTAGAGACGAGGTGTCATCAAGTTGCCCAGGCTGGTCTCGAACTCCTGGGCTCAGGCAATTCTCTTGCCACAGCCTCCCAAAGAGCTGGGATTACAGGCTGAGCCACTGTGCCCGACCAGGATGGGTGTCTTTTGATTATGCTTATTCTTATAGGTTGTTGACATTCTCCTGGTTCCTCATTTGGAGCATTCTGAATGTTGTTTGGGACTCTGGTTCTGTTGGGTTTCTGTGGAGAAAGTTGATTTGTATGTTTCAGCAGGCAATGAACTTGGCCAGGTCACAAATTCTGACCTGCCTTTAGTGAGCTGTGGTTTTAACACCAGTTCAGTTTTCAAAGTGCTACTGAGTTATGTCCTATCTGTCTACCTCCCAGTGACCAGGTCTGGAATCTGGATGGTTGTCTAGATCATAGTTCATTTCTCAAAGATTTTGGTATGCTATTTAGGGTCAGATCCATGCATGTGTAAGACATTCATACACAACTTTGTCGTATGCTTTCTTAAATTTTCTCTGTACCATGATCTCTGCAACACTTTCTAGCCCCTAGGGGACTAGGACTTTAATCCTTCCACTCTGTATAAGTTTCTGATTACATCTTGCCTTCAAAAACCAAGCAATGGAAGGACCAATACAGATAAAAAACAATTCAAAATGTCCCTGTGCTACTGAGACTACTCAGTGAGAAGGATTCCCCTCCTTCAGAGTTTTAGGTGGCTATTCAGCTGCTGCTACCATTACTATCACTGTCATCACTAGGGGTTGCCTGGAGGACTGAGTACAAGATAATAGAAATAACTAAAAATAAGGGGATATTTCCCCTGCTCTCTCTGACCTTTATGACTCACTTTCCCATTCTCAGACCAGAAAGAGAGACTTTCTGTTGGAGCTTGCTATGGTTTGAATGTTTGTTCCCTCCAAACTTCGCGCTGAAATTTGATCCCCAGTGTTGGAGGTGGGCCCTAATAAGAGGGCTTCATGTCATGAAGGCAGATGTTCATGAATAGATTCATGTCCTCCCTTGGGGGTGAGTTTTCACCCTGTAAGTTCCTTCATAAACTGGTTGTCAGGAAAAGTCTGACACATTCTTACCCCCGTTTATTTACTCTCTCACCATGTGATCTCTGTACACACTGACACCTCTTTACCTTCTGCCATGAGTGGAAGTAGCCGGAAGTCCTCACTGGATGCAGATGCCCAATCTTGAGCTCTCCAGTAATCAGTGTCATGAGCCAAATAAGTCTTTTTTCTTTATAAATGCTGCCCATCCAGCTGAGCGCCGTGGCTCAAGCCTATAATCCCAGCACTTTGGGAGGTAGAGGCAAGAGGATTGCCTGAGTCCAAGGGTTCGAGATCAGTCTGGGCAACTTAACAAGACCTCATCTCTACAATAAATAAATTAATTAGCTGGGTGTACCTGTGGTTCCAGCTACTTGGAAGACTGAGTCAGAATCACCTGTATTCTTTTGCAGCAGTACTAAATGGACTAAGATAACATTTTTCCTGTCCACCTCTACTGTACAATTCTGGGTTTCAGGCTCCCTTTGATGATACACCAGGGGATTTTAGAAGGAGGAAAATCCCAGGAAACTCACCTGTGAGTTAATCTTACTTGGGGTTTGGTTTTGTTTCCCAAGCTTCCGGCTACCATTCCCCCCTTAGAGTCTTTAGATCACGCCTCCACATATTCTGTCTGTGGTTTTTAGTTGCATTCAGTGGGCACAACAGGACAGAGTTTGCTTATGGTATTTGAACTGAAACTTGAGTGGGAAATGGTAATTTATTACAGAGTGGCTAAATCTATTGTCACCATTCCATTAGGTGAAACACATCCATCTTGGGAAATTCTCTCTTTATGAGATTCTAAACCCCATCAGAACTTTTTGTTTCCTGTGTGACAAGATTGGTGCCCTAAGGGACTTATAGAGACTCGGTTCCATCAAGAGCAACCCCAGCCCACGTGTTTGATCTGTGGAGGTAAGAGTGAAGTTAAGTATCCAAAATTTCTAGTATTAAAAATGAAACAAGAATAGAACACATCAGGACATGTGCTGGGCATATTGTAGAACTTCCTCTGGGTGGATCCTAAGCTGTTTGGGTTGGAACTGGAAAGCAATGAGGAAGGTAAGAGGGCAATCCAGGGAAGCTCCCTGGAGAGTTCCGGAGCTCTAAGCAAGAGTTCTTGGAATAAAGATTCCTGTGAAACGATTCCAGCTCTAACTCCCTTGTTTTCCAGAGATGTATTTGAAACTGAAACCATGAAATAGATATAAGTATGTAATTCCACATGTGCATGACAGTCTCACATCCAGGATCTGAAATCTAACAAAGTCAGCATCTTCTGGGTCTGTGAGTCTTAGGATAATCTGCAGTTTCACACTGAAACCAAAAGGGCATCTTTCACTGTTTGAGCTGGACTTGGGATGGGTGACTTTTTTTATTTTTTGAGTAGGAGTCTCACTCTGTCACCCAGGATGGAGTGCAGTGGCACGCTCACGATCACTACAGCCTCGATCTGCTGGGCTCAGGTGATTCTTCTGTCGCAGCCTTCCAAGTAGCTGGAACTACAGGCACACCTAGCTAATTTTTTTAATTTATTGTAGAGATGAGGTCTTGCCAAGTTGCCCAAGCTGGTCTTGAACCCTTGGACTCAGGCAATACTCTTGCCTCCACCTCCCAAGGTGCTGGGATTACAGGCATGAGCCACAGCATTTGGCTGGATGGATGGCATTGATAAAACAGCTTTTCCCTCACCCACATATTACACTTATACTAACTGCTACTAAGCCCACTCTATCAAGCCATCCTTTTTCTCACTCTAGGATAAAATTTCAGACAGATCGATAGCCTTTTCCAGTCACATTTAAATAATAAAAAGTCCAGTCCAGTCTAACATTAAAACATGTATCTTTCAGTTGGGCCTGGTGGCTCAGCCTGTAATCCCAGCACTTTGGGAGGCCAAGGTGAGAAGATTGTCTGAGCCTGGGGGTTCGAGACAAGCCTGGGTAATTTGGTGAGACTTTGTCGCTACAATAAATCACAAAAATTAGCTGGACATGGTGACTTGCATCTATATTTCCAGCTACTTGGAAGGCTGAGGCGGAAGAATCGCCTAAGCCCAGCAGGTCAAGGTTGCGGTGGCCATGAGTGTGCCACTGCATTCCAGCCTGGGTGACAGAGTGAGTCTCCAACTCAAAAAAATATATATCTTTTACCTGGTTTAAGCTCCTCCCCCTGGTTAAGGCCATGCTCAGCTAGGAAGTGTACAGTGGGTGAGGGAGTGTGAATGGGCAGCTCCTTCTTTGTCTCACCATCTTGCTTCCCTCACTGTCCTCTAGCTTCTCAAGGGTTGGCCCCAAGTAGAATGGGAGATAAGAGAGAAAAAGTTTTTTGTTTTTTTTACCAAATTGAATCTTACTAAATTGATTCTATTGTCGTTTGGCTCTGATGCCTTCTGTATGTGATTGACATCCAAATGCTAAAGTTCTCCTCATGGCTCACTTCTAGGGATTCCTCATGATTCCTCTAATCCCCGTTTTCGGTCCTGGGCAGTGCTCCCTCCAGCTGACTGCTTATGACTCTTTCCTGGCTCCTAAATTCACTCTGTTTGGGTTGCCTCACTCCTCTGGGAGGGCCTCTGGGCCTCTCAAAGTGCTGGGATTATAGCCGTGACCCATTGCACCTGGCCTGGCTCCTGTTGTTCTGGACATCAGAAAATATCTTCCTTACCATCCTGTTATGCACTCAATTTAAGACTCTTGCCGGGTGCGCTTGTAATTCCAGCACTTTGAGAGGTGGAGGCGAGAGGATTACCTGAGCTCAAGGGTTTGAGACCAGCCTGGGCAACTTGGTGAGACCTCATCTCTACAAAAACTCAAAAAATTAGCTAGGCATGGTGGCGGGCACCTGCAGTTCCAGCTACTTGGAAGGCCGAGGCAGAAGGATCATCTGAGTTCAGTGGTTGAGGCTGTGGTGACCGTGAGCGTGCCACTGCACTCCAGCCTGGGCGACAGAGTGAGACTCCAACTCAAAAAAGGAAAGATAAAACAAGACTCTTCAGATAAAACAAGACTCTTCCGCATGCCTTGTTGTTCAAGGCATGAAGGCTAAAACCTCAGAACCAACCCCGTCTTCACGGGGACTTTTGAGTAGGGCAGGCTCATCTGTGTGCTCAGCCTTCTTCTCTGGGTCCCTGGCTTTGGGTCACACCTGGCTCTCCCATATGGACTCAGTGCAAGTTTTCTCCCTTACACTGTTCCTTCCCCATTCTTGGCCTGCTTAACTCATGTTTCAGCTGCAACAGGCTGAGGAGAAGGGAGAGGATCTTAAAAGCAATTAATACATAGTGTCTTTGCGGCCCTGATCCCTCCTCCAGACAACTCTAGTGTGATAACACCCTTATAGCCGCATCTAATGAGACTCGGTGGCATCATTTCTGATTACTGCTGGTGGCATCGTTTCTGATTACTGCTTGTGTCCTAAGCTCGGTGGGTTCAGACTGTGTTTTCTGGCTTGGGTACCACCTGTGCAGTCAGGCTTGCTATTTGATAACCTTGTTATCTGCTTCTTGTGACCAAGTTCTGGCTTTGTACCTCAATGCTGCCTCGGAGACTTGTCCAGAATAACCGTAATCGTGGTGTCTACTCTTTACCCAGTGTGTCCAAGAACTATTTTAGGTCCTTTTACATGCGTTGGCCTACGTATTTCTCTTAGTAACCCTGAAAGATAGACTATCGAGGTTCAGAGAGGTTAAGGAACCTGCCCAAGCTCACTTTGGAGGGCTAGTTCAATGAAAGACTTGAAGGTAACATCCAATTCTTGGTTCCAAAGGGTATGTTCTTTCCTCTGCACCAGACTTGTGACTTAGCAAGTTCTGGGTGTTTCCATGACTGGAGTTTTCATAGGCTGGTGCCTGACCCATGTGGCCCAGATGCTTTCCGTGGGGCAGGTTTCCAGTCTGCTCCTGCCTTCCCTGTGAGGCACCAGGGGTCCCACCTGAGCCACTTCCCTCCTCCATAGTCATGGTTCAGCTCCTGTCAGTGCCTCGGCAGAAGCACAAATTCAACTTGTCCGCCCCTCACAGGTACACCCCATGGAGAAAATGGTACCCGTGTATTTGGCATTATTTCAAAGGATGATGTTTAAAACCACTTAAAGACATTTGGGAATTCGGGGCTGGAGTTCTGTTCAAGCTGGCAGTGGCAGGTGGGGAAGGACAAGATGTAGAGTATAGATTTTCTATTAAAAATATTGGGAAGAGCCGGGCTCGGTGGCTCAGCCTGTAATCCTGCGCCTTTGGGAGGCTGAGGTGAGTGGATTGCCTGAGCCCGCGGGTTCGAGATCCGCCTGGGCAGTGAGACCTCATCTCTACAATAAATCAAAAAATCAGCCGGGTGTGGTAGCTTAATTCTGGCTACTTGGAAGGCTGAGGTGGAAGGATCGCCGGAGCCCAGCAGGTCGAGGCTGCAGTGACTGGGAGCGGCCACTGCACTCCAGTCCGGGCAACAGTGAGACTCCAACTCAAAAAATAAAAACATTAAAAAAAATATTGGGGAGAAGTGATTTTGCTGAAAGCCTTAATAGCAGCAGGTTGCCATGGTAACACAGGACAACTGATCTGAATTAGAAGGAAATTACTCCAGGCTTGAACTACACCAGAGGGAAAAAAGAGTTTGTGTATGAAGTGGTGGGGGGAGAGAAGGAGGGAGGGAAGTATTGGGTTGGCAAGGAGAGGAGAAAGGGGCGGGGCCCCGGAATAGAGGAGGAAGGAAGGGGGAGGAGGGGCTGGGACTATATCTAGGTAGGGAGAGAGCTCTCCAGGGTTTTCTCTTCTTCATTTAAAAAAGTGGCTATAACCAAAAGTAGAAAAGGGGCCAGGTGCAGTGGTTCACGCCTGTAATCCCAACACTTTGGCAGTTCGAGGCGGGAGGATTGCTTGAGCCCAGGAGTTTGACACTAGCCTAGGCAACATAGTGAGACCTTGTTTCTATAAAAATAAAAATATTAGTCAGTTACCTGTAGTCTCAGCTACTCAGGAGGCTGAGGTGGAAGGATAGCTTGAGCCCAGGAGTTGGAGGCTGTGGTGAGCCATGATTGTGCCATTGCACTCCATCCTGGGCAACATAGTGAGATCCTGACTTGAGGGGGGTGGAATTTAGAAAAAGCAGGAATAGGACTGGCATGTGAGGTTGCTCCCTATCTCATGGATTCCGGAAGTGACTCACTCAGCCAACAGTGGCGCACCAGGCACATCTCAGATGCACTCTCCCACCCCAAGTCACTTGCAGGCTGGGTTGGTGTCAGCTAAGTGCTGCCTGGCGGCTCTACAGAGGCTTTCATTCAGAAGCTGCCTGGAGGGAGCAGGACAGGCTCTCTCTTACTTGTTTTGAGCTTTGGAAGAGATAAAGCAAACAAGAAGTAAAGAGATGTGTAAAAAAGCACTGTTAATCCTCTAAGAGCTAAAAATAACACAAGGCTGCTTACCACCTAAACAACTGCTGGGCTGTGGGGACACAGAAGCTCTGGACAGAGTAGGAGGAAAGAAAAAGAGGCAGCCTCCTAAGAGATGTGGCCCAAAGTGGTGCGAGCTTTAGGAAACAAACACAAGACACTTGGCTTCAAGCCACACACCTGCTACTTAGTAGCTATGTGACCTTGGGAAAATCACTGAACTTCCTAGGGCTCAGTTTCCTCATCTGTAAAAAAATAAGTAATAATTGTCCTTATTTCATGATGTTGCTGAGAGGATGAAAAAGGATGGTGTTTTAAACTATTAGCACACAGTAAGCACTCAATACTCAATAACTGTTATTATTATAATCCATCTAGGGGATCCTCGACATTTAGGCAGAATGTCACTGAGTCTGTGAAAAGCAACAGGTATCACTGCCTTTTGTTCTTCCATTGCACAGTTTGAGGTGACATTGTCAAAGTGTGTGGTACTCAGGACCTGGCTGCACAGTGTTGTTACCTCTGAAGGAGTTAGATAATGTATTTTTTTGTAGAGGTGGGGGTCTCACTATGTTGCTCAGGCTGGTCTCGAACTCCTGGCCTCAAGTGATCCTCCTGCCTAGCCCTCCCAAAGTGTAGGGATTGCCAACGTGAGCCACCGTGCCCAGCTACAGTTAGATGATTATACCATTAAGGACTATTTATTTTTACTAATCTTTTAAAATAAGAAGTTCAATCTGGTCAGTTTTGGTGGCTCATGTCCATAACCCCAGCACTCTGTGAGGTGGAGGTGAGAGGATTGCCTGAGCCCACGGGTTCAAGACCAGCCTGGGCAACATGGTGAGACCTTGTCTCTACAATAGATCAAAAAATTAGCTGGGCATGGTAGCGCATGCCCCAGCTCCTTGGAAGACTGTAGGATCGCCTGAGCCCAGCATGTCAAGGCTGTGGTAGCCGTGAGCGTACCACTGCACTCCAGCCTGAGCGACAGAGTGAGACTCCAACTCAAAAAAAAAGTTCAGCTTTAAAAATATAGACTTAGCTGGGCTCGGTGGCTCAGCCTGTAATCCGCGCCTTTGGGAGGCTGAGGTGAGTGGATTGCCTGAACCTGTGGGTTCGAGACCCGCCTGGGCAGCGAGACCTCATCTCTACAATAAATCAAAAAATCAGCCGGGCGTGGTAGCGCGCGCCTGTAATTCCGGCTACTCGAAGGCTGAGGCGGAAGGATCGCCGGAGCCCAGCAGGTCGAGGCTGCCATGGCCGGGAGCAGCCACTGCACTCCAGTCTGGGCGACAGAATGAGACTCCAACTCAAAATAAATAAATAAATAAATAAAAATATAGACTTATAGTCTTGGGAAATATCTATGAATTTTCAATGGTGGAAGAGGTCAAAAAGCAGCATGATCAATCTGTTCAGGAAAATGAGCTCTAAGACATGGGTCTCAGCACCAAGGAGTCCTCTAGCTAACCTCTCTTCTTGTTGAACTTAAGCCAGGGATGGCAAGGTATGCCCTGGTGCTTGTCGCCCTTCTAGACCCAGAGCCCCTGAGACTAGGATTAGGGCTTGGTCATTTCCTTCCTCCTAGTCCTCAGTCCAACATCAGGCACATGGATGGTGTAGAGTTAGCATTCAATGGATGATGATGGAATGGCAACATGTGAGCACAGGCTACATCTCTCTTCCTGAGGATAACCCCTTCCTGCCACTCCATCAGCTGAACCCAGCATGTGTCGGCTAAGTTAGTGCACAGCCAAGTTGCTGTGTAAGATATGGGAATGTCACGATGGAAACTCTACAAAGTCAAGGTCAGTTAACTTAGACATCACCCAGTTGGCTTCATCTGGGTTTTAAGCATGAGACAACTCTCCCAGGCACTCCCTGATCTCCCTTCTCTCCAAAGGCTGGACTTGCTCTTCTTCAAACCCCAGGCCTTAGCATTCTGTATTCCAGTTGTTATCATCAAAAGCAAACATTTGTTGAGAACCTGATTTCACATGCAAGACTGGATTCTGAGGGTTCAGATAGGGTAGCTCATTGTTTGGAGTTTAGAATCTTGTGTCTGTTAGCTTTTACTGCATAACAAACCATCCTATAAAGTACTGGCCCACAGAAACAAACACAATTCCATGGGTTAGCAAGGATAGCTTTCCTGATCCAGGCCTGCTTAGTGGAGCTAGATGATTTAAGTTGGCTCCATACAGAGATGGGCCATCTCTGCTCCTTGTGGTTTCTCATCCTTCACTGGCTAGCACGGGTTCCTTACGTGGCAGTCTCAGAATTTTTTAACATTCCATTGGCCAAAACAAGTCACATTTACATTCAAGCTGAGATTCAAAGAATGAAGACAAGGCCAGGCACAGTGACTCACACCTGTAATCCCAGAAGTCAAGGCAGGAGAATTGTTGGAGTCCAGGAGTTCAGGACTAGCCTGGACAACATAGCATGACCTCATCTCTAAAAAAAAAAAAAGAAAGCCAGGCTTGGAGGCACATGTAATCCCACTATTTATGAGGGAGGCAGAAGGAGCTCCCAAGAGCCTAGGAGGTTGAGGCTGCGGTGATCATGCCTCTGCACTCCAGCCTGGGCAACAGAGTGAGACTCCGACTCACAAAAAAAGAAAACCAAAAACACTGAAACAAATAAGGAAAAAAACCCAGAGTGAATACGCAGATTGTCTCTTGAGAGTACAAATATCAAAGGTGCATGTGCATAAGCATGGAAGAAATTACTGTGGCCATTTTGCAAACTATCTTCCATAGGTCTCATTGGGAGAACAAGAATGAAGCAAACAAATGTAAGTAACAACATGAACCAGCGCAGCATACATGCCCGGAAAACTTCATAGAGAAAGTCAGACTTGAGGAGAGATGAGCTGAGATTGGGTGGAGGTAGCAGAATATTCCAGCTTGAGGAAGTACCACAGGTGTGGAAAGCACTGGATGCCTTCGGGGGGCTGCAAATATATGAGCCTAGCAGAGAGCTCACTTAGCAGGAAAGGGAGAACAGAAGACAAGAGTAATTGTAGACTGAACTGGGCAAGGTCTTAATGGAAGGCATCTGGACAGAATTCTCTAGGCAGTGGGGCACAGTGCAGATTTTTGATCCAGAGTCAGAAAGTACTTTAAGAAGATTACTCTGAAAATCATGTGCAGCCTGGAAGGGGAAGTTCTCTGATTTTACCACAGTAGACAGATGCAATCCCTGTCCTCATGAGTATGAGACCAGCACAAGGCCGCTGTTCAGGGGTGACTGGAGAGTATTGCTTGTTATTGTTGCTGTGTTTTGACTTTTTTTTTTTTTTGCCACATGTGTACTTTGATTCCTTCTAGGGTTATGGTAAAGATTGAAGTGGTGAATAAGTAGACAGGGCTCAGCACAGCATTTGGTTTTTGGTAAAACAGAGTGGAGAGACTTTAGAAAGGGAGTCACAATAAGAAGAGAAAAGCTTGTGTGTGTTGTAGCTGCCCCCTCAGAAGGTCCCAGAACCTGTTCAAGTAGCACAGGGGAGAGAATCCCTGATCAAGCTTTCAGATCTTTTCCAGAATAGAGTGGCTAGCTAGGGGATGGGAGTAGAACAGGGAGAACCAGGGAGGTAGAAATGACTTACAACATGGAGCAGAGGGACATAAACAATCTTACAGAATACCGACATGAGGCGAGTCACTTAGATAAAGCAAGGCCACTTCCTAATCTTGTTCAAGCGCAGAAAAAATAGTCACTGTGTCATTCACAAAATGACAAACTTCCCCTCCCCGCTGGCTAATATGAGTGAGTGACTGCTGTTTCTTTACCATTATAGCTTTATTCCTACTGTAGCGAGCCCTCACCATAGATATATTTTGTTGAGATACTCAGTCACAGAATTGTCCCCACTTCCTGGCAGTGCAATCCAGGGCAAACCTCCACCTTCTCAGATCCTCCCCACTCACCACCAACCCCACAAAGCCCAAATTCTGTAGTAGATTCTTTCTAACACTCTCTTATTAAGATGGCCCATGGTTCCCCCTGATGTGTGTTCTACCTCAATGAGATGAGTTAACCCAGTAGGGTTAACTACAGGTGTATTCTTGGTGGCCTTTGGTCAGAGGATGTTGCCAACCTGTTCACTAGAAGCACTTTCTACCCTAACTGTCTGGGTGTATTCTCCAGAGAAACAAAACCAATAAGAGATATAAGCTAGGCGCTGTGGCTTGCACCTGTGATCTCACACTTGGGGAGGCAGAGGTGATAGGATTGCTTGAGCCCAGGAGTTCAAGATCAGCCGACAACTTGACGAGACCTCAATAAATTTTTTAAAAAATTAGCCAGGCATGGTGGCACATATCTGTGGTTCCAGCTACTTTGGAAGACTGAGGTGGAAGGATCACCTGAGCCCAGCAGGTTGATACTGATGGAGAGCTGATGGTCTGAAGCTGGCAGACTGAGACCCACAGAGAGCTGATGTTTCGGTCTGAGTGTGAAGGCAGGAGAAGACCTATGTCTCAGCTAAAGGTATTTGAGCAGGAGAAGTTTTTCCCTCACTCATGAGGAAGTTGGTATTTTGTTCTATTTAGGTCTTCAATAGATCGAATGAGGCCCACACAAGGAAAAGCAATCTGCTTTACTCAGTCTACCAATTCAGATGCTAATCTAATCCAAAAACACCTTCACAGATACACCCAGAATAATATTTGACCAAACGTCTGGGCACCTGAGGGCTCAATCAAGTTGACACGTACGCTGTGGTCTGATGTTGGCTGAAGACCTAAAGAAAAACCTGGATGCAGCCAGCATGCAAAAGGTGTGGACCAGTGAGCAAGCAGATGCTGAGACAAAAAGGAGCCAGGTGACCCTATGTCTATTGCCTTGGCCCTTCATTCCTGTTTCTGAAACTTTGTGAACCAGGGAATTTGCTACAGGGCCACGGTGAGAGGAGAAATGTAAGTGTTGGTTTAGAGTACTATCTGTGTAACCACATATACTTGGAGGCAAAGGGATCTCCGGATCCAGGACCAGCAGCAGCCTTTTATGTTCCCTGGGCACTTCAGGAGTCATTTGGGATATCTAGAGAGAAAATGACCTTGCTTTTCCAAGGACTGGGACGTGACTCAGGAGGGTCAAGCTTGTCCATCAGGTTGGTGCCATATTCAGGGCCAGCTTCATGGTTGTGGCACCTGTGAAGTAACACAGAGTCTGTGTACAGGAGCCCATGCTTGATTGAATGCTTTGATGCTGCTATCTTGAAAATCTTAATCTTTTTGAACAAAGGTCCCTGCATTTTCATCTTGTATGGGAAACCACAAATTATAGCCAGTTCTGACCATGTGGTCTGTGGTCCTAAATGGGGAAACCCAGGCTAGTTGTAGAGAAAGAGATAGATTCTAGAATAAACCCGAGAGTCCTCTCTGACCAGGTGTGGTGCCACCAGAGCACACCTGGCTGCTTCAGGTCAGGCTGGGTTAGAACCTAGCAATCAAGCACCTGAAATTTTTTTTTTTTTAGTAAATTTAAAAGTAGAAATGTCAATCCTTCCTCCTCCCAAAACTTAACACCTTGTGTGTGGTTCTCAGTCATGCCAGAGTCAAAGGAGGAAGACGGGAAAATATGTTAAGGAAGGGGTGGAGCCAGGAAGTGGTCAGTGGACACAGACAGAGGAGGAGGATGGAGGTGGCTCAGGGATGTCCTGGAGGAGAAATGTGTGGGTGGTTCTGACTTGTCAGGAATTCCATGACTATTTTCTATATCCTCTCATGTTACACTTGCTTGAATGCCCAGCATAAGCCTTCATGATGCAGGAAACAGCAATATTCAAGCATTAGGAGAAAATGTTAAATTACCTGCATTTAAGCTGGTGAATGTGC
Source organism: Cephalopachus bancanus (assembly GCA_027257055.1). Taxonomy (NCBI): domain Eukaryota; kingdom Metazoa; phylum Chordata; class Mammalia; order Primates; family Tarsiidae; genus Cephalopachus; species Cephalopachus bancanus. The sequence goes on along the minus strand of JAPVLO010000242.1, from coordinate 1,957,491 downwards.
TATCACTTGGTCAGTTTTAATATGTGATATATACATTCTTCTGTTTGACGTAATTGCCACGTGATACATGCATTGTTTTCTACCAGTGTGGCGGTGCATGTATTGTGGATTTGTTTTAGCATGGTTTTTCCAGGAAACTGAGTTCTGAGTGCCAAGTAGCCAACCCGCAAATTCACCTCTGGAACACAACTTGTTTGTGAGCCGGGGCTATGCATGTTTAAAATTAGTAGGATACTAGTTGCAAAGTCCCAAAGAGAGTCACCCAGCAAGAATGCCCTAAATACATCCTTAGAAAAATTACAGAGGGAACCAGTCACCATGAGGGCCTCAGGAAGAGGCAATGATGACAACTGGGGACAGTTTGGGTACGAGTGGCTTCATGCAAAGTTTTTGGAGTTTTTCTTTTTTTCAATCTATGAAACTATATTTGACTCAGTGCCACTTTTGCGAGGTCACTGGAACCAGCTCTTAGTGTCTATTTTGACCTTGGGAAACCCAAGGCCCCAGGCAGAGACTACCTGACTGGTCTAAAGGCGGAAGGCATGTGTGAGCTGAAGGAACCATTGCTCCCCCATCACGTGAGGATTTCAGGAAACAAGGCCAGGGTGCTTCCTGCTCTGAGCAGGCCTCCTCCTGACTGCTCTGATCTCTCACGTTTTGTTTTGACTGGTGCGTCTGGGGGAATGTTTTGTGAGCAGAATTTCGACATATTGTTTCCTTCCTTCTTATCTGAGTTAAGGTTAACTTCATCTTCATTTTCCCTCAGAATGGATGTAGTAGGCAGGTGGGTAGACTGACTTCTAAATCTGACTGGACTTTATCTTCCAAAAGCTTATGCTCTTAGGTCAGACCCTGGTAGTCTGAACTGAACATGAAGGGAGAAGAATTTGCCCCAGGCTAGATGGAGTCTCCTAGGGCAGGGGAAAGTTAGTCTGTTGAGTAGGCTGGACCAGTGGGAGTGTAAACAGGAAATGGCTTTATTTTACTTTTTTTCCTCTGTCTTGACACATATTTAGTTTTTTTCATTACTGACTCCTTGACATCTCAGGCAAACCTGAGAGGGGAAGAGCATTCTACAAGGAGAACTTATGTCATTCACCAACCTGGAAGATTTGGGGCTAGGAGACAGCAATTAATTTATCACTTAAAAAAATCAAGTGACTTTCCTTTGCATACTTGAGTTAGTGAGGACAAAAAAATAGAGGATAAGGTTAACAACTTGTCAGGTTATCTTATCCCTCATATCATCTCTCCTCCATCCTTTCAAGCAATCATCATCATCATTATCTTCAGTTATTACCTTTAATAACTGGATGGTTTGTCCATTCATTCTTGCAGCCATTCAAAAAAACCAGGCACCCACAGCCTCTCTGTGATGGGGACTTAGGACAAAAACAAACAAACCAATAAGAAAAGAAATGAAAAAAGTCAGAAAGCATCTCTGCCCTGAATAAGTCTACAACTGAAGGAAAGAACAGGTACGAGCCTCAGACACACATGCAGACACACTTTAAATCACAGCCTTCTGCTTCTGGAGGGTCTCTATTTAGTAACTGTTTGATGTAGTGGTTATGGACTGGTCCAGTGGCCACTGTCCCGAGCACCCCCAACGTCCCATCAAAGGGAAATGGGGGATGGGGAGGACTGAATCAGAACCAGTGCCACTCTGGGCAGCAGAGAGAGCCACTGGGAATGGCTGGTTGTGTGTGTCTATGTGTATGTACACGTGATATATGTGTGCATGGGTGGGTGTATGAATGAGTATGAGTAGTTCATGTGATTGTGTATGTGTGTATATGTGTGCATGTGGATGTGTGTGTTATATGTCTTTCAATGTGTATGTATTTTGTGCATGTATGTGTATATGTGTGGTGTGTGTGTGTGTGTGTGTGTGTGTGTGTGTGTGTGTGTGTAAGAGATGATGCCAAGTCTTAGGATGAGGAAGGCAGCCAAGCGCTAAATGAGTCTTAGTTCCACAAAAAATGCAGTCTCCAATGGGGCTGGAGGCATGGTGGCGGATGGTCAAGACTGGAGGCTGCATGGTGAGCGGCTGCAGCGTGAGTGACCACTGCGTGAGTGGCCGTGGCGTGAGTGGCCGCCGCATGAGTATTGCCTCTCTTTCTATGGGATTAGACCCAGTGGGCTCTGAGAATGGAACTCCTTCTCTCTGTGCAGTAAGTGTCCCTGGTGGGCTGAGATGGGATCTCGGCTTCTGGAGGGTCTTAGGCTTAGCCTTGCTGGGCCTGAGCACTCTGCGGCCTGTCCAGCTCAGCCAGAACCCAGGTTGGGGACCCTGGCCAAAAATGGTTGCCCATTCCAAGAGGCCGGACAATGCAGCTGCCACATGTGGGTACATGAACCCAGGTAGAGGAGTGGGTTCAGAAAGCACTGCAGGCCTCAAAAGGCTTCTGCCCGGTGGGGCAAAGGAACATGGGAGCTTCTTTGACCCTCCGTCATTGGAACACTGTCTGAAACTGCCTGACTCATGGTGAGGCAAACACAGGAATCTGGTGTGGCCTGATGCTGAGCCAGCCAGGTCATGACATAAAAACTTAGGAAGGCAATAGGCAAGACAAGAAAAGGGAAGAGAAACCAAATATTCAGGAGACCTGGGCCAAGGTAGGGCTGTGAGCAAACACAAAGATACATTCAAGGATATATACACGAAGCAACAAGAACCAGAAAAATGAGGAACTGGAAAACAGGGAGATGATATTTGGAGACTTTGTGGGTTTTTCTGGTACACATGAACATTTTTTTTTTTTTTTGAGTTGGAGTCTCACTCTGTCACCCAGACTGGAGTGCAGTGGCTGCTCCTGGCCACCGCAGTCTCGGCCTGCTGGGCTCCAGCGATCCGTACGCCTCAGTCTTCCAAGTAGCTGGAACTACAGGTGCGTGCTGCCATGCCCGGCTAGTTTTTGATTTATTGTAGAGATGAGGTCTTGCCAAGTTGTCCACGCGGGTCTCGAACCCGTAGGCTCAGGCAATCCAGTCACCTCAGCCTCCCATAGGCGCGGGATTACAGGTTGAGCCACCGAGCCCGGTTGAATATTTTCACTATGTTGTTCAGGCTGATTTTGAACTCCTGGCCTCAAGTGATCCTCCTGCCTCAGCCTCCAAGTAAGGAAGCTGGAATTACAGGCATAAGCCTCCATGCCAGGCTATTATATATATTTATATATAAATATTAAAAAGTGTATATATATATTTTTGAGTAAGTCTCACTCTGTCACCCAGGCTAAAGTGCAATGACATGATCACGGCTCACTGCAGCTTCAACCTCTAGGGCTCAGGTGATCCTTTCACCTCAGTCTTCCTAGTGGCTGGAACTATTGGTGTGTGCCACCATGCTTGGCTAATGTTTTGATTTTTTTTAGAGACAAGTTTTCCCTATGTTGCCCAGGCCAGTCTCGAGCTCCTGGGCTCAAGCAATCCTCTTGCCTTGGTCTCCCAAAGTGCTGGGATAACAGGCATGAGCTACCATGCCTGTGTGCATTGTTAATAATTGCTGATAGCTTGGGTTTGGGCCATCAGAGTAAATGCTCACTGCCCTTTGAAATACTTACCAACTCTCAAACAATGAAAATAACTTCCAGCCTCAATATTTATTTATAAAATAAAGGCATATTTTATTAATGAGTCCTAAAGATTTTTATTTTTATTTGTTTTTTATTATTTTGAGCCAGAGTCTTACTCTATCACCCAGGCCGGAGTGCAGTGGCACACCCACAGTCACTGCCGTCGCGACCTTCTGGGCTTGAGCGATCCTTCCGCCTCAGCCTTCCAAGTAGCTGGAACTATAGGCATGCGCCACCATGCCTGGCTAATTTTTTTGTTTATTGTAGAAATGGGGTCTTAGCAAGTTGCCCAGGCTGGTCTTGAACCCCTGAGCTCAGACAATCCTCTCACCTTGGCCTCCCAAAGTGCTGAGATGATGGCATGATTCACTGCATCCAGCCAGAAATTAGAATTCTTATACCATCTGCCACAATGGCTGACCTCAAAGCAGTCGACCCCACATCAGGAACTCTTAGGTAATATGAGATAAGCAACTAGACTCTAGTTAGAAAAATATACAAGAACCAATAAGAAAATAACATAAGGTAAGATTTAGCAAGGACTCAGCTATGTAGTTCTGGCTGTCAGGGTGACAGAAACTCAAAGAAAGGTCTGTGAGGTGTGAACAGGTTGTCAGGGAAGTCAGGCTGGGTGCCAGCTGGGCTGCACAGAAAGCACCTGCCTGACCGAAGGTCCTGAGTGAGGAAGCTAACAGCATCCCTAAGGCATCTGGAATAATATGCATCCTCAGAAGCTGCTAGTTTCTGACATATTTGGGTTGAATGAGAAAGAAGCTCTTTGTGAACTCAACCTGCAAGGTACCCCTAAAACATTATTCAGATGCCAGTTTCATTCTTCCTGTGAGCTAGCAGGGATGATGAAAAATAATGATACTAAATTCTGTTGGTAAGGATGTGGATGCTAACAACAGCAATTGGAATTGTTGGTTGTTGACATTTCTTGGGTTATTATTATTATTTTAAAACAACAACTAGAGTGCCTCAAAACAGACACAGATAGCTGCACTGGCAAATTCAATCACTTATGGAAGAAGTAATACATAGTCTTCCAGAAAACTGAAGAAGAGGGAATATTTATAAACTCAATCTATGAGGCCAGCATTACCCTAAAACCCAAACCAGACAAAGACATGGCATGCAAAGAAGCTGCACATCTATATTTCTCATAAAAATATATGCAAAAATTCTTTTTTTCTTTTTTTTTTACAGTTAATTTTTTTTTTATTTTTAGAATTTTTTTATTTTAAAGATGTGGGGTACAATTCAGGGTTAGGTATGCAAATGTTCATTATGCATGTACTCTTGCAGATGAGGTGTGCCCCCCATCCCTCCAGCAGATTCCCACTATTGCCAATCCTGCCCCTGCCCTCCCCTGGCAGTTTCCCACTATTGCCAATCCTGCCCCTGCCCTCCCTGGCAGTTTCCCACTACTGCCAATCCTTTTCTTATAGTACTATGATAGTTGTTCAAGGTCTGCTTATAAGTGAGAACATGTGATAGTTCTTTGTTTCTGTGGTAGGTCACTTAGTATTATGGATTCTAAGTCCATCCAGGTTGCTGTGAAGTTCATAATTTTGTCCTTCTTTATGGCTGCGTAATATTCCATAGTGTATATGTACATTTTTTTATCCAGTCCTCTTTTAATGGGCAGCATGGTTGATTCCATGTTCTTGCTATTGTGAACAATGCTGCAATAAACATATGTGTGCAGGTATATTTTTCATAGAGTGATTTGAGTTCCTCCAGGTATATTCCCAGTATATACTGGGATTGTGGGTCGTATGGAAGGCTGATTTTTAGATCTTTTAGGAATCACCAAATTGTTGTCCACAGAGGTTGTATTAGTTTACACTCCCACCAACGGTGTAGAAGTATTCCCTTTCGCCATATCCTCGCCAGCATATGTTGTTTTTTAAGTTAATGATGGTGACCATCCTGACTGGGGCTAGGTGGTATCTCAGTGTGGTTTTAATTTGCATTTCTTTGATGACTAGTGAGGCTGAGCATTTTTTCATGTATCTATTGGCTGCTTGTAAATCTTCTTTGAGAAGTGTCTATTCACATCTTTTGCCCACTATGTAATGGGGTTGTTTGTTTGCTTCTTTTTTTTTCATTTTAAAGAAGTGGGGTACAATTCAGGGTTAGGTACACAAACGTTGATTATGCAGGTACCCTTGTTGATGAGGTATGCTCCTCCCTCCCCTAACAGTTTCCCTCAGCTGCCAATCCCACCCCCTGCTCCTACCCCACAGTTTCCCACCACTGCCAATCTCTTTCTTATAGTATTATGATAATTGTTCAAGGTCCAATTATGAGTGAGAACATATGGTACTCTGTTCTTTGTTTCTGTGATAGATCACTGAGTATGATCGACTCTAAATCCATCCAAGTTGCTGTGAAGTCCATATGTTTGTCCTTCTTTATGACTGCATAATATTCCATTGTGTATATGTATCACATTTTTTAAATCTAGTCCAGCTTGGATGGGCAGCATGGTTGGGTCCATGTTTTTGCTATTGTGAATAGAGCCGCAACAAACATACGTGTGCAGGTATCTTTTTTGCAGAATGATTTGAGTTCTTCCAGGTATATCCCCAATAGGGGGATTGTGGGTCATATGGAAGGTCAATTTCTAGTTCTCTCAAAAATCACCACACTGTCTTCCAAAAAGGTTGCACTAGTTTGCATTCCCACCAGCAATGTTAAGTGTATTTTTTTTTTTCCCCAGCACATTTCAGTTCCTTGTAGATCCTAGGCCTTTGGCAGACATACAGTTGGCAAATTTTTTTTTTCAGTCTGTGGGCTGTCTCCCTGCTCTCTTGATGGTTTCTTTGGCTTTGCAGAAGCTTGTGAGTTTGATGAGGTCCCACTTGTCTATCTTTTTGTTTTTGTTGTTGTTTTTTCTTTTGAGTTGGAATCTCACTCTGTCACCCAGGCTGAGGTACAGTGGCACACTCATGGCCACCGCAGCATTGACATGCTGTGCTGTGGCAATCCTTCCACCTTAGCTTTCCAAGTAGTTGGAACTACAGGCGTGGTCTACCACACCTGGCTAATTTTTTTTTCTTTCTTTTTTTTTTTTTGAGTTGGAGTCTCACTCTGTCACCCAGACTGGAGTGCAGTGGCCGCTCCCGGCCACCGCAGCCTCAACCTGCTGGGCTCCGGCGATCCTTCCGCCTCAGCCTTCCAAGTAGCCGGAATTACAGGCATGCGCTACCAGGCCTGGCTGATTTTTTGATTTATTGTAGAGATGAGGTCTCGCTGTCCAAGCGGGTCTCAAACCTGCGGGCTCAGGCAATCCACTCACCTCAGCCTCCCAAAGGCGCGGGATTACAGGCTGAGCCATCGAGCCCGGCTTAATTTTTTGATTTATTGTAGAGACGAGGTCTCACGAAGTTGCCTGTGCTGGTCTTGAACCCATGGACTTAGTCAATTCACTCATCTCGGCCTCCCAAAGTGCTGTGATTATACAGGCTGAGCCATGGACATCTTAACAATGTTGATTCTTCCAATCCATTAGCATGGAATGTTTTTCCATTTGTTTGTGTCATCTTTGATTTCTTTGAGCAGTGATTTGTAGTTTTTGTTGTAAAGGTCTTTCATGTTTCTGGTTAGGAAAATGCCAAGGTATTTCATTTTTTTTTCTGGCTGTTGTGAATGGGATTGTGCTTTTTATTATGGTTTCTGTTGGTTTATTGTTGGTGTATAAAAATGCGACTGTCTTTTGCATATTGATTTTATACCCTGAGACTTTGCGAAAGTCCTTTATCAGTGCAAGGAGGTTTTTGACAGATTCCCTTGGGTTTTCGAGGTATAGAATCATGTCGTCTGCAAAGAGGGATAACTTGACTTCCTCTTTTCCTATTTGGATCCCCTTGATCTCCTTCTCTTGTCTGATTGCTCTAGTTAGGACTTCCAAAACTATGTTGAAGAGGAGGGGTGAGAGTGGGTATCCTTGTCGTGTTTCGGTTTTCAGGGGAAATAGTTCCAGTTTCTGTCTGTTTAGCAGTATGCTGGCTGTGGGTTTCTCATAGATGGTTCATACTATTTTGAGGTTTGTTCCATCTGTGTCTAGATGTTAGAGGATTTTAATCAAAAAGGGTGCTGGATTTTATCAAAAACTTTTTCCGCATCTAATGATATAATCATGTGGCTTTTGTTTTTACATCTGTTGATGTATTTAATTATGTTTATGGTCTTGCGAATGTTAAACCAGCCCTGTATCCTGAGGATGAAGCCTACTCGATCGTGGTGGATGATTTTTGAGATGCGTTGTTGGATCCACTTTGCTAGGATCTTGTTGAGAATTTTAGCATCTATATTCATCAAAGATATAGGCCTGTAGTTCTCTTTTTTTGTTGGATCTTTACTTGGTTTGGTTATCAATGTGCAAAAATTCTTGACAAAATTTTAGCAAATCCAATCCAATATTACAAGGATAATACATTATAAACAAGTGGGATTTAATCCAGGAATTTGGGATTGGTTTAACATTTAAAAAACCAACCTAATCTTCCATATTAGCAGACTAAAAAACAAAAAATATGATATCCTTAATAAATGGGGAATAAGCATCTGATGAAACCCAACCTCCATTCATGATGAAAAACTCTCAGCAAACTAGGAATAGAAGAGAACTTCCTCAACATGATAAAGAACATCTACAAAGCACCCACAGCTAACATCATATATCAGGTGTGATAATACAAAGTTGAAAGCTTTTCCTCTAAGATCAGAAGAAGATAGAGGTATCTGTGCTCATCACTTCTGTTCAACATTCTGACCACTGCAGTAAGCAAGAAAGAAGGAGCAAAGTTTTGCTTGGTTCAGGCCTGGCACTGGGAAGAGCGGCCAGGGCCTCCAGGACTGCCTCCGATGCTGTCCAGCACACAACGGGCCATTGGTGGCTGATGCAAACCAGTGTGGTCACTGTGTGGGTATGTGACCCTAAAACAGCCTTTAGCCTCTTAGAATCTCATTTTCTTAAGTGGTGAGATGGGCATAATAGCAACCCACTGGCAGATTTGTTGTGAGGATTAAGTGGAATAAGTGCACGTGTGAAGGTGCTTGTAGACTGTAAAGCACCATTCCAACATCTGGTGTGCTACCTTCATGTTGAGTGATGAGGGAAGCAATGCAACCCACTGAGGATGCAACGGGAAGGTTTTAGGTTTTGGGATTTGAGGAGCAAGGTCGAGACAAGATGCTCTAGGAGGCGCTGGGCATCAGGCTGGAGTTGTAGACTGACACTTGCTCAGTTGTAGCAGGACCAAGCCCTGGAGCATGCTGGGTGGGTAGCCATCTTGGGCTGTGTCTCTTCTCTCAGGCAGGGCAAAGGTGAGGCACAAAATGGTTAGTGGGAGGAAGAGAGGTGACACCAGAGCCCTGGGTCAAGTCTGTTGGCAGGTCCCCTTCTTTCTGTCTGCCAAACTTCAGAAGCTTTCAACATTCTAAAGACTTCTGGTTCAGAAGAAAATGATCTGACAAAAGTAATTTACAGTGAGGAACCAGGGGTGGTGACTCAGTACTTGATATTTTAAAATAGGTTCCACTCCGGGCACAGTGGCTCATGCCTGTAATCCCAGCACTTTGGGAGGCTGAGGCAAGAAGATTGCCTGAGCTCACAGGTTCAAGACCAACCCGGGCAACTTGGTAAGACCTCATCTCTACAATAAATCAAAAAATTAACCAGGCATGGTGGTGAATGCCTGTAGCTCCAGCTACTTGGAAGGCTGAGGCAGAAGGATCACCTGAGCCCAGCAGGTCGAGGCTGTGGTGGCTGTGAGCACTCTAGCCTGGGCGACAGAGTGAGACTCTAATTCTAAATAAATAAATAAATAAATAAATAAATTTCCTTATCCACCTGCTAACGGGGACTTCCTTGTATAAGGGAGCCCTAAGAAAACTGGAATTATCTTTTGGAGGACAGACCCCTTGTAGTACAGGCTTCCCCTACTAGGGGAGTGTTCTAGGCACCCATCAGCATCAGTGCACCAGCGAGTGTTGTTGTGAGAGGCTGCATTCAGCTGTGTTGAATTTCTTTTGGAGATTCTTTCAACATGTTTGCCCATTTCATGATGGGTGATTTATGAGTGCACCTGCTGAGTATTCAGCAGTTTTTGACCGAAAATGGCATGACCCCCATACCCCACTCTTCCTATTCACCCAGTCTTGCCCCAATCAACTATTTTTTTGTTTCCCCAGATGAAAAAAGTCCTCAAAGAGAAATGTTTTGCCGATATGGAAGAGGTTGAAACAAAAAACAGCAGAAGCATTCAAAGGCATCAAAATCAACATGTTCAAAAACTGTTTTCAGCAGTGTAAAACGCATCTCTATAGGTGTATTGTACTCTGAAGATGACTGAAGTTTAAATATGTAAGAATAAATACACACTTTTTAAATAAATAAATTCTGGGGGTTTTGGGGTCCCCCTCATATTAGAGCAGAGTACAAAAACACATTCAGTTCACACCGACAATCCCCAATCCTTTTTAAAAGCTCAGATCCTTAACAAGCGGGTGGGGAACCAGATAGAACTTTTCAGAGTTTCCTAGGCAGGGAGTCTTGAAAGGGTAAGGCAAGAAGCCACAAGCCACTCTACACACAAGTCCAGGGATTGGGATCAAAAGGGCCCAGGCCGAAGCTGAGCCAGGCTGGGGGTGGGGCACAGCTCTCCAAGAGCCCTAAGAGAGCTGGGATGGAGGGCAGGGCAGCTAGACTGGGTCAGAACCCACTCAACATTCAGGAGCCCCAGTATGAGCAATAAAAAGAAGAGATAGAGAGACAGGTCACAGGACATCCTAAGTAGTTTGAGTCTTTATAGAATCAATGAAAAAAGATACCTGTGCACACATGTTTACTGCAGCACTATTCACAATAGGAAAAACATGGAACCAACCATGCTGACTATTGAAAATAGACTGAGCCAGGCTCGGTGGCTCAGCCTGTAATCCTGCGCCTTTGGGAGGCTGAGGTGAATGGATTGCCTGAGCCCGTGGGTTCGAGACCCGCCTGGGCAGTGAGACATCATCTCTACAATAAATCAAAAAATCAGCCGGGCGTGGTAGCGCATGCCTGTAATTCTGGCTACTGGGAAGGCTGAGGCGGAAGGATCGCCGGAGCCCAGCAGGTCGAGGCTGCGGTGGCCGGGAGCGGCCACTGCACTCCAGTCTAGGCGACAGAGAGAGACTCCAACTCAAAAAAAAAAAAGAAGACCCAGACTGGATTAATAAAAAGTGGTACATATACATGACAGAATATTATGCGGCTATAGAGATGGACAAAATTATGAACTTTGCAGCAACTTGGACATATTTAGAGTCTATAATACTCAGTGAGCTATCACAGAAACAAAAAACTGAGTGCCATGTGTTCTCATCATAAGCAGTCCCTGAACACTTACCATAATACTATAAGAAAGGGATTGGCAGTAGTGGGACACTGCTGGAGGGGGGAAGAGAGTGGGGGGCACGCTTCATCAATAAGCATGCCTGATCTCAAACCAGGTGAAGTGGGAATGAAAGACCCAGACTTTCCCTGTACAATGACCATTTGTATACCTAATCCTGAATTGTACCCCACATCTCTAAAATAAAATTTTTAAAAATAGAATGAGTGGTTTTCTAAAAAAACCCCCATAAACATGGTGTATCTCTTGCTCTTCCAGATAATGGCCACCTTCCTTGGACTAGGTGGGGGTGGGGATTTCTTTGTCCCCCTTTTCTCTGGGTTCTCTCCAGAGGAAGACCAGTGACAGCCTGACCTCACACGGTTGCTCTGTCTAGAACTCCCTCCTTCGGCCATGTCCTCTGCTGGCCCTGCCCCTATCCCCAAGGCTGGGTCACACTCTGTGAACAAGATGGGTTGGCTCACCTAGTTCCGGGCAGGACCAGCAATGTCTTGCGAGGGCTGAGTAAGGGATACCCAGGAAAGTTTCTCAGGTTTTGGGGATTGCTTCAGTTTCTCAGAGTCTTTGGGGATTGCTTCGTGGGCTCAGAAAATGAACATCCCTGAGTCTCCAGATCATCTTTGTTTTCTTCCATAACCAACTGTCCCCAAAGCTATTGGATCAGGGGACAGTCTTCTCCGGTACTATCTCAATGCTCAGTTGCCAGAAGCAAATTGTCACATGTGAATAAAAACAAACAAAAACAAGCAGCATAGTTGCAGACTTAGAAGCCATGAAAGAGCAGGGAAAGCCTGGAAGCAGGCTGACAATTTAAGAAGGCAGGTGTTGCCACAGCCTGGGATTAGCAAATTTAGGGTTTTGGGAGAGCAAAATAGGGACAGAATCACACAGATGGGAGAATTATAGTAATTATAATTGTTTTCTTTCTCTATGGCATGCACAAAGAGTAAGTGTTAAAATAATAATTCATTTTAAGTAATGGGTGGGGCTTCCTGCAAGACAGGAGGAAAGGACCAATGACCAGAAAGGGATTCACAGGATGAGTAGCAAAGGCAAGAAAAACACCATCCTGGGAGCATGATCCTGCCTCTCACAATGGAAGGTGAGAGCCCCACTATTTGGGAAGTCCTTTGTCAGCCTTTTTGGGGCCATCTTTGTAATGCTAAGTTGGTGTTTATTCACCAGGCGGATTTAAGAAGTAGTTCCAGTAAGCACAATGGCCCTTAAGACTATTTTCTATCATTCAGACTCTGCAAAGCAATATTACCCACTGAGGTAAAAACTCCAAGAGGAGACTGCATGGGGCATTTGTGCAAGAGGCATGATGTCCGACTCGAGGGCTGCCATTCACATCGTAGTACCTGTAAAGGGTGCTTCTGAACTTGAAAGGGTGCTTCCGAAAGTGTGCCCAACCTGCTCAGGCATACTTTCCTCTGGGCACAGCCAGGAAGCTTTTCACAGATGCCTCTCTCTAATGGTACCTTCAGAGGGTAGCTTCTCCAAATCTTCCTACAACCCTCCCCAACCTCCTCCAATCCTTCCACGCTTCCTACCTCTAGAATGAAGCTACCTGCTACCTCCCCCGTCACTGAGAAAACCCAGGCTAAGAGAAGGAAATCGCATCAACTTCTGCCTCCTTGACTGGCTCTCCACCTGGGCCTGTGTTTCCCTCCCCCACTCCAGCCCGTAAGGAAGGCTGCAGCTCCCTGCCTCTCACTCCTGCTCATCTGGTGTTTGCAGACTCAGGACTTGGGGCACGGGTTCTGGATAACTCTCTGGCCTGTCTGCTTTCTTCACTGAGCAAGGAGCCTATGGGGACAGAGAAATGTACCCACCAACGTCCACAGCTCCCTCCCTTGTAGAACACATTCTGAGTCCTGGGAACCCCAGTATCTCCTGCTCAGATGGCCCCGGGCCCCCTGGCAGTGCCTCTGTGGACCTTGTGCCTGGGCTCGATGTGTATTCCCAAAAGGCCGAGGGAAGGTCAAGAGGAGGCTGTGCATGGAGCTGGAGGAGAGGATGGATGAAGCCTGGACGTGTGGGTTGGGGATTCCACGTGTCCCCTTGTGATGCCCTGAAGAGTAGGTGGTGAAAGGAGGACTTAGGGTAGGGAGAGCTCTCCCTACTCCACCCTATTCTGAGTGGAACTCCAAGGACTCTGAACTTCCTCAGTCCAACTCTGGCCTTCTGAGTTATGAAGATACATTCACTCAGATAGAAGGTGTTAGGGTATAGACAGGGTGAGGGTGGATGGATGGATAGAGAGAGGAGGGGAGGCACAGCATCGGTAACCCAGAGATCCGAGTAAATGCAAAGAATTGCAGCACACAAAGAGGCAAGCAAAAAAAGAAAAGTTTATTTAAAAGTAAATTAAAGAGAGAAAGAGAAGGAAGAGTGAAGATTCACTTCCCCAAGGTGGGGGAGGGGGACCAAAGCCAGGAAGCATGGCAACAGCCATGGCTCAAAGAGCACATGGCCATACCATGGCCTAGCAAGGCAATGGCTGCTGGTTGCTTGTGGATGAGTCCTTTTAATCATTCCCCTAGATGGGGGAAGATCATTAAGGTGATTGGGTGGTGGTCTGCTCCAGTCATCACGAAGGAGCAGGCAAGCACAGGTACTGATGTCAGGTGATGGACAGCAGGCAGATGGGTGGGTTAATCACATGATTGCTGCCATGGTGGGGTTTATAGGTCACAAACGGCTGATTAGGTTAACCCTGAGGGGGATTTCCTGCAAAAGACTTATTAGACATTTGCAATTCACAAACAGACATTTGCAACTCACAAATTTCTTGACCAAAGGTGGTTGTGTTATTACTTTTATAACTTTGGCCAGCCACAGGGTGATCTTTGATCTTCTGCCTTGACAAGGAACCTAAAAGTTTACTAGAGATTATTATGCTAAACCATGAATCGAAGGGTTGGACTGTCCTGGTCTTGCATCTGATGGAAATTTGTCTAGAGAGGATGGGATAGGCTGTTGCTTGTTTTGCAATAGAATGTCTGAATGCTTTCTAATGGTTACGCTGAGGCAAAAAGACTAAACCCTTTCAGAAGGGTAGAACATATTTTATTTAACATTGTATTAACTTGATTCATACATAAATGCTGAGGCATATGGTGGGTGGGCCTCCATTTGTATTCCTTCCCTGGACCCTGCAAATGCCAGATTTGGGCCTATTTTCAATTGCTCTCTTTCAGCCTTTACATATTTCCATGCATCTGTCAGATGAGAAATAACAAGTAACTAAGTGAGCAAAGGCCTCTGTCCAGCCCCCATTTGCCTGAGCTCTCTCCTTCTAGATACTGATTATTAGGTCAGTCAGCCGGTGTCACTGGAATGGCAAAGAATTGCACAGAGTAGGCAGAAAGAAAAGATTATCCTGCTCCACAGACAGAAAGGGGCCGGACGCCCATAGGCAAGTATGGCAACCAGCGTGGAGAGTGAGGGTATTTAAGATCTGCCCAAGGAAGTAAAAAAGACTAATAATGACTTCAGCAGCTGCATTCTTGGGTGTTGATAACATCGGTTTGGTGTCTCTAGGTGGCCTGGTGGGTCTCATGCCTCCAGGTGGTCAGGAAGTCAGTTGCAGAGGCTGATTACCATAGATGAGTTAGCCCTGACTTTCTCAGCTGGAGGGCAAATGCTTAGATTATCAGTGGGGAGGAACTTGCTGGGAGTTGGAAGTAATTGTCAGGAAATCACACCCTTGGAAATCAGTGTGCTTCTGAGAAAGCATGGCCAAACAGTTAAAATGGCTGTCGCTGTGACTCAATTATCCATTTTTGGCTTTTCGCCCTCTCATCGATTGTTTAAATAATGAGGCATTCTGCAGATTGTCATTGAGGATCTGCAATGCTCTGAAAACAGTGACAAATAGAAACTGTCTCTGCCCAAATGAGCCCGTGACCTACATGCACTTACTATAGGACTGACTAGTCTGTGATGGAGGAAACACAGGATACTTCAAGAAGGTTACTCAGAGATGGTATCCCAAGGGCAAGTGCTACCCTCACTCCTGAGAGGCCTGCAGCTAAGCTGAGGTTTTCCACCTTCTTCTCAAGGCAGCGGGTTTGTTTTCAGCTGCATATTCCCATAACTGAGAAAAGGGAGGACACACTGCTGCCTCTTTCGGTGGCTGTGACTTGGGGATTTTGAGGGTCTGGGGCAGCTTCAAGGTTTCTTCTCTCTACCAAGGAGTCCCACGTCAACTAGAACAGCCACATTCTATACAGTGAGTATGACTAGCATTCTTCACACGAGGTATCACGGGAAGATGAGCAGCATGAGCTCAAATATCCACCATGTTTCCTGAGACATTTGACAGACAATAAACTAGGCCCTCTATGTCTCAAATGATATGGGGTAGCTTAGCAAGCACATTGTTCATCTTAAACATTGAGTCTCCACTGGGATCAAGACTCTGGCTGAGGCTATTGAACTGGAAGATTCAATAAGGGCCCCAGCATCCTGGGAGAGGCCCCAGCAGCCTTTGCCAAAGAAAGCATGGCATGGGTGAGAGACAGAGGAGCTGCAGGTGCCAGCAGGGAGGGTGAAGAGGAGTGCAGGAAAGGGTTCACACCGCAGCAGGGGTGAGGCTCCCCCTGCAAGGTCTCAGGAAGAACTGGGGAGGGAACCTAGGGGAGTCCCGGGCCCTGTCTCCACACATAAAACTACAGAACTTGGGTCATAAGTGAAGGGCACAGGGAACAGTCAGAAGGGTGTTTCCCGAGATGGCGCTAAACACTAAATAGAACCAAACAAAGACAAAAAAGGCCCTAAGCTCCAGCTTCCCCCCACACCGTTTCACGCGTGCGGGAAGTTTAAACCTGTGCTCAATTTCTCCCTATAGGAATACTACCTCATAGCCCCCTCCAATAAGACCCAAACATGGCACTGGCCAGCCCCTGCCAGGCCCAAGCACGGCACTGGCCAATCCCTCCCAAACCCATAAATACAGCCCTCTCTCGCGGGCTCTCTCTCTCTCTCTCCCTCCCCTACCCTGCAGTTACAGACCCTTTTCCTTTTTTCCCTGTAGCCGCTGGAGCTTTAATAAATCTCTTGGTCTTTAACGGGTGTGGAGTTGTCACTGGCACCTAAGTTCTTTCAATAAGTGTTCATTTATCTTTACCAGTGGATATGGAAAGCAGTGAGTGACACACGCAGCAAGTATAGGGTGTTCCAACACTGGGCGGTGCCTGATGCTGCTACATTACATCTGGGGCAGACTTCTCCCTAACCCAAAGCTGTGTTCCCTTGTGTGGTGCCCGCCAGGATTCCTTTCACTCTCCTTGTGGCTATCATCTGCTGATGCTCTGCTTCTTGGCCCCTAAGGGCTCTGGCAACTGCCCACAGGAAGCTTAAATTCAGCCGAGAAGATAAATATAACGTCTCTCCTTCCCTACTAGACTGGGGGGCTCCCTGAGAACAGGGTCTATTTTGTTTTGTTTGTCCTTGTCTCCAGCCTCATAAATTAGCATACAAAAACAATCAATAAGCTGGGTGCAATGGTACATGCCTATATCCTAGCCACTTGGAGGCTGAAGCAGAAGCATCCCTTGAGCCCAGGAGTTCAAGTCTACCCCTGATAACATGACAAGAGCTCATCTCTAAAAAAGAAAAAAAGAAGTAATCAATAGGTATTGATAGGTATTGGATGACTGAGACTGATGGGAACATGGAACCAGACTAGAGGGGTAGGAAACACTGAAAAAATAGCATGTCAGCCAAGACAGGAAGGATGTGTGGAAGTTAGTGAGAACGGAGGATAGTGGTGCTGGGAGAAGTGCAGCTTCTGGGCAGGAAGGGCAGTGTGTGTCAGGACCTGAGGGAGGAGGTCAGGAGTGCAGAGGCAAGGCTGGAGAGATGGCCCTTCTCTGAAGGCCTTGGGAACCACGTATGGACATTGGGCTTCATTCTAGGGACCATGGGAAGCCACTGAAGGGTTTCAGGTAGGGCATATGATCTGAAAAATGTACATTTGTATCTTCAAAGAGATCCTCTGCATGCACATGACTGGGTTGGAGGGACCAAAGGCAAGGTACTAGTCCAAGAGAGTGATGATAGTGGCTGGAATGGGGATATGGTGTGGAGGAGGATGAAGGGGAGGAGTCAAGTGTGACTCCCAGGCCTTTTTTTTATTTTTAAGTTTTTTTTTTTAAGTTGCCCAGGCTGGAGTACAGTGGCACACTCACGGCCACCCCAGAGTCGACTTGCTGGGCTCCAGCAATCGTTCTGCCTCAGTCTTCCAAGTACAGGTGTGCACTACCACACCCGGCTAATTTTTGATTTATTGTAGAGACCAGGTCACCCCAAGTTGCCCGGGCTGGTCTCGAACCCATGGGTTCAGACAATCCACTTGCCTGGGCCTCCCAAAGTGCTGGGATTACAGGCTGAGCCACTGAGCCTGGCCACTGACTCCCAGGTCTTTGAACAACTGGTGGATAATTGTGGCATTTGCCGATAGGAAATAATGGAGGGACACGTTTTAGGGGAGCAGAGAGGATGAGTTCTGTTTCTGCCATGCTGAGTGCAAGATGCCTGTAAGCATCTGTGTTTATATCTGGGTGGGAAATTTTGTATCTGGGTATGCATCTTTGGAGAAGGAGCCAGATAAGGGATGCAAATCTGAGAGTGATCCGCATTTAGATGGTGACACCCAAGAGTCTATGCAATGGCTGGGGAGAGTATAGACTAAGAAGGGCAGTGAGTCTTGGACCAAGCACCAAGAAACTCTCAGTGTGAAAAGACTGAGCTGAAAGAGCCTGGTGTCAAACCTGGATCCTCAGAATCACCTGGGAAGTTTTTAAATGTGTATCTTCAGGGGCATGTAACTATGTAATATGTATTTTGAAAAATCTGTAGTAGCATTAGAAACCATTTGATAAAAGAGGATAACTGTCTAAGAGATGGTCAGGAGCTAGGAAAGAGAAAAACAAAATGATGGTGGTGTTCAGATGCCAAACGCAGAATTTCAGAAGGAAAGGAATCAGACAAGATCAGGACCGAATTTAGTAACAGGAAGCCAGATGGCGGTGCATCACTTGTCTGACTCCTTAAAATTAGAGAACTGGTGTTTGAACTCAATAAACATTTACTAAGGGATTACAGGAAGCAACCCAGCAGAACTCCCCATGCTCACCTGCACAAGAGGATGGGGAAGGGGAAAGGGAAGGTTGATCAGATGGCAGAGCTTTTCACTGGAAGTAGAATCTGAACTGAGCAAAATGGACAGTAACCAGGCAAAGAGCTAAGCCTTCCTAGGAAAGGAAATAATGGAAACACAAGTATGATGAGTTAAGAACAATATATGCTCCAGGAAACAGAGTTAATCCCTGGCTGAAACACAAGGAATTAAGTGCGAGGAATGAAGGCAGAGAAGAGGGCAGAGCCCAATTATTAAGGACTTTATATACCAAGCTTAAAAGTTCTTTGGATGTTACCCTGAAGGTAAAAGGGCCTCAAAGAATGTAAGTGGTTTGATTAGATTTGTATTTAGAAAGCCCATTCTAGCAACTGGTGGACAGTCTGGGGTTAGGGATGGATTAGGAAAAAATCAAGGCCCAAACCTACACCTGGAGGCAGTGGCAGGGACGCAGACCCGGGATATAGATTCATCAGGGCAGGAGCAATGAAGGAATAAAGTGGCTGAAGGGGTGAGGAATAAAGAAGGATGGGAAATTAGAAAGGGTTTGCTTAGGTAACTGGCTGGTTGGAGGTGTGAATCCTTGAGATAAGAACGATGGAAAAAACTCTAAGTGAGGATGGGGTGGAGATGGGGTGTAGTAGAGAACACTTCAATCTGGTAGGTTTATTCTTTTCTCAGTAACAGAATTATTAGTTTCCCTAACTGCTCAACATGCATGTACTCTTTTCCTTTCCCCCCTAAGTCATTCTGTAACTTATTTCTTTCAAATATCCAGATTCATATATGCCACTTTCCTGTAATAAAGCATAGTTAAAAACACAGCAGCTTCTAACTAGTCACTGCAGGGAGTTTATTCATGTATTAATTACTTATTTTCAAAAATACATATAATGTACAAATGACGTGCAAGGTACTGTGACTGGGGACAGATACATGAACAAGACATAACTGACCCCTGCCTCACAGAGATTACATTCTAGCAAGAGCCATCAAAGATTAACAACCCAATGATAAACCACTTAGTTGCATGTCATAGAGGTTCTGAAGAAATATGGACTAGAAAAAGGCAAAAAACAGGGGAGGGGCACTGAGGTTCATAAGTAGGTCTTAGCAGTTCTGTAACCTCCCTGAAATCTGTTTATAAAATGTTGTTGGTGAAGGAGAGGTCAGGAGGAAGGCATAGCTTCCATGATCAAAGGGGCTCGTGACTCCTAAAAGATAAAGAAACTTCGAGTCCATTTGGGCACTGTTTATATACAAACTTCTCCCGTGTGTAAGGCAGGACCAAAGAGAAAGCCCAGTAACTTGGTGGTCTGTCTAGTCCACTGAGAATGACCCTAACTTTACTCTTACAGACACAAAAAGTGATCACTCTGACTTAACGTAAGAAAAGACAACGAGATTATCAATTATTTTTTTTTTGAGTTGGAGTCTCACTCTGTGGCCCAGACTGGAGTGCAGTGGTACGCTCTCAGCCACCACAGCCTCGACCCGTGGGTTCCGGCGATCCTTCCGCCTCAGCCTTCCAAGTAGCTGGAATTACAGAAGCACGCCACAATGCCTGGCTAATTTTTGTGACTTATTGTAGAGATGAGGTCTCACCAAGTTGCCCAGGCTGGCCTCGAACCCATTTGAGACCAGCCTGGGCAACCTGTTAAAAATTGATAACCGCGGTCAGACGCGGTGGCTCAGCCTGTAATCTCAGCACTTTGGGAGGCCGAGGCGGGAGAACTGCCTGAACCCAGGGACTTGAGACCAACCTGGTCAAATTGGCGAGATCGCTCATCTCTACAATAACTTAAAAAAAAAAAAAAAAGGAAAGTGGTGGCACGTGCCTGTGGAAGGCTGGGGCGGAAGGATTGACTGAGCCCAGCAGGTCGAGGTGCGGTGGCCGTGAGCGTGTCACTGCACTCCAGCTTGGGCGACAGTGAGACTCCGTCTCAAAAATAAAACTAGAACAAAAACCACCAAAAGTAGTTATTTTAAAAGATCGCAAGATGTTCTCTTTCCCCATCACTGGGAACTTCCAAGCACGTGCCACAAGGCCCAGGCTCAGAGTGCAGGACACCGCCCCTGTTCCCGGCCCGACGAAACAGGAGGATCTGAGCTCCGCCTTTTAGATCCCACCGAGAGAAGTTAGCGAAAGCCTTGCAAATCCAGGCCGGGTTTTCAGGCATCAAGGCGGAAGTAACCGGGAGACGGAAGTTACAGGGCCATCACTGAGCAAGGGGGTGGGGGGTAGTTAGAGGAAGACTCGGGGTGCGATGGCGGCTCAAATTCCAATTGTGGCCACAACTTCCACTCCCGGGATAGTCCGGAACAGCAAGAAGAGGCCGGCCAGCCCTTCCCACAACAGCAGCAGCGGAGGGAGCTATGGCGCCAGTAAGAAGAAAAAAGTGTCCACCCCCAGCTTTGCACAGGTACGCCGTGGCTCGCTCGGTCCGCGCCTGCGCCTGCCTGCGCCTGCGCGAGCGCGAGCGCGGTGGGCAGGGCGGGGGCGAGCGGGGGATGCCTGCTCCGTGACAGGCGGGCGGAGCGGGGCGGGGCCAAGCGGGGACGCTCGCGCATGACGGGCGGGGCCCAGCCGAGCGGAGACGCATGCGCAGGGCGGGGAGGGGCGGGTGCTATTTTCGCGTGCCTTGGTGGGTGCTGGTCCTTGGCGTAAATGATTGTTTTTTTCCCCCTTAGTTTGGACTCGTGGGCTTTGGTAAAAGAGTTACAGGCCTTGTGTTTTAAGGAAAGAAGAGAAGGTGAGCAGGTTATTACTGACTTAGAAGGACTGCCCCTGCCTGTCGACGTCGCCTTTAGAGAGAGGCTCAGGACTTGTCTGGGTGTCAGTCGTTCAGTAATTAGCGTTTCCCCCCTCGTTCATTCTACAGACATCTGCCTAATGTCTTTGAAGTGCAGAGCGTCCTAATGTCCTACACGAATGAGTACGCTTTCTCTCATCGTGAGGAAAGTGTTTTTTTGACTCAAATCTTGAAGTGTGGGTGTGGCCCATCCCTTGGGGTTGTTGGGGTATGAGACTGGATTGTAAAGCACTGAGCTCAGCGTTGGCTCAGATGTCAGGGCATCTGGGCAGTCCAGGTTCTGCAGTTTCAGCAAGGAATTTTTAGCAGAAAATGGCTTTGTTAGTGTTTTCTCTGGCTCCTGTGTTTTATTCAAATCAATAAAAGAGCAAGGATGGAGTGTGTTACTTTGTGCTCCTCAGTGTGTGGAGTGGCACCGTTCACCAGCCAGCGGCTGTTCTAGAAATGTTAACTGCCTGCCCCTTCAAAGGTAGTGTTTCCTCCTCTTTTTAGTACTTTATTGAGGTAAGGTTTACACACAGTACAATGCATAAACTTTGAGTACTGATTAGTGACTTTTTACATATGTATACACCTATGGCCACTGCCCAGATTAAGATAGCATTTCTGAGTGCCCCAGAAAATTCCCTGGTGAATGTTTCCTGTTACACTGTCCCTTCTCTGACAGAGGTGACCACTATTCTGCCATCTCTCCCAACTGACTTTGGTTTCAAACATAATGTAAGTAAAATCATACGAATATATTCTTTTGTGTTTGACCGATTCCTGTTTGAAACAATGTTTTTGAGAGCCATTCATTCAGATAATCTGATACATTGTATAAACATACCACACCTGATGGATATTTGAGTGGTTTACAGTTTTTGCCTTTATGCTTATGCTGCTCTGAATATTCTTGTACAAGTCTTTGTGTGGATATAGCTTTTGTTTCTCTTAGAAGTAGTGGAGTTACTGGATCTGAAGGTAGACACACATTCAACTCAGAAACCGTTACAGTGTTTCCCAAAGTAGTGGCACTATTTTTGCATTCTCAGCCAGTACAATATGAGAGTTCCTGTTGCTCTGTATCCTCACTGATATCTAGCTTTGTTAGTATTTTTAAATTTTAGCTGCTCTGTTGAGGGTGTAGTAGCATCTGATTGTTTTAATTTGTTTTTATAATGGCTAATGATATTTGTTAAAATAAAAAGCTTAGACTAAATTAAACAGTTCAATTGAGCAAATAAAAATTCATGAATTGGGCAGCCCCCAAACTAGAATAGGTCCCAGAGGCTCCAGCTTGCCTCCCGACTGAAGAAAAAGGAAAGTGACATGCAGAAAATGGAAATGAGGTACAGAAACAGCTGGATTGGTTACAGCTTGGCATTTGCCTTAGTTGAACACAATTTTAAAGGTTGGCAGCCTTTTATAGTCAAAACTCGCTGATTGGCACAGGAGTAGGTTACAGTCACAGAGAAACCCTTAGGCCGAACTTTAAATAGGTAAGGAGGCAGCTTTAGGCTAAACTTAATGTAACTTACTGTTAAAAAAAAGTTAGACAAATAAACAGTTTAATTAAGCAAAGCATGATTTGTGAATGGGGCAGCCCCCAAGCCACAGAATTAGTTCAGAGAGACTCCAGCGCTGCTGTATGGTTAAAGGCTTATCAACAGAAAAACAACAGTGACATACAGAAAACAGAGGTGAGGTACAAAAACAGCTGGATCAGTTACTGCTTAGCCATCGCCTTTTGAACATTTGGCTGCCTTTGATTGGCAGAAATTCAGTGCTTGGTACAAGAGTAGGTTAGTGTGTTTGCACATCCACTTAGGTTACAGTTCATTATGTAGAAGAAACCTTTAGGCTGAACTTATATGTAAGGAGGCAGCTTTAGGCTAAACTTAATTTAATGTGTTTTTGACCATTCTAGTATCTTTTGTGAAGTGCCTGATTATTTTTTTCTAAGTTTTTAAAAAAATTATTGATGTGTAGGAGTTTGCTATGTGTTCTCTCTCTCTCTCTCTCTCTCTTTATCTCTCTCTTTTAATTGAGGATAACAAAACAAACAAAAAGAAAAAGACCAAACATGTAAAAATCCAGGGTGCTTAGGCTGGGCACGGTGACTCATGCCTGTAATCCCAGCACTTTGGGAGGCCAAGGCAGGAGTTTGAGCCCAGGAATTTAAGACCGGCCTAAGCAATATAGCAAGACCTCATCTCTGCAAAAAAAAAAAAAAAAAAAAAAAAAAAATTCAGCTGGGCATGGTGGTGTGTGCCTGTAGTCCCAGCTACTCCGGAGGCTAAGACCGAAGGATCGCCTGAGCCCAGGAAGTGGAGGCTGTGGTAAGCCATGATCGTGCCACTGGACTCCAGCGTGGGTGACAGAATGAGACCCCGACTCAAACAAAAACCCAGGGTGCTAGAAATACAAACTCAATTCTTCAAATTCAAACTCATCCAGACCCTGGTCACAGACCCTAGTGAGGTACGTGTGAGCACCAAGTCAGGAAGCTGGGGCAGGAGTGACTCTGGGGCAAAGACAAAGGGTGGGGAGGGGATCCCCCAGGTCATCTGGTGATCACCCGTCCCCATGTGGTATCTCCACCTCCCAATGACAGTGAAGACACACCACGCACTGTCCTTTTGGTCCCCGCCCCACCTGGGCCAGGGCTTCAAAGGCCAGTCCTGACAGGATCTACCCTCCCTCACACCATCCTCACTTGCTCAGGCTTCTAGCCTGGCTCTTCTCCTTCTTCCCCACGTTCCTTCCTGTGAGTAGCAGGAGATCAGGTGCGTCGTGTAATCCTCAGTGAAGCTGTGGGCTGGGGGAGGTGGGATAGAGACTGGATGAAGAGAGGAGTATATCGAGGCCTCCTTCCTTCCTGGGATCCCAGACTGTACACGCAACTCCTCTTGCGCATCCACATGGGTCTGGGGAAGTGCATGTAGGCATAAGCAGCGATGTCGGAGGCCATGGGCCTGCTGGCCATCCCTTGGGGGGCCGGCTGGTGGGCCATGGCAGTGGCGGCAGCTTATTCCACGGGGTCAGGCTGCCACTGAGCACAGCCGAGGGGGTGCTGTACTGCCTTGCCCCGTCCATGTGCTTGTGCTGCCCCAGGCCCTGGGAGTGTGCGGCAGACACACTGAAGACATTTGGCTGGCTGCTTCAGTGAGGGTGGAGGAGAGCAGAGCCTGCTTGTTGTGCCAGCGGAAGGCAAGCAGTGGTGGTTGGGTTTGGCTCCATTGTGGACTTTGGTTGGGGGATTCTAGGGTCCAGCACCAGCTCTTGCTCCTCTCAGTCCTCCTCCTTGCTGTTGCAGCATCATTCTGTAACTGGAGTCAGCTGGGCACTCAGGCCACACCATGGAGGAATGCAATTCTGGTCCTATGGGCCGTGGCTGCCTCCTGCAAGAAACTACCTGTCCCCTTCCCTCTCCTGCCCCCCTTAACTTTTGATTGGAGTCCTTTCTCCCAGTCTGTGAACAGTGCATTTTGATATCCAGTTGTGCCAGGACCAAGGAATGTAGTTAGTCCACACTGAGAGGAAGTAGCATTGATCAACTTTCATTAATACAAGTTTCCAAAAGTGGCCAAATGCCTTCGGGAAGCTGGAAATCCCCAACAATCCAACATGGTGGAAATCCCAACTGCGACGGCCTCAGAACCGAGGGGATGGGCCTCCTTTATGTAAGCAGCAGCCTCAGGAGGGCTGAAGAGAGCAGGGCATTTCCCCGGAATTCTTTTGTCTTGATGCTCCTTGTAGAGGTGCCATAGAGAGTTACCCTAATTCCACCCTCAGCATTCCACAAGGAAGGAAAAAACCTGGCTTCTGTGCCCTGAAAGGAGTCTTAGACTTTTGTCTTGCTCTAATCCTTCCATCCTAGTTCCTTGTTCTGCTGCATAGGCTTCAGCACAGTGCTGCTCTGAGGGCTGAATGAGGGCTGCTTAGCATCTTCCTGAGGTCACCCTTATCTGTGTCTCTTGCTCGCCTTTCTCTTCTGTTTCAGTTCAGTTTAATCAGCAAGAATGTATTGACTTGTGTTTCTGTGATGGACCCAGAAGTATGCTTAAGACATTTCAAGGGATTATACCTTGTCTCACCCATACCCCAAATTTCCCCAGACAGAGAGAACGCATCCTACTTGTCTTCAACTGTTGCTATTTCGCATTGCCACACATCAGTGGCTTAAATAATACCTAGTTATTAACTCTTGGTTCTGTGGGTTAGAAGTCCTGACACAGCGTGAGTGGGTTGACTGTCTGCTTAGGCATCACAAAGCTGAAATCAGTGTTGGTTGGGCTGAGTTCTTGTCTGAAGAACCTGGGGGGAAATTTGCATGTCTCATTCAGGTTGTTGGCAGAATTCAGTTATTTTGGGGCTGTGGGACTGAGTCCCCATCCCCTTGCTGGCTGTCAACTGCTGTCTAGGGTCCCTGCCACACTCCCTCTTCCATCTTCAAAGCCAGCTATGGAGGATGGCCCTTATGTCTGATTGCTTTAATGCTTCAGATATTTCAGTCTTCACTTATTTCTGACCTCTGGACTTAGATTTAAAGGATTCATGTGATTAGGGAAGGCCCACTGGGATAATTGCTTTTGTTTAAGGTCCACTGATTTGAGACCTTAATTATATTAGCGAAGATCCTTTCATTGCCGTATGCAGTTAGAGTTTGCTTGAATGACTGGGAGAAGGTGTGTGTATACCAGAAGCAGGGAACTTTGTGGGGGACACCCTAGAATTCTACTCAACACAAGTATGAGACAAATAGAAAGATACAGTGTTTTCTAACCTTGAGCCAAAGTTATTTTAGATATTGTCTCAGGTTGGTGCCCTATTGTAGTGGGACACAGGAAGATGAGGACTCAGTGCTGGTGATGGTAGTCAGAGGAGAGGTGGGAAGGCAGAGGGACATGAGATTGACTTTGGGGTGGTGGGTTTCTATGAGGAAGGCACGCCAGGCTCAGAGTGTGCACATGTAGAATGAACTCAGATTGTCCAAGGTGTCATCAGTGAGGAAACGGGTGCTTTTCTATAAATGATCACGTTAGAAGAGATTTTATAGTCTTTCAGCGCCTAAATTTTTCTACTTCAATAATTTCAGCTATTCTGTTTCTGAAAGAAAAGCAATTCATGAAATTTTAAATTTACAAAAGACATTTACATGGGACATTAGAGTGCTTTTTGAGACTGCTGAAAATAATTTGATATCACAGATTCTTAAGGTAGGTTTTCCTTTCCAGAAATACACATGCTGTTTCTAAAGTAAAACTGAGTGCATAGTTGAAATTTAAAGACGCTTAGAAATTTAAATGCTTAAAAGTCTTCAGGAGTTGAAGGGAATATTTGTTATCTAAAAGAGTTCTAAGCCGGCTCGGTGGCTCAGCCTGTAATCCCGCGCCTTTGGGAGGCTGAGGTGAGTGGATTGCCTGAGCCCGCGGGTTCGAGACCCGCCTGGGCAGCGAGACCTCATCTCTACAATAAATCAAAAAATTAGCTGGGCGTGGTAGCGCGCGCCTGTAGTTCCAGCTACTTGGAAGGCTGAGGCGGAGGGATCGCCGGAGCCCAGCAGGTTGAGGCTGAGGTAGCCAGAAGCGGCCAATGTACTCCACTCTGGGTGACAGAGTGAAACTCCAACTCAAAAAATAAATAAATAAATAAAAGAGTTCTCAGTTTTCGTGGTGGATCACAATAAATAAATAAAACAAAATAATAAGTGTTCTGAGGAAAGCACTTATAGAAATATCCTTTATATTATTAATAGTATTGAATAGTTTAGTGCTACAAAGTAATTTTGTCTTATTATTCCATCAAGATGGATTTTTATTTCAGCAGAAGTTACTATGATGTGTTTATGCTTGCTAAGTTGTCCAAATTTTCTTAGAACTACCAATTCTGTGTTTTTATTTATATTTTCAGTGTAACTGATATAGTTATTGATTAATAATGTTATGCAAGTGCAGTTTTCCATTTATTTTGGCTGTCACTTTGAAAGGATTAGTATTACATTGGTGGGTTGGGGAGCAGATAGCCCTGCTAAAGTGAAAGAAATAACAATAAATGATAATTAATATTTATTGAACATTAATAAACTAATATGGCCAGGCATAGTGGCTCAAACCTGTGATCCCAGCACTTTGGAAGGCTGAGGCAAGAGGATTCCCTGAGCGCAGGGGTTTGAGACCAGCCTGGGCAACTCAGTGAGACCTCGTCTCTGCAATAATAAAAAAATAAGCTGGGCGTGGTAGCATGCACTTATAGTTCTAGCTACTTGGAGGGCTGAGGCGGAAGGATTGCCTGAGCCCAGCAGGTCAAGGCTGCAGTGGCCATGAATGTACCACTGCACTCCAGCTTGGGCAACAGAGTGAGACTCCAACTCAAAAAATTAAAAATCAATTAATTAATTAATTGATTAATATTTATTAACTATATGCCAGGTATTGTTCTAAGCACTTTTTAGCTACTATCTCATTTAATCCTCTAAACAACCCCCTGTGAGTTGTTATTCTCATTTTACAGAAAGACTGAAGGCATAGAGAGGCTAAGCAGCTTGCTCGAAGTCATACAATAAGTGGTAAAGTCAGTATTTGAATGTAGGCAGGCTGTCCAGAGCACATATTCTTTTAACTGTCTGTCTTGCTATTGCTCTATCACTTTCTACACTCAAAGTGTACTACATTAGATCTCTGATGTAACCAAACTCATGGTACAGAGAAATGCACTATTTGGTGGAGAATTTTACTGGAACAATATAGGGCAATTTAGACTTTTCAAATTTGTATTAAAAAGTTGTTAAAATGTACTGAGAAACAGAATTAACCTGTAGAGTGAGAGTTGCTTACTAGACTTTTCATTTTTGATGGATAATAAGCAGTTAATAAACCATCAGAAGTTTAGAGGTATTAGATACATCTTTAACAAGATAGCACAGGTACAGATGGTGATAGAATCTTCTTTCGTTGGAAACCGTCAGGGAATACTGGACTGCTTTGGTTTAGTCATTTAAAAATAATTGTTCTACCTCAACTTTTGTAAAAATCAAAACAAAACAAGTCATGGTAATCTTAAGTCTTGAAAGTTATTCTTTTCTATTTTAAAAATTGCCTTTTTTCATTTTTAAGGTGAACATAAAAAGTTACCCAACCTTCTTCCTCCAACAGTCATTATACTTTGTGTTTTCTATAGATAGATATGGTTTTTTTACAATTGTATTTGATGTATAACATTGTGTGCCCTGTTTTCCACTTAGCATTATTTTGTGAATATCTCTCCATATTAATAGTCTTTTTTTTTTTTTTTTTTTAGTTGAAGTCTCACTCTGTCGCCCAGACTGGAGTGCAGTGGCCACTCCCAGCCACCGCAGCCTCAACCTGCTGGGCTCCGGCGATCCTTCCGCCTCAGCCTTTCAAGTAGCCAGAATTACAGGCATGCGCTACCACGTCTGGCTGACTTTTTGATTTATTGTAGAGATGAGGTCTCGCTGCCCAGGCGGGTCTCGAACCCGCGGGCTCAGGCAATCCACTCACCTTAGCCTCCCAAAGGTGCAGGACTACAGGCTGAGCCACCAAGCCCGGCCAATAGTCTTTTTGATTAGACTTTTAAGGGTCTAATACACTTTCCCAGGCTGGAGCGCAATGGCACGCTCACGGCCACTGCAGCCTCCACCTGCTGAGCTCAGGCGATCCTTCCACCTCAACCTTCCAAGTAGCTGGAACTACAGGTGTGTACCACCACACCCAGCTAATTTCTTAAATTTATTGTAGAGATGAGGTCTTGACAAGTTGCCCTGGCTGGTCTCAAACCCGTGGGCTTAGGCAGTCTTCTCTCCTCTACCTCCCAAAGTGCTGGAATTACAGGCATGAGCCACTGCCCCCAGCCCATACTTTTATGACTATTGGCCACATTGTGTTCCAAGGAAGGAAGTGCTCTTATTTCACTGACTTTATTCTTGAACATTTAGGTTGCATCTTGCACTTTTGCTGTTTTAAATGACCCTATAGTAATTCTGCAGTTTTAGAGTAGGGTCAGCTATTTGAATCTAGAGTACTGTTAGATAGATATAACTTGATATTTGATTTCTCAGTAATAAAATAAAGGACATTTTCTCCTTTCTTTAGAACCACAGATAGAGTGCCCCGTCCTCTAGTCTGAGTTGGAGTCAAGCTGGATGCTGCCTGGAGTGATGGAGATACTTATTTGGGCTCTACGTTGGGCAGTGTGGGGCGGGGCCCCAGTCCTTGCTGACTCATGTGTTAGCAGCAGACGTGTGCTGCTTGCAGGCTGGGCTTCTCTTCCCTGGAACTTACGTCAGCTTTTTTAGTGCTGCAAGGAGGGTCCAACCCTTAGTGTGAGACTTTACTTTCTTCTCTCCTTGGGGCATTCAATTCTCAGGGTGAGGCAGTTCATCTTGTGAGGCCTCTTAGTGTTAACAGTGCTTTAGTAATATGGAAACTGCACATCTCAGTGCACTTTATTTTATTGTATCCGAGCCTCACAGACTTGATCTTCCCTTTGACTAAAGGCCTGTCCCTTTCTTCCTGCCATTGGTAGACACTGGTGTCTCAGCTTGGCTGAAGCCCAGGCAAAGGGAAGAATGAGGGTGTAGTGAAGTGGGTTTTGGGGTAGGCAAGGGGAAAGAAAGGCAGAAAACCAGTTCTGGCCAAGGGCAGGGGTCTCTCTGGGTTAGAGGACAGGGCCCCGCCACCTTTTCAGAGGCAGAAGGCTGCTCTGGGCTGATGTGGCTAAGTCAGGGTGATTTCCTTTCTTTCCCTTCTTCCCCTTGACCTCTGGTGAGTATGGGGAGGAGGCCCGGTCCTGTTGAAAAGGGGAGTTCAGAGGCTGGAGTGAGTGAGCAGAGGGGTCCAGCTTGTCATTTCTATTCTCTTCTCGCTGCCTGGAATGGCTGCTGTAGACTCATACCACCATCCTCCTCTTACCCTCCATACACATGCTTGTCTGATGGCATGTCTCTTCCCTGGCAGAACTTCCAGACTGTCTAGCCCACACTGTCTTGCTGGGGTGCTGCTATTCTTGGTGACCTCTGGGGATGCTTCACCGGCTGGTATCTCAATGAGGGGCCTTTGGATGTGCTCTCCCAAGTCTCCCCGGGGCCTTGGGACTAGAAACCCATGTCAGAAGAATTCGCTGTTTTCCTTTCCCTTCACCGGGCACACACACCTTTGAGTGTCCCCTCTGGGAATCAGGAAAGAGGAACAAGTAGGAGGGGAGAGATGCAGCCTTCCAGCGTTTCTGGAGTGGAAGAGAAAGCACTCCCCTGCTGAGGATAGGGCCCCGAGAGTGCAGGGCTGGTGAATAGTTGAGTAAACCATTGCTGGACGCCTTGGGGCTGCTTTTTCCTTTCCCTTTAGTATTAATATATTCAGTTTGCTTCCTTAGCAGTTCAGTTAGTTTTTTCTCCCAGATGGAAACAGTATTATATCAGTAGTCATATTCTTTATGAAAAACTCAAGCAATAAACTTGAAACTTAAAGCGTATCCAACCCCAGGGAAGCTCTTTCATATTCTGCCTGTGTACCTGGGACTGGAGACCCTGAATTGTCCTTAGCTGTGTTGGTTTTTCTCTTTTGATGTGATTCCCACTGGGTAGTTCTTAGGGTTTGTTTTGCTGTCTCTCCTCACTCCCCCACTTAATTCAGGCCACCCTGTAGGCCCAGCCTCCTCACAGTCCAGGGCATTGGCCTATCCTCCTGAGTAGTCCTGTGGCCTACCCATATGAATTACTGGATTCTTTGGGAGAAAGGGCCAATGTTACAAGGATGCTTTTTCTGAATAAAGAGACTCAGTGAATTAAAGAGAAAAAAGAAGGACCCTTCTTCTAACACTGATGGGTCTCCTTAGACCTGCTCACATCATGTTCCTTCCAGTTGGTGGGCCTGGGCTTTCTTCTTTGCCCCTGCACTACCACCTCTCGAAAGAGCAGGTAACTGCCACCCTTCCTAACCTGTGTGCTTCTTCCTCAGCTACAGCTTCCTCCTCAGGTGCCTTGGGGTTATGGCTTCTGGCTCATTCACAGCTGGGTGTGCCCAGGAGAGAGACTTCACTTGGCCACTGCTTTTTTTTTTTTTTGTAATCCTCTAAATATTTCAGCCCGATTCCCCTAAAACTAAAGTCATTATCTTACATGAGAACAATTAAGAAAGACCGTGGATGGCAGGAGGATAAGGTGAGCCAGGACCCAGATGCCTTGGCTGGAGCCCAGGCCCATGTGGCAAAACCCTGGAGGAGTCTGGGAAGGTGTTGAAAAGCAATCATTCAGAATTTTATCAAATTCAGGGAGTCAACTTTGATGCAATACTGTACTTAATACACAGGCTGTATTCTTGCCCCTTATCTGGTCCAGGATCACATGTTGAATTTAGTTGTCATTTCTTTTTAGTCTCCTCTAATTTGGAATAGCTCTTCCATTTTTTAAGCTTTCATGACCTTGATACTTTGGAAGAGTACTGGCCATTTATTTTCTAGAATGTTTCTCACTTGGGCCTGTCTGTTATTTCCTCATGATTAGATTTGGGTTCTACATTTTGGGCAAGAACAGAAAAGCAATGCTGTGCTCTTATTGACGTGTCCTGTCCTGACACACTGGATGGCCATCACTGATGATATTAGCTTTGAACACTTAGTAAGGTGGCTCTCCACTGTAAAGCTGTTCTTTTTATGCGTCTGTTGAAGTAGCTTGTGGGGAGATACTTTGAGACTGTGTAAATATCACATTTCCCTTCATTCTTTTGCCAACCACTTTTTTTTTTTTGAGTCAGAGTCATAGTCTGTTGTCCAGCCTGGCATGCAGTGGCATGCTCAGGGCCACTGCAACCTCGCTTGCTGGGCTGAGACCATCCTTCCACTGCAGTCTTCCAAGTAACTGGAACCACAGGTGTGTGCCACCATATCCGGCTAATTTTTTTATTTATGGTAGAGACAAGGTCTCACCAAGTTGAGCCGTGCTCGGCTCAACCTCCTGGGCTCAGGCAGTTCTCTCACCTCCACCTCCCAAGGTGCTGGGATTACAGGTGTGAGCCTCCAAGCCTGGCTTTGCCAACCACTTTTAACATCCATTGATGACCTTTGCTTGTGGTAGTCATTATTATGGTGACTTCCAAATGGTGATTTTCTAATTTGAATAGTCAAAATTTATCGTCTATGTTTGTTAATTAGAACCCTATTGTGAGCAAGAGCTTTTTCTTTTCTCTCATTCATTCTTTTTTTGTTTTTAACCTATATTCTTAAGAAATGCAAAATTGCTATGTTGCCCAGGCTGGAGTGGAGTGGTGTGATCATAGCTCACTGCAGCCTCAAACTTCTGGGCTCTAGTGATCCTCCTACCTCAGTCTCCCAAAGAACTAGAACTGTCAGCCATTTATTCATTTTTAGATATCAGTATTTATATCTTAGATTATTATTATTATTATTTTGTTGTTGTTGAGAATGCAGGATTTATTGAAAGGACAGAAAAGCTCCCAGAGCAGGAGTGTACTGAGGGAGTTGCCCAGATTATTATTTTATTCTGTGAGTTATAATTAATTACTAGCTTTATTCATTTATTCTTTCATAAATGTATTATTTATTTGCAGTAGCTTTATTGAGATGTAATTCATGTACCACAAAATTCACTCTTTTATTATTATTATTATTATTTTAGTTGGAGTCTCACTCTGTTGTCTAGGCTGCAGCACAGTGACATGCTCACAGCCACCACAGCCTTGACCTGCTGGGCTCAGGCAATCCTTCCACCTCAGCCTTCCAACTAGATGGAACTACAGGCAGGTGTGTGTCGCCACACCCAGCTAATTTTTTTGATTTATTATAGAGACAAGGTCTTGCCAAGTTGCCCAGGCTGGTCTGGAACCCATGGGCTTAGGCAATCCTCTTGCCTCCACCTCCCAAAGTCCTGAGATTATAGGTGTAAGGCCCTGTGCCTGGCTCAAAATTCACTCTTTTAAAGTATACAATTTAGTGGCTTATGGTATATTCACTGAGTTAAGCAACCACTATCTAATTTTCGGTTATTTCTACACCCCAAAAAGAAACCCCTTACCCATAAGCAGTGCTGCCAGCCTCTGGAAACTACGAATCTACTTTCTGTCTCTATGAATTTGACCGCTCTAGGTAACCCATGTAAAGGCAATCATATGATATGTGGTCTTTTTTGTCTGGCTTCTTTCTGTTAGTCTGATGTTTTCTTTTTTTTTTTTTTTTTTTTGAGTTGGAGTCTCACTCTGTCACCCAGACTGGAGTGCAGTGGCCGTTCCCGGCAACCGCAGCCTCGGCCTGCTGGGCTTCGGCGATCCTGCCACCTCAGTCTTCCGAGTAGCCGAATTACAGGCGCACGCTACCACGCCCGGCTAAGTTTTTGATTTATTGTAGGGATGAGGTCTCACCTGCCCAGGCGGGTCTCCAACCCGCGGGCTCAGGCAGTCAACTCACCTCAGCCTCCCAAAGGCACGGGATTACAGGCTGAGTCAGAGCCCGGCTAGTCTAATGTTTTCAAGGTCTATGCATGATGGAGCATGTATCAGCACATAGTTCCTTTTTATGGTTGAATAATATTCCATTGTGTGGGTCTGTCACATTTTGTTTCTGTTCATCAGCTGAACATTTAGGTGGTTTGCAACCTCTTGACTATTATGAATGATGCTACTGCGAATATTTGTGTGTAAGTTGTTGTGTGGACATTTATTTTCATTTGTCTTGGATGTATACCTAGGAATTAAGTTGTTGATAATTTTGATAATTTGATCGTTATTGATAACATGTGATAATTTTATGGTTAACATTTTGAAGAACTACCAAATTGTTTTTCTATTCACCAACAATGTATGAGGGTTCCTATTTCCCCTCATCTTCACCAACACATATTACTGTCTGTCTTTTATTATAACCATCCTAGTGGGATGCAGTGGTATTTTGTTGTGATTTTGATTTGCATTTCCCTAATGATTAATGATGTTGAGCATCTTTTCAGGTGCTTACTGGCCAGTTGTATATCTTCTTTGACAAATTTATTTGCTCTTTAATTACATCTCAATAAAGCTACTGCAAATAAATAATACACTTATGAAAGAATAAATGAATAAAGCTAGTAATGAATTATAACTCACAGAATAAAATAATAATTTGGGCAACTCCCTCAGGTACCCTCCGCTTTGTATTTTTGTTGTTGAGCCATAGAGTTCTTTATATATTCTGGATTTATACATTCTGGATTGTTGTTCAAGGTGTCGAGATTCAGCTAGTAGGAACCTCTTCAAACTGGCTCCAGTGTCCTTTACTATGACCCCATCATTTTTTGAGTGCTGTATCAACTGAACTGTGCCTCTTTGTTGTATGTATTGAACTCCCGACCCCTAATACACCTCAGAATGTGACTGTATTTGAAAATAGGGACTCTAATAAAGGTAATTAAGGTTAAATGAAGTAATCTGGGTGGGGCCCTAATCCCGTATGACTGGTGCCCTTATTAGAAGAGGGAGAGACACCAGGGCTCAGGAAAAAGGAAAACTGTCAACACCTTGATCTTGCACTTCTAGCCTCCAGAACTGGAGAAAATACTTTTCTGTCATTCAGGCCACTCGATCTGTGGTGTTCTGTTATGGCAGTCCAAGCAAAGAGATACATGTGCTTTCTTACTTTCTAGCACTACAAGATGTTCCAGGATTATTTTATACTTTCTTGCTTTAGCCCTAGAGTTTGCCATTTCTTCAAGGATCACTGGTTCTTGCAGAGTAATACAATTGTCCCTCAGTGTCCAAGGGTTTGCTCTAGGACCTCCCACAGACACCAAAACCGTGGACGCTCGGGTCCATAATGTAAACCATGTCTAGTTACCTATAATGCCTAATGCAAAGTAAATGCCATGTAAATAGTTGTTATACTGTATTGTTTAGGGAATAATGATAAGAAAATAAGTCTGGACATGTTCAATGGAGACACACTGTTTTCCCCCCAGATATTTTCAGTCCTTGATTAGTTGAATCCACGGATATGAACCCACAGATAAGGAGGGCCAGCTGTATTTAGAAAGCAGAATCTGGATGCTGGTGTGCCTGTTGTTCATTGTTTCCAGTCTTTTCAGAAGACAGCATTAGGACGTGTGTGTGTGTGTGTGTGTGTGTATGTGTACACACCTGCACCTCACACACCTGTATATCTATTTCTGTATTTCCTGTGTGGATATTGAAAACCACAAACTCATATGGATATCCAGTGGGGAGCCTCTTAGTTCTTAAAGAGTTGACATTTGTGGTTTGTGCTGAGCTTGGAGGGGGAGAAAACTTAGTAACGACGAACTTTTTCTGAGATGAGGGGCAATCCAGATAGAAGGTGGCAGGAACAGAAGAGAGGGCACACAGGCTGGGACTCCTTGGATGGAGGCGGCTCATCCGGGGAGAGACCTTGGAAGGAAGTCTGGGCAGGTGTTTGAGGAGAGACCATTGAGAACTGTTGCAGCAGAGTGGGTGGGCCTTGTCTTCCCCGCTTCCCTTTCCACATGAATATATATACACATGTGAGTCTCTATGGAATAGAACGTATGTCTACATATCTTCCACACTCACTTTTTCACTTATTAATATAAGTAAATTGAGCTCTTTATGAGCTTGAGGGAGCCAGTTTGGCAGGATAAGTTGCTAAAATTCTAGCGGAGAGTAGACAAACCTGTTGTTTCAGTTAATTACGTGATGTCATTCCAGGTAACAACATGATGATTTTAGCCCTAACTCTTTTGTTGAATAAGTAATGTGTACACATAGCACAGAATTTAAAACATAAAACAGTACAAATGTTCCCTTCTTATTCTTTCCTCTACCAGTTTCTTATATGGTCTTCAAAAGCTTTTCTGTGCTTATGAAGTGACACATATTATTTCATTTATATTCTGTATATCTGATATTCTACATATTCACTTTGGGAAGCAGATACGAGAGGATTGCCTGAGTCCAGGGGTTCAAGACCAGCCCGGGCAACTTGGTGAGACCTTGTCTCTACAATAAATCAAAAAATTAGCCAGGTGTGGTGGCATGTGCCTGTGGTTCCAGCTACTTGGAAGACTGAGGCAGAAGGATAACCTGAGCCTAGCAGGTTGAGGCCGCGTTGGCCATGAGTGTGCCACTGCACTCCAGCCTGAGTGACAGCGTGAGACTCCGACAAAAAAAATAAAACAAATCAGATGTCTCCTCCTTTGTAAAACGTTTTCCCATTATCTCTTCAAGTCAGCAGGACTCATTCCTACCTATGTGTACAAGGGTAGACCCACTCAAAAAAACAGAATTTACTTTTAAAAACTTGTGTAGCCAGGCACGGTGTCTCAAGCCTATAATCAAAGCGCTTTGGGAGGCCGAGGTGAGAGGATTGCCTGAACCCTGGAGTTCAAGACCAGCCTGGGCAACTTGGTGAGACCTCGTCTCTACAATAAATCAAAAAATTAGCCAGGTGTGGTGGCGTGCACCTGTGGTTCCAGCTACTTGGAAGGCTGAGGCAGAAAGATAACCTGAGCCCAGCAGGTCGAGGCTGTGTTGGCCATGAGCGTGCCACTGCACTCCAGCCTGAGCGACAAAGTGAGACTCCGACATAAAAACAAACAAAAAAAACTTAGATGTCACCTCCTGTGCAAAACTTTTTCCCATTATCTCTTCAAGTCAGCAGGACTCATTCCTACCTATGTATCCAAGGGGGAATCCACAAAAAAAATAATAATTTACTTTTAAACACTTGTGTAGCTGGACACGGTGACTCTATCCTATAATCAAAGTGCTTTGGGAGGCCAAGGCGACTGGGCAACTTTGCAAGACCTCATCTCTATAAGTCAAAAAATAGCTGGGTGTGGTAGCACATGTCTAATAGTTCCAGCCACTTGGAAGGCTGAGGTGGAAGGATCGCCTGAGCCCAGCAGGCTGAGGCTGCGGTGGCCGTGAGCGTGCTACTGCACTCCAGCCTGGATGACAGAATGAGACTCCAACTCAAAAAAAAAGCTTATTGGGCACTTTCCGACGCATGGCCTCAGCTTCCCTTTCATTTTCCTTCCCTGGAATGCCCATGCTAGGTATAGTGTGCCCCTTAAGCATACTGACTCCAGCCTGGCTTCTGTGGCTTACTAGATCCTGAAAGGGGCTGAACCTTTTTTGTCTTAATTTTTCAAGACTTGACAAGATCAGTAGGGGTAGGGATTGTGTGATATCCTGGAGATGGTGGGGGTTTTAGAATTAGCCCAACCTGAGTTTTTATCCAAGGTCAACCACTGTGTGGCCTTGAATCCGTACCCTGAACCTAAGTTGTTTTTTATTTTTCCTGTAAACTGGGGATAATAGCACTTACTCTGTAGTGGTTTCCAGAATCAAATGAGCTAGCTTGGGTGGGACAACCATCCCTGCACTTGGCACAGATGGGCTGGGAAACAATGCCAGTTGGGGTCCTGCCTTTGTCTTCTGTGCAGTGGTGACGGTTCCCATCTGGTACACCCTCCTCTGAGCAGACCACCTGCTGGAGCTCTGCGCATACCGTCTTCCCCTCATGTCCTGTGGAACTGTCTTGTTGAGAGCAGAAGTGGGGAATTCAGCTGGAAGAAACTGACATCAAACCATTCTTATTATGTTCTCAGGGTATCAGCATGGAGGCCATGGGTGAGAATAAAATGGTGCCCTCTGAGTTTAGCACAGGACCTATGGAAAAAGCTGCCAAATCCCTGCCATTTAAGGATCCCAACTTTGTGGTAAGCATCTAAGTCATTAGTTAAATAAAGAGCCAAGCAGCCAACCCTCAGACTGCCATCTGGCTGGGTCTGCAGCTGAGGGGACACTGGCATCCCCCTCCCTTGGTCCAAGTCACCACCTTCTCCTCCATGGGCTGCTTTGAGAGGGATGGGACTGAATGAAGGGCTCTTCCTGTTGGTCTCCTTCTGTGTCAGATTCCAAGAATTTTGATGCTCTGTGTGGATTCTATTAGGGATATTGTTTGAGGGCAAGTCATTTCCGTGATGATTGTTCCCTTCCCTTTTCATTGGTCTTCCTTAAGTTTTAGATGAGGCTTGAAATATTTGACTGACAGAAGAGTGCTTCCTCATTCGCTTCTTTGAGTAAATCTAAGCTCTCATACTGGAAAGTGGAGATAGGGTACTCTTCCTTTCCTTTTGAGGGATATAATGAATTACAGCAGTTCAGATTACACCAGTAAAAGTTAATTTTTTTTTTTTTTTTTGAGTTGGAGTCTCACTCTGTCACCCAGACTGGAGTGCAGCGGCCGCTCCCGGCCACCGCAGCCTCAACCTGCTGGGCTCCAGCAATCCTTCCTCCTCAGTGTTCCAAGTAGCTGGAACTACAGGCACGCACTACCATGCCCAGCTAAATTTTTTTTGATTTATTGTAGAGATGAGGTCTTGCCAGGTTGCCCAGGTGGGTCTTGAACTTGCGGACTCAGGCAATCCACTCATCTCGGCCTCCCAAAGTGCTGGAATTACAGGCTGAGCCACTGAGCTGACCAAAAGTTAATTTTTTTTTTTTTTTTTTGAGTTGGAGTCTCACTCTGTCGCCCAGACTGGAGTGCAGTGGCCACTCCCAGTCACCGCAGCCTCGACCTGCTGGGCTCCGGGGATCCTTCCTCCTCAGCCTTCCAAGTAGCTGGAACTACAGGCGTGTGCTACCATGCCCGGCTAA
This sequence comes from Cephalopachus bancanus, assembly GCA_027257055.1. Lineage (NCBI taxonomy): Eukaryota > Metazoa > Chordata > Mammalia > Primates > Tarsiidae > Cephalopachus > Cephalopachus bancanus. The sequence continues at coordinate 1,918,908 of JAPVLO010000242.1, read as the reverse complement.
TTTTTTGATTTATTGTAGAGATGAGGTCTCACCAAGTTGCCCAGGCGGGTCTCAAACCCGCAGGCTCAGGCAGTTCATTCACCTCAACCTCCCATGGTGCCGGATTACAGGCTGAGCCACCGAACCTGGCTAAAAGTTAATTTTTGAATGAATTATTTTGGAAATACATATTACCAATGTCTGCGACAGATTTGGGTATTCTTTTTCATTTTATTTTGTCATCTTCATAGAACAACAACAACAAAAGATTTCCAGAAGTCTTGCCATGCCATGAATGGGGCTTACCCGGCTCATCCAGGATCACCAGTTTGCAAGGAAGACACTTGCCCGAGAAAGGAATTTAGAGATGTAGTCATGAGTTCAAATCTGATTTTGTAGTAAATTTATTTTAACGTGATAAGAAATTCATGAGTGAATTCCACAAAGTTAGACCCAATAAAGGATTTGATTGTTGTATGTGCATGTAAAAAAGTAGCCTTTTCTTTCTACTCTACCACAACTAACTCAAGGGTTTTAACAATTCAGAAACTTTGTTTTAAACTAAGATTAAGCCGGGCGTGGTGGCTCACTCCTGTAATCTCAGCACGTTGGGAGGCTGAGGCAAGAGGATTGCCTGAGCCCAGGGGTTCAAGACCAGGCTGGACAACTTGGCAAGACCGTGTCTCTACAATAAATCAAAAAATTAGCTGGGCATGGTGGCATGCACCTGTGGTTCCAGCTGCTTGGAAGGGCCGGGGCGGAAGGACCTCCTGAGCCCGGCAGGTCGTGGCTGCAGTGGCCATGAGCGTGCCACTGTACTCCAAGCTGGGCAACAGAGTGAGACTCCATCTCAAAATAAGTAAACAAACAAACAAACAAAGAGTAACATGTGTGATAACATACTTAAAACAGCTCAGGGTTACAAATGATTGCTGACAGAATGAGAAATACATTGTAGTTATGATTAAGCATAAATGTTAGATTCTCAAATGATAGTCTCCATTGATTTGTTTCCTCTAATTTATGCTTTTACTTCCAGCACTCTGGCCACGGTGGCGCAGTCGCTGGCAAGAAGAACAGGACCTGGAAGAACCTGAAACAAATTCTCGCTTCTGAAAGGGCATTGCCGTGGCAACTGAATGATCCTAACTGTGAGCTGACTGGAGGCTTCCGAGTGTTTATGATGTTTAGACTAGGAACTTTCTTATAACAAGCCCACATTATTTTATTGTTTGCATAATTGTAGGAAATAATTTTTAGCATGAGAATTTTATAGTAGCATCAATCTAGGGATAGTGTGTGTATATTTCCACACAACTGTATCTGTATTGAGCCTGTTTGTTTGTGTTGTCATGGATGTGTGGTTTTTAGTGTCGTAGGTCCCGAGATGATAATATTGGTGTTTCTGCTAGAAAAACTTCTTACTCAAAAGTCTACTTTTAAAATTTGTTTCCAAAAACAAGGTAGCCCAAGTATAATGCCAGATTTAGGAAGGTTCTTAACAACCAGCTTAAAGTTCAGTTCTTTCAGTCTCCAAGCCAGTGTTTTGCAGAGTAAATACTTTATGCTACAGTATGTCCAAGTTCATATAAAACACAGTTATATACTCTGTTCAACTTCATCAGAAGTTCAAATTGCCGGGCATGGTGGCTCACACCTGTAATTCCAGCACTTTGGGAGGTGGAGGCGAGAGGATTCCTGAGTCCAGGGGTTCGAGACCTGCTTGGGCAACATGGTGAGACTTTATCTTTACAATTAAAAAAAAAAAAAATTAGCCAGGCATGGTGGCATATGCCTGTAGTTCCAGCTACTTGGAAGGCTGAGGCAGAAGGATCGCCTGAACCCAGAAGGTCGAGGTTTCAGTGACTGTGAGTGTGCCACTGCACTCCAACCTGGGAACAGAATGAGACTACTACTCAAAAAAAAAAAAAGAAGTTCAAGTTTTCCTCCAGCTCCTGTGCCACTGTACTTCTTTCATAAGGGTGACTCAGATGAATGATGAGTGAGCTAGTCAGTCATCTGGGTGTGGACATAGGGTGTCTGGGTGGATGCTCAGATCTGATTAGCGGGTTGCCTGGCATTTCATCACTGTCAGCCCATGTGGGACCTTGAAAGAAGCTTGTGGGCAGAGGAGCTTTCCAGTGTTCTGTTGGAACAGAGGATCCCTGGTGACAGGGTGGCAAGGTGGGGCTAGATCCAGAGGCTGCACTTGGCCTATGACATACTGTATTATTTTCTTTTCCTTTTTTTTTTTTTTTTTGAGTGAGTGTCTCATTTTGCCACCTAGGCTGGATGATCAGGGCTTACCACAGCCTTGACCGCTTGGGCTCAGGTGATCCTTCCGCCTCAGCCTACCAAGTAGCTGGGACTACTAGCACATGCTACTATGTACTCCTAATTTTCTTATTATTTATGGAAATGAAGTCTCATTATGTTGCCTAGGCTCAATCCTGGGCTCAAGTGATCCTCCCACCTCAGCCTCCCAAATCACTGAGATTTCAGGCATGAGCTATTGAGCCTGGCAACATATTGCATAGCTTCTAAGACTCCTCTCCTCCTTCTCTGGTTAATCCCCAGAGAATTCTGAGTACGTAATCACAGGGAAAGTTTCAGGAATGTTACCAAACACTTAAACACTTATTTTAGAAAAAAAGAGATAGGATTTGAATGCTTTAAGGCCAACTTAGTTATCTTTTTCTTTTTTTTTTTTCAGACTTCAGTATTGATGCACCTCCTTCCTTTAAACCAGCTAAGAAGTATTCTGATGTTTCAGGTCTTCTTGTGAGTATAATTACATCTCTATTCCTTATAACGTTAAATTGAGAAGCTCTCGCAGTAATGTCTCGTTAAACAGTGTTGAACATCGACCACTGCTGGTCCTGCCTGTAGCCCCCGGCTGTGAATTAGGCAATACGTTTGTGAGGTATGTTCATATGAGTAGTGTCCGGGCAACCTGGAGGGAGGATTGCAGCAAACAGGAGACCCGGGATTCAATTCCTTCTCATCTGCTAGTTAACTATATGAGATAACATGATATAAACAATTACATCTTTTCAAATTGCTAATGTTGTAAAAACCTGCATTTAAAAAAAATGATTATACTTTAAAAAACATACTTAAACTTCTCTAAAGAGGGACTATGGTAAAGGTAGTGACTTTCATCAGAACCCCCTTTCCAGATGAAACCTTTCACGGAATTTGATATCTAAAGGGCCTAGTGCCCACCCACCTGCTGTGGTCCCATGTGAACCTGGGCCTCTGTTGTCCTCCCCACTTCTAGCGACTCCTCAAGTGCTGCTGGTGGAATTCACTGGAGCGCAGGAACCTCAGAGCACCTGTTACCTTATTTGTAGACTGTAGAAAAAGTGTAGAACCTAAGTCACTTTCAGCTCTTCTTTTATTGTTGTTGTTGATAAAACTCTTTTTTTATTTTATTATAAAGATGTGGGGTACACAAACGTTGATTATGCAGGTACCCTTGTTGATGAGGTATGTCCCTCCCTCCGCTAGCAGTTTCCCTCAACTGCCAATCCCACCTCCCCTTCCCTGACAGTTTCCCACTACTGCCAAATGCTTTCTTATAGTATTATAATGGTCATCTTTTTTTTTTTTGAGTCAGGGATGATGCCGGGTGGGGTGCGACGCAAAAACGGTGGATTCTTTGGCTTGTTTCTAAAGTGAATTTGAGCAGCCAGTGAAGTTTTCAAGCAAAGTTTATTTAGAAAGTAAATGAGAGAGAAAGAGAAGATTCATCTTCCCTAGACACGGGAGGGGGTCAAGGCTAAGGAAACATGGCAGCCACAGCTCAAAGAACCACGTGGAAAAAGCAGAGTTTAACAAAGCAATGGGGTCTGCTGTTTGAAGTCACATGCCTTTAAACCTTCCCTTTGTTGGGGGCAGTTTGTTAAGGTGATTGGATGGTGGTCTTTTCCACCTCATCACAAAGGGACAGGTAAGTGCAGGTATTGACATCAGGCAGATGAGTGGGTTAGTCACATGACTGCTGCTATGGTGATGGGGTTTGTGTCATGAGGGTCATGAAGGGCTGATTAGGTTAATTTGTTTGCAAAACAAGCTGGTGAGAGGGTGGGTTGAGCCTTGTACCTTCAATGGAGAACCTGAGGGATTTTAGTGATTATGAGCTGAAAGCTGGGGCTGTCCTATTCTTACATCTGATGGGATTTTCTTTTGATTTGCTGAGGGGGTGGGATAGGCTGATAGGTTGGCCTGCAGTAAAATGTAATTTTAAAAATCTCTAAACACTTCCTAAAACCTACCTATGGGAAATTTATCTATCTGTGTCTAACTTGTGCTAGCCACCCTGCCTCAGGGAGTCTTACGCTGTTGCCCGGGCTGGAGTGTAGTGGCATGATCACGGCTCACCACAGCCCGGAACTCCTGGGCTCAAGTGATCCTCCGTCTCCCGAGTAGCTGGGATTATAGGCACACACCACCAAACCTGGCAAGTTTTTTGATTTTTTTGTAGAGATGAAGTCTTGGTATGTTGCTCAGGCTGATGTCGAACTCCTGGGTTCAAGAAATCCTCCTGCCTTATGCTCCCAAAGTGCTGGGATTATAGGCATGAGCCACTGCGCCCAGCCTCAGCTCATCTTCTTTACCCTTTTATCATCTCTAGTAAGTTTAGAAGATGGACTTTATCTTGCAACTATAGAAATAATGAAGTATCCCACTTTTTAATCTCTTATTACACATCATTTAAATGCTTCATATTTTAATGAAAATGTATGACTTCAACTTGTGTAACAAACTAACCAAAGTAATAACATACAGTACATTATTAAAAAGAAAATTGCCTCTTTTGTCCTTATGGAAGATTCCTCTTTTTCCCTGATATTATTTGTTGTTTTGTCTGAAATGAATATTGCTACCCCAGCTTTCTTCATGTTCAGTTGAAAAGATTTCACAGGAATGGAAAAGTAACTGTGGATGTTTTATCTTTCTTGATCTTTTTACTTTTTTTTTTTTTTGAGTTGGAGTCTTACTCTATCGCCCAGACTGGAGTTTAGTGGCATGCTTGCGGCCACCGCAGCCTCGACTTGCTGGGCTCCAGCGATCCTTCTGCCTCAGGCTTCCAAGTAGCCAGAACTACAGGCGCGTGCTACCATGCCCAGCTAATTTTTGATTTACTGTAGAGACATGGTCTTGCCAAGTTGCCCAGGTGGGTCACAAACCTGCGGGCTCAGGCAATCCACTCGCCTCGGCCTCCCAAAGTGCTGGGATTACAGGCTGAGCCACCGAGCCCAGCCGATGTTTTTACTTTTAAACTATATATTTAAAGTGGATTTCTTGTCAGAAACATATTGTTGGGTCTTGCTTTTTATCCAGTCTGATAATCTGACTTAGTCTTAGATTATTCACATTTAAAGTGATTGTTGATGTAGTTGGATCGAAGTCTACAATCTTGATAGTTGTTTTTATCTGTCTCATTATGTTTATTCGTGTTTTTTCCAGCTTCTCTAGATTTAATTGAGCATTTAAAAATAGACTGTATTTTTTTTATAGCAGTTTTGGATTTACAGAAAAAATCCAAACTCAGTTTCTGCTATTTTATTTTATTTTTCTGAGTCAGAGTCTCACTCTGTTGCCCAGGCTGGAGTGCAGTGGCACACTGCTCACAGCTACCACAGCATTGACCAGCTGGGCTCAGGCGATCCTTCTCCCTCAGACTTCCAAGTAGTTAGAATTGTAAACTTTTGCCACCATGTCCAACTGATTTTTTAATTTTATTGTAGCAACTAGGTCTCACCATATTGCCCAGGCTGGTCTCCAACCCATAGGCTCAGGTAATCCTCTCATCTCATCCTCCAAAAGTGCTAGAATTATAGGCGTGAGCCACCACACACAGCTTTTCTGCTATTATTAAATCTATAGTATATTCATTACAATTAATGAACCAATAGTGATATTTAAAAAAAAATTTTTTTTGAGTCAGAGTCTCACTTTTTTTTTTAAGCTGAAAAACCTTTATTTCTCTTTTAATTTTAAATGATATTTTCAATGTGTATAGAAGTCGGGGTTGATGGTTTTTTCTTTTATCGCTTTTAAGACGTCAGTGTTGAAACGTCTTTTTGCTCCTGTGGTTTCTGATGAGAAATTTGGCACACTTCTTACCTTTTTTCCTCTTTATGAAATGCTTCTTTATTTGACTGCCTACAAGATTTTCCTTTGGCCTTTTGTTTTCAGCAGGTTGAATATAACTCTGAGTATTATTTTTCTGGTGTTTATTTTGCTTAATGTTCTCTTAGCTTTTTGGATTTGTGGTTTGGTATCTGTTAAGAATTTTGGAAAATTTTGGCCATTACTTCTTCAAATGTTTCTTTTGCCTTGCCTGTCTCTTTTTTGGCATTCCAATTATGTGAATATTAAACGATTTGATAGTGTCTCAAAATTCTTTTTTTATTTTTCTTACTCTTTCATTTCTTTGTGGTTCTATTGACGTGGCTTTAAATTCTTTCTTCACTGCACTGAGTATATCACTGAACCCACTGAAAGCATTCTTCATGTCTGTTATTGTATTTTTAATTTCTAGCTTTTCTATTTGATCATTATAGTTCTCATGTCTCTGATGAAATAACCTTCTGGACATGCATGTTGTCTCTCCTTTAACTCCTGTATCATGTTAATTGTATTTCTTTTAAATTTAAGTCCTTTTTTTTTTTTTTTTGAGTTGGAGTCTCACTCGGTCACCCAGACTGGAGTGCAGTGGCCGCTCCCGGCCACCGCAACCTCGCCTGCTGGCCTCTGGCAATCCTTCCGCCTTAGCCTTCTGAGTAGCTGGAATTACAGGCATGCGCTACCACGCCTGGCTAATTTTTTGATTTATTGTAGAGATGAGGTCTCGCTGCCCAGGTGGGTCTCGAACCCGCGGGCTCAGGCAATCCACTCACCTCAGCCTCCCAAAGGCACGGGATTACAGGCTGAGCCACCGAGCCCAGCTTAACATTTGCTTTATATGAATCAGTTTCTATTGCCTGCTTTTTTGTTAACTTTGGGTCACATTTTTCTGTTTCTTTGCACATATACAAGTTTTAAAAAATTGTGTACTGGACATTGTGAATGATACATTGTAAAAACTCTAGATTCTGTTATCTTTTTCTGAAGAGTATTGACATTTCTCCCCCCTGTAGTTTGCTCAGTTACTGATTGCTCCCCCCAGAGGGTATAGGCTTTGTTTTATACTTTGTTAGGATGGGTCTGTGGAAAACTCAGGATATTTCCCAACCTCCTTCAACTTAGTTGCACTTAGCTTCTAAGTTCTTTATCCTCTGCCAATCTTATTGAAGTTTGGTGTTGGCTTTGTTTTGATGTAGCCAAAATAGGCCTTACTCAAGGGCATGGTTTTTACTCCTAAGCTGTTGCCTTTCTGGTGGCTTAGCTGAATGTCTGGGGTGTTATAAAAATCTCGACTCTGTCTAGGCTGAAACTTCAGCAGCTTCAAGCACTGCTTAGCCTCCCAAGTCTCTGTTCCTCTGTTATCTGCTCTCCGGTAAGATTTGTATGGTCTTACCTTAAACATACAGAGCCCTGCCCCCGGTTAAGAGCTCATAGGGAATTCCAAACAGGCTTTTGCTCCCCTTCCAGTGCAGCTCCCTCTTCTGATGCTCAGATTTGCCAATTCCCGCTGCTTTAGTAGCCCCTAGCTCTGGTCCCTGCCTCCCCAGATGAGTGGGTCTACTGCCCTGCTTGAGCTCCAGCTCTCTGTCTCACTGTTAGGAAATTGTCACAGGCAGAGAGTCGAGATGATCACGGGGTTTACCATACGAGCTTCTCTTTTCTCAGGCATTTTAGTTGTGTGCTACTTCTTGTCTGTTGCCTGAAAATAGCTGTCTCATATATGGGACCCGTCATAGTCGTTTATGTCAAGAGAACTAGTCTTGCACCAGTTATTCTGTTATGACCCAAAGTGGAAATCTACCCTGTGCCATCTTGAGCTTGTGGAAGCCATGGTTTGTGGCCAGACTTGGTGGGTGACCCCCTACAATGTCAGTTTTGTCCTCACCATTTCAGACAGCTAATCTACTACAGTGGTTTTCACACTTTAGGAGGCATGAGAATCGTTCTAAGGAACATTATTCCAGGCTGCTTTATGCCATCAACAAAGGACTTGCCATGTTACTCATGACCTAAAACCTCTTACTCCGCTGTGTATAAAAATCAAGAAATTCTGAAGATACAGAGACAATTCCATAGATGAATTAGCAAGAAGATATGAGTAGGCAGTGACAAGAAAGGAAATTCGGTGACCAATAAGTGGATATTCAACCTTACTGGTAATTAGGAGGAAGATTCATCAAGACAGGGAAGAAATTAAGACATTTGATTATACATTTTGGTGTCAACATAGTGAAATAGACATCTCCATACATTGCTGCTTTGAGGTGGGAATGTGCATTAGGATAGCTTCTTTCAAGGGCACTTTGGCACTTTCTGTATTGAGGCACAAAAAGCAAAAGCAATTGGCCTGGTAGGCAGCTCCCTGGAGAAATAGTATGCACAACAAACTTCATGCAGACATGCCCAGGAGAGACTGTATTTGCATAATTTTGGAAACCACATAAAGGTCTATCAGTGGGTCTATTTCATACTGTTCTGTGAGCTCACTGCATATGTAACATGGATAAACTTCCAAGATATATTGTGGAATGAAAGATGCAAAACAGCATAAACAGCATGGTGCCGTGTACATAAAAATCAGCACACACACGAGAATATTGGGTAATTTCCCTGGTGTGTTTACATATGTGTGTAAGGGTATACATGTAAAAAGTCTGGAAGGGTGCCCGCCAGCAGTGGTTCCCTTGGGGGAAGGCAAAGGACTTTTGGATGGTAGCTGGTGTTCAAGGGGGACTTTATTCTTCGAATTGTTTTTTTTAGAGGAGAGCGTGTTCATCAGTTGCTTGTATAATTTAAAGTCACATAATTACAAAGTGATGCCCAACTCTGTTGACACTGATATGTGTTCCCAGCCAACCATGTGACTGTTTCCCCCATGTGTGGGCATGGCAGGAGGGCATGCAGGGTCACACCTGTGTGCAGCCTCCATTACAAAGCTACAGAAGGTGCTGTGGCTCTGGGTGAGATGGGGGAGCCGTGAATGCTGTCACTCTGCAGCAAGGGAGGCCTTAAGCTGTTTGCCGACTGCCCTATGGGAAGGCAGCCTTTCCTTTTTCATTCAGGCTCAAGGGATGGCTTCCAGAGGGGGTGGATTGGAGGTGTGAAGTTCTTGTTCCGCTCTGGGGTGTCACCTAGCATCCTCCCTTCTGTTAAAAATGGGTCCTGGTCCCTGGGCCAGGTCAGGTCTGGTCAAGTTTGTGCCAGTAATCTTTTTTTGGTATCACAGGATCTCTGTCTTCCCCATTGTCTATGCAGCAGCCTTCTTGGCAGTGAGGTCTGGACGTGGGTGGCTGGCTCAGCACAGTCTGTTGGTGGGAGTGAGGCAGCCACAGATACGGAGGCTGGTGTGTTTATGGATGATCCAGGTCAGACGCACCTCCCTGCCAGTTGGTTAATCTAACTTCCTCCTGGCTAGGAGCCCTTAAAAGAGACTTGTCACTGTTTTTCTATTTTTGTTTTGTTTTTGAGTTGGGGTCTCACTCTGTCACCCAGGCCAGAGTGCAGTAGCATGACCACTGATGACTCACTACAGCCTCAACCTCCAGAGCTCAGGCAATCCTTTCACCTCAGCCTCCCAAGTAGCTGGGACTTAGAGGTGTGTGCCACCACACCTGGCTAATTTTTTTTTTTTTTTGGTAGAGATGAGGTCTTGCTATGTTGCCTAGGCTAATCTCAAATGCCTGGGCTCAAGCAGCTCTCACCTCAGCCTCCCATAGTGCTGGGATTACAGGTGTGAGCCACTGCACCCAGCTATTGTTTTCCTTTTATTACTGTCAATAAAGGAACTGTGGTACAAGAAGGTAACATCTAGATCAAGCCAAAGGATCAAAATTCTATTTTATATAGAGCTTTGATTAATCTTAGCTTTTTAGGAATAATCCTATTTTTCCTGACATGCAGTAGTTAAGTGCTTCAGGGCGATCCCCAGTGGCAAAATGGGAAGACATTTTAGAACCTGAGAAACTTGTGACTAAGTTCCCATCAGCTGCTGCTGCTTTACAGAGTCTACCCTCCTTTACTGAGTCACAAAATTGCAGTGAGTCTAGGTTCACACAAAAGTGACCAACACTGGAGCAGACAGTCCACATTTGAATAATTGGATGTTATCTGTCTAGACTTTAATGACATCCTCTATAATTTTTTAAAGGAGCTCAGAATGACTCAGTCTCATGTTTTCTGGATCCCAATCTGCAGAAGCCATGTGCTTTGAGATTCGTAGTAAGTGAATTATTTCTCCACTTTTCACATAGGGAGTAGAGACCAAAAGAGAATTGTGATGTGTCTGGGAAACAAATTTTTTTCTGTGATGGCCCCCGTCATCTGCTTGTTTCTTTGTTCGTTCATTCCTTCATTCATTATTTGTCTAGACCCTGACTGCAGGCCCACTGTACACATGACGTCGCACCAGGAACTGGTCTATAATGATAAGCAAACCATGGGGCTCCTGCCTCACGGAGCCTCATGGCCTAGAACCTCAAAGAACCCTGTAGACAGTAAATGCCAAAGCAACAGAGACGAGCATTCCAGAGGGGAGATGTGTTGCTGTGAAAGTGGAAACTGGGGTTCTGATCTCCTGTGGGTGTGCAGATAGGCTTCCATGGGGCTGTGGCTTTGGGGTTGAGTCTGGAAGAAGGAGCAGTTGAAGACTAAGCAAAGTGGGCCAGGGTTGGGGCCCTGCCAAGGAGAGGGCAGATGGGACAGGGCGTGGGCAAGGGACTTCAAGGCCAGGGCAATTGGAGCCAGAGAATGAGTCTGCACAGAAGGAAGGACCCAGAGCTGAGGAGCCACACTGAGGACATGGGTCTTTGCCTTTGTCTCAAGAGCAGAGGAATCATTGAGAGTTTTTCTTTCTTTCTTTTTTTTTTTTTTCTTAAGAGAGAGACGGGCTCTCACTATGTTGTCCAAGCTGGTCTCAAACTCCTGGGCTCAAGCAAATCCTCTCTCCTTGGCCTTCCAGAGTGCTGGGATCATACCATGCCCAGCTGCATTTTGAGAGGTTTTGTGCTGAGGAATAACATGACTGAATTGCAGGTTGTAAAGATGGCCCTGACTGTAGTTGCAGGAAGGCAATCCCTTCCAGTGGAAGACTGGGTGTGGGTGGGTGGCCAGCTCTGCACTGCAGGGTGGCCCAAGCCTGCAGGGGTTGTGGTGGAAGAGCTGGGAAACCAGGTGTGGTGGTTCAAGCCTGTAATCCCAGCACTTTGGGAGGCGGAGGCGAGAAGATTGCGAGTCCGGGGGTTCAAGACCAGCCTGGGCAACTTGGCAAGACCTCATCTCTACAATAAATCAAAAAATTAGCTGGGTGTGGTGATTGTGCCTGTAATTCTAACTTCTTGGAAGACTGAGGCGGAAGGATCACCTGAACTCAGCAGGTCGAGGCTGCGGTAGCTGCTGCACTCCAGCCTGGGCAACAGAGTGAGACTTTGACTTAAAAAAAAAAAAAAAAGGAAGAACTAGGGAGAAGTGTGTGGGAGGTAGGTGGGGCATGGCAGGGAGGGCCACGTGCCCATCATGCGCAATGTCAGCTCCTGCCTTGGCAGTCCAGGAGCACCTGTTGGAAGGAGGCAGGTATTTGAAGGCAGGGAGGGATGATCACCGCGATTCCAGTCTTGGACCTGTTGCTTGCAGCCCTGGAGGTGCCGATGAGAAGGGTCCTAGAATCGGTGTGATTATTCCTCTTCCACTTGTCCATACCCTGAAGTGTTTTTCACGTCTGGGAAGATTAATGAGTCTGTGCCACTGTGAGCAATTTAGTGTTTGGGTGATAGAGCAGGACTTCATAAAGATATAGCTCACTTTCAGTAATAGAAAAAGGAGCTAAAACTTGAACTTAAAATCTCACCACCAACAACTTTCTGTCCATCTCTGTGCCCATTTCTCACCCAGGCCAACTACACAGACCCCCAGAGCAAACTGCGGTTCAGCACCATTGAAGAGTTTTCCTACATTCGGAGGCTGCCATCAGACGTTGTCACTGGCTACCTGGCCCTGCGGAAAGCCACAAGCATTGTTCCCTGAGCCCGAGCCATGGAGATGGAGTGGAAAACTCTTTTGGGGCAGACTTTGGGCTGGCGATTTTGTTTCATGGAAGCAGACTTATTCTGTTGTCAATCTGAAAATGCCAGTGCTGTGCCTTGGAAAGAATGTTTGGCTTTAATTTAAGGGTTTTTCTTTTCTATGTTTTTTTCTCCAAGTGTGATATTTCCTGTTAAATTAAGTTATTCTTCAGTTGTTTGACAAGAAAATACAATAAAACTGTACTTTTAATTTAACCCAAGTAAGTCTCTGACATTTTGTTTCAAAGTTGCAAATTCTTGTAGAATACATTTAAAGACTCTACAGTGAATCCATCACAGTTCCGGATTGCTCCTGATTCCAGTGACTTCGTTTTGTTTGTTTATTTTGTTTGTTTGTTTGTTTGTTTTTTGAGTTGGAGTCTCACTCTGTCGCCCTGACTGGAGTGCAGTGGCCACTCCCGGCCACCGCAGCCTCGACCTGCTGGGCTCCGGCGATCCTTCCGCCTCAGCCTTCCGAGTAGCCGGAATTACAGGCATGCGCTACACGCCCGGCTGATTTTTGGATTTATTGTAGAGATGAGGTCTTGCTGCCCAGGCGGGTCTCGAACCCGCGGGCTCAGGCAATCCACTCACCTCAGCCGACTTCATTTTTTAAGTGACATGTTAGTCTTCTTTGAATAGAATGCTTGGAAAAGGTCCAAACTGGATCTGGAGAAGAAAGAGGCGAGTAATTTGTTCTGCCCCACTAGGCAGGTCCTTGCCTGTGCCTCAGCCTCGAATCAGCCCCCTCGCTCCTCCCTACTCCTTTCCCTCCCCTCCCCTTGACCTTGGAAGTGTGGGATGCCCACACTGACTCTCTGTGCAAGAAGGGTTTCTGTCTTGGTACAGAATGTGGCCCTTTGGTCACAGCCTGCTCCAAAAAGGTAGTGTTGACGTCTCCATCCCACAAGAAGAGGAAGCATTCCTTGGGCCAGGAAAAGGAGTGTGTGGAGACAACAAGTGTCTTCCCACATTTCTTCAGGGAGGACACTGGAACTCAGCCCTGGAGCTTCTGGGCTGCAGCTGCTTCTGCTTTGGGGGATCAGGCACCCAGGTGTCCTTTCTTTCCAGGGAAGCCCCTCCCACCCCTCTCCGGGCTTAGAGAAGAGAAGCCGGGAACCTGGCTCCCTTTCCTCCAGGTCAGCAGCCCCAGTATCTGTCAGAGCCTCCTTTCCAGTAGCCAGTGGTAAGAGAGGAAGAGGTACTCCCCTCCTCCCATGACAAGGGGCCGGAGGGCATAGCTGGAGAGGTAGGGAGGGACCTTTCCTAAGCCCATGACCCTAGAACAAGCATCAGAGTCACTGGGAGCTTGTTGTGACACAGATTGGGAGTCCTGCCCTCTGAAGACCTGATTCAGTAGGTGGTCTGGATGGGACCTCAGAATTCACATGCCTAACACATGATGCTTTGAGGTTCACTGTTCTGATGAAATCAAGGTCTCTGAAAGACCAGAGGCGCAGTTTGGCTCCCACCATCGCTCCTGTGCTTCCTGCCAGCTGTCAGCCTAGGAAAACCCCCAGCTTCCCTTTCGGTCAGAGCCAGGACTGAATGAACCACGGGTCCTTCCTGCCTCGCTTCCACCTTCTATTATACAAAGAAAACTTGGGGCAGGTCCACACCTTTTCCATAAAGTCCTCCAATTGGGAAGTGCCCTGAAATCTAACACTGTTCTGGATGCCACCTCGGACCCACTATTCAGACTCTCCGGGGCAGGGTTCTTGGAGAGGGAAGACTTGCCCTGCATATGTCCCCGGGGAGAGCCCCTAGGCTGCAGCCCTGTAGGTCTCAGGGTTTCTGGGTGTGTGTTTGTTCCATGAACCCTTTGTCTGAGCCACCTGGAGACTTGTTGCCAGGAATGCAGCAGGTTCCTGGGCCACACCCTGCACCTGACCAACTCAGGGAGTGGGGTCCAGGAAGCTGCCTTTGACAAATATCCTGGTGTGACCGTGATGCACAGAGTGGTGTGAAAGCCACCGCCTTCCATGGGCAGAAGGGAAGCTTGTATGCCAGACACCACGCTCCCTTCTTCTTGCTCCCCTGCGTGGCTTTCCCTACAGTCCTCGTTTCCCTGGAGAGCTGTGAGTTCTGAAGTTCAGATCGTTTCTTGTCCCAAACTCCAGAAGTCCAGGCTGAGCCAAACCAAGCTTCAAGCTGTGAATATTTCCAAGAATGGGCCCTACAGGTTTCAGAACAGGGAGGTAATTTATCTTGATTCAACTGGCCTGATCAGAGCCCTAGACGGTGTTTTTCAAACTCCCCAGATGATTCTAGTGTGCAGCCAGTGTTGAGAACACTTGCCGGAACTACCAAAAGGTTATTTCACACAGTGTGCATTTTCTTATTCTCAGGTCAGCTGACTCTTTCCATCTCAGGGCCATGGACAACTTGCAAGGGGGCTCCTTTGGAGTGTGTGTGTTTTTAGGGTTCATTTTTGTGCAGCATCCCATGCTAGAGTCGGAAACATGAATGTCATTGCAGAATTCCCTCTTCTTCTCTACCTGCCATGTTCAGTCAGCCCCCATGTTACTTCCTCCTCATCTCTCGAATCATCCTCTTCCTCTTCTGCTCCAACCCAGCTTCGGAAGTCCCTCAGCTCCTGCCTGGACACTTGGTGTCCTCCTAGCAACGTTGAATTACTTTACCCACCACGGCATATCTACTGGTCATTTGTCTCTCATACCTGGTCAGTACTGGCATTGGTCTGTAGGGTCCAAAGGATAAACTCGGTCCCCTTAAAAGAAAAACAGTTGGCCGGACTCTGGCTCAGCCTGTAATCCCAGCACTTTGGTAGGCCGAGGCAAGTAGATTGCCTGAGCCCACAGATTCGAGACCAGCCTGGGCAACTTGGCAAGACCTTGTCTCTACAATAAATTTAAAAAATTAGCCAGGCATGGTGCAAGCACCTGTATTTCCAGCTACTTGGAAGGCTGAGGCAGAAGGATTCCCAGAGTCTAGCAGGTCGACGCTGGGGTGGCGGTGAGCTTGCTGCACTCTAGCCTGGGCAATGGAGTGGGACTCCAACTCAAAAAAACAAAAACAAACAAATAAAAAGAAAAACAGCTGGATTTCAGAAATCAGGTTTCCTTAAGACTAAACTAAGGTCCAGTCTGCTCTGACTGAAGTATGACTCTGCTAACATCTGACACTTGGTTTCACTTTAAGAAGAGGAGAGCGATCTATTGGGCATAGTTTAGAACTACCTGGAATATTGAAGATACGCTTTTCAGAGCCAGGGCAGTCCTTGTAGGTGAGGGAAACCCATTTGCCCCCACCTCCCAAGTTAAAGCATGCATCCATCCAGATTTCAAATATATTTTGTAATTGATCTGGCATCTGGTAGAAGGCCAAAAGTGCTTTCCATAAGAAACCTCTAGTTTCTGATCCATGGTTAAAGAGGTATCAGACATTTGAAGCTGTTCCCAGTGACTAATTGGGAGTGTTTAACTTCGTATAAAATAAAGGGTAATGGCCAGGCGCAGTGGCTCAGTTCTGTAATACTAGCACTTTGGGAGGCAGAGGCGAGAGGATTGCCTAAGCCCAGGGTTTTGAGACCAGCTGGGCAACTTGGGTGAGACCTCATCTCTACAATAAATTTAAAAAATTTGCTGGGCGTGGTGGCGGATGGCGTGCCCTTGTGGTTCTAGCTGCTTAGAAGGCTGAGGCAGAAGGATCACCTGAGCCTAGCAGGTCAAGGCTGGGCGACAGTGAGGCTCCAACTCAATAGCTAACTAACTAGGTAAATAAATAAATAAAGGATAAGGAAAGAAATGGATGAACTGTGGAACATGACCCATTATCAGATGGGACAGACACCCTGGGGAGAGATTGCAAATGATATCCTCTTACAACTGCATAAAACAATTAGAGTCTTTTAAAATACTGTTACATCTGATGGGAATGGGTAGGCCTTATTTGAATCCTAATTCAACCCCCCCCAAAAAATGTTGAGACAGTTGAAGGTTTGACATATTTTGATATTGGTGATCTTTAGGAATTATTTCAAATAATTGTGGCGAAGGTATTGTGATGTTAAAACAAAGGGTTCATCTTTTTAGAGACACACTGAAATATTTATGGATGGGGCAATATGACATCTGGGATTTGCTTCAGGGTAATATGGGAGAGAGGAAGTGGTGAGAATTGTGTTGAAACAAGATTAGCCACAAGTCAGTGATTGCTAAAGCTGAGTGATAAGTACATGGGAGCATGTCATATCTGTCTACTTTCAGTATGTGTTTGAATTCTCCAAAATAAAGGGTTTTTAAAAAGAATATGATTTGACCAGGCACAGTGGCTCAAGCCTGTAATACCAACACTTTGGGACGCTGAAGTGAGAGGATTGCCTGAGCCTGTGGGTTCGAGACCAGCCTGGGCAACATGGTGTAACCCCCCCCCGTCTCTACAATAAATCAAAAAATTAGCTGGGAGTGGTAGCACGCACCTGTGGTTCCAACTTCTTGGAAGACTGAGGCAGAAGGTTGGCCTGAGCCCAGCAGATTGAGGCTGTGGTGGCCGTGAGCGTGCCACTGCACTCCAGCCTGGGTGACAGAGTGAGATTCCGGACCAAGCATGGGGATTGGGGACACAGCATCAATAAAGGTACCTGATCTTAAAGGGAGGCCCAAACTTTACCTGTATGATATCCACTTGTATACCTAATCCTGAATTGTACCCTATATCTTTAAAATAAAATATAAAAATAAAATAAAAAGAACCAAGCACATGGGTAAAGTGTTTGGGTTCAAAGAATTGCTTTCACTGCATTTTGCTGAATTTCACTGTGTGGGTTTATGCTTTTTTTTTGCCCATATGAAGACACTGCACTGAAAGAGGTAAGGAGACATGGCCCTATAAAAATGCCTATTGCATCTGTTGCAGAAATGTCCCCACTGTCCTGCAGGGTGGGCTTTCTGGTTTAGCATCTGGACGTGGAAACTGAGAGATAGCCTGGGTTTAAATCTTATTTCTACAATTGACTAACTCTGTAGTCTTGGGCAAGTTGCTAACCTACTCTCAAATTCTTAGTTTCCCTATCTGTAAAATGAGCATTATGGTAGTGTCCACCCCATGAGATAGTCAGGATCAAATAACAAAATGCTGGAAGAGCTTTTAACTCAGTCTCTTGCTGTGTGGTCTGTGATCATCCTCCTCCCTCTGGTCTGTACATTAGAAAGGCAGATCTTAGCTTGGTGTGGATGTTCATACCTGCAATCCCCATATTTTGGGAGGATCATTTGAGGACATGAGTTTGAGACCAGCCTGGGCAACATGGCAAGACCTGATCTCTACAAAAAATTTAACTGGGCATAATAATGCACACCTGTACTCCCAGCTACTCAGGAGGCTGATGGAGGAGGACCATTTAAGCACAGGAGTATGGGGTTAAAGTGAGATATGATCATACCACTGCACCACTCCACCTTGGCAACAGAGCATGGCCCTGTCTCTACAAAAAAGAAAGGCGGATCCTTTCCTGATATTTTTCATTTCTTTGGCCTCTAGGACTCTTAGATCTAAATTGCAGCCCACTCATAGTAACTAAACAACATTATATGAGGGACATTTCCATGGGCTCATCTTACTACTATTTTCCTTGCCTTTATTGTTTATCTTGATTACTTATTTCATCCTTTATTCCGTGTACTTCAATAAGCTAGTTCAACTTTTTTTTTTTTTTTTTTTTGAGTCAGGGTCTCACTCTGTCACCCAGTCTGGAGTGCAGCGGCATGCTTCTGGCTCACCACAGCCTCGACCTCCTGGGCTCAAGCAATCCTTCTGCCTCAGCCTCCCAAGTAGCCGAGACTACAGGCATGTGCCACCACGCCTGGCTAGTTTTTTTCATTTTTTTTGTAGAGACAAGGTCTTGCTGTATTGCCCAGGCTAGTCGCAAACTCTTGGCCTCAAGCGATCCTCCTGCCTCGGCCTCCCAAAATGCTGGGATTACAGGCGTGAGCCACTGCACCCAGCCTCAGCTTAACTTTTTTATGGGACAAGGAAAGGAGTAAATAGCTAGCTAAAATAAACAAGTGAATGATCTGTGATTGAGGCCAGGAGGGAGAGGGGGTGAGGGAGATGTAGGGATGAACAGCAGAGGATTCAGTGGATGAACTCCTTCCAAATAAAAAAGGGAGAGAGGAACCAATAGAAATCACCTCTTAAAAGCCATGATTGCTCTATTGCTTCATGCTTTCTTTGGTGTTCACAGTGTATATTTCCATTGTTTGTTTCCCATGTAATAGCAAGTCTTAAAACCCTAAAAACAGGGAGAGGGGGAGACACAACATCAATAAGGGTACCTGATCTCAAACCAGGCAAAGTGGGGACCAAAGGGAGGCCCAAACTTACGTGTACAATGACCACTTGTATGCCTAATCCTGAACTGTACCCCAAATCTTTTTTTTAAAAAACCCTAAAAACAAAAAAGGGGACTAGTTGTTTACTTGTTTCAATGACTAGGTTGAATGAGTAAATGAGGGTTCCTTCTTACAGCTGCTAACACAGGATTCCTGGTTCCAGCCTGGTTTTCTTCCATACCTCAGTGGCCTCTCTCCACTGGTCCATCTGTTCCAACTGCAGACAAAGCCCTTTCTGGGAAGAGTCAGTGTTTTCCTGGCCTACAGGATACTGGCTGCTGACAGGTGTACAGTGTGCACCAAACACACCATGCGCCTCCACTTGGGGTCAGGAAGATGAGTCACATCCACCAGCCCTGGTGGCACAGAGCCTTGGATCTTTCCAGCGTGAATGTGGGAGGGCATGGCCTGGGGTTGTGCAATGTGGAATATTCAAGGGCTTTTATCAGGAATCCAACCCAGGCTGTGGTGATTGATATCTCCCCTAATAACACCAGGGAGGAAATTGCTTCCTAGAGATAAAGATGAGCACTTCTGCTCCTTTCAAAGAAAAATGTCATAGATAACGTCAGACCTTGAAAAGGAGGTGCCCCCAAAGTACACATTTGTACAATTCCCCCAAACTCCTTGCTTGGCAGTCTGGAAGGTTTTGTAGAGAAACACGAGCCTAAGGGTTTGTGCCCACTCGTTAGCCATGTTCTCTGAAGTTCAATGCTGTCACTTGTTTGTTTATGGAGTGGGAAAGAGCCCACAGCTTTTGGCTCCAGCTCAGAGGCAAACATGGTGCTAGGAGCCAAGCAGAAAGGCAAGACAGAACCCTCTCAGAATGGAGTGTGAGAGCAGGAACTTCCGGTGCACGTGGGGCCTCGAAGAGCACAGAGAAGGCCTCAGGGGCGCTGCCTAGGTCAGGGTCCGTCTCAGAGAATAGGAGGCTAGGCAGTGTAGACACACTTTCAGAAAACCTATTTCACTGGCCTACAGCAAGTTTCATCTTTTTTTTTTCTTTTTTGAGTCAGAGTCTCACTCTGTTGCCCAGCCTGGAGCGCAGTGGCACACTCATGGCCATTGCAGCCTCGAACTGCTGGGCTCAGGCTATCGGTCTGCTTCAGCCTTCTAAGTAGCTGGAACCACAGGTATGTGCCATCACACTCGGCTAATTTTCTGATTTATTGTAGAGACAAGGTCTCGCCATGTTGCTCAGGCTGGTCTCAAACTCCTGAGCTCAGGCAATCCTCTCACCTGTGCCTCCCAAAGTGCTGGGATTACAGGGTCCATCTTTTTTTGGTAAGAAGACTTTTATTTATTTCTCCTCTTTATCTTTCTTCTCTACTTCAAGTGAATAGAAAATTTAAAAAGCTCACTATACAAAAAGTCACATGTAGACAAGAAAAAACACATATGGCATGTTGCTAAGTAAACAACAACAAAATCACAAAACCACAGACAACTCTCATTCTTGTATTAAAAAAAAAATCAATAAGAAAGGATGTGAAATGATTCATGTCAAGGAATTATTCATTGTGCCCTCTGCAGAAGGGAGTGAATATATATGAAGTAGTGTGTGATGAAGAAGGAAAACTTGAATTTTCTGCTCTGAATTTGGGGAGGAGCACATAGTAACTCAAAAAGAGAGAGAAGGCCAGGCATGGTGGCTCATGCCTGTAATCCCCGTACATTGGGAGGCCAAGGTGGGAGGATTGCTTGAGCCCAAAAGTTCAAGACCAATTTAGGCAACATAGGGAAACCTCGTCTCTCTAAAAAAAAAAAAATCAGAAAATTAGCTGGGCATGATCATGCACGCCTGTAGTCCCCACTACTCAGAGGCTGAGGCAGAAAGCACCTGAGCCCAAGAGGCCAAGGCTTCGGTGAGCCGTGATTGTGCCACTGCCCTCCAGCCTGGACGACAGAGTGAGACCCCGTCTCAAAAAATAAATAAATCAATAAAGAGAGAGAGATTCAGTTTTGAAGATCTGGGTTGGGAGGATTGCCAGTGCTTTCCCATGAAACTTGGGAAAGCTCCTTGGAGTGGACTCCCTTTCCCTGACTGCCTTCGTTCATAGATAAAGCCCTCTCCCAGCCATCAGGACACAGCCTCAGCCTGCCCTGGCCTGTGTCAGAGCACTCTCTAGCGGTCCCCAACCTTTTTGGCATCAGGGACTGGTTTCGTGGAAGACGATTTTTCCACAGATGGGGGCAGGGATGGTTTCGGGATGATTCCAGCACATTGTGTTTATTGTGCACTTTATTTCTATTATTATTACATTGTAATATATAAAGAAATATACAGCATCACCACCTCAGCTCCCCCTCAGATCACCTTAGACTCTCATAAGGAGCGTACAGCCTAGATCCCGCACATGTACAGTTCACAATAGAGTTACGCTCCTATGAGAATCTAATGCTGCTGCTGATCGGACAGGAGTCAGAGCTCAGAAGGTAATGCGAGTGATAGGGAGCGGCTGTAAATATAGATGAGGCTTTGCTCCCTCGCCCGCCACTCACCTCCTGCCGTGCAGCCCTGTTTCTAACAGGCCAAGGACCAGGCCACAGGGGCTGGGGACCCCTGCTCTAGCCCTTCCCAAAAGCGCATTGCACCTAATGGAATACAAAGCATCCCACATACATTGTTTCCATCCAATGCCCACAGCAATCCTGGCATCTGCTCACTTTACACTGAAGGAACCTGAAGTTCATGAGCAAGATTGCACGACAACTAGGAAGCAGGGAGGGCTGTGAGCCAGGCCTCTCCATCCACGACCAGGACTCCCTAGCCCCTGCCTCCCCTGGCAGGGGAAGGCTAGCTTGGAGCTACATGAGGAGGGTAAGGAATCACACAGAGACCCTGCCTGGCCGTACAGAGAAGGGCATCATCCCACATCGCGTGCTGTGATGGTTAATTTTGCGTGTCAAATTGGCTAGGCCACAGTATGCAGATATTTGATCAACTGTGTCTGGATGTTGCTGTGAGGGTGTTTTTTAGATAAGTTAACAGTTAATCAGTAGGTTTTTTTTTTTTTTTGAAACAGGGTCTCATTCTATTGCCCAAGCTGGAGTGCCGTGGCATGATCCTTGCTAACCACAGCCTCGATCTCCTGTAGTCAAGTGATCTTCCCGTCTCACCCTCCTGAGTAGCTGGGACACAGGCATGCACCACCACATCCGGCTAATTTTGTGTTTTTTGAAGAGACAAGGTCTCACTATGTTGCCTAGGCTGATGTCAGACTCCTAGGCTCAAGTGATCTTCCTCCTTCAGCCTCCCCAAGTGCTGGGATATAGGCATGAACCACCATGCCCAGCTAAATCATTAGACTTTGAGTAAAGCAGATTATCCTCCATAATAAAACTAAGGCTTATCCAGTCAAATAAAGGCCTTAAGGTGAAAAATAAAATGGAGGCCCCTGAAGAGGAGGAAATTCTGCCTCCAGGCTGCCTGCAGACTCTCATCTTGCATAGGCCTCCAGCTTACCCTGCGGTTTTCAGACTCAGCAGCCCCTACTAATTACTCTTATGAGCCAGTGCCTTAAAGTAAACCCTCTTTTGAGCCACACGGTGGCTCATGCCTATAATCCCAATACTTTGGGGGGCAGAGAGAGGCAAGAGGATTGCCTGAGTCCAGGAGTTCAAGACCAACCTGGGCAACTTGGTGAGACCTTGTCTCTACAATAAATAAAAAATTAGCTGGGTGTAGTGGTGTGTATGTGTAATCCCAGCTTCTCAGGAGGCTGAGGTAGAAGGATTGCTTGAGCCTAGCAGGTCCATAGTGCAGTCACCGTGACTGTGCCACTGTACTCGAGCCTGGGCGACAGAGTGAGACCTTGAATCAAAAATAAATAAATAAGCCAAAATGAATAAAATAAACCTTTGTCTTTCTACACACACACATCCTATTAACTCTGTTTCTCTGGAGAAACCTGACCAACACTTTTTTTTTTTTTGTAGTAGGAGTCATACTCTGTCACTCAGGCTGGAGTGAGTGACACGCTCATGGCCACTGTAGCCTCGACCTCCTGGACTCAGGTGATCCTTTCACCTCAGCCTTCCAAGTAGCTGGAATAGCTGGAACTACAGGTGTGCACCACCACACCCAGCTAATTTTTTGATTTATTGTAGAGACGAAGTCTCACCAAGTTGCCCAGATTGGTCTTGAACCCCTGGGCTCAGACAATCCTCTCGCCTCCACCTCCCAAAGTGTTGGGATTACAGGTGTGAGCCATCATGCCCAGCTAACACACTTTCTTTACAGGAGAAGATTGGATAGATGCATTTAACTTAAATCACATTTCACTGGTACTACCACACCTAGCCAAGAGCCTTGCACATCTTATGTGCTTCACGAGTATTTGAGTGAAAACCCACAGTGAGACTAAAAATGTGGAATGACTGCCATATGTGATATTTATTTAAACTATTGCTTTGTTCCCTTATGAGTCATTGAATGGAAAGGACCAGAAATTGTCTTTTTTTTTTGAGTTGGAGTCTCACTCTGTCACCCAGACTGGAGTGCAGTGGCCGCTCCTGGCCACCGCAGCCTCGACCTGCTGGGCTCCCGCGATCCTACCGCCTCAGCTTTCCAAGTAGCTGGAACTACAGGCGCGCGCTACCACGCCCGGCTAGTTTTTTTGATTTATTGTAGAGATGAGGTCTCACCAAGTTGCCCACGCGGGTCTCAAACCCGCGGGCTCAGGCAATCCACTCACCTCAGCCTCCCAAAGGCGCAGGGTTACAAGCTGAGCCACCGAGCCAGGCTTTTTTTTTTTTTTTTTGAGTTGGAGTCTCACTCTGTCACCCAGGCTGGAGTGCAGTAGCATGCTCATGGACACTGCAACCTTGACCTGCTGAGCACAGGACATCCTTCCACCTCAGCCTTCCAAGTAGCTGGAACTATAGGCACATGCTATCACACCCAGCTAATTTTTTAATTTATTGTAGAAATGAGGTCTCACCAAGTTGCCCAGGCTGGTCTCGAACCCCTAGACTCAGGCAATCCTCTTGCCTCAGCCTCCCAAAGTGCTTGGATGACAGGTATGAGCCACCACGCCCAGCTTAGAAATTGTCTTAATGAAACTGGAGGCAGGGAGAGGGCTAGGGGTGATCGGTGGTAAGGTGCCTTCCCTTCCTGAAGATTTTGTGACCTATCGTCATTCCAGACTAGTTTTTTGTTTTGTCTTTTTAATCAGAGTGTGAGGGGACTGGGAGGGCCAGAAGGGGAGCTCACTGGCAGGCAACATTTGCCTCTCCCCGACTCCAGGTGCTCTGAGCCTCTTGCTGTATAAGTCCTTCCTCAGGGAAGGGCTAATCCCTTTCTGTCCTTAGTCACAAACACCACTTGTTGCCCATTTTCAGGAGCCGGGCCCTGCAAAGTCCCTCAGGACTTCCCCTGCACCCTCTACAGTGGGCATCATTGCTCCCATTTTAACCATGAAGAAGACTGAGGCTTGGTGATATTGGGCCATCTGCACAAGCCACACTGGAGTCATGGTCCAAGCTTGTTCCAAGGCCCTTGGGAAGGGAGGGGAGTCTAGGAGGATGTGCCTGGCCTCCCTGGGGTACCCTTCACTGAACCTCCCTGCTTTTTGAAAGGCAGACCCTGATGAAGAGATTGTGTCGTGGCCTCACCGTCCTCACAACTCCAACCTGGGTATGGATAAGTACTTTTTTTTTTTTTCGAGGAGTCTCACTCTGTCGCCCAGGCTGGAGTGCAGTGGCATACTCATGGCCACCACAATCTCGACCCACTGGGCTCAGGCAATCCTTCCACCTTAGCTTTCCAAGTAGCAGGAACCACAGGCGCGTGCCGCCACACCTGGCTAATTTTTTGATTTCTTGTAGACATGAGGTCTTGCCACATTGCCCCGGATGGTGGCAACCCCTGGACTCAGGCAATCCTCTCACCTCTTCCTTCCGAAGTACTGGGATGATAGGCATGAGCCACTGTGCCCAGCTGACGAGTTCTTCTTACATCCCAGCATTTCTGGCCTGAAGTCTCCTTTTTGTCAAGTTGCATCCAACACAACATTTCATTTCCCACAATGTGGCAAGCTCTCCCCCTTGTCCCATTCACCTAGAGCACTCTCTCATCTCTCAGCACCTGGCTCAGTATCCACCTCTTCCAGAAAGCTCCCCTCACCCCTTCCCTATCCTCTCCTCTTCTCCCCACCACGCCCTCCCTCCCCCAAGCCAGCCCTCCCATGGACCCCTGGCAGTCCCCAGCTCCACAGTTGTTGTGTCATATGATCACCAGGCTGAGATCCTCAAGGACAGGAACCCTGATGACACCCAGCAGTGTCTGGCAAATGATGGAGTGGACAATGGCCTGGTCCCTTGGCCATGCTGGAGGCAAGGCAGTCCGTGACCTGGAGCTGTGACTCAGGCAGAAGGAATGTGGCCCACACTGCCTGCAGCTGCGATCAGGACACAGGATGGGGCTCTGCAGAGGACATCCTGGAGCAGCCTGGGGACTTTCCATGTGAGAGAACACGTGGGAGTCGCAACTGGAGAGAATTCTGGCATGCAGGCCAGGCAGAGTCCTTGAGGGTGAGCAAGAAGAGAAGACTGAATATGCTATCCCTCCATCACTCAGGCCCAGTGGGGCTTGGGAAGGAAACATGGCTGACATCCACTGGGCTGTCCTGATGGCTTCATTACTAATTCATCTGGCTCCTGCCTTCTGGGGCCTGCAGCCCATGCACAAAACCCGGGGTATACCCAGGCCCCTCGGCTCCTAATCCATAAATGCAAATCTCAGGCACATTTCTCCTACCAGCCTGGTTTGTGCTATGTCTGTGTAAAGCTTGTGCCTTAATTTACTGGGTTACCCCCCTTAAAGGGCTCACATTTTAAATATAGTCTCTGCCTCCCAAGCAAATACCCATATTCAGAAGTTACTCCCACCTGAACCACCACCACTGCCACCACCACAGGATGCCTGGGCTTCCTGGAAGAACAGTGAAAAACCTTGTTGGTCATCCTCTCACCAGACACTGAGTGGGACCAGGTGGCAGGGCACATCCTCCTGATTGGAAACAATCTCCTCCACTCAGCTGTGTAAATCATGATGGCATCAGAAGGCACATGGTCTCTAACTAGTTGGGTTTCTCCCCATTTTTCATGAGTGAATCTGAAGTTTAAGCCCTACTCCCTACAGCCTTTCCCACATATGCTGGGAGCTGGGGTCTGGCCCATCCTTCAGGGAACTCTGAGCCTCCCTGGTGAGGTAAAAAAAAAAAATCAGCTGGGCTCAGTAGCTCAGTCTGTAATCCCAGCACTCTGGGAGACCAAAGCGAGTAGATTGCCAGAGCCAGCAAATTCGAGACCAGGCCAGGCAAGTTGGTGAGACCTCGACTCTACAATAAATAAAAAATAAACCGGGTATGGTAGCACACACCTGTAGTTCTGGGTACTTGGAAGACTGAGACAGAAGGATCACTGGAGCCCAGAAGGTTAAGGCTGCAGTGGCCGTGACCATGACACTGCACTCCAGCCTGGCAGCAGAGTGCGACTCGGGCTCAAAAAAATAAAATAAATAAAATAGAACACCTGGCCAGTACTCCTCAAAACCAAAAAGGTCATCAAGAATAAGGAAAGTCTGAGAAGCCATCATAACCTAGAAGAACCTAAGGAGACATGATAACTAAACATATCCTAGATGGGGTCATGGAACAGGAAAAAGACACTAAGAGAAAACTAAGAAAATCTGAATAAACAATGGCCTGTAGCTAAACATAGTATATTAATATTGGTTCATTAATTCTAACAAATGCACCACACTAATGTTAAGATGTGAATAATACGGGAAACTTGGCATTGGGGATGGGGGAACTCTGTGTAGGATTTTTGCAACTTTTCTGTAAATCTGAAAATGTTTTAAAGTTCAAAGTTTATTTTCAAATAATAATAAAGTGTTGAAAGCCAACCTATGATTCCCCAGTGGAACAGCAGCTGCTTGGGCAGATATCATGGAAGAAAATCTTACTCGTCAATCTTAAATGCTGCCTTTCAAACTATAGTAATGATAAAGTAAGAACTTGTCCATTTTTGTCTTTTTAAAATTGCTGTTTTAAATATCTATTACACAATCCACAAGAACTATTAATAATATGTACTTTAACAATTCTGGCTTGACTTATTTCTGATTCAAAAGGTAATACAATATTTGTTAAGACTTGAAAAGAAGAGGTTGTTGTCAAAATTATTTTGACCTTGAGAAATAGTATTGTTTGCAGAATTTCCCTTAAAAGAATTTTTGGAAATGACTCAGAATGCCCACGTACTCCACCACATTCTACCCTGTAGGAACTGTGATAGCAAAGCCGTAATTTCCAGTGACAGCTAGGTGCCATAAACCCAAAACAAGTAGATTCCATATCTCAATGTGCATATGCAAAGCCTTGCTCATTCTGTCCTGCAGTAACCTGTGAGTTTATAAATATATGTTACTTTGATCTTTACCCATCTTGTGTTTCTTGTGCTGCCATTGTTTTATGGGGACAGGGAGGATTTGAGAAGGGGAGCGATGTTATCAAAAGGAAATTTGGAGGAAAATTTTCTTTCTTTTTTTTTTGAATTGGCCTCTCACTCTGTTGCCCAGGCTGGAAACTTGACCTGCTGGGCTCAGGTGATTCTTCTGCCTCAGTCTTCCAAGTAGCTGGAACCACAAGCATGTGCCACCACATCCAGATAATTTTTAAAATTTATTGTAGAGACAAGGCCTTGCCAAGTTGCCAAGGCTGGTCTTGAACTTCTGGGCTCAAGAAATCCTCTTGCCTCTGCCTCCCAAAGTGCTAGGATTACAGGTGTGAACCACCATGTCTGGCTGAGAAGAAGCTTTTCTTGTTCTCAGTAGAAACATCTCAAATACATTAGTGTCAAATACATTAGTGTCTTGATTTGCCTATGTGTAGCACATAATGCATGATAATATAATCCAAGTTATAAATGATTTTCTATTGAAAGAAATGGGGAAAAAACCAAGCTGGAAAATGTCTTTGAAATACTGGAATATACACCATGAATCTTGTGCAGATGAGCCTAGCTCTGCAATCCTGGCATCTCCCCATTTTGTTGCACCTGCCATCTCTCCAGCTCTCTTGCTTCTTGGGCTTCTTCATTTCTTAGTCCTTGGCCCCTGTTCTCCACCCTTCACTGGCTTCTTCCTGGTTTCATTCTCTTCCGCATTCAGAGCATGACCTTCCCCTGTGTCTGAGTCAGTACAGAAAACCTGACCCCAAAGAGCCAGGGACAGGGAGGGTGCAGCATGACTTTTCTTGAGTACCCTGCATGTCTAGTCCTTTGTCAAGTGCTCCTTGTGGTTTACCTCATTTAGCTGGTGACAGTTTGGGCATTTCAAAAGGGAACAAGGATTAGAAGGCTCACGAAACAATCAGCCAATCAAAGAAGCTGCTGAACAACTGTGTGACTTCAGCTCATTTCTGAGCCCAGTCCACGCCCAGAGTAAGGCCTGCTGACATTAATCACTTGGGGCCATTTCCTCATTTTCCTGTGAGAGGTAGCTAGTGCATCAAAGGACCCCAAAGTAAAGCAAAATCCAATGGGTTGGCTCATCCTTAGAGGTTCTAACACTGTTCCCTTCCAAGAAGCAAGACCTAGGTTTCCAGAGCCAGCAGCGACTTCATGCTGGCAGTCTATGCAGCACCATGTATGCTGGGATAGACAAAAATGTCTGCTTGGGTTTATCACTGCCCTGTAGATTTACTAAGTCAGGAGTCCTCAACCCCCTGGCCATGGACCAGTATTAGAACTGGGCCACACAGCAGGAGTTGAGTGGCAGGTGAGTTAGCTAAGCTTTTTCTGTATTTACAGCTGTTCCTCATCGCTCACATTACTGCCTGATCTCTGTCTTCTGTCAGATCAGTGGCAGCATTAGATTCTCTTAGGAGCACAAACCCTATTGTAAACTGCACATGCAAGGGATCTAGGTTACACACTCCTTATGAGAATCTAATGATTGATGATCTGAGGTGGAGCTGAGGTGGTGATGCTAGCACAGGGGGTGGCTTAACACGAGCAGTGAGGTTTGACTGCACAGGGGCCATCGTAAATCAATTGCTTGCAGACTCATATCAGAACTCTATCCATGAGTGGCAAGTGAGTTGATGTACATCAATTGTACAGATGCATCTGGTGGTAGGCTTTAAGTCAGAATCTGACATTTATTTAGTCTGCATATGGCCTGCCTATTATTTTATTTACAACTTCCATCAGTGCCCTTTAAAAAATTTTATGATGAGTTGTATAATTATTTCAGCATATATTACAAGGTAATCATAATAGAAATTAAGTGCACAATAAATGTGCTTCAGTCATTATGAAACCATCCCCATCCACCCCTGGTCTGTGGAAAAAATTGTCTTCCATGAAACTTGCCCCTGATGCCAAAAAGGCTGGGGACTGCTGCGCTAAATGTTGTCTGCACATTCATTGATTCCTATAACCATGCAGACATGGCAGAATTAGCAACTGGTACTATTTCTACCACCCTCTCATGTCTAGGCCTGGCAAAGAGGTGGAAGGTGCTGAATTTGGAGTCTAAGGATCTGCTTTTGAATTTCAGACCATTGCTTATTAGACAGTTCAACAAAGATTAGTTACAAAAATGTTCAGAAATTTTAATGTGCTCATCTTGAAGAGAAAGTAAATATCCCTGTGTGTTGTGACACTCACGTGAAATTTCATGTAAAAGTGCTTTCTTAGGTGCTAAACTTATGAAGTGCTTCAGTAAAAATTCCTATAGAAGGTGCTTCTTGAGTAAACTTAGGTGCTATGCAGGCAGCTTTGGAACCATCAATTTCATCATGACATTCAAAAAGTGGTTCTTAATGCCTTTAGTGCCTGCAACTTGGCTTTGCTGATTGAATGTTAAAAAGAGGATTGAGCCAGATGTGGTGGCTCATACATGTAATCCTAGCACTTTGTAAGACTGAGGCAAGATGACTGCTTGAACCCAGGAGTTCAAGAGCACTCTAGGCAACAGAATGAGACCTTGTCTCTAAGAAAACAAAACAAAACAAAAAAACAAACATGGTTACAAGCATGCCTGTAGTCTCAGCTACTTGGGAGGCTGAGGTGGGAGGATTGCTTGATTCCAGAAGGTTGAGGCCGTGGTGAACTGTGACTGTGCCATGACACTCCAACCTCCTGGGCAACAGAATGAGACTCTGACTTATGCTCCCTGCCCCCACCAAAAAAAAGAGGGTTGAGAAAACCATGGCCTCTTGGTATCTGCAGGAATGTTATTAGAGGTATAGGCTCCATTGCTAGAAAGGAAAGCACTTGAGTGGGATGAGGCCATACCTATCCCTCACAATGTGTCAATCTATCAGTCTAAGTGAGAGGAAAGATGGGTAGGAGTTGATCTTTTAAATGAGTCAACCTTTTGGAGCAGGGAATATAGGAAGCTGGTGAGTTACAGGGGCCCTCTGCTACTAAACAAGTTGAGGTAGTCATCAGCACTGATCATTCTTTCCATTCTGAGTTTTAATTTTGCTGCCTTTTGGGGATCTTTTTTTATTTGTACAGTTAATTTTTTGTGTGTCCTGTCTAATAAATCTTTGTCTGCCTGAAGGTCATGAATATATGATTCTATACTCTCTTCTGGAAGCGTTATAGTTTTAGATATTCTATTTAGGTTTATTAGCCATCTTGAATTAATTGTTTTGTGTATGATGTGAGGTAAGGGTCAAGGTTTATTTTCTTCCATATGGACATTCAATTGTTCAAGCATCATCTGTTGAAAGAACATTCTATCCCCAGTGAACGCCATTGGTATCTGTCTCAAAAATCAGTAGAGAATCTATATGTGGATCTATTTCTGGTATTTTCTATTCTGTCCCATTGATCTTATCTTTATGTGAATACTAAGCCATCATAATTACTATAGATTCATAGAAGTGCTGGAAGAGTGTAAATTAACTACATCTTTTTCAAGATTGTCTTGGTCTTTGAAGGCCATTGTTTTTTCCACCAATGGTAAAATCAGACTAGTAGGTTTTACAAAAAAAAAAAAGCCTACTAGTCTTTTGGTTGGAATTGCTTTGAGTGTACAAATCCATTAGAGAAGAATTAATATCTTAATATTGAGTTTTCTGAAACATAAACTTGACTTGTCCTTCCTTTTATTCAGGTCTTTCTTCTTTAATGTTTAATGCTCAGTAATGTTTTATAGTTTTCAGTGTAGATATCTTGCACATATTTTATTAAATTTATTGCTAAATATTTCATGGGTTCTCTTGTTGCTATTATAAATGATATTTTTAAAAATGTATTGACACACAGTAGCATTTCTTTTTTTTTGGTATACGTTTCCATGTTGCATAGATACTTTCAAAAAAACTGGGATAACCTTAGAAAATGTAGGACACACCCTTATGGAACTTGGAACTGGCATTCAATTCCTAAAAAAAACCCAAAATGCATGAGTCATAAGAGAAGATAGACAAGTGGGACCTCATTAAACTGACAAGCTTCTGCAAAGCCATAGAAACCATCAAGAGAGCAGGGAGACAGCTCACAGACTGGGAAAAAGTATTTGCCAACTCCATGTCTGACAAAGGCCTAACATCTTGGATCTACAAGGAACTTAAATGTGCTGAAAAGAAAAAACAAACAACCCCATTACAAAGTGGGCAAATGATATGAACAGACACTTCACAAAAGAAGACATACGAGTGGCTAACAGACACATGAAGAAATGTTCAACCTCACTAATCATCAAGGAGATGCAAATTAAAACTACACTGAGATACCACCTAACTCCAGTCAGAATGGCCATTACCAATAACTCAAAAAATAACAGATGCTGGAGAGGATGTGGTAAAAAGGGAACACTTCTACACTGTTGGTGGGAGTGTAAACTAGTACTACATCTGTGGAAAGCAGTGTGGTGATTCCTAAAAGCTCTAAATATCGACCTCCCATATAACCCTGCAATCCCCCTACTGGGAATATACCCTGAAGAACTCAAATCACACTATGAAAAAGATACCTGCACACGTATGTTTATCGCAGCATTGTTCACAATAGCAAGAACCTGGAACCAACCATGCTGTCCATCAAAAGAGGACTGGATTAAAAAATGTGGTACATATACACGCAGCTATAAAAAAGAACAAAATCATGAGTTTCGCAGCAACCTGGATGGAACTAGAGTTTATAATACTGAGTGATCTTTCACAGCAACAAAGATCTGAATATCACGTTCTCACTCATAAGTGGACCTTGAACATCTATCGTAATACTATAAGAAAAGGATCAACAGTGGTGGGAATCTATGGGGAGGGCAGGGAGGGCAAGGGTGGTGGGATTAATGGTAGTCAATATCTGTCTGGGGACGGGGGGGACACCCCTTATCAACAAGAATGCCTGAACGATGCATATTTGTATACCTAACCCTTAACTGTACCCCACAATTTTAAAAAAACATATGTTTAGAAAAAACCTGGGATATAATTTACATACATTAAAAAAGCTTCTTAAGGTGTACAACTCACAGGGCCGCACAACTGTTGCCAATATCTGATTTTAGAACATTTCTATAATCCCCTACCAAGAAACCCCATATCCATTAGTAGTCTCCATTTTCCTCTTCCCCCAGTTCCTACCAAACACTCATTTGCTTTGCTTTCTGCCTTCTTTTTTTTTTTTTTTTTGAGTTGGAGTCTCACTCAGTCACCCAGACTGGAGTGCAGCAGCACACTCGTGGCCACTGCAGCCTCCACCTGCTAGGCTCAGGTGATCTTTCTACCTCAGTCTTCCAAGTAGCTGAAATTACAGGTATGCGCTACCACGCCCGGCTGATTTTTTGATTTATTTAGAGATGAGGTCTTGCCAAGTTGCCCAGGCTGGTCTCGAACCTGTGGGCTCAGGCAATCTTCTCACCTCAGCCTCCCAAAGTGCTGGGATTATAGGTATGAGCCCCCGTGCCTGGCCTTGCCTTTTATCTTATTAACTTACCTATTCTGGGCATTTTATATAAATGGAATCTTATAATATGTGACTTTTCACGTCTGGCCTTTTTTACTTAGCACAATGTTTTCAAGGTTCATCACATTGCAGCATGTGTCAGAATTTCATTCCTTTTTATGGTTGAATAATAGTTCATTGTATGAATAAACAATATTTTTTTAATCCATTCATCCCTTAATGGACACTTCTACCTTTTGGCTATTGTGAATAGTGCTGCCATGAATATTCATGTGTAAGTTTTTGTTTGAATACTTGTTTTCAGTTCTTCTGAGTGTAAATCTAGGAGTAGAATTGCTGAGTCATATAGTAATTCTATGTTTAACTTTTCAGACACCACCAAATTGTTTTCCATAGGGACTATACCAATTTACGTTCCCATCAGCAATGTATGAGGGCTCCAATTTTTCCATATAGTCACCAACACTTCTATTTTTTTTTTCTGCTTTCATTATAGCCAAACTAGTGGGTGTAAAGTAATATCTCATTTTGGTTTTGATTTGCATTTCTGTTATGACAAATAATGTTGAGCATTTTTTATGGCGTGTTGATCATTTATATATCTTTTTTTTTTTTTTTTTTTTTTTGAGTTGGAGTCTCACTCTGTCGCCCAGACTGGAGTGCAATGGCCGCTCCCAGCCACTGCAGCCTCGACCTGCTGGGCTCCGGCGATCCTTCCGCCTCAGCCTTCCGAATAGCCAGAATTACAGGCATGCGCTACCACGCCCGGCTAATTTTTTGATTTATTGTAGAGATGAGGTCTCTCCTGCCCAGGCGGGTCTCGAACCCGCGGGCTCAGGCAATCCACTCACTTCAGCCTCCCAAAGGCGCGGGATTACAGGCTGAGCCACCGAGCCCGGCTTCATTTATATATCTTTATTAGAGAAGTATTTGTTCAAGTCCTTTGGTCATTTTAAAATTGAGTTGTTTGCCTTTTTGTCATTGAATTATAAAGTTATTTACATATTCTGATACTAGACATTTATCAGACATATGATTTGCAAATATTTTCTCTTATTTTGAAAGTTATCCTTTTATTCTCTTGATAGTGTATTTTGGTGCACAAAACTTAAAATGTTGAAATCCAACTTACCTATTTTTTCTTTTGCTATCTGCGCGTTTGGTGTCATATCCAACAAATTATTGCCAAATTCAATGTCAAAGCTTTTTTCCTGTTTTCTTCTGAGGGTTTTATAGTTTTAGCTGTTACATTTAGTCTTTAATCCATTTTGAGTTAATTTTTGTATGTGATGTGAGGTAGGGGTCCAACTTTATTCCTTTGCATGTGGATATCCAGTTTTTCCAGCACCATTTGCTATAAAGACAACATTTTCCCATTAAATGATCTTGGTACCCTTGCCAAAAATCAATTAACCATCTATGTGAGGGTTCATTTCTGGGCTCTCCAGTTCATTTATCTATATATCTGTTCTCATGCCAGTACCACACTGTTTTGACTACTGTAGATTTTTAGTAAGTTTGGAAATCAGGAATTGTGAGTCCTCCAGTTTTGTTCTTCTCCAGATTATTTTGGCTCTTCAGTATCCCTTAATATTCCATTTGAATTTTAGAATGGATTTTCTATGTCTGTAAAAAATACTATTGGGATTTTGACAGAAATTGCTTTGAATCTGTAGATTGCTTTGGATAGTAATGTCATCTTAACAATATTGAGTCTTCTGATCTGAAAATAATATGTCCTTCCATTTACTTAGATATTCTTTAATTTATTTCAGCAATTTTTTTGTAGCTTTCAGTGTACAATTCTTTTTTACACAATGACTTTGTATCCTGAGACCCCATCAATTTACTTATTCATTCTAGACGGTTTTAATTCTTTTTTCCAAGTCTTTATGCCGAGTAACTCTCTTTTTTTTTTTTTGCCCTACTGTCCCAGTGAAGAGTGATGTCTAGTACAATGTTGAATAGAAGTGGTGAGAGTATACATCCTTGCCTTGTTCTCCATCTGAAGGTGAAGCTTGAATATTTTATTATTCTATATGATGAAAGCTGTAGATTTTAAAAAAATGCCCTTTATCAAGTTGAGGAAAGTCTCTTCTGTTCCTAGTGTGCTTAGAGTTTGTTTCATGAAGAAGTATTAAATTTTCTCAAATACTGTCCTTGTATCTATTGGGATGATTGTATGACTTTTCTCTGTTATTTGGATAACAAGGTGAATTATATTGATTGATTGATATTGAAATAACAAAAACAATCTTGCATTCCTAAGGAAAACTCCACTTAGTCATCTTGTATTATCCCTTTTAAAAAATGCTGGGTTCAGTTTGCTAATATTTTGTTAAGGATTTTTGTGTCTATATTCATGAGGAATATTAGTCTGTGGTTTTCTTTTCTTGTAATGTTTTTGTCTGGTTATGATATTAGGGTTGTGCTGGCCAAAAATTTTAAAAATTGAGAAATGGTTTGTTCCTCCTCTATTTTCTGAAACAGTTTAGGTACAATTGATATAATTTCTTCATTGCAAGTTTGATAGAATTTACAGTAAAACCATCTATGAAATTTCTGAAATTTCCTTTGCACATTCAATTTTAAAAAATCAACAGGGGCATCTTCAGATTTTCTGCTTCTTCCTGTGTCAGTTTTGGTAAGTTGTATTTTTCAAGGCATCATAATTTTGTTTAATATAGTTGCTGCCTTGGCATTCATTTTTAGGCCTGACATAAGTTGTTTGAAACCAGTCATACCCCATAGCCTTTGGCCTAATTAAAACTTTTCTTCCCTGTGTGGTTGTTTGTGATATAGCCCACTTGCTTTTCATTCCACTGACCCCAAAATTCAACACACCTTACAGCTGCTGACCATGATCAAACCTGATGGTCAACACCAGAGTCAAATAAATAAGGCCCCCCTCTCTGCACATGTTTTCTTTAAATTAACCAATCTACAACTCCCATGGGAAAGCCTAAAGGATAGCATTCATGGACTTTAATGAAGGCATAGTCCCATAAGCCCTCTTCCTCCTCCTCTCCCTTTCTTTGCAACCCTCACCAGCTAGTTGAACTCCCTACTACCTCTAGATTTTCCACCAGCTTCCTGTAGGCACCCTTAGTCTTGCTGGGGCCTGTAAGTAATAAATTCCTTCTGTTTCATGTATTTTGGTTTCATTCTTTATTATTTATTATTATTATTATTATTAGTGACAAGATCTCTCTCTGTCACCTAAGCTGGAGTACAGTGGCATGGTCATAGTTCACTATAACTTGGAACTTGTGGACTCCAGAAATTCTCCCACTTCGAACTCTCAAGTAGCTAGGACTATAGACAAGTGACACGATGCTCAGCTAATTTTTAAATTTTTTTTTATAGAGATAGAATTTTGCTATTTTCCCCAGGCTTGTCCTGAATTCCTGACTTTAAGTGATTCTCATACCTCAACCTCCCAAAGTGCTGGGATTACAGACATGAGCCACTGTACCTGGTCTTCATTTCTTTATTGTGTCTTACCTGATATACACTTGAACCTAACTTTCCCCAGTCATAGTTCTTCTAGAGCATGACTGTCTTGGTTTATGGCTACTTTGAAGAAAGGGACCTGAAGACCACATTACAAAGAAACCATAACAACAAAAATGACAACAGAAGAATTTGTCTATATAAGCTGTTGATATTTGTTACCATAAAGTTGTTTGAAAATCTTCTATTTAACCTTTCTATGTCTGCAGGATTAGTAATGATGACCTTTTTTTATTCCTTATGTTTGAATATGTGTTTTCTGTCTTGTTAACTTGCTCAATTTTATGTCATTTTTTATCAGCCTTAAGAATTTTCTTTTTTTTTTTGAGTTGGAGTCTCACTCTGTCACCCAGACTGGAGTGCAATGGCCGCTCCCAGCCACTGCAGCCTCAACCTGCTGGGCTCCAGTGATCCTTCTGCCTCAGCCTTCCAAGTAGCTGGAACTACAGGCGCACGCTAGTACACCCAGCTAATTTTTGATTTATTGTAGAGATGAGGTCTTGCCAAGTTGCCCAGGTGGGTCTCGAACCCACGGGCTCAGGCAATCCACTCACCTCGGCCTCCCAAAGTGCTGGGATTACAGGCTGAGCCACCGAGCCCGGCCAGAATTTTCTTTAGCATTTTTCAAAGCGTGAATCTGTTAGAGACAACTCTTTCCTTTTGCTTATCCAAAAATGACTTTATTTTGCCATAATTTTTAAAATATATCTTGGGTAGTTTACAATTCTAGGCTGCAAGAATTTTTATTTCAGCACTTTAAAGATTTTATTCCATTGTCTTCTTACATTCATTGTCTCTGATGCAATGTCAGCTTGAATTTTTTAAGTGGATAATGTGTCTTTCTTCTTTTGGCTACTTTACAGGGTTTAAATTTAGCTTTGGCTTTCAGTATTTTGACTACAAAGTGCCTGGATATGATTTTCTTTATATTTAGTCTGCTTATGACTTGTTCAGCTTCTTGGGTAGATGACCTTATGTTTGTGTTTACAACCAAACTATCATTAAAAGCTTGGATGCCTCTCCCCATAACCTTCCTGTAGGGCAGGTCTGCTTTTGTCTTACTTATAGTGGACCAGGAACTTGTCTCAGCTGGGGCTTTTGACTCAACCATGAAGAGCTCATCTTTACCCGAAGGTCAGTTAATCAAGGCTTCTTTGTATCTACCACTCATTCACTGAATAGCAAAGTATGATTTTTATTTCCTCTAGATTTATCTTGTCACCATGATAGTGAAAGCTTTTTGTATTCTTCTTCATCCTAGCCCTGAAGCAGAATTCAGGGTATTTCTTATTGTCCTCATTCTGAATACATGGAGGGGTTGTACTTTTTATCTTATAAAAGTTAAGTGTGGCCATGTGTCTTGATTGACCAATAAAAAGTGAAGGGCATGAAGTATGTTCCTTCTGGGAAGAATATTTAAGCCTTGTGCGTGATTGGCACCATCACTTCTCTCTGCATGGTCAACTGAATGACAACCCACCCTCCATCCCCTGCCAAAGATATCCATGTCTTAATTTATTGAGCTTGTAAATATGTTACCTTACATGGAAAAAAGCATGTTGCAAAGTAATTAAGTTAAGAATCTTGATACAGGAAGATTATCCTGGATTATCTGAATGGGCCTAATGTCATTACAAGGTTTCTTATAAGAGGGAAACAGAAGGGTCAGAATAAGGAAAGGTGACATCTTGGAATCAGAGGTTGGGAAAAGAGTGAATTATGAAGAGTGCTGGTTCTGAAGAGGCCATGAACCAAGGAATGAAGGTGGCCTCTAGAAGGTAGAAAAAACAAGAAAACAGATTCTCCCTTAGGGCCTCCAGAATGAAAACCATTTCAGACTCTGACCTCGAGAACTGTAAGACAGAGAATTTGTGTTGTTTTAAGCCACTTAAGTTTATGGAGATTAAACTAGTACACTCTGTTGTGAAAACAGCAATGCTCCAGGTGGGAAAGGCTCTGTCCGCCTGAATTCCTGAACATGATGGCACAAAGCATAGCAGAGCCCCCACCTGAACAGGATGGATGGAGTACAAGCAAGAAATATGGCTTTGTTTTTGTAAGTGATTGAGGTTTTCATTTTCACAGGTATTTGCTTTTACAGCGTAGCTCATATCAGTACAAATACCATCCAGTAGCATGTAAAGAATTTTATTCTGTCCAACTTTGCTGCGGGACTTGAAAATTTTTTCAATGGATCCTGGATTTTTCTTCAGGCCCTAGAAGTGATAAAACTTTGTACGATTTCAGCAGGAATCTTAGAAATGGTTTAGAATGAATTTAGCAAGTTGGTTGAGGACCTTGTATGTTCCATAGGGGATATACAGAGACTTATGATGTTCTGCTCCTTCTCTCGGGGAGAGGATAGTCTAATTGCAGGGAGAATCTGTGGATGCATGAAGACCAGGTAATGACGATTTGAGTGCATTTCAGAGGGCTCTGATAACAGTGAAGAAGAGTTACTATGGGAAAGAAAACTTGTTGAGATAAGACGACCTCTTTTAATCAGTAATGAGTTTTCTAATTGTTGCTGTTCAGTGGGGCAGAGAGCTGCAGTTATTGTTTTACCTTTTTAAGAACAAGTTAAGTGGTAAAAACAAAAAACCAAGCTGAAATCATAGGCTTCCACAAGCAGGTATGCTTCCAGGTCTCTCCTGGGGCCAGTATACAGATAACTCTGGCTCCTTTGCTTATCTGTGGAAGAGAGCACAAATATTCTTAAAGAGCAATTCACACATGCTGCTTATTGGAATGAGGACTTTGCAGTTTGCAGAAAGATAAAACGTGTCCATTGCCCCAGACCTTAAGGCAGTAAGGAGCGTGTCATATTTTAGAGATGTCTTTCTTTCTTTTTAAAGACACATAGTATCACTGTGTCACCCAGACTGGAGTGCAATGGCACAATCATAGTTCACTACAGCCTGAAACTCCTGGGTTCATACAATCATCTTGTTTCAGCCTCCTTAGCTGCTGGAATTACAGGGACATGCCACCATGCCTGGATAATAACTTTTTGTAGAGACAAAATCTCACTATGTTGCCCAGGCTGGTCTCAAACTCCTGGCCTCAAGCAATGGAACCTCCCCACCCCCCACCACTAGCCTTCTAAAGCACTGAGATCATTGAGTGATGTGAGCTACTACACCTGGCCAGAGATTTCTCTTAAAATCTGTCCAGGGGTGATGGCTCATACTTGTAATCCCAGCACTTTGACAGACCGAAGCGAGAGGATTGCTTGAGCCCAGGTTTGAGACCAGCCTAGGCAACAGAGCGAGAGCTTGTCTCTACAAACATAAAATAAAAAAATAAATAACTAGTTGGGCATGGTTGTGCGCACATGTAGTCCCTGCTACTGGGGAGGCTGAGGTGGAAGCATTGCCTGAGCCCAGAAGGCTGAAGGTGTGATGACCCATGATCATGTCACTACCCTCCAGCCTGGATGATGGAGTGAGACCAGAAAAAAATAAAATAATAGGCTGTCTCAAAATAAAAATAGGCTGGATGCGGTGACTCAAGCCTGTCATCCCAGCACTTTGGGAGGTGGAGGGTAGAGGATTGCCTGAGCCCAAGGGTTCGAGATCAGCATGGGCAACTTGGCAAGACCTTGTCTCTACAATAAAAAAAAAGAATAAAAAAAAAAATCATAGGCTACTGTACCTCAAAAGAGTGTAATGAATTATCTCATCTAATGGCTTGTGTGGACCAGAGGATCCGGGTCAATCCTGGGTATAGGAATGTACCTTCTAGATTCTGAAGTGTATGATCCTAGGGGCTGGACTGAGCTGGGGAGACCTTCAAGGGAAGTGACAGCTGAACAGATAAGGAAGGAATATCCCAGGGGAGAGGGAGGCTAGATGTCCTCTTGACTGACAGATGTCCAGAGACTGACTGTAGTTTGGGCTCTTTGTCATAAAGCCTGTCCTGTCGCTGTGTGGCACTGGCCACATGGCCTAAAGGGGCTTGGAGAGCCAGGAAGTGAGGGGCCTGCCTGATGACCAATGCCTGATCCAGACCCCATGTGGGCATCTTTCCACTCTTCCTTGACAGCCTGTGAAGACTTGATCTGTGGACCTCGCTTACCTACCCCAGGGCCTTTGCTTTGGCTCTTCTTTCTGCTTGGAAGGTTCCTACACCAAATGTCCACTGGCTCACTCCTGCCCTTCCTTCTTTCCTCAAATGTCACCTCCCTGTGAGGCTTTATCTGACCATAGCTGGGCCTGCCCCACCTACCCTGCCCTTCCTTTTTTTCAGTTTCTGTCATCTCTTCTTCCAGAGCTCCTCTCTACCCTTCTGGAATGCAGTATAATTTTTTTCTTGGGACCATTCTGGTTTGCTCATTGATGGTCTCTAGCGTGGTACCTGCCTGGCACAGCCTAGGGGCTTCCTAGGGCCTGTTGAATGAACAGAAGGGACATTTCCAAATACTGCCCTTTGAGAACAGAATATTCCATGGCCAGTTCAGGTGGCTGAGGAGGCTGGTGTAATTCACAGAATTTAAATTAAGGCTGTCAACACTACATAAGAGACTTCTGACCCCTATTTGTAGCTTCCAGTTATATCTTTTTTTTTTCTTTTTGAGTCAGGGTCTCACTCTATCACCAGACTGGAGTGCAGTGGCACAATCATGGCTCACCGCAGCTTCAGCCTCCTGGGCTGAGGGGAATCCACCCTCCTCAGCCTCCCAAGTAGCTGGGACTACAGGCACCTGCCATCACGCCCAGCTTATTTAAACATTTTTTTTTCTTTTGTTGAGACAGGATCTCATTTTGTGGCCCAGGCTGGTCTCTAACTCCTGGTCTCAAACGACCCTCCCGCCTGGCCTCCCAAAGTGCTGGGATTTCAGATGTGAACCACCATGCCTGGCCAAAATCATTTGTATCTTCTTTTAAAACATTGTGACTTTTTCCAAAGGCCTGAGTCTTCTCGGCTCCCTCCCACCTGGGTAGAAGCAAACATCTCATTTCTGTGACTGGGAGAACTGACTATGGAGGAGGAGCTGGGTTGTCACCCTCACCCCATGTGACCAGGGGTCATTCATCTCTGTTTAAACTGCTTCTTGCATTGTCCCTTCCAGAGGGACAGGAGAGAGAGGATTATAGCTCCTGCTCCCCCCCGATACACGCTCATATACACACTTCCACAGAGAGCCATGGGCTCTGGGG
This sequence comes from Cephalopachus bancanus, assembly GCA_027257055.1. Taxonomy (NCBI): domain Eukaryota; kingdom Metazoa; phylum Chordata; class Mammalia; order Primates; family Tarsiidae; genus Cephalopachus; species Cephalopachus bancanus. The sequence goes on along the minus strand of JAPVLO010000242.1, from coordinate 1,877,775 downwards.
ACACACTGCTCAGACATCTGCCACAGTGTGTGTCACCCCACCTGCTCCCCCAGCCTCTATGCAAAATGGCAAGGCAAGGCGGCTCCTGTCCCATCCACACCTAGGGACTAGGCCAGGACTACAGGCCTTTGGGCACAGTGAGACCCAAGGCCAGTAATTCAGTAATTTTTCCATCATTTTAGGTCGTGCTTGCAGCCTCCAGGGTCATGGCCAATTGCCAGAAGGACTCATGCCACAGCCCTCATTGCCAACATGCACACACACCACATGCAGACACACACATCAACACACAGGCACACACATGCCCGCCTTCCTGGTTTGCTCTTCACTCAGCAGCAGCAAGGGCAACAGGCCTCTGATCTTGGTCACCAGACACATGGTGGATCTTTCAGAGTCTAGGTTTCAGACAGACACCAGGGAGGCACCGTGCCAGTGAGGGAGATGCGGCCGGGGTTGTCAGTCCAGGAGCAGGTTTCCCGTGGTGCTGTGACATGAGGGGAATAATCTCCCAGGTCTCTACTCCTGGGACTTCTCTTTTCCCTTCTTGGGCTCCATGTATGGGATCTCAGGCAAGTGCCCCAGCAACCCTGCAGGCAGATGGCACTCACTGTATGGTCTCCACAGCACGGGAGAGGGGAGGAGAGATAGGACTCCTAGCCTTTTGCATTAGGCAAGTGGGCTATCCACAGCACACCACCAGGTCACCCCTCCTTCCTGTCCAGCCCTCCAGACTGAGGGCCAGCACACAGCTCCTGTATCTGCACATCAACCTGAGTGGCCGTGGGGGTCGTAGCTTGATGTGGAAGGAACTTGCATAATGTGACATTCCACATTCTTGGCCAAGCTCTTGCCAGGGCAGGGGTACTCCAGGCACATTGACTCTTTTGTGGCTCCAGCCCCCACCTGGAGCAGCAGACTGTTCCTCAACATGGTTCATGAGCAGACTTTAACCGAATGGATGCCTGGGGCTGCTCTGGACTTCTTTCAGTCAGAGGAATGGGATGCCATGTCCTGGGGAGCTGTGAACGATGTCCCTCCAAAATCCATATGTGGATGCCCAGCCCCGACTGTAACTGTAGGGTCTATAAGGAGGTAATTAAGGTTAAGTGGGCCAGTGATCTGACAGGATTAGTGTTCTTATAAGAAAAGACACCAGCCAGATGTGGTGGTTCACACCTGTAATCCCAGAATTTTGGGAGGCTGAGATGAGATGATTACCTGAGCCCAAGGGTTCGAGACCACCCTGAGCAACATGGTGAGACCACATCTTTATAATACATCAAAAAATTAGTTGGACATGGTGGCGCACACTTGTAGTTTCAGCTACTTGGAACACTGAGGCAGAAGGATCACCTGAACCCAGCGGATTGAGGGTGTGGTTGCTGTGAGTGTGTCACTGCACTCCAGCCTGAACAACAGAGTGAGACTCCAACTAAAAAAAAAAGAAAAAGAAAAAGAAAGAAAAGACACCAGAGAGTCTGCTCACTAAGGAAATGCCCTAAGGGGAAGGAGGCATCTGCAAGTCAGGAAGAGAGCCCTCACTAGAAACTGAATCAAATTGGGCTCGGTGGCTCAGCCTGTAATCCCGCGCCTTTGGGAGGCTGAGGTGAGTGGATTGCCTGAGCCTGCAGGTTCGAGACCCGCCTGGACAATTTGGCGAGACCTCATCTCTACAATAAATAAAAAATCAGCCAGGCATGGTAGCACATGCCTGTAATTCCGGCTACTCGGAAGGCTGAGGCGGAAGGATCGCCGGAGCCCAGCAGGTCGAGGCTGCGGTGGCCGGGAGCGGCCACTGCACTCCAGTCTGGGCAACAGAGTGAGACTCCAACTCAAAAAAAAAAAAAGAAACTGAATCAGTCAGAAACTTCAACATAGACATTCCAGCCTCCAAAACTGTGAAAAAATAGATTTCAGTCAATCAAGCTCTCTACTCTGTGATATTTTGTCATGGTCACTTGATCAGGATAACATAGGAGCCACCATGAGACTGGCCAGTATGACTTGGATCCAGGCTCTGGGGCCTCTGAAGGATTCTGGGGAAAATGGTCCCCACTGCAGTTCCTTGATGTACAGCTGCAGACCTAGGTAGGTACCTGCCTTTCTTCCCGTCCACGGCCTGTGGTGCTCACTAACCACTTATAGCTTAGTTACTGAAGACTTCCTGAAAATGGGTTTCTCCTGTAACGTGATAATCTTTTCCAGAGACTGACTGAAGTTTCATTGAAGTCATCAGTTTAGGACATGCTTGCAGCCTCATTGAAGATTGACAGAAACCTACAATAAATCTATCTTCCTCAGACCCTCACCCTCAGCCGCAGGACACTGTGAGGAGACCTTGTAGTTCTGGTGATGCCCTAGGGCACCGAGGAAGCCTGGGGCTGCCAAGACAGGTCCATGTGCACATGGTATAGCGTGGGTCTGGGCAGTGGCAGGCTGAACTCGGTTAGAGAGCAACACCGAGGCCTGCACAGGCCACTTCCCAGACCCAGACACCCTTTCCTTCTTCCAGTTGTGGGGCTGAGGCTCTCTGGTCTGGGGAGTCATTGCTCTCTGCTGAGCATGGTGGTTTACTATACTAAATCTGCAGCTGTGTCTCCACTATGCTTCTGGGCTGAGGCCTAGCTGGTTTAGTTAGTGTAATTGGTTTAGCTTCAGGTCAGGGAACAAGGGGAAAGAAAAGGTAGAATAACATAGGGGAGAGAAAAGAGTAGGGAAGAAAAGTGGGGAACTGAGCTGGGTGCAGTGGCTCACACCTGTAATCCCAGCACTTTGAGAGGCTGAGGCGGGAGGATTACTTGAGCCCAGATGTTCGAGACCAGTCTAGGCAACATAGCAAGACCTCATTTCTACAAAAACACACAAACAAACAAATAAACAAACAAATAAATAAACACATAAATACATAAATAAATATACCAGCTGTGGTGGTGTATGCCTGTAGTCCCAGGTACTTGGGAGGCTGAAGTGGAAGGATTGCCTGAGCCCCCAGAAGGTCAAGGCTTTGGAGAGCCATGATCATTCCATATACTCCAACCTGGGAAACAGAGTGAGACTTTGACTCAAAATTTAAAAAAAGAAAGAAAAGTGGGGAACAGGAGTCACAGGAGTCAGAGCACAGAGGCCTTTGAATTTTACAGTGCCAGGCAGTGTACACAGACACGCGTACACAATGATGCCCAGGCCATCTCTCCAGTGTTTGGTTTCCCTCTTTGGATGATGAGACATGTGAGTCCCCAACACTCAGAGCCCCCACACTCCGGACATCCACCCCACGAAGCGATGCTTTACTGCCGGGCCAATGGTAGAGAGGAAGAGTGTTTGTTTATGGAGACAAAGAACCTCTGAGTCTTGGCTCATTTTAGGTTGTTTGTAAAAATTTTTTCAGCCCAGTGTTTTTTTTTTAAAAAGCAGTACAATAGTCAGGCTGACATCATCTGGCATTACTGGGAATGCCATAAACATTTCCATCTGGAGTCAGGCCAAAGCATTATTTTACAATATAACTTTAATCATTTCTTCCAGCATTCACTTAATCAGTTCCAATGTCAAGCAAATCCTCAACATGAAAGAAACCAATATACTAAGAAATAAACACATTTATGGCACAAATAATAACCACCACCGCCCCCAGTCAGGCTAAGTACATAAGGTTCTGGATTTCTTCCAGAAGCTTCCACAGAGCCCAGGAATGTTTTTGCCATTCACTTGCACAGCTGAGCTGGCCAGTTGCCATGACAGGGAGCTCTGTTTATTTGCATTGTACTTTGTGGCATGAAATACAGTTCTGTCTTGATCCTTCTGCCCGTGGGGCTCCCAGAATGTTTCAAACTAGAATCCTTTCTGCTCATTTGCAAGGAGACTTGCTCTCTTGGGACTGGTGGGTGCCTGGAAACACCGCCAAGGAGGTGGAGGTCTGCTTGGACCGCAGCTCTGCTCGGTCAGCTCATAAATCAGGAGAGTTTCTGGAGTGAAAGCTCTCTTGTGCTAGTAGGTTTGGTTTAGGGATAGAACTGATTTGACTTTTGGACTCTGTGATTTTCTTGTAAACCTAGCCAACTGCTTCATGTGGAGATTTATGCACAGGCCTTGTCTTGCCATCATCACCACATTACGCAGTTTGTGGGCACGTTGGCCTTTGTGTGGCCTGGTGATCCCAGCAAGCTCTCTCTCGACGGAGGCCTGACTTCAGATCTGGTGTCTGCATCAGTGGTCCCAAAAGGTAAGCAGCGTAAAAGTTATCAGATATTTGGGGGAAGGTTACAGTTCAAAACAGAATAGCCAGAGCTTCTTGAAAAAGTTAATATACCAGTAATAGGCAAACCATCAATTGTACTCTCTGCATCCATTCCAGGGAAATAAAAACTTGCACTTGTGCTAAGATTTACACATGAATTTTCATAGCAACTTTATTTGTAATAACCCCAAACTGGAAACAACCTAGCTGTCTTTCCATGGGAAAATGTTTAAACAAACTGTGGCATATCCATACCATGGAATACTACATAACAATTAAAAAGAAACCGACAATTGACCCAATCAACAACCTGAAGAATCTCCAGGGAATTGCTGAGTGAAAAAAGCCAATCCCCAAAGTTTACGTGCTATATGGTTCCTTTTATATAAAATTCTTAAAATAATAAAATCACAGAAATGAAGACAAGATGAAGGATTATCAAGGATCATAGAGGGAGTTACCTAAGGTCATGGAGGGGATTACTAAAGGTCATGGAGGGGGTGGGGCAGGAAGGAAGTGTGTAGCCAAAAAAGGTGACACAGAGAACCTTGTGGTGATGGAAATGTCCAGTATGTTGGCTGTATCAATGTCAACATCCTGGTAGTGCGTTTTACATAGGTTGACAAGATGTGGGTTTTGGGGAAAACTGGGTAAAAGGTACTGGGAAACTTTCTGTATTCTTACAACTGCATGAGAATCTACAATTATCTCACAATAAAAAGTTTACTTTAAAAAATTGGGTGGCCAGCCAGGCACAGCGGCTCATGCCTGTAATTCCAGCACTTTGGGAAACCAAGGCAGGAGGATTGATTGAGTCTGGGAGTTTGAGACCAGCCTAGGTAACATAGCAAGACCTCGTCTCTACAAAAATAAAACAAATTAGCCAAGCATGGTGGCACATGCCTATAGTCCCAGCTAATTGGGAAGCTGAGGCAGGAGGATCACCTGAGCCCAGGAGGTTGAGGCTTTGGTGAGCTGTGATTGTGCCACTGCACTCCAGCTTGGGTGACAGAGTGAGCCCTCTCACTCAAAAAAAGGCCAGGATAGCTCACATCTCTAATACCAATACTTTGGGAGACTGAGGCAGATGGATTGCTTGAGCCCAGGACCTCAAGACCAGCCTGGGCAGCATAGTGAAACCTCATCTCTACCAAAAAGTTAGCTGAATGTGGTGGCACCTGCCTGTAGTCCCAGCGACTCAGGGTGCTGAGGTGGAAGGATCACCAAAGACCAGGAGGCTGAGGCTGCCATGAGCTGTGATCATTATGATACTGCCACTACACTCCAGTCTGGGCAACACAGTGAGATTCTGATTTAAAAAAAAAAAAAATCAGATGGCCAAAATAGGCACATTGAGAGGGTGATATTTGAACTAAGACTTGAAAGAGGTGAAGGGGACAGACATGCATGTATCTAGAGAGACAGTGTCTGAGGTGGAGGCCCCACTGCATGAGAGGAACTGGTTGACTCAGGGCCCCAAGGGATCGCTGTGGTGAGCATAGAAGATGCATCAGAGAGTCAGATGGGGCCAGACCCTGAGGGCCCCAGTAGGCACAGTAAGCTCCCGGACTTTCATTCTCTGTGGTCTGGGGAGTCACAGATGGTTCTGAGCCACACAGTGATGTGGGCTGACTTCTGCTTTTCTAAATTTTTTTTTTTTTTTTGCAGAAATATGGCTTCACTATATTGCTCAGGCTGGTCTTGAACTCCTGGGGTCAAGCAATCCTCTCGCCTTGGCCTCCCAAAGTGCTAGGATTACAGGCATGAGCCACCATGCCCAGCCGGCTGACTTCTGTTTTAATAGACTCCTGCTAGACCATAGGGGCTGGATCATAGGGGCCAACAGGGGCAAAAACTGGCATTGCTGTTTCCCTCAAGCAGCTCACCTTGGAAGTGGGCAGACCAGTAAATAAAATAATGAGGAATCATAATGATGTGATGAGGCAAGCAAAGAATGGCCTGGGGAAGGAGACAATATGGCTCCCTTAAGAAGGAAGGTGACACTTAGGGGAGGCACGATGTGGGGGAAGGAGCCAGTTAGAGAGTTCCCAGCAGAGGGACAGCCTATGCAAAGGCCCTGAATTGGGCAGGAGGCAAGACCTGGCTGAGAGATGCTGTCACTTGTCAATGTTCTGAGGTCGAGTGATCCTCCTGTGCCAGCCTCCTGAGTAGCTGGGATTATAGGAACACACAACGCTTGGCTAATTTTTTAAAAAAAATTTATATTTTTTTTGGTAGAGATGAGGTCTTGCTATGTTGTCCAGGCTGGTGTTGAACTTCTGGACTTGAGCAATGCTCCCACCTCAGCCTCCCAAAGTGCTGGAATTACAGACACGAGCCATGGTGCCCGACTATCCTGTCATTTCTCTCACAGAGTCACAGAGTACGCTGGGCTAGCACTTCCCTAGTGCCCAAGATCAGCTGTGATCTCACAGTAAATGTATTAGTCTATTTGCATCGCTATATATATTTAAAAAACAAACCCTGAGGCTTGGTAATTTATAATGAAGAAAGGTTTATTTGCCTTGCAGTTCTGCATGGCGCTGACATCTGCTTGGCTTCTGGGGAGGCCTCAGGAAGCTTTTACTTAGTTGTGGCAAAACCTCATCTCTACATAAATGAATACATGAATAAATAATAAATAAATAATAGCCAGCTGTGGTGGTGCACACCTGTAGTCCCAGCTACTTGGAGGCTGACGTGGAAGGATCTCCTGAACCCAGGAGGTCGAGGCTGCGGTGAGTTGTGATCATGATCCTGCACTGCAGCCTGGGTGATAGAGTGAGACTCCGACTCAAGAAAAAAGAAAGAAAGAAGAGAGGGGATCAGGAGTCACAGGAGTCAGAGTGGGCGGCAAAAGGCAAGGGAGTTGGCATGCTATGGGACGAGATCATAAGCCAACGAGAGGAGGAGGTGCCAGACATTTTTCAGCAATGCACTCGCATGAACTAATAGAGAGAGAACTTGCTCATTTCCAGGAGAAAGGCACCTCAGCCTCCCAAAGTGCTGGGATTACAGGCATGAGCCACCACACCCAGCTTCTTCTCCTAGATTCTGACAACCCCAGGCATCCCTTGGTTCATGGTAGCCTAACTCCAACCTCTGCCTCCATGTCCACATACTGGCCTTCCTCTGTGGCTGTGTGCCTCTGTGTCTTCCCATCATCTTCCCTCTTCCTACAAGGACACCAGTCATGTTGAATGTGGGCCCACCCTGATGACTTCATCCTCACTAGTTACATCTGCAAGGACAGTATTTCCACATAAGGCTACATCCTGAGGTCCTGGGGGTTAGAACTTCAAAGGATCCTTGTGGAGAACACAATTCAGCTTGTAATCATGCCATATCAGGAAAGGGGTGAGAAAGGCCTGGGCAGCTTTTGCTCTGAAGGATCACATCACAAATTTTGCACCAGAGAAGCCATTCTGAGCTCATGTCCACACCCTGGGTCTGCTGACTCTGAACCACTCCCATGAATACCTTTAAAAACAGGCTTGAATCTGAGTGCTTCTGTGATTGATTTTGTGTAAAAATTATTTTTACGCTCCTAAATATCAGGACATTTTTGTTAGTGGTGCAATGCTTTACAGTCACGCAGGCCCCTTCCCTCACCCTGCGGCCACCATATCTTTCAGCTGGGAAGTCAGTGGGGGTAGGTGAGGGCAGACCAGATCACAGAAGTCCCAGGAAGCCAGCAGAATGAAGATTGGCTTGGGGAGGAGTAGGGAGCCATTCACATCACAGTCAGGGTCTCATGCAGGAAACACAGGGTTTCCTAGGGCAGGGCAGGACAAAGGTGACAAATCAGGAGGTATCTGGAGGTGAAGTAGAGGCAAAAGGGACAGGAATCGGGATTCTCAAAGGTTCAAATAGATCACCTAATATTCTCAGACTTGGGGAGACAAAAATGAGTATTGGACCCTCCTGGGGAAAGATGTGTTGGCCAGTGATGACAACAAGAGCATGCCAGAAAGACAAAGAAGGAGAACACCAAGTAGAAAGGGAAGCTTAATGGCTTCAAACTTCTCAAGCTACACCCAGAGGCAAGTGTGTGGTGGGTTTTCAGTTTTGGTTGTTGTTGTTTTGTTTTTTTAGAGATACAGTTTTACTCCATCACCCAGGCTAGAGTATAGTGGCACGATCATAGTTCACAGCACCCTCAAACCCCTAGGCTCAAGTGATCCTCCTGCCTCAGTCTCCCTAGTAGCTAGGACTACTACAGGCATATGCCACTCCACCTGGCTAATTTATTAATTTATTTTTAGAGAAGAGATCTCACTATGTTGCCCGGGCTGGTCTCCAACTCCTAGACTCAAGCAATTCTCCTGCCTTGGCCTCCCAAACTGCTGGGATTACAGGCATGAGCCACTGTGCCTGGCCCTCTGTGGTGGTTCTTGAAGGAAGGCTTTCTTCTTCAGATGTGCTCTTCATCCTCTTTAGAAGCAGCTCTCTACCTTACTTCCAGGGTTCTGGATGCCTCAGTCTCCCCAGGTGACCATGAGGTCTTAGAGGCCAGGACTAGCTGTCCTCCTGGCTTTGCAGCCCCTCTTCCTACATCCTCATCCAAATCAGGGGCCATTGGAATGAGCTAGAAAGGAGGAGAGGGCTGAAAAGGATCCAGGGGAAGTGGTCTGGCTGGGAGCTTGAGATGGGCACAGTCCTGGAAAACACTTTCTCCTGGTACCATGGACATTACAACTGAATCCATTTAAAAGAAGATGGCAGATATATAAATCATGACTTCAAAATTCCCTCAGCCTCTCACAGAACACCAGGGAAATATTTATATTATGCCTCAATAACAACCAGGGTCAGGAATAAATTTGGAATATTTTAATTTAGACTCCAGTTAATTCACATGCTTGATGCTAAATTAAATGCTCGAAATAATTTCCTGCTGTGAAAACATCAGGCTCTTGCTATTCAGATAAATAGGTTTTTTAAATCCAAGACTTGAAATCTTGAGAATTATCTCAAATTGCCTTTTGAAAAAGCTTTTCTGTTTCTGATCATAAAATGTCAAAGCCACGCTATTATGAACCTCTGTTTTTCTAAATTTAGCTTTACTTATTAGTACTCATTCATATCGAAATCAATAAGATGTCACGCTTAAAATAATGAAGTGCATTTCTTTGGAAATACATACACTGTACATAGATGGGACTTCCAGCTATGAAAAAGTGAAGAGGTCAACAAATCCTCACCCCTTGAAACAACAATTAAACTGGACAGAATTGTCAAAAACAATCATTTCAGGACTCTGGAAGTTGACTATAGGCAAACAACAAATTGAGAAACTTATATTCACACACACAAACAACAATGGAGATTCAAGTAAAAGCAAAGGGAATGTATGGCATTCTTGCTGGAACTGCCTCTGCTGTCCAGCCCAGCCCAGCGCAGTCAACATGGTTATTTGACCAAGACAGGCCTGGCCTTCACTGGATTTGGAGTGAAGAATGGAAACCCACAGCCAGCAGCGAGTGGGAAGAGCTTGCAGATCTCCTAGCCTGAAGTGTCAGTCCCGGTTGGGATGAGCAATATGGGACTACCCAGAATTTAACAGGAAGATCCGGGAAACGAGCTGGCATGGAGGGCTTTAAGCATTCCACATGTCCTTAGCTATCCGGGAGGCTGTGTGCGTGTACAGTGGAGACCCAAGAGAGCCTGGTGTAAAGTTACACCTGGGGGAGAGTTGAAAACTGCTCCAAAGTTGAATACATTCCTCAGTGCAAACACAGATCCCCCAGCAGCAGAGTGCAGTGTTTGAACACAACCCCTGACCAATCACTGAGTGACCATTAAGCTATGCAGACACAAAGGCAGCCCATAAGAAGCCAACCCCTTCCCCTCCCCCACCAAAATAACACTTTTTTAAAAAATAGAGCAGAACTATCAGCAGATGCACACTGAAACATGACAGATTCTGTCTGCAGCTCAAGTCTGGGTGAGTTATAAACAAATATAAAGCAGCAGCAGCCAAGACTCTTAGAGGATGAAAGGAAAACTGAATCCAGAATTGTTATGATATATTATCTGAAATATCTAATTTTCAACAAAAGTTTATGAGTCATGCAAAAAACTAGAGACATGTGATCCATACTTAGGAGGAAAAAGTCAGTGGAAACTGTCTTTGAGTGCTCCAGATGTTGGATTTCACAGAAAAAGACCTCAAAGCTGCTATTTAAAATATGTTTTAAAAAATTCAAAGGAAACCATACTTAAAGAATTTAAGGAAAATATTATTAAAATGACTCAACGATTTAAAATATCAATAAGAAAATATAATTTTAAAAAAGAACATGGCCAAGCCATGGTTCCTGGCTTTGGCCCCCTCCCCTACCTTGGGGAGGTGAATCTCCTCTTTCTCACTCTTTCTCTAATTTACTTTCTAAATAAACTATATTTTCTAATTTAAAAAATAAAATAAAAAAGAACAAAGTAGAAATTTTACAGTTGAAAAATACAATAATAATTTTTAAAATTGACTATATGAGACAGACAGTAGATTTGAGTTATCAGAAGAAAGAATCAGTGAATTTAAAGATAGACTGCTATCCAGTCTGAAGAATAAAAAGAAAAAGATTGAAGAAAAATGAACAAAGTTCTAGAGACCTATGGGACAATATCAAGCATACCTACTGTGTAATGGGAACTTCATAATGAGAGGAGAGAGGAAAAGGGCAGGAAAAATTTTGAAAAAAATAATTACTTAAGACCCCGCTTCCCAAATTTGATGGAAAAATTAATCTACAGATCTAAGAATCCTAATGAACCATAAGTAGGAAAAACACAAAGACATCTTCACTTAGTCACGTTAAACTGTTGAAAATAAAAAGCAAAGAGGAAATCTTGAAAACAGCAAGAGAAAAGTTAATCACCTGTAAGGGAACAACAATAAAAATAATGGCTAAATTCTCATTAGCAACAATGGAAGCCACAAGGCAGTAGAATGATACATGCGAAGTGCTGAAAGAAACATTTATCAGCCAAGAATTCTATATCCAGCAAGTGTATCCTTCAAAACTAAAAGTGAAGTAGACATTCTCAGATAAACAATGACTGAGATCATGTATAAGTAACAACCTGCCTTATCAAAAAATACTAGAGAAAGTCCTTCTAGATGAATGGAAATTACTCCAGTTGATAACTTGAATCTACAAGAAGACTGAAAATGGTTAGTATGTGGGTAAGCATAAAAGACTTAATGAGTATAAAGTTTTGTGTATTATTTATTTAAATGGCATAATAGTATATAAAGAAACTGAATTGTTGAGTTTATAACATTTATAGATGTAGTAATATGTGACACTTGTAGCACAAAACTGAGACTAAGGTAAAGCAGAAAGAGCTATATTGGAGGAAAGGTGCTATATCTTACTGGGTTGAGTTATTAATTATTTTAGCTGAGGTAGGTTGTGATATGTTAAAATGCATATTGTGGTCCCCAGAGCAAATACTAAGACAATAGCTCAAATTGTAGTTTAAACATCAACTGAGAAATTAAAATGCTATACAGAATTATTTGCCTAACACAAAGAAGGGAGAGAAGGAACAATAGTGAAACAAAACAAACATAAAACATATAGAAAATAAATAACATAATGACACATAATCTAACCATATTAATAATTACATTAAAGGTGAATGGAATAAATATTCCAGTCAAAATCACAGATTCTCATACTGAATAAAAAAGCAAATCCAGCCAGGTACAGTGCCTCAGGCCTGTAATTCCAGCACTTTGGGCGGTTGAGGTTGGGGAACTGCTTGAGCCCAGAAGTTGAAGACCAGCCTAGACAACATAGTGAGACCTCATCTCTGTTAAAATAAAAAATAAACCAGGTATAGTCATGTACACCTGTAGTCCCAGATACTTGGGAGGCTGCGGCGGAAAATCACTTGAGCCCAGGAGGTTAAGGCTGTGGTGGGCCATAAGCGTGTGACTATATTTCAGCCTGGGTGACAGTCTAAGACCCCGACTCAAAAAATAAAAATAAAAACATACACTCACACACACACACACACACACACACACACACTACACTTGCAATTTGTTGAAAACCAAGAGATATCTGCTGTCATCACTCTTATTCAACATAATACTAGGGGTTCTAGTCAGTACAAGAATACAAGAAGGAACAATCGAATGTATTGCATATAAATTGGAGAAAAAAGGCGAAAATATTTTTTTAATTCACAGAAAGCATGATTCAGTATGTAGAAAAGCTTTTTACATATATCTATACAGCATATATATATATATATATATATGTATATATAAAATGTACATGCTGGTATTAAGTTTGGTAAAAGATCAATATTTAAAAAAGATAAATATTTAAAATATCAAATTTTTCTATATATGCAGAATAAACAATCCAAAAATGAAAATCCCATTCACAAAAGAATCCAAAAGAATAAAATACCTATGAGTAAACTTAACTTAAGAAATGCAAGACTTGCTGGGCTCGGTGGCTCAGCCTGTAATCCCGCGCCTTTAGGAGGCTGAGGTGAGTGGATTGCCTGAGCCTGCGGGTTCGAGCCCGCCTGGGCAACTTGGTGAGACCTCATCTCTACAATAAATCAAAAAATCAGCCGGGTGTGGTAGCGCATGCCTGTAATTCCGGCTACTTGGAAGGCTGAGGCAGAAGGATCGCCGGAGCCCAGCAGGTCAAGGCTGTGGTGGCCGGGAGCGGCCACTGCACTCCAGTCTGGGCGACAGAGTGAGACTCCAACTCAAAAAAAAAAAAAAAAAAGAAATGCAAGACTTGTACACTAAAAATTACAAGACATTCCAAGATAAATTAAAGATCTAAATAAAGGAGACATATTCCATTAGTCTCCTTGTAAATGAAAAGACACACTATTATTAATATGGCAACTCTCCCCAAATTGACCTATAGATGCAACAGACTCCCTATCAAAATCCCAATAGGATTTCTTGTAGAAATGGAAATTGTAATCCTAAAAGTATGTGAAATGCAAAGAACCTGGAATAACCAGAAAAAGTTTTAAAAAGAACAGGTGGGAGTGCCAATATACTTAAAGCCCAGACTTCTTCAACACTATACAAATGCAACCAGGTAACCAAAAGCTATTTGTACCCCTTACAGCTACTGAAACAAACAAACAGAGTTGGAAGACTCACACTACTTGATCTCATTAAGAAAAGACAAACTACAGACTATGTGAAAATATTTGCAAACCTATGTCTGTTAAAGGATTTGTATCTAGAATATATAAAGAACTTTTACAATTCAATAATAAACAAATCAGACAACTTAATTTTAAAGTGGGCAATAGGAGAGAGGAGGCTTAATCTAGATCATTCTCTGTCTTGCCAATATAGCCATAGACTTTAACAAGAGTTAGTTTTACATGGATTTCAGCTTGAAAACAAAAATGTTTTCCATGTGGTTGAAAGTTTGGAAGGAGCATTACCGATACTGAGGAGGAGATGGAAAAAAGGGAATGTTTACCTTTTGCTTTAGACTTTTCTATAGCATTTAAATTGTTTTTACTATAAGTGTGAATAACATCACAAAATAAAGAAAAATGCCAACCTGAGAAAAGACAATATATGCACAAAAGATACAAGTAGGAAAAGAAAATAGATATTTATATTTTTTCCATTATACTGTTCTTAAATCTATGTCTAGAATTTTATGTCATGGGACATATTATATATACTTTTAAAATAAAGTAAATTTTCTAAATAAAAAATAAATAAATAAAGTGGGCAATAGATTTGGATGGATATTTTACCCCCAGAAAAGATATTCAAATGACTAATAAGCACATGAAAACATATGCCTACACAAAGGCTTGCACATGAATGTTTATAGCAGCTGGGTGTGGGGGCTGGCTCTGAAAGTGGAAGGGGTTGGGGGTTGGAATATCCTGCAGATCTTGAAGGGATCGGCACTGCACAGAGTAAATCTAACATGAGAAGTCATCTATTTATTCCTGGTGACCATGACGCTTTGTTCCAGGTCAGGTTCTGCCATTTTTTTTTTTTTTTTTTTTGAGTTAGAGTCTCACTCTGTCACCCAGACTGGAGTGCAGTGGCCACTCCCGGCCACCGCAGCCTCGACCTGCTGGGCTCCGGCGATCCTTCCGCCTCAGCCTTCCAAGTAGCCGGAATTACAGGCATGCGCTACCACACCCGGTGATTTTTGATTTATTGTAGAGATGAGGTCTCGCCAAGTTGCCCAGGCGGGTCTCGAACCAGTGGGCTCAGGCAATCCACTCACCTCGGCCTCCCAAAGTGTGGGATTACAGACTGAGCCACCGAGCCCGGCTTGGTTCTGCCATTTTTAAGGCACATTGAGGGCCACCGTGTTATCTGAGCCTCACTCACTCAGTGGGTAAAATTCTTCCCAAGACTGGCCTCTCCTGGCTACCTTCTTACCTCCTGACTTACCTCCTCACTTGCTCCTACCTAGTCACCGCCTCACCTCCCTCCCTTAACTTAATAACATCAGAGGTGGCAATGGCCCAGCCACCCAACTTGTCACTCCTGAGAAGCTGCATCTTGTCTGGTTAAGACTGAGCACTTCTACCCCTCTCATCTCTGTCTCTTTGAAACAAAAAGATATGTCCCACCACCCTGACATGTCTTATAAAGAGAAGAAAGGAGAAATAAATGAGATCCTCTATACTACGACTGAGCGCCATCACTGGGACTTGTAAAAATCAGGGCAAAACCACGGTAGCCAAGGAGGAGGGAGCCAAGGAGGAGGGAGAAATATGGTTTATTGGGCTTTGCTGAAAAGAAGGAATTTCTCTCATGGGGCAACTTGCTTGGAAATAAAAGGAGCTGGAGTTTAGACATGTGATTCTCATTACTGACACATCTTTCAGACAGGAGGCAGAAATAATTGGATCCATTTCCATTTTAATTATAACTCTTTGACTTTAAAGAAATTGCCAATGGAAATCTGCAGGCCACCACAAACGCCGCCGTTTCAAATTCTCCAGATTTTAATGTGGCCTGGATTCCCTTCAGCAGAGCTGAGGCCACCCGCCACAACTGATGGTTGTTGTTATAGACTTCAAGTTTTCCCCAAACAACGATGAACTGACCTCTCTCTCTCTCTCTCTCTCTCTCTCTCTCTCTGTCTCTCTGTGTCTCTGTCTATCTCTCTGTCTCTGTCTCTCTTTCTCTCTCCCTATGTCTTTCTCCTTTCCACTCAGTCCTTCCCTCTTATCCTCTTCTTCTCTCTCCCCGCCCTCTCACTGTATTTTTCCTTTTGAAGCAAGAAGAGAGACATTTTATATTTTGTCCACCCCTACTCCTACAAAAAACAGAAGAAAGAACAAAATCATTTGTGACAAGTGACAGTCGAGCACAGGTACACAGCATTTTCTTATTACTCTAGGTGCCCAGAGTGGTCCCTTAATCTCTCTCGAGTCCCAGACTCAGGAATAGTGGGAATAGTCATGAGTCCCAAGAAGTGCCTGAAATCGGAGGACAGGCTCCCAGCAAGTCAAACAACACAACCAGCACTGGGACGCCTCCAGGGTTGAACCTCATTGGAGCCATTCCCGCTCACGTTCTTCCCATTAACCTCTCTGTCTCAAAGATATTTTTGGCAGAGTTAGAAGGAACTCCAGCAAGATAATACCATCCATTGTCCAAGGCAGGGGATGAGGTGTCCATGTGGCCCCGAGAAGATCATTGCTCCCAAGTGCTTGAGAAAGGAGACTGGTGGATGTCTACAGTCCCTATGCTAGTCCTCTGACATTGGCCTCACAGATGGTTAGTGGCTTGTTGAACATGGCCTGCTCAGAAGAAGAGCTGGACTAGCATTTCTTTTGAAGCTGAGGAAATAAATATAGGAGCATAATCCATTCTGTAACCACAGTTTGGTTTTAACTTAAAATTCAAATAAAAACAGTATGTATAGGCCAATGTTTTGCTCACTCTAATTTGACATGCACTCAAATGTCTTACTCAAGTTCACTGAAATATAATTCAATCCTAGCACTTTGGGAGGCCTAGGCAGGAGGATTGCTTGAACCCAGGAGTTCGAGGTTACAGTGAACCATGATTACACCTTTGCACTCCAGCCTGGGTGGCAGAGCAAACCCCATCTCTGAACAAACAAGCCATACGTATATAGGTACACACACACACACACACACACACACACACACACACACACACACACACTCCAACAATTCCTTTCTTTTTTGAGTGGGAGTCTCACTCTGTCACCCAGGCTAGAGTGCAGTGGCACGCTCATGGCCACGACAGCCTTGACCTACTGAGCTCAGGTGATCCTTCAGCCTCAGCCTTCCAAGCATCTGGAACTACAGACATGCACCACCATGCCCTTATAATTTTTGATTTACTGTAGAGATGAGGTCTCACCAAGTTGCTCAGGCTGGTCTCATTTTGGCCTCCAAAAGTATTGGGATTATAGGTGTGAGCCACCGCACCCAGTCTTTAATAACTCTTAAAGTCACTTTACGGAAGTAGAACAGTGTTTGTTTATTTGGTTGGTTACTTGATGCACATCTGCAAATAAAAGTGTGAAGCATGCATAGACACACACACACACTCTTCAAGAAGTACAAATAGCAAAGCATTCCTATTTAATTAAATTAGATAGGAAGGTTGTACCACATTAATAAGACAATTTCAAAATACAGAAAATATGTGAGTAAGAAACACCAAAGTGTTAGTCTTTGGAAATGTTTTCCAAATTAACCTCACACCCAAAAGGTTTTAGCAAATAAACAATGAACAGCAAGTGTAGCTCGACTGTGTGAGTGTGCACATGTCCCCAGTTTCTGGCAACCAGCTATCCTAGCACAAGGAAGTCTTGGAGATAAACCCCTGTCTAAAGAAAGGCAGCTCATGCCCAGAAACGATGCCCAAAGACAGTTGTGCGTCAACGAACAAGTGTCTTGTTTTTTCGTTTTTCCTTCTTCTAGGCAGTTCCTAATGAACCTGAACAAAGTTTGACAATTCCTAATGTTTCAAAAGAGGAAATAAACAGAAGCCATTAAACACCTTGCTCAATGATATTTTTTCTTGAGTTTTTGCTCTTGTTCAGAATAGGCATGATTCACTTCCAAGTGAGCGTGGCCTTTGGAATTCTCACAGAGGGGACGCTGGGACTCTGGTCTCATCCTGCTGGCAAGACTCCCTCTGAGCCCCAGCCAAGGCTCATCAGCAGTGAGCGCCAGCCACCTTATCGGATGGGCCAAAAGCTTGTTGTCATCACTGATTTACATCCCTATAATTAAAAAAAGTTACACAGTGACTTTTCCATCATTGGAGGGCCCATTTGGTATGAATGAATCTCTGTGGGGTTTTCTTCTTTTTTTTGCTTGTTTTTTGAGTCGTGGTGTCACTCTGTCACCCAAACTGGAGTGCAGTGGCACAATCAAGGCTCACTGCATCCTCGATCCCTGGACTCAGGTGATTCTTCCACCTCAGCCTCCTCCATAGCTGGGACTCCAGGAGCACCACCATACTCAGCTAATTTTTTGATTTTTGTAGAAACGAGGTCTCACTATTTTACCCAGGCTGGTCTCAAACTCCTGGGCTCAAGTAATCCTCTCACCTTGGTCTCCCAAAGTGCTAGGATTACAGGCACAAGCCACCACACCTGGCCTTGAATCTCCATTTAGAGAGATAAAGAAAGGGTCTTGCAACCATCCTTCTCCAAATAACCTAGATGGGCATATCATGCAGAAGAGCTTCTCAATTTTCCTTTCATCTTTCTTGTAAGGATTTCACATCTCTTCATCATGACAGGAACACTGGAAGACTTGCCTCTGAACCTTCTTATGCCAAACTTGAATCCCTTCTCCTGAGCCCAGGAGGTTGAGACTGTGGTGAGTCATGATTGTGCCACTGCATTTCAGCCTGGGTGACAGACTGAGACCCCAACTAAAAAATAAATAAATAAATAATAAATAAAAAGGAAATGTACAATCAAGTATTTACAGGTGAGATGACATGGTGTCTGGAATTTGTTTTAAAATACGCCCATGGAAAAACCAAGTTGTAGAGAGAGGAAACCAGATTTCTGATGCTAATTGTTGCAACTGGATGATGGGCACATGGAAGCTCATGATGTTATTCTCTCTACTTTTTGTGCATATTTGAACACTTCCATAAAATAAAATTGAAAAACATGTAGATGGAACAAAATGTAAATTGTCCACCTTCATCAGTAGCTATGTTATTCTGTGTAAGCTAAGGGATTTTTCAATTGTTTTAACTTACAGTTTAGTTCATGGGACTCTTTTATGGTTCACTTCACTTGTGCTAGAGAGGCTGGCTATGGCTCTGGGCTCTTGATTTTGACCATCTTTCTGAGATGTTGGGAGCGAGAAAGACATTAAACCCAATGCAACAGTAGATGCAGAGTGACTGTCTTCTTCCTCTGGCTGAAAAGGAGCTGGGGGCTTTGATAACTGCTGGAGGGCAGAGAATTGGAGCAAGGTAGTGCTGGGGGCAGGTGGATGGGCCAACCTCAGGGCCTGGCACCATTCAAGTCATCCCTTTCTGCCTTCCTTCTTCAGGGTTTGGTTTAGTCCTAAAGATTAAACAGAATTTAATTTTCTATTATTATTGTTCTTGTTGTTTTAGTGACAGGATCTCACTGTCACCCAGGCTGGAATGCAATGTGATCATAGCTCACTGTAGCCTTGAACTCCTGGGCTCAAGTGATCCTTCTGCCTCAGCCTCCTGAGAAGCTGGAACTACAGGCATGTTCATTTACATCTGGCGTTTTTTTTCTTTTGAGCCAGAGTCTCACTCTGTCACCCAGGCTAGAGTATACTGACACGCTGCTCACGACCACCGCAGCCTTGACGTGCTTGGCTCAGGTGATCCTTCTGCCTCAGCCTTCCAAGTAGCCAAAACTACAGGGATGCACTACCATGCCCAGCTAATTTTTTGATTTATTGTAGAGATGAGGTCTCACCATGTTGCCCAGGCTGGTCTTGAACCCTCGAGCTCAGGCAATCCTCTCACCTTGGCCTCCCAAAGTGCTAGGATTATAGGTGTGCACCACTGTGCCTGGCTTACTTTTTTATTTTTACATATTTTTGTAGAGAGAGGATCCCACTATGTTGCCCAAGCTGGTCTCAAACTCCTGGCCTCCAGTGATCCTCTCACCTCAGCCTCCCAAAGCTCTGGGATTACAAGCGTGAGTCACTGTGCCCAGCTAGAAATTCATCAGTTTTAAAATTCATATTTTAATATCTTTGAGGGAGATGCCAGAAAACCCAAAATTTATTTATAAAATATTGTGTACTTATTCTTACATGTTTAAACTTTAGTCACCTTCAAAGTACTCTTCATTTGATGCAATTCACCTACCAAGGGGTTTTTTCCACTGCTCAAAACAGTTTTTGAACTCATCAAGGATGCTATTTTTTTTTTCACCTCTTCCACATGGGCAAAATGTTTCCCTTTTGAGGACATTTTTCAATCAGGGAAGCAAGCAAACAAACAAAAAAAGACGCTCAGTGTGAGATTGGGTGAATAGGGAGGGTGGGACATGGGGATTATGCTGTTTTTGGTAAAAAGCTACAACACTAAGTGCAGTGTGGTCAGGTACTGTTGTAAATCATCCATTATGAAATGGGCAAAGCATTGAAAGAATCTCCAAAAAATAATTCACTGAGGCCTCAGGCAGCCTCTTACAACAATGCTAGCTGGTTCACTGATGCCAATGGGTTTCTAGAACACTTACCTAGCGAGGGCAGCCTACCCTTCAAAAGATAATTCTGGGTTTCTTTGGGTCCCCTCCCATATACAGTGGGGTGCATCTTACAATCTGTGGTGTCTATGACCAGATAATAGTTCCTACTTCTTGTGATCAGTATCTGGGAGCATGATAATGCCCAGGATTGTATATATCAGGATTAACTCAATTCATAGTCATCTCAATTTGTTGACTGTTCATTGACATTTGTATGAGGCTCCATGGTAGTTTATATTGCTGCCGTAATAAATTACCACAAACTTCCTGGCTTAACATGAGTATATTATCTTACAGTTCTGGAGGTCAGAAGTCCTATATGGGTCTCACCGAGCTAAAACCAAGGTGTAAGCAGGCCACTTTCCTTTTGGGAGATTCTAGTGAAGGATTCATTTCCTGCTCATTTGGAGTCTTGGCAGAATTCCTTGGGTTGTAGGACTGAGATTCCCATCTTCTTGCTGGCTGTGAGTTGAGGGCTGCTGCCAGCTTCTCCAGGCTGTCACATCTTTGGCTTGAGACCTTCTTCTTCTATCTTCAAAGCCAGCAACAGTGGGTTGAATTTTTCTTACACTTTCAGTTTTTCCTTTTTCTTTCATCTTATCTCTCTGACTCATGATTAGATTGGGCCCACCCAGAAAGTCCAGGACAGTTTCAAGATCCATACCTTAATCATCCCACCTGTAAAGTCCTTTTTGCCATGCAATATAACAAATTCACAAGTTCCAGGAGCAAGGCATGGAGGTCTCTGAGGTGACCACTTTTCTGCCTACCATAAGTTCCTCTACACATATCCCCACAGATGGAAGGAGTTGAACTAACATCGTAAGTCTGCTGCTGTAGACACATGAGCAGTGGTACTGGGCATGGTAGGGAGTGACGAATTTCCTGGAAGACCTGATGGAAAGTGGAAGTCCTGAAGGTCCTGTTGTACCTGTCAGGGCTTGATGAGAGTAAAAGTGAGTAAAATTCCTCAAATTTTCTTCATACAAGCAGAGAAATTTTGACTGAAGTGATTTCGTCTTTCTTTTTTTTTTTTTGGAGTGGAAGTCTTGCTCTGTCACCCAGGCTGGAGTGCAGTGGTATGCTCACAGCCACCACAGCCTCGACCTGCTGCGCTCAGGTGATCCTTCCATTTCAGCCTTCCTAGTAGCTGGAACTACAGGCATGAGTCACCATGCCCAGCTAATTTTTGGATTTTATTGTAGAGACAAGGTCTTGCCACGTTGCCCAGGCTGTTCTCAAGCCCGGGGACTCAGGCAATCCTCTCACCTCTGCCTCCCAAAGTGCTGGGATTACAGGCGTGAGCTATTGCGCCCAGCTCAATTTTTTTTTTCATCTGAAAAGTGAGCTGGTGTTGGTTGACACACACACACTTGTTCACTGTCCAACATGGTGTTCTTCCATCAATTCTTCCCCAAAGACTCCCCCCACCCCACAGCATCACTGTTTTATAGACATTGCAAACATATTCAGTCACTCCCAAGACCCGGGTGCATGTGCTCCTCCTTTACCAAGCCACACATTCCTGTGAACAGGCTTGGGTGGAAGCTTTGGAGAGGGACACAAAAACAGACATCTCTGTTCTATCTAGATGGAACACAGATAACCTGGAACCCAGAGTGAACATGGCTCCATTCCCATCCCCCACCATCCTTGCCTCTTGGAATTTACCTCCTAATAAATTCCCCAACAACAAACTGATGAAGATTTTGAGTTTCCAATGATCCTGGGGTCGAATGTTTCCTTCAGCTGCAGAATCTAGTATGCAGGCTGGTCAGTGACTGGACTCACAAATCTTGTGGTGACAATGACAACCTTGACTGCCAGCAGAATTTCAACTTTGCTTTTAAGAGTCATCACTGTCTTCTAAAGAGAAATCTAGGATCTTGACTTCATTAAGGATGTTCAGAAAGAAAAAAGGTGGCACTCAGAAAACTCGCAGACAGCACAGAACAAGGCAGACATCAGAACAAGGCAGACATCAGACTCACCAACAGCAACTATTGGGTGAGAAGAGATCATGGAATAATGGTTTTGAAAGTGTTGTAGAAAAAGACAATTGAACTAGAATTTTATACTCTGCTATATTACCATTTAAAGTGAGGGTGCAATAAAGATATCCTCAGATATACAGAGTCTCATAGAGTTTTACTTTACAAAAAATTCTTTTTTGATCATACTCTTGGAGGAAGAATTCTAGCAAGAAGAGAAGTAAATATAGAACGGCACTTTGGAATAAGGAATCTAAGGATGAGTACATAATTTGGTAATTTACTGTTTGCAAATATAAATTTACTTTTGTGTAAGTAGGCAAGAATTTCTAATTTGCTTTTAAGTGTCTCCTCTTAAATATGAATGAGAAACCAGGAATCACCTTACAATATAAGGCTTTAACATGAAATATAGAAATCAAATAAACAATTTTTAAAAAGGGAATTAAAAAACGAAGACAATGAAGTGAACCAAAGAAAATGTTTAAAAGTAGAATTAATATGCTAGATAGATGAGCTACAATGTCCATTAAATAAGAACAGGAAGTTATTTTAAAAAGAAGCTTTCAAAAACAGATATTTTGGAAATTAGAAGTGTAAGAGCAGAAACTGAAAATTCAACCGAAGATAAAGCTGAGGAAGTCTCCAATAGAGTAGAACAAAAGATAGACAGACAGATAAAAACACAGGGGAAAAAAATAAAATTAGGGGATTAGTCCAGAAGATCTAACATCCAAATAGCTACAGCTTCAGAGAACACAGAGAAAACAGAGGGAAAGGAAGTATCAAAGAAATAATTAAAGAATACCCGCAATATTTATGGAGATGATTTAAAGTCTCAAATTAAGAAAATAAAGGGGAGCTGGCTCATGCCTGTAATCCCAGCACTTTGGAAGGCAGAGGCAAGAGGATTGCCTGAGTCGAGGGGTTTGAGACCAAAAAATTAGCCAGGTATGGTGGCACACGCCTGTGGTTCCAGCTACTTGGAAGGCTGAAGTAGAAGGCTCGCCTGTGCCCAGCAGGTGGAGGCTGCGGTGGCTGTGGGTGACAAAGTGACACTCCTTCTCAAAAAAAAAGGAAAAGAGACATTTGTTTCCACTCAAGATGGAGTAACAGGAACCAGGAGTATAAAACTCCTGCCTCAAACAAATAAACAAATTAAGATGAAATATATGAAACAAGACATTGGATATCAGGCAACAAGAAAGATTAATTCTGAAAGACAGGAAACAAATGAGATGAGCCTTATGGTTGCCCCAAATTATTGCCTTGAGAGAGTGCCCAGGATGCAACATTGGGAGAGGGAACCCAGGCAGAGTCTAGCAGTCCCTGATTGACCTTGAGACAAGGAGTCAGAGCTGAGAGTCCCACGGAGATCATGGTGGCTAAAGTTCTTAGGATAAAGATTGAAACCCAGATATCTGCAGAGAAGTGACGAGCCTAGGAGTGAGAGAAAAGTACCCAAGACTGAGAGAAAAAACAACCTGAAAGAATTAAAGGACAGTGCTTGGCAATAGCACCGAATTGGGAACAGTGCCTATTCCCACCAGCCAGACCGGAAAAACTCACAATTCACAGACCATTAGGTAGAATATAGCCTTGCTTTAGTAATGAGAAACAATTAGCTCTGGACAGAGCATTACTTTGACCCACCAGAATTATAAAAGTAAGACCTTAAAAGATGAGACTGTGTCCAATGTTTCCAAGAAAGTAACTGCATCCAGAACAAATCTCAAAAATAGTCACAGAATAAAAAAGTATCCAGAACCCAACAACATAGTATTCATAATATCTGGCATCAAAACAAAGGTCAATAGGCAATGAAAATAAGCTGAAAATATAATTCACAATAAGAATAATCTATCAGTTGAAATTGACCCAGAACTGATACAGGTATTAGAATAAGCAAAGACAGTATGACAATTATCAAACTTTTATTCTATATTTTCAAAAAGTTAAATGGAGACATGTGAGATATTTTTTTGAAGACCTAAAAATTAAACTTCTAGAAATGCAAAGCTATATTGTCTGAAATGAAAAATGCCCTAGATGAATTAATAGCAAATTAGACTTGGCAGAAGAAAAGAATAAAAAATAGCCTCAGTAAACACAGAACAACTTCAAGCAGCACAATATGTGTAGAAAATAAAGGTATTTTCTTATATACAAAAGCTGAAAGAATTCATCAACATCAGACCACTATAAAAAATGTCAAGCAGAAGGAAAATCATATCAGAGGGAAAGTTAACAAACACGGTAACTACAGGTGTAAGTGTGTAAGATTTTTTCTTATTTTTAAAACCCCCTCAAAAAGTAATTGTTTAACAAAAAAGGAACATTGTATTGTATGGTGTATAATAAATGTATAACATAGATAACATAAATGCTAGGATGGGAGACGTGTAAGTGAAGTATTGTAAGTTTCTGTGTCACAATAAATTTAAAAGGATTCAAGTCATACCAAGTATATTCTCTGATCAAGGTAGAATTATGCACATTGCATACAATTAGAAGAAGAGCACTGTATCACATTTATAGCAGAAATTTAAATCAGCAAAAGTTAAAGTTGGCCAGGCGCGGTGGCTCAACCTGTAATCCCAGCACTTTGGGAGTCTGAGGCGAGAGGATTGCCTGAGTCTGGGAGTTCAAGACCAGCATGGACATTTGTGAGACCTCGTTCTACAATAAATCACACACACACACACACACACACACACACACACCACACACACACACACACAGTTAAAGTTGATGAATTGTAAAGCAAGAAAATAATACTAAAACCAAAAATTCCAAGAGATGCAAATGAAAGAGAAAAAAAATTTTTGGAAAATTATAATTTTGGTTCATTAGATCAAATTACAGGATCCTAAAAGCACAATGCCACTGATGTAATTAAAAACACATAATAAAGAATACCATAGTTTTTTTTTAGCATTCATGAATAATTATGCAAAGATGTGTGCCAGACATATCTTAGTAGGACTCTGGGGGAGGGGAGGCAAATAGGAGTGACACTTAGAGATGAGGAGCACACAGTTAAAGTCAGACAGAGTTCACTCGTGTGTCTGTGCAACACATATGGAATATATAAGTGCAATTATTTTTAGGAAAACGTAAGTATATTCCTGGTATACTTTTGTTTTTCAATCGACAGAATTTGAGGATAATTTGAAAAGCAAACACTATTGACATAACGCAATTCACTTGATGTTATCCTTCATTACTAGTGTTTAATATAAAAGCATGGTGTCAGTTGTTACTACATTAGAGCTTTAATAGGCCCTTGTATACTAGGTTACAAGCAGTCATCTAATGTTTTACATGGAAAATGAAAAACACTGATATTTAATCTCCATTAAAAGATCTAAGTGGGGAGGTTTTTTGTGGCTCACATTGAGCATTATTGTAAGCATTATTATCTGCATGAGGTGAGTATTCAGGGTAAGATATTTTGCCACTGGAATAAATGACAAAGAAACATTGAGAGTTTTAGAAATCAGTTGTCTTACAACTTACATGATAAGGAGAAAGTGTGGCCAGGCCATTAATATCTTGATGCATCTTCATAATATCAATACTTACAAGCCATAAGAATAATTTGGTATGGTATAAATAAGAGATATTTTCATAGACATCAGAGCAAACAAAATTGCTCTTTTAAAACGTATATATTGTAAGTTTATTTTTAGTAAAAAGTCAAATTCATTTTTGAAAACTGATGGAAGCTCTTCACACATACATCACACTATCAGAAAAACAGAAATGCCTGAATGTTTGTAATCTGTTTTTGCTAGTGAGCATACAGTGGACTTTGGGTGTTTATTTTTACCCTATGTAAACTTGATTTGTTTTAATGAACAGAATTGTTTTAAAGCATTAACAGTTGTTATCGATACAATAAATTATTATGCTTCCAAAAAAAAAAAAAAAACCACTCATGAATTATGCAAAGATGTGTGCCAGACATATCTTAGTAGGACTCTGGGGGAGGGGAGGCAAATAGGAGTAACACTTAGAGATGAGGAGCACACAGTTAAAGTCAGACAGAGTTCACTCATGTGTCTGATGAAGACTGCATGGATTTACAAGGAGTATCTGCCCTTATGGAGACAGAAAGGGAAAGGTTATGACTAAAAGAAGTGTGATGCTTAGAGAGGAAATAAATTAAAAGGTCAACTATGTGAAAGCAGCTTTGAAAGGGAACTCCTTTATTTTCTCTTCCCTCCCAATCTACTGTCTCACTCTGGCTCCAGAGGAACAACTAAAAGGGAAAATAAGATTCATTGCAATTGGATTCTTTTAAAATGGCAATTCAATAATGTCTCCTCTCCAGGGAGTGAAAGTACAGTGAAGGCTGAACCTGGCACTTATCTGAATTTCATTTCTCTCATATAAAGTAGCAAGAGACAGTGTGATTTATACCTACAGCAGGAAAATGCAAGAAGACTTTACTAGTGGTATCCTACCAAGAAACAAAGCAGGGATGACACAAAAACACCGTCAATATTTCTTATCACCTATAGAATGAGATCATTCATCTTTCTCCTACAGACCATCTCCATCCTCAATTTCCATCCCACCTCTGGAAATAGGAGCTCAGTTTCACCCAAACAGACTGACCCAATGTTCCACCAGAAGACCTTGAGTTTTCTAGACCACCTGCCTAGGAAACATCACTTACTGATGTGTTTTCAGTGACCTGCTTACTCTTTACCCAACTCCTATGATCCTTTCATATCTCCTGTCCTAAGTGACTGTTCCCATTTATGAATTGCAGAGCACTTATCTGCATCACTTATTGTCTGATAGTTATTATCTTTTAGCATTTTGAAGATAGCATTCCATTGTCTCCCAGATTCCATTGTTTCTGCCTATGTCATCAATAAATTTATGACTTAACATCTTTAATCATTTTTTTTTCAAAAAATTATCAACTATGAACACTTTAAATATGGCTTCTGTGTCACTTCTCCCTCTCTTCTGCCTCTGGGACTCCTTTCTGTAACTTCTCTGTTCCTTAACCCGGCTTCTATTTTTTTCTATCTTTTCACTTCCCAATCCCGTACTTTGGATATTGTCTTTTGATCCATCAAAAGCTCATTAATTCTCTCTTCAGCTGTCAATTCTTCTGTTCTGATAGTTTTGCTTACAGTTCTAGAATTTTCTTTTGATTTTTAAAATATTTTATATCTCTCTACCAAAATACTCAATCTCATCTTTCCTCTTCAATGAACACAATAAACTTAATTACTTTAAAGGCTGAGTCTTATTACTTTATTTTCTTGATCTCCTGTGGGTCTGCTGGTTGTTATTTATACATTTGTCCCCTGTATAAATAGGGGACAAATGTGTCTTGTTGGTTTTCTTTTTTCAACTGAGAACCGCATAACATAAAATTAGTCATTTTAAAGTGCATAGTTAAGTGACATTTAGTACATTCACAATGTTGTTGTGCAGCCACTATCTCAATTTGGTACCAAAATATTTTCATTACACCAAAAACAAACATGCAAACCAAACCAAACCAAACAAACAAACAAAAAAACCAACCCTAGCTGGGCTCGGTGGCTTAGCCTGTAATCCCGCACTTTGGGAGGCTGAGGTGAGTGGATTGCCTGAGCCTGCAGGTTCAAACCCGCCTGGGCAACTTGGCGAGACGTCGTCTCTACAATAAATAAAAAAATCAGCCGGGCATGGTAGCGTGTGCCTGTAATTCCAGCTACTCAGAAGGCTGAGGCGGAAGGATCGCCAGAGTCCAGCAGGTCGAGGCTGCAGTGGCCGCGGTGGCCACTGCACTCCAGTCTGGGAGAGTGAGACTCCAACTCAAAAAAAAAAAAACAAAAACCAACCCTGTACCATTAAGCAGTCACAACTTGTTCCCTCTCCTTATAGCCCCTGGCATCTACAGATTTACATTCTGCTTTTTTTATGCCTTTGTATTTAAAATGGGTTTCTTAAGGCACCATGTAGTTAGGTCTTGCTTTGTTGGAGTCCCCTTCCTGTCCTGTTTCCTAAAAACTCTCGAACCAATAAGCAGAGGCAATAATTTTTTCCCCTTATTTCAAAATCACTGTCCTTTGTTGCCTGATATCTAGTGTCTTGAAACCCTTGTTTTGTATATTTTGTCTGTTTTCTCTTTCTTTCTTTCTTTCTTTCTTTCTTTCTTTCTTTCTTTCTTTCTTTCTTTCTTTCTTTCTTTCTTTCTCTCTCTCTCTCTCTCTCTCTCTCTCTCTCTCTCTCTCTCTTTCTTTCTTTCTTTCTATTTCAAGTGGGAGAATAAATATGGCCTCTGTTAGTTTACCTTGGACAGGGCAGAAGTCAGCTGTCCTTTAAAAAATATACCTCATGTGCTTTAGTTTAGCAGTTAAATTTTCTATTCAATTTTAATTTTAATTAATTCAATTTTTATTGAAATTTTTTTCAAGGCATAGTGGCATTTGACTACATTTTATTTTATTTTATTTTTTATTTTCATTTTTATTTTTTTGAATTGGAATCTCACGATGTCGCCCAGACTGGAGTGCAGTGGCCGCTCCTGGCCACTGCAGCCTCGACCTGCTGGGCTCTGGCGATCTTTCTGCCTCAGCCTTCCAAGTAGCCGGAATTACAGGCATGTGCTACCACGCCCGGCTGATATTTTGATTTATTGTAGAGATGAGGTCTCGCTGCCCAGGCTGGTCTCGAACCCGCGGGCTCAGACAATCCACTCACCTCAGCCTCCCAAAGGCACAGGATTACAGGCTGAGCCACCGAGCCCGGCTTGACTACATTTTAACCAAGACATTGACCCTTCTGAAATCCTTCTGCAGTAGCTTGTGTTATACAAAACATGGCCATTTTTTCCAAGTCAATCTTCTTTTCCTGTAACCAACAAATGGCAGCCTCTAGCCCTTCTTTTCCCCAGGAGCTGGTAAGAACAACACATACTTATGAACTGCTGAGGGCTTCCCCAGTCATCAGATGCATTCTGACTACAGCTGGCCTCTCTCCTAAAACTAGGATCATCACATATACCTCCCACCCCCCAGGTGTCCATAGAACCTTTGGGCTCTATGAAAGCCTGTCAGGGAGTGTGTGTGGGGGGGGGGGGGGGAGGGGGGATATTTGTTTTTAAATCCTGCATAGTTAACTTTTAGGTGTTTGTAGATTTCTAAAAACAATCTTCATTTACATGAAGATATTTATTCGTTGAGTTATTTTCTCCTCTCCCTCTCCCTCTCTATCTCTATCTCTTTCTCTCT
The DNA here is from genome assembly GCA_027257055.1 of Cephalopachus bancanus. Classification (NCBI taxonomy): domain Eukaryota; kingdom Metazoa; phylum Chordata; class Mammalia; order Primates; family Tarsiidae; genus Cephalopachus; species Cephalopachus bancanus. The sequence goes on along the minus strand of JAPVLO010000242.1, from coordinate 1,848,569 downwards.
ATCTCTAACACTATTTCTGTCTCTGTCTCTGTCTCCGTCTCTATCTCTATCTCTGTCTCTCTTGTAACCAGGCTGTAGCGCTTCCAAATAATCCAGGTGCTCTCAGCTGCCCAGCCCAGACTCTCTTGGGGTAGAACTTTGTTTGAGAACCACTAGTGCTGTGGTATGTCTGTAGTCAGGTGCCTTCAACTGTTTTATCAGAGGCAGACACCTAGACAAGTCCCTCCTACAACTATGGGGCATTTGAACAAAAAGGAGGCTTTTTGTAGCGCTCAGACCTCACCCATCATAAGAACCCCCTCCCTGCAGTTATTGCTCCAGCTCTCCCTGCCCATTCTCAGCATGACTTCTGTAAAGAGCTGTCTGCACTTGTTCCCTCCATATCCTCACACCTGGCCTGATGGCAATCTGGCTTCTGCCACCTCTCCCAGCCCTCCAGAGAGTCTCTCACCAGCTCCGCAATCGCCTTCAGGCCTCTTCCTGCCTGCACTGGCCCCATGTGGAGAGGCAGACCCACCCTTTCTGCTTATTTCACTGCCACTCCTTCACTCTTTCTGCTCTCCCCTTCGGTTTCCTCCTGGGTTTTATTGATGGTCCTGGGGGCTTTGTCCTACTCCCTTCTCTTCTTCCAGGAGTACCCATGGCTCCTTGGATGACCCCTCCCCTGATGGAGAATTGGAAGTCAAGAAGGAGAAGACTTTGTCAATCAGGAGGATGACCAGGCCTTGGGTTAGACCCTGAGAGGACTGCTGGGGAGGAGAATTAATTCAGCTGGAAGAGAATGGGGACACTGAGGACATGCCTGCTGTTTCTAGGTATGGCACATAATCACTGACAGATCAATAGAGCTTGTGTTTCCAGAATACAGCAAATATAAAATACACAGGGTTCCCACTGACAAATTATTATCACATCTGATATTTCAGGCAAGCACAGAGCTACATGCCAAACTGGAATGTTGACTAAGATTTCACTGCCTCAAAATTACTAAGAGGAATATGACATTATCATGTTGAAATCTCCCCTGTGGGAAAAGAACCATTCACATATGTTTGCTACAGTTTTTTTTTACACACATATGTGTGGTACAGAGAAGTGACAGAAGATACTGTCCTTATGGCTGACTGAAACACTGATGTGGGGTCTGAGTGTTTGATTCACAGCACGGACACACAATTTACCGAGAGAGGTTTATTAGCCAGGTTCCACTGGCCAGGGCCACCCACCAGACTCACAAGTCTCTAGGCGAGGGCTCCACACTGCGGCATGGGCCTTTCTTAAATGGGCAAAAGCCTGCCTAATCCACAAGGCCGTTATAATTTAAATTCGAATAACACAAAGCCAGCCAGAAGAGGGGCCTGCCTGCCACAATTCAAATGGAGAAAAGCCCGCTAGAATTTGAAAGGGACTTATGCACAACACTCACACACTGCCAGCAAGGGGTTACAGAAGCAGAAAAAGTTGGTTAGCTTATCTAACATAGCCACTTGGGGCTCCCAAGTAGGGTGTTCTTTCCAGGATTTCCAAGAATTACTAAGATTTAGGAGAGAGGTCACAGCACACAGTTTCAGCATACTTAATATATGAGGTTATAGTTTCATTACATTTCACATAATTCATCACACTTAAGATATAAGGCTTCACACAGGTTCCACACAATTCATTACCTCTTACAACACCAGGACCTATTGGTTATGATTTTGTCCAATTGCCAATCTTGGCCTGGAAATCTCCCTTCCGGCTAGGACTTGATCCTCCTTCCCAGATGAGCTTGAAGCTGCCTTTCCCAGGAAGTCTTCCACCATCCTGTTCACCCCATGTGTGAGCATCTGGTCATTCATACTTTATTTGGCTGTGACTCACAGACAAGCCTTCTTCCTTCCATAGATCTGTAAGCTTCTTGGAGGCAGACTGGTCCCTCAAGGCATCCCACAATGCATCTCACCCACTATGAACACTCAGTGAGTATTTGTGAATGGAAGGGTGTCTGCAGGAGGATGGAAGTTTCTGCAGAGGGGTGGCATTGGTAGTCCTAGCCTGAGCAACTGTCAGCCATGAAGTGGCACTGGAAAGCCCTGATGTGGCACCTTGCCAGGCCCTGCATCATGCAAATATTTCTCAACTCCGAATGAAGGGAGGACTGAGGGCGATGCTTCAGGTGCACTTTGCCTCATTCTGCAGCACATCCTGTCCCAAGAGCTATTGGAGGGCATCAGTGATGTAGGGGGAGTGACTAGGGAGGAGTGTCAGTTTTTCCGGGCTGAGTAATGGTACAGGCTCTGGTCAGGCTGGGTGTGTGTGCATGTGTGTGTGTGTGTGAGTGTGTGTGTGTGTGTGTGTGTGTGTGTGTGTGTGTGCAAGAGATAGATATATATAGGGAGAGTTAGTTCTAGGACAGGCATGTCCAACCTGTGGCCTGTGGGCTGTGTGCACTATGGGCTGGCTAGTAAAGCGGCCTCACAAAATCTTTTAACATCATGTGTTTTGTAGTGTTTATTTTCTTCGTGACCCCATGCATAGTTCCTTTTTGAAGTTCACAATCATGCCTTATTCATCTGTGAGCAGGTCTTTTCAATTATGAAGCACACGAAGAGCAAATTTGGAACAAACATTTCTGATGAGCACCTTGAGAACTCATAAAGAATTGTGACCACTTCCATTGAACCAGACACTGATAGATTAATTTTACAAAAACAGGGTCACATTCCTCACTAGTTTTATATTATTCTCATTTTTCTAAACTTTGTAATAAAAAAATTAAAAGATAAAAGAAGTCTTATAATGTACATGCACTAACTTTATTACATAATTTATGTGCAGTCCAAGACAATTCCTGTTTACTCAATGTAGCCCAGGGAAGCCAACAGGTTGGACACCCCAGTCTAAGGCTTCATAATCAGATATTACTCTGCCACATCCCAGCCATTTCAACCACCAGATCTTTTTCTGATCCGTTTCTCCTCCCTTCCACTGCACCGCCCATGACCCTCTTCATGGCAACCTCATTCCCCTCCCATTCCCTCTCCTTGTTCTGTGGTGACACTCGCACCTGACTCACCTGGGTCTCTCCACCTGCCTCCTATCACTTCAGTTCCTTGGATGGGCCACCCACACTCTGGTCTCCCAGTCCTCGGTCCTCGTGACAACCATCCTCTTACTCTTTAACACCTCAGCTACACCCTGGGTCTTATTTTCACAAGTAAATGCACTACTTTCAAAGGCTTGCCTGTGAGCTTGCTGCTCTGTCATCGGCGTCCTCTGAGGTTCCCGCTCACTACAGCATCCTGGTTCCAGCCCTTGCATTCACAGGGCATGGACTGTAGGGCCCGGCCCTCACTTACTTCCCCTCTGGCTTAGCCCCACTTGCCTTCAGATGCCCTTAACCATCTTGCACCTTTTTTTCCCTGCTGTTTTGTTAAATGGCCTTTATTGTTTTTGTTAAGAAAAGTTAATTAATCACCCAAAGTATTATCTGACAGTAACTAACAATCAACAGTGACAAAATATCCAGTAAGAACTCACAACAACAAAAGGTTTTATTTTTCTCTTTCCATATACTATTGAAAAAGGAGTTCTTTACATGTCGTATTTCCTTTTATAACTTCATTAGTGATTTCTGGCACATAGAAAGGGGTCATCCTGCACCTTTCTTTCCACTGGGCAAAACCCCAGCGCTGGTTAACCAGAACCAACCAGCCTGTCAGAACTGAGGAGCAGGTGTGAAGGGACAAAGACATCGCAGCCAGGAGGACCCTTCAGAAACCTCAGATGAGCACCAGCCCAGCCAGGCAGGCTCACCACAGTCCTCTGACACATTCATGTCCCCTTCTCTGAACTTAGACCCTCCCCTTTCTCCTCACACCCTCTCCCCCACCCATCTCAAGTTCTGCAGAGGGCCACCGCTCCTGGGGATAGGTAGAAGCAAAAGCCCTTTACTCCTAGGGGTGGGGCAGAAACCATCTTGAGCTCAGGATCCTGCACCAGAACGAAGTCCAAAGTCACTGCCACCCCTCCTAGCTACCCCCACCGAACTCCTAGATTTGGCATGGTTGCCAGCCTGGCCTTTGGAGCAAATGGGCTTGATGGAGAAGTGATCAGAAAGTCACTCATTTCCTCTACAGGGAGCTAGTTCTTCCCTTCCCATGAGGAAAAACTCAGGCAGCTCTCAAGATGTTTCTGGTTACTAATGGGTAACAAAGGGTCCTCTGGTTACTGTGAGTTCCATGATTAAAGGGTTGCATCCAGCTTAATAATAATAAACTTGGGCTAGGAGTGGTGGCTCATTCCTATAATCCCAGCACTTTGGAAGGCTGAGGTGGGAGGACTGCTGGAGCCCAGGAGTTCAAGACCAGCCTAGACAACATAGTGAGACACGGTCTCTAAAATATAAAAATAAAAATAAAAAAATAAGCCGGGTGTAGGGGCATGGACTTTTAGTCCCAGATTCTCAGGAGGCTGAGGAGGAAGGATCGCCTGAGCCCAGGAAGTCGAGGCTGCTGTGAGCCGTGATTGTGCCACTGCCCTCCAGCCTGGGTGACAGAGTGAGACCCCGACTCAAATAAGAATAAATATAAGAATAAAAGAAAGAATAAGAATAAGAGCGAGAGTGAAGTGTCCTTTTTGAACTGGGTTTCCGACCTCCACATGGCAAGGGTACGCCCACCTCGCTCCCCTCCAAGTTCTTTCATTACTTCGGCTCCACCCTTGGCTGTAGGTTGTGGCCACACCCAGGGTGGAGGTGGGGAGGGTAGGGTAGCAGATTTCCCACCCAACTCGGAATTCTGTGATGATCTGGCATTCGCCTTCTCTTAGAAGCAAGTTATTTCCTCCCTGGGCTGCTTTTGGGCGTTTTCTGGGGACCCTCTCATCTCTGGGACTCTTTCCAGTTTGTCATGAAAGACACCTTCCTCAGTCCTTGCATGATGGAGGGAACCCCAGGACTCGCTCGGGCTGTGGGTGTTGGCTCTTCAGGTGGCCTTCAGGTGGGATACAGAATGACCCCCTGCCAGCTTTCTCACTGGAGCGGCCCAGACCTGGTCCCTGAGAAACGTTCCTGCATTCGCTGTGTCCCGCAGCGTGCCACCCAGGCTCATCCCAGGTATCCCTTCACTGCCTCCCTCAAAGCACAGCAAGACCAGCACATCAGTCTCTCCAACACCCTTGTCAAGGCCAGCCTCTCCTTGGTCATCGAAACTCTTTCTAGACCACAGGTAGGAGGCCAGCTGGGGTCACAGAACTGGTCTTTGGTAGCCTCCCCGTAGGGGTGTCTCCAACATCACTTGAGCCTGCAGCCTTGTCTATCTTTTTTTTTTTTTTTTGAGTCAGGGATCTCACTTGTTGCCCAGGCTGGAGTTCAGTGGCACAATCATGGACTCGCCGCAGCCTCAAACTCCTGGGCTTAGAGGAAGGATCCTTCCACCTTAGCCTCCCAAGTAGATGGGACTCAGGTGTGCACCGTCACATGAGCTAATTTTTTTTTTTTTTTTTTGTAGAGACAAGGTCTCGATATGTTGCCCAGACTGGTCTCTAACTCCTAGGCTCAAGTAATCCTCCCACCTCGGCCTCCCAGAGTGCTGAGATTATAGGCATGACCCATCCTGCCCAGCCCAGCTCCCTTTTAAAATCCTGCCATGCCTGGTTGCACGCACAATGAAGTTTACTGATTCATGGCAGCTGTGATTCTAAAGCAGGAAGGCAGCAGAAGGTCAGGAGACAGACCCTGAAGGTGTGTGAGTGACCTGATCAGTTTAACATGTCAGTAAAGTTTCAACCCTCCCTTCATGCCCAGAAAGGCTGTCCTGTTGCAAGCTGTGTGGGATTTTTCTCCACAACAGAAGTGGATACATGTGTCTGTGGCAGGTAGTTTGTCATAACAACCAGTACAGCATTCTTTGGAGTGAGTTGGGGTCTCACTCTGTTGCCCAGGAGGGAGTGAAGTGGCACAATGGGAATTCACCATGACCTTGACCTTCCTGGGGTCAGGGGATCCTTCCATCTCAGCTTCCTGAGTAGATGGGGCTACAGGCATGCACCACCACGCCTGGCTAATTTTTAAAATTTTCTATAGAAAGGAGGTCTCACTGTTACTCAGACATCTCAAATTGCTGGGCTCAAGCAATCCTCCTGCCTCAGCCTCTCAAAGTGCTAAGATTACAAGCGCAAGCCACTGTGCCTGCCCCTTCCACTTTTCAAGTTGAACAGAGCCATTGCTTTGAAAATACTTGTGGTATTAGATTGAAATGCCAAGAGCAAAGCATGAAGACCAGGCCCCAAAAGGAAAAATGGAGGCTGTGAAAGCAGCATAGTCACACCCAGGAGAGCCCCATGAGTTCTGAGAGTCAGTCTACTCCCAGGCCTGAGATAGGTGAACTGACCAGCCACAAGTGTGAGGCTGTGGGGAAGAAGGGATGGCGATCTGGTGCTGGGATGGGAGTGGGTTCGTGAGAGGAAAAGAGACCAAGGAAACAAGGAGGCTACAGAGAAGAAACAGGCAAAGGTTAGAGGAGCTTAGGACCCTGGACCAGAAGGCAGCCATGGCCTGATACCTGAGAACAAGCCCTCAGGCAGTGGGGAGATGCCTGGAAGAAAACGCCAGTCTGAGAGGAAACTACCCTGGACAAGGAAAATGGCCCTGTGAGGAGAGGGTCAAGTGCAGCTTGAAGAAGGCCAGGTGGGGGAGGATGGGTGAGTGTGTGTGTGGAGGTTGGGGAATGTGAGGGGACACAGTAGGCGGCAAGGAACCAAAGAGAGAGAACTGAAAGTGGTGGGTGAATTCAGAGGGGGGTGTTCAGGAGCTGCGGTGGCCATAAGCGTGCCACTGTACTCCAGCCTGGGCGACAGAGTGAGACTCCACACACACACACACACACACACACACACACACACACACACACAAATAATAATAATAATAATAAAGGGGAGGCCAGGCACAATGACTCACGCCGGTAATCCCAACACTTTGGGAGGCCAAGGCAGGAGGATCGCTGAGACCAGGAGTTTGTGAGACCAGCCTGGGCAACATAGCAAGACATTGTCTTTATAAAACATAAAATGAGGGGTTTTTTTTTTGTTTGTTTTTTAAAGGAGAGGAGACCTCAATACCTGCTCAGTGTTCAGTGTTTGGAGACGGAGTCTTGATTTATAAACTTTCACTTGTTTCATCACCCACCCCCAAGTCTGGAATACTATTTCCTGCCTCCCCACAGCTCCCCCAGGCCCCCAGTGCTCCCACAAGTGACTTCCCATGTACCGTCCATCCCATCCCCACGGGCTTCTCCAAATAAAGCCTTGACATTGCTGCTAGGTGCAGACCTCCTTGGCTTCCCCTCCCCATTCCCACTCCTTGGACCCCTAGTGTGGCCTCCAAATGTATCATTCTTGATCTCTGTGAGAACGTTGAATCATTCTTATTCATCTGGGTATCCCTTGTGCAGTGCCTTAGCCTCAGAGAGAGTTGTTTAGATGTTAACAACAGCAGTTCATCCTCACTTTCACGACAGAGGTGGGATAATCACCAGTGATCTCCAAAGGCCCGGCTACAACCAAGTTGAAAATCTCATTCCCCTTGCGCCCTCTTGTGGAGAAGAAGGCAAAGGCTAGTATCTTCCTTCAGAAGATAGGGATTTGGTTCTTTCCCTACCTAATCCTTTGCCTCTAAATATAGTTATAATGCAAGGCAATAATACGTCTTTAACATATTATAATTTTTCACAGATCAACCATGCAGTATTGTATAATTATATTTTCTTTCCAATAACATCTGACTACAGGGTTTTTTTCCCTCTTGGAAAAATTATTACTTTTCTTCCCTCCCTCCCTCCCTCCCTCCCTCCTCCCTCCTCCCTCCCTCCCTTCTTTCCTCCCTTCCTTTATTCTTAGTTTTCTAGGTACTTATCAAAATCAACGCCTAAAATCTCTGCTGAAGCTGCAAGTTCCTCTCTGGAATTTGCCAACAATCTACTTTAAGACAATTATTGAAGCGATTCTCAGTGTGATTGCTCCAGCTGAGACTACTGACCCTCTCCTCTGTTGCACAGCTGTCATGCTGGGATTCCACATTTACTTCCTTTTTAATTTAGTCTTTTGATGAATGCAAATTCTGAATTTTTTAATAAGTCAAATTTATTATTTTTTCCCCTTTGTAGCTAGAGCTTTTAATGTCCTATTTCAAAAATCTCTTCCTTTCCCAATATTTTGAAGATATCTTCCTGTGTTTTCCAAAATCTTTCTTGTTTGGTTTTTCACAGTTTGTTTTACAATTCATTTGGAAACGACTTTTGTGTGTGTGTATGGTGTGAGGTAGGGCTCAGATTTTATTTTACTGTTTGGATACTTAGATTAATTAGCATCTGTTATTGAAAAGACCATCTTTCCCCCATTATTCTGTAGAGCTATTTCATACCATGTTGAACCTTTGTGTGTGTGTGTATGTGAATCTATTCCTGGGACCTCTGATCTCTTCGTTGATATGTTTGTTTATCCTTACATTCGTACCACATTGTTTTTGTTACTGAAACTTTCTAATAAATCAGGACAGCTGGCCCGGCTCGGTGGCTCAGCCTGTAATCCCAGCATTTTGGGAGGCCGAGGTTAGTGGATTGCCTGAACCCGCGGGTTCGAGGCCCGCCTGGGCAACTTGACGAGCCCTCATCTCCACTATAAATCAAAAACTAGCTGGGCGGGGTAGCACACGCCTGTAGTTGCAGCTACTTGGGAGGCTGAGGCAGAAGGATCGCCGGAGCCCAGCAAGTCGAGGCTGCGGTGGCCAGGAGCGGCCACTGCACTCCAGTCTGAGTGACAGAGTGAGACTCCAACTCAAAAAAACAAAACAAAACAAAACAAAACAAAACAAATCAGGACAGCCAATAGAGCAAGATTTACCACTTCAGTCATCCTTCGAGTGTGTCAGCTCATCTGTACTCTTTGTATTTTCATACAAATGTTACTATCCATTTTTAAATTTTCATAAAATGTGTTTCAATTTTGATTTGGATTGCATTAAATATACAGATGAGCTTGGGAAGAAATGTCCTTTTAATAATATCAGTTCATCTAACCCATGAACATGGACTACCACTCCATTTATTTGGGTCTTCTGGAGTCTCACTCCTTTGCCCAGGCTGGAGTGCAGTGGCACACATGCTCACGGCCACCCCGGCGTCGACCTTCTGGGCTCCAGTGATCCTTCAGCCTCAGTCTTCTTAGTAGCCACAACTACCAGATGCGGGCTACCACGCCTGGCTATTTTTTATTTTATTGTAGAAACAAGGTCTCGTCAGGTTGCCTGGGCTAGTCTCGAATCCACGGGCTCAGGCAATCCACTTGCGATTATTGGAAAGTGCTAGGATTTTTTTTTTAGTTGGAGTCTCACTCTGTTACCCAGGCTGGAGTGCAGTGGTATGCTCACAGCCACTGCAGCTTCAACCTGCTGGGCTCAGCGATTCTTCCACCTCAGCTTTCCAAGTAGCTGGAACCACAGGCATGCACCACTATACGCAGCCTACTTTTTTTATTTATTGCAGAGACGAGATCTCGCCAAGTTGCCTAGACTGGTCTCGAACCTCTGGACTCAGACAATCTTCTCACCTCTGCCTACCAAAGTGCTGGGATTTCAGGCGTGAGCCATCACGCCCAACCTACTTAGGTCTTCTTTAATACCTCTCAACAACTTTTTTTTTTTAAAACTGGTTTCTCAATATTTTTCTCCATAAATTGTATTTCATAAGAGCTGTTGGATTTTTCAAATTGTGGTAAAATATACATAACATAAAATTTGCCAACCTAACTGTTAGGGTACTGGACAGGGTGAGGAAAATGAATGGAGAGCGGTGCAGGGAGGCGTAGCACCGCCGGAGCCGGCAAGCCAGAGGTGCCGCGCTGGGAACCCAGAGACACGGGTAAATGCAAAGAATTGCGACGCACAAAAAGGTTGAGAAAGAAAAGTTTATTTAAAAGTAAATTAGAGAGAGAAAGAGAAGGAAGAGAAAAGATTCACCTCCTCAAGGTGGGGGAGGGGGACCAAAACCAGGACGCATGGCACAGCCGTAACTCAAAGAGCACATGGCCACACCAGAGTCTAGCAAGGCAATGGCCCCTGGTTGCTTGTGGTTGAGTCCTTTTAACCATTCCCCTTGATGGGGGAAGATCATTAAGGTGATTGGGTGGTGGTCTGCTTCCACATCATCACAAAGGGGCAGGCAAACGCAGGTACTGATGATGTCAGGTGGTGGACAGCAGGCAGATGGGTGGGTTAGTCGCATGATTGCTGCCTTGGTGGGGTTTATCTGTGCCACATAGTTCGCAGAGTGCTGATTAGGTTAACCCTGGGGGGGAAGTTTCCTGCAAGAGACTAGTTAGACCTTTGCAATTCACAAACTCAGACATTTGCAACTCACAAACTCTTATGACTTTGGCCTTGACAAGGAATCAAAAGCTTACTACAGATTATTATGCTAAACCATGAATGGTTGGGCTGTCCTGATCTTGCATCTGAAGGAGATTTGCCTAGGAGGGATGGGATAGGCTGCTGTTGGTCCTGCAGTAGAATATCTGAAAGCTTTCTAATGGTTACGATGAGGCAAAAAGACTAAAGAATAAGCTAAATTTCTTCTAGGTTTCTATAGGTACCCTTTCACTAACCATTTTTAAGTGTACAGTTCAGCAGTATTAAATACATTCACATTGTAGTGAAAACAATCTCCAGTACTCCTTTAATATTATTGAGCATCTTTATGTGTGTTTGTTGGCCATTTGTCTATCTTCCTTGGATAAATATTTATTTAAGTCCTTTGTACATTTTAAATTTTGTTGCTTTCGTTGTTGCTGTTGTCTAATAGTTCTTTATGCACAGTCACTTTTGCAGAGACTTTCACAGTCCGACCTGTTCCGTTGCCATCTTGCCCAGAAGTCATAGGACTTCTTTATATATTCTGGATTTTAAAAAATGATTTGTAAATATTTTCTCCTATCCTGAAGTTTGCCTTTTCACTCTGTTGATTGTGTCTTTTAATGCACAGAAGTTTTAATTTTTTTATGTAGTCTAATTTATCTATTCTTACTTTTGGGAAAGTCATGGAGGTTTTCCCCTATGTTTTCTTATAAGAGCTTTATAGTTTTAAGCTATTACAGTTGGATCTTTGACTCATTTTGAGTTAATTTTTGTATATGGTATAAAATAAGAGTCCAATTTTTGTCTTTTTTTTTCTGAGTTGGAGTCTCACTCCGTTGCCCAGGGTGGAGTTCAGTGGCACACTCACGGCCACCCCAATGTTGACCTGCTGGGCTCAGGCGATCCTTCTGCTTCAGCCTTCCAAGTGGCCAGAACTACAGGCTCATGCTACCACGCCTGGCTAATTTTTTATTTATTGTAGAAACAAGGTCTCACCATGTTGCCCAGGCTGGTCTCAAACCTGTGAGTTCAGGCAATCCTCTTGCCTCAGCCTCCCAAAGTGCTGGGATTACAGGCTTGAGCCACCATGCCTAGCCAATTTATTTCTTTTGCATATGAATAGCCAGTCTTCTCAGCACCCTTTTGTTGAAAAAAACTGTCCTTTCCCCCACTGAATGGTTTTGGCATGCTTATTACAAACTATCTGACCACATATAGGATGGTTTATTTCTGAGGTTCTCTGTTCTATTTCTTTGGTCTATGGGTCTGTCTTTATGCCAGTACCACACTGTTTTGAATACAGTACCTTTGAAATAAGTTTTGAAATCAGTAAGTGTGAGACCTCCAAAGACAAGTGTGTTCTCTTTCAAGGTTGTTTTGGCTATTCACGGTGACTTGAGCTTTCCTAAATATATTTTATAAACTTTTGCTTGGAAGACATGTTATATCTTTTGTTATGTTTCTTAGGTGCTAAATTTTTAAAGATTATTTAAAGAATTAAAAAAAATTAAGGCCAGGCACAGTGGCTAATGCTTGTAATCCCAGTACTTTAGGAGGCTAAAGCAGGAGGATTGCTTGAGCCCAGGAGTTTGAGACCAGTCTGGACAACATGGAAAAACCTCATCTCTACAAATAAATAAAAATCTTGGCCAGGCATTGTGGCACACACTTGTAGTTCCAGCTACTCAGGAGCCTGAGGTAGGAAGATAGCTTTAGCCCAGGAGGTCGAGGCTGTGGTAAGCTGTGATTCTGTCACTGCACTCCAGTCTGGGCAGCATAGTGAGACCCCCCGACTCAAAAGAAATTTTTTTTTTAACTTTCTAACTTTTTTCTTGCTGAAATGTAGAAAAACGATGCTTGTTTTTCTATTAATGTTCTTAATTTACCTATGAATTGTCTACAAATATAACCATATCTCATTTTAAAATAATGTGTTATGTCGCTTTTCCAATCCTTAATTTTAAGTTTATTTTCCTTGAATTAATGCTCTGCCAGGACCTCCAAGACAACGGGGAATAGAGGTGGTGACAGCGGGATCCTTGTCCTGTTCTCCATCACTAGAAAAAAAAACTTGGAACATTTCATTATTAAGTACAATGTTTGCTGTGAGTTTTGTAAATACTCTATTATATTAAGGACTTTCTCTTCTATTTCTAGTTTGCTAAGAAGTTGGTGTCTTTTTTTTTTAAATGTATGGAGATTTATTTTAATCAAACACTTTTTCTGCATCATTATTAAGATGATCATGTGGGCCAGGCGTGGTGGTTCATGCCTATAATCCAGCACTTTGGGAGACTGAGGCAGAAGGATTGCCTGAGCCCAGCAGACTGAGGCTGCAGTAGTCATGATCATGCCACTGCACCCCAGCCTGGGTGATAGAGTGAGATTCAAAAAAAAAAAGATGATTATGTGATTTTTTCCTTTTGTTCTTGATAATACAGTGAATTACCTTGAATGATTCTCCAGCAATGTTAAGTCAATTTTGCTTTCCTGGAAGAAACTCTGTTTCATCATGTTGTATATATTGCTGAGGGTTTTTTGTTTTTGTTCTTCTTGCTAATATTTTATTTAGATTTTTGTATTTATATTGGTGAGTGAGATTATCTTGCAATCATTTTCCTTTCTTATGATGTCTTTGTTAGCTTTCAGCACCAGAGTTATCCTCGTCTCATAAGATGAGAAAAGGAACATTTTCTTTTCTTTTCTATAAGAATTTTTGAGATTGGCATTATTTCTTCTCTAAATGTTCAGATAGATTTTTTTTTTTTTTTTTTTTGAGTTGGAATCTCACTCTGTCACCCAGTCTAGAGTGCAGTGGCTGCTCTGGGCCACCGCAGCCTCAACCTGCTGGGCTCTGGCGATCCTTCCACTTGGTTCCAGCACCAAGTAGCTGGAACTACAGGTGCGCGCTACCACACCTTCCTAATTTTTTGATTTATTGTAGAGATGAGGTCTCTCCAAGTTGCCCAGGCAGGTCTCAAACCCGTGGGCTCAGGCAATCCACTCACCTCAGCCTCCCAAGGCGCGGGATTACAGGTTGAGCCACCAAGCCTGGCTCAGATAGATTTCATTCGTAAAACTATCTAAGCTTATAATTTTATTTGGGAGAAGATTTTAAATTACAGATTCAGTTTCCTTAACAGCATTGAACTCTTCAGATTTTCCCATTTTTTATCAATAAATTGGTAAGTTGTGTTTTTTCTAGGAATTTGTTCATTTCATCTAAATTTTCAAATTACTATTCTTTTAATTCCTGTCAGTCTATAACAATGTCTTCTTTCTCGTGCCCAGTGTCAGCTATTTATAGGGTTATCATACATCTAGGTTTGCCTGGAATGAACCCTAAATACATGTGTCTTTTCCAGTTTATATCTAATGTCCTGGCATTCTATTCCGTTTAGCATTTTCTGCCACTGTGGGGAAAAAGTTTTAACTATCATCAATAGTTGCATTAAAATAAGTCACAATGGTTTTGGTCAATCTTCACTTTGTAATTCGGACTTGAATTTGTAACTGTGCCATGTTGTGGCTCAGTGGTGTGAGACACACGTATACAATGGAAGGCATCTATGCTCACCACTATACCAACGCTGCCACCCACATATACAATGAATAGCTTTTCCACTTTAACTCTTTTCTCTTTTTCTGACCCTTTCCCAGATGCAAAGTAATGAGCATCACCTTTTCCAGGACAGCTATTAGGGTATTTGCTGATATAAAAACTTGCTCTGGGAGATATGTGGTAAGGGTGCATCAGTCAGTAGGACCATGACTCTGGTCATGACCTGTGAGATGTAGGAAGCCTCGGGTTCGGATTAGAGAGCTCCTTGAGAAACAGGGGAAATTAGATTTAAATGTGTGTGATGCATGCACAGGAAACAGCAGTCAAACAGTCTTGTGAGAGAGCATCAAGAGAGTAGGCAGCTTTTGTCACATCATACAGTAAAATCTAGAATCATGTAATTGTTTAAGAGTGTCTTCATGTTTTATACATTTTACAACAAATCCTTTCTGCAACAATGAGCTTATAATGAAGTATACATGTAGTGAAAATTAACAAATGTTCATTTCTCAGGAAAGTTGAGGATTACCATGTAACTTGACAAAATGTTTATCTGCATTTATCAGCTGCCATGGGATCATCATATGAAAACCAGAATACACAAACTGCTGAAAAAACATCAACATCTACTCCAAAATGAGGAGGCGTGTTGAGAAGATTGTGCCCCATGACGCTGGTGTAACGCACTTAGTAACACACGGTATTTCTACATATCCCTCTGTAGAGCATGACTTTTCATTTAGATAAAATTATCTTTCTTCTCATTTAATTTCACTCATATTAAAAGGAAAATAATGGCTATCAATAGAACACCTGTTAATTCTAGAGTGGCTGATTTTTCCCCCCACCCAATTAATAGAATCAAATTAAAGCTTTGAGAGTTCATTCCATCAAAAGTAAAAAGATCTGACCCTATTGTGAATGCTATTGTAAATTCATTTAATAACTCAATATTAAAGGTGTTATTTTTGTTTGTTTTGTTTTACTTTATTTTATTATAAAGGTGTGGGGGTACAAGTAATGTATGTGCAGGTGAAGTCTGGGCCTCCAACTGGCCCTCACTTCCCTGGTTTAGAACCAGGTACCCTTTGTGTTGTTACATGCCCCGCCTTCCATCTCTGCCAGTGTCCCACGACTGCTGATCCCACCCTTTTGTTACTATGGTTAATGTTCAGGTCCCACTTATGAGTGAGAACATTTGTGATGACAATGCAAACACAAATTTTGGTGAAGCACAGCAGTATGATAAAAGCAATGTTCTTAGTAAATTAAGTAATCTATGAGCAGAAATCTCTTTAAAGCTAGTTGTGCATGCTCCAATCCATAATTGTGTCTAAACAATCTGTAATATTTCAGTTGAAATAACTATTTTTATATGTTCACAACTAGGTTAACTAAACTACAAAATTTGGGAATGAAGCTGATCTTGAATACAAAAAAAAAAACTTCAGCACGGTAGCCCAGTCATCAACTGGAATTCAGAAATGTTTGAACTGATATATTCAATAGTTTTTAAATAGAAGTATTTTATAGGTCGGCTAGTATAATAAATCAGTCTATCAGTTAATAACTGTATGTTTCCAGAAAGTATACTATTTAATTGTATTTAGCAACCCTTCTCATTATAAACATACCTGAGCTTGGACAATAAATTATAGTTACTTATTATTTGTGCCTTCTCTTTTTCCCTTGAAGGGTTTCACCAGTGGTTTACCTATGTCTTTTTTGTTTTTTTTTTTTTTTTGAGTTGGAGTCTCACTCTGTCGTCCAGACTGGAGTGCAGTGGCCGCTCCCGGTCACCGCAGCCTCCCCCTGCTGGGCTCTGGCGATCCTTCCGCCTCAGCCTTCCCAGTAGCCGGAATTACAGGCATGTGCTACCATGCCCGGCTGATTTTTTGATTTATTGTAGAGGTGAGGTCTCGCTAAGTTGCCCAGGCGGGTCTCGAACCCGCGGGGTCAGGCAGTCCACTCACCTCAGCCTCCCAAGGCGCGGGATTACAGGCTGAGCCACCGAGCCCGGCTACCTATGTCTTTTAAAGACCCATTTATGGCTTTGCTAATCCTTTTATTATATGACCTTTTTTCTATTTCATTATTGTTTATAGTTTCCTTTCTTTCTCTCTCTTTTTTTTTTTTGAGTCGGAGTCTCACTCTGTCGCCCAGGCCGAACTGCAGTGGCACGCTCATGGCCACCGCAACCTCGACCTGCTTGGCTCAGGCGATCCTTCCGTCTCAGCCTTCCAAGTCGCTGGGACCACAGACATACACCACAACACCCAGCTAATTTTTTTATTTTATTGTAGAGATGAGGTCTCATCAAGTTGTTCAGGCTGGTCTCAAACCCACGGGCTCAGGCCTTATGCATTAAAGGTTATAAACTTCCTTTTCAGTATGCCTTGTCTACATGTCATATTTCATTAATTTTTTAGAAATTCATTTATTTATTATTATATTTATTCATTTCAATAGCTTTAGGGGGTACAAATAGTTTTTGGTCTTGACGTTAAGTGTACTCTCCACCCCTGTCTGTGCATACTGTACCCAATAGGTGATTTTTCGATCCTCCAGTTTGAGTCTCCAATGTCCTTTATTCCATTCTCTATGTCTTTGTGGATTCCTGGTTTGGCACCCACTTGTAAGTGAGAAGATGAGGTATTTGACTTTCTGTTCCTGTGTTAGTTCACTAAGATGATGTTCTCCAATTCCATCCAAGTTGCTGCAAAAGACAATATTTCATTCCCTTTGATGACTGAATAGTATTCCATAGTGTATATATACCACATTTTCCTTATCCAGTGGTTGGTTGATGGGCATTTAGGTTAGTTCCATGTCTTTGCAATTGCGAATTGTGCTGTGATGAACATGTGGGTGCAGGTGTCTTTTTCATGTAATGACCTCTGTTCCTTTACATACCTACTAGTGGGATTGCTGGATCAAATGGTAGCTCTACTTTTAGTTCTTTTAAAAATTTCTATCTTGATTTCCATAGAGGTTGTACTAATTTACACTCCCATCAACAGTGTATACACATTCCTTTTTCTCTTCCTTCAGAGCAGCATCTACTTTTTTTTTTTTTATATAGCCATTCTGACTAGTGTAAGGTGATATCTCATTGTAGTTTTGATCTGCATTCCCCTGAAATGCAGTGATGTAATGATGTTGAGAAGTTTTTCATATGTTTTTTGGCCATTTATAAATCTTTCTTTTTTTCCCAACCTCCTGGGTTCAGGCAATCCTTCCACCTCAGCCTTCCAAGTAGCTGGAACTACAAGTGCACATCACCATGCGTAACAAATTTTTTTATTTATTGTAGAGATGAGGTATTGCCAAATTGGCCAGGCTGGTCTCAAACCCCTGGGCTCAGGCAGTCCTCTCATCTTGGTCTCCCAAAGTGCTGGGATTATAGGCATAAGTCACCACACTTGGCCTTGTATATCTTCTTTAAAGAAATGTCTGTTCATGTCGTTTGTCTACTTTTTGAATGGAGTTATTTGCTTTTTCTTGTTCATGTTTTTCTTGTTCCTTGAAGTGAGATGTTTGGTTGTTAATATGCAATTTTTCAGTCTTATTAATGTAGGTTTTAAGTGCTATACATTTTCCAAGCACAGCTTTGGCTGTGTCCCAGAGTTTTGATAGCTTATTTCATTGTGGTAATTTGTTTTGAGGAATGTTTTAATTACCATCTTGACTTCATTGTTGACCCAAGCATAATTCAGAAGATGACTGTTTAGCTTTCATGTTTTTGTTTGGATTCACACATTCTTCTTGGAGTTAATTTCTAGTTTTATTCTGTGGTCTTAGAAGGTGCTTGATACGCTTTTGATTTTTAAAAAATTTATTAAGACTTAATTTGTGGCCTATCATATGGTCTATCTTGGAGAATGTTCCATGTGCTGATGAGAAAAATGTATATTCTGTAGTCTTGGGCTGGAACGTTTTGTAGCTATTAGTTCCGTTTGCTCTAGGATCTAGTTTAAATCCAATTTTTTTTTTTGTTGACTTTCTACCTTGATGATCTATCTATTGCTGTCAGTGGAGTGTTGAAGTCTCCCACTATTATTGTATTGCTGTCTATCTCTTTTTTTAGGCCTAGTAGAATTTGTTTCATAAAGCTAGGGACTCTGGTGTTAGGCACATATTTATTTAAAATTGTTATGTCTTCTCATTGGATTGATCCCTTTATCATTATATAATTACTATTTTGTCTTTTTTTTTTTTAAATACTGTTGTTAAAGTCTGTTTTATCTGATATGAGAATGGTAACTCCTGCTTAGCTTTGATTTCCATTTGCATGGAATATTTTCCCCCAACCCATTACCTTGAGTCTTTAGGAATCTTTATGTATTAAGTGGGTTTCTTGGAGGTAGCAGATATTTGGGTTGTGTTTTTTAATCCATTCTTCCAGCCTATGTCTTTTTAGTGGGGCACTGAGACCATTTATGTTCAGAGTTAATAATGATATAGTAAGGTACTATTTTATTCATCATACTCATTGTTATCAGGCTGCTTTATTTATTTTCTCTATTGTGTTAGTGTTCCATAAGGCCTGAGACCTTCAGATTTCAATGTTTTCTATTGGTGTATTTCAACCTTGTTTTTCAGTATTCAGAACTCCTTATTTCTGGTAGAGCTGGCTTAGTGGTGACAAATTCCCTCAGCATTTGCTTATCTGATAAAGATTTAATTTCTTCTTCATTTATGAAACTTAGTTTTGTGGGATACAAAATCCTTGGCTGACAGTTTATCATTTGAAGAGATTGAGGATGGGGCCCTAATCCTTTCTCTCGTAGGGTTTCTTCTGAAAACTTTGCTGTTGGTCTGATAGTTTTACCTTTACAAGTTATTTAATACTTTTGTCTCACTGCTCTTAAAATTATTTCCTGCACCTTAACTTTGCACAGCTGGGTGATTATATGCTTTGGGGATGATCTTTTTTGCAATGAATCTTCTGGGGGTTCTTTGGGTTTCTTGTGATGTTTAGATCTCTGGCAAGGCCAGGGAAGTTTTCCTCCATTATTCCTTCAAATTGGTTTTCCGAACCTGTTGCTTTCTCTTCTTTCTCAGGACACCTATGCTACTTAGGCTTGGATATTTCACATAATCCCCCATTTCTTGGAGATTTCGTTCTGTTCTCTTGATTCTTTTCTCTTTATTCTTGTCTGCTTGGGTTAGCTTGGGCTAATTCAAAAGCCTTGTCTTCTAGTTCTGAGATTCTTTCTTTTGCTTGTTCTTGTCTATTGTTAAAACTTTCCACTGCATTTTGTAAATCCCTAAATGGTTATTTTATTTCTAGAATTTTAGCTCAGTTTTTTTTAAAGGTGTTATCTCTTTGGATAATTTTTCATCTATTTCCTGAATAGTTTTTTTCAATTTTTTTATGTTGGCTTTCAACTTTTTCTTGAAACTCATTGCTCAATTTTATAAACAATCTTTTGAATTCTGTGTCTGAAATTGCAAAGATTGTGTTTTGGTTACAGTTCAAGCTGAAGAATTAGTATGGTCTTTCGGGGTCTTAGAAACTCTGATTTTTCATATTGTCAGAATTATTTTTGTTTCCTTCTCATTTGGGTAGAATCTTCTTATTTGAGGTTGACAGGGGCCTGATGTAGGCACTGAAGTGTTCCCTTGGTTATATATAGCGTTGGTGTGGTGAGTTTGGCTAGGAAGGGCAGACCAAGGGTTGAATTCCTGAGCTATGGAGGCTGCAGCTGCACCACTCCACATGGGTTTCGGCAGAACACAGCTATGGGTAAGGCAGTTTCCCAAGGGAAACTGGAGTCTTGCAAGGCTCAGGGAGCCCTCTTAGTCCTTGGCAGGTATGGGGGGCCAGCCCCCCAAAAAAGATTTAGAGGGTCCCTGGAAGGTGGGGCAGCGTCGGCGAATATTCTGGAGAAATAAGGAGAAAGAAAGAGGCTGGACTCTGTCTAGTGCAGAAGCCGATTCTGTAGTAGGGATAGATATTAAAAGAAAGAAAGATGGAGGGATAGATATAAAGGGGAAGAAAGAGAAAGAAAGAAAGTGGACAACTGTTCAGTGAAATGAGCAGAAGCCATTTATTGGGACCAACCGTGAGTCTTTTATCCCAAACTTTCACATGTTAAATCACAAGACTTTCACGTGAACACAAAGCCAGGTAGGTGGGGGGCGTCCCCCATCCACCAGGAGTTTCCTTAAGCATGAGGAAGGACAATCCCAATCAAATCACAAGACTTTCACGTGAACACAAAGCCAGGTAGGTGGGGGGTGTCCCCCACCCACCAGGCGTTTTCCCAAGGAATGAGGAAGAACAATCCCAAAGTTATCTCACTGTTTCTCATGCTTGGTTTATATTCCTCAAAAGCAATATAACTGACTAAAATCCTAATACCTTTCTTATTTGTGCTAATTTTACCTGTACTATAAACAACTCTTAATTATGGCTTAAACCAGTTTCTAAAGAATGTGGCCCAGGTCAAAGTTTGTGCTGGGCCATTTCTGGTAACCCTAGATAATCATCTATACCCTCTAACACTGGAAACAGCCCTCTAAATGTATATACTAATTTTACAAATATATTTTAAAATCTTATAAAGAAGCTTGTATTATGTATAAGCCTCCCAAATGTGATCTGAGTTTGAACTGTGCTAAGTTTAAAGCCGAAACCACAGTCTGTGAGAAACGAGAACATTGGATCCCTAGAGTCAGCCATGCCTGTCATATTCTCAGAACTTCATGCTTAGATCGTCAAAATCCCTGCCAGTGGGTAATGCTAAACAACAAAGAAAGGAGGAGGGAATGGGCCTTCAGCTCCTGAACCAGCCTGGTGGTCTCAAGGTCCGCAACCCGCCTGGATCCCTAACGCTCAGGCAGGCCTCCACTGCCGGCTCCCAACAGGCAGGAGCACAAAACTGCAGAGTTTGCCCTTGGGGCCTGTCTCTTCCTCAGCTGGCTGGAGAGCAGCTGCAAGAGGTTGAGTTTTCGGCCATGGTGACTGCAGCTATACCACTCCACGTGGGTTTTGGCAGAGCATGGCTGTGGGTAAGGCAGTTTTCCATGGGAGACTGGAGTCCTGCAAGGCTCAGGGGGCCCACCAACTCCATGGCAAAAGCACAGAATTCCTGAATTCCCCTCACTCACCTTTCTGCCGGCCTCTGGAGGCTGCTGATGGTCTGCAGGGGTCAGGTGAGAATCTAGCTAGTTCCAACCCAGGTGGATGGATTTTTCTCTTCTTTGCACTATGAGTTTATTACCACTTTGTTGATGAGCCATGGGACATGCTGCTGACCCCATTCCTCTCTGGACACTGAAGAAACTCTCCTGTTTTACTCCATAAGAGAAAAACACTCTAGCTGCCTCACGTCAGCCATCTTCCTCCACAATCCATGTCATGTTTTAACTTGTAGTATTTTATCACCACTTAATTAATTAAAGTGCTTCATAGATGCTAAATGTAATAGTATTTATTTTGTATTAGTATTAATTTATTTTCAAATCAGTTAATTATTTTAAATTGACACATAAAACTTGTATACGTTTATCGTGTACAGCATGTTTTGAAATATGTGTGAAATGGCTTAACCAAGCTGATTAACATATTGATTACTTCATTGTTTGTGGTGAGAGTAGTCACACTTTTTTTTTGTATCCATACATATTTATTCACAGAATTTGTGCTGTACGTTCTATGCTTTTTCTGTTTTTTAAAATTTTAATTAAATTAATTTATTTTTAGTGACAGAGTCTTACTCTGTCGCCCAGTAGAGTTCAGTGCTAACTGGCTAATTTTTAAAAAAAATTTTGTAGAGATGGAGTTCTTGCCATGTTTCCCAGGCTGGTCTCAAACTCTTGGCCTCAAGCAACCCACCCTCCTCAGCTTCCCAAATTGCTAAAATTACAGGTATGAGTCACCATGCCCAGCCTGTAGTGAGAAAACTTAAAATCTACTATTTTAATGATTCAAGATATCACCATTCAATTTTAAATGTTGTATGTCCACTGCGAATTATTTTTGGACACATGGATTATTTAGAAGTATATTGTATAATTTCCAGACATAAAGGGATTTTTTTGTTATCTTTTTGTAGTTAATTTTTAGCTTCATTGCATTGTGATAAGCAAATATACTCTTTATTTTAATCCTGTAAAAACTGTGTATGATTTACAATCTTATGAGACTTACTTCAGATTCCAGCATATGGTCAATTTGGGTGAGGATTCCATGTGTGATTGAAAAGACCATGTATTCAGCAGTTGTTGGGTGCAGTCTGCTGTATATTCTGTGTGTATCAAATATTTTATATTCTCTATGGAAGTTCAGTTTGCTAATTAAATTGTTCAAATTTTCCAAATCTTTACTGACTTTTTTTTAATCTCTCAATTCTATCGGTATCCAAGAGACTATATATATGTATATGTGTGTATATAATGCATTAATTTGTATATATATAGTGTTTTAGTTGGTTACAAGTGCTTCATAGATGCTAAATATGACTTCAACAAGAGAAAGGGTTTGCTTTCCTTTCATGTAAAAGTCTCAGTAGGTAAATGAGTGATCCAAGAGTCTATGTATCTCTGTCCTTTATTATTATTCAGAAATCCTGATTACTCTGTCTGTGGCTTGAGCCAACCTCTATAGGGTTGTCCAAATCTACAGGGCAGAAACAGACCAGTCACTCTTGTATCCTTGTTCTACTTTATAGAAATAAAGAAAACAAATTGAGGTTAAGGAACTTTCATTTCAGGATATGACTGGGAAGTAACTTCCACACACAGCCACACCCACTGCAAGGGAGGCTGGGAGATGTAGTTTGCCCTTAAGTGGGTGTATTAGTTTCCTATTGCTGCTGTAACAAATTACCAAAAACTTAGTGACTTAAAGCAACACAAATGTGTTGTTTTACAGTTCTGGAAGTTAGAAGTTTGAAATGAGTCTAACTTGGCTAAAACCAAGGTGTTGGTGGGGCTGTGCCTACAGCTGTAGGGCCTTCTGGAAGTTCTGTACTTTGTCTTCTCCAACTTATAGAGATCACCTATAATTCATGACTCATGGCCCCTTCTTCCATCTTCAGACTCAGCAATGTGGCATATTCAAATATCTCTGACTCTGACCTCCTCTTCTGGCCCCCTCTTGCACTTTAAAGGATCCTTGTGATTATACTGGACCCACCTGGATAATCTAGAATAAACCCCTATCTAAGGGGTAGCTGATTAGTAACCTTAATTTCATCTGCAATCTTAATTCCTCCATGCCAGGCAACAAAACACACTCACTGGCTCCAGGAATTAGGACATGGCCATCTTTGAGAGACATTATTTCTCCTGCCACACCTGCCATCCGCAGTGTGCTTGCATTTCACCTTTTGGCCTCACAGTTTCCAAATAACTGGTGCAGCTTCAAACATCAACTACTCACACAACTGCACTGAAGTCAGGAAGAAAATGGTAGATTGAAGGCAGGAAAAAGAAGAAAATCTTTTCCAAAAGCTTTCCAGGATATTTTTCCTTTATTGTTGTTGCTAAGAAGGGTCTCTTGGACACTGCAGATGAGGCTGGAAATGTGAGTAGGTAGTGAAGAGGAATTGGATGACTGCAATGGGTTAAACAAGTCATGATTCATCCCCAGGGAAGGGCTCTGGTTTCTCCAAACAAATCGGGGTTTGGCTGGCAAACAAAAAGGGGGAACTGCTTTTGGACAGGTAACTAATGGTGTCTGCCACAGACAACCACCAACTCTTATGATTTAGTCACTTCTCCACCATTTTCTCCTTTTTCCATTCTACTGGCTAGTCAAGGTCTCACTCTGTCGCCTAGATTGGAGGGCAGTGGCACGATCATGGCTCACCACAGCCTTGACCTTCTGATCTTAGGCAATTTTCCTGCTTCAGTCTCCTGAGTAGCTGGGACTCCAGGTGCTCAGCACCATGCCCAGCTAATTTGTGTGTGTGTGTGTAGACAAGGTCTTACTATGTTGTCTAGGCTAGTCTTGAATTCCTGGGCTCAAGCAATCCTCTGACCTTGACCTTTCAAAGTGCTGGGATTACAAACATGAGCCACCACACCTGGCCCGAATTCCTTTTGATAATCATGATCAAGTACCTCATCTAATGTAATTTTTTTTTTTTTTTGACCAGTTGGTCCAATGGCATAAGTAGTCTAATATGTCCAGGAAGTAGTTTCACCTTTGTGTCTGATAGTGGAAGCGTTTTTGTCTTGGGAACTAAGACTTCCATACCAGCATTGTTTAGAGTTTCTGGGAGAGGAAGAAAGTCTTCAACTGAGTTGTTGGGCGTAAGAATGAGAGGAGCCATGCTTACTTCCAGTCCCTGGTGTCCAGACCTGTGTGTTCTGACTGTGGAGAGACAGCATTATGTAATAATCTCAGATGCAAAGAATATACTGTACGCTATAAGACAGAATGCTATTGTTTTGGGGTCCTGTCTTCCAACTGGCACACTAACTGAGTCTTCAATAAGCCATTCCAAGTTTTGATTAGGCCAAGTACTTCTGGGTGATGGAGTATGTGGGTCATGAAACCAGTTGATTCCTTCCTAAGGCAAGAACTCATTGTTATCCTTCATTTGCTGTGAAATGAGCTCCCTGATGAGAAGCTACGTTGTACGTAATACCAAGATGATGGATAAGGCACTCCACAAGTGCACAGATGGTAGGCGCTGAAGTATCACGGACAGAGAAGGCGGATCCATATTCAGAATACATGTCTATTCCAGGGACGATTAAACTGTTTCCTCTATGAAGAAAGGGGCCCAATATAAACAACCTGCTACCAGGCGGCTGGGTGGTCCCCATGGCAGGAGGGGGCACCATGTGAGGTGTTTCGTGTTGGCAAATTAGATACTCACAGTAGTGTTAGCTAGGTCAGTCTTGGTGAGGGGAAGTCCCTGATTTTGAGCCCATGCACAACCCCATCCCTGCCACCATGGTCCTTTTGTTTATGATCTATCTAAGAAGCAGGCACTGGAGTGATGGGGGAAAGAGATCGACTTGTAGCTGGAGCGTGTCATTTTTTGTCCACCTGATTCTTTGAAACCTTCTAAGTGCACAGTCATGGTTTGCTGGATAGCAGAAAACTCACTGGTGCGCCATGGTGGAAGAGCTTGCTGGAACTCTGCCTTCCAAAACTTGCCAGAAGTCTTCCCTCCGGGGTGCAAGGGAGAGCCATTGACTGGGAGGCATCTCACAGAAGCCACTCTGCTACAAAAGCGCCAGAGAAGGTGCTGAAGGAAGCTTCCTGCTCTGGCTGAGCCATGGTGGGAAGCTGAAGTGACGTGCAGAGCAGAGTGTGGGGACGGGGAAGGGGAGTCCTTCCTCCTGCGGTGTCTCTCCAGCGCCCCCTACTGACAAATCATAACATCATGCCTGTTGCTAAAAAGAGATTTAAAAGACCCATTTCATGTTATGGAGAATTCAAAGAGGATACATTTCAATAAAAAACCTACTGGAAAAGCTACTTTGAAAAGTATCCCCACAGAATTCGTGTTGACCTAGAATCTCAGAATGTAAGTTTATTTAGAAAAGTCCTTTTTTTGCAAATGTAATTCATTAAAAGGAGGTGATGCTGAATTTAGGTGGATCTTAAATCTAATGACTGGTGTCTTTTTAAAAGGAGATGAAGGCCAGGCATGGGGGCTGACACCTGTAATCCCAGCACTTTGGGAGGGGTAGGTGAGAGGATTGCCTGAGCCCAGGGGTTTGAAGCTAGCCTAGGCAACTTGGTGAGACTTCATCTATACAATAATGTAAAAAATTAGCCGGGTGTGGTGGCATGCACCTGTAGTTCTAGCTTCTTGGAAGGCTGAGGCGGAAGGATTACCTGGTTCCAGCAGGTCGAGGCTGCAGTGGCCATGAGTATGCCACTGCACTCCAGCCTAGGTGACAGAGTGAGACTCCAACTCAGAAAAAAAAGAGAGAGAGAGAGAGATGAGACACAGAACCACTCAAACACACAGGGAAGATTAGGCCTTGCAACAACGAAGACAGAGACTGGAATGAAGCAGCTGCAAGTCAAGGAGTGTCAAGGATTGCCAGCCACCATAAGAAATTACAGAGACAAGGAAAGATTCTCCCTTGAGCCTTCAGCGAGAGCACGGCCTTGGCAACATGTTGATTTCAGAATTCTGACCTCCAGAACTCTGTGATGATACATTCCTGTTGTTTTAAACCACCAAGTTTGTGATAATTTATTATGGTATTAATTTCCTAGGGAGGAAACAAATACAGGTGCCAAATCAAGGATCAGCAAATACTGAGTTCCAATCTGTGGAGAATCAACTCACAGATGAACACATGGAACTTTTACCTTGAAAGAGAAGTGAGGCTCAGACTTCATATAGAACAGTATTCTGATCACCCAGCATTGCAGCAGACCCTAGAACTCCAACCTATATTTCCCTCTCATCAAACCTCAATGTCTTCCCAGACATGAATTTTCAGTATTGTATGAAATGTATTCTCTTCACCTCTTCACATTCAGATTGTCATGAAGCCATTATGCTACTTATTGGAAAGTATCTGCCTGCAGCAACTCTCTGGCTCATTGTGCTCCACCTCATGAAGTGTCTGTCCTCTCTGGTAACTATGCCTTTAAATCTGTCTGAATTTTGCTTGTTTAACAGACACCTTACGCTGATCAAGAGTTATTCTTCACTTTCCCTACAGGTGCCTCTTTTTTCTTCTGTATCCTCTCTCCTGGACTAGCACCACCATCCAAGCATTCTCTCCAATAAGAAATCAAGGATCAGCCATTGCCTTACTAGACTTGGGTGTGGCCATGTGCTCTTTGAGCTATGGTTGTCGCCATGCCTTTGGCCTCTTCCTTGCCTTGGGGAGGCAAATCTCCTCTTTCTTTCTCTCACTTTCTCTAATTTACTTTCCAAATAAACTTTATTTTCTCATCCAAAAAAAAAAAAAAAAGAAATCTAGAATCTTCCAAGATATGTCTATTTCATTCACATGTCAGCAGAGTCTGTGTCTCGTTGCTCTTTGTACTTTTTGTCTTTTCTTCCTTGTATGTACATGACAGATTTAACATTTTGGCTTCATCCTTCATTTCCTTCCAATCTTACCCTGGGCTCCCATCACCAATGGGAAACGTACTCATCAATTTATTCCTCCTCTTCTCCTTTTTTCTTTTCTTTTTTTGTCATAGTCTCACACTGTTGCTCAGACTAGAGTGCAGTGGCATGATCAGGGCTCAGGTGATCCTTCTATCTCAGCTTCCCAAGTAGCTGGAATTAGAGGCACATACCACCATGTTCAGGTAATTGTTTGATTTTTTTTTTTTTTTTTGGTAGAGATGAGGCCTTCCTATGTTGCCTAGGCTGGTCTGGAACTCCTGGGCTCAAGAAGTCCTCCCACCTTGGCCCCCCAAAGTGCTGGGATTACAGGCATAAACCACCAAGCCTGGCATCCTCTTTTTAAAAAAAATGTGTGTGTTTATGGGGCATGAATTTAGTAGAACCAATGTGCTAGCCATCATACAAGGAAGAAAAGACAGAAAGTACAAAGATCAATGAGACAGAGACTCTGCTGATGTGTGAGTGAAACAGACATATGTTGGACGATCCCAGATATCTTATTGGAGAGAATGCATGGATGGTGGTGCTAGTTCAGGAGAATGGATACAAAAGAAAAAAGAGGCACCTGTAGGGAAAGTGAAGAATAACTTTTGATCAGCATAAGGTGTCTGTGAAACAAACAAGCAGTGATGTTTAAGAGCAGTCAGCTCTTTGTGGAAGAGGCTCAAAAAAGGGGTCAGGCTCAGACATAAGTTGGAACTCATTAATTTAGTGCTGGTAGTTTAAGACTTCTAGGTAAACTTAACTTTTAACTTTGGAGCATGAACCCCATTTCTCTGGAGTCTGTGTGTACTGGAGTGGCTACTCCCAGATTTTGCTTGAATAAACTATTTGTTATTATTATTTTGAGTTGGAGTCTCACTCTCCAAAGCTCCATCTAAATTGCAGCTGTTGCTGGGCACAGTGGCTCATGCCACCAAAGTGCTGTAATTCCAGCACTTTGGGAGGCTGAGGCAGGAGGGCTGCTTGAGCCCAGGAGTTTGAGACCAGGCTAGACAACATAACAAGACCTCGTCTCTACGACAGTCAAAAAAATAAAAAATCAACAAATAAATTTCAGCTGTGTTCATGCCACTCAGTCTAGCCACTGATGACAACCTCGGTTCATCTTCAGAGGTAGCTGGTGGGCAAAAAAACAAGACAAATAAAAAACAACCTTAGTTCACAGCCCTTTACCATCCTCCAATCCAGCAGAAATAAACATCCCACACTGGTCCCTCCGTCTTGAAGGCATCAATACTCAGCTTTCCCCATCAACTCTAATCCGTCTCTCCATACTTCTCCCCTACACCTCCCTCCCTTGTGCATTGTTTTGTGCACAGTGTTTTGAAGTGTTCTTTTATGCACCTTTCCCTTGAACTAGTCTATTAGCCCCCTAAAGGACAAGAATCTGTATCTTACATTTGAACGCCCAGGGTTTACCAAGCAACTGGTATACAGGAGGTGCTCAGTCTACTGGGATCTTATTTCTGTTCATCTTTCTGCTCTACTACCCAAACATTAAAGAAAATAAAAACAAGTAAACAAAAATCTGTTCTTGCTCTATCTACCTGATGTGAAACTTTTCTAATCAATCTTTTATATTTGCTACTTTTTTTGCTTTTGGGTTTTTTTTAGATTTTATTATTGTATATATTTTTTTGAGATGGGGTCTCAGTCTGTCATCCAGGCAGTGGCACTATCATGGCTCACTGCAGCCTCAACCTCCTGGGCTCAGGTGATCTTCCTTCTGAGTAGCTGGGACTACAGATGTACATCACCACGCCCAACTAATTTTTTGACTTTTTGTAGAGATGAGGTCTCACTATGTTGCCTAGGCTGGTCTCAAATTCTTGGGCTTAAGTGATTCTCCTGCCTCAGTCTCCCAAAGTGCTGGGATTATAGGCGTGAACCACTGTACTCGACAAGGTTTTTTTGTTTTGTTTTGTTTTAAATTTGGCCTCTGATATCTGGCTATTTGGTAGATCAGATCTATACATTCATCCCTGACCTCTTGTCACATCTCATGGGTTTTTGCAGTTTCTCCTTCTTTATGAAGCTTTTTGACTGTCATCCGTCTTCTCCTGAAACTGCCTTCAGTGACTATACTGCCATGGTCCTTGGTTCAGAGTCTCCATTACCATGAGTCATTAACTTGCCTGTGATTGCTGACAACACAGTCCCTTCTGAGTTTCTGGGCTGACTTGCCATTCATGTTGGCAGTTGCTTCAGCAAAAATGTCATCCTGTGGCAGCCTTTTGTCTGAAGCAAGAATTTCTTCAAATGCAGTGTCACTGTACATTAAATTTCTTCAAATGCAGTGTCACTGTGCAAGTTTCTCCCTGATCCCTGGGTCATGGACTGAGTAAACCAATGGTTTCTCTCTTTACCCACACTCCAGTGCTCACATACCCTTTTCGGGGGTGGGTGGGTGGGGTGTTCATAATGAAACCTTTTTGTTGTTGTTTACTAATCAGCAAGTGGTTTTCAATCACCTCTGTCCTATCCCTGTCCAGTTTCCCCTCTTCCCCTACAAGTACATTTTCCAGGAGTCACTAGCAAAAAGGGATGGAGGAGGAAGCCAGCAAGCGGGGCTGTAGGGCATTTAGGCCCAAACATTTTTTCAGTTTGGCATGGTGATTCACACCTGTAATCCCAGTGCTTTGGGAGGTCAGGCAACAGGATCACTTGAGGCCAGGAATTTGAGTCCAGCCTGGGCAACACAGACCCTTGAATGTGGTGGTGTGTGTTTGTAGTCCCAGTATCTTGGGAAGTTGAGGCAGGAGGATCTTTTGAGCCCAGGCATTGGAGGCTGCAGTGAGCTGTGATCACACCACTTCACTCCAGCCCTGATG
Source organism: Cephalopachus bancanus (assembly GCA_027257055.1). Taxonomy (NCBI): domain Eukaryota; kingdom Metazoa; phylum Chordata; class Mammalia; order Primates; family Tarsiidae; genus Cephalopachus; species Cephalopachus bancanus. Next base: position 1,818,713 of record JAPVLO010000242.1, on the reverse strand, counting down.
ACAGAACGAGACAATCCCTTAAAAAAAAGATTATCTGGGGAAATACATGCCTATGTATGGTAACAAAATTTCTCTCTGAGCAGGTGATTTTTTTTAAGGGCTATTTGTCCTTCTGTGAAAACAGGAATTTTGGGTTGTCAAACAGGCCCCTTAAATCGTTAAGACCGCCTTCAGTAGCCCAGATGGTACCCGAGGAAACTGTGCTCAGCAGATAGAGCACAGCGGGCTCCCCTCCATGACCTTGGGCAAGTCTCGAGACGTTGGGTTTATTATCTATAAAATGGGGATAATCTTACTGAGCTGTCAGAAGAGTAAGAGAAATAATGTAAAAGTTTTTTGAGAAATAACAAGGCTAGTTTACGGGGGACACCCAGCAGAGCAGCTGGATTCCCCTCCCACCCCAGGTCCTCCCTCTCCCTTCCTCTGACGCCAAAACAACCCCCATCCCCTCCCGCTTCCCCCCCTCCCCCCCCTCCTCCCCTCCCTCTCCCTCCCCCCCCTCCCTCCTCCTCCTTCCCCCTCTCCCTCCCCCCTCCTCCTCCCCTTCCCCCCCCTCTCCCTTCCCCCTCAGAAACTGCCTCCTAGGAGCCCCGGGCCAGGCCGCTCGTCTCCATGGCAACGCTCCCGCGTTCCGAGCCGCGCCCCCTCCCCCGGAAGCTGCTCCCGGGGCTTCTCCCCGACAGCGCTGGGTCGGTCCATCCCGGCCCGGAGGTGAGAGCCGAAGCTTCGTGGGCGTCCCTAGGCCGCCGGCAGAAGCGGCCGTCTCCGGCGGCGGGAGGCTGGGGGCGGGCTGGAGGAGGGAGGAGGCCGCGGACCTCGACGTCACGCGAACCTCCCTCCCTCCGCGCGCCTCGCGCCATCCCGCGCCCCCCCTCCTGCCCCTACCTCCAACAGCACTTCCCCGCCTCCCCTTTCCTGGTCCTTCCCGGGTCACTCCCCAACCCCGCTCTCGCCAGGCTGCCCCCAGCCCGGGAGAGGCTCAACGGGTGGGGGCGGGAGGCCCGGGGGCCGTCGGACCCCTGTCCTCGAGCCAACCCACCACTGCAGGGGCGCACGAGAGAGGCCTGGAACCGGGCGAAGCCGCCCTCCAGGGAGCCTGTTCATTCAGGCCGTCGGTGGCACTGGGGGCTTGGACCCATCTCAAGTTCAGAGCCCGGAGCGCAGACTCCGCATCAGGTGCTGAATGACAGCGCGTTCAGGTGGCGACTCTCTACCCTGCGACTTCCAGAAGGCTGATTTAGCCCTCATATGTCCCGTGGAGTCCCTGACAGCTTCAAACTCCTGATCTCTCTCGGGTCTTGTCCGCCAGACTTTGTTCTGGAGCCCGGATGCATCTAGGAGTGGTGGGTCTCTGCTCAGGGGACTCTCCAGGGGCCCCTCCTCCTCGCGGCTTCTTGACCACACAGCACAGTTGATAAATTGAACTGCCTGGACTCAGACCCCAGCCCTGGTCAGAGCTCAGTGGCTCACCTGTAATCTCAGAGCTCTGGGAGGCTGATGGGGGAGGATCCCTTGAGGACAGGTGTTTGAGATTAGTCTGGCCAACATAACGAGACTCCCCACACCCAAAACAAACAAAAAATCCAGAGCTGGGCATGAAAACAAACAAGAATAGTTGGGCATGGTGGCTCGAACCTGTAGTCCCAGCGATTCAGGAGGCTGAGGTGGGAGGATTCCTTGAGCCCAAGAGTTGGAGGCTGCAATTAGCTGTAATTGGGCCCCTGCACTCTAGCCTGGGTGACAGAACAGACCATGTCTCTAAGGAAAAAAAGAAGACCCGGCCGTGGCCCTTTGTCCTATCCCAGGGTATCTGGCTTTGCTGAGACTGGTTCCTCATCTACAACATAGGGATAAACATAACCCAGGGCTTTTCTGAGGATTTAAATGAGTTTATATCTATTAAGGTGCTTACAACAGTGCTTGGCACATAATAAGTTCTGTGTATGTCTCTTCTTACAGTTTGTCTTATAGAGCATCATTTGTAAAGTTGTGTGATTTATTTGGTAACAAGCTGCATGAGTCATAGGCATCATCCTGGTGGCTGCTGTATCCTCAGTGCCTAGAACAGCACTTGTTGAAGTGAGAAAATAAAATTGAATAGCAGGCTGCATAATGAAGAAAAATGGGGCACATGGAAGGTTTTATAATTTGGTTTTTTTTTTTTTTTTTGAGTAGTAGTCTCACTCTGTCGCCCAGGCTGAAGTGCAGTGCAAAGCTCACGGCCACCCCAGTGTTGACCTGCTGGGCTCTGGTGATCCTTCGGCCTCAGCCTTCCAAGTAGCTGGAACTATAGGTGCGCACTACCACACCTGGCTAATTTTTTATTTTATTGGAGAGATGAGGTCTTGCCAAGTTGCCCAGGCTGGTCTCAAACCCACGGGCTCCGGCAGTCCACTAGCCTCGGCCTTCCAAAGTGCTTGGATTACAGGTTGAACCACCAAGCCCGGCTGGTGTTTACATTTGTTATCATTTGCTGACCTTGTGCAAATGCTATCACAACCTACGGCTCAGTTTTAAAAAATTGGTTAGTTATCGGTGATACACTAAAATGGTACGAAGAAAAGTATCTTTCCCACCTCCTTTCTGCTAACAAGCCAAGCATACTTGGAGGAATTGCTGCCCTCACAAGTCGCTGTGTTGGTAGTGGTGTTGTGAATTGATAAAGTCTTTTTTTTTTTGACAATTTATTTGATAATACATTGCAAGACAGAATTTGCCACTCTATCTTGGTCCCAAAAAGCAGAGGCCTTAGAACATGCTTGAAGCAAATAAATCAAAGGAGAAAAATTATATTCATGAGAATAAAATTATATTACATTATTTGTAATAGTGAAAATTAGAAACAACCTAAATGTGTTAAAAGAGACTGACCAGGCGTGGTGGCTTATGCTTGTAACCCCAGCACTTTGGGAGACTGAGGCAGGAGGATTGCTTGTGGCCAGGAGTTCTAGATCATCTGGGCAACATAGTGAGACCCGTCTCTATAAAACAACAACAACAAAGACCAATAAAATACAATAAAGATATAACTAAATAAGATGCATGTTATGGTTGAGAAGTAGAGTGACTATGAAAAAATAGAAATACATTAAGATGTATTTTTCTTTTGAGGGGTTGATGTCAAAATGTTTTTGCAGTAACAATTGAAAAAAGTCACTACTTCTCTCATGAAACTCTTCCCTCCCTCTCCCGAGTTGGTGTCTCACTCTGCTGCCCAGGCTGGAGTGCAGTAGCACTATCACAGCTCGCCATAGCCTCAACCTCCTGGGCTCAGATGATCCTTCTGCCTCAGCCTCCCAAGTAGCTGGGACTATAGGCACGTGCCACCACATCAGGCTAATTTGTTGAATTCTGATAGAGATAAGGTCTCACTATGTTGCCTACGCTGGTCTCAAGCTCCTGGGCTCAAGCAGTCCTCTTGCTTCAGCCTCCCAAAGTGCCAGGATTACAGGTGTGAACCTCCATACCCAGCCAAAACTCTCTTTGAGCTCTTTGTAGCTGTCTAGATAAAACGAATTGCTCTTTGAATCTGCCCTAGAGTCCTTGCTTTCCTCGGGCTTCCCTTATTTCTATGCTCTGGGAGTCCCTGTGCAATGCTGGCTGGTCTCTGACAGTAATATTTCTTGTGGGTATGGTTTTCAGAATCATCTGGGAATTATGCACATATATAGATTCATGAGTCTTAGTTCTTTGGTTCTTTTAGGGAAAGTTATTCTTTGGAAGCATGGTTTATGGATTTTGTTTGTTTGTTTTTTAGTCGGCTTCTTACTCTGTTGTCCAGGCTGAAGTGCAGTGGCACAGTCATGGCCACTGCAGTCTCGACCTACGGGGCTTAGGTGAGTCTTCCACCTCAGCTTTCCAAGTAGCTGTAACCACAAAGTGCGTGCCACCACTCCCAGCGAATTTTTCGATTTATTGTAGAGACAAGGTCGAGCCAGGTTGTCCAGGCTGGTCTCAAACTCCTGGTCTCAGGCAGTCCTCTCGCCTCTGCCTCCCAAAGTGATGGGATTAACAGGCAGGAGCCACCACACCTGGCAAGCATGGTTTATGTTCAAGAAAGATGACGGCCGGGCTCGGTGGCTCAGCCTGTAATCCCACGCCTTTGGGAGGCTGAGGTGAGTGGATTGCCTGAGCCCGCGGGTTCGAGACCCGCCTGGGCAGCGAGACCTCATCTCTACAATAAATTTTAAAAAAACAGCCGGGCATGGTAGTGCATGCCTGTAATTCCGGCTACTTGGAAGGCTGAAGCGGAAGGATCGCCAGAGCCCAGCAGGTTGAGGCTGCGGTGGCTGGGAGCGGTCACTGCACTCCAGTCTGGGCGACAGAGTGAGACTCCAACTCAAAAACAAACAAAAAAAAAAAAAAAAGAAGAAGAAAAAAAAGAAAGATGATGGACAGTACTTCTTGTGTAGTCTTATGAGTTTTTTTGTTTTGTTTTGAGTTGGAGTCTCACTCTGTCGCCCAGGTTCGAGTGCAGTGGCACGCCCATGGCCACCGAAGCCTCCACCTGCAGGGCTCAGGCAATCCTTCTGCCTCAGCTTTCCAAGTAGCTGGAACTACAGGCGCGTGCTACCTTGCCCAGCTAATTTTTGATTTATTGTAGAGATGAGGCTTCGCCAAGTTGCCAGGACAGGTCTTGAACCTACAGGCTCAGGCAATCCACTCACCTCCGCCTCCCAAAGCGCTGGAATTACAGGCTGAGCCACCGAGCCCGGCCCCTTTTTTTTTCTTTTCTTTTCCTTTCCTCACCCTTTCTTTCCTTCCTTCCTTCCTTCTTTCCTTCCCTTCCTGTTTTTGGTAAGGCAGAGTCTCTGTTACCCAGGCCGGAGTGCAGTAGCACAATCTGGTTTACCACAGCCTCCATCTCCTGGGCTCAGGCAATCTTTCCACTTCAGCCTCCCAAGCAGCAGGGACTACAAGTGCGCCACCACGCCCAGCTAACTTTTTAAAAATATATTTATATATATATATATGTATATATATATATATATATATATATATAGAGAGAGAGAGAGAGAGAGAGAGAGAGAGAGAGAGAGAGAGACAAGTTCTCACGATGTTGCCCAGGCTGATCTCGAACTCCTGGGCTCAAGCAATCCTCCCACCTCGGTCTCCCAAAGTGCCAGGATTACAGGCGTGAGCCACACCTGGCCGTTTTCTACATCATTTCTTCTCTGTTACTTCATTCTCAAGTCCCAACTCAATTCTCTTCTTCAACTTCATTTGTACATTAACTGTTTTTAGGTCTGCTCTTTTGGATGAAGAAAGGACGTGATTATGGAGAGGCTAGCTATCTTCGGAAATCACTGAGGAGCCACAAGCAGCCGGCTCAAGCCCACGAAGGAGCAGCTCCAGTGGGCGTCATGGGAGCTGCCCCCAAGACACCATGGAGAGAGAGCAGGGGCCTGCTAAGGGTGGGAGTGAGACTCTGCCTGCCACACACAGCTAGGCTGCTGTAGGCAAGAGGCCTGCAGTCTCCTTCTTGTCTCCTTCTCCCTGTGGGAACTTCTACTGTAATGTGTCTTACTAAGTGAAGATTCTCTGTGTTTTGTTTTTTTTCATAGATTCTTATAAACTCTGAAGAGTTTACGTCCTTGACACCATCTCTACCAGGGTTTTCTTTTCTTTTTTGAGTTGGGGTCTCACTCTGTCACCCCAGATGGAGTGCAGTAGCACCATCATGGCTCAAGACAGCGTTGACCTCCTGGGCTCAGGTGATCCTCCTGTCTCAGCCTCCCAAGCAGCTGGGGCTACAGGCTGGCACACCACCACACCCAGCTAATTTTTTAATTTTTTTGTAGAGACAAGGTCTCTCTATGTTGCCCAGGCTGGTCTTAAACTCCTGACCTCAAGTAATCCTCCCACCTCAGTCTCCCAAAGTGTTGGGATTACAGGTGTGAGCCACTGCACCTGGCCCCATCATGGTTTCTAAACCTTTTTTTAAGCAATATGACCTTTTTACCAAATGAAATTGTATGTGGAGTTCCAATATACAAAACAGATGATAGCACAGCTCTTCTGTCTGAAGCAGGAGTCCCAGCCCGAAGGGACTTGGGGCAGCCCTGAGGCCCTCCTGTGGGACTCCAGGGTCCCCCCCCCCCCGCAGTCTGGACACCGCTGATCTGCATTCTCATTTCCTATGTAGTTATTTGCTCAGTGACTGGTAGGGGCTGGTAGTAGAACCACCTGTGCTACTGCTGTGATCACTGTGCTCTCTTGTGGCGCTTTGAAGACATTCCTCTGCTTTCTCACATCCCCAACTGGCCTCAAAAGTGCTCCAAGATGGCTGCGGGGCAATCTGTTCTTCTGTTGCAGAGCCTAAAAAAATAAGTGTTCAGGGAAAAATGAAAGCAGAATAAGAAGATGGGGAGGTCGGGACAGGGTCTTATGATACAGAGCTGTGGGAAGGCCTCTCTGATGACGTGATGGTGGAGCGGGGACCCTCCTTCTAAGTCAGAGGTTGAGGGAACTCCCACATGGGAGGATCTCCTCGCCCTCCCACCCCCGTTCTTCCACATTCCAGGGGTGACTGACAGTTAAGCAAGGTTAGAGTTCTTCCAGGGGAATTCTGATCAGAAACTACAGGAAATACAAAGGAAAGACAGATATTTAGAGAGAGATTTAGAAAAGATTGCTCACCTTTCCTTGGCAAGTACGAGCTCCCAAAAGGCTTGTCCTAGGCACTTGACAGCTGCTGTCTAGAGACTGGCTTGGCTTACCTAGATGAAAAGTGAGAGTCTTTCACACTCCATCAGGAGAGGGAGGGAGACTATCCCAGCCTCAGAGCTTGGTGTGGCGGTGACCACAGAAGTGGGCCTCGGCCAGGCTCGGTGGCTCAGCCTGTAATTCCGCGCATTTGGGGGGCTGAGGTGAGTGGATTGCCTGAGCCCGCGGGTTCGAGACCCACCTGGGCAACTTGGCGAGACCTCATCGCTACAATAAATCAAAAATTAGTCAGGTGTGGTAGCGTGCGTCTGTAGTTCCATCTACTTGGAAGGGTGAGGCAAAAGGATTGCCGGAGCCCAGCAGGTTGAGGCTGCGGTGGCCGGGAGCAGCCACTGCACTCCAGTCTGGGCGACAGAGTGAGACTCCAACTCAAAAAAAAAAAAAAAAAGAAGAGGGTCTCTTCAAAATCAGGTCTGGGTTTCTGGTATTGGCAGGAATCACATTCTACCTGTGAATGTCCTCACAGAGACCTTTCCTATGATTTTTCAAGATGTGTGGAAACTTGAAACAGAAAGCAAAGGGCCCAAGATCTTGCAATATGTGACAGAGAGAACCTGAATCACGTGACAGGATAACAGAACCATTTCTTTATCTTTTTTTTAATTTTAAAGATGTGGGGTACAATTCAGGGTTAGGCATACAAATGTTCATTATGCAGGTACCCTAGTTGATGAAGCGTGCTCCCCTCCCCTGGCAGATTCCCACTACTGCCAATCCTACACACCCCCTCAGCAGTCCCACTACTGCCAATCTTTTTCTTATAGTATTATGATAATTGCAATTGCAGAGCCATTTCTTAAGGCCACAGCTTGGTGGTACCTAGTTACATCTCCTCAAAGCTTCTGAAAATGACCTCAGTTTTAGTACTGTCAACTGTTGCCAGGATTTTGATAGTGATGACTAAACATTGAGGTCACTTTGGAACATGAGCTATCAAAATGAATTTGAGACAGAACCCTTACCATTTGTAAAGCGATTTCTATTTAAAATAGTCATAATAGTCTGTAATTCCAGCACTTTGGGAAGCCGAGGTGAGAGGATTGCCAGAGCCCAAGGGTTCGAGACCAGGCTGGGCAACTTGGTGAGACCTTGTCTCTACAGTAAATCACAAAAACTAGCTGGGCGTTGTGGCATGTGTCTGTAGTTCCAACTACTTGGAAGGCTGAGGTGGAAGGATCGCCTGACCCCAGCAGGTCGAGACTGCAGTGGCCATGAGCATGCCACTGTACTCCAGCCTGGGCGACAAGAGTGAGACTCCAACTAAAAAAAAAAAAAAGTAATAATAAACGAGTTTGTCGTATGCTGTGGTTTGAATATTTGTTATTTGCCCCCTCCAAAACTCATGTTGAAGTTTGATCACCAAGGTAGCAGTATTGAGAGGTGGAGCCTTTAAGAGGTGATTGCCTCATGCGGGCTGGGCCCTGACAAATGACTGACTGCTTTGTGGGCTGATGGGTTGTCATGGAAGTGGAGCTGCAGGCTTTCTAAGAAGAGAAAGACCAGAGCTGACATGTTAGCATGCTCACCATGACATGCCAGCACCTTCTGGGGACTCTTCAGAGAGTCTCCACCAGCAAGAAGGCCCTCGCCAGGTACAGCCCTTGGCCCTAGACTTCTCAGGCTCCATAACTGTAAGAAAGAATTCCTTTTTAAAATAAATTACTCGGCTTCAGGAATTCTGTTATAAGCAACAGAAAACAGACTGTGACACCATAGTTATGAACAAATAAAAGAAATAATTTTAAGGTCATGTATAATAACTATATTTAGATCCACTTTAAATTAAATTCTAAAGAATTTTTTTAAATGGCCAGGGGTAGTGGCTCATGCCTGTAATCCCAGCACTTTGGGAGACTGAGATAGGAGGATTGCTTGAGGCTAGGAGTTCAACCAGTCTGGGCAACATAGTGAGACTCCATCTCTACAAAATTTTTTAAAAAATTAGCTGGGCATGATGGCCCGTGCCTGTAGTCCTGTCTCCTCAGAAGGTTAAGGTGAGAGGATTGCTTCAGCCCAGGATATCAAGGCTGCAGTGAACTATGGTCACACTACTGCACTCCAGCCTGGGTGACAGAGGAAGACCTTGTCTCAAAAAAAAAAAAAAAAAATTAGTATTTGTTTTTAGCATGGCAACAGTGCGATGTTAGGAGTTTATCTTTTGCCATTTGAAGTGACAATGTTTTGCTTGTGAATACACCTTGCATTCTGAAGGTTTGAAGGAAGTAAGTGCTACTTGTGGGCTCAAGAAGATGGAGTGTCAAGTGAAAAAAATGAACACTTACAACATATTCTTCTGTTTGAGTTTAGCATAGGAGTAAAAGCAGCAGAGGCAGCTGGAAACATTTGTGCATGTCCGGAGAGAATGCCATAGGGGAAAGCAAGGCAAGAAAATAATTTTGACATTTCAAAGTGGCCCACTTTGACCTGAGTGATTCTCCACATCAGGAAACCATTGGGCTTTCATGAAGACCGTTTAAATGCTTTAATCCATGATGATCCATGTCAGTCAACCCAGGAATTAGCAAATGTGATGAACTGTGACCAGTCAACCATCATGTGACATTTGCATTCCCCTGGGCAAGCGAAAAAAATGCTGTGATCTTATGCACCAACCCAATATAAAGATTTAAAAATTTAAAAAACCATTCATGGTTCTCTCAGCCAGTGTCACACTCTGTCATGCACTGTTCTTCCCAAGCCACCTTTCTCACGTCATCCTTTAGATGAAGCCCAGAGGCTCACTTACTATCACCCCCTCTCTGGCTTCCTTTTGATCTCATTTGTGTAATTACTGCAGATAAAGGTAACCCCAGTCCCAGCCAAGTCAGCTTCTCCACCGTGTCCAAAACTGCTGTACTTTGCTTCTGTAGACTCATTTTAAACTGCCATCTTTCAGCAGCTTTGATTAAAGCACCACCGTGAGCATTTCTGAAGTGATTCCTTCAGTTAATGCATCTAAATTAAATTAGCATATTCACACCAGAGTTAGCAGTTCTGCTGGAGCACTGGGCATCTGAATCAGAAGGCTTGGCCTGGCATGATGGCTCACGCCTGTAATCTCAGCACTTTGGGAGGCTGAGGTGGGAGGATTGCTTGAGCCCAGAAGTTTGAGGTCAGCCTAGGCAACAGCAAGACCTCTTCTCTATTAAAAAAAAAATTAGCCGGGCTTGCTGGTGTGTGCCTGTGGTCCCAGCTACTCTGGAGGCTGAGGTGGGTGGATCACCTGAGCCCAGGAGGTTGAGGCTACAGTGAGCTGTGATCGTGCTGCTGCACTCCAGCCTGGGGGACAGAGTGAAATGCTAACTCAAAAACATAAAATAAAATAAAGGCCCTCTAATCAAGTCAGATCTGTGGGCCGTCTGAATGGCAGTAGCCTATAAGCAGCCATGCACTTGTTTTCATAGACATTAAATGTAACACAAAATAATACAGCAAACTCAGTCATTCACCGAGTATTATAAAATACACACAGGAGCAGGAGTTTTTCATCAACAGGTGCTCCGTGCTGCCCTTGATCTTGTGAGGTGCCAGTTACCCTGGTCTGTAACCCTCCCTTGTTTGCCTAACTTGTATTCTCTGATTAGTTTTCCATATTTCTTTTTGCCCCTTTGGCTTTCTTCAGCTCATTTCTTTGATTAATTATTCATTCCTTTATCATTCTGAAGCTTTTGTTTTGGTTTATTGATACTCTAGTGCTAAATCTTGCTTATTACTTCCCTCCTACCCCTCGGCTACATTTGCTTCCTCTCCTCCCAGTTGTTTCTCTGCTTCTCCAATCATTTCTCATCCTATAGGCTCTTTCCTTCTTCCAGACTTTCCTCCATCACAGACGTATCTTTTTACCCCTACTCACTATTCTACCTTTTCCTACTCACTATTCTACCTTTTCCTAGGAGCTTGGCGTCTTTATAGCTGATGCAGCCTCAGGAGTGAACTTTTCTCTTTGTCTTCCATAATTAGTCTTTTGTCTTACCCGGTCCATCTTCTATGTCATGATGCTGTTTTACAAATCTGCTAGCTAATAATCCATTATATTTCATTTGGATCATTCCATTTCCCTTGTTTTCTTTCTGAACAGAGATTGAGTAACATTTGCTTTTCTGCTTATTATTTCAGATTAAAACATCAAAACTACAAATGGGAAATCTGCTTCAAGGTAAAAGACTTCTTCAGGCACGGACCTGCATTGTGACATTTCTAACATCCTTCATGCAAATGCCACTCAGAGGTCCGCATATGGAGGAACCCATGAACAAGATGGCAGGTTTGAAAGGAGACAAGAACACCCCTCTCAGAAAAAAAACACAAGTGTGACCAATGTGGCAAAATCTTCAGTCAGAGCCCAGCCCTAATTTTAAATCAGAGGATCTACAGTAGAGAGAAACTGTACGTTTGTGACGAGTGTGCAAAGGCTTTCAGCTAAAGTGCAATCTGATTTAGCATCGCAGGGCCCACACTGGGGAAAAGCCCTCCAAATGTCATGAATGTCGCAAAGCCTTTCGTTAGAGCTCAAATCTTTTCAGACACAGCAAGAGGCATATTAGAGAAAAACTCCGTTGGTATCATGAGTTACTCAAGTGTAAAAATAGATATTCTCCTGCATTTCATAACGTGAGCACTGGAATTCTAAAGACCAAAGACTAAAGCACTTTAAAAAAAATTCCTATTTTGTCTTTTGCTACTGGATTTGAATATGAGAACAGGATTGAGGAGGTCCCAAAGAATCTGTATCTCAAGACCTAGGCTCAGTTGTCCAGGGTCCTTATTAGGAGGTGGGTAAATAAAGGGGCCTACACACTACTGGTGAGACTAAGTAATTTCTTGTGTTAGAAAAAATAATCTCCTTTACAATGTAAGTTGCAAATAACTCAATGGAAACATTTAGATGACTTTCTACATGTCTTCAGGGAGTTGCCTGAATATAAGGGATGTTTTCATAAGAAACAGACCGTTCAATGGGTGCTTATATAAGGTTGATGATCATCTTAATGTAAGAAGAAAGGGAGATGAACAAAATCATCAAACAAGACCAACGCAATGCAAGTGTTGGCAAGTGCCAGGTGTGATGGAGAAGGGTCACAGCTCATCTGGAACAGGAAGCCCTTCACAGCTGAAGACAGTCCTCCAGTGTCCCCTTTTCTGGCATTAATCAGCAGTGAATATATTTTAGGCATCACAAGATAGCCTTTTGGGGGTCTTCTGCATTCTCTGTAAGATAAGTTTGTAGATATGAATTATGAAATGAAAACCCGTTTTTTGTTTTGTTTTGTTTTTGAGTTGGGATCTCACTCTTGCCCAGGCTGGAGTATAGTGGCACAATCAAGCTCACCTCAGCCTCCACCTCCTGGGCTCAAGCATTCTTTCTGCCTCAGCTTCCCAACTTGCTGGAACTACAGGTGTACACCACCACACCTGGTTAATTATTTTTTGTAGAGACAGGGTTGTGCTATATTGCCTAGGCTGGTCTCAGACTCCTGGGCTCCAGCTATCCTCCTACCTCAGCCTGCCAAAGTGCTGGGATTACAGGAGCAAGTCACCACACTCAGACTATTTTATGCTTCTTGAGAGCATGAGCTGCTTCCTTCTTAGAATCAAAGTAGAGGCAAATCACCAAGAATGGGACGCTGCCCCCAGCCCAGCCAATAGGACTGATCATCTGTTGCTGTGGGTTTGGTGAGCAAGCATCACAGCAGACCAGCTGCCCCAAATAGAAAGAAGAGCAAGAGAGCTCAAGCCCATTGAACACCCAATCCCCAACACCGCCTCACCACAGGGAATGTAAGCCTCTCTTCCCAAATGCCTTGGTGGCAGAAAACAGCAGAGGGAAAAATGACCATTATCGGAGGCAGAACTTAAAATAGTCGAATACTTTAACATTTAACAGTTACATATCATAATTTAATACCACCCTCTCACCAACTACCCACCCAATAGTGTAGGGATTCAAGAAGCAAAAACATATCATTTATAAATAATAAAACTGAGCATGGTGGCTCATGCCTGTAATCCCAGCATATTGGGAGGTGGAGCCAAGAGATTTCCTGAGGCCAGGGGTTTGAGACTAGCTTGGGCAACTTGGCGAGATCTTGTCTACACAAGAAACCAAAAAATTTAGCCAGGTGTGGTGGCATGTGCCTGCGACTCCAGCTACTTGGAAGACTGAGGTGGAAGGATTGCCTGAGCCCAGCTCGAGGCTACAGTGACCATGAGCCTCTGCACTCCAGCCTGGGTAACAGAGTGAGACTCTGACTCATTCATAAATAAATAATAAATAAGAAGCTACATTTTCTTTGCATATTTGAGAAGCAATGTGATAATTTGTACCCCACAAAATGGACACAGCATCTGTTTTTGTATTGATTTCACTCTTTTTTGCTTTAAAAAAAAATTGAGGTGGGATCTGACTTTGTTGCCCAGACTGGAGTGCAGCATCACAATCATGGGTTACTGCAGCCTCCCACTCCTGGACTCAGACAATTCTTCTGCCTCAGCCTTCCAAGTAGCTGGCCCTACAGGTGCATACAATCACACCGGCTAATTTTAATTTTATTTGTAGAGACAAAGTCTCGGTATGTTGCCAAGGCTGGTCTCGAATTCCTGGGCCCAAGCAATCCTCCTGCTTCAGCCTCCCAAAGTGTTGGGATTACAGACATGAGCCACCATGCCCCGCCTATTTTGTGCTTCTTGAGAGCATGAGCTTCTTCCTTCACTGTTGCTTCCCAAGCATCTGGCACAGTACACAGCTCATAATGGGCACTCAATTACCTGTGGTACAAAAATACTTGAAAATCATATATCTGACAAGAGATTAATATCTAGGATATATAAACAAATTTGCAACTCAACAACAAAACAACCCATTTCAAATGGGCAAGTACATGAATAGACATTTCTTGAAAGAGGATATACAAATGACCAATAAACACATGAAACCTCAACATCATGAATCATTAGGGATATGCAAATCAAAACCACACTGAGATACCACTACACATCCATTAGAATGACTATTATGAAAAAAACTGGCCAGGTGTGGTGGCTAATGCCTGTAATCCTACACTTTTGGAGGTTGAGGTATGAGGATTGTTTGAGCCCAGAAGTTTGAGACCAGCCTGGGCAACAGAGCCAGGTTTGTTTCTGCAGGTAATTCTGGAACAATTCTGATGGGTCTTCCCAGTAGGTAGTCTGACCTTCCTCTCTTGCTGTCCTTAGGATTTTTTCTTTCATGCTGTCTTTGTAGCAGCAAATTACTATGTGTCTTGGGGCTGGTCTCCTCATGTGATATTTTACAGGGGTTCTCTGAATTTCTTGTGCTTGAATGGCTGCCTCTCTAGTGAGATGTGGGAAATTTCTTGGATGATCTCATGGCATGTTTGTTCCACGGTGTTCTCAGTTTCCCTTTCTGCTTCAGGGATACCAGTCAGGCATAGATTTGGCTTCTTGATGTAGTCCCACATCTCTTGGAGGCATTGTTCCTTCTTATTGAGATTTTTTCTGTGTTTTTGACACACTGGGTTAATCCCGTATTTTGATCTCCAAGCTCTGAGATTCTTTCCTCTGCTTGGCTGATCCTGCTCCCTATGTTTGTTACTTTGTTTTTTATTTCTAGGTTGGAGTTCTTTATTTCTCTTATTTCAGAATAGGCTTTTCTAAAATTGGCTTTTAGAACTGTACAACTTTGGCGAGTTTCACCCTTAGTTTCTCTTGATTCTATTTGTTTTAGCCATCTAATCTCTAGTTTCTGTGACTGTTGTCTGGGGAAGGTTATTAGGGAGAGTTTCCATTGTTTGTGCTCTGATAGCTATTTTTTTCAGGTGCTGTCTCTTTAGTACTCTGAGGATTGCCTATATATTCATTTGTGACAGGTCTCTTCTGTAATTCCTTTTGGTTTTGTTGTTCTGAAGCCAGTCACTCACACTCTGTTCTAGAGCCCTTTCTGTGGTTCAGTATAGGTCCATATATATAGGTGCGAGAGGGAAGGACATTCGCTTCTGCTCCGTGCTCCACCCTGTGGCAGGTTTCTTAACTGTAACATCCCTTGCTGCTAGAACTTTGGGGAGAGTGGGTGGGAGGATACCCCCCACCATCTGCTGTCTGCAGTTTGTAGCCCAGAAGTCTTTCCAGAAGCCTTTCCATCAAGAAATACTTCAGGTGTCTTTTGTGTTGCTCCCTCCCTATTCAAGTTCACACTCTCCTGTTGAAAAGGAGCGATTTCAAAAGAAAAGGAGTGATTTCCCTGTCACAAGGGAGTGGGAAGGGGATCCACCCTCTAGGCATTCAGGGCTTGGAGATGATTCTTACTGAACTGGCTGGGAAGATGGGCTGGGCACCAGCGAGGTTCACTCTGTAGGTGGGCCTTCCCCATCTGGGAGCCAGCAGAACTTTGCTGGCAGAAGCTGTGCTCATGGCTGCTGACCCAGCACAGGTTTTTTTTTTTATTGTTCTGCTTGGGGTCTGGTTGCCCACTGCTGTACCCTGACCAGGACTCCTCCTGCCTGGGACTGATGACCCTTGCATGGCTGGGTGGGGGTGAATGGATCCAAAGTATCTTAGGTACACTCACCCACTCTGGTTCATTGGGCAGGGCTTCAGTTCCTGTGTGAGCCTGACATGGGGGATAAGGCACCCCAATTCTTACATCTGCCATTGCTTTCCGGTTTCTATGTGTTCAAAGAGACATTTGCTAGGTGCAGGGTGCTTTACCCATCCAAAAGTGTTTAGGGTGTCTCTGCCTATTGGTGGCTTAGTCCCTACTCTTTGCCTTGCTTAGGGAGAGTGGTGCTGGTCTGCTGTTCCATGGTGCCACCTTGGATCTGCTCCCTATGAATGTTCTTAATATCACTGAATTATTCACCTAGACATGGTTAAAATGTAAAATTTATGTTATGTGTCTTTTCCCATAATGATAAACAGAAGCATCAAAAGAAACAAAAATGAAATTACTTTTATATAATCCCTGTCCTAATAAGGCTTGCATTCTAGCAAAAAAAAAAAAAAAAAAAAAGAAAGAAAGAAACCTCTTCTGTAATGAATGTTGTTCAAAGGCAGAGGATCTCGGAGATAAAATCCAGATACCACTTGGTGAACAGACTAACTGAATATGAGCCCAAGTATTGTTCTCTTGGCCTCTAATTTTTTTTTTGAGTTGGAGTCTCACTCTGATGCCCAGCCTCGACCTACTGGGCTCCAGCGATCCTTCCGCTTCAGCCTTCCAAGTAGCTGGAACTACAGGCGCACACTACCATGCCCGGCTAATTTTTTGATTTATTGTAGAGATGATGTCTCTCCAAGTTGCCCAGGCGGATCTTGAACCTGCGGGCTCAGGCAATCCACTCACCTCAGCCTCCCAAAGCGCGGGATTACAGGCTGAGTCACTGAGCCCAGCTCTTGGTCTCTAATATTGAGGACAGGTGACAATGAGACTACCCAAGGAACCCTGGAAGAGGATTCAAATGGACTATGTAGGCCATGAATGATGGGTAGCTGGTAATTAATAAAAGTAGTTGAAATTTTTATCTTGGATTCAAAATATTTTCTTGTATAAAGCTATGTGTTAAATTAATTACTTTATTGACTCCTGAGATTTTACTCAATGAATGTGCCTTATTGTCTGGGTGTCTTGATCTTAGTTGAGTTTGAATTTAGCTAAACTTGACTGGTTTATCTTCAGCTGAAGGGTGAGGGATCCTTTTTATTCAGAGGCTGCAATGACACTGAGTGACATCCTATATACTGTTTGAAACTCCAGAGTCAGAGCTGACGATCAACCACATAGTCATTTGCTCTCTTTTCCTACATAGCTTTGTTGGCTCTCAGACTATCTATCCCATAAGGAGTTGCCAGGATTCTGGGTATAATGTCTCCAGTTGAACATGTTAGTGGGCTATATCAAACTGGATTAGTCCATTAAACTTTACTTTTCATTTATTGGCTGTTTGCAGTCTTGAAACCTAGGTGGTTTTACAGTTTGACTTCTCAATATTTGTTCTATCCCAAGATTAATCCAAGCCAATCATGGTAATCCTATTCCACCAACATGTACTTTTGGTTTAGGAATGAGTATATCTCCCAATTCAGGCCAAAAAGACTTGAAAGGAAGCTTGCTCCAGGACTTTTGGGAAAAGTTTGCTTTCTTCTAATAAAAGAGACATATAGATGGTATCATTCTATCCCCAGATGTTCCTGTGGCTGGATATAATGCCAGAAACTGCTACATCTGCTGGAAGATGAAGCTGACACATGGAGGAAGGAGCTATGAAAACCATAGGAAGCAGGATTGAAGTGCTAATGTGCCATTCCTTTGAACAGTTATATTAGAAGAGAAGAAAAGCTAAAGTAACTATCTAATTATCCACCTTAAGACACTAGGGGAAAAAACAAAAGAGCAATTTAAAACCAAAGTAAGCAAAGGGGGAAATCATAAAAATAAGAACAGAGGCTCTGGTTCCAGGAAAGATGGAGTAAGCACACTTCACCTGTCTCTCCCACTGCACACAACTATAAAGCTCAGGAAAAAAATGCATGGAGCAGCTATCTGAGGACTCTTCAAAGTAAATACTGGCAAGCAGATTGGGGAAAGGGAAGCAGAATTTGAGGTTCCACTAAATTAACATCAAATTTACCTTTTCTTTCCCCTTAGTATCTCCTGGCCTGGACTCAAAGGTAGCCTGAATCCCAGAGGTGCACATAGAGAGTGAGAAGAAAGAGCTCCAAGACAAGTGTTCTGTTTCTGGTCCAATGAGTGGAAAAGGGGGCTTCTAGGGTCAGCACAAGTGGGGGAGATCCCACATACAGTATTTACTCCTTCGTCTCTTCTTCTACCCCAGCTTCCAGGCAATACTATGGCAGTGGCTGCAGCGGCAGCACAGCAATGGCAGTAATCATGGGGAAGGCACTCTAAACTCAGAGCAAGAGAAACTCTTTGTTCTGAACAGAGTTGCTTTGGTCCCAGGAGCATGTGCAAACACCCATTGCTTTTTTGGTGATCTCTGTTTCTCCTCCCCCTCCTCCTCCTTCCTCCCCCCCGCCTCCTTCTCCCCCTCCTGCCCCTCCTCCTCCTTCTCTTCCTCCTTGTAGGAGTCTCACTCTGTCACCCAGGCTGGAGTACAGTGGCATGCTCATGGCCACTGCAGCCTCAACCTGCTAAGCTCAGGTGATCCTTCTGCTTTATCCTTCTCCAAGTAGCTGAAGCCTCAGGCATGTGCCACCACGCCCAGCTAATTTTTGATTTATTGGAGAAACGAGATCTTGCCAAATTGCCAGGCTGGTCTCGAACCTCTGGACTCAGGCAATCCTCTCACCTCAGCTTCCCAAAGTGCTGGAATTACAGACGTGAGCCACCATGCCTGGCCAACTTCTGTGTCTTCTTACTGCTTGGACTAGGATGCAGAATGCAGTTGGGAGAAGTAAACCACAGAGTCAAGAAGCTAAAACTCCAGCTTTCTAGCTGAAGTACTGGAAAAGGAGGGTCCAGGGAGCCAGAAAGTATTAAGGTCATTAAAAACAGGATAAAGATCAAGTGTGATCCCTAAAGTTGTGCATGAACTTTCCTCTAAACTGCACATGCGTGGATCCGACTGAAACCGGTAGATCACAGGCGTTGAGGACTGAACTACAGGGTAGATTGCCTCCCAAGCCCCGGACTGGCCACTGGGTGGCGCACACAAAGGACAGACACAAATTGCACTGGAAATGTTTGAAACCCGAACTCACATGGGACAACGACACAATGCAGAGCAGAACTAGTGGGCTAACTCGAACTAAGGCAGCATCCTGTAAAAACAAACAAAAACATTAACATTCTCTTTATAATTTAAATAATATCCAGAATTTGGCAACATAACATTGAAAATGTGCAGAATACAATGCAAAATTACTAGGCATAGGAAGAACCAGGAATATCTCAATTTGCAAGAAATAAGAAAATCAAATGATGCCAATGCCTAGATGATGCAGATGTTAAAACTAAAACAAAAAAGCATCTTTAAAGCAGGTTTTATAACCATACTTAGAAAGTAAGGGTGAATGAATGGAAAGACAGATTTCAGGAAAGAAATGGAAGACATAAAGTAAAAATAAATGGGAATTTTTTGAATTGAAAAATTTAACAATCAAAATATATCCACTAGATGGGCTCAGCAAAAAGATGGCGATGACAGAGAAAATAGTTAATAATAGGCCGATAAAAAGTATCCAATATAAATAACTCAGAATAAAAGATTGAGAAACAAAAAAGAACAGACAGTACAAAAAAGAACAGGTCAGAACAAAAAATTACAATCTAATATCCTTCATAAACAGAAAAATCCTTGACAACATATTAGTAAATTTAATCCAGCACTATATAAAAAAAATAAAGCATCGGGATCAAGTGAGATTTATCCCAGAACTGTAAGTTTGACCCAGTTATTAAAAAGCCAATCAAGGTACTTCACCATAGTAATAGCATCAAAAGGAAAAACCAATTGATGCAGGAAAGAATCTGAACACTATTCAGCATCCATTTATGATAAGAATAGTAGGAAACTTCTTCAAACTTGTAAAGAGCATCTACTAAAAACCTAGTTAGTATCGTATATATATTGAGTTGGAGTCTCACTCCATTGGCTCATGGCTACCCCAGTGTCAACCTGCTGGGCTCTGGCAATCCTTCCGTCTCAGCTTTCCAAATAGCCAGAACTACAGGCACATGCTACCATGCCTGCCTAATTTTTTGATTTATTGTTTAGACGAGGTCTCACCATGTTGCCCAGGCTGGTCTCAAACCCACGAGCTCAGGCAATCATCTCACCTCAGCCTCCCAAAGCGCTGGGATTACAGGCTTGAGCCACCGTGCCCGGCCTAGTATCATATTTAATTATGAAAAACTGAATACTTTCCCCGTATAGTTGAGAACAAAGAAGGAATGCCCACTCTTTTCACTCCTGCTCAGCATTGCATTAAAAGTACCAGCCAGTGCAATAAGGCCCCACAAAAAGATATAAAAATTACACAGATTGTTTGTTTAAAATATAAAATTGTCCCAGTGTGATGGCTCATGGGAGGCTGTGCTTGAGACCAGGAGTTTAAGACCAGCCTGGTCAACATAGTGAGACTCTGTCTCTACAAAAAAAAAAAAAAAAGATTAGCCAGGCATGGTGATGTGTGCCTGGAGTCCTAGCTACTTGGGAAGCTGGAGGATCACTTGTGCCCAGGAGTCTGAGGCTGCAGTGAGCTATAATCACACCACTGCACCCCAACCTGGGCAACAGAGCAAGATCCTGTCTCTTAAAAATAAAACAAACTTTCCCAATTTGAAGATAACGTGTTTATCTGCCTAGAAAATCACACACACACACACAACTTTTAATAATAATGGAATTTAACAAGTGTAAAGAATACAAAGTTGTCTTAATCAGTTTGAACTGCTATAACAATAATACCATAGACTGAGTGGCTTAAACAACATAAATTTGTTCCTCACAGTTCTGAGGACTAGGAAGCTCAAGACCAAGGTGCCACATGATTTGGTTCCTGGAAAGCAGAATTTGAAGTTCTACTAAATTAGCATCAAATTTACCTTTTCTTTCCCCTTAGTATCTCCTGGCCTGGATTCAAAGGTAGCCTGAATCCCAGAGGTGCACATGGAGAGAGAGAAGAAAGAGCTCCAAGACAAGTGTTCTGTTTCTGGCCCACACATTGTCCCAGTCTCACATGATCTACTATTTTCATTACAAACACAAATAATGAACTAGTATATTTCTTTTTTTAGAGAAGTATGGATTTTTGCGTCTGTAGTTCCAGCTACTTGGAAGGCTGAGGATGTCCTTGAGTTGGGGTCTCACTCTGTCGCCCCGGATGGAGTGCAGTAGCACCGTCATGACTCATGGCAGTGTTGACCTCCTGGGCTCAGGTGATCCTCCTGCCTCAGCCTCCCAAGTAGCTTGGGCTACAGGCACACCACCAACCTGAGAGGGGTGTCCTTGTCTTCTTTCAAACCTGCCATCTTGTTCATGGGTTCCTCCATATGTGGACCTCTGAGTGGCATTTGCATGAAGGGTGTTAGAAATGTCCTGGTAAGGGTTCTCTTCCAGATTTGCAGAAGGACATTTCTTTACTATTCTTACGTGGCAGAAGGAAAGATAATCTCTCTTGTGTCTCTTCTCCTAAGGGCATTTATCCCATTTATTAGGGCTCCATCCTCATGACCAAATTGCCTCCTAAAGGTCCCACTTCCAAATACCACCTCACTGGGCATTAGGGGTTCAACATATAAATTTGGGGGGTTGAGGAGTAATAATCATTCAGTCCATATCAAAAGTCAATATATAAATCAAATATATATGTTTGTATATATACTGATAATTAACACTGGAAACCAACATTTGTTAAAAATGCCACTTACAATAATTCCAAAAAACAGTAAGTATTTAAGAACAAATGGAACAAAACAGGGACAAGATCTTTATACTGAAGTCTGCAAAATGCTGAGGAAATAAGTCAAAGAAGACCAGAATAAATGGAGACGTGTAGAATGTTCCTAGATTGGAAGAATCAATATAATTAACATGCCAATTTTCCCTAAATTCAACAATAGATTTAATGCAATTTCCAGAGAAATTCTAGCAAGATGTTTTTGTAGATATAGCCAAACTGATTCTAAAAGTTACACGGAATTCTAAATGATTAGAATAAAACAATTTTTATAAAAATAACAAAATTGAAGGATGCAAACTACTAGATTTTTGGCAATTATCATAAAGCTATATAATCAAGGATGTGAGATCAATATGAGAGATTACAGATTTTAGAAACAAGGCCAATTAATTTTGTTTGTTTGTTTTTGACTTGGCTCTCACTGTTGCCCAGGCTGGAGTGCAGTGGCACAATCAGCTCATTGCAGCCTCAACCTCCTAGGTTCAGATGATTCTTCTGCCTCAGGCTTCCAAGTAGCTGGCATTACAGGCACACACCACCATGGCTGGCTAATTTTTAAATTTTTTGTAGAGATAAAGTATCACTATGTTGCCTAGGCTGGGATTACAGACATGAGCCACCATGCCTAGCAAGACCAATTAATTTTTATAAAAATACAAAGGCAATTCCATGGAGACAGAATAAACTTTTCATCAAGTTGGGCATCTATATGCAAAAAACTCCTCAACCTGTAATTTATGCCTTATGGTAAAATTAATGCCAACCAAGCCATGTATCTAATATAAAAGATAAAACTGTCAAACTTGGAGGAAAACATAACAGAGAGTCTTCATGGTCTGGTACTAGGTATTTTTAGATATGACACCCAAAACAGTAAAAAAAATGATAAACATCAACATTAACAAGTTTTGCTCTGTGAAATACACTATTAAGGGAAGAAAATATAAGCTACAGACTCATAAATAACCGCAAACCACAAATTAGACAAAAGACTTGTATCCAGTATATACATAGAACTTCTAAAATTCAACAGAAAAACAGAGTGAGACTCCAACTCAAAAAAAAAAGAAAAAAAGAAAAGTTTAACAACAAAAGACAATGCCAAGTGCTGTTAAGGATGTGGAGAATCTGAAACACTCGTGCATTGCTGGCAAAATGATGCAGCCGCAGAGGAAAGCAGTTCCCTTTAAAGTTAAGCATGTCGACTGGGCGTGGTGGCTCATGCCTGTAATCCCAGCACTTTGAAAGGCCGAAGCAGGAGGATTGCTTGAGTTCAGGACTTTGAGACCAGCCTAGGCAACATAGCGAAATATCATCTCTACAAAAAGTCAAAAAATTAGCTGAGCGTGGTGGCACACACCTGCACTTTTAGCTACTTGGGAGACTGAGGCAGGAGGATGACTTGAGCCCAGGAGTTCGAGGCTGTGGTGAGCTGTGATTGTGCCACTGCACTCCAGCCTGCACGACAGAGTGAGACCCTGACTCAAAAATAAATAAATAAAGTTAAGCATGTACTTACCATATGACCCTCCAATCCCACTTCTGGATACTTACTCTAGAGAAATAAAATCTTATGTTCATATAAAAACTTGAATGTTCATAGTAGCTGTGTTCATAATAACTCAGATCCAGAAAGAGCCCAAAAGTATGTCAGCGGTTGAATGGATAAACCAACTATGACACACACAAATGGAATACTACTCAGCAGTAAATTAGAATGGACCATTGATACATGAGAAACATAGATGAATCTCAAAGGCATTATGATGAATGAAAGAAACCAGTCTTAAGAGACTGCATGCTTTATGACTCTATTTTTACTACATTCTGGACAAAATTATTGGGGTAGATGACAAATTAGTGGCTGCCATGGGTTAGGGATATCGGATGATGGAGTTTTGTGGAATGATAGAACTATTCTGTATCATGTGGTAGTTTTACAAATCTATACATGTGTTAAAACTCTTAGAACTATAGGCCCCCAACAGTGCCAATTTTACTGTACATTAATTTTTAGAAAGAGCAGAACTCCATAAATAGAGAACAAATAAATGGAGCCAAAAGTTGATTCCTTGGAAGTTAATAAAATTGATAAACCTCAAGCAAATCTTGAGGTCTCGATTAAGAAAAAAGAAACTAGAAATTACCATCGTCAGGAATTTAAGAGAGGACATCACTACAGACATCAAGAAGATATCAAGGAATATCATTTATCATTATTTTTTAGTTATTTATTATTTTTTTGAGTTGGAATCTCACTCCTTTGCTCAGGCTGGAGTGCAGTGGCACGCACGCTCACGGCCATTTCAGCATCTATCTTCTGGGCTCCGGCAATCTTTCCGCCTCAGCCTTCTGAGTAGCCAGAACTACAGACGCTCTACCTCGCCTGGCTATTTTTATTTTGTTGTAGAGATGAGGTCTTGCAAGTTGCCCAGGCTGATCTTGAACCCACGGGCTCAGGCAATCCACTCACCTCGGCCTTCCAAAGTGCTGGGATTACAGGCTGAGCCACCGAGAGCAGCCCATTTATCATTATTAAACATTAAAAAGATATTAAAAAATATTATGAACAATTTTATGCCAATACATATTGTTATGCCAATACATTTGATAACTTAAATGAATGTGATACATTTCTTTCTTTTCTTTTTCTTTTTTTTTTTTTTTTTTTTAAGTTGGGACTCACTCTGTAGCCCTGTTGTGCAGTGGTGTGATCATGGCTCACTGCAGCCTCGATCTCCTGGGTTCAGGTGATTCTTCTACCTCAGTGTCCCAAGTAGCTGGGTCGACAGGCACATGCCACCATGCCTGGCTAATTATTTTTATTTTTGTAGAGACAAGGTCTCTCTATGCTGCTCAGTTTCAAACTCCTGGCCCCAAGTGATCCTGGCCCCTTTAGCCTCCCAAAGTGCTGGAATTACAGGTGTGAGCCACTGTGTCCAGCCTGTTTTACCGTTAACTGACATCAAGGCAAGGCAAGGCTGAAAGATTTAGCTGGCAAAGAAATGAGCCCTTTTTGGATTTTGACAGATTGTTACTTACATAGACAGTGAAAGCCAAAGCAAGTGCCAACTCCCTGGGAGCTTTTGTCTCACACACCAAAATGATGACACCAAAACAAAAGGGGCCAGAGGACTGCAACATGAGCTGTCCAACATGAGCTGTGGAACATCGTGGTGCTAATGCCATGCTGCATCTAAGCCTCGTTATAACCTGCAGCTGCACTCAAAGTACATGAAGCAGGAAGGCTCATCAGAACCCGGGAAGTAATGAGAGACTGCCTTGCGACTGGGAAACGTCCCTGTAGCGGATGCTCAAAGCCCCGTATGCTCTCGTGTTCTAGAAAGATCACAAGGTGTTCTGCCAAGACCGAAATCAGCTCTGGTTCAAGCTTTGTGGCGTGGGTCTGGGCAAGGTTGTCAGGCACTTCCGGGAGCTGTGTCCTCTATTTGTATTGCCTGGAAGAACATGATGTTCTGTCTTGGCTAGATCTTTAAGATGGCAACAAGGGCCACCATTCATGAAAAAATCTCCATAGTGGAGCTCACAAGGATGGTGTTTCAAAGTGGGTGTTGTTGGTGCCTGCCCTCAAAAGAGTAACTGAGTGAGGAAAACCTCTGTGGTTTCCAATTACTCTCCCAGAAAGAATTAGGAATCACAGGCAAAGGGTTTTGCTGAATTTTGTAACATTTTTCACTTCCTCAAGTTTTTTTTTGATGTTTATCATTTTTCTTTTCCAACGTTAATTAGATATAAAAACTCTTAAAGGAAAGCAAACAAAACAAAATGCCTTAAGTTAGCCTTTGAGAGTCACAAAAGAGGAAAAGGCTGGGAAGAGCAGCCAAGCTGGTTGCTGGCCGTAGCCAAGTTGGGGAGTGTGAGGCTGAATTTCTGAAGCCTCCTATAGTGGAGAAGTGTTTACAGGGGGTCTAGAAAAGGGGCTGTGATGAGAGTGAAAAGTAGTGCTGTACTATCAGCTGTTCCCTCACTTGCTTTTTCACGAGTCCTGCAGGGGTTCAGGGCACTTTGCAGAGGACACTTTCCTGAATGAGGCAAAAACCCGAAGCCTGAGGATCTTGAAATGCTTCTGGGAGGCTAGACCTACACTTCTGACAAGACTTTAAACAACAGGGCTCTGTTGTGTGGTTTCTGGTGCTTGACATGTGACCTAGCAAAGGCAGCAATGTGACCAGCCCCACAATTCATTCATTTATTCAACAAATACTTACTGAGTTCTCTATGTACCAAGCAGTCGGCATTCTGGGAATAGGTGGAGATACTGTGGTAAACAAGACAGCTGAGGTCTCTGTCCTTATGGGATTTACAGACAAAACAAAACAACAGGTAAATACATAAATGAGGTCACTTCGAATGGTGCTATGAAGAGTGAGTAGGCTTCCAGGAGGAAAGGCAGTGAGCCTGGGAATCCTGGGCCCCAATGAGCCTAAGAGCTGTGGTCGGAGATTGGAGGTGGGCAACAGACCACAGGGGCCTTGCAGGCCAATGTAAGGAGTTTTTAAGCCATGCTTAAGGTAGTGAACATCCACTGGAGGACTTTAAACAGGGGAATGAAGTGGTTAGATGGCCATTTTGAAATGATCATTTCAGTAACTCTTTTATGTTATAAAATACCCAGCCTGAAGTTGGAAGTTGACCATGCATTCTGCAAATTCACTGTTACATCACTGCACAGCTCTCATCTTGTTTCCCCAACCGACAAACGGGTCATAATAGAGCTCTGTGGCTTAACCAGTGTGGGCCAAAGGCTTGAGTTGTCTTGGCTTCGTATCTTGTTTCCCGCCTTGAGTTGTGAATTCTTGGCAAGCTATGTACTGTACGTGTGCTTCAATGATCTCAGCTGTGAAATGGGTATAACAAAAGTTCCTACATCACAGGGTCATTGTGAAAAATAAATGGCATATAAAGCACGACGGCAGTGCCCGGCACGACGCAGTAAGTTTTCGTAAATATTTGCTTTTATTACTTCTTCCAGAGAACTACTGTGAGGGTCACATGAGATAATTCACGTGAAAAGGCTTGTGACTCTCTACTATCTCCATGGCAGGGTCCATTTTCTTTTCTTTCAAACGGAACAGAGAAGGCTGGGCTCTTGGAGGAGAGGCGCGAGGCCAAGCGCAGCCTCAATGCGGTCATTGTCGTTGGGCCGTCCCTCCCCCGCCCGGAGCGCATCTCCATGGCAACGGGAGCTTTGCTGCCCCGCCTCCTCGGGCCCGCAGACCGGAAGCAGTCCGCGCCGGGGGCTTCTGGGAAACGGCTTGTGAGCGGCGTTTCTGCGTCTGCCGTGGACACAGCGAAGCAGCTGCGGTTCCTGAGTTGGAGGTTCGCGCCGGAGTGGGGGGAACCGTGTGAGAGGGAGGGGGACACCAGCTAGGGTCTGCGTGCCTCTTCGTAGGAGCCGGCGAGGAAGCCTGGCGCGGACCTTTGTCGGTTTTCCAGGAGGCGCTGGTGGGACAGGCCGTGGTCTCCGCGCCCAGCGGTTGGGGGTCGGGCTAGGTAGGCGGGAGGCCTGCTCGGCATCCCCGGAGAGCCCTCCATTACCCGCGTCCTCCGCGACCCTCACTTCCCCCTCCCCCCTCAGCCGGTTTTGTTCTATTTCGAGGCCTTGGCGTCTCGCGAGG
The DNA here is from genome assembly GCA_027257055.1 of Cephalopachus bancanus. Lineage (NCBI taxonomy): Eukaryota > Metazoa > Chordata > Mammalia > Primates > Tarsiidae > Cephalopachus > Cephalopachus bancanus. Next base: position 1,791,933 of record JAPVLO010000242.1, on the reverse strand, counting down.
GGTTCTGGGAGATCGGTGGGGCGGAGGTGGGGCAGGGGCGGGTCTTGCGCGGGGGCCGCTGGGACTTGTAGTCCCGCCGGCCGCGGGCGGAAGCGCTGTGGTTCCGACGCGGTGGCCGCAGGGTGGCCTTGGGTCACCTGAAGTCTGCCGCTCTGAGTGCCAGGGAGAGGGCCCGGCAGGCCTGATGTGGGGCGGTCCCCTGGGACGAGGGATGCCGCCCAGACGCTGATGGGACCGCGGGCCTGCCCCCCTGCCGGCCGTGTCCCATGAGCAGTGTGTCCTGTAACGTAAAGGGAAGAGGCGTCTCTTACGCAGAAATACCTGAACTGTTGATAAGGCAGGGCTCTGGAATAGGAACGAATGGATCTGTTGGTTGGACCTTGTTTATAGGGCCACCGCACTTCCGAGTGTTTAGTCATACCTGTTATGTATTACCTGTCCTGAGGTCTTTTCTGAGTCTAGTCTTCATCTTGATCAGGTTACAGTAAGTTGTTTTTTTAAGTTGTTCAGATTCTGGACCCTGAATAAATATATAGAGTGGCGACATGGCTCCTTCCTAATATGTGTTGTAAACAGTGGCATGGGCATGACAGTGCAAATGCTAAGGAAAGGATCAGAAATAGCACAAAGTTTCCCTGAAGTCGTAGAAGCTGGGAAAACTGAGTCATCTAGTGTAAGGACAAGATACTGGGCCACTGTGAGAAGTTAAGGTGGTCATGAGAATGCCTTTTCTTAATAGGATTTTCTGTGATTGATGCCTGCTATAATAAGTATAAATGTGTTTATGGTGTGGTTGATGACTGAATGATATTTGCATGTTATGCAAAATGATATTTGATTTTTCAATATTATGTGATCGTGTTTACATGTATTTTTTTTCAGTATGATGTGATCTGTTACTGAGCACATGAACATTTGTTCACATGTTTTAAGTTTAAGGAGTTCCCATACATCTTTAAAATATTATTTTTTGGCTGGGCGCGGTGGCTCATCCTGTAATCCCAGCAACTTGGTAGGCCGAGGTGAGAGGATTGCCTGAGCTCGGGGGCTCGAGACCAGCCTGGGCAACTTGGTGAGATCTCTACAGTAAATCGCAAAAAACTAGCCAGGCATCGTGGTGTGTGTCTGTAGATCCAGTTACTTGGAAGGCTGAGGTGGAAGGATCACCTAAGGCCAGCAGGTCAAGGCTGTGGTGACCATGAGCGTGAGAACTCCAGCCTGGGCAACAACAGTAAGACCCCAACTCAAAAAATTTAAAAAAAATTTTAAAAATTAAAAAAAAAAAAATCTTGCAAGGAAAAAACTTTTAAAGCAGATAATAAAAAACAAACCTTAATTTTGAGTTGACTTAAGTGCATAAGTTGATGTACATGAGGGAATAGCAATCTTTAATTGCCAATAATGACTTCCAGGGTCAGGCACATTTAGAAATCTCTGAGGTGGGCTGGTTTTTACTTGGATTCTTTTTCTTTATTGAGGTAGAGTCATAGATAGGCAAATATTTTCTGTAAAGGGCCATATAGTAAGTATGATCATGCATCACTGAACAATAGGGCTACGTTCTGAGAAACGTGTTAGGCAGGTCTGTAGTTTGTGAACATCATAGAATAGACTTAAACCTAGATGCTGGACTGGGCCTGGTGGCTCGTGCTTATAATTCCAGCACTTTAAAAGCTGGAGGCGCAAAGATTGCTTTGAGTCCAGAGCTTTGAGACCAGCTGGGGCAGCTTGGCGAGACCTCACCTCTATGATAAAATTTAAAAATTAGCTGGAGGTAGTGGTGGTGTGTGCCTGTATTTCCAGCTACTTGGAAGGCCGAAGGGGAAGGATCACCTGAGCCCAGCAAGTCGAGGCTGTGGTGATCCTGCCACTGCACTCCAGCCTGGGCGACCGAGAGAGACACTGAAAAAACAGAAAACAAAACAAAAAAACCCCTGGATGCTGTAGCCTACTACACACATAACTAGCGTGGATGGTATAGCCTTTTGCTTCTAGGCCACAAATCTGTACAGCATGTTACTGTACTGAATACTGCAGACAGTTGTAACAACATGATATTTGTATATCTAAATATAGAAAAGGTACAGTAAAAGCATCATATGAAAGCTAAAAAATGGTATAACTGTACAGGGCATTTACCATGAATACAGTTTGCAGGACTGGAAGTTGCTCTAGTGAGTTGGTAATGGAGTGGTGAGTGAATGTGAAGACCTAGGACGTTACTGTACACTATTGTATAAACACTGTACACTCAGGCTACAATAAATTTATTAAGAAAACATTTTCCCTTTTTCAATAATAAATTAACCTTAGTTTACTGTAGCTGTTTTACTTACAGACTTTTAATTTTTTTTTTTAGTTGGGGTCTCACTCTCACCCAGACTGGAGTACAGTGGACCGATCATGGCTCATCATAGCCTTGGCCTCCTGGGCTCAGGCAGTTCTTCTGCTTCAGCTGAGACTATAGGCATGCACCACCTCACCTTGCTAATTTTTCTATTTTTTTTTTTTTTGTAGAGACGGTGCCTCATTATGTTGCCTAGGCTGGTCTCAAACTCCTGGCTCAAGTGGTCCTCCCACCTCAACCTCCCAAAGTACTGGGATTACAGATGTGAGCCATCATGCCTGGCCAGCTTTTAAATATTTTTCAGCTTTTGGTCTCTTTTGTAATAACACTTAGCTTAAAGCACAAACACGTTTATATCATACTGAAAGATTTTTCTCTTTTACAGATTTTGTTACTTTTAAATCTTTTTTTGTGAAAAACTAAGACACACACATTGACCTAGGCTAATTATCAAAATCACTGTCTTCCACCTCCACATCTTGTCCCATTGGAAGGTCTTCTGGGGAAATAACATGCATGTAGGTATCATCTCCTATGATGACAGTGTCTTCTGGAATACACCCTGAAGGATATGCCTGAGGCTTCTTCACAGTTAACTTTAAAAAAAAACCAGTAAAAGGGAGTACATTCTAAAGTAATGATAAAAAGTATAGTAAATACATAGACCAGCAACATAGTCGTTTATTACCACTATCAAGTATTATGTACCATATGTAATTGTATGTGCTGCACTTTTATACAACTGGCAGCACCACAAACACATGAGTAATGTATTATACTATGACAGCCGCCATGTCCCTAGGTGATAGGAATTTTTCAGCTCCGTTGTAATCTTGCGGGATCACTGTTATATATGTGGGTCTTCATTGGCTGCCACATCATTAAGTGGTGCATGACGGTATTAGGGTTTTCAGACCATCTAGTCTTTGTTGCAAAATTACTCGATTCTGCCATTGTAGCATGACTCATGAGTAAATACAATTATTCATAGACGTAGACATTTTGATTTTATGTCATTTCCACATCATAAGGTATTCATTTGATTTTTTTTTTTTCCAGCCATTTAAAAATGTGAAAACTATTCTTGGTGAAAGTGTTGTACAAAAATAGGTGGCTGGTTAGATTTGGTTATGAGCTGTACTTTGCCAACTTCCAGTGTAGATTATTGTTATTTTTTGTAGAGATGGAAACTGGCTGTGTTTTCCAGGCTGGCCTCGAACTCTTGGCCTCAGGCAATCCTCCTGCCTTGGCCTCCCAAAGTGCTGGAATTATAGGTGCGAGCCTCAGTGCCTGGCCTATGTAGGTTATTGATTGGAATTTTTAATCCAGTAAAAGAACAAATCTTTTACTTCCATTATCAGCATATGTCCAAATTCTTAGAATATTTGGTCATTTGTATATTTTTTATTTTTTGTGCAGGGTATTTCCCTGAGGCTTATATTCTGCCTTGATTGTCTTTTCTTGAAGTATTTGTAAATCAGGATGTCTGCACAGTCCGTGGAAGAAGATTCCATACTTATCATCCCAAATCCAGATGAAGAGGAAAAGATTCTGAGGGTGAAGTTGGAGGAGGATCCTGATGGTGAAGAGGGATCAAGTATCCCGTGGAATCATCTCCCTGACCCAGAGGTTTTCCGGCAGCGATTCAGGCAGTTTGGATACCAGGATTCACCTGGGCCCCGTGAAGCTGTGAGCCAGCTCCGAGAACTTTGCCGTCTGTGGCTTAGGCCAGAGACACACACAAAAGAACAAATCTTGGAGCTTGTAGTGCTGGAGCAGTTTGTTGCCATCCTACCCAAGGAGCTACAGACTTGGGTTCGAGACCATCATCCAGAGAATGGAGAGGAGGCAGTGACGGTACTGGAGGATTTAGAGAGTGAACTTGATGACCCTGGACAGCCGGTGAGCATGCTTATCACCTTAGTGGGTCAGAAGTACTGGCATGGCAGTGGGCAAAGATGCTGCTGAATGAATTCCACTCAACTCAGATTATGTGTCTGCCTTCTCCCCCTCTCCTACCGCTCCCCATTATCTGTGCTCTTTGCCATCTAGGCCTCTGCAGTATATGTTCTGTGTGACTTCTTTTGTGTTTTTTGTTCTGATTCTCATCAGATTTCCCTTTCTGAACCACATCTCGCTGTTTCCAGGTTTCTCTCCGTCGACGAAAACGGGAAGTGCTAGTAGAAGAGATCGTGTCTCAGGAAGAAGCTCAGGGGTTACCAAGCTCTGAGCTCGATGCTGTGGAGAACCAGCTCAAGTGGGCGTCCTGGGAACTCCATTCCCTAAGGCACTGTGGTGAGGACCTGAGCTCAGTGTGGGCTTGAGGGGAAAGGAGGGTGTGGCCCCTCTACCCAGAGCTCTGCTTGTTCTCTCCAGTGGTTGGAGATCGTTCTTCTGATTCCTTGGACATAGACACATTCCAAGATCTTGATTTGTTTTTAGTGAGAGTTGATTTGCTGCCCTCAGATCTTTGATTCCTAGACATTACCATCTTTAGCCGTTTCCCCTCTCGGCCTCCTTCCTGAAGTTTTGCCCTTGTCAGGTTAGCATTTGCCTTACTCTGAGCCAGCACCCACCTGTGGGCCAGGTCCCTTTATTTTGCATCCAGTGTTGCTTATTTGTCATGTTTATATCCTCCTGCTTTCTATCTCCTGCCAGTTATTTTGGTACAATAAGCTTGCCTGAACCCACTTAGAATCTCTTTTTGTTGTCTGTCACTGAAGTATTTATAAATATTTCTGTTTTTCTTCAACCTCCTACCTGGAATCTTTTTTTCTAAGAAGCTTCTTTTTAAGAAATGATAATTTGCAGTAAATTCTTTACTTTTTCTAAGTATTTATACAAAAGTAGGTTCCCAAGCTATATGTTTTAAATGTAGAAAAATTAAAAAGCTCAAATTATGTTAGTTCACTTATACCAGTCTTTTCCAATACATTGGTAATTAACACCATATACTTATGTGTAACTTTGATGTAGCCCAGTATATTCCTTATTTATTTATTTATTCATTCATTCATTTATTTATTTAAGAGACAGGGTGGTGTTGCTCTGTCACCCAGGCTGAAGTGCAGAGGTGTGATTGTGGCTCACAACAGCCTCAGCCTCCTGTAGCCTGGTGTATTCCTAAAACTACTAGGTTTCTTTTTTATATGTATGTGAATTAAAATGACATTTGTTTGGATCCTCTTTGGTAATTATTCCTGGAGGTAGTTGGAGATAACATGATGTGCCACAGAGTGAGGCCTGAGCAGGTTTTTCTTTCCATCCGCGGGGGTATTGTTAGTGAATCAGAACTGCTGGAGTGGGGCTGATGTCTGCTGAAAATCTGTAGTTTTACATGTTTCATGGGACATTCTTCTACACAGTAAAGTTTGAGAACCACTATCCTTTATACCCGGAGGTGGTATTTTCTTGGGTAGAAAACTCTTCTGTCCGAATTTTGAAATAATTTTCACCTATTTTTAAATAGCCTCATTTCAGCAGTCTAGTCTCATCCACACTCTGGAACTTTTCATTTCTTCTATACCGTTTTTCTCTACTTGATCTTCACACTTACTTCTCTGTTTTTCAAGTCTCTAGGCCTCACTACTCCCCTCTAACTTTTTGGTCTCTCTCAGCCTTAGCTCCTAGCTTTATGCATGTGTTAATTATTTACTATTTGCCTCTTTGCTAAGTGCTATTGTTTACTCTGTATGAACTGTACCTTTACTCTTCAAGATATACAATTGCAAGAAAGTCTTAAATGATACTTTGCTCTTACCTTTGCCTGCAGGTAGGTGATGATACCTTATGTTGGTAATTGAGGCTTTTATTTCACCGAACATGTCTCACTAAGGCTTAGAAATAATCGTTTTTAAGTTCCATTATAAGTACCAAACATGGAAAGCTTCTTATGTTGGAAAACTTAATTAAAAAATTATTGAATTTTACGTGTCATGTCTTGGGTTAACACAGGATGCCCTCAGCTTACCTTCCGCCCTTTCTTGTTAGCACTTCTGTGTTCTGCTTTTAGTCTAATCTTGATTATGACCTGCCTTGTCTTGCTTATTTCAGAAATAGACACTTTCTGACAGATTTTTTTATTTACACCTTTGTGTTGTGATATAGTTTCTCCCTTTCTCAAAGCAAAAGAGAAAGTCCTTAAACAACAAAAACATTACAGTGATTTCCTAATGGCTAATTTTATTTTATTTTTCTTTTTACAAAGTTTTATCCAGACTTTACCGTATCACTTTGATTATCTCCCTAATCATCTTAAAATCTACCTTCTTTCTGCCCTTTGTTTTGTGACTACCATGTATAACCCACTTGCCTATGTTTTATCTAGACATAATCTTTTATGTCATTATGTTATGCTCCTTTACATCATTTCACTTTTTTCTCTTTTGAGTGTAGGTAACCTTAACACCAATTTTCAGAGTGCTGTTTATAGATGTGTGCCAGCTGTTTACTTTTAGTTCATTAAAAAAAAATTTTTTCTTCAGTCTTCTTTTTCCTTGAATAAGTAGTGATATTTACAATTTCTGTTTATTTCAGATGATGATGCTAGGACTGAAAATGGAGCACTAGCTCCAAAGCAGGAAATTCCATCGGCAGTAGAATCTCATGAAGTTCCTGGTACTCTCAATATAGGTGTTCCTCAAATGTTTAAATATGGAGAAGCCTGTTTTCCCAAGGGCAGATTTGAAAGAAAGAGAAATCCCTCTCGAAAGAAACAGCATATATGTGATGAATGTGGAAAACACTTCAGTCAGGGCTCAGCCCTTATTCTTCATCAAAGAATCCACAGTGGGGAGAAACCTTACGGATGTGTTGAGTGTGGGAAAGCATTCAGCCGAAGTTCCATCCTTGTGCAACACCAGAGAGTTCATACTGGAGAAAAACCTTACAAATGTCTTGAATGCGGTAAAGCCTTTAGCCAGAATTCAGGGCTTATTAATCATCAGAGAATCCATACTGGGGAGAAACCTTATGAATGCGTTCAGTGTGGGAAATCCTATAGTCAAAGCTCAAATCTCTTTAGACATCAGAGAAGACACAATGCAGAAAAACTTCTGAATGTTGTGAAAGTTTAAGGAATTGGAAAAAAAAAAAGAATCAGCACTCAGGTCTTTTTCTTCAGAAATGAAGACAAAATTAAAAATATGAAATGATACAGAATAGTTTTTTTCCCTATTGACTGTAAAAAAATCCACTGGGAAATGTAAAAAGTCTTCACTCACCATTATTATTTTCTCTTGAAAGAAATGGTGTCGTACCTGCCTAGAAACTGAAATTTTAAAGTTAATTCAGGTGTTAATAACTAAATTTTCCATGTGATGTTTATATATATTCTCTATTACTTTTCCAAATAATGAATTACGTGGTTCTTTGTCCCTTTCTTAAAAGTTTTCTTTTTTAGACAAATACATTATTTCTGTGTTGATCATTGAAATGTTCTTTATAAGGATACATTCCCTTCTACGTTAAAAAGCAACAGGAATTAGAATGTCTGAAAACCGTCTTCAAGCATTTTAAAAACATCTTTTAAAATGTACTCTGGTTTACTTTTCCCTCATTTGAATATGCATTTGAGAAAATAGAAGATAAAGGATGGCTAAAAGCCTCAAAGTAAAATGAGCCCTAAGATCTCAGATAGGAAGTGATGGTGGTAAAACATCAAAAAGTGAGTGGAACATCCAGATTGGGGGAGATTTATAAATACCTGGATCAAAGAATTGAAGTATATCAATTTATCTAAATGCAGTCATCTGCTTGCAGGGAAACTAAAAACCACTCATCCTATCTATAATTTTGAGTCATCTTACTAATGAAAATGTGCTCCCATCTGTCATTAAAAGGTAGACAGTCTAAAACACAGTTGTAAAACTATGAAAGTAGAAATTATAACACTAGGGAAGAATTTGTAGTGAAAGGCACGTTAAAGGGCAAATGTAAACATAAGGATAATGATCTGTCAGCTTTTAGGAAAAGAGACTTGGAAGATCTAATGTATCATTTTGCCTTCATCTTTTTTAAGGACAGGAAATTCTGTGACAGGTGGGCAATGAGTATCATGTTAGCTATTTTTTATTCCTTTGGTACAAAGGGGTTGAACACCAGGCTAAAAAAGCAGCCATGCGTTTATTATTAAACATTTTCTACCGACAAGGCACTGTGCTAGGTACTGTAAGCCTACCGTAGGTAGGTTGGTCTTTCTTCCACTGTAAGTCATTAGGGTTTGGTACAGAGCTGTTTCAGGTGAGTTGCCTCTTCCCCTCGCCTGAGCATTCCTGGGGGAGGTCACCTCTGAGATTTCCAGAGCCATAGTTCTCTTAGCAGGGTGTTGTATTTGTTGGGGGAAGAGGACTCAACTCAAAGAGCTAGCTGGCTCTCCAGCATTCTTCAGAGGTGAGTCCAAGATACTCTTCCCACAATTTGGAGGTTCTTGAAAGTTTTTAAAAAATAAATCAATCTCTAGTAGCATTGAGGTTGTATCTACATGTTAAGTTGAATGGACTGTTCTATTTAAAAAATAAACAACTAGACTATTAACAGCTAGTTTATTAACTATCAGAATTGATTGAATTTTTTTAATTTTCAGTCTTAACACATTTTTAAAAATGTATTAAAGTAATACATTGTAGTAGTAGGATTATATACTCCTTGGCTAAGACTCCCAAGTACTGTGGTTCTACTGTTTAGTGGAAAACTCTGGAAGTTAGAATACAGAATATGAGAAAAGGCTTTTTTATAATGGGCATCACTGTGTGGAAAATGACCCATGTGAATACAAATATTTCATAGTTAAGAGATTTTGGTTATATCTGGTGCTTGGATCAAAACAAAAAATGGAAAGTGAGATTTGCATGAGCCTATTAAAAAGCATACTAATAAATGCAAGGCCATCTGGTGGAGAAGTGAGGCAGATTAGAGCTTGTTTATAGGTTTTCTGATAACAATAAGAAATGTGCTTTATAGATTAAGATTTATTGAACTATAAATATGTAGTAATGATATAATGTATTTTAAGTTATACAAGAAAATGTAGGGACTTTTGTTGGGGTCTTTTTGTGGATGAGAGGAAACAAGTCAATGTCCAATAAAGCTATAAACTCCTCTGCTCTAAGGTAAAATGATCTTGAGTTAATTGATTTATTTATTTATAACTGGCTTCTTTTCAAGTAGGTTTTGAGGTGGCATATTTGGAAGACTGCTGGGATGACAGAATTCTTGTATCAGAGTAGGTAAGAGGGAGCAACCTCTAAATGGCTGAAATGTCATGCCTGTTAAGGTCTTAAATCTTTCCTGTATACAAGGAAGCTTCCCTGTGGTAGGTTTGCCTTAAATGCCAAAGATAATTGGTAATGTGAGAGCGTAGAAAAGTAGTAGTAGCGTTGGCAAATAAGTTTTTTTGTCTTGCCAGCTCTAACACCTGTGCTTTGTTTGGAAAGGATTCTGAGGCTAAGGCAAGGCTCTGTGGGGAAAAAGGACTGGACCAAAACACCTGGCTGATATGCAGGATGAGGAAGTGGTGGGATGTGTACTTGTCATCTTTGGTTAGGCTTAGTCCCCAGTAGACATATTAATTTTAAATAACTAGTGCTTTTTAATTTCATCCATACATTCACTAATACCTAACCAGATAATTAGCAATTTTTTTTGGGGGGGGTGCTCAGCCTCTGAAGAAATGGTAATGTGGCATTACCAAGCAGTGGCAGAGCAAGGACCTCTGGTTAGCAAATGAGCTGTCATTTTAAGGCATGCAGATTACTGCTACCTGTCCACTAGCCACTGAGCATTTGCTGTTGTTTTTTTCGTCTTGTTTTCTTGGAGGTTAAAGCTCTCTACCTTTGCACCCAATTGACACTTGATCTTCAGCAATGTCTCACATTTGTGTAAACTGGAGGAAGGGTTACATGTATAATCTGCGTGCCAGGCATTGGATGAAATACTATTCCTATCCCAGTTACATTGGGAAAGCAAGATTCCGAGATCATGTGACTCATGTGGCCAAATAGAGCTAAAATTCAAATCTGGTTCTGTGGCCTCCAGGGAGATAGTCATTATGCCATGAATTATGGCTATTAAACATTGATACACTTTATGCTTTTATTATTAACAAACATGTAAGCTATTGGACATGCTGGTTTGCGTTTTTTACAGAAATGTAAAATGAAAAAGGACATTTCCTTTTGGCATATACATATTTTATTAAAAAATGCTTTAGTAGCTGACACCTGTGGTTGCTGTGGACAGGCACTGTTTGAGGTGCTATATTGTGGATTAGTCCTCAGAAACCATATAAAGCAGGACATCACCCCATTTCACATGTACTACACTGAGACCTCCCCTGCCCCCCAAATTGATGGAGACATTCTTTTTCATAACAACATACTATTCCATTGCATGAATGTACTACAGCTTATTTAACCCTGTATTGATTGTTAATTAGGTTCATTACAGATAAAAGTATACATTCCTGTACATATATTTTGCTACCTGTGTGGTTATTTCTGTAGGATACATAGCTAGAAATTTCTTTATTGGGTCAGAGAATACTTATTTAACATTTTGAGAAGTACTACCAAAAAAAAATTGTACCAATTTACAATTCCATCAATAGTAAGAGTGTCTGTTTGCCTACACTCCTGCCAATCTGAATCCTTAAAAATTTTTGCCACTCTGGTAAGGCAGAATTTGTTTTTCTTTGAATATGAATAGGAATATCTTTTCATGTTTATTGAACATTTGCATTTCCTGTTGCAAATGGCTTTTGCCCATTTTTCATTTTTAATTATGAAGGTATAAATGCCTATCCTCTCTCGGTATAAACTTAAACGATTCACAATGCTAAGAGTAAAGAGAGACCCTTTTCTCCAGTGCTTTTGATCATATTCCACTTCCCACAGTTTAACATACATTCTTCTAGTCCCCTTCCCATGCATTTCCATATGAGTATACATGCACATAAAAGCACCATTTTTACATAAATAGGAGCTCATATGTATTGTTTTGTAGCTTGCTTTTTAAAAATTTTGGTCCTGAAAACAGTTACTTGAGGTCTTTAAATTTATTTAATGGTTGAATAGGATTAAAAAGTTATACACACCATTATTTAACTATTCCCTCATTTTTTTTCTCCTGCTATTGCATTGCCAAAGTAAACATCTTATTCAGATGTCTTTGTGCATATGTGTGACTATTTCTGCAGGCTGAAGTCCAGTAAGATGGATTGTTGGGTCATAGGATTTGCTCTCTGATAGACTCACCTTCACCCTTCCCAAAGGCCTTCATAGCTATGTTTTCACCAACTGTACGGCAAGTGTTCATTTCCCCATATAGACTTACCTCTCTGTGATAGTTTTTATCTGTTAGGCTAAGAAGAATCCTTTCTTATTTTGCATTTCCCTGATTATCAAAAATGGTGAGGTTGGTTCTTTTCATATGTTTATGGCCATTTATAGTTTTACTGTGGATTGACTGTATTCTTTACCTGCTTTTCTATTGGGTTATGTGCGGATATCTTGCTTTGTTTGTTCAGCATCTCTGTTGCCATCTTCTAACAGAACCCTTATTTATTTGTGGGGAACCTATTGCTTGTGGCTTAGGTGAGCACATGACCAGGCCTGGCCTCCTGAGTCCCTCAATTCCCTAGCCACAGCGATTAAAGAATGGGCATATAATTTAAGCCAGGCTAAGGAGAGCCTTCAACAGAACTGCTGCTGGAACTACTGGAAAGAAGGCTTTATGGAGATAACCAGGAACTACGGACCATGTAGGCCTGAATTTGTACCACGTGGAAATAATCTGAGGAGAACTCGGAGGCTAGCAGAAATGGAAGAAGAACTCAGTTCTGATGTCATTTTTCGGGAGGCCCTAGATCCAACTGTGCCTAATGCCTGCCCTACCTCCGGACTTTAAAGTTTTGTGAGCCAATAAAGTCCCTTTCTTGTTTAAGATCATTGAATTGGCTTTCTGTCCTAATTCATATAGGTATTTGTATTTTCTTAATGATTTGTAGAAAACCTTTGTAATTTTAAATTCTAGACTTATACTTTATGCACTATATAAGTTAATAAAATTAGCATGGCCTTCCATGATTTGGCCTTTGTCAACCCTCGCCATTGGCTCCTTCACTCCCTACAAACACACACACACACAGACACACACACACACACACACACACACACACTATATTCCAATAGTAACTGGACATTGGAAAATTGCCTTTTTGGCAGTTCTTGTCCCATCTTTCCTCAGATTCATTAACTCGGGACTTTGAGACCAGAGGTTACACTGCAGAGTCCCTGCTATATCCCCCCCCTCCTTCCACTGCTCTTAGGACATTTCCCTCAAGCATACCCTGTATGTAACCCTTGGAGTCCCTCCCAATGACCTTCATCCTCCCACAGGGTTCTCTGGGATTTTTATTCTCAGGCCTGTGGACTCGGAGTTGCTGAGGCCTAAGACCTGAGGAGCTTCACCCTGTGGGCTCTTCTAGGGTGGAAATGGAGCAGTGTTTGGTGTCGCCTGGCACTTTTGGTTAGACTGTCTCCCAGTGTGCAATAAAGGATGTCTTTGCACATTAAGCCAAACATATTGCAAGATTTTACTCATGTATTTAGTGCCTGCTATGGGCCAGGCACTGTTCTGGGGTTTGCGTATATTGTGTGGGTTGTGTGAAAGAAAAAAACTACATGGCAGTGGACAATCAGCAGTAAATAAATAGCTTTTTTTTTTTTTAAAGCATATTGTATGTCATAAATGGTGATTAGAGAGAAAATCAGGGAAATAATACAGAATGTCAAAAAAGGAAAGACATTGCAATTTAGATAGGTTAGCCAGGGAAGGTTTCACTGAGAAAGACATTTGAGAATATGGATGAATATAAGGAAGTCAAGCCATGAGACTGAAGGAAGAGAGTTCCAGGCATGGAAATAGCAGTTGCGAAGAACTAAGTGTGGGAGCGATGCCTGATCCAGAAAACAAGGAGGCCAGTGTGTTTGGAGCAGAATGAACACCAGGGGAGGTAGTGGGTGAGGCCAGAGAGATCAATAGGGTGAGGGTGGCAGGCAGAGCCAGATCATGAGACCTGGTTTTATGACTCTGAATGTGATGGGAGACAGAAGTTTTGGGCAAACGGGTGGCATGACGAAGTACTGAGAACAGAGTCAAACAAAACAAAATCCATCAAGTTTACCTACATTCTTAAAACATCTCTTTACGTATTTTCTTGGGAAGATAATAATAGGAAAAGTTTAGAAATAAAAATCACCCAAAAAACTCACCCATGAGTCTACAATCCTATTATCCCATTAACATTTTGATATTCTCTATCTCTTTCCATCTATTTATTACATCATTATTTACGATAGAAATACATATTTTCCAATTTTTATTTAATAGAGATAAGGTCTTACTATGCTGTCTAGGCTGGTCTCGAACCCCTCGGCCCAAGCACCCACCTTGGCTTCCCAAAGTGCTGGTATTACAGATATAAGCCACTGCGCCTGGCCTGAAATATATATTAAAAAGCAAAAAACAACCTATGTCCATATGTTGGTTTGTTAATCTTATGACTTCCTTCTTTCCTCTTTAGATCAACTCTGCTTTTGGCTAAGACTAACCTCCCCATGGATCCATGCTATCTTCTCAAAGACACCACAATAATCCTCACTTCTCATGCATTGTCAATTTTTCCCTCTTCTGGATTTTTCTAATTAGCATAAAAATATACTGTTTTTATCACTCACAAACACACAAAAACCTTCAGGCCAAGGTGGAGGACAGGGACCATATCTAACCAACCCAAACAAATAAAATCAGAGGCAAAGGTTGGGAAAGGTGGGATCCTCAAGAGATTAAAAAAAAAAAAAAAGTATAGTGAAGTAAACGTGGATTGCCCCAGTTTACTACCTGGAGATAGCTTCTAGGCCACAGCTTAGGAAGCAGGAGCTCAGGCAGAGACCAGCAGTCTCCTTAAGAAGATGGAGCAAGGCATTTTGGGAGGCCAAGGTGGCTAGCTTTTGCAGGGCAGGGTACCAGAAAGGAGACAATTGAAGATCTGAGGTCAAGAAATGCTGGGTTGCAGTACTAGGAAGGGTCTTGTATCCTCAGGAGAGAGAAAGAACACTGGAGACGTGCAGAGTCCTTCTTGCATATTCAGCTGAGTACTTATGAGCACGTGTTTGTAATGAATTACCTGAGGCTGGGGAAAGAACCATTTGAAATTAGATTAGATTAGAGGTGAAAATCACTGGTTCTCAAAAAGGGCCAGAATTGGTATCATCAGCTAGAATAGAAAACCGAATTCACAGGGCATCAGAGTGATGGCTCTCAAGGGCAATTTTGCTACTTCTCCACCCCCCAGAAAACATTAGGCAATGTCTAGAGACGTTTTTGGTTGTCACAATCAGGTATGATGGGCACTACCGGCATCCAGTGTGTAGAGGCTGGAGATGCTGTTACATACCCTAAATGCATAACAGTCAATTAGCCAGCCCAGAATGGCAACAGTGCTGAGGTCGAGAAATACTGGGTTAGAGTACTAGGAAGGGTCTTGCATCCTTTGGGGAGAAAACCCTAAATTAAACACTGCCTAAAAAAAACCCTAGAAGCAAGAACTGAGAGTATAGCATTTAAAGCAACTTAAACATATCCCACAACAAAACTCAAGAATACATATATGTGTGTGTATTGTTTAAATATCCGGCACCCAACATGACACAATGCATGATGACTGGTATCCAAAAATTATAAATATGCAAAGATGCAGGAATATAATAACTCATAAAAATATTTTAAATAATCAAAACTGACACAGAAAAGCACATTAAAACAATTATAACTGTATTCCGTATGATCAAGAAGCCACTAGAGGCCAGGTTCTGTGGCTCATACCCGTAATCCAAAAACTTTAGGAGGCCGAGGTAGAAGGATTTCTTGAGCCCAGGAATTCAAGATCAGCCTGGGCCACATAGGGAGACCTTACCTCTCCAAAAAAAAAATAATAATAATAACCAGAAAATTATCAGGGCATGGTGGTGCACACCTATAGTCTCAGCTACTCAAGATGTTGGGGTGAAAGGATCACCTGAGCCTACAAGGTCGAGGCTCTGGTGAGCTGTGATTTCACCGCTGTACTCCAGCCTGGGTGACAGAGTGAGACTCTAATTCAAACAATAGAAATAAAAAATAAATTAAAAAAAGAAGTGACTGGAAATATTGAGCACATTCATTAGAGACGTAGAAGGTAAAAACAAAAACAAAAATAGGTCAGGCATGGCAGCTTACGTCTGGAATGCCATTTTGGGAGGCTGAGGTGGGAGGATTGCTTGAACCCAGGAGTTCAAGACCAGCCTGGGCAACATAGTGAGACCTCATCTCTACAAAAATTAGTAAGTAAGTAAATAAATAAATAGATAAAGTAACTAAATTAAGCTTCTGGAGATGAAAACTACAATTGCCGACATTTTAAAAAAATGCACAGGATGGTTGATTAAACATAATAAAAGCAAGATAAAATTTATGGTAGATTTTTAAGACATAGCAATTGAAACTATCCAAAATGGAAAAAAAAATAGAATATCAAAAAGCTATGGTATAGTTTCAAACAGCCTATGTATAATAGCAATTGGAGGCCAGGCATGGTGGCTCATGCCTATAATCCCAGCCAGTTGGGAGACCAAGGCAGGAGGATTGCTTGAGCCCAGGAGTTCAAGACTAGCATGGGAAAACCTCATCTCTGCAAAAAATATAATAACTAGGCAGGCACAGTGGCACATACTTGTAGTCCCAGCTACTTGGGAGGCTGAGGCAGGATTGCCTGAGTCCAGCAGGTCATGACTGTGGTAGCCATATGAGTGCCACTGCACTCCAGCCTGGGTGACAGAGTGAGACTCCAACTCAAAAAAAAAAAAAAAAGAAAATCACAAAAAGCAGAAAAAGAGTAAAGGGCAATACATAGGAAATAGTAACAAATATGATAGTAATCCAACTATATCAATAATCACTTTGAACCTCAATAGTCTAAATGCATTGATTGAAAGGCAAAGATTGTCAGAGTGCATCAAAAACCAAAATTACCAGGTGCAGCATCTCATGCCTGCAATCCTGGCACTTTGGGAGGCTGAGGTGGGAGGATTGGTTGAGCCCAGGAGTTCGAGACCAGCCTAGACAACATAGTGAGATTTCATCTCTACAAAAAATAAAAAGTAAAAAAAAAAAACTAGCCAGGCATTGTGGTGTGCCTGTGGTCTCAGTAACTCAGGAGGCTGACGTGGAAGGCTCTTCCGAGCCCAGAAGGTCAGGGCTGCAGTGAGACATGATCATACCACTGCACCCCAGCCTGGATGACAGAGAAGATGCAAAACAAAACAAAACAAAACAAACCAGACCCAATTATATGTTGTCTACAAGAAACTCACGCTAAATATAAAAGCACATATAGATGAAAAGTAAATAAATGGAGAAAGGTACATAATACGTCAATCACAGAATGTGGAAGTAGTTTATATTATTTTCAGACAACACAGACTTCAAAGCAAGGAAAGTTATCAGGGATAAAGAGGAGCATTATGTAACGATAAAGGGATCAATTCTCCAAGAAAACATAACAATTCTCAACATGTATGTGCTTAACAACAGAGTGTCCAAATATGTGAGGCAAAAACTGATAACACTGAAAGGAGAAATAAATGAATCCAGTAGGCTAGATGGAGATTTCAACATCCCTCTATCAGAGATGAACAGATCCAGCAAACAGAAACTAGGTCAGAACATTGTTGAACTCAACAACACCGTCAACAACTGGATACGAGGTCCAACAGGTTCATGAACTATCCTAGAAAAAGTGCTACACGTCTCATGACTGAATATCACTATGGCCACCTTTGGAGTACTCCCCATGGGAAGCTAAGCACTGATGCCAGTGCCTGGTCCACCCCCCATCAAAACAATTCTGGAACTCTTCTTTTGGAATGGCCATCAGAACTCTTGTTGTTACTTGTTGAGTGCTGACAATAAGTTCGCAAACTTGCCACCGTGCACTTTTGCTGTCAGAACTGTATAAATAACTATATAGGACCACCTCCCTACTCATTTGATCTGGCCCCCAATGACATTTTTTAAACCAGAAGATACAGGAAATATTGAAAAGAAAACATTTGATGACATTCAGGACATCAAGGGTAATATGATGACAGCTCTGATGGCCATTCCAGAAAAAGAATTCCAAAATTGTTTTGATGGGTGGACTAGGTGCTGGTGTCAGTGCATAGCTTCCAAAGGGGAGTACTTCAAAGGTGACCATAGTGATATTCAGCAATGAGGTATGAAGCACTTTTCTAGGATGAATTCATGATCTTAATTGTTGGACCTCATATACTGGACATCTATAGACTATTTAATTCAACATGGCAGAATGCACTTTCTTCTCAAACTTGCATGGAATATTTGCCAAGAGAGACTACATTCTGGGTCATAAAACATGTATTCACAAGTTTAAAGAAATAGGAATCATACAGTGTCCACTCTGAAACCACAATTAAATTAAAATAGAAATTAATAACAGAAAGATAGCTGGAAAATTCTAAAACACATGGAGATAAAACAACATATTTCCAAATAACATATGGACCAAAGAAGAAATCTCAAGAGAAATTAAAATATATTTTGAAGTAAATGATAATAAAAATATAACATCAAAATGTGTGAGATGCAGCAAAAGCAGTGCTCAGAGAGGAATTTATACCATGGAATGAATATCAGAAAAGAAGAAATATCTTGCTGGGAACAATGGCTCATGCTTGTAATCCCAGCATTTTGGGGGGCAGAGGCAAGAGGGCCGTCTGAGTCTGGTGGTTCGAGACCAGCCTGGGCAACATTGTGAGACCTGTCTCTACAAAAAAAATTAAAAAGTGAGTTGGAAGTGGTGGTACACACCTGTAGTCCCAACTACTTAGGAGGCTGAGGCAGAAGCATCACCTGAACCCAAGAGGTTGAGGCTGTCATGACCATGATCGTGCTAATACACTCCAGCCTGGATGACAGAGTGAGACCATGACTCAAAAATTAAAGAAAGGAAGAAACATCTAAAATTGATCACTTAAGCTTCCATTTTAGGAAACTAGAAAAAGAAAAGCAAATTAAATCCAAAGCAAGCTGAAGAAAAGAAATAATAAAAATTAAAGCAGAAATGAATAAAATTGATAGCCAGAAATCAATACAGAAAGATCAAATAAACCAAAGGATTATTTGAAAAGTGTGGGGGTCCTGCCCCTGCAAGGGTCTTGAGGTTTCCTGAAGAAGAGATGGATAAGCGAAAGACAAAAATATTATACTTGGACACCTGCTTCCTGAACAGATGACGTTTGTTAGCTAAGGGAAAGCTTTATACCGTTTGTCAAGGGGCAAGACAAAGAAAATTCCTTCACGTACATATCCTCTAAAAGTTATCACCATCTAATGGTCTTAGCAACAAACAAGCCAAGAACCCTATAAACATTCAGACAATGAGTCTTATTCATAAAACCAAAAATGATAGTTTTAGTCCAAAATTCTGAATTACATTTCATTTTCTTGAAATGTCTCAAGAAAGTTTCCAAGTGTACGTTTCTTCATGTAGCAGTAGTTTTCCTTCTGGGGCTTCTATAACCTTCAGAGCTTTGTAATCACCTCTCTTGTCCAGGTGTCTTCGTTACTTTTCTCTTATCCTGCAGTGTTTATTTCTAAAGAAAACTCAAAAGAAGTTTTTAGTGATGTTTTCCCAGGCCCCCAAGGTTGCTCTCTGTATTTAGTTAATTTACCATAAAAGTATCCAATTAGTATATTATGAATTCAGTGAAAACCCACTCTATAAACGTTAACTTAGAATTTTAACTATTGAATTAAGTAAAAACCTTAACAATTAATCTTCATCCTAAATCTGTGAAAAGTGTTATAAATTACCTACATAACTCCTAGATAAGTGTTAGAATTTATAATGAATTCATAATGAACTTACTATAAACTTGTGCTTCTAAAAAACCTTATGTCTAAACACTAAACTGCATAATCCTAAATAAAATAAGGAGTGAATATACTTATATCATATTTACTCAAGCAATATCTAGTAACTTATAACCAAGTGAAAGAAAGCATTCTTGATGTACTTCGGAGTTTAACCCTTGCATATGTTAGAAAAGGTCAAATGGCATAGTGGGAAATGGAAAAATAAATCATGACATACTCAGGTTAGCTGTGAGTACTTTGCATAAACATGCCATTTTCTTCTTCCATGACTGCACAGAATTCTTTGGCTGTACCAAACAGCAAAGGTGGAAGACAGAAGGGTCTCAGCTTCCCGGGTTCACCCTGCAGCCCGGGGTCTATGGCCCACCGGACCCTGTCAATCAGGTGGGCCTCCCAGACTGGCTCCCAACAGAAAAGATTAATAAAATCACCAAGACTTTCTAACCAAGCTAACTAGGAAAAAAGAGAGGACATCTATTTCTAATTTCAGAAATAAAAGAGGGGGCATTACTACAGATCTTACAGACATTAAAAGGATAATAAAGAAATACTATGAAGAACACTTTGCCCATGAATTCAATAACGTAAATGAAATGTACTAATTCCTTGAAAGACAGAATCTGTCAAAACTCACACAAGAAGAAATAGACAATCTGAATAGACTTGTATCTATTAAAGAAATTGAATCAGTATTTAATAACCTTCCAAAACAGAAAACACCAGGCCCAGATGAGTTCACTGGGAAGTTCTACCAAACATTTAAGAAAGAAATAATACCAATTATCTACAATCTCTTTTAGAGCATAGAGGAAGAGAGAATACTTCTGAGCTCATTCTATGAGGCTAACATCACCAGAATACCAAAACTAGGAAAAGACACTACAAGAAAATTACCTGCAGACCAATATCTCCCATGAACATAATGGAAAAGTTGTCAACAATATATAAAAGAATTATGCACAATCAAGTGGGATTTAACCCAGGTATGCAAGACAGGTTTAATATTCAAAAATTGATTAATATAATCTACCCCATCAACAGGCTAATGAAGAAAAATTGCATGTTCATATCAAGAGATGCAGAAAAGACATTTTATAAAATTTAATACCCATTAATTATTTTTTCAAAACCTCTCAATAAACTCTTACTACACAATCAAGCAATTGAACTCCTTGGTTTTTACCCAAAGAAGTTGTAAACATATCTACACACAAGCCTACACACAGAAGTTATAGAAGCTTTATTTATAGTTGTTAAAACTATAACATGTCTTTTAGTAATGAATGGATAAAGGATAAGTTGTGGCATATCTAGATAATAGAATAGTTTTCTGTGCTCAAAAGAAATAGGCTATCCAGCCATGAAAAGACATGGAAGAAACATAAATGCATATTAAGTATAAGAAGCGAGTCTGAAAGAGTTACATACTGTATGATACCAACTCTATAACATTCTGGAAAAGTAAAAAATATGGAGACCCTTAAAAGATCAGTGGTTGTAGAGGTGGGGAGCAGGGAGGGAGTGATGAATAGGTGGAGCACAGATAATTTTTAGGGCAGTAAAACTACTCCATGTGGTATCATAATGGCAAATATGTCAATATAATTCATCCAAATCCTTGGAGTGTATAATACCAAAAGTGAGCCCTAATGTAAACTATGGGCTTTGGGTGATAATGATGTGTTAATATAGGTTCATCAACTGTAACAAATACATCAATCACTCTGGTGGGAGTTGACAATGGGGGAGGCCATGAATGTGTGGGTATAGGGAGGTATAGGAAATCTCTGTACCTTATGCTCAAGTTTTCTGTGAATCTAAAACTATTCTAAAAAATAAAGTTTATTAAAATTATCATCATCAACAACATCATCATCTAAGGTAATACTTAGCTGAGAGATATATAGGGCAGGCAGATAGGGAGTTATAAAGCAAATGTGGTAAAATGTCAACATTGAGGACTTTGGCTAAAAGTATACAGGGATTCTTCATATTTACCTTTCAGTTTTTCTATAAATTTGAAATTATCAAAATTCAAAGTTAAAAAAACTTAATGGCCCAGAAAGGAAGAGAGTGAATTACCTACAGGAAAATCAGAGTAGGTGCTATTTAGAAAACTTGGGTTGAGGAGGAGGAAGGGGTAATATTGAGGAAGTAATGACCAATATTCACTATAGACATAATTTAAAATGATGCTTTAGAGCTGTATTTGTAGACATGCAAAAATGTTTATGATATAATAGGAAAAAAATTTAGATTACCATTATAGATAACACAATTTTGGGGGAAAAACAAACCCACTAAGCATGGGAACTCCACCTGTAATCCCAGCACTTTGGGAGGCAGAGGCTAGAGGATTGACTGAGTCCATGGGTTCAAGATCAGCCTGGGTAAAATGACAAGACCTCGTTTCTACAATAAATCAAAAAATTAGCCAGGCATGATGGCTCATGCCTGTAGTTCCAGCTACTTGGAAGGCTAAAGCAGAAGGATTGCCTGAGACCACTGCACTGCTGTGGCCATAAGTGTGCTCCAACCTGGTTGACAAAGTGAGATTCTGACTCAAAAATAAAAATAAAACAAAACAAAACAAAATCCAAGTGCATATTCAAGGGGGAACCCTCCCCCACAAAACCCCAGAATTATCTTTAGGAGGGCAGGTCCCTTGTAGTACACTCAGAATTTGTTCTTCTGGATCAAAGTGGATCAACCAGTTTTTTGTTTTTTTTTTTGAGTTGGAGTCTCACTCTGTCGCCCAGACTGGAGTGCAGTGGTTGCTCCCGGCCACCGCAGCCTCGACCTGCTGGGCTCTGGCGATCCTTCCGCCTCAGCCTTCCAAGTAGCTGGAACTACAGGCACGCGCTACCACACCCGGCTAATTTTTTGATTAATTGTAGCGATGAGGTCTCACCAAGTTGCCAGGCGGGTCTCGAACCCATGGGCTCAGGCAATCCACTCACCTCAGCCTCCCAAGGTGCGGGATCATAGGCTGAGCCACCGAGCCCGGCTGGATCAACCAGTTTTTATCCAAAAGTTTTGAGAAGTTTGCATCATGATTTGCGGAAATGTCCCCAGTTGTGGCAAACAGGTGACTGGTTCTTCCATCATGACAACACATTGGCCCACACTGTGCTGAGTGTTCAGCAATTTTTAACCAAAACACCCCACGCTCCTGTTCACCTGATCTCACCCCAAGCAATTTTATTTTGTTTCCTTGATGAAAAAAGTCCTCAAAGGAAAACGTTTGGCCAATGTGGAAGAGGTGAAACAAAAAATGGAAGAAGCACTATAAGGTATCAAAATCGACGTGTTCAAACACCATTTTGAGTAGTGGAAAAAGCATCTTGATAGGTGTATTGCATCAAAGGAAGAGTACTTTGAAGGTGACTGAAGTTTAAACATTCAAGAATACACAATTTTTAATTAATTCTGGCTTTTAGGGGGTCCCCCTCATATAGTATGAGAGAGAGAGAAAGAAAGAGGATGGCACACATCAAGATGCTAAGTTTGCTAAGAAGGCTTCTAGCAACAAGTGACTTTTATCTTTATTCCTTTTTTTTTTTTAAACAGGAAGTAAGATTTATTGATGGGGATGAAGAGCCAGCAGAGTGAAAGTCTTCATGAGTACAGGGCCCGCCACTTGTCCAGGGGGCCACGGTTGGGGATGTATTTGACCCCACAGTCATCTGGGATGAGCCGCTTCTCAGCCACCGTGTCTTCAAATTAATGTGCGTTAAACTTGGTAAGGCCCCACTTCTTTGAGATATGAATCTTCTGGCGGCCAGGGAACTTAACCTTGGCCTGTGTAGAGCCTCAATCACATGCTCTTTGTTCTGCAGCTTGGTGCGGATTGACATGATGACTTGGCCAATGTGCACCCTGACCAGGTGCCCTGGGGCTTTCCAGAGGCACCTCACATTCCTGTCTGGAGCCTGTCAGCCCCAGCACAGGATACCTTGTAGATGCGGATAATGTGGAAGAGGTGGAGCCTCACTCGGATATAAAAGCCATCTTTGCCACAGTTTTTTACCATGTACATGTTGGCACAAATACGGGCAGCCTCCAAGGCTTCAGAGGACAGCTGTTCATATTCATCCGGCACCTTAGGCCACAGAGTGGGAACTCTTCTACTTTTGCCTTCTTCCGCCTCAGGTTAAAGATGCAAATCTTGGCTTCAGCGACACTTCGGCAGAAGCGAGATTTTGAGTACGACTTGTTCTTACAATACCGGTAACACCGGGTGGGGCGGCGGCCCATGGCGACACCAGGATCTTTGGTGGCGCGCAGAAAGAAAACAGTATCTTTATTCCTTTAAATGCCTCTAAAAAAAAAAGCTATCAGCACGTTTATAATCAGCAGAAAATCAATAAAATTGTTTCTTTCAAAAAATTAAAAAAAATTTATTTGAGTCAGAGTCTCACTCTGTCACTCAGGCTGGAGAACACTGGCATGGTTACAGCTCATTGCAGCCTCGACCGCAGGGGAAGCTGGGACTACAGGCATACACCACCAACCCTGGCTAATTTTTTGATTTGATTTTATTTTTTTTGGAGAGACGAGGTCTCACTATGTTGCCCAGGCAGTGCTTGAACTCCTGGGCTCAAGCAAACCTCCCGCTTCAGCCTTCCAAAGTGCTGGGATTACAGGTGTGAGCCATGCTCCTGATCCAAAAATTTTTTTTCAAAAGAATAAAATTCTCATTTAGATTCGTCAGCAATCTTTTTTTTTTTGGGTCCGAGTCTCACTCTGCCACCCAGGCTGGAGTGCAGTGGCACAATCACTGCCACTGCAGCCTCAGGTGATCCTTCTGCCTCAGCCTTCCAAGTAGCTGAAACAACAGATGCATGCCACCACTCCCGGCTAATTTCTGTCATTTATTATAGAGACGAAGTCTCACCAAGTTGCCCAGGCTGGTCTTGATTCCCTGGGCTGAGGCAATCCTCTTACCTTGGCCTTCCAGTGTTGGGATTACAGGCTGAGCCACAGCACCTGGCCCTTTTTTTTTTAAGGGCCATACAGTAAATATTTTCAGCTTTAAGGGTCATAGAGTTTCTGTTGCAGCTACTTAATCCTGCCACTGTAGCAGAAGGCAGCTTTAATATAAAAACAAATGGGCATGACTGTTCTATTAAAATTTTACTTATGAAAACAGGAGGCTTTGTGGCTTTCCTGCAGTAATCTGTTGACCCCTGATTTACATGGCCTCTTTTTTCCCTAAAGCATGGCTTACTGGGAAGGAATGTTCTCATTCCAGTGGAGCTTCCTGTGGGGCTCTGTGGACTAACTGGCTGTCTGGGCATTCCACTGGCCTAGTGTAATTAATTGTATTGCTAAGCAGACCAAATGCAATGCAATGAAAACATTAAAACAAAACATGGTTGTAAACAAATAACAAGCACCTCATCTAGAGGCATGTAAGTGATAAAAACACATTTTATGTAGATTGTCTGCCAGAGAGCTGAATTCTAACATTTGGAAAGGGATTCCTTCTCCTGTGCCCCAGAGGACTCTGGCAGCTCCCTGGCAGTGGGAGTGATTAAAGGCCTTAGAGGTGTGCTGGGGAGATGGGGATGGGTTTGCCCTCTGGGGCAAAATTAGTCATAAAATTAGTTGGCGAGTGTACTGTCTGTTGCCATTACCTTGAAGAGATGGTGTATGATTAGTTTCTTCTTCCTTTAATGCTGAATGTATTTTCCACTGAACTATCTGGCTTGGAATATTCTTTATAGGCAAGTTTTAAATTATAAATAATTTCTTCAATAGACTCAGAGTTATTCAGATTTTATAGTTCTTGTGTCCATTTTGGGTACATTTTCAATTTTGTTAGATAACACTATTAAATTATTATTATTATTCTTTTTATTATATCTGTAACGACTACAGGATCTGGGCTGGTGGCCATTTCCACATTCTTTACTTTGACAAATAGTACCTTCTTTATTTTTTTATCAGTTTTACTGGGGGATTATCAATTTTATTCTTTTAAAAAAAATGAACTTTGGTTTTTCTTAAGTCTGTGGGATAGGTCGGTTTTGAAGGTGAGATGCAAAGAACTGTACAGAAATTAGATTGGAAAATATAGTTTATTTAGAAAGGAGAGAGAGACAGAGAGAGAGAGAGAGTGAGAGAGAGAGAGAGAGAGAGAGAGAGAGAGATTGAGATTGATTCACCTCCCTACTATTAGGGAGGGGACTGGAGTTTAATGGAAGCATGGCAGGCCAAGAGCTTAAGAAAAGCATGGCGGCCACTGCTTGAGGTTGAATGCTTTTTAATCCTTTCCTTTGATGGGGGCAGGTCATTAAGGTGATTGGGTGGTGGTCTGTTTTACATCATCACATGGGGGCAGTTAAGCACAGGAACTGATGTCATGGTGATGGACAGCAGGCAGATATGTGGGTTAGTCACTGAACTGTTGTGGTGGGGATGGCCTCTGTCTCTCACCTACCAATAATCGCATGGATGGTCGTGCCAACAACACAGATGAGAGGGACCGGTCTGACAGTTGAAAGACAAATTCTTTAGAAGATATTAATCTCAATGTCTGTGACTCACCCAGGGGTTCAGGAGAAGATTATTGGGAAAAGATTATTGTCATGTATAAGCCCAAGGAGACCAGAGAAGTTCTGTTTTGGACTCTGTCTTTTAAGCTTTATTTAAAATAATTTATTTTTTGGATTTTATTAATTCATACTTTTAACCATTTAATTCTTTCTACTTTCATTAGATTTATCTGCTATTCTTTTTATAACTTCTTGGGATAAATTCTTAGATCATTGCTTTTTAGCCTTTTTTTTTTCTTGAGTCAGTGTCTCATTCTCTCACCAGACAGGAGTGCAGTGGCATGATCACAGCTCACTGTAGCCTCGACCTCCTGGGTTCAGGCAATCCTTCTGCCTTAGCTCCCAAGTAGCTAGGACTACGGTCAGGCCCCACCATGCCAGACCAATTGTTTTGATTTTTTGTAGAAAGGAGGTCTGGGGAGTAACTATGCCATCTGTCGTGCAGCTACCCAAGACTATGCTTCTATTTGTAAGTTCCCTTAATTAGTCACCCAGAACTGACAGACTGGATTTGTCTGCCTCCTCCTTTGGCATTTGGAGGTCACTTTGTATATACAGCCCTTTCGTGGAACAGTGTCAGTGTTCCCAGGTGCTCTCAGAGAATAGAGTTAGGTAGTATATGTATGTATACTAATCCATGTATACACATATGTTCTCTAACTGCTTCTCTGTGTATCCATCTGTGCATAAAATGTATACATGAGTTCATACTGGGGCTTCCAGCTCTAATGGTTTTGGTAACTTTTGATTGAACATACTGAGCAGGAAAAATTATAGCCTCTGGATGGCCATCCTCTGGAGAGGGTTCACCCTTTCCTCTCTTCTGACTGGCAGCTAGATTAGGGACTGATAACCTGCTTCACTAAATGACTGACTTTGACATTGCATTTTAGATGTTTTTAGAATTGGTCATACAGGTTTCATCCTTTCTCCTAGGATGTAGCTATATAATGTTTACATTGAGGATGTGGGATGTTTATTAGGGCACTGCTTACGTGGCATATTCTGTACTTCAGTTTTAAGTCCCTATCACAATGAGTCTGCTGAGAGTTCCACTTAACCTTCCAGCATTCTCTGAATAGATTTCTTGGCCCTTTGCCCTGCCAGTTCAAGAATCAGCAAATGCCAGAAATCAACCCAAGTGTCAGGCCCAACTCTTCATTTCCCTTCCCTCTTACTCTAGATTCCTCACTGCTGTTGGAATTTTACAATTTTGCAACTCATTTCTAAGACCGAGTGAGCAACTAGATTTGGAAAACTGGGTGGGTGAGGAGTTCTTTTTATCTGGATGGCAAGGTGTAATTCATCAGGATAGGGAATTCAGGAGGAAAAAATTATAGGTCTGTATCAAGTTCATGAACTTATCTCTAGGGCATCAGATACAAATGTACAGTAAGCTCCTAAAATTTATTCTCAGAAAAGATAGCTAAACTTTTAGAAATAGATTTAGAGATAATTCCTATTTTTCTTCTTTACTTTGTCATTTCCCCAAAGAACAGATGATAAATGGTCCAGTTTTCTCCCTACTCACTTCTCAACCTACCATATCAATGCCTTTTAACCCCTCTATACTTCTGAACCTTATTTTATTTCCAAACTTTTAAAATGGTTTTCCCTTTTTGCTCTCCCCCTCTAGTCTCTTCTTAAAGCAGGAAGATGATCCTGCCATTCCTTGATTCCAAAACTAATAACTTTCCATTACTTTGAAAACAAAATGCAGAAATAGAAGATCTAGTACAACCAGAACTAGTTCTTTTGTTTTACAGATGAGCTAAAGCAAATTAAAGTGCCTGCTTCTTCAGCATCACACTCCTTAAGTCTTTTTTTCTACCTCATTTTCATTTCCATCTTATTCTTACTCTTCTAAGTGTTTCAGTCAGTATTTTCATAATGCATTATAACTGTTTCTGTGAGCTTGAAGGTGAAATTCTTTTTTTTTACCTCATCATGGGGATCCAGTCGACACAGAATATTTATTGAATGAATTAATGAGTAAGCACCACATGCCACATCATTCCTTCACGTCCCTCTGCCTTTATGTCCCTAACCCACCCAATTTCAGGAGGTCCACAAAGCTTTCCTTTTCTTCCAGTCAGAGTTGAACCTTGCCTTCTCTGAATTATTATAGGCATCCTGCCCTACCTTAATATGACATTGTGCCATGTTTTCTGTACTTATTAGTCTCTATCACTATACAGTATACGTTACTGAAAGAGACAGTACATTTTTTGTACTACAACAAAACATCCCCAAATGCCTTGCCCATAAGATTTAACAGTGTCTGTTAAATTGAGACATTAAGTGGATAACTACAGGGGATATCTGAAGTAAATAACAGTAGAATTAATCAAATTGCTTTAAAAAAGTTTAATTTGATTTTAAAGTTGTGGGGTACAAGTCAGGATCGCGTATGTAAGTGGTTTAGGTACAGGTGAAGTTTGGGGCCTCCCATTGGACCCCACTTGGTCTGGATCAGGATTGGGCCCCCTTATTGATGTTATGGGCCCTCCTCCCCCAGTGTTCTGCTACGACCAATCTCTTTTTTGTAGTATTATGATAGGTGTAAGCATTTTTTAATTTTTAAAACTATTCCTATTCTTCAGTTGAAAACTTTGCATGTATGTTGCCTATTATCAATATCAGAAAAAAACCAAAAAAAGTCTAATGAATGTTGCCACTTGTAAAACAGTATCAAAAGGTCTTTTTATTTTTAGACAGACTATATTATACAAATTAATACCATAGGTAATTAATTAAGTTACTGCATAGGAAAAGCTTACACCTTGTCTACACTCACAACACTCCTGACACCAGACGTACATTGGGTTTTCCCACATCCAGCAATTCTCCAATCCTCTGCTGACATCAACTGGGTGTCCTACAACTCAATTCTGACACTATCTACCTGGAATTAGCACAGACTCCTCAGGTTAAGGGCTCAGTCCCACAAGACTGCCTCCAGCTTCAGACACTAATCTCCTATCTGTGTTTTCACTAGTGCTTTTTACCGACTGGCTACAAACCTGAGGTTCCTACAACCTCCTCCTTGGGTTTGAGCATTTGCTAGAATAGGTCCCCAAATTTAGAACAGTTTGCTTACTAGATTGCTGGTTTATCATAAAAGGATACAACTTGGGATCAGCCAGATGAAACAGACGCAAAGGGCAAGGTATTCGGGAATAACACTGAACTTGCTCTCCCTTGGTGTGCCACCCTCCCAGGGCCTCCACAAGCTTACCAACCTGGAAGCCCTTTGAATCTGGTCCTTTTAGCTTTTTATGGAGGCTTCAACACATGGCATGAATGATTAAGTCATTGACCATTGGTGACTAAATCACTCTTTCACTTCTTCCTTCCCAGAGGTCAAGGTAGGGTGAGGTTGATCTGAACATCTAATCACATGGTCGGTTCCCCTGGCAATCAGCCCCCATCTAGTGGTTCTGGAAGGTCATTCTCAAAGTCATGTCATTAACATAAATTCAGATGAAGCTGGAAGGGGCTTGCCATCTTAATTGCTCTTATCATTTAGGAAGAACCTGGAGTTTTAGAAGCTCTGTATCCGGGGATAAAGACCAAAGATGTATTTCTTGTTATAAATCACAATATCACAGCTACCATCTGTGTTCAATCTATAGATGACAAGATAAACACTAATAGAAACATCTTCAGACTCTGACATATGATTTTTAAAAAACTCTTGTTTTACATGTTTAGAAGCTGTGATTAAATGGTAGTGAAGAAGCAATTTCAAACAAAGTTTATGGGCTACACTACTGAAAGCAAAATAAATCCATATTTGCTGTAAACATTACAGGAACTTGAACAAACTCATGCTCACTAGGAAGACCAAAACTAGATCCCCAAAGAATGAAACTAAAACCAAAAAAACTGAGAAAAAGGGGCTTAATATCTGGTTAATAAGTGTAATACTAGAATGGTCTGGCATGTTCACACACAGAAAACTTAGGCAGACATCTAGTATTAGCATAGGGCAAGACTCTAGCTGTCAGGGATAAGTAATACGTCAGTATACAAGTAAATGCCAATTAAGATATAGAGGGGGTTTAAGTTTTTCCTACAGTATCTGAAATAATTTCTGATATTGGTAATTTGAGCTCACTAAAGGTTTGCAATTTTAATATTAATACATTCCTTCTAAGTTCTGATTAAACATTTCCCACCATGATTTTTGTAATATCTGATAAGTTCTACAATGTTATACATTTCTAGAGCTTTTTCTACATTATAGCAAAGATAGGAATGTTTCTATTGTTGCATACTGACATTCAGTAAAAATTTTATTCACATTGAAGGTTTTTCCACAACTCACAGGATGCTTTCTCAGAATTTTTCTTAATTTTAGTAATTTCTGAGCTCTGAGTTAAACTTTCACTATAAAAATTGAAATTAATGTTTTCTCTCAGTGTGGTTTTAATGAAACATGAATTGAACATTGATTAAAACCCTTTTCATACTCATCAACAGCATTCATAAGATTTTTTTCCTGGTATGGTGTCTCTGGTACTGAACAAAGTTGATGTGTACTCTAAAGGTTTTTCCACATTCATCACATTTAGACTATCTTCTCCAAAATTAACTTTCTCATGACTAGTAAGATCAGAGAGTTGACTACAATTTCTGCTGCACTGAATACACTGGTAGGGTTTCTCCCCAGTGTGGATTTTCTGATGTTTGATAAGATCTGCGTATGTGCTGAAGGCTTTCCCACATGCATCACATTTATATGGCTTTTCACCAGTGTGCACTCTTTGATGGTTAGTGAGATCAGAGCGCCGACTAAAGCTTCTGCCACACTGATCACATCGATATGGTTTCTCCCCAGTGTGGATTCTCTGGTGTAGGATAAGAGCTGAGCACTGACTGAAAGCCTTCCCACACTCATTACATTTATATGGTTTTTCCCCAGTGTGGATTCTCTGGTGTTTAATGAGATCTGAGTTCTGACTGAAACTTTTGCTGCACTCTGTGCAAGAATATGGTCTTTCGCCAGTGTGAATTCTCTGATGAAGGATAAGGTCAGAACTCTGACTGAAGGCTTTCTCACAACTGTCACAATGATAGGGCTTTTCACCAGAGTGCACTCTCTGATGTTTAGTGAGGTCTGAGCTTTGACTAAAACTTTTATTGCACTGACTGCATGCATATGGTTTCTCTCCAGTGTGGATTCTTTGATGCTTAACAAGATCTGAACGGCGACTGAAGCTTTTAGTACAATCACTACATGGATAAGGTTTCTCTCCAGTGTGGATTCTCTGATGAAGAATAAGGTTGGAGCTCTGACTAAAGGTTTTCCCACACTCATCACATTCATAGGGTTTCTCACCTGTATGAATTCTATGATGTTTAACAAGATCTGATCTTCGACTAAACATTTTATTGCACTGATTACATGGGTAAGGCTTCTCTCCAGTGTGAATTCGTTGATGATTAATAAGATCTGAAAGCCTACTAAAGGTTTTGCTGCATTGATTACATGGATAGGGTTTCTCTCCAGTGTGAATTCTTTGATGCAAAATAAGGACTGAGCTCTGATTAAAAGCTTTCCCACATTCATTACATTTATAGGGTTTCTCTCCAGTATGAATCCTTCGATGTTTAATAAGGTCTGAATTCTGACTGAAACTTTTGCTACACTGATTACATGGATATGGTTTCTCCCCAGTGTGGATTCTCTGATGTAGAATAAGATCTGAGCTCTGACTGAAGGCTTTCTCACACACATCACATTTATAGGGTTTCTCACCAGTGTGGATTCTTCGATGTTTTATAACATCCGAACTCTGACTAAAATGTTTGTTACACTGGTTACATGTATAAGGTTTCTCTCCAGTGTGGATTCTTTGATGTTTAACCAGGTCTGAGCGCTGGCTAAAACTTTTACTACAATGACTGCACTGATAGGGTTTTTCTCCTGTGTGGATTCTCTGATGTATAATAAGATCTGAGCTCTGACTGAAGGCTTTCCCACATTCATCACATTTATATGGTTTTTCACCAGTGTGGACTCTTTGATGTTTGATAAGGTCTGAGCTCCGATTGAAACTTTTAATACACCAATTACAAGGATAGGGTTTCTCCCCAGTATGAATTCTCTGATGCAGAACCAGGGCTGAGCTCATACTAAAGGTCTTTCCACACTTATCACATTCATA
This sequence comes from Cephalopachus bancanus, assembly GCA_027257055.1. Lineage (NCBI taxonomy): Eukaryota > Metazoa > Chordata > Mammalia > Primates > Tarsiidae > Cephalopachus > Cephalopachus bancanus. Next base: position 1,759,861 of record JAPVLO010000242.1, on the reverse strand, counting down.
GGGCTTCTCACAATGGGTCCTTTGATGCCTAAAAAGGCCTGTACTCCAAACAAAGCTTTGCCCACATTCATCACAGTTATGCTGTCTTCTTTTAAAGAGGTTCTGTTCCTTTTCCTTTAACTTATCCCCAAATTCACAGAATTTTCTGTCTTCAGAATCCTGGAGAACATTCTCTCGTAGGTTGCCAGACGCTTCAGTCAGTAGTTCAATTTTTGCTGTAATTTCCTCCTCTGAAACTGGCTTTCTGATCTTGGTATTGGTCTTTTCATCTGGAACAACAAACAAAATCCAAATGGAATGTGTTGTCTATACTGTAAGAAGATTTCAGGTGAAGCAGATCAGTATTTACTATAAAATGTTATCACAACATGGGAATGCTCCAAAATACTGAACATTATTACCCTATGAGAAGAAAACTTAAAGGAAATATCAAAACGGATCATATTAATCATTTTCAGAAGTGACTTATCAGATATGCCCAGTATATTTATCACAGGACATCTGGGAATACTGAAACCTAATCATGGTGATTAGGAAAGTGTGACTAAATTAGAGCTACTACAGAAGCATAGCAAAACATAAGCTAATACATAAGATTATTAACATATCTAAGGGCAGCAGTGTGAAGGAGTTTAGAAAAAGGATAATAAGTTGGTTGGGCTTTATCTAGTACTATGCAGCAATTAGGGCTAAAAGTATGGTATTAGTAAAAAAGAAAAAGGAAAATAAAATGCTTCAATGATTTTGTTTGCATCTTCTCTACCAATTTTTAGAAATAGTGAAATAGTACAAAATTTATTGTTAACACACCAGTGGAGCGTGTACTGTGTTCTAAATACCTTAACAATAAAGCTACAAACATGCATGATCCCAATTCTTATGTACAGCAATCACCTCAATACTGAGTTTTCATACACTGTTTGGATTTACTGTGTGAAACATCTATAGGCTTACAAATGAGATAATCATGTTGCTTACCTGACAGTGTACTATGAAATTATGGTTGATATTCCCACCCATATGGAAGAGTATCCTAGTTTTGCCCATAAATGGGTTACAAAAATGCCTTTAGGAAGAATACCCAAGAAGATGATAACGGTGTTACATCTGAAGAAAACTGGGAGTCAGATGGTCACGGGTATGAGGAATTCTGAGAAATTTTTAATTTACTTTTGTAATAGTTTACTCTTTTATCACCTGCATGAATTAGCTATTTAAATACATTTAAAATAAATATACCAAAGTAAACACAATTGTTGAATTAAGGAAAAAGAGATATCTGTAGTTGTATATGACAATTTGTAATATCAAAGACAGACCACACAAAGTGGTAACAAACCACTCTGCTTATAAGATGTGCAGAAACGCAAGAGTCCAATACTAACTTAGAAATGATGGAAACTGGAAGACAATGGAAAGCTATCTTTTTTTTTTTAGTTGGAGTCTCACTCTGTCACCCAGACTGGAGTGCAGTGGCCGCTCCCGGTCACCACAGCCTCGACCTGCTTGACTCTGGCGATCCTTCCGCCTCAGCCTTCCAAGTATCTGGAACTACAGGTGTGTGCTACCACACCCGGCTAATTTTTTGATTTACTGTAGAGATGAGGTCTTGCTAAGTTGCCCAGGCGGGTCTCGAACCTGCAGGCTCAGGCAATCCACTCACCTCAGCCTCCCAAAGCGCGGGATTACAGGCTGAGCCACTGAGCCCGGCTGGAAAGTTATCTTTCAACTGTGAAAGAAAATAAGTATCAACCTAGAATTGCCTAATAAAAGAAAATGCCTTAAATAAAAGTTAAAATAAAGACATTCTCAAAAACCAACAAAGTTTCTTACCTGCAGATATGCACTAAAAGAAACGCTAAAGGAAATTCTTCAAAAAGAAAAAATATCCCAGATGCAAGTAAGGTTAATACAGGAATGATGAGCACTGGAAAAAATAAAGTACCTGGGTGAATCTAAATGTGTACTAACTGATTAAAGCAATATGAATGTCTTGTGGAGTTTTAAAAATATGTAGAATTAAAATATATGGCAAAAATAGCACAAGAAGATGGAGGTAAGTAGAACTTAAGCATTATAAGGTCTTTGCATTGTCCTAGAAGTAGTAAAATAAAATTAGCTAAAACAAATCCAGTGTGTATTTTTTATTTTTATTTTTTGTAGAGACAAGGTCTTAATGCCTTGTCCAGGCTAGTCTTGAACTACTGGGCTCAAGCAGTCCTCCCACCCTGGCATCCCAAAGTGCTGGAATTACAAGTGTAAGCCACCACACCTGGCCTTTCTATGTTGCAATTTCTAAGGCAACCTTTTTCAGTCAGGGTTCTAAAAGAGAATGAAGCAAAATGAACTGAATGTCTATTTTCTTAATTCTCCTAATGATGGTACATAGTTAATACCATAGTAGATGTATAAGAGTGATATCAATATACTACTTACAATGGATGCCTTATAACAACAGGGCTTAATTCTCTCACAGAATCTCATTTGAGAAGAGCTGTGATGAGGTAACCATTAAAATAACAATAAAATATACAAACAATAACCTAATAGAGAAAAAATTAGAAAAAGCTGATAATGCAAAATTGGAAACAAAAGGAGAAAAAATAATAAATGTAATAAAAAACAAAATAAGAAGCTGGTACATTTAAATCTAAGGATATCAATTATATATAATTTGACTACTCCAATAAAGAGCAAATATAAACCTACAGCTAACAAAGTTAATGGTTAAATACTGAATGCTTTTCTCCTAGGGACAAGGGAGCAAGGTAAGGATGTCTACTCTTATCACTTCTAGTCAACATAGTACCACTTTCTATTCAACATTCATAATCAATGCAATAAGACATGAAAAATAACTGAGACATACAAATAGGAAAGAAAAATGTCATACTGTGTTTACTTAGAAACTAAACAACCACATACACAGGAAATGCCTCAGCTATCCCAAAAAAGCTATTAGATCTTTTAAATGAGTTTATTAGAGCAGTATACAAAAACCAACTGTATTTATATATACAATCAATGAATAATCACAACTTAAAATTTAAAAATTTTTTCAATTGCACCCCAAAATAAAATACTTCAACAAAAATATGTGCAGTGTCAATTTCAATATAATGAAAACTATAAAACACTGCTGAGGGAAATTGAAGAAGACCTAATAACAGAAATATATATCATCACTTATATACAGGAGTATCTATCTATCTAGCTATCTATCTATCTTAGACCTTTTCTGGCAGTATAATATGTAATACTGTTAAGATAGCAGTCTCCCCAAATTTATCTACATAATAAATGCAACACCAGTCAAAATTCCAGCAGGCTTTTTTGGTACAAATTAACAGACTGTAGGAAAACAGCCTGTTGTGTGGCAAGAGTAATGACACCTTGAATCAAAACCACCATAATGACCAATATCTGACTTCTGTATACAAACGTGTTCCTGTAGCACTTGTAATGCCTCATAAAAATGCTTATCTCACTTTCCCAGCAGTCAAGAGTTTCTTTTAGAAGAAGGTCTGAGATATAACCAGTTGCCCCTATTTTACCCTAAATATTTAAATATTTCCTATATAAATATTTCTGGAAGGGCAGGTGTGGGGATCCACTGTCTCACAACTGCTCAAGACATGGCTTCTGTTCATAAAGTCCTATTAAAAGTCTCTGAGAGACTGGATTTGTCAGCCTCTTTCTTTGGCCTTTCAGCTCCACTGGCCTTTGGGAGTAGGTCTGCAAACACCCAATCATCTTGGAACACAAATTGATTCTAAACTTTATGCAGAAAGGCAGAGAAGACAATTTTGAGAAAGCAGAACAAAAGTGGAGAAGTTACACTACCTGATTTCAAGCTTTATGATAAGGCCACAGTAATCAAGGCAGTGTGGTATTGGCATAGGATAGACATATCTATCGATAGAATAGAACAGAGTTTAGAAATTAAAAAAAATTGATCTTCAACAAAGGCACCAAGATAATTCAATGGTGAAGGGACAGCCTTTTTTTTTTTTTTTTTTCTTTTTTTTTTGAGTTAGAGTCTCACTCAAAGTGTTGCCCAGACTGGAGTACAGTGGTACACTCACAGTCACTGCAGCCTCAACCTGTTGGGCTCAGGTGATCCTTTTGCCTTAGCCTTACAAGTAGCTGTAACCACAGGCACACACCACCACACCTGGTTAATTTTTTGATTTATTGCAGAGATGAGGTCTTGCCAGGTTGCCCAGGCTGGTCTTGAACCCATGGGCTCAGGCAAGCCTCTTACCTCGGCCTCCCAAAGTGCTGGGATTATAGGTGTGAGCCACTATGCCTGGCCAGGGGACAGCCTCTTTATAACAAAAAGTGTTGGAACTAGATATTATGACAAAAAATGAATCCTAACTTTCTCCTCACACTGTGTACAAAATTACTAGAAATGTAACATAGACAGATATTAAAGGTAAAACTATACAACTTTTAGAAGAAAGTATAGATGATCATCTTCATGAGCTAGGGAAAGGCAAGGAAATTAAATAAGACACCAAAAGCATACTTCATAAAATAAAAATATAAACTTCATCAAAATTATAAACTTTTATTCTTCTTTATTAAGAAAAAAGAAAGTCAAGCTACACACTGGAAGAAAATATTCATAAAGCATATACCTGACAACAGACTTGTATTCAGAATATAAAAATAACTTTTACAACTCAAAATAATAATATAACTCAATAAAAAGAGCAAAAGATTAGAACACAGTTCACAAAAGAAGTTATATGAATAGTCAAGAAACACACAACAAACTGCTCAGCATCACTAGTTATCAGGAAAATACAAATTAAACCTCAAGGAGCTACTGGTAAATACCCATTACTGACAATACAGCAACATAATTAATGGTTAAATCTTGACAAGGATGTGGAGCAGCTGGAACTCTCATACATTGCTGATGAAAATGCAAAATGGTAAAGCTACCTCAGAATATTCTGGCAACTTTTCATAAAGTTAAATATAATCTTACCATATAACTCAGCAATTCTACTTTGAGTTATTTATTTAAGAGACAGAAAAACATATGTCCACACAAAGACAACATAAGTGTTTAGAGCAGCTTTATTAATAAAATAGCCAGAAATGTGAACAATCCAAATGTTCATTAACAGATGACTCAATAAATTGCAATATAGCCATAAAATGGAATACTTTTCAATAATAATAATTAATTAATGACAGTATGAATTAATCTCAAGAACACTATGCTGAACTAAAGAAGGTAGGTAAGCATAATTTTATTTATATGAAATGTTAGAGAAGTCAAATTAAATATATGAGGGAAGCTCCCCAAACCCCAGAATTTGTTTATAAAAAATTATGTTTTTATTTTTACATGTTCAAACTTCAATCAGCTTCAACATACTCTCCATTTGATGTACTACACTTATGGAAACACTTTTTTCACTGCTCAAAACAATTTTTAAACTCGTCCATTTTGATGCCTTGCTTCTGCCATTTTTTGTTTCATCTCTTCCACACTGGTGAAATGTTTCCCTTTGAAGACTTTTTTCATTTGGGGAAACAAATAAGTTATGTGGGGGAGATCGGGTGAACAGGGAGAGTGGAGCACAAGGGTCATGCTGTTTTCTGCTGAACATTCAACACAGTGTGGGCAAGTTGTATAAATCATCCATCATAAAATAGGCAAATGTGTTACAGGAATCTCAAAAAAAAAAAAAAAAAAATTCACTGAAGCCAAACGCAGTCGCTCACAAGAACATTAGTTGGCATTCTGATGCCAATGTGTGCCTACAACACTTACCTGGGGGAAAGCCTGTACTGTAAGGGGCCCAACCTCTAAGATAATTCTATTTTTTTTGGTGGGGGAGGTCTCCCCTCATATAGTGGCAGACAGCGTATCAATGGTTGCCTAGAGATGGGAGGAACTGAATGGGACACAAGGAAATTTCGGAAGAGGCTGTTGATATTAAGGTTCTATGTTTTGACTGTGAGGGTAGTGGACATAGGTGCACAAATATGTCAAAACTTATCTAAATGCACAATTAAAAGCAGTATATTTTATTGTCTGCAGATTATATCTCACTAAAGTATATTTAATTAAAGTTGGTAAAAACACCTTAGACTTCAACAACACAAAAAACCTTGACCTTACATTCCATCCTTCTATTGCTTCATTTCTATTTCTCTTTATAGCAATTCTCCTTGAAAAGCTTTATTTACTTTCTCATTTTTTCTAAGTTTAAATTTTAAGCTTATTAAATATTTTAATACTTAATGTTTTAAGTTTATTAAGTATTTTATACACGTAAAAATATATGGGTACACATACATATATACATACAATTTTAAAAAATGAATAAAGATAATAATGCAACAAGGTTGACTCTTCCATTCAGCTTAAGAAAAAAAATGACAGAAAAGTTTTAATGCCCTAGAATTTCCCTGTGCATGCTTCTCTGAACCTGTCTTCCTCCAATCCCTTTCCTTACTTTCCCTAGTCATCACTATGCAGAATTTTGTGTTTTTCTTCAGAGTTTCACCAAATGCTAGGATATTTAAGAAAATACTGTTTGGTTTTGCATGTGTTATGAACTGAATTGAATTTTGCCCATCTCTGCCCACTCCCATTCATATGTTGAAGACCTAATCCCCAATGAAACTGTTATTTGGAAGTAGGGCCCTTAAGGAGGTAAATAAGGTTAAATGAGGTCATAGGGTGGGGTCCTAATCTAATAGGACTTGATTTCTTATAAGAAGAGACACCAGGAAAGCATGCACACAGAGAAGACAGTTTGTGCGAGCCAGGCTGAGAAGCCTCAGAAAAAACCAACTCTGCTGGCCCCTTGATCTTGGACTACCAGACTCTAGAACTGTGAGAAAATATCTGTTGTTTAAGCCAACCAGTCTGTGGTATTTTGTTATGGTAGCCCTAGAAGACTAATGCAGGATGTTTTTGAACTTGGTGTATTTATGGAATTATACCACATGTATTCTGTGATTTGCTTTGTTTGTTCAACATTATATTTGGAAAATGTACCCATGTTAATGAGAATGCTGTAGTCCATTCATATTCACTACTATCATGTGATATATATATATACCACAATTTATTTACCTACTCCCTTGCAATGAATAACATTTTGCTATTAAAAATAATGCTGATATGAATATTCCTGTATATCTATCTGAAAGGTGCACATATGCAAGAATTTTCTAGGTTATATAAACTTAGGATCAAATATAAAGATATATGTTATGTAAACTTAGGATCAAGTTTATATAGCCTAGACTTGCCTGGATCTCAACTAGATATTTTCTTTCTTTTTTTTTTTTTTGAGTTGGAGTCTCACTCCGTCACCTAGACTGGAGTGCAGTGGCACGCTCCCGGTCACTACAGCCTCAACCTGCTGGGCTCTGGTGATCCTTCCGCCTCAGCCTTCCAAGTAGCTGGAACTACAGGTGCGCGGTACCATGCCCATCTAATTTTTTTTATTTACTGTACAGATGAGGTCTCACCAAGTTGCCCAGGTGGGTCTCGAACCTGCAGGTTCAGGCAATTCACTCACCTCGGCCTCCCAAAGTGTGGGATTACAGGCTGAGCCACTGAGTCCAGCCTCGACTAGATATTTTCTTTTTTCTTTTTTTTTTAAGTTGGAGTCTCACTCTGTCGCTCAGACTGGAGTGCAGTGGCCGCTCCTGGTCACCGCAGCCTCACCTGCTGGGCTTCAGCAATCTTTCCGCCTCAGCCTTCCGAGTATCTGGAACTACAGGCGCGTGCTACCATGCCCGGCTAATTTTTTGATTTATTGTAGAGATGAGGTCTTGCCAAGTTGCCCAGGCAGGTCTCGAACCCGTGGGCTCAGGCAATCCACTCACCTCGGCCTCCCAAAGCGCTGGGATTGCAGGCTGAGGCACCGAGCCCGGTCGATATTTTCAAAGTAGTTGAGTCAATATAGACTTCTATCAAGAGTGTATGAGAGTTCATACAGCTCTTTGTTGTAACCAGCATTTAGTCTATTCTCTTTTTAGTCCATTGTAATCAGGCTTTTATCTCCATAACTCTGTTGAAACTGTGCTTATTAAAGCTCCTAATGAGCCCTACCTTAACAAATCCAATCGTCAATTCTCAATTTTATTCTGTTTTCATTTGAAGAGTTTACTACTTTTTCTTAAAGCATTTGATTTCTTCCTAGCTTTCCTTTCTCCTGTCTCCACATATTAGACAGAGTGATATTTACATGTCATTATCCAGTATAAAGAGCTAGCTTCCCATTACACTGGGCACAAAATTCCAAGTCCTTACCATGGCCTATAAGGTTTCAGATCATCTGGGCCCTTTCTTTTTGTTTGCTGTCATTTCATTCCATGACTTCTCCTACTGTCTGTCTACCCCAGGCTCCCTCTGTCCCTGCTACATGTAGGGGCCTCTGGCATTTTGCTATTCCTTCTGCCTAGAACACTCTTCTCTCAGTCATAAGGCTTGTTTTCTCATTTCATTTATAGCTCTACCCAAATGTTACCATCTCATTGGGGTGTAAGGCTTGGAGGGCCTCTGGTTGCTACTTTTGAGTGAGACACAGTTCCAAAAAAAAAAAAAAAAAGGGCTCTGTAGCAGGCCTAGGCTGCAAGCTGTCTTGTCACATAATCTTATTATCCAGGATAACCAATGATATTCGGAATGCTTGTGGCAGTCATGGATGCTGTATGAAGCCTCTAACAAGACTCCATACGAGAACCACCCTAAAGTAGGGCCATGTCCTTTTCTGTCAGCAACAATTCTCTATGTGAAAAGCAGACTTCATACTTGACCATGGGGCACCACATGACTATACATTACAAACTGCTCATTATGTAAAAACTGGTTTGTTATTTAGTCTGCTAAATCATAAAACTGGGCAACAAATCAACATTCCATTCCAAAAGAAAGTCTAAAAGAGAAGTAACTTCCACATGCAAGTGACCTGGATCCTACAGAACCTGTTCCTAATGCTTCACTACTTCTCCCTTGACCTGTTATTTAAGGCCTCATGTGAATTCCCTATTACCAGTTAACAGATGAAGAAAAAAAATCACAGAACTGGTTTACAGATGGGCCTGTGCAGTATATCAGCACTAGCTAAAAATAAATAGTTTTCACTCATACCCCTGCTCATGGGTGGCCTCAAACACACTGGTGAAGGGAAATTCTCCCAGTGGATAGAATTTTAGGTATGCACTTAGGTGTCCACTTTTCATGAAAGGCAACACAGTCTAAAATACATGTCTATATTGATTCATGGGTAGCAACAAATGAGTTGTTTGATTAGTTAGGTACCTGGGAAGAACAAGATTGGAAGACTAGAAACAGGGATTCTGGGTAAAAATTATGAGAACAGATTTCCTAGAATGGGCAGAGAATGTGAGCATACGAATATTCACCAACAGGCATCTACTGTGGAGAAGCTTTTCAATCAGAGGGCCACGATGATCCATTTTATGAATGTTAATCAGTCTCTCTTCCAACGCTTGTCCAGTAGACTCATGTACAAAGCAGTCATGGCAGCAGGAATGGAGGATACATATGGGCTCAACAATATGGACCTCCCCTTGTCAAGGCAGATATGCCTATCACAACTGCTATGTGCCCAAGCAGCCAATAGCCAAGGCCAAAATCAGGCCCCAATAAGGAACCATTCCCTGGAGAAGAACCAGTCAGTCACTGGGGGACAGATTGATTACCCTGGACAGATTGATTACCTTCTATCATAAAGGTAGCAATTTGTTTGCAAAGTACTAGATACACAGTATAGACACAAATATGCTTTAAGAGATTGCTATGCACCATCGTTTTCATATTATATTGCCTCCAATAACTCATTTTACAGGGACCTCAGGGAACTCAGCAGTGAGTTCACATCCACATACTTCATGGGTCTTACCACATACCCCATCATCCAGAAGTAAGTGGATTGAGCTTATGATGGAATGACCTGCAGACAGCTCAGTTATGGTGTCAGCTAAGCAGCAACACCCTGTAAGTCTGGGTTGCTGCTGCACAGAATGCAATATATACCTTAAACCAAATGACAATAAATGGTGATGGCTTCTCCATGGCCAGAACACATACACAGGTACAGGAACCAAGGGTGGAGTAGTGAGGAAAGTTCCTCTCATTATACACCTAATTAGTCACTTGTATTATTTTTGCTTCTTGTCTCCATAATCTTGGGCTTGGTGAGTTTTGGGTTCTAGTCTCAAAAGGGAAATGTTTCTACCATGAAACAAGTCATAATTTTGTTAAACTGGAAGGTCAAACTGCCTCCTGGTCACTTTGGGTTTCTCATTCTGTTGAACCAACAGGCAGAGAAGGGGTCACTCTACTGGCCAGGCTGACTGATCCCAAATACCAATGGGGAATTGGTAACTGCTATATACTAAGGGCAAGAAGACTATGTCTGGAACTCAGAGGATTCACTGGAGTGTTTCTTAGTTCTCTCCTGTCTAATAGGCCCAGTCAATGGTATACTGAGGCTGCCTGAAAGAGACAGGGTTACTGAGGACTTAGATCACCTACGAAAGGTTTATATTACTAAACTAGGTAAAGACCTCTGTGCCTCTGAGATGCTGGCAGAAAGTGAGGAAGATATAAAACAGGTGGAAGAAGGTCATTAGAATTATCAACTTCGGCTCCATGAACACCAAAACCAGTAGCAGTTATTTATTTATTTATTCATTCATTCATTCATTCATTTAATTATTATTTATTTATTGGCAAGAGCTTGCTCTGTCACCCAGGCTGGAGTGCAGTAATACAATCCTGGCTGGCTGCAGTCTCAACCTCTTGGCCTCAAGTGATCCTTCCATCTCAGACTTCTGAATAGCTGAGACTACACGTATGCACCACCACTCCTGGCTAATTTTTACTTTTTTTTTGTACAAATGGAGTCTCTCTTTGTTGTCCAGACTGGTCTTGACTTCCTGTGCTCAAGTGATCCTTCTGCCTTGGCCTCCCAAAATGCTGGGATTATAGGTGTGAACCACTGCACCAGGTCTATTTTGGGTTAATTATGCCTTTTTCCTCTTTTTCTTACTACTTTATATGAAGAGCAGTAGTGGTAATTAAATTCTAGGTTTCAGGTAGGAGCATTATTTAATTATGACAGCCTGCAATGAAACGATAGCTTAAGGTGCTTTGTTTTTCTGCTGTGCTGAGAAAATAGCAATCTATACATAGGACAAAATTGGACTGTGAGATAAAAGGGGTGGACTGTGATGAATAGTCTCCTTTCATTTCACCCTCCAGATCTACTCTCCATCCTGCTCTGTGCCCTGGAGGCTGATGTCGATGGACTGCATCACCTAGGCTTCCATGCCTTCTAGTTTGCAAGCAGATTTAGATGAAAGTGGGAGAATAGTAGAGTGACTAGCTGCCTTGGTTGCCCAAAACTGAGGGGGTTATTGGGATGTGGGACTTTCAGTGCTAAGTCCCAAGCAAACTGGGATGAACTGGTCACCCTACATCCTGGCTCCATCCTTGCTAGGCCAGGAGCTGGGCCTTTTAGCAAAGGCCAGAGCTTCTATCAGGTGGCTAAACCCTAAGCTATACTTTCTAGGCACTGGTAATCAGTCTTTCCCCTTGTCACTTAAGGCCTAAAGGTAGTAACTGGTCCTCCTTGTTGCCTGCTCCAAGGCTGATGTTCACCACTTGCTGATTTCTGTAATCCTACCTATCCTCTTCAGGAAACACTGAATTACTGCACTGGAATGAGTCATCTATTTCCTGGCTCATTCCAGGATATGACTGATACATCAAGGTTTAATTTCTTCATAACCATTGTCATTATATGATAATATAATGTACATTTATTTATTCATTTTGTTTCCCTCTACTAGAATGTAAGCACCTTGAGGGCAAAGGCTTTGTCTGTTCAGTTCACTGCTATATTCCTAGCACTTGGAACAGTGCCTGGCCACAGAGTAAACTGTTAGTAACTAACAATAATACTATAAGGCTAATAGGTTGGGTGAAAAAAGGGACAATGGAAGATAAATTTCATAGGAAAACAGCAGCAATGAAGACCAAAACCAAAAAGACGTAATGAATGACATGAAATGAGACCCTGCAGAACATCTGAACAAAGTCAGGATCAACATTATCTTACTCAAAATAATAGCAGCTGCCATTTAAAAAGAATTTACTGTAAGCCAAGACTGTGTTCAGAGCTTTACAAACAGGATTCTAGGGGGTTTTGTTTGTTTGTTATAGTATTAGTGAACCCCAGTGAATCCTACCTCCCAGTATCTATATCCTTGTATAGTCTACTTCCACAATGACTTTGGGACCAGTCATGTGACTTGCTTTGGTCAATGACATAGTAGTAGACGTAACACAAACATAGGTATGAAAAGTAATTATGTATTGGAGAGCCTGCTCTCTCTCTGATTCTGAAAACTAACTGCCTACGAAAAAGTCTGGGCTGGTTCACTGGAGATGTGTTACCTAAGCCACAGCCAGCACTAACAGTCAGACCTGCCACTGAGACCATCTTAGACTCTGGCCCCAGTGAAGCCAGCCACTAGATGACTGCATGAGTAATCCCAGACAAGACCATGAGAAAAAACTGACCAGCTGAACTTAAGGTCAGGTGGCTAACCTACAGCTTAAGTAGATTCTCGACAGGATGATAAGAAACAACATAGTTTAACAAGTCTGTTGTTTCAGGTCACTAACTTTTGGGGTTCTTTTGAAACCACCTATATAAAATTAAAACAGGGCATTGGGATAAAAGCCGTGGAAGAAGACTGAGCCCTGCAATGTTTCACTATGGGTAGAAATGAACAAATTTGTTGTTTCTCAGTTTGCGTTTAATTCCATAGAGAGCAATTATCTCATATCCTGTCCTAAAGAGGCAAGCTGCCCATGAGGTGGTTAAACATATCTTCTCTTAAACAATGAGCCTAAGGTCACATAGATCTTCTAGATGGCATCCTGAAGTTTGATCAGCAGAAGGGTACGAGCAGTTTTAATCTCCAGGGATCCCACATACCTTCCTTCTTCCTAAGCTACCATCATAATGGCTTCTGCTCAAGAGTCATAGCAAAGGTTGCAGGACTTGCTTTATAGATAGCATCTACTGCAAAACCTGGCAATGGGGATTGAGATGTTTTTCAGACTTTGCACTCTGATATACCTATGACTTCACCCGGACCCAGGGCACATACCAAGGAGTGGGTCCTACTGATCCTGTGACCTCTTCCCAGAAACTAGCTCTGAGCATGAAGACAGTTTTGACACCCCCGTGACTTCATAACCAACCAATCAGCAGCACCCAGTCCCTAAACCCTACTCACCAAATGATTCCTGAAAAAACAATAGCTTAAAATTCTTGATGGCTTAAAATTCTCAACGCGGGTTTGAGAAATCCCTCCTGTCATCCTCACTCAGCTGCTTTGCGACATTAAACTCTTCCTCTATTGTAACAGCTGCTGTCTTAGTCTTGGCTTTTCTGGACAGCGGGCATAAAAACCTCAGTCAGGCTGTAAGACTTTATTCTGGAGTAATAGATACTCAAAATAACCATCAAGGAATAAATTATTATACACTTATAAGGCGAGGAAACAGATTGTAAAATATAAGAGTGAGTTACTGAAGCTAGTAAGTGACAAAGCTAGTATTTGAATCCAGGTTTTCACGCTCTAAAACTTAAGGAAAAAAGACTTGAAAAGGGAAACACCAAACACGGACAGACTGGTAGTAATGTTACAGTCCGAGTAATGCTCAGCTGCTAACCCTCGACACCAATAAATTGAGAGGTAGGGAACTGGTCAGAAGAAATTTGTTTCTGAATTTGAATCCACAGAGCAGAGCTGGGCTCCTGGCCATTCTAAAATGGTTCTGTTCATCCTTCAAGTATGCTCTTCAGTATGCTCTTATAAGTATGCTCTTATATCCTTCAGTATGCTCTTATAAGTTCAGGGTTGTTGGTACCTATACATTGACTATGTGACTGGCAGACCATTGCACAGAACTTAAGTTACAGCTGTATGTTGTCAATAATGACTTTTATGATACACATTTCCTGGCACCAGTTTCCAGAGGTATCTAACAGCTTCTTATCAGTAGCACCCGGCATAAGCGTTAATCAAGCTTCCCATAGAGTAAAGGGAGTTAGCTAACAAGACCTAAGATATCATACATCACCACATGTTGTTATAGGCAAATCACAAGATTTACAATAACACTGATACTATATTATTCAAACCTATGACTACTAAGAAAAGGGAGTAAATGGGGATTTACATCTCTCAGTTAATTGGGCACAGTCTGCAGGGATGTTCAGGATTCTTTGAAGTTATTTATTGGGAGTGCATAGGAGATAAGGGGAAGCTCTCCTTTTGTTAATTCTCAGGAATGTGGGTATATGCAAGCATGCTCCACACTTGCCATGCCCTTTTCTAGGGGTTGTGGTAATATGGACAGAAAATAGCGTGTCCGTATCAGCAAGGTAATGATTGCAAAGGAAAAACTGGATGACTTCAGGGTCTTAAAAAAGAGAAGGGGACTGCATGAGAATTTAATTGCCAGAATCTGAAATAAAACCAGGTGACCATGCTTGGGGCACTGAAGAGATAACATTGCCTAACAGTGAGGGAATGCTGATATCAATTGAAGACACTGGCATGGGGTAACATCCCCACTGCTCCACCTTCCCTACCCACCAAAACCAGCAAGAAAGATACAAGACACTGCTTCTCACCTGAATGAAGGTGGTGTTCTTGAGGTTCACAACTGAGCTGGATCTCCATGGGCCGCAACTGCACATGTCAGGGAGCAAGTGGAGAATTACCATTTACTCTGTAAGCTTTTCTCGTCCACATAAAGGCCTGGGACCTGGAGGCAACTGGGCACCACTGGGCTTGGAAGGGTATCATTGTGCAGACCAGAGATGTAACTTCTGAGACTGGACTGCCAGAAACATTCTCTAGAAATGAAAGAAGAGAAGGAGAAAACAAAATCTCACTTAATTTCCAAATGCTTTTCGCTTAAGAGCTTATTAAACTCCCTACCCCATCATCCAGGAGTCAGGCATCATCCCCTCTTCCAAATTCCAAGTTTAGAGATGTTCAAACAAAATTGGAGACTAGAACCATCAGAAGAATGATATCACTAGAAAGATAACGGAGGGGAGGGAATTTTAGAACTTGTCCTAGTGGGCCACACTGTGTCATTCGCTGCCCTTTACCAAAATGACACTGCTGATCAAGCACCATGATCCGCCTTTCTTTCCCTCCTTGGCGTTCTCCAACACTCACAAAACTAGGCTGCTCTTTCCCGGCACGGTCGGATGATTCCACCCGTCCCCCGGAGTTTCTGGGTTGAACCCCAAGGCCCGGCCAGAGCTGACCCGGTACCAACAGGACCGGTCGGCTCTCCGTGCCCAGGAGAGACCCTGGCGGCCTTGACTCTCCATGGCCTCGAGAAACCGCAAACGGTTTCCTGGCTGCGCTGCGAGGCCGCTCGTTAGGCGAGAGCAACCCGGAGTTTCCCACCTTTCGAGAGCCGACACCTCCCGCACCTCGACTCGGTCCTGAGGTTGCGGTCAAACCTCACACCCCCCGAACCAGCCATCGTCACGTCCGCTCTAGGAACCTGGGAGGACTACTCAGCTCTATGGCGCGTCGCTGCGCACGCGCGGGACGGCGGGAAGGGGAGGGGCACTGAGAATTAACCCCTGAACAGCCGCGGAGCTGCCACCCGCTGAGCCTTAGCGAGGGACCTGCTTGACTAGAGACGGATGCCTTGCTGCCCTCTCTGCTGCTGGTTTTAGAGGTGAATATCGGAATCCTTTATCTTTCCGGAAAGCTCTCTGGGGCAGGGTAGGTTTTCTGTCTACATGATGAGTTCTTTAAAAAAAAAAACAACGATCCCTGTACCCATGGCTTATCTGATTCTCAGGTGTGCTTCCATTCTAACTTTCCTCTTGCCCTCTCTGCTTTTCTTTTCATCCTCTCGAGCAGTGGCATGCATTAGAATCACTCGGAGGCCTTGTGAAATTACGAGCTGCTGCCCCCACCCCCAGAATTTATGATTCAGTAGAGCTGGGCTGGGAACCCAGGTTCTCAGGTGGTCTTGATGCTGTTGTACTGGGACCACATCTTGAGAACCCCTGCCCTAGAAGTAAGCGATGCTCGGTAATTAATTCCCGAATTGCTGAGAAGCTGGAATTTCATCTACGTTGAGGTCTAGAAAGGTCACGAGGTTTGTTTCGTTTGGTTGCCAGTGCAATCCTCGTGTGGCTAAGGGATCACGGTGAGAAAGACTTGCAATGGTGGGTGGGGAGGATCAAGATAAGAACGGTTATTGCTGTGTTCATGGAAATATCTTGGGAAGTGAGGTGGGAGAAGGTTTGAAAGCAGTGAGGCATGTGACTTGGGTTAAGATGTCAGGGTACACGTTTGGGAAGGTGGGGGTGACTGAAGTGATTGTTGAGGTAGAGAAAGAGGGCTTCCTGTCCCAGCCCAAGACCCTCTTCGGATATATTAAATCTTAGGGATGTATGAATGAAACCTTAATATGCCTACAAGGGAAAGAGAGGTGGGAACTTGTTTGGGTCCAGTCCTTCTTAGTAGGGAGTGCAGATACTTTTTTAAAAACAGCTTTATTGAAGTATAAGTGCCATAAAAGAGACAGCAAATATTTAAAGTATATCTTTTTTTTTTTTTTTTTTTTTGAGTCAGAGTCTTACTCTGTTGCCCAGGTTGGAGTGCAGTGGCACTTTTATGGTTCACCACAGCCTCAACTCACTGGGCTCAGGTGATACTCCTACCTCAGCCTCCTGAGTAACTGGAACTACAGGCATGAGCCACTAAGCCTGGTTAATTTTTTGACTTTTTTGTAGAGATGACATCTCACTGTGTTGCCTAGGCTGGTCTTGAACTTCAGGGCACAATCAGTCCTCTTGCTTCAACCTCCTAAAGTGCTGGGATTACAGGTGTGAGACACCATGGCTGGCCTACAGTATATAATTTGATAAAGTCTGTTAAGCGTATTCACAAATAAAATAAAGTAAAATAAAATAGTGAGCATATCTATCAATGCCCAAAGTTTCTTTCTGCCTCTTGGTAATGCCTCTCCCATCTCCACCCCCTCATACCCAAACACTGGTCTCCGGTTACTAGAGATTAGTTTGCATTTTTCTAGAGATTTATTTACATAGAATCATACAAAATGCACTCTTTTTTGTCAGATTTCTTTCACTAAGCATTATAAGATTTATCTATTTTGCTGTGTGTATCATAATTCATTTGTGTTTGTGGCTGAATGATATTCCACTGTATGTATACACCACAAATTGTTTATCCATTCACTGGTTGATAGGCATTTGGTTTATTTCCTGGGTGATTTCCAGGTTTTTTTTTTTTTTGAGTTGGAGTCTCACTCGGTCGCCCAAACTGGAGTGCAGTGACCACTTCCGGCCATCGCGCCTCGACCTGCCGGGCTCCGGCGATCCTTCCGCCTCAGCCTTCCAAGTAGCCGGAATTACAGGCATGCGCTACCACGCCCGGCTGATTTTTTGATTTATTGTAGAGATGAGGTCTCGCTGCCCAGGCAGGTCTCGAACCCGCGGGCTCAGGCAATCCACTCACCTCAGCCTCCCAAAGGCGCGGGATTATAGGCTGAGCCACCGAGCCCGGCGATTTCCAGGTTTTTACTATTAAAAATAAAGCTGTTAACATTCTTATACAAGTCTTTATGTGGACATATGCTTTTTCTCCTCTCTCATTTTAGTTGTATGTTTAATGTTTTAAGAAACTGCCACACTATTTTTCAGCGTTGCTGTACCATTTTGCACTCCCATCCAGTGCATGGGAGTTCCAGTTCCTTCGCATCCTCACCAACTCACTGTGCATCTCACTGTGGTTTCAATTTGCATTTCTCTAATGACTAATAGTATCTAGTATTTTTATGTGCTTGCATGCCAACCGTATATATTACTTGCTGAAGCATCTGTATAAATCTTTTTTCCATTCTGGACACAAGCTCTTTACCAGATATGGGCTTTACAAATATATTATAGCTTCAGTTTTCTTTCTCTTAACAGTATTTTTTTAAGAGCAGTAGTTTAAAGTTTTGGTGAAGTACAGTTTACCAATTGGTTCTTTTATGGATCATGCCTTTGGTGTCTTATGTAAGAAGTCTTTGCCTAACCTAAGGTAACCACGATTTTATTCTAGTCTTTTCTTATAGACTAGAAGTTTTAGGTTAGACATTTTGGTCTATGATCCATCTTAACTTTTTGTGTGCCCATATTCTGAGATTGGGGGCAAAATTTATTTTTTTGAGGGTAGCTGGGACTATGGGCTGTGGGAGGGGGTGCTCCCTATGTTGCCCAGGCTGGTCTCAAACTCCTGGGCTCAAGCAATTCTCCAGTCTCAGCCAAAGTGCTGGGATTACAACCACCATGTCTGACTAGTTCCTCAGTCCTATTAGCCATATTGTAAGTGATCAGTAGCCACATGTGGCTAAGGGCTTCTGTATTGGATGACACAGATGGAGAACATACCCTGAAATACTTAGTAGTCTCTTCCAGTTATCGGCCATTACTTTCTTCAATGCCTGGCTCAACTGTAACATTCTGATGAACACTTTTATCTTTTGTTCAAAGTTCTCTGACACAAACTTCACCTTTTTTCCTTTCTTTTGCAATATTTCTATCCTGATCTACCTTCCACTTTTCTTCCTTATAGGAAGAAGTCTCTTCCTTACTTTCTTTTATTTATTTATTTTATTATGATATTGTGGGGTACAGTTAAGGGTTAGGTATACAAATATGTTTCGTTCAGGCACCCTTGTTGATAAGAGGTGTTTCCCCATCCCCAGACAGATATTTGCTGCCGTTAATCCCATCTCCCTCCCCCCCCACAGTTTCCCACTACTGTCAGTCATTTTCTTATAGTATTACATTGGATGTTCAAAGTCTATTATGAGTGAAAACATGTGTTACTCGGATCTTTGTTTCTGTGAGAGGTTGCTCAGTATTATAGACTCTAGTTCTATCCAGGTTGCTGCGAAATTCATGATTTGTTCTTTTTTATGGCTGCGTAGTATTCCATCGTGTATATATACCACATTTTTTTTATCCAGTCCTCTTTTGATGGGCAGCATGGTTGTTGCCAGGTTCTTGCTATTGTGAACAACGCTGCGATAAACATACATGTGCAAGTATCTTTTTTATGAAGTGATTTGAGTTCTTCAGGATATATTCCCAGTAGGGGAATTGCGGGGTCATATGGGAGGTTGATATTTAGAGCTTTTAGGAGTCGCCACACTGCTTTCCACAAAGGATGCACTAGTTTACACTCCCTCCAACAGTGTAGAAGTGTTCCCTTTTCACCACACCCTCTCCAGCAGCTGTTATTTTTTGAGTTGTTGATAATTGCCATTCTGACTGGAGTTAGGTGGTATCTCAGTGTGGTTTTGATTTGCATCTCTCTGATGATTAGTGAGGTTGAGCATTTCTTCATGTGTCTGTTGGCTGCTCGGATGTCTTCCTTTGTAAAGTGTCTGTTCATATCTTTCCCCCATTTTATAATGGAGTTTGTTTTTTTCTTTTCAGCACGTTTGAGTTCCTTGTAGATCCAAGATGTTAGGCCTTTGTCAAACCTGGTGTTGGCAAATACTTTTTCCCAGTCTGTAGGCTGTCTCCCTGCTCTCTTGATGGTTTCTTTGGCTTTGCAGAAGCTTGTCAGTTTAATGAGGTCCCACTTGTCTATCTTATCTCTTATGGCCTGTGGGTTTCAGGTTTTGTTCAGGAATTGGATGCCAGTTCTGATTTCCATGAGGGTATGTCCTTCATTTTCTAAGGTTCTTATGGTTTGAGGTTTTACATTTAGGTCTCTGATCCATTTGGAGTTAATTTTTGTGTATGGGGATATATAGGGGTCCTGTTTCAATCTTCTGCATGTGGTCAGCCAGTTTTCCCAGCACCATTTACTGAATAGGTTCTCCTCTCCCCAGTGGTAGGTGGTGGAGGCTTTGTCAAAGATGAGTTGGTTGAGAAATTGAGGTTTTGCTTCTGGGATCTCAATTCTATTCCATTGATCTATATGCCTGTTCCTATACCAGTACCAAGCAGTTTTGATGATTGTAGCTTTATAGTAAAGTTTGAAGTCTGGTAATGTGATACTACCTGCTTTGTTTTTTTTTTTTGCTGAGGATTGTCCTGGCTATTCTTGGTCATTTGTGTTTCCATATGAATTCCTGTGTTGTTTTTTCTAGGTCTGAGAAGAATGTTGCTGGTAATTTGATGGGTATTGCATTGAATTTGTAGATTGCCATAGGTAAGATGGACATCTTCACAATGTTGATTCTTCCAATCCAGGAGCATGGGATATTTTTCCACTTGTTTGTGTCATCTTTGATTTCTTTGAGCAGTGTTTTGTAGTTTTCATTGTAAAGGTCTTTCATGTCTCTGGTTAGGAAGATGCCAAGGTATTTCATTTTTTTTGTGGCTATTGTAAATGGAATTGTGGTTTTTATTTGGGTTTCTGTTTATTATTGGTGTAAAGAAATGCGATTGTCTTTTGCACATTTATTTTGTATCCTGAGACTTTGCCAAAGGCCTTTATCAGTGTAAGGAGGTTTTTGACAGATTCTCTTGGGTTTTCAAGGTACACAATCATATTGTCTGCAAAGAGAGATAACTTGACTTCCTCTTTTCCTATATGGATACCCCTGATTGCCTTTTCTTCTCTGATTGCTTGAGCCAGGACTTCCAGTGCTATGTTGAACAGGAGGGGTGAGAGTGGGCATCCTTGTCTTGTTCCAGTTTTCAGGGGAAATGGTTCCACTTTTTGTCCGTTTAGGAGAAAGCTGGCTGTGGGTTTCTCGTAGATGGCTTTTACTATTTTGAGATATGTTCCCCGTATGCCTAGATGTTTAAGGGTTTTTATCAAGAAGGGGTGCTGGATTTTATCAAAAGCTTTTTCTGCATCTAATGATATAATCATGTGGCTTTTGTTTTGACATCTGTTGATGTATTAATTACATTTATGGCTTTACGAATGTTGAACCAGCCTTGCATCCCAGGTATGAAGCCTACTTGGTCATGATGGATGATTTTTGAGATGTATTGTTGAATCCGGTTTGCTAGGATCTTGTTGAGAATTTTAGCATCTATGTTCATCAAAGATATTGACCTGTAGTTCTCTTTCTTTGTTGGATCTTTACCTGGCTTGGGTATCAATGTGATGTTGGCTTCGTAAAATGATCTGGGGAGAGTTCCATCTTTTTCAATCGCCTGGAATGTCTTCAGTAGGATTGGTATCAGGTCCTCCTTAAATGTCTTGTAGAATTCTACTGGAAAGCCATCTGGACCAGGGTTTTTTTTTGTAGGTAGTTTTCTTATTACATAGTCGATTTCCTTGATTGTTATTGGTCTATTTAGGGTCTCAATTTCTTCTTGTTCCAACCTAGGTAGGTTGTGTGATGAAAGAAAGTCCTCCATCCTTAAGGTTTTCAAGTTTGTTTCCATACATGTGTACATAGTAGTTTCTAATGATCTTTTGTATTTCTTCAGGGTCAGATGTGACTTCATCTTTTGTGTTTCTGATTGTGCTTATTTGGATTTTCTCTCTTTTTTTCTTGGTCAGTCTAGCCAGGGGACTATCGATCTTGTTTATCCTTTCGAAGAACCAGCTTTTTGTTTCATTGTTTTTTTTTGTATTCTCTTTTTTGTCTTCTGTGTCCTGGATTTGGGCTTTTATTTTGGTGATCTGGATTCTTCTGCTGAAATTAGGGTTTTTGTGGTCTTGCTTTTCCAGCTTCCTTAGGTGGCTTGTTAGGCTGTTAATTTGTGCTCCTTCCATTTTCTTCATGTGTGTTTGTAGGGATATAAGTTCCCCTCTTACTACAGCTTTTAAGGCATCCCACAGATTTTGGTAAGATGTTTCTTCATTTTCATTTGTTTCCAGGTATCTTTTGATCTCTGTTTTGGTTTCATCATTGACCCAGGAGTTGTTTAGAATCATGCTGTTTAGTGTCCATGTCTTTGTGGGTTTTGGGGGGACCTTGGTGGTGTTAATGTTTATTTTTATTCCACTGAGGTCTGCGAAGGTGCGTGGTAGAATTTTGGTCCTTTTAAATTTGCTTATGCTTGATTTATGGCCAATTATGTGGTCGATCTTAGAATACATTTCATGCGGTGATGAGTAGAATGTGTATTCTGTGGTCTTTGGATGGAGTGTTCTGTAGGTATCAATTAAGTCCATTTGGTCCAGAGTCGCATTGAGGTTTCGGATCTCCTTGCTGATTTTTTGTCCTGATGATCTGTCTAAGGTTGTGAGTGGGGTATTAAAGTCCCCAGTTATGATGGTGTTAGAGTCGATATCTTTCTTTATTTTCCTAAAAGTTGCTTTATGAAAGTTGGCGCACCTATGTTGGGTGCATATATGTTTAGGATAGATATTTCTTGTTGATGGAGTGAACCTTTTATCATTATGTAGTGGCCCTCTGTATCTTTTTTAATTTTTGATAGCTTAAATAGTATTTTGTCTGAAATTAGAATCGTGACTCCTCCTTTCTTTTTTGTTCCATTCGCCTGAAAATTTGTTTCCCATCCTCTTACTTTGAGTCTGTATATATCCTTTCTAGTGAGATGGGTCTCTTGAAGGCAGTATATTGTTGCCTGGTGATATTTTATCTATTTTGCCATTCTATGTCTTTTCAGTGGTGCATTTAATCCATTCACATTCAGGCTAATTATTGAAATGTGAGAGTTCATCCCTATCATAGAGTTCTTATAGAGTTGTTGTTCTTCCACTTAGTTTTTTTGTCTTTCTTTTGGTTTTGGGGTTGGTTCATGTGTATTTTATTCTTTTTCCTGTACTCTTGTGAAGAACATTGTTCTTTTTTCCTTTTCTTCTGTGTTTAGTACTTTCTTAAGTGTTTCATGTAGAGGTAGTTTGGTGGCAGCATAAGTTCTTAGGAATTGGATATCTGGGAAAGATTTTAATTCTCCCTCGCTGATGAAGCTTAGCTTGGCTGGGTAGGTTATTCTTGGTTGAAATTGTTTATCTTTTAGGACTTTGAGGATAGGGCTCCAAGCTCTCTTAGCCTGCAGGGTTTCTGTAGATAAATCTACTGCTATTCTGATTGGTCTTCCATGGTAGGTGATCTGGCCTTTTTCTCTTGCTGCCTTTAGGATATTTTTCTTTTATGTCTACTTTGTTTGCAAATTATTATGTGTCTAGGAGTTGGTCTTCTCATTTGTTGTCTTGCAGGGGTTCTCTGAATCTCTTGTGTTTGAATTTTTGCATCATTCATTAGATAAGGGAAGTTTTCTTGAATGATCTCATGGAAAGTTTGTTCCAGTGTGGTCTCTGTCTCTCTTTCTGCCTCAGGTAGGCCACTTACTCTTAGGTTCAGTCTCTTGAAGTAATCACTCATCTCTTGAAGGTTTTGTTCTGTCTTTTTGAGCTTATTTTCTGTGTTTTTGAGAGTTTGGGTTAGTTCTATATTTTGGTCCTCAAGCTCTGAGATTCTTTCTTCTGCTTGGGTAATTCTGCTTTCCATGCTTATCAGTTTGTTATTTATTTCATTCACAGTATTCTTTGTTACTGTTATCTCAGATATCAGTTCCTTCCTAGTTTCTTCTTGTGTCTCCTCAATTCTTTTTAATCTTTCCATTAATGTCTTGATATCTATGTTTGTAGTTTGAGACCCTTCATTCTGGGGACTCTTCATTGTTTGCATTCCAAAGTCAGTTTTCTCAGTGTCTGCTCTCCCAGGGGTCTCCCAGGGGTCTGGGAGAGCCCCATACTCTTCTTTTGGTTTTTCTTCATTTGTGTAGATTTTTCTCTCTCTCCCCCTTTCCCTCCCCTTCTTTAATTCTGTTTTTGAGGGAACGTGGGGTTGCTTTTGTTTAACTTCTGGAATATCCTGTTTTTCCTTATGAGGGTCTTCTTTCTTTGTTCTCTTTTGAGTTTGGAGTGTGGGCTGCAGACTGTACTGTTTTGCAGTTTTGAGGTTTAATTGAGGGGGAAGCTGTGGTTCAGAATGTGTATGCTGATTCTAGCATCCACGAACAGGTGTATGAGCACACTGGAACCTATTTCCCTCTACCTTACAATCTGTCCATGTAGCAGTATGTAGTCTTGGTTCCTAGATTAAAATGGGGGTATAAAAGAGGAAAATAATGGAGGAAGGGGGGGTCAATAGGAAG
Source organism: Cephalopachus bancanus (assembly GCA_027257055.1). Classification (NCBI taxonomy): domain Eukaryota; kingdom Metazoa; phylum Chordata; class Mammalia; order Primates; family Tarsiidae; genus Cephalopachus; species Cephalopachus bancanus. Next base: position 1,735,667 of record JAPVLO010000242.1, on the reverse strand, counting down.
TTAGAGAGAGAGAAGAGCAAGAGGGAAAACAGACATACATACCAACTATCAGGTGAGAAAGAGACACAAGGCCAGAAAGAAGTGCAAAAAGACATGTAAGAAAGATTCCCTAAAGACTACTGATAGCTACACAGAGACAGACCAATATAATCATGAAACAGTATAAGTCGGAAGGCAAACAACAAAAGTGATCGAAATAAACAGTCAAAATGATAAAATCACAAGTCACAATAAGAGATCAGACTAAAACCACTTCAGCTCTGATCTATGGCCTCTTCCCTTTGTTTTTCGTTGCAGGCAGCTAGATTTACTCGCAGTTTGGGTTTGGCTGCCTGGGAGTTGCTTTTATCTGATTCAGCGTAGGGGTGGAGCTTTGTCTCCTGTTTAGCAATGTTACCTTAGGAACCGAGGTGGGGATTGTTGATAGGTGGGCAGGGCAATGGAAATCTCTGCCTGGAGAATGGCGGAGGCAGATTCTCTTTCGTAGACCCGTTTCTCTCTGCTTGTCTGGGTCCCCAAGCTTGGGGTCACACGCTGAGTGCCTCAGCCAGGGTGGGCTCGGAGCTCCAGAGCTCTAAAGCTCCAGCGGGCAGGCGGTGAGCAGCGAGAGTGGCCAGGAATGGGACCAGTGTCTCTGAGGGGTGGGTGCCCAGAGCCTCCCTGGGTGACCAGTGACTTGGTGCTGGGTGCCGGGCGAGAGATGATGTAGCCAGGGAGTGAGCTGAGACCCGAGACTCCCATGCACGCGGTGGAACAGTAGCAGCAGGGGGCTGCAATATCCGGTCCTGCGTGGAACCAAAGGTCCCCAGGTCTCAGACCAGCATGGCTGGTGGTGGGCTGGGGGATGGGGGAAGAAAAGCAAGAGTCTTTTTGGGACCACACGTTCGGAGAATCTCCCAAGTCCACCTATGCCGTCGCCATCTTGCCCCTCCTCCTCTCCCTTATTTTCTGAGACAAACAACTTCACCTGCCAATCTGGTCTCATTCCCTCTCCATCCATCAGCTGTCCCTCTTTTCTTCCATCTTCAGTTTCTCATCTCTACTCACACTCTACCTTTTTTTTTTTTTTTAAACAAATATGACTAGGTGTCCACTATCCATTAAAAAAGAAGAAAAAAAATTTCGATCTTGTTGCCTAGTCCAACTAGGGTCCTCTCTTTTTCCTTTCTTGCACTATCACAATTCTCAAAAGGGATTATTGTCTATTCAGTATTACCATATGCTTCTTAACCACTGGAGAGGACATTCCGCAGGTAACATATCTCTCTTGCCCTCCTAATTCCTTCTGTGGCTGTCCTAATTCCGGCATCACCTTAGCTCTCACCCTCCCGCAGCTCACTGCAGTATCTGCCAGCTACCTATTCCCTATGCTAAAGTACTCTGTTGGCTTTTATGATATTTTAACCATCTGGGTGTTCCTTCTCTGAGTAGCCCCTCTTCTCTCTTTTCCTCCACCTACCCCAAATGTTGCATTTCACCATCTTGTTTATTTTCCACAAGATTTGCCTTGGCGATGTCATCCCCTTCCCCATCCTCAATTATATTCTCATATATTATCAGATCTTTTAAAATTCATGTGTCTAACCACCTCTTCCCTTTGATCTCTTTTTCTGTTTTATGCACTCTACATAGCACTGTCAGATACTGCCCCAAAGTACAGTTCTGCCCATGTCATATGTAAATGGCCTGCACTGATTAATAAAAGCAGTCCTAATACCCGAGACTGATATTTGAAACTCTCCACAACCTCAGTCACTCCAACCAATTCCTTAGTCTTGGTTCTGGCCTCCAAGATGCTGGGCCAGTTCTTCAGCTTGTTGTGATTCAACCTCTTAGCCATTGTGCAAAGCTCAGCATGAGCATCCCATTCCACGGAGAAATTATTTCAACCTTCACCTGCTCCTTTCCTCCCCTCCGATCCCCTCCCCATTCCCGGGCAGGACCCTCCCCTCCCTATCTGCCTAGCTTCTGAGAATGTCATTGTAGACAGTCAACATATTTGTGGTGAGTGTACTCTTCCTCTCAAAATTTAGAGACCGCAGTTCTATTTTTAAAATTTTCTTGATGCAATGCCAGCATGCTACTGAAAGTGGAAAAAGATATAGACTTAAATATACTGGCATATTTTTATATGTTAAGATATATCACATATATGATATAGATTATATATGATATACCATATATAGATCATCATATAGAGAGCTCTCTCTTATCCATTATCTATCATTTATCTATCATCTATGTCTATCTATCATCTATCTATATCTATCATCTATCATCCATCTATCATCTGTGCATGCATCCATCCATCCATCCATCCATCCATCCATCCATCCATCCATCCATCCATCCCTGCGCCTTTTCAGTCGCCCGTCCACTGTCTTGACTCCAGGAGTGCAGGTGTGACCTGGACCAGTGCTCCTCTCGCAACCAGGCGCTTCTCCACCCCTTCGCGGGAGAAGACCCACCCACCACAGAGCTGCAGTCCTGCAGACTTCGTAGAGGGGCAAGCCCGCCCCGCTTCTGGGGCGCGGGCAACCATGGCCGTCCTGCTCCTTCCGGGCGTCTGGGTGCCCGCAGTTGCTAGAGCGAAGAATGAATGGGCGGCCCAGCAGCACGTGCTTCCCAAACCCGCCCCTGCCTGGCGCCAGGCTTCCCTGCCACCTGTCCTTGGTCCCCTTGGCCATGGGCATAGCTCGGCGCCACCTTTCAGCAGCCGCGCAGTCTGCCGGTTCTCCCATCCTTCTGTCCACATCTTCGCTCCTCCACCACCCTTCCGGTCAGCCGACTCTGGTCTTGAGGGTTGGGCCACAGGCGTGGTGCTCGGACACACCGCCCTAGGCTCCTTCCTGCCGCTTCTCACTCCGGCACGGGCTTGCCCTTGGGTTAGGTCGCAGTCATCGTCTTGGCTCCCTCGGTCTGGGCTAATTCCTGTGTCTTTCAGAGCACCTTCTCTCCCCTTTGCCGTTTCTGTCCCAGTTACCTAGGTTGTTCTGTATGCTTTCTGTCTAACGTCTGCCTCCCCTACTGTGTTTACGTTCTGTAGTGGCAGGGACAGTGTCTTGTTTGTAACTCTTTGCCCGGCACCTGGCACTAACAAGCACTCAATAAAGATCGTAAAATAAATGTGTGCAAAACGCAGCTCTCTTCTAAAGGGCACTTTGGTTTGGTGGGGAGTGCAGATGTGAAAAGGCCTTTCAGCAGAGTAGGGATCCAGGAGTAGAGACTCTGGAGTCAGATCTTGTGGTTTCAAAATAGTCCAGAGCACACCACTAACAAGCCATATGACCCGGAACAAATCACATCACTTTTCTCTTCAATTAGATAGTTGAACTTACGCCATAGAAGGCTGTGAAGATGAATTAAGACACTTAAAACAGGTAGACATTCTTAACTCGCTAATAAAGGTTTAGTATGTCCTGTTATAATTAAGTAAACAAACATTATGTATCTGTTACATTATAATCCAGGCACATCATAACAGTGATGCTGCAGCAGGCAAGACTGTCCAAAACTGCCCTGGAGTTTCCCTCTGGGTTGCTTGAACTAAGAGCTAACTAGGATCAGAGACTCACCTTCTTCCAGGGTGACGGACTGTATCCAAGCTCAGTGCTTCCCACCTCCCCAATACTCTCCTCAGCTACCCACATCCCTCCATGCGCTGAGCAGCTGGTTCTCTAGATAACTTTATAAGCAACTGACACCTAAATCCAGACATCTGGTCCAAAGCTATAGGTTTATACCCTTCGCAGACAAGGCAGCTTGCTAGCATGTGTACCCTGAGAAGGCAGAGTGAGCTGTCTCTCCAGACTTCCCTTCTGTGATGGGACAATCAGGTGCTTTCTTTATTGACCTATGGCTGGTAAATTTCCCCAGGAAAGCCTGTTCTGTAACTTGTGCCTTGTGATGTGGAATTTGCCTCTCCCCCACATCTACCATGTGTTGAGTACTTACTTTGAGCCAAATGTTTTAAAATGTAGATTTCGTTATTGAGGTATGGGGAGGATAGCAGGTCAGGAGATGATTGCCATTGACAAGATAGACTGTTACTCACAGTTGCTTTGTGAAGGGGCCATGCTGGGATGTACCAGGGTTGGTCAGGAGGCAGAGGCAGTGAGGAAGAGTGAGCAGGAACCTTTATTGTGGTTTCCTTGGGAAAGAATGGGCAAGACAGGGTAAAGAGGCTTAGGATTGACTAGTTTGAATAATTTCAGTGGGCTTTGGGACATATGTGCTGCCTCTAGCTGTTTGGTACCTGGTCCTGGGGCGATTAGGGCAGAGGGATGGTGGTCCAGAGTGTTACAGCCTGATGGAGGAGATGGTGGGGGTCACACTGTGCATTTGGAAGACATCCTTAAAGGTGAGTTGTTTCCTACCTCTAGGCATTGGCTAGCCCTGGGAGGGGCAGTCCCCCAAGTCTCATTAAGGCCCCAGAAATCAAAACATCAGAATAAAAAGTTGTTTAATACATCAATTGCTTCTCAGAGGCTTTGTTGTTTCCAATTTCTATAACATGGAAAGGTCATTGTTAACTCTATTTTTGGAAGAGGAAATGGAATCTCAAAAAGGTACAGTTGGTTACTAATGTCACACAGCTAGTAAGAGATTGCACCATGATTCTAAATCGGGTTACCTGACTCCAAATCTGGCTCACTTTCAGGGAGGTAGATCACTTCCCTGCAGTATAAAAAGTATAGTGGGGACATTTGTCAACCCTTATTAGGCATTTCACAGTGTTGAACATTGCCCCTTGGAAATTCCCCTTCTTGACCATGGTGATGCTCATTCTTTTATATATAGAACACACTCCATGCCATGCATTGGCTTGAGTGATGGAGATACAGTAGTGAGCAATAACGTTGATGGAACTTACAGTCTAGTCATGGACAAGGCAGGTGTTAAATAAATAATGCCACATGCTTATATACAGCATGTGACAAAGTGAGAACAGTACTCTAAGGGAAGGGAATGCAGTTGTTTTTAACCTTTTCTCTCATGAGTCCTTGACAGGCCCAGGGTTTTCAGCCCTGACCACACATCACAGTCACTTGCAGAATGTTTTACAAATATAGTTGTTGGGACCCTGCTCAGGAGACTTTGACTCAGGCTGGGGTGTGGACCAGGCACATGAAATGAGTGCAGCCAGTGAGCACCTCACCTTGGCTAGAGGGTGTTTGTTTTTAAAAAACTGGTCACAGGATTGTGATCAGATTTGCAATCTGAAAAGATCACTCTGTTTACAATTAGGTAACAGACCAAGGCATTCCAAGTGAATGAGTGTCGGGAAACCAGTTGGTGAGTTATTGTGCAGTGTGACAGGATAGTTGCTGGGATGAAGATGGTAGTGGCAGAGATGGGCAGATTCTGGAGATAGAAAATAAAATCAATAGGACTTAACTTGCATTCAATGAAGGAGGTAGGGAAAGGACCATGTTGGGGATGCCTGCGTGTTTTTGGCTGTGCAGCCAGATGGATGTTCCTGCTTCCTGAGAGGGACCACTGGGAGAGTAGCAGGTTTAGGGTGAGGGGAATCATGAGTCAGTTATGGGTATGCTGAGTTTGGTGGGAGTGAGGAGCTATGGTGAATAGGTGTGGAGTTCAGATGGGAGGTCTAGCCTGGATTAATGGTAACTGAAGGCGAGGATGAGACTGCCCAGGAGGAAAGTGAAGGGTGAAATGGGGGAGGACAAGGGCTCAACTTATGGATTGACTGGGGGAGGGTAGACCTTTGAAGGAGGTGAGGAAGGAGCAGGGGTGATTTCCTTTGATTAAAATCTTCCCTAAACCACACAGCCATGGAGGACAAGTTGGTGAGGCATAGTATTTATAATAAAAGGTGACTATCACAAACATATTGAAATTAAAAGACAAGAGACATAACAGACTAATGGTCACTAAGTGAAGAACACACATGAATGCAATGCAGCCCTTGGTAAATGCCACGTACACATCCATGCACAGATCTGACAATGTATAAGAGATATATTTAGTATTTTTATTGCACTGAAAAAATTAAAAAAATATCTCAAGTTTCTCTGTGTTTAGGTGTGTATAGACCACTTGTTAATATCTAGCAAAGTATTTTCGGAAATGTTGCTTTGTAGACATTTCGTACCAACTTTCTTTATGAATAGCTCAACAAATGATGCCACCATTTTCTCCAGTTACCAGGACCAGCCAGAAACCTGAGTCCTTCTTGACTCTTCTGTCTTCCAACCCCTTATCCAGTGTGTCCCTAAGTCATGTCAAGTCTTCCATCTTTGTATCTTTTGGCTCCCGTGGCTCAGGCCTTCATGGTCTCACCTGAATGGTTGCAACAACCATCTCTTCTCCACGCCACTCTCTGGGTGGGCAGACAGACCTCCAGACAGTCTGGTGACCATGGAGATCAAATGCAAACTCTGTAGCACAACCTCTGTGATCCAGAGTGGCCAGGCTGTTTCTGCGGGCTGCCTCCTCTCTCACTTTGCCTTAACTGTGCCTCGGGCTTTGGCACAGGGTTCTTAACCTGGCTGCCCCTTGTGGCATTGTTGAAGCCCCACTCATGGATCTTCAGATGCAGTAGGTCTGCCATGGGTTTCATGCCCTGTGGCTGATTCTGAGCCTTAGTCAGAAGTGACACCCACTATTCTGGTCTCCCCAAACTACCCTCAGTTTCCTCAGTGGGCCACATCCTCTCATACCCACTGTTCTCATGCTGGAGTGATCTTCCTGTACAGCTCCGTCTGGCTCACTCATATCAGATTTTGCTGCAGTGTCTCTTCCAGGAGGCTTTTTCTGGCTCTTCCTGTCCCTTTCTCCCCAGTCTTGGTTAGTCATCTTTCCTTAGTGCTGCCTTATCTTCTTAATTTTACCTTTGGATTTATCACCCCGTGTTTGTCTACCTGTCGCTCTCCCATACTAAACTAAGAGTCTCTGGGGCAGACCTTTGAATCCTGAAACTCCTGCGTAGTACACTGCTTAGTAAACAGTAAATGCTCAAGTATTTGTTGAATGAATGAATGAGTCCATGTCTCTTTTCTGTGTGCTGTTTCAGAATCCTGTGACTTAAAGTCAGGAATAGTTTTTCCTTGTTTGTACATTTACCCATTCTCCCTGACCCCTTCCTAATGTTTTTATTGTTATTCCCAATTTATAGTATCAACCAAGATTGTCCCAGGCATTCACTCATTCTCTAATAAAGGAGCAAGTGCTTTAGAGTTGGGCAACCCTTGGTTCATGTCATGATTTTGCTAATTACCATTTTGGGACCATGGACCAATTACTTGACTTCAAAGATCCTCAATTTCCTCATCTGTAAAATAGGGATGATAATACTTACCTTCTAGTGTTATTGTCAAGCCCCAGTAGAAAGAGCAGAATACTTTGGTTGCAGAGGTCAGTTCTGCTGCTCACTTGCTCTGTGTCTTTGGTCAGCTTATGACTGACAGTAGGCTCATTTGGAAAACGAGCATAATTACGATTGTCCTTATAGAGTTGTTAGGAAAATTATATAAAATTTATGTTAAGTAACTAGTGCTCAATAAAATGATTATTCTGAGACATAATAATATACTAGTGTTTTTCCTGCTTTCCATGATCCATAAGCACTATTTATTATCCTGAATGTTGTCACTAATGTTATTATTATTTTTATTTTATTTTATTTTATTTGAGTTGGAGTCTCACTCTGTCGCCCAGACTGGAGTGCAGTGGCTGCTCCCGGCCACCGCAGCCTCGACCTGCTGGGCTCCAGCGATCCTTCCGCCTCAGCCTTCCGAGTAGCCAGAATTACAGGCATGCGCTACCACGCCCGGCTGATTTTTTGATTTATTGTAGAGATGAGGTCTCGCTGCCCAGGCGGGTCTTGAACCCGCAGGCTCAGGCAATCCACTCACCTCAGCATCCCAAAGGCGCGGGATTACAGGCTGAGCCACCGAGCCCGGCTACTAATGTTACTATTAAAGGTTGAATTGATTTTGGCCATACTAAAACTTCCTATTTTACATCCTGAAAAATCCTGAATAATCCATAAATGTGCCACTTATATGGAAGCTCCTTTAAGTCAGTTCTCTTTACCATACTATACTCCCTAGCAACTGGCCTCCAGAAGCCTGTAATTATATTCCAAACACGTGTTTTCCCTGTGTAATGTGAGCATTGTCTACCTCAGGAGCTCCCTGAAGAGCTGGAATTCAGAAGGAATCTCTCAGACACAAGCCCCCACCTCCTGCCTGCCTCCACTGGGTAGCCCCTTCAGACTGTCTCTGCCCAAAATGTCAGGAGAGGCCACAGCCTTGGCCTACCATGCTCCAAAGGAACAGGAAGGACTCATAGTTGTGAAGGTTGAAGAAGAGAGTTATGTTTGGGGGCAGGCCTTTGGCCTTCAGGGAAACCCCTGGAGTCAAGAGGTATTCCGTCAGCGGTTCAGGCACTTTAGTTATTCGGACTCCACTGGGCCCCGAGAGGCTCTCAGCCAACTCCGCGAGCTTTGCTGTCAGTGGCTGCTGCCAGAGGTGCACACCAAGGAGCAGATGCTGGAGCTGCTGGTGCTGGAGCAGTTCCTGGCTATCCTGCCCGAGGAGCTGCAGGCCTGGGTGCGCGAGCATCGGCCACAGAACGGAGAGGAAGCCGTGAATATGCTGGAGGAGCTGGAGAAAGAACTTGATGAACCAAGGCAACAGGTAAGAAGTAGGCATTTTTGTTTGTTTGTTCGACCTATTGTAGGTTAATGGGGAAGCCAGTATGGGTGGTACTGACCTGGCTATCAGGGAGTTATACTGTGTATCTTTTGGGCTAATCATTATTTACTCACTGAGGCTTTTGGTCCTGTTGTTTCTCTCTAATACTTTGAGTTTTTGATCTGCCCTGTCCTGTCCTGTTACTCTAGGGGTTTTCCTCTTGTGTATCCTCAGAATCACAGTGCTGGTACTTGATTACTCCTAGGACACAGTTCATGGCCAAGAAATGATCTGGAAGGAAAAGACACACCTGGGAGCACTGAAGTCTTTGAGCAGCCCACTGCAACCCTTGAAAAACCAGTACAAGAGTGAGACTCAGGAGCCCCAGCCTTTCCAGGAGGGAGGTGAGGAGCCCCGGTCCATTTGGGGTTGAGGATGGTGGGGAAGACTGTTGTCTGTGGCATGGTTCATTTGTTGCCAACTGGCTGTCACTAAGTACTGTGGAAAGGCCTCCTTGCCTAGAAGTATTCTTCCATTGACTCTGCCTAGAACCTGAAATTCCATATCATTTCTAATGTTGGGTTAAGAATTAAGTTCTTTAATAAAATCCTCCACTAATATCCATAATATTAAAAGGCCAATATTCTGTTCATTTATTTTGGTTTCATTGACAAGGCAGTCCCTGAGATGGAGATGTAGTATTCATCTGCATGTATTCATACTGTATGAGTAGCAGAAAGTACATAGTAACTTAACAGGAAAAGCTTAATATTAAGAATTATGAACAATAATAGAATATTAACTATACGTGGTGTAAGCAAAAACCAAACTCTAGAGAATACAGAAATCTCTAGACCTGAGGAGAACACCGAAGGAAAGAACAAATCTGCAAGAGGATGCCACATCTCCCCCTCCTCTGCCAGGACTGAGATCCAGATCTTGGAGAGGGTGCAGCAGTGATCCACTGGGTGGAGATCCTCACTGAGGTGGTGGTCTGGCAGGACTCACTGAGGAATCCCACCCTCAGGGGTACCAAAAGCCCCCCGGAAGGATGTGGCACAGAACTTGATGGAAGCCATCCATAGGGATGGGGCCTCTGGACCCAATTGGGTTGTGCACTGCTAGGTGTCCCATGCATTATAGAAACAGAAAGAACATGCCAGAACTAGGAAGAAAACTTCTTTCTTCCAGTGCCTCGCTACCCCCTCTACTGAAGAAGCTTACCGCATTCCAGCTGGCAAAAGAGAAAAGTTTCGTATCACAGAAAGGACAATGAAGGGTGCGTTTGAAACTAAGAGGCAATAGATCGGTAGCTGTTATGAATGCCAAAGATTATAACTGAAAGGACTTCATGTCATTGGTAAAATCATCCTATGGGCAGCAGATAAATCAGGCTTATTAGCTTGTTCCCATTAAACTTTGGTTATATCTAACTACTCTTTGGTTTCATCTTCACCAAGCAATCTGTCAACTTCCCATGAAGCATGCTGTAATAAGAAAATGTACTAGTTCACTCTAGTGTGTGTGATGGTTACAGTACTCATAAATTTTCATTCTGGTTTCATGCTCAGTTTCATGAGCTTGGTTAAGGAGAGTCTACTCCAAGAGGTAAGTCTATTCATTGTGTGAGGACAAAATTCTATATATGAGGACACAAGCTCAACTGAACCTTGGCATTCATCAAAGGACTCCATCCAATGAGTTCTCCTGAGAAGTTCCCTCCCAGTCTTCCCCTGTGCATCACACCCTGATGCTGCCATTAACAAGCAAGCCCTCGCAAGTGTCTTCTGAACCAAGCAGGAGCTATGTTAAAATTGATATTGAAAGTTCATCTCATCAAGTCCCCCACCTTAAAGCAGGTAAACGTCTAAATCAGGGGTCCCCAGTCCTGTCTGTGGCCTGTTAGGAACTGAGTTGCACAGGAGGAGGTGAGTGGTGGGCAAGCAAGGGAAGCTTCATCTATATTTGCAGCTGCTACTGCCTGAGCTCTGCTTCTTTTCCGATCGGCTGCAGCATTAGATTCTCACAAAAGTGTGAACCTATTGTGAACTACGCATGCGAGGGACCTAGGTTATGCACTCCTTATGAGAATCTAATGCCTGATGATCTGAGGTGTGACTGAGGCAGTGATGTTAGCACTGGGGAGCAGCTGCAAATATACAGATTAAGATTAGCAGTGAGGTTTGACTGTACAGAGACCATAATAAATCAATTGCTTGCAGACTCATATCAAAATAATAATTTCATCATAATTATTTTGTTATTTATTAACAGTAATAATAATAGAAGTAAAGTACACAATAAATGTAATGCACTTGAATCATCCTGAAACCATCCCCGCTGTCCCCTGGGTCTGTAGAAAAATTGTCCTCCACGAAACTGGTCCTTGATGCCAAAAACATTGGGGACTGCTGGTCTAAATCATTTAGGGTAGATTATTATCTACTTTTTTTTTGAGTTGGAGTCTCACTCTGTCACCCAGACTGGAGTGTAGTGGCCACTTCCGGCCATCGCAGCCTTGACCTGCTGGGCTCTGGCGATCCTTCTGCCTCAGCCCTCTAAGTAGCTGGAATTACAGGCATGCGCTACCACGCCTGGCTGATTTTTTGATTTATTGTAGAGATGAGGTCTTGCTGCCCAGGCGGGTCTCGAACCTGCGGACTCAGGCAATCCACTCACCTCAGCCTCCCAAAGGCATGGGATTACAGGCTGAGCCACCGAGCCCGGCTACTTTTTTTTTTAAAGATCTTGAGGAACAGACACTCTGTGATAATTTCTTAAGTGCTTCTTGGACTTTTTCATATTGCTGTTTGTTATGGGGTGAGTTGTGTCCCTCTAAACCTCATAGGCCGAAGTCCTAACCCCCAGTACCTTGGAATGTGACTGTATTTCTTTAGAAAGATTAAAATGGGGTTGTTAGGATGGGTCTTAATACAATATGGCTGACATCCTTATAAGAAGAGTAGATTAGGACATAACATACACTGTATGGTCTTGTGAGGACCCAGCAAGAAGTGGGCTATCTGCAAGCAAGGAGAGATTGGCCTCCAGAATTGTAAGAAAATAAACTTCTGTTATTTACCACCCAGTCTATGGTATTTTGTTATGGAAGCCCTAGCAAGCTGATACTATTTTAAAGTTCTTCCCTATGCCCATACGACATCTTCCCAGCTTTAATTTAATGCATTTCCTTTTGTTTATGTAGCAGAGTCCTCATAAAACACAACCTATACTTGAAGGCAATGAGTACACTGCCTCTTCACCCTGTTTCAGCTAAGCCTCACACTGCCTCTGATTCCATCCGTGTTCTGTCTCTGTGGTTATCTTGCCACATTTCTCTGGACATGCTCAATTTCACCAAATTCATTTGAAGTTCAGGGAGCAAGGCAAAACAAGATTCTCTAATGAGGATCTGATTAATTTAAAATGTAGACTATATTCATTCCCTAACTCTCTATCTGTTATACTTTATATCTTTTTGTTTGTTACTTCATAGTGGCAATATGTTATTGATTCAGCCACCTTATTAGTAAGGTGATTCATCTTTCAGATATCCTTGGCCTTAGCAAAATTTCCTCGTTCTCCATTGATGCCTAGTCTCTAAAGGTATGGTCTTGAATGGCCTTGACTGGGTTCCTGGTAAGTCTTCTTATGCTAGTCTCTTTTCAGTCTTGAGGGTTTAGTCAGTCCTACCTCTGAAGAATTAATGTGATCCTAGGTCATAATATATAATTTGCTAGAGGGCTCTACAGTGATTTGATTGTAAGAGTCACCATGCCATTTTTACAACCTTGGGCTACAACCTTCCGGTAGGTTCTTTACTAGCCTAATAGTATGCTTAGCACCTGAGATGGAGATTTGGCTGCATGTTATTTATGGAGATTGTGTTCTTCAGGAGAAATCTGTAATGGAGGAAGAGAAACAGCATTAGGAAGGGAAAAGAACAAGCATGATGTGGTCTTAGTTAAAACCTAGCCTTGTTCTAATGTTTGGAGGCTGCGGAGGAGCCTGGAGCATAGTTGTACTGCAGAGTTCCCCTTTTGAGAACTGATAGGGCGGTTCTCCAGAGAAAAGGGTACATCTGAGCAGTTAGAACTGTCTTAATCAGTTAGGGCTGCTATAACAAAACACCATACCTAGGTAATTTATAAACAGCAGATATTTATTCCTCACAGTTCTGAAGGACAAGAAGTTCAAGATCAAGTTTCAAGATCTGGTGTTTGATGGGGGCACACTTTCTCATAGAAGGCATCTTTTCATTGTGTCCTCACTCAGTGGAAGGGGCAAATGAGCTCCCTTGGGCCCATGTTATAAGGGCACTTATTCTCATTCATGAGGGCTCTGCCCTCAAGACCTAATCACCTCCCAACAGCTCTGCTTCCTAATACCATTGCCTTGGGGATTAGGATTTCAATATGTGAATTCTGGGTGACACACACTTTCAGATTATAGGAGGAGCCAACACAGCAGCTGAAGTAAGGAGGAATCATGTTGGTAAGGGGGACCTGGGTGAGCATCATCTACATAAAAGCATATTTGTCAGTGTGCAATTAAAAGCCACATCCCTAGTTAGAACGATTTAGACCAAACAGGATGGAGATGCTTACTGAAGTGTGGAGCTGGTAGAACTCACCAAGGAGCCACCCTTAGGGGTGCCAGAACAGGCGGGAATAGCAGAGGGTGTGTTTAGGAGGAGAGTCCTTGTTGCTCCTTTAAAGAGACTCCTATAATCTGTATACAACTCTTCAGCCTCCGGACTTTGGACTTGATTACAAATTAGTTTTCATTCTTAGGAAATACTAATTGGTTTATTTGGGTTATCTCGATACTAATATTTCTAAATGCTCAAGTGACTATTTCTTATTCTACTTAGAATCGCTACTTGTTATTCCTAGGAATTACTCCAGTTAGCTGTTATTCTAAATTTTTGTATAATAATAAATGTACAGACAAAAATTAACATTTTAATGTTTTCCTGATCTGTACATCTAAGATCAACATTTTTATCTGGTCTCATGATTTGACTTCATGTAGTCATAAAATTTGAAGAGGTATTTTAAATCCCATAAGTTCTATTGCTTTTTGTTTGTTACTTCATAGTGGCAATATGGCAATATGTTATTGATTCAGTTACCTTATTAGTAAGGTGACTCATCTTTCAGATTTCCTTGGCCTTAGCAAAATTTCCTTGTTCTCCGTTTATGCCTAGTCTCTAAATGTATGGTCTTGAATGGCCTTGACTGGGTTCCTGGTAAGTCTTATGCTAGTCTCTTCAGTCTTGAGGGTTTAGTCAGTCCTGCCTCTGAAGAATTAATGTGATTTTCACAGCCCGTCCCTATCCTGCCAATTTATGTCCTTTATAATTTACACTCCTTAATTTGACCTATTTATTACTTTCAGAAAATTCATCTTTAGGTCATCAGGTCTTTGACTTTAATCTATTTTGTACTTACTCTATTTTTCTGCCTCTATTATATGCTAGTATATATATATTTTTATTAATGTTTTCCTTTTGAACAAGCATAATCTTTAATAATTAAATTTCTATCTAAAATCCAGGGACAGTGTGAATTTTAGTGTCCAGCCCTAATCTAAGAGGTGATGCTGTCAGTCTTTAATTTCTGGTAAGGGATGGGGAGAAGGAATGCCAGGTAGCTCTATGCTTTAGTCAGGTATCCACTGTGATGCGTCATTGTTGTGTTTGAAGAGTATCAGAAACAAGTATTCATTTTCATGTAAAAACATTATACTTTTCCAAAGCCAAAGTAAAATGATTCCTAAATTTTTTGTTTCAGTGCAACTATGACCCTGCTTCCTTTCAGTAAGGAAGGCAGATAACATAAAGACTGCAAGCTTTGATGATAAGTATCTTTATTTGGATCCTGACTCTACCAGTTATTAATCCTATGGCTTTACATAGCCTCTCTGAGCCTCAGTTTCCTGAGTTTCTTTGACCATTTATATGTTAATAAAGTGAACCTATAAGATTCTTTTGTAGTCCATGTGATGACTTAAAAAGAAAAAGAAAGATTCCCACCAGACCATAGAATGGGTCATAAACCTACAATATTTTTTTCTCATGTTCTATTTGCTTATACTTATTTGATTCATATGTAAAATGCAAGTAAAGTTAGAGGATTTTGGGGAAGATGAGAGTAACTTAATAGTTTTTAGAATAAAATAATTCAAGTTGTATCAGCTATATCTAATAGTCCCCTATTATGAGTTACTAAAATCTAGAGATAAGAAAGGCATACTGTGTGAGAACCAGGAGGGCTGGCTCCAGGAATTCACATCTGCGAGCTGTTTCCATCCTCTTTGACTATTTACACATTAAAATAATGAACATATAAGATTTTTTTGTGTTTCATGGATGACTTAAAAAATAAAAAAAAAGAATCCCACCTGACCACAGACTGAGTGGAACCTGCAATATTTCTTTTCTCATGCTGTGTGTCATATTCTTTTTGTGTCATATTCATTTTGAGCCTATTAGAATTTGCATTGCTTTAATACTGTCTGGTTCTTACCTGGCTACCTCTGTTCAATACTAACCACCAGAGCTTTCTGGTTTCTCACCAATACTCCTATTTGTCACTATTTCCTCTAACTATTGTCTTCTCTTGTTCACCATCCCTCCTGCCCAATACTGACTCATTCTTAGTCTACCTTACTATCTAAGGGAGCCACATCTTGCTTCTTTATTTCTCCTTGCTTGTGAAGCTAGAACTTTCCTCCTAAATGGTAAATATCGATTTCATTTGGTTGATTTTCTATTCCTGTTAGAATGGTTTCCTTTCCTCCAACATGGGAAGTAAGTGACACCTCTATTTTCTATTCATGTTTTTAGATGGGAAGATGGTGGCTGACAAGGTGTTGACAACAAAGCAAGACATTATTGAATGTGTAGCCTCAGCAGCTATGATATCCCCAGGAAGACTTCCTGGGGAAATGCCTTTAGAACAGACAATTGAAGAAGCTTTGGGAGGTCTGGACAAGTCTGAGAAGCAAAAGGGAAATGCTGTAAGGAACAAAATCAGTCAGCTCCCTTCCCAGGAAAGAAATTTCAGTCTAGCAACCTTCAACAAGAAAATCCCTACAGCACAGAGTGTCCTTGAATGTAATGAACATGAAGGAAGTCTTAGTCTGAATTCAAATGATAATAAACGGCAGAGGGTTCACACTGGGGAAAAGCTCTATGAGTGCTTTGACTGTGGGAAGGCCTTTTTCCAGAGCTCAAAGCTGATTAGACATCAGAGAATTCATACTGGAGAGAGACCTTATGCATGTAAAGAATGTGGCAAAGCCTTCAGTTTGAGCTCAGACCTTGTTAGACATCAGAGAATTCATAGTGGTGAAAAACCCTATGAATGTTGTGAATGTGGAAAAGCCTTCAGGGGCAGCTCAGAGCTCATCAGGCATCGGAGAATCCACACTGGAGAGAAGCCTTATGAATGCGGTGAATGTGGGAAAGCCTTCAGCCGGAGCTCAGCCCTTATTCAGCATAAGAAAATTCACACTGGAGATAAAGGCTATGAATGTATTGAGTGTGGTAAAGCTTTTGGTAGGAGCTCTATCCTTATAGAACATCAAAGAATTCACACTGGAGAGAAACCTTATGAATGTAATGAATGTGGAAAATCCTTCAATCAGAGCTCAGCCCTTACCCAGCACCAGAGAATTCACACTGGGGAGAAGCCTTATGAATGTAGTGAATGTAGAAAAACATTTAGATATAGGTCAGGCCTTATGCAGCATCAAAGAACACACACCAGAGTTTAACTCTGTGGGTAAGTGTTGTACAATTCTGCAATGCAAGGAATTCACTGTGGAGGTAAGACTCTACCGAAGATGGAAGTTTCCTGACTGCAGGATTTCTGTCCTTCTAGTCCAGTTCGGTACTATAAGAGGAGATGCACACATAGATGTTTGTTATGATTATCGAAGTGCTGAATGGAAGAAAAATCTTATCTTGGTCTTTTCCAGAAAGAATGGTAGGTATTTCCTAGAAATGCCTAACCCATTTCCAGATGAGACTCATCAGTACCCCTTTCACTTCACTCTCTACCAACCCAAATATAACTGCCGTTGGAAACCTTCACAGTAAGTCCAGGATTGGGGCAGAGGTCCCAAAAAAGACTTTTATGAAGTGGCAAAGATACTCAGTGAGAGCATGTGTGCATTTGGTAGGTGGAGGCACGTGCTGAGTTATTTAACTGTCGGAAATGTTGAATTCAGATTGTGAAATATGAATTACACTATTAGTTTAATAGTCTCTGAGGGAGTTTAATAGTACCTGAGGAATGGTGACTCGTTCTGCCCCTTTGCCAGTTCCCTCCTCAGCACTGAGCTTCTGTTGAGGTCAATTTGGGTCTACCAAATTGTTAGCACATACTGAGAACCTGCTATGTGCTAGCCATTGAGGTATACATGGTCACTGACCTCCCAGAATTAAGGGCTAATGGGACATACATATTTACTAAACAGATAACTACAGTAAAGTGTGATTAAGTGCCTTGGCAGGTAACTGTGGGGTTCTGTCAAAATACATGATGGGTTCGTAAGCTGGTCTGTGAGTCACTAAAGACTTTCTGGATATGATGGCATCTCAGTGGAGACCAAAAAGGTGGGTAGGAGTTGGGTCAAGGGCAAGGTAAAAAGACAAGAACATTCCAGGCAGAGGTCACAGCACATACAATGATATGAAGATAAGAGAGGATCTGGAGACCTCTCTTCTTTGGGACTTTTCTCTGCAGCAGGAATTGGTTGTCATAGACCCTGGCTCAGAAGCTGTGACATGTTGGCTTTTCTCTTTATATTTGTAATTGCTGAGTTGGGGAGCCTATCCCTGATGCAGAGTGGCCCACGAGACCTTGAAGTGCTCAGAATTTGTATGGAAGACTCTGGTGCGTCGTATGGAAACAGGCACATAGGCTCACAAAGAAAAAATAAATATTGCAGACCAGAGAGACCATGGGGACTGGAGTGTTTGTGTCCCATAACCCTGGGGCTTAAGGGGTGGGAAGCATACGGGATACAGTGATGGGTGGTCTGCCGTCCCAGGCTCCACTGCTTCCCATTCCTTGCTCTGACCCTCCTCATCAGGCTTGCAGATCCTAAGCTACTGGAGGGTAATAGATTTGTTTAATTAGATTTCTGTTGAATCATATTCCTCAAAATTATGCTTCTCTGCTAATTTTTACTTTGGCAGTTTTAATTATCCCACCATTGCTGAGGGCGATGAATACGAGAGGCTAATTTTTACTTTGGCAGTTTTAATTATCCCACCATTGCTGAGGGCGATGAATACGAGAGATAAAGTTTGATTCCTCTTCTAAGGTGTACTTCCAGATGGTGTCATTTATGAAGAAGACTTGTATGTAGATCAGAGCTGTTGTAGGGAGGTGAAACTTGGGGGACACTTCACCCCCTTTGTGTCCAAAGGTTGTGCAATTATTATTGAGCGAGGTCAATCAGAAGTCTAAAGGGATCCTTTAGATGGATAGTGAGTTGCCTTTTCCTATGATTGACAATCAGATGATTTAATGTTTTAAATATTATTTAATAGATTTTTTCTGTGAATTAACTGTAAATGTTGCTAAATACAGAAAATGAGAAAGTGTAAACCAGCCACAATCCCATTACCCATAGAAACATTGTTAACATTTTGGAGTACTTTCTATTAGTGTTTATTTTTCCCAATTCTAATAATTTTGTTAAAAATCTTGTTTACGAAATAATTTTGGTAACTAATTTTAACATTTATACCTTGAATATATACTTCAACTGTGTAGTATTAGAACGTAATGCAAGATGTAATAAAATGTGAGTTTTAAAGGTTTTCTTTGACATCATTATTCATTCGGAATAGGGAACATGATAACATGAGTGGAGATAATGCCAGGAGGATGGGGAGAGGGTTGTGGAAGGAAGCCAGGGAACTGGTGTTCTTAGTTTCTATTTCCCAGGCCAGAAAGTGTCAGGAAACTAAGACAGCCAGTCTCTAGGGCTGCAGTTAACCAGGAAAAGTCACAGAATTGAGGGGGCACCTGGAATTGAGTTGTTGAGAGACCACAGGAATAAGAGCAAGAAGAAACTTCATGAAACACATACACATCCTACATCCACCAGAATTAGGACTCCTCCTGCCCTTTGTTCAGGTGTTGAATGGACCAACTGGAGTCTTCAGCACTAATTGCTGAAACCAGGCTTAGACCTATGGACCTGCCATGACCTTTCCCTTTACCCTCATGAGCTTGGAAAGACCATAGTTAGGTTTGCTTTAATTTTCTGATCCTCTTATCTAAACAGGGTTAGGTGTAGGTATGGAAATGAGGAAGGGGACAGGTAGAAAGCTGATATTAAGCAAACATTTTTCCTACATGGCACATTATCTTTTAAAGTCTTCAAAATGAAGAGAAACAGGACAGCCCTGGGCAGAGAAAAGGCATGAATTACTTTTCTTCCAGGCAAGGCAGAAGGAGAAGTTTCCCGGACATCCACCTTATATTCATGCCCTTCCATTTCATAAAAACAGAATGTGGATGTTTTGACCATAAGAGATCATCTACTTCAGCTCCTTTAAAGTGAGGGTCTAGAGTTGTGAGGTGACTTGCTTATGGCTGCAGAATTCATAGAAAAGCTCTAATGATCAAAGGTCTCTACCTCAAAGCTATCGCTTTTCTCAACCATAAATCTCCATGCAAGTAACTTGTTTGCAGTGGGACTTATAATTTGTAGAGTACCTTTCACATACTGGGTGTGAGATGGGTAAATTTGCCATTGTCACTTTACCAGTGATGAGATTGAGGACCAGAGTTAACAAATTAGTGAATGTCCTGAGACTTGGAAGGGGCAGAAATGCTATGGAAAGTAAGTGCTTCTCTTAATATTTTCTCAACTATTCTGAGCTTCCATTCACTTTTCCCCCTAATTTTATGAGTATTAGATATTTATTGTAGAAAAATTTGGAATAATGCAGAAAAGCATGGGAAAAAATTAAATCACCTATGTAAATCACCTATAACCTCACCACCCAGAGATAACCAGTATAGAACCTTAAGATTATAAATTTTCAGTATTTTTAATGCGTAAATATATTTTTACATGAGATCATATTGTACATACTGACTTGTAATACTTTTACTTAACAATATAGCATGAAGGCTTCAATTCTTTTCATGTTAACTGACATCAGTTTTAACAGCTTTTAAGAGGGTCTAGAGTGCATCACAATGGTTGCCGAAGAATACATTTCCAGGTAGAATTTCAGTCAAAAGGCAATGTTTAAGGCTTCTGGTATTGACTGCTAGAGACAGTAAGTATTCACATCTTACCAGCAGCAGTAGAGTCCCAATTTCCCTGATTCTGTCATCTTAAAAACAAACAAAAAGCAAGTGCCATTCCAACTCTTGCTCTAATACACATTTTAGCTCGAGTGAGAATGAATTTATGTACTGTTCACTGCTGTTTATTCTTTTTTGATTTGCCTACTAAGTACCATTTTTACTACTGGAACTTTCCTATGGGGAGACAGTGTAGAGAAGTGGCTCAGCAGTGGGGCTCTGGGTTCAAAGTCTGACCTCACCACTTTTTAGCTGTATGACCTTTAGCCTTCATTTCCTCATCTGCAAAGTATGGGCTGTAGTGAGAAATAACTAATTCATATAGTCAAAGCCCTTAATAAGTATCTGTTCTTGATATATATATATATATGAACTCCTATATAAAGAGTATTTCCCTTTTGCAATCTGTCTTATCAGTTCCAACTTAATGTCCTATTCCTTTTCATTTGCTTGTGGTTTTTAGGACCACACTCCTCCCCGCTATTTACCTGGCTTTCTCCTACTCATACTTCAGGTCTTTTTCTGTGGAAAAGGAGGAAAACAAGAGTTGAGTAGCTCTTACAATGTATTTTGTTATAGTTTTCCATCTTTTCCAAGTAATGCTATCCCCCTTTTCCACATTCTTCTCCAAACACGGTGGCCCTCCTGTTCTTACTGGTTGGCATATGCCAACCATATATGCCTCAACAGGAGCATTACTTCTCTTTGCTGTTTCTTGTCCTCATGATAATTTTTTCTATGTACCAGATTCTAGACTTGCAGACTTGTTTTTGGTAAGGTGTGTCAGTCCTCCAACCTATGTCTTTTGAATGACATGTCTTTCTGCTGCTGAATAACCTGCATAACTTTCCACCATGCACTAAGCACCAGCCCAAGGATACTCCTGCTGGCCCCTTGGAAGAGGGGAAGTCTTGACTGACCATAACCATTAGTTTCTGTCATCACTTCCTTTCAGCATCATCTTTAATAAAATTTGCTGATACTGAGAAATACTGATAATATAAAACTAAACATGTATCAGCTGCCTGGAAAGTAACTCACAGATCTAGCAACAAACAAATATTATTTGAATGCCTGAGCAAAGGGTATACTAGGGATACAGCCCCAGAAAACATGATACAGTGACTTCTGACCCAGAGCCCTGGGGATTAGAAGGAATTTGACTGTTTTAAGAACCAAAGGAAGCTGGGCATAGTGGCTCATGCCTGTAATCCCAGCACTTTGGGAGACCAAGGCAAGAGTATTGCCTGAGCCCAGGGGTTCAAGACCAGACTGGGAAACCTAGCAAGACCTCATCTCTACAATAAATTAAAAAATCGACCAGGTGTGGTGGTGTTTGCCTGTTGTTCCAGCTACAGGATGGCTTAGGTGGAAGGATAGCCTGAGCTCAGCAGGTTGAGACTGCGGTGACCCTGAGCATGCCACTGCCTATAGGTTGAGCTAGGAAACTGCATGAGCCCTTTCCCTGGGATCACATTGACTAAAGCAAAGCTCCTGACTATCCTGTGGTCCAAGGGGTCAAGTTTTGCCTATTTGCAAACTTCTCCATTGGCTTGTATGTTGCTATAGGATCTGTTTAGGAGAGTCTGACCACACCCAAGCTTCTCTTACAGACATGACCTCACTGCAAAAATAACTCAAAGGAATGCTCCACACTTTCGTCTTGGCCTGTGTCTGTTGTTCCTTCTACTGGGAACATTCATCCTGGCCTAATCCCTGACTAACACTAATCCTTCAGGTCATTTCCCCGTTTCCTCATCCGAGGTCCAGTTGGGTGTTCCTTAAGGTCACAAAACACTGACCACACTGGTGTCATTGCATTTAGCTGCCTTGTCCATTGTACTGTAGAGATGTCTTGTTTCCCACTGTATCCCTAGTCCCTGGCACAAAGTAGATACTCAAAAAATAACTGCTGAATAAGGAAATTTATATTCTTCTCACACATATCTAGTTTCTGGCCTGCCCTGGGCTCAAAACATCATTAATTAAACCATTTCCCCACCTTTCTAACTGCCCTGTCACTGTTGTTTTGGGGGTCAGTAACATTTTTTTCAGCTCCTGAGAAAAAGTCCTTCATGTTGCCCACACCCTCCCCCATCCTGGCAACTGACGATCAGATGCAGTGACAGATCCTGGGTCGCTATAGGCTTTTCATGACATTCTCATAGAAAACAAGGTTTCAATGTTACATTCCTATTTTTTTGTATTTCCTGAGTATTCCTAGTGATAAGAGAAAAGCTCAAAGTAATGAGTCCCATCTTCATTTCTGATTAGTCACAGGAAAAGCTTTCAGGGACAATTTACACTAGCATTGGAAAGTGCCGCACAAAGCAAGTTAGGCTGACTCAAGATCTCGTAGTTTACAACCTTTATGTAGTCTTGCCCCAAAGTAAATTCTTTTGACTAACAAAGATAAAAATGTGACTGAAGTATTTACAGTATCCATTGTATTCACAAGTTACTTCATAGTGTGGACTCTCTGATGGCGCATAAGAACTGACCTGTGCCTGAAAGCCTTCCCACATTCATTGCATATATAAGCTTCATCCCCAGAATGAATTCTCTGATGCTGAACAAGGGCTGAGCTTCTTTTGAAGGTCTTGCCACATTCATTACACTGATAAGGTTCTTCTCCACTATGAATTCTCTGATGTCTGATAAGGTTTGAGCTCAAACTGAAGGCTTTCCCACATTCATTACATTCATAGGGTTTCTCTCCACTGTGTATTCTCTGATGGGTAATCAGCTCTGAGCTCTGCCTGAAGGCTTTTCCACATTCGTTACATTCATAGGGTCTCTCTCCTGTATGAATTCGTTGATGTCTAATAAGTTTTGAGCTCTGACTAAAGGTTTTCCCACACTCATTGCACTCATAAGGTTTCTCACCAGTGTGAATTCTTTGATGTATAATGAGATATGAACTCTGACTGAATGCTTTGCCACACTCATTACATTTACAAGCTTTCTCACCAGTATGGATTTTTCGATGTCTGATAAGGGCTGAGCTCTGATTGAAGGCTTTCCCACATTCACTACATTCATATGCCTTCTCACCACTATGAATCCTCTGATGAATAATAAGATATGACCTCAAACTAAAGGCCTTCCCGCACTGGTTACACTTATAGGGCTTTTCTCCAGTATGGATTCTCTGATGCTGTGTTAGAGAGGAATGCTGCTTGAAGCTGTGCCCACATACATCACATCTAAAAGGTCTCTCTTCTGGAGGAACTTTCTGACACATAATAGAGTTTGTAGTTAGAATCAAGCATCTTTCAGGATCAAAATAATGGCCTCTCTTTCCTAGAGATTTGTGTGTGAAGATCACTTGACTAAAACTGCTCCCTTGGGAAGAGGATCTTCTTAATTTTTCCCCCGTGGCACTTCCTTGCTTCCACTGTAAATTGCTTTCATGCTCACTAACTCCCCCAAGTGAAGGTTCCTGAGAGAGGCCCTGTGATTTCTCTCCTGAAATGTCCTCCTTTCTTGCTGTTTCATTGTTCTCACAATCTGAAATGATAAATAGCAAAAAAACAAAAACAAAAATATAATACATTTCTCCAGTCCCTCTCAATACTCACTTTCTATTTGAGAGAAAATAGAAGCTTCTGTCTACAAAGATGTAACTGACCTCCTATATCTTTTTTTCCACTGGTCAAAACAGAGTCTCTTTTCTAATGCTAAAGCCTATACCTACACTTTGAATTTCACCCATTCCAGCCTCTTTTGAGACATCAATTGATCGATTACCTACTACTTCTTTCCTATTATTTTCAACCTCTTTGACTGACTCCTATTCATCAGCATTTAAACAAGTTCAAGTCTCTCTCGCCTTTAAAAATAAAGCTCCTGGCCTATGCACCTCCCTCAAGCACTCCCATTCACAGTAAAGTTTCTTGAAATGGTTGTCTGCAATCTTTCATGTGAAAAGTGTCCCCATTCTGCAGTCTGGTTTCCGTCTTACTATCTCCTTCCCCCCACCACCACTTCCATTGATACTATTCTCATCAAGGTCACTGACTTCACAGTTGCTTAATCCAATTGGTACTTTCTGGATCTTACTTAGTTGGCCTCTCTATAGCATTGGTACTGAGGACTACACATTCTCTGGAAGAGACATTCTTTTTCAGCTATATTAGACTGATTTCTGTGGCTGATCCTTCTTAGATTCTAGAGCTAGTCACTCAAACACTAGTGCTCTTCCAGATTCTGTTCTGGGCTCTTATGTATCCTAAATCTATAAACTCTACCCTTTGGCTTCAAGTACTACTTACACTGTAAGCTAATTCTGCCCAGATCCCCAATTCTATCCCAATTCTATTAAGCTCTAGACCCTCATATCCAACTGCTAGTTGGAAATACAAGCACCAAAATGTCTCAAGCTAAACACATCATCAGATGTATTTGTTTTTCCTAATGTTTCTCCATACATGAACAGCATGACCATTAATGAGGTTGTTCAAGACTGAACCTGAGTGCCACCCTCAACTCCTCTCCCTCACACTCTACTTTTAACAAGTACCAGATACTGCAACACAATTTAAACGTTGTTTAACGATTCATCTTCCCCACCCCCACCATAACACATACTGGATTACAACAGTCTGTGACAGGTCTCTACTCTTGCCTTCCTCATAGCCACTCTCTATCGGTAGCTAAGTTTTAAACCACAAATCCAACCACGCCACTCCCTTGCTCAAAATCCTCCAACTGTACTCCACTGCACTTAAAAAACTGTACAAATTAGCATGATGTATATGTGTTCACAATGTGGGTCTCATTTTCCTTGCTAGCTCATCTCTCACCACCTATCCCCTATCAATTCTCCAAGTCAAACTGAAGAACCTACAATTTTCAGAACAGGTTGTATTTTCTCACCTTCAGGATTTGCTGGCCTTCAGGGCCACTTTTCTCCCATTTACTCAGCTTTCTCCTACTCATACTTCAGGTCTTAGCTTAGATGTCTCTTCCTCCAGGAAGCATTCCTTGAATCTTTAAGATTGGTGTAGCTGCCTGTATATGTGCTCCCATAGTTCCCAGTGCCTACTTTTATTCGATAATTTACTGTACTATATTGCAAATGTCGTTCTGCTTGTCCATCGCCCACCCACACCTGAAAGCTCTTGGAAGACAGAGGCCCAGTACCTACCACCGTACCAGACATGTATTAGACTCTATATATAAAGTTATAAAATGATGGAATAAGTCAACGAATGACAGGTAAACTGACACAAGGAGGACTGGTTGCAATTTGTGAGGGCTGGTGAATACAAGGCTGTTAAAGTGAGCACCTCTGGCTTAGAATAATAAAAGTTATGCTCACATGTGGCAAGTTTGTAAAACACAGTTAACTCTGCATCCTCCAAAACAGAGGCCTAACTGATAAGAATTCCCAGATGAGTTTCTATTCCTCACCACTTCTGGAGGAAAGGCAAGGTTTCCAGGATTTCAGCTGTGTCTTTAAGGGCTGGAGTTGGATGTTTGTTGATTCCTGGGATGCGCCAAGATATGTTAAATCCTTCCACGGCACTGCTGGTCCCTGTGGACTAGCTAGGTCCTGAAATCAGTAAAATATGGTTAGCTTTGTGAGAAAATCCTAGGGAAACTGCTTAGCAACAATCTCAAAGAGTTTAAGTAGCACACTTCCGGGGATGAAGGCTAGGAAAAAAAGACCATTTAAGGGTAGAGACAGGTATGACCCTATTAGTCATTTCAGGTTAGGGTTCAGTAGAGACATACAAATCACATGCTCCAGGCTGTAAATTAGTTTTCTCACAAGTTCTCACTTCCCACCTGCTGCCCTGGATCATCAAACTCCCTCTCCAAGTCCTCCAGCAGGATCACAGCTTCCTCGCCGCTTTTTGGATTATGCTGCTGAACCCAGACCTGCAGCTCCTCAGGCAGGATGCTTAGGAACTGCTCCAGCACCAGCAGTTCAAGGATCTGCTCCTTCGTGTGCAACTCTGGCATTAGCCACTGATAGCAAAGCTCCTGGAGCCGGCCCAGAGCCTCCCGAGGTCCAGGTGTCTCCTGGTAGCAAAACTTTCTGAACTGTTGGCGAAACAATTCTTGGCAGGATTGGGTACTCCCGTTCTGTTTAAATGTCTCATCCCAGGAAACACCCTCGTCTTCTACTTTTACTAGTATTAGTTCTTCTTCCTGAGGATCCTGAGATACCACAGTTGAAACTCCTCTGGATTCTACATCCATTCTGGGTTGAAAGAGCTTAGCAAAAAGCTTAGCACAACTGGACTCTGTACTTCAGCAATATGAGTAATATCTTCTCTCCTAAAGGATATAAAAGCATTGAAAAAAATCTCTAAGAACTTGTAATAAAGATTGGTCACTCCAGTAATATACTGAAAGGGAGTACATGTGAGGGTATAATTAAATAAAACAATAATCAAATGTCAAACTAAAAATCATTCACCTCATCAGTCTCCCATTATGTAGAATTCCTACCACTGTTGCAAAAAAATATTTTACAAGTGAAAGAATGGAACATTAACATCAATTTCGTAGTAAGAAAATTATTTCCTTTTGAATTCTCTTTCAACGCTGATTGCATCAAGGAGAAAAATCTGTCTTTAACACATATGTAAAGGTTGCAGAACTTCCTTTCTAAAGAAGTACAGGCTTCAGACTCACACTTCAAAGGGTAACACTATCTAAGCAGGACATAATAATGCTGATTTTTAACCATTTATTTTTGTTACCTTCTATCTATAGCAGGTAATTTAAGGAAGCAATAAAACATTAAAAAAAATTAACATTAAACATGAGTTGACATAAATAAAAATATTATGGGATATATGCTATCTGATCACATTTGGTATTCACTGAATCTCTTCAACACTAAGGCATTCACTATGGGCTGTGTCCTGAGCCAGGCATTAGATTAAGGTTTTCATTCGTGAATAAATGAACCTACTGAGAAATCACCCAAAAAGTACTTGTAAATTGCTTACCATGTGTTCAAAAACATGTTAGAGATCACAGACACCAAAAAAGCAAAAAAGTTAACCAAAGCTCTCAGAAAGCTTAGAACATCCTGGGAGTAAACATTTTTAAAAGTGAAACATGGAAAAAAAAAATAATGATGTGTTAAATCTTGTGATACAGACACCAAACACGATCTGATTTTAGGATGAGGGATAGCGATAGGAAGTGTGTGCCCTTGAATTAGCAGGACAGAGGAGTCAAACTCCATCGTATCACTACGGTTAACTTTAGAAGATTAATTAGAATTTTGGGCTACAAACCTGTGGTCTATTAACCAGCCCGGCGCACTAACTAAACCCTCCTATTTTTACATCCCAGGTAAAACCACAGCATCTGCGAAGTCACCGGGGTTGGGGGACTGTGCTTTCCCCTGGGACGTAGGCGCCTGAGAGCCGGCCTCCTCCGCGACCGCGAGACGCTCAGAGCCCGGAACAAGGGGCCGCGACCCCGGGTCGGGCGGGGCGGGGAGCGGGTCTCCTCCACTCCGCGCCTGCCGTCCGGGCCGCGCCCTTCCCCGCCCTCCCTCCGTCGGGGGGCCCGCATCCCTCACCGCAAAGCCCAGGAACAGCCTGGGAGGGAGCCGCCGACCCGCAGCTGCGAGCCACAAAGAACGGAAGTGCTCTCCCGCGGTGTTCCGCTCTTGCGCCCTCCCCGGCCTCCGTCTGTCCCGCCCCGTGCTCTCAGGCAGCCAATCAGCGTCCTGGGTGCCGCTCTTCCCACCGCCTTCCCCCTGCACTGCTAGTCCCGCGGCAGAACCTGGAAGCCGGGGCTCGGGTGGCCCGAGAGGCGGGGACGGGTGTGAGAGGCGCCCCTGAAGACACGGTCCACGCCCGGGCCGCCTCCCGCCCTGGCCTCACCCACTGGCATCCGCTGTTCTTGGTATCACGTCTTCTTCGACTCTTACCATTGACACTGTCATGTAAAATTAATAAAAGGCTACAAGGTTAGAATTATGACAGGGGCCTGAATTCTGTTGGGATGTAAGCACAGACAGGCCGTAAGGTTCTCTTAGACCGCTCTCCCTCCCGGGGCTGTCTCCAGGATCAACGAGCCTGTTCTTGAAGCTCAATGGGCTGCGGGTCAGGCCGACCTCCTTGATAGTATCCAGAAAGGGACGTGAGCAGCTTTGATCACTGCGATTCCCCCTCCTGCTTCTATCGTTCACAAGATCTGTGACCTCCTCATTTGCTCCTATAGATAGCTAAACCTATCCATCCATCTGAGATGTTTTTCAGACTCTACGTTCGGGTAGACCATGTGACACCAAACTGACCGTGAATCGCATCCGGAAACTGACTTGGCCACAGAGAGGGTCCCACCTCTGATTTCGTCCCCAACCAATCAGCAGCTCCAATTCCCTAGACCTGGCCCGCCAAATTGCCCTTATAAACCCCAACTTCTCTGTGCTCTCGAGGCAAATTTGAGAAATCTGTCCTGTCCCTCGCTCAGCTGCTTTACGATTATTCAGTTCTTTCTCCACTGCAAGATCTGCTAGGTCTCAGCGAGCATAAAAACCTGGGAGGCTGTAACACCACTCCTAATTTTTCAGCAAAGTATTCAGATTTTCCAGTCATTCCATTTCTTTTCCAGGATCTCTGACGGAAGTAATGCAAGGGTGAATGGGCTGAACAAAAAGTAAAAATTACTTATTTTGCTCTTCTCTATGCGTATAATTTGATCCTTTCAACAGGTCTGTTTGGTAGCTATATTGTCCCAATTTTACAGCGGTTGATGTGTTCTAAAATCAGGCAGGCAGCTTGTGACCAGCGATGCCCAATTCCCCATAGTTCAAGGAGAAATTCCCAGACTTCGAACCTCCAACGCAGCAAGGTTTTCCCATCTTTCACTGGAACGTAGCTGACATTAAGTCTTACTATTTAAAATTTAATTTGGCCATTTAATAAGTAAAAAATGAGCCGGACTCAGTAGCTCAGCCTGTAATCCCAGCGCTTTGGGAGGCTGAGGTGAGTGGATCGCCCGAGCCCGCGGGTTCAAGACCTGCCTGGGCAACTTGATGAGCCCTCATCTCTACAATAAATCAAAAAATCAGCCGGGCGTGCTAGCGCGCACCTGTAATTCCGGCTACTTGGAAGGCTGAGGCGGAAGGATCGCCGGAGCCCAGCGGGTCGAGGCTGCGGTGGCCGGGAGCGGCCACTGCACTCCAGTCTGGGCGACCGAGTGAGACTCCAACTCAAAAAAAAAAACAAAAAACCACGAGGCATCATTTTTTACTCTTTTTTTTTTTTTTGAGTTGGAGTCTCACTCGGTCGCCCAGACTGGAGTGCAGTGGCCGCTCCCGGCCACCGCAGCCTCGACCCGCTGGGCTCCGGCGATCCTTCCTCCTCAGCCTTCCAAGTAGCCGGAATTACAGGTGCGCGCTAGCACGCCCGGCTGATTTTTTGATTTATTTATTGTAGAGATGAGTTCTCGCTGCCCAGGCGGGTCTCGAATCCGCGGTCGCAGGCAATCCACTCACTTCAGCCTCCCAAAGGCGCAGGATTACAGGCTGAACCACCGAGCCTGGCTGATGCCTCATGTTTTAACTCAGTGAACTTGATTGACCATTCATGGTTCTTCAGAGAAATGGCTTTTTCCATCTCAAAAAATTTAGTTGTTAGTGTTTTTCCTTTTTGTGAGGTTTTTTAAACTTGTTAATCAACTCATTTGTTGCAAATATCTTCCCATTTGTGTTTAATAATTTTAAAAAAGCTAGTACATAGAAAAATAACAAGGTGATACATACATAGAAACAAGTTCTCCTTTGTGAGCTAAGATTTTTAAAACACATATTTGGAAAAAAATGCTCATTAGCACTGAGAGTTATTCACAACTCACTAAATCTTAATCATTGTGAATGACCAAGACAATTTTACAAAGCAAGAAGACAAATAATATTACTTTGTGTTTCTATTATCTACTGCTGCATAATAGGCTTCTTCAAGACAGTGACTAAAAACAGCAGATATTTTATTACTCACAGTTCTGTGGCCAGGAATTTCGGGCAGGACTTAGCAGAGGTGGCTAATCTCTGTTTTATGAGGTGTCAGCTATCATGGCTTAACTGGGGCTGGAAGATTGAAGATAGTTTCCCTCACATCACTGACTTCTTGGTGCTGCTTCTTGGCTGGAGCTACTTGCTTCTCTTCCATAAGGCCTCTCGCTCCATTCAGCAGTTTAGCCAAGGTTTTCTTACATGGTGACTGATTTCTAACAGAGTGAAAGGAGGGAAGAAGCTAGTTCTCTTCAAGCTGAGGTCTGGAACTCATATTCCTTCTGCAGTATTTCATTGACAGAAGGACCGGACTGGTGGAAGGGAGAAATAGACACTACCTTTAATGGGAAAAGCAGCTTGAACTTAGGAGGAAATTTTGGCAGGGATCTTTTCGCATCCAACCTACCACACATTGTTGTGTTGAGAAGTCTGCTCTTTAGGAGTGGAACTGCTGAAAAAGAGAGGCTATATCAGTTAAAATACTTTCAACTGCGTTAACAGAAACTTTCCTAAGCATACTTATTACTTAAGCCTTTAATAAAAAAAATTCGACATAGCTAGATGCACAGAAGATATGCCATTCCCAGGATTGGTTAATTCTGTGTCTTGACAATATTGTCAAGGTCCCAGGCTCCTTCCTTATTTTTGCTCTGTCATTTTTAAGTCTGTTGGTTTGTTCTCCAGTCTGACTTCCCTTAGGGTCTAAAACATTTCTCTTAGTTCCAGGTTATAGATGATGTCTGGAAGTTAAAAAAAGAAAAAAAGAGAGAGAACGCTCTTATCCTCTGCCCCTTTCTAAGACTAAGGAAACCCTTTTCCCCCAGCATATTTTCACCTTATATCTCAGTAGCTAAAATGACTTCAAGTGCTTATGTCTCTCACTGTCAAGGGGTGGTGGGGGTGAGGCCTTCATGGTCGACTTAGGTCAATTAAAATTTATATCCCAGTGTTAAGGAGGGGGACCAGCCTCTTCTAAAGGACAAAGACACTCTGGGAAGAGCGTATAAAATTAGGGTCATGTTAAAAAGGCAGCAAAGGGGATAAATAAATGAATGCTAAATGGGCAACAGTAATATCTACTTCAGTAGGTAATCTGATTCTCTGTACAGGTAAGAAAGTGAGACACTAGGAAAAAATTCAGATTTCTATCCTTCTTTATAAGATGGTACATGTGTTTAAAATATAAATCAATTACTTAGTTGCAAGAGATGTAGACTAGAGATATACAGCTAGGACTTTATTTAAATTTCCTATGGGAAAGCAACTGATTACTCCCTCAGGCTTTAGCCATCAATTTCCATTTATATGGCTTACTTCACTTTCAGGGTTCTCAATTATATCCATGCCCTCAAAGATCACGCTTTCTGTCCCTCCCCTCCCATCTCTGCTTTAATGTGAAAATACTTATCTCATAAATTATTGAATCAAGGAGTAGAAAAAGATAATTTTTATTTTTTTCTCCCCTTTAGTGCTCTTAATTTTTGTTTGTGTTTTATGATATGTATAACAATTGTTAAACAATTCCTGCCTCAGGCATTACTGGTGATTGGTGTAAAGTTGTTCATTTAGTGAGGTTCAACTGTTGAATTACTACATCATTCAATAGAGCTTTACTTCATGGTATTCATCAAGTGAGATAAGCCCTTTGGAAAATTTCTTAACTGTCATGGTGAGACTTCATCTCTACAATAAATAATAATAGCCAGGCTCGGTGGTTCAGCCTGTAATCCCGCGCCTTTGGGAGGCTGAGGTGAGTGGATTGTCTGAGCCCGCGGGTTCAAGACCCGCCTGGGCAGCGAGACCTCATCTCTACAATAAATCAAAAAATCAGCCGGGCGTGGTAGCGCATGCCTGTAATTCCGGTCAGAAGACTGAGGCGGAAGGATCGCCGGAGCCCAGCAGGCGAGGCTGCGGTGGCCGGGAGCGGCCACTGCACTCCAGTCTGGGCGACAGAGTGAGACTCCAACACACACACA
The DNA here is from genome assembly GCA_027257055.1 of Cephalopachus bancanus. Lineage (NCBI taxonomy): Eukaryota > Metazoa > Chordata > Mammalia > Primates > Tarsiidae > Cephalopachus > Cephalopachus bancanus. The sequence continues at coordinate 1,703,692 of JAPVLO010000242.1, read as the reverse complement.
CACACACACACACACACACACACACACACACACAAAAGAAAAGTGGAGGATTCAAATGAAATGAAAGATAATTTTCTTCACCTCACTCAATACTGTAATTGCTACAGTATAAACTCCATGAGGGCAAGGATTTTGTTTTCCATTGTTATCTCTCCAGTATGGCTTAGCCTTGTATGGATATTTGTGTGAATGAATGAATACATACACATATACATGCAAGACAGAGTACTGGTGCTAAAAGTAGTGACGGTAAATATTAGAAAGACTCAAAGAAGTAAAGTATATAGGTAGGACAATTTTTAATAGTATGCACATACTATATATATATATATTTTTGAGATGCAGTCTCACTCTGTTGCCCAGGCTGGAGTGCAGTGGCACACTCATGGCAACCCCAGCGTCAACCTGCTGGGCTCCAGTGATCCTTCTGCCTCAGCCTTCCAAGTACCCGGAACTACAGGCGCACACTACCACACCTGGCTAATTTTTTTTTATTTGTTGTAGAGATGAGTTCTCACCAAGTTTCCTGGGCTGGTCTCTAACTTGCAGACTCAGGCAATCCACTTGCCTCAGCCTCCCAAAGTGCTGGGATTACAGGCTGAGTCATTGAGCCTGGCTGCATATACTATTTTAATATGAAACCAGGATTTATCTTCATCAGTTATGGTAAGATGACAGACTTGGAGTCAACTGCCTTTAAAAGGAGAGTTTATTACTCACGGTTCTCAGAGAATGGGAGGCATGGAGCACTTGCAGGGAGATGAAGAGAGAGGGCAAGGGCAAGGAGGTGGGACTAAGCCTTTATTACTCTAGTGACAAAGCAGTTAAGTGGGGACATCTGCGCAGGAAGCAAAACACAACATTCTGAGGCTAATGGTTAGAGGGTTTGTAATGAGAGCTTCGAATGCCTGGGAAAACACTGGGATGGTGAAGGTGTAAATAACCGTGGGCCTTAGCACTGGCCAGTAACTACAAGGTACCAAATCATCAATTACAGAATACAAGAACGGTTACTATTCTATTGTAGTATTTTAGTTACCATGATGTTACCAATTTAGTGTTGTATTTTTCAGAGACAGATAATAGATGCATTAACAGAACAAGACAATGCTTATTTATAGTATCCAAGACAGTAAACAAAGGCCTTATTTACTAAGTTGTTTTTCTTTGTTGCTGCTGTTCAAGAAAGCCCTTGAGGTTGCTCCTGAGATTCATTCATATGTTTATCATGTGTAGAACAGAGTTAAAGTTCCAGGTAGGCACTTGTTATTGTTTTACATTTTCCCTCCTTTTTCAGGTTAACCACAATAACAAATTACTTGACAGGGCTCCCACTCTAGCTCTTAATCTTGTCAGCCACTTCAGAAAGATCTTCCACTAGGATTCTGTTCTGCCTTAAGGGTAAGTCAAGAAAGATATGTTCTACGATCTTGAAAAATAAAAACAGGCAGTGCCTTTCTGAATGCATGGAATTTGAGTAATGAAAAGAACAACTCAGCTAAAGAAGCTGAGTGAAACATTTTCCAGTGGTTGCCTGGGAAGGAGATGTGAGAGTGTGGAAAGGAAGAGTTTTTAAAAAGCTGAAGAAAATTAAAGCCACACTGAGATACCACCTAACTCCAGTTAGGATGGCCATCATCAAAAACTCAAAAAACAACAGGTGCTGGAGAGGATGCGGGGGGCAGGACACGTCTACACTGTTGGTGGGAGTGTAAACTAGTACAATCTCTGTGGATTCCTAAAAGATCTAAAAATAGACCTTCCATACGACCCCACAATCCCCCTTCTGGGAATACACCTGGAAGAACTCAAATTACTCTATGAAAAAGATACATGCATGTTTATCTCAGCATTGTTCACAATAGCAAAAACATGGAACCAACCGTGCTGCCCATCAAAAGAGGACTGGCTTAAAAAAAAGTGGTACATATACATGATGGAATCTTATGCAGCCATAAAGAAGGACAAAATTATGAACTTTACAGTAACTTGGATGGACTTAGAGTCTATAATACTGAGTGATCTTTCACAGAAACAAAGAACTGACTATCACATGTTCTCACTCATAAACGGACCTTGAACAATTATAATACTATAAGAAAGGGATTGGCAATAGAGGGAAACTGCCAGGAGAGGGGAGAGTGAGACTGGCAGTAGTGGGAACAATAAGGGGAGGTGGGGCACACCTCATCAACAAAGGTATCTGCATAATGGACATTTATATTCCTAATCCTGAATTGTACTCCACATCTTTAAAATAAAAGATTAAAAAAAAAAAAAAGCTGCAGGACTTGAGTGCTAAAAGACACTTACCTCATTTCATTATACCTATTATTTGTAGTAAGGTGGATATGTTTAAAAATCTAATTTGGTTGCTTTGAGCTTGTGTTATTTGCTTAAATTCTTTTCTTGTAGCAATCATTATTTGGAGATTTAGGTTTTAATTGAATTTTTTACAGAAGAGTGAATTTACTGAATACTCATTGGGTTTCTGTTTGACAGTGCCTAATGAGAAATTCATATATTTTAATCTTGTTAGGTAACCTGGTGGTAAATGAATAACTAATTTATATATTATTCAATATTACCTTCAGGCCTAAATGCCAAAGAAAGTTTTATTTTTTAGTATTTCTCAGGTGGTACAACCTGATTTGCTTACCTGTCTAGATTTGTCTTCTATATTGTTTATTATATATCTTTTATATAAAATTTGTTATTTTATATTGTGTTCTTATGACTGAGATTATATTGCTATAGGTAATACTTATAAATGACCATTTTGGGGGTTATATTAAAAAGATTCAATTGAATACCTTTTGGGGAACTTTTTTTATTTATAATCTACGAGTTTAAAATTTCCTTTTTTTTGAGTCAGAGTCTTGCTTTTTCACCCAGGCTGGAGTGCAGTGGCACAATCATGGTTCATAGCAGCCTTGAACTCGTGGGCTCAAGCAATCCTCCTGCCTTGACCTCCGAGTATCTGGGACTACAGGCCCAAGCCACCATGCCCAGCTAATTGTTATTTCATTTTTGTAGTGATGGGGTTTCACTATGTTGCTTAAGCGGGTCTTGAACTCCTGGCCTCAAGCGATCTTCCTACCTCAGTATCCCAAAATACTGGGATCATAGGTGTGAGCCACTGTGCCTGGTAGGTTTGAAATTTATGATCAAGTATACAGAGACAACAGCTGATTTTCATGGCCAGAGGTAGAAATGGGTACTCAAAGGGATCATTTGGGGCTGGCACCTTGGAGTGGAAGGAACAAGTGGGTATGAGCAGAATAATGTCATGGCTAAAAGCTGAGGTTCTGGAACAACACTGGGTCAAATCTCTGCTCTCTTAATTCTAGCTCTGTGACCTTGTGCAAGTTTCTTGAGCTCTCTGTGCCTTAGTTTCCTACCTACCCCATAAGGTTGTGTGAGCATCAAGTGAATCGATACATTTATAACAGTGCTAAATGGATGTGTGTGGTAATTTGAGGGAGGAGGGATTGAGTTGGGAGAGTGTGGAGGCTAGAAGGAACGTTTTGTAGGACTTGCCCACTGGCAAGAATTATTTAGGGTCTTCGCTAAAAATAAACATTTCTAGGTCCTCAATCAGAATACCTGGGGGCGGGGAGTTCTATTTTTGACAGATACCCCAGATGATGCTTATTATCCACAAATTTGGAGACTGATGTGGTTGAGTACAGGTTTTGGGGTCAGACAGATATAGATACTGAGTCATGAAACAATTATGTCCACATGTCTACGTGTACCAGGGACACATAGATGCTGGGTTATAGCAGAGGTTACAACCGACACAAATCTCTCTCTCCTTTTTGTCCTTTTAGACCATCTAGTCTCCTGGGATTCTAAGATGCCAAGCAGGGCCTCACTGAGTGACTTTAATGAATACAAGTTTTTTTTCTGTCTTGTCACAAAAACATTATTAAAGAAAAAACAAATCAGAAACTGTAAGCCATAGCCCTGTGAACTCATGTAGGAAAGGGAAATCCTCAACTTGTTATTCAGGTTAGGGAAAAAATTTAGCATAGAAAAAAAAAAGTGGCAGGCTTGGGGATGGTGAAGATGGTCAAACGGGTCAAGCAGTTTTGCCTTTAAGTGGGAAATTGAGTCACTTGAACACAGAAAAGCAAATATGACCCAATTTTGTTTCCTTGGGTTTTAGGTTTCTGTATGTAGTGTATTATTGGCAAGTTGCCAAGACTAACAAGTTGTTTCGACAAATCTTTTCAAAGCTGCCCTTTGAAAAGAGAAAGTGTGGCAGCACAGTGCTGAATTTTAGTTTTCTTTTCTCCCAGGAAAGTATGATGGAACACAGGAATATTTTCACTTTTGTTAGTGGCTTCTTATCAAAGGACATATTTGCCGTGTGGCAGGCTGGGTAGGGCTGGAGTTGCGGGAAGTGAAAGTATTCACCAAAACAGTTATGAATTAAGAGAGGTAGATTTATTGAAGGGAAGACACGTTGTGAAGTGCACAGTGGGCAGACAGCAGTGTGAGTGTCTGCTGCCTGCAAAGAGACAGGAGCTCTTTTATAGAGGGATGTTTTTATAAAAGGGGTCCAGTGTGGGCCAGGAATTGTCTTTGGGGGTGGTCTGCAAAAGGAAATTTCCAGAGGTTGGTGAAGTGGCTGATTGATGGTAGTATTTAGTTTCTTTAAGATAAGATTAGTTAACAGCAATAGTTAACTAGCAACAAGTGGTTAACTACTTTTTTGTTTGCTGGGAACTACCAGCAAATATTTTACAGCTGGCTAACCAGCTTTTTTTTTTTTTTTTCATTAATCAGTATTTTTTATTATGGTTTTGTGGGGTACAGTTAAGGGTTAGGTGTACAATTACGTTTCATTCAGGCACCCTGTTGATAAGAGGTGTTTTCCCATCCCCCGACAGATATTTGCTACTGTTAATCCCATCCCCCTCCCTCCCATAGTTTCCCAGTACTGTCAGTCATTTTCTTATAGTATTGCATTGGATGTTCAAGGTCCATTATATGAGTGAGAACATGTGATATTCGGATCTTTGTTTCTGTGAGAGGTCACTCAGTATTATAGACTCTAGTTCCATCCAGGTTGCAGCGAAATTCATGATTTTGTTCTTTTTCATGGCTGCGTAGTATTCCATCGTGTATATATACCACGTTTTTTTAATCCAGTCCTCTTTTGATGGGCAGCATGGTTGTTTCCAGGTTCTTGCTATTGTGAACAACGCTGCGATAAACATACGTGTGCAGGTATCTTTTTTATGAAGTGATTTGTGTTCTTCAGGGTATATTCCCAGTAGCGGGATTGCAGGGTCATATGGAAGGTCAATTTTTAGAGCTTTTAGGAATCGCCACACTACTTTCCACAGAGGTTGCACTAGTTTACACTCCCACCAACAGTGTAGAAGTGTTCCCTTTTCACCACACCCTCTCCAGCAGCTGTTATTTTTTGAGTTGTTGATAATTGCCATTCTGACTGGAGTTAGGTGGTATCTCAGTGTGGTTTTGATTTACATCTCCCTGATGATTAGTGAGGTTGAGCATTTCTTCATGTGTTTGTTGGCTGCTTGAATGTCTTCTTTTGTGAAGTGTCTGTTCATATCTTTTGCCCATTTTATAATGGGGTTGTTTGTTTTCTTCTTTTCAGTACGTTTCAGTTCCTTGTAGATCCATGATGTTAAGCCTTTGTCAGACCTGGAGTTGGCAAATACTTTTTCCCAGTCTGTAGGCTGTCTCCCTGCTCTCTTGATGGTTTCTTTGGCTTTGCAGAAGCTTGTCAGTTTAATAAGGTCCCATTTGTCTATCTTCTCTCTTAAGTCCTGTGGGTTTCGGGTTTTGTACAGGAATTGGATGCCAGTTCCAATTTCCATGACAGTATTTCCTTCCTTTTCTAAGGTTCTTATGGTTTGAGGTTTTACATTTAGGTCTCTGATCCATTTGGAGTTAACCTTTGTGCATGGGGATAGATAGGGGTCCTGTTTCAATCTTCTGGATGTGGTCAGCCAGTTTTCCCAGCACCATTTACTGAATAGGTTCTCCTCTCCCCAGTGGTAGGTGGTGGGGGCTTTGTCAAAGATGAGTTGGTTGAGAAATTGAGGTTTTGCTTCTGGAATCTCAATTCTGTTCCATTGATCTATATGCCTGTTCCTGTACCAATACCAAGCTGTTTTGATGATTGTAGCTTTATAGTAAAGTTTGAAATCTGGTATTGTGATACCACCTGCTTTGTTTTTTTTGCTGAGGATTGTTCTGGCTATTCTTGGACGTTTGTGTTTCCATATGAATTCCTGTGTTGTTTTTTCTAGGTCTGAGAAGAATGTTGTTGATAATTTAATGGGTATTGCATTGAATTTGTAGATTGCCTTAGGTAAGATGGACATCTTCACAATGTTGATTCTTCCGATCCATGAGCATGGGATATTTTTCCACTTGTTCATGTCAGCTTTGATTTCTTTGAGCAGTGTTTTGTAATTTTCATTGTAAAGGTCTTTCACGTCTCTGGTTAGGAAGATGCCAAGGTATTTCATTTTTTTTGTGGCTATTGTGAATGGAACCGTGTTTTTGATTTGGATTTCTGTTTGTTTATTATTGGTGTAGAGAAATGCGATTGTCTTTTGTACATTTATTTTGTATCCTGAGACTTTGCCAAGGGCTTTTATCAATGTAAGGAGGCCTTGACAGATTCTCTTGGGTTTTCAAGGTACACAATCATATCATCTGCATAGAGAGATAACTTGACTTCCTCTTTTCCTATTTGAATACCTCTGATTGCCTCCTCTTCTCTGATTGCTTTAGCCAGGACTTCCAATACTATGTTGAACAGGAGGGGAGAGAGTGGGCATCCTTGTCTTGTTCCAGTTTTCAGGGGAATTGGTTCCAATTTTTGTCCATTTAGGAGTATGCTGGCTGTGGGTTTCTTGTAGATGGCTTTTACTATTTTGAGGTATGTTCCCCGTATGCCTAGATGTTCAAGGGTTTTTATCAAGAAGGGGTGCTCTAACCAGCTTTTATAGCTTTGCTGTTATCAGTAAGTCTCTCTGTAACATTTGTAAATTCTCATTCTGAGATTTCCTTTCTCAGTTTACCCAATTTGCTCATTTGCTGCTGGCTTGATGGGGCCTCCACAATATTCACGTTCAAAATTGGTTTTCTTGCTCTCTTGTCAGGATACCAAAAAGAATTCAACAGTGGTTTGAACTGGAGTTCAGTGTAATATATTTAGTGTCCTTATCTACTTTTTTTTTTTTTTTAAGTTGGAGTCTTACTCTGTTGCCCAGACTGGAGGGCAGTGGCACACTCATGGGCCACCGCAGCCTCAACCTGCTGGGCTCGGGCAATCTTTCTACCTCAGCCTTCCAAGTAACTGGAACTACAGGCATGCGCCACCATGCCTGGCTAACTTTTTGATTTATTGTGGAGATGAAGTCTCGCCAAGTTGCCCAGGTTGGTCTCAAACCCATGAGCTCAGGCAATCCTCTCACCTCAGCCTCCCAAAGTGCTGGGATTTTAGGTGTGAGCCACTGTGCCCAGCCTCTTATTTACTTCTTTTTTTTTTGAGTTGAAGTCTCACTCTGTCGCCCAGACTGGAGTGCAGTGGCCGCTCCCGGCCACTGCAGCCTCGACCTGCTGGGCTCTGGCAATCCTTCTGCCTCAGCCTTCCAAGTAGCTGGAACTACAGGTGCGCGCTACCATGCCTGGCTAATTTTTGATTTATTGTAGAGATGAGGTCTCACCAAGTTGCCCAGGCGGGTCTCGAACCCGCGGGCTCAGGCAATTCACTCACCTCAGCCTCCCAAGGCGTGGGATTACAGGCTGAGCCACCGAGTCCAGCCCTTATTTACTTCTAAGATCAGAATGGGAACAGTAAGAAACAGCTTTCTTTTGTTTGTTTTTTAGTAAATGGGTTAACTAGTATTAAGATTAATGTAAAGGCCAGGTGTGGTGGCTCATGCCTGTAATTCCAGCACTTTGAGAGGCTGAAGTGGGAGAATTGCTTGAGTCCAGTAGTTTGAGACCAGCCTGGGCAATGTAATGAGACCTTGTATCTACAAAAAAAAAAAAAAAAAAAAAAATCAACAAAATTAACCGAGCATGGTAGCATGTGCCTGTAGTTGCAGCTACTTGGGAGACTGAGGTGGGAGGATTGATTGAGTCTAGGAAATAGAGGCTGTGATCGTGCCACTGCACTTTAGCCTGGGCGACAGAGAGACAACTCAACTCAAAAAAAAAAAAATTAATGTAAGAATGCTATTAATTTGATACTATTAACACTGATATAAAAAGATAAAATGCTATTTCTTAGAATCTTTTGAGTATCTTATATCCTTTGACTTGTAGTTTCTGTATCGATTTCACACTGGGTGTAGTGGTTTAGTATTTGTTCTACTGTTTGTGCTCATGTATTAAGTGCAATATGAAAAGCAAACATTAAAAACAAAAATATGTTTTGGACATTGCTGTTGGGGAAATGAGGTGTTCTTTTTAGTGACATTTTAGATGGCTATGCCAAAGCAATCATATTATTGTACACTGTAGTCATGCCACACATTTCCATCTCTTCTGAGAGCATCTTGAACAATTCTAAAGCTACAATTTACTTTCACACAGGTAGGTTTTTAGAAATTATGGAAGTACGGAAATAAGGATATATAACCACTTATGTACTGTTCAACCTAATGCAAAACACTTTCCTCTTACCATTCCACTGAAGTTGAACCTTTGAACATAGTGACATTTCTATCCTTCCTGAACTTTTAGCATTTGTCCCTGTTTTTATATTGGTGTGTTTTGGTCATTGTTTTGAGTCAGAGTCTCATTCTGTTGCCCAGAATGGAGTGCAGTGGCACAATCATGGCTCACTGTGGCCTCGGCTTCCTGGGCTCAGTCAATCCTTCTGCCTCAGCCTCCCAAGTAACTGGGACTACATGCCACCACACTCGGCTAATTTGATTTTTTGTAGAGACAAGTTCTCGCTATGTTGCCCAGGCTGGTTTCAGATTCCTGGCCTCAAGCAATCCTCCCACCTCGGCCTCCCTAAGTGCTAGGATTACAGGCACGAGCTACTGTGCCTGGCCATCATTTGCACTGTTGACAGCCCATCCATGTTTTTAGATTCTAGGGCACTGTCTCTTCTCTACCTCTCTGTCCACACTTTTGCCTCACGGCCACCTCCTCTTTATGGCCTGCTTCCTGCCTCTTCAACACATCTTCAACACCTGTCTCCAAGTATATTCCTTCTCTGTGAGAGTGATTTCATTTTTCTGCTTATGCATAAAGGATCCCCACATTTGTGTTTCTATCCCCGACTTGACTACCAAGCCAAATCTTACTTTACAACTTGTGTGAACATCTATCTATTCTGGACAGTCCACCAGTGCCTCAACCAAATCCAGTTCAACTGCTTTCTTCCACTTTAAGCATTATTACTAATCATGAGTTGCTATTATCATGGAGTTATTATGAGAATAAATACCTTACTTCCTTAACTTGCCTTTTTGCCTTACACTGTCAAGGCTAAGTAGAAGTTCTAGGGCCAGTGTAAGGGACCAGGAAAAATGAGTCATTCTTTAACTGGCCCTGCTGAAGCATCGTTAGGAACAGCTCAAATTTGTCTTCTTTTTCTTTCTACTGTTTCAATTCAGGCCTTTATTGCTTTTCTTGTCATAGCTTTTTAATAGATCTCTCTGTTTCCTATCTCTCTTCTTATTCCAGCACATTTTTCAGATGTCTGCCAGGGTTTTAACATGAATCTCGTTATGCAATCATGCTGTTTTTTACATCTTGGCTGCCAAGCTGTGTTCACAGAATGTGAGGTCTGTGCCCTTACTGTATCACCCAATACCCTCCTTCCTCTAACCCACAGCCGTTATCCACCTTACGTATTTAGGCCCCAGAGTTGATATGTGTCATTTCTCTCATTTCTGTCCAACTTCCTTGCCTTTGCTCTGAACATTTGTGTTTTTTTGAGTCAGTGTCTTACGCTGTTGCCCAGGCTGGAGTGCAGTGGCATGATCGCGGCCACTGTAACCTTGACCCCCTGGGCTCAGGCAATCCTTCTGCCTCAGCTCCTGAAGAGCCCCACCATGTCTAGCTAATTTATTTTTATTTTTTTGTAGAGACAAATTCTCACTGTATTGTCCAGGCTGGTCTCAAACTTCTGGGCTCAAGCGATCCTTCCACCTCGGCCTCCCAAAGTGCTGGGATTACAGACATACACCACCCCACCACACCCAGGATATTTGCCACATTTCTAAGCTTAGCGGCTATTACCTTATATGCTTTTAAACAAGTCTCAAGTAAATTATCTGCAGTCAGACAAGTCTAGTCTATGTTTAAATAGCAACTGATTTCCCAGTTTCCTAGGAAACTGCATGAAAAGTAGGAATTCAAATAAAAGCTCTTTAAATAGAGGGCATGTCAGGATCTCTTAAAACTTCAAAATCAAGGATATTATTAATTAACAGTGTGTGTATGTAAGCATGTAAAGTGGCAGAAAAAAATAAAATTAGGAAAATACACAAATGAATGAATTTGGGAAATGACCAGTTCTAACCAAACAAAATAAACAAGTAATTATCTTTCTAACCTAACTTGCCTAAAATTGTACATTTTTATTAGTCTATAAAAGGACCACATGCCAGTAACATCCTACCAGTACAATAAAATAAATAAGGATGTTGAATATCAGTCTGAAGAGAAGCACCTATTCATAAATTCTTTCATTTTCATAGAACAACTTAACTTGGATAAAGAATGTATAGATTAATGTACCTAAAAAGTCTCATTAGTTTTTGTAGTTACTTGATTTTATGACGGTCAGTAGTATCTATGCTAATAATATAATTACACATAAAAATGTATTATAAACAGTAAAGAAATATCACATGCTAATTATGTCAATTAGACTGAAAGGTCACTGAACGTGGAGATGAGAGGTGTTCCAGATTGTTTAGGCATTTTTCAATTTTTCATTTTCCCAAGGTCTTTACATTCTTTTCCTTCTTTCCTTTCTGCTTTCTAGCTTGGCAAGAACCTTGCTATCTTGTGTTATTATTAATGCACCTATTATGCATTAACAAGCAGGTAGTAAGTAGTGGCAACCCTAGATCTAGTTGCAAAATGACTGAAACCATGAAACAACTTCTACTGCTCTAGAAATACAGTCTGGCTGGAGCCAGTAGAGTAAATAGATTTTTGTTTGCCCTGCATTCCCCTGTCCAGGAGTTCTGTGGCAATTCTGAATACACAGAAGAAAAAACAGTGGCAAAATTCTTGAAACAGTTCCCTGGAACATGCCGCCACCTGTTGGCCATTTAAAGCAGGACAGCTTCGGAAGGCTCCCGGCAGAGCTTGCAGTATAATTTCTCATTCCCAGTAACATATGGTATTTTTGAACTATAAAAAAAAATCAAATAGCATCCTAAGGAGCCACATAATCTTGTATACTTTCTACAAAATACTTGACTACAAAGATATTACAAAAAAGCAAACGTTATTACAGCTACCTTTGAATTATATCAACTGAGAAAGAAAATTAGCCTTGGAGAATTTACTAGAAATTTATAGTGGATCTCTTAAGGACGAATCTCTCTTATGCTTATTTAGCCTTGTAAATTCGGCACCACTTTTAAAGCGATGGTATACTTGAAAGTTAAATAACTTTGGTCTAAATGAAAATCTTGAATATTTAAAATGTCACTAATATACAAAATATGTACCATAAGTCTTATATTTTTTGATACCTAATTAAATAAAAAATGTTTATTAAGCACCAATGAGTCAGTCACTCTACTAGGTTTTGTGACTACTACAGGACTGGTTGACCCTTGAGCAACTTGGGTGCTGATGCCTCCACACAGTCAAAAATCTGCATATAAATTTTGACTCCCCCCCAAACTTAACTACTAATAGCCTCCTGTTGATTGGCAGCCTTACCAATAAACAGTTGCATTGATGAGCACATTTTTTTTACATGTATTATATGCTATATTCTTCCAATAAAGTAAGCTAGAGAAAAGGCAATGTTATTAAGAAAGTCTTAAGGGAGAGAGAATATATTTACTATTCATTGAAGGGAAGTGGATTGCTTGAGCCCGCAGGTTCCAGACCAGCCCAGGCAACTTAGCCAGACCTCGTCTGGCTAATCAAAAATTAGCCGGGCATAGTGCATGTCTGTAAGTTCTGGCTACTTGGAAGGCTGAGAGGGAAGGATCGCCGGAGCCCAGCAGGTCGACGTTGGGGTGGCCATGAGTGTGTCACTGCGCTCCAGCCTGGGCGACTGAGTGAGACTCCATCACAGAGGTCTTCATCCTCATTGTCTCCATGCTGTGTAGGCTGAGGAGGAGTAGGAAGGGAGAGTTTGGTCTTGGCTGTCTTGGGTGTGTCTCAGGAATCCACACAGTTTAAACCCTTGTGGTTCAAGGGTCAACATAAGTAAAAGACACAGAGACTGGCCCTCTGTAAATCCATCTAGAGGGTGAGACAGAGACATCCCCAGAATTCTAGAACAGCAGAAGGTGAAGTATACGTAGGGTGCTTTGGCAGCACTGAGGACGAACTCTGAACCCAACTTGGATTATGAAAAATAAACGATGTCTGAGCCCGCAGGTTTGAGACCCGCCTGGGCAGCGAGACCTCATCTCTACAATACATCAAAAAATCAGCCGGGCGTGGTAGCGCATGCCTGTAATTCCGGCTACTCGGAAGGCTAAGGCGGAAGGATTGCCGGAGCCCAGCAGGTCGAGGCTGCAGTGGCCAGGAGCGGCCACTGCACTCCAGTCTGGGTGACAGAGTGAGACTCCAACTCAAAAAAAAAAAAAAAGGAAAAAAGAAAAATAAACCAGATTAAAGTATTATTTAATAGGTACACGTGTTTATAGCTGACATATGCAGACTCTAATATCGCCCATGAAAATCTGAACTCCAGTTTTATAACTAAAGTGTATGTTATTCATTGTAAATTTTCTTTCTATTTCTTCTCTGGAGGAAAAATACTCAATTTTAGAAAAAACTGCGACCTCTTCCCATGGTTTAGATGTAAATCATATACATCTAAAAGGAAGTGGTTTTTGCAGGAGACAGGTAACCAGTAGAAAATATCAAAGATCTGCAGTTTATTATAGCAGTCACTAAAGTTTGAGAAACGCATTCCAGCAGCTCATTGCAAGTAGACTGTGTGTGTGTGTGTGTGTGTGTGTGTTCATTTATTTATTTATTTTATTCATTCATTTATTCCAGACTGGCGACTTGCCCTTTCATTTTAAATAAAAATAAATTTAAAATCAGAAGAGATTATATTCTCAAAACCTATAAACCTACAGAGACGAAAATCTATTTCAAAATGGAATCCTGCTGGGTGCCATGGCTCACACCTATAATCCCAGTATTTTGAGAGGCAGAGGTGAGAGGATTACCTGAGCCCAGGGCTCGAGACCAGTATGGGCAACATGGCGAGACCTCATTTCTACAGTTAATCAAAAAAATTACCTGGGTGTGGTGTTATGCACCTGTAGTTCCAGCCACTTGGAAGGCTGAAGCAGAAGGATCACCTGAGCCCAGGAGGTCAAGGCTGTGATGGCCGTGAGAGTGCCACTACACTCCAGCCCAGGCAACAGAGTGAGACTCCAACTCAAAAAAAAAAAACAGAAAACAATTTGGCTGGGCTAGGTGGCTCAGCCTGTAATCCCAGCACTTTGGGAGGTCGAGGCAAGTGGATTGCTTGAGCCCGCAGGTTCCAGACCAGCCCACGCAACTTAGCCAGACCTCGTCTCTACAATAAATCAAAAATTAGCCGGGCATAGTGCATGTCTGTAAGTTCTGGCTACTTGGAAGGCTGAGAGGGAAGGATTGCCGGAGCCCAGCAAGTCGACGTTGGGGTGGCCATGAGTGTGTCACTGCACTCCAGCCTGGGCGACTGAGTGAGACTCCAACTCAAAAAAAAAAAAAAAAAAAAAGACTCCTAGTCTCTGATTAGAAAGTGTTTACCAGAATATTTTCACTCTTAAAAAAAAATACAAATACTCATGGGATGTTTTTTTAGCGGAGGTTAAAATGAATAAAATATTTATTTTCTTAAAAAGTTGTTTTTAATCCAGTGTTTGAATGGATAAATTGTTGAATGGTTCAAAAAATAGCAAAAGGTATAAAATGAAAAATTTTTATTATCTACTCAGCTCCCACTATGTCTCCTCTCTACATAGCCAGCATACATGGTTTGTTACATATCATTCTAGAGTTAATTTATATATATATAAGCAAATCAAATATATTTTATTATTTTGCCCCTTTTACTCAAAAGGTGGCATACCATACATCCTATTTTCACTCTGATTTTTAAAAAACAAGTAATAGGCTGGGTGTGGTGGTACACACTTGTAATCTCAACATGTTGAGAGGCCAAGGTGGACAGACTGCTTGAGTGAAGGAGTTTGAGACCAGCCTCTATAAGAAAAAGAAAAAAAAGCTGGGCCTGGTAGTGTTCTCCTGCAGTCCCAGCTACTTGGGAAGCTGAGGTGGAAGGATCACCTGAGTCCAGGAAATCGAGGCTGCTGTGAGCCATGGTTGTCATGATTGTGCCACTGCACTCCAGCCTAGGCAACAGGGTGAGACCTTGACTCAAAAAAAACCCCTCCAAACTAGTAATATGCCTAGAGAGCTTTCCATATTATTTAAAGAGCTTTCTCATAATATACATATTATGAGATATATACATAATATAAGATGCATAATATTCTATAATGTATAATTTATTAAACCATAATTTATTCATTCAATCAGCTTCCTACTGAGGGAAATTTAGGCTATTTCCAATCTTTTGCTGTTATAAACAATGCTACAGGAAATAGCCATGCGCATTTTAAATAGGATCATTGATCTTTTCTTATTGTATACTAGGAGAGTTTTTTTCGTCATGTATTTGGTTTTTGTTTCGTTTCTGTCATGCAAAACCTTTTGATTTTTATATGGTGAATTTTGTTAATTATTTCTTCTATGACTTTTCCATTTTGTATCATGGTTAGAAAAGCCTTCCTTACTTCAAGGTACAAAATAGATTTCTGTTTTCTTCTTGTACTTTTATTGTTTTATTTTCACATCTAAGTCTTTTACCCATTTAAAATGTGTCCTGATATACAGTGTGGGTGAAACATTTATATTTTTTCAGGTGGCTATCTAATTGTTGCAACATCATTTATTAAATAGTCTATCTTTCCCCCATTAATTTCAGATGTCACCCTTTTCATATGCTAACTCCCCATATAGATTTGCTTTATTTCTTGGCTTCACATTCTATTCTTCTGGATTTGTCTGGCTATGTGTGTGCCAGTTTTCTTAACTGGCTTTTGATCTATTAAACATTAATATAATTTTTATTTATTTTTGTTTGATAAATAACATGGGGCTGTACACATCTTGTGCTTTGGAAGGTATATTTTGGTCCACAAGGTAAGGTATAAAGTCAGACAATAGAGCTGCCTGTGCAGCTGTGCAGTGTGTTCCGTGTCTAGTCTTTTTGTGTTTATCCTGCAGGCCAGTGTTTTGTTAGATGTATTGGAGAAATACTTAAAATATTTTATTATCCATGGATAATTATGACACAGCCCTGGATAATAGTTGTATAATTTGAACAGGAATAAGATCATGTAAATAATCAAAGATTAAAAGAAGACTTGATCTTGCCCAGCTCCATGTCACAGAACAGTTTTTGTTTTAATGTTATTTCAGATATTTCTTCTCCTCCTCCCTCTTCCTCTCCTTCTCCTCCCTCTCTTTCCCCTTCCCCTCTCTCCTCCCCTCTTCTTCCCACTCCTTCTCCATCTCCCTCCCCCTCTCCCATCTCCTTCCCCTCCCTTCCTCCTCCTCCTGTAAGCTGCAAAAATGGTACAGAGAGGTTCTATGCACCCCTTCCCAAATTTTCTCAATTATTATCATGCTGGGTGAGTGCAGTGTGTTGCTCCATGGGATCTTCTGACTCACTATAAAAAAGAATTTCAGAGTGAATCCAAAGCATAGTTTAAGAAATAATTTAAGCCAGGCTCGGTGACTCAGCCTGAAATCCCACGCTTTGGGAGGCTGAGGTGAGTGGATTGCCTGAGCCCGCAGGTTCGAAACCCGCCTGGGCAACTTGGTGAGACCTCATCTCTACCATAAATCAAAAAACTAGCCGGGCGTGGTAGTGCACGCCTGTAATTCCAGCTACTTGGAAGGCTGAGGCGGAAGGATCGCTGGAGCCCAGCGCGTCGAGGCTGCGGTGGCTGGGAGCAGCCACTGCACTATAGTCTGGGCAACAGAGTGAGACTCTGACTCAAAAAAAAAAAAAAAAGAAAGAATTTATAGAAAGAGGTACACTTGAAAAAGCCATGAATTCCTTAAGAAATAACACATGCTTGCCTTTGACAAGAAGTTTTATATACTTTTACAGCCATGATTAAGCAAATCATGAGCTAAGAGTGGAAGGCTGCAGGTATCATGGGTTTTGATGACCATCTCTCCACCTTCTAATGTCACAAGGACCTTCTAAACAATTAAAGTTATTGCCTAACTAGATTTGGGCTTTTCTTAGAACATCAGGTCTGTGTTGTGGGTAACTCCCTACTGTTTCTGTGACTTACTGCATGGGTAGATCCACATTTCGGCCTGCAGGATGGTCAGGTCTCCTGTTCCTGTTCTGTCGGTGAAGGCTGTGTACCAATAAGAAAGATATCTGAATGCTTACCCTATTTTAATTTTAATTTAAACAAGAAATTTATGTATCTATGACTAATCTGCACTGAATAACCTGCCTCAGCTATGCCATTGGGGAAGATGCACATAAGATGTAAACATATATATAATTTATATAACAATCTTGTTCAGTCGTAAGCTATAACCATTGGGGGAAACTAGGTAGAGTTACATGCTATGTAGCACAATAGTACAATATTAAAACTAGGAGGATTCTGGGAATATGGTAGAGTAGGAAGCCTCAAGAATCCATCTCCCCCACCTAGACATCAACTGTACTAGAAGAATTTGTCTGATGTGACTAATTTGGAACTCAGAATCTTACAACTTCTAGGAGATGACTTGGACAAGTAAATTGTGGTTAATTTCAGCTCTTAGGACAGTATCAGTTATCTATACTCCACTTCCAGTCCTGTGGCAGTTAACTGTGCATAGTTCCTAGGGCAGTTTTCACACAGCTTGCAGAAACCAGGAAGGGCATAAAGAACCCTGTCCTCTAGATATTGACGATCTGTGCCCTGAGTGCTTCTTCTGATCCCCGCCCCCACCCCATTGCTGCTTCAGCTATACCTCCTCATTGTGGCAAGCCTTTCCCCCTCTGGCTAAAGTGACTTCCAGGGGATTTAAAGACCAGTGCTCCCCTTGTATTCTCCCCACCTCCTTCATTTTTCTCTTTTTCCCCTTTTGGGAGCCAGACATTAAAAACTGGGATATTCAAAACAACTGCATATATGAGGGTAATTAGAAAGTACACTGTAATTCCAGCACTTTGGGAGGCTGAGGCGAATGGATTGTCTGAGCCCGTGGGTTCAAGACCAGCCTGGGTAACTTGGTAAGACCGCATCTCTACAATAAATCAAAAATTAGCCCGGCATGGTCGCATGCCTGTAGTTCTGGCTACTTGGACCAGAAGCAGAAGGATCGCTGGAACCCAGCAGGTCGACACTGGGGTGACCGTGAGTGTCCCACTGCATTACAGCCTGGGTGACAGAGTGAGACTCCAACTCAAAAAAAAAGAAAGAAAGAAAGAAAGAAAGAAAGTATGGCTAGGCATGGTGACTCATGCCTGTAATCCCAGCATTTTGGAAGGCCAAGACAGGATGATTGCTTGAGCCCAGGAGTTCAAGACCAGCCTAGACAACATAGTGAGATCTCATCTCTACAAAAATAAAAAATAAAAAAATTAGCCAGACATGGTGGTGTACACATGTAGTCCCAGCTACTCAGGAGGCTGAGGTGGAAGGACTGCCTATGCCCAGGAGGTCAAGGCTGTGGTGAGCTGTGATTGTGCTGATTGTACCACTGCACTCCATGTTGGGTGACAGAGTGACTCAAAAACAACAAGAAAAGTGGCCATACATGCTCAGGGAAAGGTGCTGTAACAGAGACAGCCTACAACAATCAGAGAAACAAAACTGATTTTTAAAATTAGCAAAAACAAAAAAACAAAACAGGAAAGGGAGAATATGATTTCCAGAGTTGCCACATTATTATATTCTAATACCCAGTTTTCAACAAAAACAACATGACAAGGGATACAAAGAAACAGAAAAGTATAGCTCATTCAAAAAAAATTGATTTTGAAAACATCTTATGGCAGATCTACTAGACAAAGATTTTAAAACAACTGTGTTAAAGATTCTCAAACAACTAAAGAAAGATGTGGAGAAAAATCAAGAAAATGATGTATTACCAAAGTGGAAATATCAATAAAGAAATAGAAAAATTAAAAAGAAATGAAAAAGAAGTTCTAGAGCTGAAAAGTACAATAACTGAAATTAAAAATTCCCTAGAAGAATCCAAAGATAGATTTGAGAAGGCAGAAGAATGAATAAGTGAATTTGAAGATAGGATATGGAAATTATTAAATATGAGGAACAGAAAGAAAAAGATTGAAAAAAGTGAATAGAGCCTAAGGGACTGTAAGACATCATTAAGCAGATCAACATACATGCTAGGTGCTCTGGAATAAGAGAGAGAAAGAGGCAGAGAGAATATTTGAAAGGAAAAATGACTTATTTTTTCTTAAATATGATGGAAAAAAACCCCAAAACAAACCAGTAGAAACATCCAAGAAGCATAGCAAACTCCAAAATGAACTCAGAAAGACCAACACCAAGACACATTATAATTAAACCATGAAAGGACAAAGACAAAGAGAATCTTGGAAGCAACAAGAAAGAAGTGATTTGTCACATACAAAGGTCCTCAATAAGATTATCAGTTGATTTATCATTAGAAACTTTGGGGCTAGAAGCTTTGTGGGTTGATATATAAAATTTGTGCAGGTAACAAAAGAAAAAATAGACAAGTTGGAATACATGAAAATTAAAACATTTTGTGTATCAAAAGACAGCATCAACAGAGTAAAATGTCAACCTATAGCTGGATACAGGAGGATCACTTGAACCTAGGAGTCTGAGACCAGCCTGGGCAACATAGTGAGATTCTGTTTCAAAAAATAAATAAATAAATAAACAAATAAATAAATAAATAAATAAATAAATAAATAAATAAAGGCAACCTACAGAATGGAAGAAAATATTTGTAAATCACATATCTGATAAGATATACATATCTAGAATAAGCAGAGAACTAAAAGTTACCATTACCAGCAACTAACCCAATTCAAAGTGGGCAAGATTTGAACAGACATTTCTCCAAAGAAGATGTACAAATGGCCAATAAACAGATTAAAAGAAGATTGATGTTGCTAATCATTAGGGAAATGCACATTTAAAATGTAATGAGATACCATCTCATATCCATTAGGATAGCTGCTGTAACAAACAAACAAACAAAACAAAATAGCAAGTGTTGTGAGGACACGGAAAAATTGAAATCCTTGTGCACCATTGGTGATAATATAAAATGGTACCACTGATGTGGAAAGCACTATGGTGATTTCTCAAAACATTGAAAATATAATTGCCATGTGATTCCACAATTCCACTTCTGGGTGTATATCTAAAAGAATTGAAACAGAATCTTGAAGAGATATTTCTAAGCTCTATGTTCATAGCAGTATTGGGCACAATAGCTAAGACATGAAAGCAACCCAAATGTCCATCATGTATGAATGGATAAGAAAAATATGATACATGTCCACAATGGAATATTATTCAGTCTTCAAAAGAAAGGGTATTCTGACATACACTACAACACAGATAAAACTTATGAGCATCATACTAAGTGGAACAAACCAGTCACAAAAAGACAAATACCATATGATTCTACTTATATGAGGTACTTAAGGTAGTCAAATTTATAGAGACAGAAAGTAGAATGGTGGATGCCAGTGGCTCAGGGCAGAGAGGAGTTACTTGATGGGTTGTTAGTGGTTAATGGGTATAGAGATTTCATTTTACAAGATGAAGAGAGTTATGGAGATGATGGTTGCACAACACTGTGAATGTACTTAATACCATTGAATTGTATATTTAAAATTGGTTAAGATAACACAATTTTTGTTATATGTATTTTCCATAATAAAACACTTGGGAAAAAAAGCATTAAAACTAGAAAATTGCCATTGGTTCAATGTGTGTGTGTACAGTCCTGTGTCATTTTATAACAATGAAGATTTGTGTAACCACCACTGCAATTGAGATAAAGAATTATTTGTCACCATAAAGCACTCTCTCATGTTATCCCTTTATAGTCACTCTACCCTTCAGCCCCATTATCCCCAGCCCCTGGCAGCCACTAATCTGTTCTCCATATTTATAATTTTGTCATTTTGAGAATGTTACATAAGTGGAGTCATACATCATGTGATCTTTTGAGAAGGGTTTTTTTTTTCAACCCAGCATAATTCTCTTAGCACCATCCAAGTTGTGTGCAGTTTGTTGTAGACACCATAAAAATAGGTTGTTAATTGGTAAATTTAGACAGTTTTTATTTAATATAATTACTGTTATATTAGGGCTTAGGTATTCCATTTAATTTTTATTTTCTGCTTGTTTCCTCTATTTTTATGTTTTGCCTTTTTGTGAGTTACTAAAATTTTTTTTTCTTTTAAGATAGTCTCACTCTGTCACCTAAGCTGGGGTATAATCATGGCTCATTGTAGCCTCAAACTCCTGAGGTCAAGTGATCCTCCTGCCTTGCCCTCTCAAGTACTCTCAAGGACTACAGGCATGCTGGCTAATTTTTCTTTTTTCTTTTTGAGTTAGTATTTCATTCTGTTGCCCAGACTGGAGTGGAGTGGCACCATCACAGTTACTGCAGCCTTGACTTGCTGGGCTCAGGTGATCCTTCCACCTCAGCCTCCTGAGTAGCTGGGACTATAGGTGCACACCACCACACCTGGCTAATTGTTCAATTTATTGTAGAGATGAGGTGTCACCATGTTGCCCAGGCTGGTCTCGAACTCCTGGACCCAGGCAATCATCTCACCTCTGCCTCCCAAAGTGCTGGGATTACAGGCATGAGCCACCGAACTCAGCTTTTTAAAATTTTTAAAATTTTTCATTTTGGAGAGACAGGGTCTAGCTTTGTTGCCCAGGCTGGTCTCAAACACCTGACCTCAAACTATCCTTTTGTCTCAGCCTCCCAAAGTATTGTGATTACAAGTATTAGCCACCGTGCCTGGCCTTAAACATTTTTTAGAATTTCATTTTAATGTATCTATGATGTTTTGATTGTATGTCTTCATATAGTTTTCTCAGTGGTTACTCCAGGTGTTATACTACATATACACAACTTACTGCAATCTACTGATATTGACATTTACCAGTTCAAATAAAGCATAGAAACCTTACCTCCTTTTAAGTCCTTTTACCTCCATTTATAATGTAACTATCTTAAAATTTCCTCTGCATATACTAAGAACCACACTAAACAATGTTATAATTTCTTTTGCTTTGATCATTAAACACAATCTGGAAAACTCAAGAAATTAAGGAACATCTATTATATATTTAATCAAATTTTTATTTTTTTTTTGTTCTTTCTTAATTCTTGATGTTCCAAGGTAACTTCTATTATCATTTCTGTTGTTTTTTAAAAAAAAACTTATTTGAGCCACTCTTTTGGGAAGGTCTTTTAGCAGAAAATCTTTTTATATGTATTTAAAATATAATATCCAGGTATTTTAGCCGTACTTAGTAGAAGGAATGGGGAGAAATGTATTTATTCCATCTTGTCATGGGACCAGAAACACATGGAGCAGTTGTTAACATTTAATATTATTTGTATTCAAATTTGGAAAACAAAGATTCAAGAATCTCTCTAACATATCATTGATTTTTTTCAAGTATTTCAGAATTCTCACCAGTGGTATTGAAGGCATATATCCTGAAATAACCAGAAAAATGTCAAGAACATAGTTTAAGATATTGGATGCAAAATCTAGATGCATTTCTAGGGAATGTAAAATGATTTGTTTATCTAAAGGAAAAGACAGTAGAACACAGACAAAAATGCCAGTTGAGTGTGCCCAGTGTCTGCCACCCATTCTATTATGGACTGATTATTTCTGAGAGCTTAATAAGACAGCCCTTTGTGAAAAGAAAGGACCTTAAAATCATTTAAGAGTCCTTTCCAAAATTACTTGTGCGGGCTTTAGTGAGATACACATACATCAGTGTTGATTGAAGTTATGCAACTCATATTACCCAGGGTATTACAGCTCGCTTTGTTAGTGTCTAATCTAGTGCCAGACTCCCAAAAGGCCTCAGATCTGGCAGGGACACAGTAAAATAAAATGCAATTCTGTTTCTTAAAAAAAAAAAAAAAAAAAAAAAAATGCAGCCCAAGCTGTTCTCTGTAAGTTTTAAGCTTAGATTTAATCAAGTCCAGCCAAAATTAATCCACCCAGGAGCTATTATCACATTCCTTTTTTTTGAAAGCAGCTAAAACCACGGAATTGTTGGCAGTCATATCCAATCCTTTAGAAAAGAAAAATTCTTATAGCCTCCCAATTCCTAACTCTAACTTCCTTTTCCTGTTTAACATGTTTGTGAAGTTATTTGGGGGGGAAAAAAAGTTAGAATTTTAATTTGTAAGTCTTCAATTTAGAGCTCGCTGTGAATGAAAAGGATATTGAGTCTGGGAGAAGTTGTTAGGAAAATTTTGTTTTTTAAGAGGAATTAATACAGAGAACCATATATATATATATTTAAGCTATAAAAAGAAAGCAAAAAAACCCAAAAACAAAACCCAAGAGATCATGGCAGTAACCTTAGGCTGACATTAAAAACCACCAGTTTTTATTTATTTAAATACTTTTTGAGCTGCGCTCCTTGAAAAACTCCTAGCTGGACTGAACCATAAGCCTCTCTTCCCACATCTGTTTCTTTGCCTTGTTTTTATCGATGTTTTCATGAAAAGGAAAACACTTAAAGATGTATATATTCTACTTATACCTTTTCAGAAAAACCTATGGCTTTGTTTGAGATCTCTTTCTATGATACATGGCAGCCAATCACCGTTTAATAAATAGATACTTGGAAAAAAAATTTGGATGGACAGTTCACACTAGGGCCTTTTAGAGCTGATCACGAGTGTTACGGAATGTACTCATTTTAAGCAAAATAGAGATGTACATAGAAGCATGTTTTTGGCACCTTCTTAAACCAGTACCGTTTCTCCTTTCTGAGTTTACCCATTGGCCTTGTCCTGCAGCCTGATTCTACCTTCACATGGCTATCAACAAATTTTTGTAAACACAAGACTGCCAAAATTTGAGGTAGGTATCAAAAATGATTTAAGTAGAGTATGGATTCTTCTAATCTTTTTAAAACAAGGTCTTTGGAAGATGAAAAAGTGCTTTTTCTCTTCCACTCTGCCTTCCTGAGGCCGGAAGTAAAGAGTTTGTTAGCATGCCTTCTGAAGGAGTGTGGGCCCCTGGTCTGTGTTTGCTTGATATAAGCATTAGGCTTTTTGTGAAATATAGAAGTCACTTCTGGGAGGAGAAGGGCTTCTAGCCTGAACAAATCACTGGAGTCCAGCCATCCAGGATTCTCAAGGGAAGAGCTTAAGCCAAAGACCTTCCCTAGTTGGGCCATCTATTCAAATAAAAAAAGTGTCTGTTCATTAAGCTGCAAGTGGCCATCTGCTAGCTTAATCATGCACTTCTTTTTCCAATGGGCTGATTATCACCGTCTGTTCTGGCCCCCTTTACTAATTAGCCTAAGCTTGAACTTTGGGTAAACCACAGGTTAATTTTATATGGAATGGAATATGCGTGTATTTATTCTTCCATTTGGTGAAGCCATTTGAGGGAAAAGAAAAAAATTGTTGTTATTCTAAAGTTTACAAGAACTGGTTATTTAGAATCTGGATTAATATTTGGCTTTTGCTGAGTACATTTAAATACTCCCAAATGAATTGTTTTGTATTATTCCTTTTCTCAGCTTGGCAGTGAAGACGGTAATGTTCACATTTACTGTTTTCCAGAGCGAGGCAGTATTCTTTGTTTTCTTGATTAAGCAATTTCGTATAGACAGACGGAGGCCCAAGGATCGCTCCCCGCTTCTCCCGCCCCGGTGCACGGCCTACTGACGGGGTCTTGTGCGCATGCGCGTTGAGACGGCGGGCAGACCTGGCTGCACATTCCTCTGCCTTCCCAAACAGCCGCCGGCGATACCCAGGGAAGAGGCCCTCATAGGCCCAGGAACTGGGCTTGGGACCACTTAGGGAACTCTAGGGTCGTGGACCCGGAGCATGCTCCACAAGGGGGGTGCCGCTCCCTGTGAAGAGAAATGTGGCGAGTGGAGGGCCCCAGTGGAGCGTAGAGCAGGACGCGGGCACATGGATGTCACCGCGCTCTTTATGGAAGCAAGGAATTAGAAGCGGTTGAACGGTCTGACAATAGAGGAAAGATTGAGTGTATTCCCTTAATAAGAAATAATAAACCACTAAACACTGATCTTGGAAGTCATATAGCAACGCAGAATATGTTTACTGTGTGTAATATCCGACGTGAGATTTCCAGACTGTAAAGTTGAATAGATATTGTGACTTTAACTACATAAAAATCTCAAGTAAAGAAGATTCCCTTCTAGGATTTTATCCCATCGATATCTTGCATATCAACATAAAGATTTAAGTACTAGAATGCTTGTTGCAGCATTATTTGCCATAGCAAAAATTACAAACAAGCGATTTTGTATTCTGCAGGGATTGGGTTAATAAATTATGCAACATCTATACATTGAAATAACATGTAGCTGTTAGAAAGAATTAGAAAGCTCTACATACCAATATGAAACTCTCTTCAAGAAACATTTTAAGTGAAAAAAAGGGAGCATACAATAGATTCCTATTGATAGAAAATAACGGACTTTATACACATGAAAAAACAAGACTACATGGGATTTTACAGATGATCCTTGTCTTAAGGGGTGGCAAGGATAAGGGTGATGATTTTTTTTTAGTTTGCAAACTTTCTTTAGTGCTTTACATATTTAAAATATTGATTTATTTTAAATTTTAAATTCGGAGAGATCACATGCGTATTCGTTTCATGGACATATTGTGTAGAGGTGGAGATTGGGTTTCAAGTGGCCCATTCCCAGATAGTGAACATTATGCGCTGTAGGTAGTTTCTGAACTCTAACTCCCCTCCCACCTCCCCACTTATTGGTGTTACAGTGCCTGTTATTTCTATCTTTGTGACCATTTAGCTCCCACATATGAATGAGGACACGTGGTGTTTGGTCTTTAGTTTCTGAGTCAGTTTACTTAGGATGATGATCTCCATCCATGCGGCTACAAAGGACATGATTTCATTCTTTTGAATGGATGTTTAGTATTCCATGTTGTATATATACCACATTTCCATTGCCTGCTGATCAGTTGATGGGCATTTATGTTGACTCCACATCTTGCAATTGTGAATTGTGCTGTGATAACCATATGGATGCAGGTGTCTTTGTTATATAACGACCTCTGTTCCTTAGGGTTGCTGGATCAAATGGTGGCTCTATTTTTTGTTCTTTTAAATATCTGTATTGCTTTCCATAGAGGTTGTACTAATTTACAGTCCCACCAACAGTGTTTAAATGTTCCTTTTTCTCCACATCTGAGACAGCATCTATTGTTTTTTATTTTTTAAAAATGGCCATTCTGACTGGTGTACGGGGGTCTATCATTGTGGTTTTAATTTGCATTTCCCTGATTTTGAGTGGTGTTGTGCATTTTTTTTCATATGTTTGTCGTCCATTTGTATATCTTCTTTTGAGAGATGTCTCTTCATGTTGTTTGCCCACTTTTTAATGGGGTTATTTGCTTTTTATCTTGTTTGAGTTCTTTGTAGATTCTGGTATTAGTTATTTGTCTGATACTGTGTAGTTTGTAAAATATCTTTTTCCTTTCTGTAGTTTGTCTATTTGCTCTGTTGATTGTTTCTTTTGCTATGCAGATACTTTTTAAGTCTCACTTATTTATTTTTGTTTTAGTAGCATTTGCTTTTGGGGTTTTAGCCACAATATTTTTGCCTAGTCCGACATCCATAAGAGTTTTTCCTAGGTTTTCTTCTAGGATTTTTATGGTTTCAGGTTTGTTGTCTAAATCTTAATCCATCTTGAGTTAATTTTTGTATATGGGGAAAGATAGGGATTAAATTTCATTTTTTCTGCATGTAGTGATCCAATTTCCCAGCACCATTTGTTGAATAGGGTGTCCTTTTCTCAGTGTATGTTTTTGTCTGCTTTGTCAAAGATCAGTTGGGTGTAGATATTTGGTTTTATTTCTGGATTCTCTATTCTGTTCTGTTCTTCCGCGTGTCTGCTCTCATACCAGTACCATGCTGTTTTGGTTACTACAGCCTTCTAATATAATTTGAAGTCAGGTAATGTGATGCCTCCAGCTTTGTTTGCTTTACTTAGAATTGCCTTAGCTATTCTGGCTCTTTTATGGTTCCATATAATTTTAGGATTTTTTTTTTTCTAATTGTGTGAAAAATGATGTTGGTAGCTTGATAGAGTTTGCAATGAATCTGTAGGGTAATATGGTCATTTTAATAATATTGATTATTCTAATCCATGAGCATGGGATGTTTCTGCATTTGTTTATGTCCTCTACAATTTTTTTTTTTTTTTAGTTGAATCCTCACTCTGTCGTCCAGGTTGGAGTGCAGTGGCACACTCACGGCCACCCCAGTGTTGACCTGCTGGGCTCCAGTGATCCTTTCACCTCAGCCTTCCAAGTAGCCAGAACTACAGGCGTGTGCTACCACACCCGGCTAATTTTTTATTTATTATAGAGACAAAGTCTCGCCAAATTGCCCAGGCTGGACTCGAACCCGTGGGCTTAGGCAATCCACTCTCCTTGGCTTCCCAAAGTGCTGGGATTACCGGCTGAGCCACTGAATCTGACCTACAGTTTCTTATATCAGTGTCCTATAGTTCTCCCTGTAGAGATCGTTCATCGCTTTGGTTAAATATATTCCTAGGAGTTTTAGCTTTTTGGCTGCTGTTGTAAATGGAATTGAGTTATTGACTTGTTTCTCAGCTTGGTTGCTACTGGTGTATAGCAGTGTTACTGATTTGTGTGTGTTGATTTTGTATACTGAAACTTTTCCAAATTTATTTATCAAGTCCAGGAGCCTTTTGGAGGAGTCTTTAGGGTTCTCTAGGTATAAGATCATATTGTCAGCATACAGAGATAATTTGATTTCTTCTTTTCCAATTTGGATACGCTTTATTTCTTTTTCTTGCTTAATTGCTCTGGTTAGGACTTCTAGTATATGTTGAATAGTAGTGGTGAAAGTGGGCATCCTTGCCTTGTTCCAGTTCTGAGGGGGAATGTGTTAAACCTTTCTCCATTTAGGATGACATTGACTGTGGGTATGTCATATGTAGCTTTTATTATTTTGAAGAATGTTCCCTCTATGCCTGTTTTGCTGGGGTTTTTTTTATCATGAAGAAATGCTGGATTTTATCCAATGCTTTTTCTGTATCTCCTGAAATGATCATATGATTTTTGGTTTTAATTCTATTTATGTAGTAGATCATGTTTATTGACTTGCATATGCTGAGCCACCCTTGCATCTCTAGGATAAAACTCACTTGGTTGTGGTGTATTTTTTATTTCTTTTTGTGTGCTGTTGGATTCAGTTTGCTAATATATTGTTGAGGTTTTTTGCGTTTATGTTCATAAGGAATGTTAGTCTGTAGTTTTCTTTTTTTGTTGTATGATTTCTTGGCTCTGGTATTAGAGTGATGCCAGAGTGATACTGACCTCATAGGAAGAGTTAGGGCGGATTCCACCCTCTTCAATATTGTGGAAAAACTTCAGTAAAGTTGGTACCAGTCCTTCCTTAATGGTTTGATAGAATTCTGCTGTGGTTCCATCAGGTCCTGGACTTTTTTTGTTGTTGTTGTTGGGAGATTTCTAATTCTGTTTTAGTCTTGCAACTCATTAATAATCTATTCAGGGTTTCTATTTCTTCCTGATTCAAGGTTGGAAGGTTGTATATTTCCAAGAATTTTATTTTATCTAGATTATCTAGCTTGTTTGCATAGAAGTGTTCATAACGGTCTTGAATGATCTTTTGAATTTCTGTCTAATCAGTTATAATGTCTCCTTTTTCATTTGTGATTGAACTAATCTGAATCTTCTTCATTTCTTAATTACTCTAGCTAGTGGTCTATCAATTTTGTTTATCTTTTGAAAGAACTAAATTTTTGTTTCATTGGTCCTTTGTATTTTTTTAAAATTTCAATTTCATTTAATTCTGCTCTTTGTTATTTCTTTTCTTCTGCTAGCTGTGGGTTTGGCTTGTTCAGGTTTTTATAGTTCCTTGAGGTGTGATGTTAGGTTGTTGATATGTGATCTTTCAGTCTTGTTAATGTGGGCCTTAAGTGCTATACATTTTCCTCTGATCACAGCTTTGGCTATGTCCCAGAGGTTTTGATAACTTGTTTCATTGTTGTCATTCATTTTAAGGAATTCTTAAATTTCCATATTGATTTCACTGTTGACCCAAGGATCATTCAGGAGCAAATTGTTTAACTTCTATATATTTGTTTGGTTCTGCTAGTTCTTCGTGGAGTTAAGTTCTAGTTTTATTCCACTGCAGTCTGAGATGGTGATGTGATTTTAATTTTTTTGAATTTATTGAGACTTGATTTGTGGTCTGTCATATGATTTATCTTGGAGAATATTCCATGTGCTGATGAGAAAAATATGTATCCCGTAGTTTTGGGATGGAATGCTCTGTAGTTGATGTCTGTTAGTTCCATTTCCTCTAGAGTCCTGTTTAACTCCAATGTTTCTTTGTTGACTTTCTGCCCTGATGATCTGTCTATTGCTATCAGTGGAGTGTTGAAGTCTCCTACTATTATTGTATTGTTGTCTACCTTTTTTTTTTTTTTTTTTTTGAGCTGGAGTCTCACTCTGTCACCCAGACTAGAGTGCAGTGGCCACTCCCGGCCACCGCAGCCTTGACCTGGGCTCTGGCAATCCTTCCACCTCAGCCATCCAAGTAGCTGGAACTACAGGCGCGTGCTACCACGCCTGGCTCATTTTGATTTATTGTAGAGATGAGGTCTCGCCAAGTTGCCCAGGCAGGTCTCGAACCCGTGGGCTCAGGCAATCCACTCACCTCAGCCTCCCAAAGGCGTGGATTACAGGCTGAGCCACCGAGCCCGGCTCCTTTTGTTTTGTTTTGTTTTGTTTAAGTCTAGTAGAATTGGTTTTATAAAGCTGGGGGCTCTAGTATTAGGCACACATATATTTAAAATTGTTAATGTCTTCTTGTTGGATAGATCCCTTTATCATCATATAATAGCCATCTCTGCCTTTATTTATTGATTTACTGTTGTTAATTTAAAGTCTGTTTTATCTGATATGAGAATGGCTACTCCTGCTTGTTTTTGGTTTCCATTTGCGTGGAGTATTTTTCCCTACCCCTTTACATTGAGTCTGTAGGAGTCTTTGTGAGGTAAGTGGGTCTCTTGAAGGCAGCAAATGTTTGGGTTGTGTTTTTTTAACCCATTCTGTCAGTCTATATCTTTTTAGTGGGGCATTGAGACCATTTACTTTCAGTGGTAATAATGATATGTAAGGTACTATTCTAATCACCATACTGGTTGCTGTCTGTTGCTTTGTTTATTTATTTTCTCTATTGTGTGGGTGTTCCATAAAGCCTGTGAACTTAATGAGTTCTTGTGTTTTTCTACTGGTATATTTCAACCTTTAGTTTTAATAGTTGGGACTACTTTAAATATTTCTTGTAGAGTTGGTTTAGTGGAGACAAATTCCTTCAATGTTTGCTTGTCTGTGGACATCATTTCTTCTTCATTTATGAAACTTAGTTTTGTAGGATATAAAATCCTTGGCTGACAGTTACCCTGTTTGAGAAGATTGAAGATGAGTCCCCATTCCCTTCTGGCTTGTAGGGTTTCTTATGTGAAATCTGCTGTTAGTCTGATAGGTTTACCTTTGCAAGTTATTTGGTGCTTTTGTCTCACTTCTCTTGAAATTCTTTCCTTCATATTAACTTTGCATAGCTGGATGATTATATGCCTTGGGGTGACTTTTTGCAATGAATCTTCTTGGGGTTCTTTGGGCTTATTGTATCTGGATGTTTGGCTCTCTGGAAAGGTCAGGGACGTTTTCCTCCATTATTCTCTCAAATAGGTTTTCCAAACCTGTTGCTTTTTCTTCTTCCTCAGGAACACCTATGATTCTTAGGCTTGAATGTTTTACATAATCCAACATTTCTTGGAGATTTTGTTCCAGTTTCTTGATTCTTTTATCTTTATTGTTGTCTGATTGGATTAATTCAAAATCCTTGTCTTCAAGTTCTGAGATCCTTTCTTCTGCTGGTTCTAGTCTACTGTCAAAACTTTCTACTGCGCTTTGTATTTCCCTAAATGCTTCTTTCATTTCCAGAATTTTAGCTTGGTTTTTCTTTTTCTTTTTTTTTGAGTTGGAGTCTCACTCTGTCACCCAGACTGGAGTGCAGTGGCCACTCCCGGCCACTGCAGCCTTGACCTGCTGGGCTCCAGCGATCCTTACGCCTCAGCCTTCCAAGTAGTTGGTTTTTCAAGATGTCTATATCTTTGGAAAACTTGTCATCCATGAATTTTTTTCATTTCTTTATGTTGGTTTTCAACTTTCTTCTGAAGTTCATTCACTAATTTTATCATCAGCTTTTTGCATGTTATGCTTGGAATTTCAACAGTTTCATTTTGATTAGGGTTCGTGACTGAACAGTTGGTTTTCTGTTTATTATTATTTTTCTGGTTCTTTCTCATTGGGTAGATGATTTTTTAAAAAAATTTGAGGTTGGCAGGGGGCTGATGTAGGCACTGTAGGGTTCCCTTGGTTACATATCTATAATAATACATCTCTGCAGAGACCTGGCAACATTAGCCTGTGACTGAGAAGGATTCTACTAAAGACACCCTGAAAGCTGGCACCCGTCTCTCTCTCTATTTTAATTAATATATATTATATATATACTTTAATATAAATATATGCAAGGGAGATCCCCCCAAAACTAGAATTATCTTTTGGAGGGTGGGCTCTTTGTAGTAATACAGGCTTCCCTCACTAGGCAAGTGTTCTTGGAACCCATTGGCATCAACTAGCATTGTTGTGAGAGGCTGTGTTTGGCTTCTGTGAATTTTTTTTTTTTTTTTGGAGATTTTTCAATGTTTGCCCATTTCATGATGGGTGATTTACCTGCACATGTGCCCACACTGTACTGAATGTTCATCAGTTCTTGACCAAAAATGACATGACCCCTGTGCCCCACCCTCCCTATTCAACAGATCTCTTCTGAGTGACTTTTTGTTTTGTTTCCCCAGATGAAATAGTCCTCCGAGGGAAAATAGTCCTCCTTATGTGGAAGAGGTGGAACACAAAATGGCAGAAGCACTCAAAGACACCAAAATTGATGAGTTCAAAAACTATTTTAAGAGGAAAAAGGTGTATTACATCAAATGAAGAATACTGTGAAAATGACTGAAGTTTAAACATATAAGAATAAATACACAATTTTTATAAATAAATTTCACTTTTTTGAGTCCTTCCTTGTATTTACCCTAGGTATATATATTTATTAAGAAGTCATCTGGAAGAATAGCCAAAACAATCCTCACCAAAAAAAAAAAAAAAAAAAAAAAAAAAAAAAAGCAGGAGGTATCACACTCCCAGATTTTAAACTATACTATAAGGTTGTAATAATCAAAACAGCCTGGTGTTGGTACAGGAACAGGCATATAGACCAATGGAATAGAATTGAGATTCCAGAAGCAAAACCTCAATTTCTCAACCAACTCATCCATCTTTGACAAAGCCTCCACTACCCACTACTGAGGAGAGGAGAACCTATTCAGTAAATGGTGCTGGGAAAACTGGCTGACCACATGCAGAAGATTGAAACAGGACCCCTATCTAACCCCATACACAAAAATTAACTCTAAATGATCACAGACCTAAATATAAAACCTCATACTGTAAGAATCTTAAAAAATGCAGGAGACACTCTTATGGAAGTTGGAACTGGCAATCAATTCCTGATCAAAACCCGAAGCGTCCAGGCCATAAGAGATAAGATAGACGAATGGGACCTCATTAAACTGACAAACTTCTGCAAAGCCAAAGAAGCCATCAGAAGAGCAGGGAGACTGTCCACAGACTGGGAAAAAGTACTTGCCAACTCCATGTCTGACAAAGGCCTAACATCAAGGATCTATAAGGAACTCAAATGTGCTGAAATGAAGAAAACAAACAGCCCCATTACAAAAGCCGGGCTCGGTGGCTCAGCCTGTAATCCTACGCCTTTGGGAGGCTGAGGTGAGTGGATTGCCTGAGCCCGAGGGTTCGAGACCCGCCTGGGCAGCGAGACCTCATCTCTACAACAAATCAAAAAATCAGCCGGGCGTGGTAGCGCATGCCTGTAATTCCGGCTACTCGGAAGGCTGAGGTGGAAGGATCGCCGGAGCCCAGCAGGCGAAGCTGCAGTGGCCGGGAGTGGCCACTGCACTCCAGTCTGGGTGACTGAGTGAGACTCCAACTCAAAAAACAAAAACCCCCAAAAAACCCAAAGTGGGCTAAAGATATGAATAGACACTTCTCAAAAGAAGACATACGAGCAGCCTACAAACACATGAAAAAATGTTCAGCCTCACTAGTCATCAAGAAGATGCAAATTAAAACTACACTGAGATATCACCTAACTCCAGTCAGAATGGCCATCATCAATAACTCAGAAAATAACAGATGCTAGAGAGGATGTGGCAAAAAGGGAACACTTCTACACTGTTGGTGGGAGTGTAAACTAGTACAGCCTCTGTGGAAATCAGTGTGATGATTCCTAAAAGTTCTAAAAATTGACTTTCCATATGACCTCACAATCCTCCTACTGGGATATACCCAGAAGAACTCAGGACACTCTATAAAAAAGATACCTGCACACGCATGTTTATAGCAGCATTGTTCACAATAGCAAGAATATGGAACCAACCGTGCTGCCCATCAAAAGAGAACTGGATTTAAAACATGTGGTACATATATACAATGGAATATTATGCAGCCATAAAGAACAAAATCATGAACTTTGCAGCAACCTGGATGGAATTAGAGTTTATAATACTGAGTGATCTCTCACAGAAATAAAGAGCTGAGTACCATATGTTTTCACTCATAAGTGGATCTTGAACAACTACCGTGTTACTGTAGGAAAGGGATTGAAAGTAACAGGAAACTGAGGGGAGGGGTTGGGGGGTGGGGAGCTGGGATTGACAGTAGTCAATATCTGCCGGGGGTGGGGAGAGGCACACCTCATCAATAAGGGTACCTGCACAAGGAACATTTGTATACCTATCCCTGAATTGTACCCCACAAATTCAAAATAAAAATTAGAGAGAGAGAGAGAAAAGAAAAGAAGTCATCTGGAAGGTTTTTTTTTTTTTGAGTTGGAGTCTCACTCCATTGCCCAGGCTGGAGTGCAGTGGCACGTTCATGGCCACTCCAGTGTCAACCTGCTGGACTCCAGCGATCCTTCTGCCTCAGCCTTCCAAGTAGTTGGAACTACAGGTGCGTGCTACCATGTCCTGCTAATTTTTGATTTATTGTAGACATAAGATCTTGCCAATTTGCCCGGGTTGGTCTCAATCCTGCAGGCTCAGGCTATCCGCTTGCCTCGGCCTCCCAAAGTGCTGGGTTTACAGGTTGAGTCACCAACCCCGGCCAGAAGGTTTATTTTAAAATGATATTGAGACTGCAGTGGGCACTCAGTGAATGCTTACTGAATTAAAGAGCAAATTGAAAACTATACATGCCAGACACTGTCTGAGCAGTTTTGTATATTCTCTTGTGTGTCTCACAACTTCTTAGCAGGATAAAGATCATGAGCCTACTTTGTACTTAAAACCAAACTGTGTGTTAGAAAGCTTAGTTTCTCGTGTGTGCACCTAGTAAATTGTATGAAGGAACCTGTACGGTTGTTCCTCTATTTCAAAGTAACTAATACAATTAATTCTCCCTTGATATCCATGGGGAATTGGTTCCTGGGCCTTTGGTGAATACTAAAATCTAAGGATGCTCAAATCCTTTATATGAAATGGTGTAGTGTATGTATATAGCCTACACATGTTGCCCCATATGCTTTGTCAAAATCAAATAAAATGTAGGCAAGAATCTCTAAGCAAAATGTTTTTATTTTATTTTATTTTTCTTTCTTTATTTATTATAAAGATGTAGGGTACAATTCAGGGTTAGGTATACAAACATTGATCATGCAGTTACCCTTGTTGATGAGGAATGCTCCTCCCTCCCCTAGAAGTTTCCCACAACTGCCAGTCCCAGCCCCCTTCCCCTGATGGTTTTCTGCTACTGCCAATCACTTTCTTATAGTACTATAATTGTTCAAGTTCACCTTATAAGTGAGAACATATGGAACTCAGTTCTTTGTTTCTGTGATAAATCACTGAGTATGATCGACTCCAAATCCATCCAATTTGCTGCAAAGTCCATATATCTGTTCTTCTTTATGGCTGCATAATATTCCATTGTGTATATGTACCACATTGTTTTTATCCAGTCCAGCTTCGATGGGCAACACGGTTGGTTCCATGTCTTTGCTATTGTGAATAGAGATGCTACAGACATATGTGTGCAGGTATCTTTTTTGTAGAATGATTTGAGTTCCTCTGGGTATATTCACAATAGGGGAATTGCTGGGTCATATGGAAGGTCGATTTCTAGTTCCTTCAGAAATTGCCACACTGTCTTCCAAAGAGGTTGTAATAGTCTGCATTTCCACCAGCAGTGTAGAAGTGTTTCTTTTTCTCTGCAACCTCACCAGCATCTGTTGTTGTTTGCTTTATTAATGATGGCCATTCTTACAGGGTTTAGGCGGTATCTCAATAAGAGATTAGATAGACAAGTGGGACCTCATTGAACTGACAAGCTTCTGCAAAACCAAAGAAACCATCAAGATAGCAGGGAGACAGCCCACAGAATGGGAAAAATATTTGCCAACTGTATATCTGACAAAGGTCTAACATCTAGAATGTACAAGGAACTCAAACACGCCGAATGGAAAAAAAGCAAAGTCCCTTTAAAAAGTGGGCAAAAGACATGAACAGACACTTCTCAAAAGAAGATATATGGGGGGGCAACAGACACATGAAAAAGTGCTCAGCCTCACTCATCATCAGAGAAATGCAACGCAAAATGTTTTTATTAGGTTTTATAATTCTGTATATATATATACAGAATTGTAATTCAAACCACAGTGGTCTTAATATGACCAAAGAACAAAGGAGGAGATTGGGAAAGAGAATGGTAATGTAAAATGCTTTGAAGAAAGTTCCTTGGTGCTAGTGAGGTCTCTTAGGAGCTGTCAAGCTCTGTTTGGTGAGTGATGGCAGTGGGTAGAGCTCATCTTAGGGTCGGGTCAGGTCATCTCCTCAGTTACTAAATAAAGGTTATTTTAAAAGTTATAGCAGGTCATTTCAACAACTGGGCTTGCAAGACAGTTCCTCGAGCAGGCGCTTTGTGCTCTGAATGCTTTTTCCCCTGGTCCTGTGACTCCGATTTAGTTGGGTATGACAGGGATTTACTCTAACTCACATAATCAATTTTCATAATTTTCAATCAACTCCAGATTACATATAATACCAAATACAATGTAAATGCTATGTAAATAGTTGTTAGTCTGTATTGTTTTTTGCTTTTTTTTTTTTTTTTTTAATCAGGGTCTCACTCTTGTCACCCAGGCTGGAATGCATGGTTACCGCAGCCTCAACCTCATGGGCTCAGGTGATCCTTCTACTTCAGCCCCAAACAGTAGTGGGGGCTACAGATGCATGCCACAATACCTGGCTAACTTTTAAAGTTTTTTGTAGAGACAAGGTTTTACTATGTGCCTAGGTTGGTCTCAAATCCCTGGGCTCAAGCATTCTTCCCACCTTGGCCTTCCACAGTGCAGGGAGTATAGGCATGAGCCACTGCTTTCAGCCTGTGTTGTTTTTTATTGTTGTGTCTTTTTTTCTCAAATATTTTCCAACTGCATATGGTTGAATCCACCATGTAGAATCCATGGATATGGTGGGTCAATTGTTATTAGCACATCAAGATTCCTGCCTTGGCCTAACTGCACAGTCCATGCTGTTTTTGACTGTATTCTGCTCCCTGCCAAATTTTACAATGAAGAATATAATTTTAAGCCAGTCAGGAACTCTGCTTACAAAAAGTCTTACTCTCTCCATTATCAATCTGATCACCTCTTGGGGGAGTGAAGAAATGGCAAAGTTTAAAGAATAGGTATGCCAAATCTGCTCTTTCCTAAATAAATAAGGAGATTTCAAATTCAAAACATACAAGGTAGACAATTCAATAGAACTCGGATCTTAGACAAAAAAAATCAATTAAAAAAATACAACTTGACCTTGCTTATAATGTGGCTTCATGTGATCCCAAACTAATTAGAACACCAGTTGTAAACATAACTTGGCAATTTGATTACTTACTAATTTGAATAAAGCATCACAAAGGGCACATGAAAACTGCATGCAGCTGGGCTTGATTGCTCAGCCTGTAATCCCAGTGACTTGGGAGGCCGAGGTGAGTGGATTGCCTGAGCCCGCGGGTTCGAGACCCACCTGGGCAACTTGGCAACTCTACAATAAATAAAAAAAAATTAGCCGGGTGTGGCACTCGCGCCTGTAGTTCCAGCTACTTGGAAGGCTGAGGCAGAAGGATCGCCGGAGCCCAGCAGGCCGAGGCTGCAGTAACCGGGGGCAGCCACTGCACTCCAGTCTGGGTGACAGTGAGACTCTAAATCAAAAAAAAAAAAAAAAGAAAAGAAAGCTGCATGCAAAATCAGGAGAAGGTCTCCAACTTTAATGAATCATATTTTTAAGAGATAACACAGTTAAAAGTTAGTTTAGATGCCAATTAAGGAAGCTAGCTGGGCGTAGTGGCTCATTCCTGTAATCCTAGCACTTTGGGAGGCGAAGGTGAGAGCAACATGGTGAGACCTCATCTCTACAATAAATATAAAATAAAAAGGAAGGTGTAATCATAAACAATTTGCCTGTGTCTGGAATAAAATTTAACCAGTCTAGGATCATTGCCTTTTCATCTGTGCAAAGAAAAGAGTAGTAGCTTATTTATATAGTTATCACCAAGAATTTGAAAAAATACATAAACTGTTAGAATTGAAGAACTAGAGTAGAAATTCAGCATCAACTGGCAATCTAACACAAACAAATAATCCAGGCACTGCCATAGATGCTGCTAACAAGAAACACGTACAAGCTTTGTCCTTGAAATGTCTACCTGCAAAGCCAAGAAGGCCAATGAAAGACAAGGTTTTATGAATTTTGCTAATTCTCAGAGAATATGGAGAATAAAAAAACTCCATAGATGGAACTGATTTTACCACCTTGATACACCAGCCTTCCCAAAATAGTACTTTTGCTGTAGAAGTTATCTGACATAATTTTTCTATAAGGATCAAATTATCAAGAGCCTGTATAGGTACAAAAGGAAGTACAATGTCCAAAAGTAAAATAACTCAAGGCTCAGTTAGAAAAGCCAAGAAAAGCACCCAGTGCCTTGTTTCATTCATGAGACTGTGCCAGAAATCACTGACATTAATGAACCAGCCAGGAAATCTCAGCCAGAGCCAAAGATTTCTCTAGAATTCAGTCCTCTCTCTTGAGCGTAGCTATATCATGCAGCCCAGTAATAAAGTTCAGAAACCATATTTTCCATAATGTTATGACAATGCACAGACGTGCTCAATGCTATAATGACAGCATTAATACAAACCAAATCATGGCATCAGCCTCTGAATATAACAGAGGCAATGAAAATGTGTGACCAGGACATGTACGGCTAAATTTAAGTAGTGCCAGAATTCAGCAGCATAGGAAGAGGTGATTAGAGCTTAGGAAACCCCTCTCATGAATGCCTAGGTGTTCATTTTTCTAATTCTTTATTTTTCCTGAATTTTCCTTTTGAAGCTACAAAAGAACTAAAGAGAGAGTCTGGATTCAGATGACCAATGTGATGCTGCTCAGGCAGTATCTGGTATGTGTGGTTATTAATTTGGTTTAATTCAGTAAGCACTCATTGAGTACCCACCACATTCTCAGTACCACTTAAATATAAATCTTTCAGATGACTTATTAATGGAGGGATACATCATGGAATATTTTACTAAAGTAAAAGCATAATTGATATTTTGTCAACAGGAAGCATCTCTTACTCTGTACTTTTGCATATCTATTATATGATAATGATGATTAATATTTCTTAGTATACCCCTCAGCCCAGAGGATCTTTCCCAATGACTAAAGATAGGATAAGTCATATGATTTCATCTTTAAGCATTCTTATTATGCTCCAGTTCCATAAAAGTCAGTAATTCAGTTGATCAAGTTTCCTTTTGGGTACAGGTAAAAAATCCATAGCATAATTCTACAAATTAGCTGGGCGCAGTGGCTCATATCTGTAATCCTAGCACTTTGGGAGGCTGAGGTGAGAGGATTGCTTAAGCCCAAGAGTTCAAGACCAGCCTAGGCACCATGGCAACACCTCACCTCTACGGAAAATAAAAAAACTAGCCGGGTGTGGTGACATGCACCTGTAGTCTTAAATACTCAGGAAGCTGAGGTGGAAGGACTGCTTGAGTCCAGGAGGTTGAAGTTGCAGTGAGCTGTGATTGTGCCACTGCACTCTGGCCTAGAGTGAGACATCTGATTCAAACAAACAAGCAAACAAAACAAAAACAGTTTGCATTTCTGGAATAAATTATACCTAGTATATTGATAAGATGTTTGATACTAATATATTTAGAATTTCTGTGTCTTTATTTATAAATAAAATACCATTTTAGTAAGTTTCAGTGACAAAATTAGAGATTATATTGTCCTATGTGTAACTGGAATATTATCATCATCAATCTTACCAGGAAAGCACATGCAAGTATTGGGAAGATATCAAGGTCACTATAGCGCATACAAGTTTTTCAAAATTCTAAAATTTTTGCCAGGGGCGGTGCCTCATTCCTGTAATTCCAACACCTTGGGAGGCTGAGGCAACAGTATTGCCTGAGCCTAGGGGTTCAAGACCAGTCTGGGCAACATGGTGAAACCTCATCTCTACAATAAATCAAAAAAATTAGCCAGGCATGGTGGTGCACGCCTGTAGTTTCAGCTACTTAAGGGCTGAGGCAGAATGATCTCCTGAGCCCAGCAGGTGGAGGCTGTGGTGGCTGAGAGCATGCCTACTGTACTCTAGCCTGGGGGCCGGAGTGAGGCTCTGACTAAAAAAAAAAAAAAAAAAAAAATTCTACATAATACTTTGAACAATAATAAATATATATTTTTATATTATATATTATTTTATATAATAATACATCTCTGAAGAGAGATGACCTGACATTAGCCTGTGACTGGGAAGGATTTTACTCTGGCAGTGACAACACCCTTAAAGCTGGCACCTATACACACACATATATATATATATATATGTATATGTATATGTATATTTTTTGAGTTGAAATCTCACTCTTGCCCAGGCTGGAATGCCGTGGCACAATCACGGTCACCCCATGGTCGACCTGCTGGCCTCCGGTGATCCTTCCGCCTCAGCCTTCCAAGTAGCTAGAACTACAGGTGCACACTACCGCACCTAGCTACATTTTTAAAATTTATTGTAGAGACGAGATCTTGCCAAGTTACTCAGGTTGGTCTCGAACCCGCGAGATCAGGCAATCCACTCCCCTTGGCCTCCCAAAGTGCTGGGATTACAGACTGAGCCACCAAGTCTGGTCTATATGTTTTAATTAACATATGTTATATGTACTTTAATATAAATATATAAGGGGGACCAAAAAAAATCCAGAATTATTTTTTAGAGGGTGGGCTCCCTGTAGTGCAGGCTTCCCTCGCTAGGTAAGTGTTCTAGGAACCCATCAGCATCAACTAACGTTGCTGTAAGAGTCTGTGTTTGGCTGCAGTTAATTTTTGTGTGCGTGTGGAGATTTTTCAGTGCTTTTGCTCATTTCATGATGGGTGATTTACCTGCACACCTGCCCACACTGCACTGAATGTTCAGCAGTTTTTGATCAAAAATGACATGACCCCCTTCCCCACTCCCCCATGCAACAGATCTCCTCCTGAGCAATTTTTTTGTTTGTTTGTTTCCCCAAATGAAAAACGTCCTCAAAGGGAAAGGTTCTGCCAATGTGGAAGAGGTGAAAAAAAAAAAATGGCAAAAGCACTAAAAGGCATCAAAATTGACGAGTTTCAAAATGCTTTGAGTAGTGGAAAAAGCATCTCAGTAGGTGTATTGCATCAGACGGAGAGTACTTTGAAGGTGACTGAAGTTTAAACATGTAAGCATAAATACACAATTTTTTATAAATAAATTTTGTTTTTTTGGATCCTCTCTTGTATTTATCCTAGATATATACAGATTACTTTTAGCAGTGATAAATATGTATAAAACATGTATTTTTATATTTTAAAAATATTGTTTAGTGTAAATATATATTTTTCCTAGATTATCTATTTTTATAATGCCAGATAACCAGTGCATTGGAAATTATTAAGAATAATATAAGCCGGGCTCGGTGGCTCAGCCTGTAATCCCGCGCCTTTGGGAGGCTGAGGTGAGTGGATTGCCTGAGCCCGCGGGTTCGAGACCCGCCTGGGCAGCGAGACCTCATCTCTACAATAAATCAAAAAAATCAGCTGGGCGTGGTAACGCATGCCTGTAATTCCGGCTACTTGGAAGGCTGAGGCGGAAGGATCGCCGGAGCCCAGCAGGTCAAGGCTGCGGTGGCCGGAAGCGGCCACTGCATTCCAGTCTGGGTGACAGAGTGAGACTCCAACTAAAAAAAAAAAAAAAAAAAAAGAAGAATATAATAATGATAACAATATAATATAATAATAATAATAGCACCCATTATCAAGTGCTGTGGCCCAAGCTCTGTGTATTTCTCATCTAATTTCATGTGACATTAGCTCACAGCTTGCAGAATGTGTAGTATTATCCCCGTTTCGCAGATTAAGAAATTCAGAGAGGTTAAGTAAATGGCTCCAGGTCACACAGGAAGAAGGTGGGGAAACCCAGACTTGAAGCCTTAGCCACCTTAATCTAAAACTTGGGCTCTTTATACCATGCAATTCTAGACTGTCTTTTATACCTAGCTTCTCCTAAGTATATTTATTATGCCCTGTGGTCAAGCCCCTTCTCTCTGAAAGTTTCTATGCCAGGAAAATGCACTGTGCCTTATTATTATAATATATGTTGTAATAGTCATGATTATTTCAACTGGAGGGAAAACGGACTGGCAATAGCCAAATACCACCACATCCGCGAGGTGGATGGTGTAGAAGGTCATGCCATCTTCAGCATCATTGTTGAAGGCACGGGGTCTCAAAGAATGAAAGTATATTGTGAGTCATCTGCCAACGTCATGGCCAGGATGTAGTTATGGAAATTGTACGTTTCACTTTAGTACAAAATAAAAGCAAAGAATGGGAGTGCTTGCTGGTCATCTCTGCAGGGAGATGATCTGGCAGCCTTAGCTGTGACCAAGGAGGATCCTAAGCTGGCAGTGAGGACCCCGTGAGAGGGGCAGCCACCGATACCTGTGCTGCATGTGCTCAATCTCCGGGGTGGCAGGTCCACGGCATTTGTCATATTCGCTCTGGCCTCCACAACCAGAATAATGCTTGGAACCAGCTCATCTGAGTTTAGCCTCACAAAAGTAATATTTAAAAAAAAAATACAGCTTAAAAATAGAGTTGAAGATAATTTATGAGCATCTATTTATATATGGTTTTATGTTAGTCACTCTGAATAAAGAGAACTCTCCCACCCGATTGTTAAGAGCTGTGGGGTTCAGGGCCAGGTGCGGGGGCTCACGTCTGCAATCCCAGCACTTTGGGAGGTTGGGTTGGGAGAATCACTTGAACCTAGGAGTTCGAGACTAGCCTGGGTGACGTAGAGAGACACCGTCTCTACAATAAAATAAAATAAAATAATTAGCTGGGCGTGGTAGCACATTCCTGTAGTTCCCAGCTACTTAGGAGGTGGAGGTGGAAGGATCGCCTGAGCCCAGGAAGTTGAGGCCACAAGGAGCTGTGATTTTGCCACTGCCCTCCAGCCTGGGTGACAGTGTGAGACCCCAACTTAAAAAAAAGAAAAGAAAAGAAAAAAGAGTAGTGGGGCTCAGGAGGCAAAACTTAAGCTTGAATCATCATCACTGTCCTGCCCATTTCTTTTCTTTTCTTTTCTGAGTTGGAGTCTCACTCCATCACCCAGGTTGGAGTGCCGCGTGCTGCTCATGGCCACTGCAGCCTCAACTGCTGAGCTCAGGCAATCCTTCTGCCTCAGCCTTCCAAGTAACTGGAACTACAGGTGCGTACTACCACGCTCGGTTTTTAAAATTTATTTTGATTTATTGTGGAGAAGAGGTCTCACCAAGTTGCCCAGGCTGGTCTCGAACCCCTGATCTCAGGCAATCCTCTTGCCTCAGCCTCCCAAAGTGCTGGAATTACAGGCTTGAGCCACTGCACCTGGCCTCCTGCCCGTTTCTAAATCAATGTCTAAGGCTCAGGTTCCTCTTCGGTACAGTGGGGATAGTAATACCTCCCTGGGTTGCTATGGGGATTATATGTAGGAACTGCACTATAAAGAAAATGTAAATTATTGCAATAGGGCAAACAGTATGACATTCATAGGTACTCAGTAAATGATTACAGTCAGTGCCCCATATCCTTTATTTTTAAACTTACAACAATTTAGCTAATTCAGTCAATATCCAGATCACACAGGAAACAACAAAGGGATTACATTAATTTAAGCTAAGGAAGGTGAGTTTTCAGCAAAATTAGGGTAGGAAATGTGAAGAAAAGGCAGCTCGTTTATAATGTTCCCTAGGTCGCCATGGGAAGGCTTGGTGGAGAGCTGAGGACTCAGGTGCAGTGTGATCAAGCAGCTGCAGGAAGTATACGATAGGACGCGGCTTTGGAGTTACCCCAGATGTGAGAGTAGGTCACACGTTGAACTGTGGTCAGCCGTCCAAGGTTTAATTATGTAAATGACTTCTCCAGGGATATTCCAGCTGCTGGCAAAGCCACTTCAGCCACGCCTCATTTATCACAGTCATGACCACACAAGAGCCATCATACTGAAAAGTATATTAATTTACAGTGGGGTCAGGAGATGGGAAGGAAGGGCTTGATAACGACAAATGCTGCACAGCTTCCGCTGCTCTTAGCTAGTTATCAAATGGACAGGCACCATCCTGACCTCAAGCGGGAGAAAGACTCCTTCGCAGGTAAGTCTTCCTCTGCCTACTTTCAATGAAGAAAGAAGTGCTTTCCCAATAACACTTAAAACTTCCAAATAGCAATTGAAACAGGAAAATGTTTCAAATGACCATCCGCAATCTTCGACATTTGAAGACGTAGCTGGGTGCAGTGGTTTGTGCCTGTAGTCCCAGGCACTAGGGAGGCTGAGGTGGGAAGATCCCTTGAACCAAGAGTTCGAGACCAGCCTGGGCAACATAAGGAGATGCCGTCGCAAAACAAAGCAAAACAAAAAAACCACATACGTCAAAACCAAAACCAAACAACAACAACAACAAAAACAAAAAAAAACCCCTTGAAGACAGAAACTAGTGTTTTCAATGAGCTGTTCTCCTAATGTAACAATTTATATTACATTTCCCAACACAGAACCTGGCACATAGTGGGCCTCATGCTTTCTCCTCTGCCCTTCCATATTTTTCCTATTCAGTGAAAATTTCATACCCAATGAGAGACCTAGGTCCCAACACCACTGTGGTATTTTTTAATGAATGACAAGACATGTTTGCATGATAAAATATCCTTTTTTCTTAAACTTACAAAACATGTCCTGTATAAGTTTTGTGGGCCCCTTCAGGGTCAGGCATTCTCTGTTCTCACAGGACATGAAAGCAGAGTCTTTCAATGAATAGAAACAGAGATTTTCTTTTCTCTGCAGTAAATGCCATAGAAAAGTTTATGGGCTTGTCCTTAGGTTTTATGAATGGGATGTGAAAACACCCACTTCCCTTTCCCAGAGGCTGTTTCAGGGAACAACCTCTTTTTTCATTCTACTTATGCTCTAAATCCTTGCACAAAGCTAGTAATTTATATTTGCTGATTTGACTGAATGTATAATCTCAATCTTAAAGCATTTCAAGTACTTTTTTGGCAACCGCAGGGAGTTTCCATTCCCCAAAGGGAATGTTCAGTTTTTCTTTCTTCTTTAATTATCTGGGATGGTGGTTTTAATCCTACCCAAAGAGGTAAGTTTTGATCCAAAGAAAAATCCAGATGGTCTGATGGGATGGTGAGGGAAGACCGAATCATGCAGAAAGTTAGGTAAGCAGCAACTTGAAATTGAACTCCTGTCCCTGGTGCTATCAGAGCACCAACGTTAGGATTTGTTTACTGTATTCAGACTTATAAGTGATGCACTCCAAACCTCACCATAGTATTCCATTACTTACAATTTGTAATGTAAAATTGTACAAATGATTTGTACAAAATGTACAAATTGTAAAAAATGACAAAGGCAGTCTTTTTTCATTCACATGACCACAATTTTGTTATACATCTTTGAGTTCTCTGCCCTTCCCTCTCCTCTCTTATGTAACCTTGACTTTTCTTCCCCCCCCCTTCTCTTTTAGTTTATAAACAACAGAAATTCATTTAACCAGTTCCAGAGGCTGGAAAGTT
Source organism: Cephalopachus bancanus (assembly GCA_027257055.1). Lineage (NCBI taxonomy): Eukaryota > Metazoa > Chordata > Mammalia > Primates > Tarsiidae > Cephalopachus > Cephalopachus bancanus. The sequence goes on along the minus strand of JAPVLO010000242.1, from coordinate 1,658,786 downwards.
TGAGATCAATGTGCCAGCCGATTTGGTGTCTGGTGAAGGCCACTACCTGGTTCATACATGATGCCTTCTAGCTGCATCTTCAGATGGTGGAAGGGCTTGAATTTTATTTCTATGATCATTCATTTTACCTGAAATATGGCAGTTTTTTAGTGTCTTCTCTTGTTTTTTAAATAGCATATTTTGGTAGCACAGTATTGTTCCAAATTATTTCTTAGATGACACAGGAAGGTCTCAGCTTATAGCAAATAGGGAGAAGGTGCTGGATAAAGATCCAGAGGCCATCACAAGGCATCCGAGAACTTCTAAATACTAGGGTAGATTTGGAGACCTTGGGATCCTCCTGTTTTTGCTTTCTAGAAGTCTACGTGGAACTAGAGTCGACCTGGGAATCCACTTGGACAAACAGTGCAAGAATAGTCTGCTCTGGGTACCAGCGAGACTCAGAGAGCTTGGAGAGTCCCTGGAAGAATAGATGAATTTTGGAAGACTTTTGAACAGTTGAAAACCTCACAGGAGAGGTGACAAGATGTGGTCTCTGTGGTCAGATTGTGTGGGTTTGAGTTCTAGCCTTGCTACTTACTGATTGTACAGTCTTGGGAAATTGACACAACCTCTCTGTGCCTTTGTTTTCTCACTTCTAAAATGGGAGCGATAATGATAGTAGAGTTGTTTTGAGGACTGAATTATTTTTATTTATTTATTTTTCAATAGCTTTAGGGGGTACAAATAGTTTTTGGTTACATAATCGCATTTTGTAGTGGTAAGAAGTGGGCTTTAAGTGTACCCACCACTCCCGCCTGTGCACATTGTGCCTGATAGGTGATTCCCTAGGATGATGTTCTTCAAAAAGAATAGGGTGTAGCACATAGTGACTGTATGTTTACAAAAGAAATTCCAAGCGAAAGGAGTGATCAATAGAGTCTAGATCAGGGGTTGGTAAACTATGACTCACAGGCCAAATCTGGCCTGCTGTCCATTTTGCATAAATAAAGTTTTATTGGAACACTGCCATGCCTATTCATTTGTGTATTTTCTATAGCTGTTTTTATCAGCAGAGTTTAGGAGTTGTGACAGAGATTAGTTGTGACATCAGCAGAGTTTAGTAGTTGTGATAGAGATTATATGATCTGCAAAACCTAAAATATCTACTATTTGGCCCTATATAGAAAAAGTTTGCAGGCTCTGAACTATAGTCTTCACTCTGTTGCATTGGTATGTGGTATAATTTCTTTATTCAGTGGCAAATGCTTTTGCCACAGATCCAGAAAAAGGGCTTCCAGCTCCTCTTTCCCTCCCCAAAGACCTGGGAATCTGTAGGTCATGAAACTCCCATGAAGCAGCACATTGTGCCACCAATGAAGCCGACAGGCTGCCCAATGTCACAGAATGAATTGTGACTGGATCTTTTGTGGTGGTACTGTGGACCATTGAGACTAATATGAAAATTACCTTCTGAGCATTTATGCTCAATAATTTAATTTTAGAGCTCATAAACAAGATCAGAGTTATGTGGCTTAACAGAAGTTCTCCTTATGTGTACATACTCTTGCCAAAAACATGATGAAATCCTGGAACATGGTAAACTTGTGCACTTTTAGGTTTACATGTGGCAAACAGAACTGACTGGTTTATCTGTTCGTTAATGTTACTCTGCTGTTAGGAGGCACTTGGGAAACGTGAACAGTTCTATTAAATATAAAAATGTTCTCCTCCCTCACAATGGGGCCTCCATCCCAACAAATACACTCATATGGAAGTCCTGCAGGTAATTTTTCTTTAAAAAAAACTTTTTTTTTTTGAATTGGGGTCTCACTTTGTTGCCCAGCCTGGAGTGCAGTGGCAGGATCACAGCTCACCACAACCTCAAACTCCTGGGCTCAGAGGATCCTCATTCTGCCTCAGCCTCCTGAGTAGCTATCATGCCTAGCTAATTTCTTGTATTTTTTTTTGCTTTTTTGTTTTTTGAGACGGGGTCTCACTATGTTGCCTAGGCTGGTCTCAAACTCCTGGGCTTAAGCAGTCCTCCCAACTTGGCCGCCCAAAGTGCTGTAATTATAGGCATGAGCCACTGTGCCTGGCCTTTAAAATTTTTTGTTCCACAGCAAACATACTCATCTTTTTCCAGCATCTTGCCTGTTCATTTGAACCTGTCCTTGTTCATACTGAATGCTCATTTCCAACAGAGACTCTTATCTTAGACTGCTTTGGTGCCATGTTTTACAGAGGATCTAAAAACACAGTGTACAACAAGAACAGTTACATCTGCACTAGTCCTAGGCCAAAAGTTAAATTTGAATTATTTATCAAACTTTTTTAGATAAGTTCAACATAAAAAATATATATTTTTCTTTTAACCTCATTTGAAAACACCAGGCTACATGCCTACATGTCAACTAGAAAATACTTGGTTGAGGTTTAGCCGGGCATGGTAACGTGCACCTATAGTCCCAGCTACCTGGGAGGCTGAAAAGAGAGGATTGCTTGAGCCCAGATTTCAAGGCTGCAGTGAGCTATGATTGAGCTACTACACTCCAGCCTGGGCACCAAAGTGAGACCCTGGCTCTTTAAAAAAATGAGAGAGAAACAGCAAGAATGAGAGTGAGAGTGAGAGTGAGCAAGAGAGTGAGAGAGACGCTAAAAAAACAAAACAAAACAAAACAAAAAAAATCCCACAAAGAATTGGCAGAGGAAAAATCTTCAGATTAATGTAAAGATATTGAGAGACACATAAACACTCAGTAATACATTGATAATTAGGGCCTTGTTTTGTTAGCATCGAGGACCAAAAGCAAATGCCATCAGTGATCAGTTTCATTCAGCAAATATTTAAAACAGACTCTATTCAAAGCCTGTGGCCGTGCTTCTTTATATTGAATTAGATATATTGGAACCATAGTTCCAGTACCTATCTATGAGGCTTAAATAAAGATATTTTAGCAAATGTGATTTCCTAAAATAATATATAGAATGTAACCATGTAATCACTGTAAATATGCTAGCATGTATGAAAAAAGGGTGCTATCATGTTATTACAAACAATGCATACTATATAAAACCCGACTTATAATTAAAAGAAGCAGATGAAAGCAAGGTAGCTTTTACTTACAGACTGGCAATGATGAAGACAATCTGACACTATGCCATGTGTTGGGTGTGAGGGGGAATGACTGCTTTCATACGTTGTAGGAGTTCACATTTGGGACATTTTGGCAATGTATATGTAAGTGTATTCTTTTGACTCAGAGATTCTACTTCTGGGAGTTTTTTCTATGGATATACTCATCCATGTACATAGATACATGTACAAGGATGTTCACTGTAGCATTATTATAACAATAAAAAACTGGAATCAACAAAATTGATAATGCACCTGTGATGAATTAACTTGTGTCTTTCCCCCAGTCCATGTGTTGAAGCCCTAACCAGTACATTATAATGTGACTACGTTTGGAAAGAAGACCTTTCAAGAGGTCAAACAAGGTTATAAGGGTGAGGCCCTAAACCAGGGTGAGCACTCTCCTTACAAGAAGAGGAAGAGATACCTGTGGGTACTTGGCCATTCAATGTTCTAAAGACTTTGAACACAAACATTTGCAGCGGTCTTTATTTTCCTGCTTAGATTTTCATAAAAGAAAGAAAACCAAGTCCTAGACAATTAAGACCTAGAAAGGAAAGACATGCCATTTTTGGAGAAATCAAAGTTCATTAGAAAGCATTGATTTTATAAGTGTTTGTTAATATTTAAACTGATAATTTCATACCATAACATAAAATATGATTTAGAAAGGAATACAGAAATACACATGTAAGGAAATGATTTAACAGACACCCTGATTCCAGGGGACTTCATGGTGCTCACGACTATAATAAGGTCATACTGGAATCCAGCTAAATTTATCTTAGAGCGTGAAAACCTGAGATTCTTGAATAATTCAGGAGGTAGCTTCACCTGGTGGTTGAGAGCATGATTTTTGGAGTCAGACTATATTAGTTAGGATCCCAGCAGGAATCAACTGATCATTCAAATACAGGGACTATATACAAGGAGAGACAAAATCCCATGTAACAGCGCAGTACCTTGGAGTTAGCACCAATGTGGCTGTTTCTGCCCCTGGTTTGAGGACCTGAAGGGATGAGAGGGGGAGAGACTGGTTTCTGGAACCCAAGGGAGAGAGTCGTAGAGAATGCCACCTCAAGAAGAGCAGTGATCTTCAGCTGAGGGACACAGACAGCTTGAGGTGACTCCATAGGGGGAAGCCCAGGGAATAAACGCCCCAGCCTTTTTCTCAACCCCGCCCCCCATCTCCTGCCTTGGCTCGCATTGGTTGAAACTGTTGGAGTCCAGAAGGCAAGGACACCCATTTATGCCATTCATAGAAGTCCATGGCCTGGCACAGAGATTCGGTGGAGGGCGGCTCTGAGGGCGAATGAAGAGGTCAACGTGCAGGTCCATCGGAATTTGAGTCTCAGCCTTGCTGTATCTTAGCCAGGTATCTTTTGGTAAGTGGTCAGCTACCATCAGCTTATTTCTCCACATGTAAGATGGGCTGACAAGCCTGTCCTGCAGGGCTGTTGTAAGGATGAAATGAGCTTACTTGTATAATGCCTTTGGTATGATGCTTCACTCCTAGCAAGGATGAATTATTGCTAGCTAATTCATTGTCATCTTTGTTGTCATCGTCTTCAGTGGATTCTCCAAAGATCATATTTTAAACACATGCCTGCTCTGGTCTTTGGGCTGGTTTTTTTTTTGTTTTTGTTTTAAGCAAGTAAACCCCCCCCACAAAAAACAAAAACAAAAACAGGATCTTGCGCTCTGTCTCGGGTTGGAGTGCAATGGTGCAATCATAGCTCCCTGCAGCCTCAAACTCCTGGGCTCAGGCAGTCCTCCCACCTGAGCCTCCCAAGTCTCTGGGATTACTGGTGCACGCCACCATCCCCAGCTAATTTTATTTTACTTTTTAATTTTGTAGAGATGGAGTCTTGGTATGTTGCCCAGGCTGGTCTCTAACTCCTGGTCTCAGGTGATCCTCCCATAGTGCTGAGATTATAGGCATGAACTACCATGCCCGGCCTCCTGCTCTGGTATTTATATTGCAAGGATCTATTGACTGAGACAAAAATTTCTTGGGGGTTGTTTTAACCTCTTGCAGAGGGGAAGCAGCATCTAGTGCTGTCACTTGGCCCAGCATTGTCCCCGGTCAGCTAAATCTCGGAAGACGCGGTTTGTTTCTTATCAGAAACCTGATATTGACAAATGGACAAGATGGTATCACCCACTTGTTTTGTTCTTAATTTTTCATTGTACACAGATACATTACCCATATGTAATAAGAGGGTGATGATGTTAATCTCTGATGTCTGGTAATAACTTCTGGGAAGTCCATGAGGTATCAAATGCCACCATGGTTGGGAAAAGGATGATCACTTGAATATATTAATCGCCAGGATTCTTTTCTGAAAAACTGTGAAAACTTTTTACAGACCTTAACTATGGACAATTCATTTTAAATTTGTTTAGAAATGTGGTGTTTTAAAAATGCCTTTGAAGAAAGCATCTGCGAATCTCATAATAAAACATGAAGTGAGTGGAACATAAAATTTCATTGAATGGGAAGCCGTTAACTTCTCAACAGTGTATTCAGTTTAATTCATGGTAGAAAGACGATGCACGAGAGAATTTCTTTTTTTGGCATATTTTCATTTATAGTCTAGCAATTAAAAAATAGAAAAACAGGGATTTAAAAATTTTATTTTATTTTAAAAGATGTGGGGTACAATTCAGGATTAGGTATATAAGCAATCATAGTACAGGTAAAGTCTGGGCCTCCCTTTAGTTCCTGTTCCTTTGCCTGGATTGAGATCAGGTACCCTTATTAATGTTATATGTTCCCCCCTCCTCCCCTGGCAGTTTCCGGTTACTGCCAATTCCCTTCTTATAGTATTACGGTAAATGTTCAGGGTCCGCTTAGGAGTGAGTACATGTGGTACTCAGTTCTTTGTTTCTGTGATAAATCACTGAGTATTATAGACTCTAAATCCATTCAAGGTGCTGCAAAGTCCATAGTTTTGTTCTTCTTTATGGTTATGTAATATTCCATTGCGTATATGCACCACATTTAGAAAAGGAATTTGTAATCACAGATTTATCAGTAATTATGAACAAAATGACTTCTAGAATAAGACACTTTAACACCAACACTATCACAAATTGCAATCTGACAGTAGGTAGGGGTGGAGTTTTCATAGTTTTGTGCAAACATGAAAATTTAAACTCACTACAACCAGGTTCCCAGGTGTCAGTTTATTTCCTTATTTTAGAGACAGAGTTTCCCTCTGCCACCCAGGCTGAAGTGCAGTGTCACGCAAGATCACAGCTCAGCACAGCCTCAGACTCCTGGCCTCAAGCAATCCTGCCTGACTCGGCCTCTCAAAGTACTGGGATCACAAATGTAAGCAACCGTGCTGGGCCTCAGGTAACAGTTTAAATAGACACATATTAACCGTGAGAGGATTTCTTAGGATAATACGTCTTAATTGTGATTTCTTGGGCTGTAGTTATCTTTATCATAACAACCATTTACCAAAACCTTAATTTTGGAACACGTAACATGAGCCTGTGAACACCGCAGTTTAGCTACTTATTATTTACATTCCAGTTCTCAGTCATAAGCATCAACCTTTCCTGTAGTTCTTTTTAGTGTGATTCTCCCTTCTAATAATAAGAAAATAACCCCACTGGAAGATGATCGATATAGCCAGACAAATTAGATACTTAAGTTTTCTATGTTTTGGAATCAACTCATCAACACATTTTTACCTGTTTATCACTGTAGGAGAGGCTGTCAGAGCACAGAGTCTCAGTCCTGGCCAAGACTGAGCCTGATTCAGCTACTGTAAGAGGTGCCAGGAAATGCCAAGGACAAAGTAGTTCTACTCTAAAGAACAAACTTGATAGCATTTTAGGAACAGAGACCTTGCGGAACGATTGTAAGGCATTCTGATGACCACAAATCCTTTTTGGAATGAAATGCAGCATTGAGAAATAAACTAATACATTATGAAAGAATCTTAGAATTTCTTTGTGCTTGTGAGACATTGATTTCATTACTTCCAAGAGTGTCCAGTGGAGAATGCTGTTTCTAGAATAATTAAAAATCATCACTTAAATTTTGCCATCTTCACACTAATGCAAGCAAAAATCAGCTATGAAATCTGTATTGGAAGCAGCATTTCCAACCTTTCCTTTTTCAGTGATAAACGTGGTGTCTCTACTACTCAGAAGCTGGAATCCATCGGGTTCTGATAGAATGGCTTTCTATCATGAAAACGCGGGGGGACAGGGACTTTACTTGTGGAGTGGAGGCTTAGGATGGAGTTGGGGAGCAGAAAGAGCACGGGGTCTTTAGGATCCTGAAGGGACTGGACTGGCAATGGTGTAAAGATTTTCCTCCCTCCCTGCCTCCCTCCCTCTTTCCCCCTCCCTCTTTCCCTCCCTCACTCCCTCTCCTTTCTCCTCCTCTCTCTCTCACCCTCTCTCTCTCTCTTTCTGTCAGAGTCTCACTCTGTCGCTTAGCCTGGAGTACAGTGGCAGGATCAAGGCTCACTACAACCTCCAACTCCTGGGTTCAGGTGATCCTCCTGCCTCAGACTCCCAAGTAGCTGGGAATACAGGCATGCACCACCATGCCTGGCAATTAAAAAATTTTTTTTTTCAGAGACAAGGTCTTGCTATGTTATCCAGGCTGGTCTCAAGCTCCTAGGCTCAAGCAATACTCCTGACTCAGACTATCAAAGTGCTGGGATTACAGGTGTGAGCCACTGCACTTGGCCCTAGAACTCTTAAGGGATACACCACTTTTTTTTTTCACTCTAAGCAGTTAATGTCAGAATGATTGATATAAGGAAGAAAATAAATATTAGCCAATAAGAGCATGTTTGACTATTGCAGATTTCTTTTTCTAAAACTTCAAAACATTTTTATAACATACTAATTTCATATAATATCAGATTTCATATAAAATCCTATGTCAATCCTTTCCCCCACCCCTCCAATACACACACACACACACACACACACACACACACACACACACACACACATGCACCTTGTGCCAAAGGGGAAATCAGCTTTGTCCTTAGAAATGGTGGTGGTTTGGTTAACTAAAAATTGAACCTTATCCAGTGTCAAAGTACAAATGTTGTGGAAAATCAACTCCAGCAGACCATGGGAGAGATTTCCTAACTTCACCCAGATTTTTTTCTGTAATGGAAATCTATCGTAGTGACTCAGACTCCAGGTTGTAAATTGATTTTGTTCCAAAAGTTCACTTGTAAGCCACCTGTCAGCGCTCCGAACTCATTTTTCCATTTAAGCAATGTTATAATGTTAGTTCTGTTTCTAGACCGGCTCCTAAAAGCTTATTTAACACTTGTGCAATTGACCAATCCTGTTCTAAATTCGCAGATCAGATCATTGGTACTTGAAGGGTCTTCAGAGTTTAGTAAAATCATTCAGTTGACAAAGAATCACAGAGGGTAAGTGACTTACCTAGGGTTATCCAGCAGAGCCCAAACAGGATCCACGTCTCCTGACTTTCAGACCAGCGACTTTTCCACTGTATTATAACTTATGCAACTGGATCACTGTTTTTACCATTTATATTTCTAAAAAGTCACTTCTGAATATGTATATATCACTTTAGCACTTAGAAAATGCTTTTCTGGCTGGGTGCAGTGGCTCACGCCTATAATCCCAGCACTTTGGGAGGCAAAGGCAGGAAGATTGCTTGAGCCCAGGAATTCAAGACCACCCTGGACAACATAGGGAGACCTCATCTCTACCAAAACCAACCAACCAACCAACCAAACAAACAAACAAACATAAAAATTAGCTGAATGTGGTGGCATGGCCTGTACTTCCAGCTACTTAGGAGGCTGAGGCAGGAGCATCACCTGAGCCCAGGAGGTCAGGGCTGCAGTGAGCTGTGATCATGCCACTGCACTCTAGCCTGGGAGACAGAGATTTTGACAGAAAAAGGAAGGAAGGAGAGGAGGGAGGATGGGGAAAATGCTTTCCTTTATATTAGGCGTACAAAATCAAATCTTCACTACAATTTTATGAAGATTATAGAATGGACCTTGTCTCCATTTTAGGGAGACGCCTTACCTCCAAGAGATTAAATCAGTAAACCGTCCATGGCCACCCAGTTAGTAAATGGGAGACGGATTCAAACCCAGCTCTTCTGAGTCTGGGACTTCTGCGCCGACTTTGGTCAGGGTGTGGCCCTTAGGGCGCCACCCTGGGTGTCCCCTGCAGAAAACAGGGCGGCTGGGCTGGTGGGAGGCGGGGTCAGTTTTGCAGATGGGCGGGACCTGCTGGGAGAGGCCTTCCTGAGATGGGGCAGCAGCCCAGAGGAAAGAGGACAGGGAAGAAGAGACAGGGTGTGGAGATTGCTCAGCGCAGGTGGTTCCCAGCACCGTGGTGGGAGGATGGCAGTTAGCGGTTCTGAGTGGTAGGCGACTGCGATCATGGCAGAGCCAGTGTTGTGCGCACTGTTTTTATGTTCCTGTCACTTTTCCTTAGGAACTGCCTACACTGCCAGGCGTGGCTCACGCCTGTAATCCCAGCACTTTGGAAGGCCATGGCAGGAGGATCGCTTGAGTCCAGGAGTTCGAGATGGGCCTGGGCAACATAGTAAGACCTCACTTATACAAAAAATAAATAAATTAGCTGTGTGTGGTGGCACACGCCTGTAGTCCCAATTACTTGGGAGAAAGAGGCGGGAAGATCACTTAAGCCCAGAAGGTTGAGGCTGCAGTTGTGCCCTGGCACTGCAGCCTGGGCAACAGAGTGAGACCCAATTAAAAAAAAAACCCAAATACCATGAAGTTATTTTCCTTTAATAGATCATCTGGCATACAGCTGATGTGGTGTTTTTTTTTTTTTTTAACTGACAATGATTGTACAAATTCATAAGATACCTAGTGATGTTTCAATACATTTAATATATGTTTGATCAGATCAGACAATTAGCGTATCCATCATCTTAAACTTTTATCATTTCTTTGCATTGGGAACATTTGCTATCCTCGTTTGAGCTATTTGAGACCATATAATAAATGTATTATTGTTAACTACAGTCATCCTACAGTGCTACAGAACACTAGAAATTACTAGAATGTTGTGTGGATTAGGCTGTTGTGCCTGGATATAGTTAGGCACTTGTTAAGGATTTAACATAAATCCTTATTGAATTAACCTAGTGGAATTAACCTAAAACTTCTCTTTAAACAGAAAAAATAGTCAGGAAGATGGGTGCCGAGCCAGTCAGACTATGCAAGTCCCTGTGTGAGTAAGTATATGGAAAGTTTTGTGTACGTGCTGGTGAGTGAGTGGGCATGTGAGTGGCTGACTGAATGAAGGCTAAAGAGCTAGTGTCCAGGGCTTTCATGGTGCAGTGGCTGGTGCCACAGCGGCTGGGCTTGGACCCTAGCAATTCCCAGGATGCAGAAGCTGAGCACCATTTTCTTTTTCTTAAATCGGCAAACCTTCCCTGGGAAGAAAATGCTGGGAGAGACTAAGTTGTGCTTGTAAGAGAGTGGCCAGGCCCTGGTGCAACAGCTGGTGCTGCAGCTTCTCTACTTCATCCCTGGCTCTTCCCAAGTGGCAGAAGCTGAGTGTCATTGTTTTTTTTTAAATGGACAAAAGTTCTCCTTTGAAAAAGCGGCAGGGAGAAACTATTGTCCCAGGCTCTCCCTCACCATTGAAGCAGAGGAGACTGCCAGCTCCTGGCTTTGCCTCACCACTTCAGCATCTGGCAGGGCTCTGGCAGGGCCTGCGGAGGGAGTCCAGAGGCAAGTTCCCAGGGAAGAGGAGAAGAGAGGCACCCCACCACCATCTGGAAGGTGGCACAGGGAAGTGCTCCGACTTGCTCATCATAAGACTCAGTCTCTGTGACTGGCAGATCAACTACTCAGGCCCAAAGGGAATATCCTGAGAGCACAAACTTCAGAGGGACCTGATGAGTGTTGAGTTCCAGGCACCCCAACCCCTACTCTGATCTGGCCGTGGGACAAAAGGTGTGGCCAGAAAAGGATGAGGAAGAACTCCAAAGAGACAAGTGATGAGTCCTTCCTCCCCAGCAATCCTCTGAATGTCAGACCTACACAGCTGAGCCACAACTGAGAGGGGCAAACCTAGGTGGAGTCTGGACGTCAGTCGCAATAGGAGAACTCCATTCCAGGATAGGCCTGGCTGGGGCACCCCCGGTGAGAGTGCATACCTGGGGAAGAGACAATCCCACCAGAGGAGATCTCCTTGACCCTATGAGAGTAGAAGGGGAGGATTACAGCCCACCCACCTCCACTGCCCCTATTTCTTCCCTGCTTCATTCTCTGAGGAGAGAGTGAAAGAGGTGGCTCTGCAGGAGAGACCTGATTAGAGGAACAACTACAGAGCCTGCAACAAGAGGGCAGGGTTTTAAAACATTTTTTCAATTATTTTTTAATTTTTTTGACTGTTAGTTCATCTATTTTTGAAATATTTTTCCTTTGTGCATGAATGTGTATGTGAGGGTTTGATCTGCCTCCCCCTCCAATTTTTTTCTTTTCTTTTTCTGTTTCTTTCTTCTCTTATTTGTGATTTTCTGTTTATGTGTGTATGTGAATGATTGAGTATTCATCTTTCAATTTTGTTGTTGGTAGTGGTTTTTGCTCTTCTGTTTTTCTGGGTTTTTTAATATTCATTTTGTATAGTTTAAGGTGTGTGTCAATATATGTATGAGGGTTCAACCTGAATCCCTCCCTTTTAAAAAAATTTTCCTCCAGTCTTTCTGTTTTTCTTCTCTATTCACTTTGTGCTAGGCATGTGAGTGTGTGTGTGTGTTTAGTTTTCTTGGGATTTTTTGTTGTTGTTTGTTTTGTTTTGCTTTGTTGTTATTCCAGTTTGTTTTGGGGTGTGTGTGTGTATGTGTTCAATTGCTTTTGCATTGGTTTCTGCTTTGCATCATCATATAGAGTGGTGGTGGGGAGTGGGTCTCAAGGAGAATATACCACAATAAGTGAACATTTTAATTTGCAAGTAGTTTCTAATTCCTAGCACCACATCCCCTACTTTATTCGAATTTCAAAAACTACAAGAGACAGCCAAGCTTCCCAACCACCATTCTATTTCAAAATAGAACACATCCGGATCCCGGATCAGGGAAGAATAGAGAACTGAGCAAGCATCAGAAGGGAAAACCTCTCCCACTGACACTGAAAAATAGAACTAAAGAGAAAAAACAAGAGATCTGTCACAAATGAGGAAAAACCAAAGGAAGGTCTCAGGCAATTTCAAGTGTGCCAAAGACAAAACTCCTGAAAAATCGGACCTTGGTTCCTAAACAATGGAAGTCACCAACAACTGTTCCCAGAATACAACAGGGATTAGGGAATAGATGAAGTAAATAAGACTCAAGAAAGACAAGATGCAACACTGAAAGAACTTTTAACAGAGATTTTGCCAATAAAAAATTTCATCCAGGAAATAAATAACAAGATGACAAGCATGGAAAGCAGAATTAATCTAGCTGAAGAAAGAATCTCAGAACTTGAAGACCAGAACATGGAATTAACCCGATCTTAACATAGAAAGAAGACTCAGAAAGAAAGAACAAAGCCTACAAGAGATGTGCGATTATATCAAGAGGCCTAACCTATGCCTGATTGGTATCCCAGAAGAGGAAAGGGAAACGGAGAACATTTTGGAGCAAGTATTCCAGGAGGTAATCCAAGAAAACTTTCCCCAGCTCATCAGAGATATGACCAGCCAAGCAAAAGAGATACAGAGAACCCCTATAAGACATAAAAATGAGAAGACCAGCCCCTAGACACAGATTAATGCATCTATGCAAAGAAGTCACAAAAGAAAAAAATCCTAAAGACAGCAAGAGAGAAAGGTCAGACTACCTACCGGGGAAAACCAATCAGAATAGCAGCAGACCTATCAGCAGAAACACTACAAGCAAGAAGGGACTGGAGCCCTATATTCAAAGTCCTCAAAGAAAACAATTTCAACCAAGAATTTCCTATCCGGCCAAGCTCAGCTTCATCAGTGATGGAGAATTAAAATCCTTCCAAGACATCCAATCTCTAAGAGATTATGCAGCTTCCAGACCAGTTCTATAGGAGACATTTAAAAAGATATTAAGCACAGAAGAAAGAAAAAAAAGAATGACCACACACTTCCCAAGGGAATAGCAGAGCACAGAATCAACAGAGAATATAGCGCAACAAGAAACTTGAAAACACACACATACATTAACCCCAAAGCCAAAAGAAAACAAGCAAAGAAAAAACTTTATAAAAGCCTCATGACAGGGAGAAACAATCACATTTCAATAATCAGTCTGAATGTGAATAGACTAAATGCACCACTGAAAAGACACAGAATGGCAAACTGGATAAGAAACCATGACCCAATTATTTGCTGCATCTAGGAGACTCATCTCACCACAAGGGACGCACACAGACTCAAAGTTAAATGATGGAAAATGAATTTCTAGGCAAATGGATCACAAAAGAAGACAGGAATTGTGATCTTAATATCAAACAAAACAACCTTTAAGCTATCAAAAATTAAAAAAAGATGCAAAAGGATACTACATAATGGTAAGTGGTGCAATCCATCAACAAGAAATATCCATCCTACACATATATGCACCCAACACAGGAGCACCAGCAACTAATAAATAAACTAAAAAAAGATATTGCCTATAATACTATTGTAGCAGGGGACTTGAATACCCCACTAACAGCCCTAGATAGATCATTGAGGCAAAAAATCAATAAGGAGATCCAGAACCTAAACTTGACACTCAACCAAATGGACTTAATAGATACCTATAGATTATTCCACCCAACACTCACAGAGTATACATTCTACTCATCACCACATGGAACATACTCCAAGATCGAGCACATCCTTGGCCATAAAATGAAGCATAAGCAAATTCCTAAGGTTGAAATCTTGCCATGCACATTCTCAGACAACAGTGGAATAAAAATAAATATCAACACCAACAACGTTTCCCCAAAACCCACAAAGACATGGACACTAAACAGCATGATGCTGAACAACTACTGGGTCAACATTGAAATCAAAGCAGAAATTAAAGATTCTTGGAAAAAAATGAAAATGAAGAAACATCTTACCAAAACCTCTGGGATGCCATGAAATCAGTTCTAAGAGGGGAATTTATATCTCTTTGAGCACACATCAAGAAAACAGAAAGATCACAAGTGGAGAGCCTAATAAATCATCTAAGGGAACTGAAAAAAGACCACCAGAACCCCACCTTTAGCAGAAGAATACAAATCACTAAAATAAGAGCCCAAATACAGGACATAGAAGACGAAAATATCATAGAAAACATCAACAAAACAAAAAGCTCCTTCTTTGAAAGAATTAACAAGATTGATGGACCCCTAGCCAGAATGACCAAGAAAAAAACCTAAATGAACACAATCAGAAATACAAAAGATCAAATCACAACTGACCCCGAAGAAATACAAAAGATTATCAGAGATTACTGTATGGAAACAAACTTGATAACCTAAATGAAATGGAGGACTTTCTGACATCACACAACCTCCCCAGGTTGAAACAAGAAGACATCGAGACACTAAATAGACCACTAACAACCCAGGAAAATTGACTCTGTCATAAGAAAACTACCTACAAAAAAAGCCCTGGACTGGATGGATTTCCAGCAGAATTCTACAAAACATACAAGGAGGAGCTGATACCAATCCTTCTGAAAGTATTCCAGGCAATTGAGAAAGAGAGAATTCTCTCCAAATCATTTTACAAAGCTAACATCACACTGATACCCAAACCAGGTAAAGATCCAACAAAAAAAGAGAACTACAGGCCAATATCCCTTATGAACATAGATGCAAAAATTCTCAACAAGATTCTAGCTAATTGGATCCAAAAACACATCTCAGAAATCATCCACCATGACCAAGTAGGCTTCATCCCCAGGATGCAGGGCTGGTTCAACATTCGCAAGACCATAAGTGTCATTAAATACATCAACAGATGTAAAAACAAGAACCACATGATTATATCATTAGATGCAGAAAAAGTTTTTGATAAAATCCAGCATTCCTTCTTGCTAAAAACCCTCAAACACCTAGGTATAGAAGGAACATACCTCAAAATAGTAAGTGCCATCTATGATAAACCCACAGTTAACATATTGCTAAATGGATAGAAACTGGAAACATTTCCCCTGAAAACTGGAACAAGACAAGGCTGCCCACTCTCACCCCCCTTGTTCAATATTGTGTTGGAAGTGCTAGTTTGGGCAATTAGACAAGAGAAGGAAATCAGGAGTATCCAAATAGGAAAAGGGGAAGTCAAGTTTGCTGATGATATGATTCCATACCTTGAAAATCCAAGAGATTCTGTCAAAAATCTACTTGCAATGATAAAGGGCTTTGGCAAAGTCTCAGAGTACAAAATAAATGTGCAAAAGACAGTTGCATTCCTATACACCAAGAACAAGCAGGCAGAGTCCCAAATTAAAAGCACAATCCCATTCACAATAGTCAAAAAAAAAAAAAAAGAAAGAAAGAAAGAAAGAAAGATCTTGGCATCTTCCTAACCAGAGAAGTGAAAGATTTACAATGAGAATTACAAAACACTGCTCAAAGAAATACAAGAAGATACAACAAATGGAAAAATATTCCATGCTCAGGGATAAGAAGAGTCAACATTGTTAAAATGTCCATCCTACCAAAGGCAATCTACAGATTCAACGCAATAACCATTAAGTTACCAACATCATTCTTCTCAGACCTGGAAATGACAATGTAGAAATTCATATGGAAACATAAACGACCACGAGTAGCCAAAACAATCCTTAGTAAAAGAAACAAAGCAAGAGGTATCACACTTCCAGACTTCAAACTTTACTATAAGGCTACCGGAATCAAAACAGCCTGGTGTTGGTTCAAGAACAGGTACATAGACCAATGGAACAGGATAGAGATTCCGGAAGCAAAGCCTCAATTTCTCAACCAACTCATCTTTGACAAAGCCTCCAACAACAACCACTGGGGAAAGGAGAACCTATTCAGTAAATGGTACTGGGAAAACTGGCTAGCCACATGCAGAAGATTGAAACAGGACCCCTACCTATCACCATACACAAAAATTAACTCTAAATGGATCAAAGACCTAAATGTAAAACCTCAAACTAGAAGAATCTTAGAAAATACAAGAGACACCCTTATGGAAGTTGGAATTGGCAACAAATTCTTATTCAGAACCCTAAAGGCCAATACCTTAAGAAATAAGATAGACAAGTGGGACCTCATGAAACTAAGAACCTTCTGCAAAGCAAAAGAAACTATCAAGAGAGCAGGGAGACAGTCCACAGAATGGGAAAAAATATTTGCCAACTGTGTATCTGACAAAGGCCTAACAACTAGGATCTACAAGGAACTCAAACACACTGAAAGTAAAAAAATAAACAGCCCCATTAAAAAGTGAGCAAAACACATGAATAGACGCTTCTCAAAAGAAGATATACGGGCAGCCGACAGACACATGAAAAAGTGCTCAGCCTCACTCATCATCAGAGAAATGCAAATCAAAACCACATTGAGATTACCACCTAACCCCAGTAAGAATGGCTATCATTAATAAAACAAACAGCTGATGCTGGCGAGGATGCGGAGAAAAAGGAATTCTTCTACACTGCTGGTGGGAATGCAAACTAGTGCAACCTCTCTGGAAGACAGTGTAGCAATTTCTGAAAGAACTTGAAATTGACTTTCCATATGACCTAGCAATTCTCCTATTGGGAATATACCCAGAGGAGCTCAAATCATTCTATAAAAAATATAACTGCACATGTATGTTTGTTGCAGTTCTATTCACAATAGCAAAAACATGGAACCAACCATGTTCCGTTGAAGTGGGACTGGATAAAAAAAATGTGGTACATATACACAATGGAATATTATGCAGCCATAAAGAAAGACAAACATGTGAACTTTGCAGCAACTTGGATGGATTTGGAGTCGATTATATTCCGTGATCTATCACAGAAACAAAGAACAGAGTATGGTTGAACATTTCTTCATGTGTCTGTTGGCCGCTCATATGTCTTCTTTTGAGAAGTGTCCATATCTTTTGCTCACTTTGTAATGGGGCTGTTTGTTTTTTCTTTCAGCACGTTTGAGTTCCTTGTAGAGCTAAGCTGTTAGGCCTTTGTCAGACATGGAGTTGGCAAATACTTTTTCCCAGTCTGTGGATGGTCTCCCTGCTCTCTTGATGGTTTCTTTGCCTTTGCAGAAGCTTCTCAGTTTAATGAGGTCCCATTTGTCTATCTTATCTCTTATGGCCCATGCGTTTCAGGTTTTGTTCAGGAATTGGATGCCAGTTCCAATTTCCATGAGGGTGTGTCCTGCATTTTCTAAGGTTCTTATGGTTTGACAGGGAGGGAAAGGGAGTTGGGATTAATGGTAGTCAATATCTTTCTGGGGATGGGGGAACACCCCTTATCATCAAGGGTGGCTGAACAATGCATACTTGTATACCTAACCCTTAACTGTACCCCACAATTTTAAAATAAAAAATATGTTAAAAAAAAGAACAGAGTACCATGTGTTCTCACTCATAAGAACTCATTATAAACAATTATAATACTGTAAGAGAGTGATTAGCAGTAGTGGGAAACTGTCAGGGGAGGGGGTGGCAATTGAGGGAAACTGCTAGGTACCTGCATAATCAACGTTTGTATGCCTGACACTGTATTGCATCCCGCATCTTTATAATAAAAAATAATAATAAATAAACAGAAGAAATAGCTACACAATACCTTCATTAAAAAACCAATCTCCATTTAAACACAATTGGGCAATATAAACTCATATATTTACTAAGTCTCTTTCTACAGCTTTATGGGTTTTAGCCTCTACCCTTGTAGAAAGAAATGTTTATCTATAAAAAGGAACTTATTGAGTCTGGAAGAAAAACTGATTTTAGCTGCAGGTTTAGAAAGGATAACGCCTGTAATCTCAGCAATTTGAGAGGCCGAGGCAGGAGGATTGCTTGAACCCAGAATTCCAGACCCAGCCACAGGCAACATAGTGAGAACACGTCTCTGAAAAAATAAAAAATTAGCCAGGTGTGGTGGTGTGTGCCTGTGGTCGCAGCTCCTCAGGAGGCTGAGGTGGAAGAATTGCCTGAGGCCAGGAGTTTGAGCATGCGGTGAGCCGTGATTGTGTCAATGCCCTCCAGCCTGGGCAACAGAGTGAGACCCTGACTCAAAAAAATAAATAAACAAATAAAACATTGTCTGCATATTGCCTGCATATTGTGAATGTGGTTTTTAAAATTCCGAGAGAGAGAGAGAGAGAGAGAGAGAGAGAGAGAGAGAGAGAGAGAGAAAGAGAGAGAGAGAGAGAAAGAGAGAGAGAGAGAGAGAGAGAGAGAGAGAGAGAGAGAGAGAGAGAACAAAACACTGGCAACAGTGCACCTTTGGATGTTGACACTGATGTGAAGTGATGCGCTCATGCAGCATCACTTGGGCTAAGAATGTAGTCGGGTGTGTGTGGGTTTGCTTGTGAAGATTCCTCCTGCTTGTTTGGTAGTAAAGATGGAGTCGGATTCCTATCTGCAGCCTGGTGGACTAAGAACGGAAGAAATAAAATCTCTAACAGTGGCCTGCGGTCTGGAGGCTCACCGCAGAATCGAAGACTGTTTCAGAACACCATCATGTTTCAGTGCCACATGCCACATTTCTAAGCATTATGTCATGTTGGAATTTAATGCGCATTCCTCCATGCTTAATTTTCATTGGGAGGGGTCTGTGTGCTCACTGATGCTTTTAATTTATTACCCCGCTATTGCGAAACGTATCACTCCAAGTTGCCAATCCTGTTAATGTCAGGAAAGGGAGGAAGAACCCACATGGCCAGGCATGGAACTAATTTACAAAATGCCTAGAAGGCTGTGTCTGCCTCCTCCTTTATGCCGTTTGTTTCACCTCACCATGTTTTGTCCCTCTCTTTTCTTTAATTTTCCTTGTTCTATACTCCTTTTGTTTCCTCTAACTCTCCATCTCCAGATTTCCCCTGTCTCCTGCCTATTTTTATGCCTTTTTTCTTTAGATAATAATCTCCCTCCCACTCTGTTCTGTTCTTATTCTTCCAGCCTCAGAATTCTCTCCCATTCCCTTTCAGAACTCGATCTCACTTACCACCTACTCACCTACTGTCCTTGACTGATTTACTTTTCATTCTTTGTCCATAATGTTTCCTGAATGTAGTGTTCCTTATTTTTAATTCTTGGATTGTAAGAAAGAGTGTCTGGTTCTAAACTTCTAGGCTATAGTCTGAGATACTATTTAGGAACAGGAGATATTTTTGTCTAGGGTTACTGAATCTCAAAGACACTGAATAAAAGGTAGTATATGAATCCAAAATATCTGACCCATTTGTGATATTAGTCTTGCTAATAATAATTTTATTTGATGAGTTATGCTTTCCTAGCAGATTTTCTAACTTGGTTATATACTTGTTCAAGCACATGTAATGGTTTCCAGTGGGAAAGGCAGCACAATAGTGTGGAAAAAACATGGACTTTTGATCAAGCAGATGTAAATTCGAGTCTGGGATCTACCCCTAATGAGCACAGTAACATGGCAAATTATTGACATCATTTGTTGATTTTTTAAACACTTTTTTGAGTTGAGGCTTCACTCTGTCACCCAGGTTGGCATGTAGTGGCTTGATCACAGCTCACTGCAGTCTTGAACTTCTGGGCTCAAGCAATCCTCCTGCCTCAGCCTTCCGAGTAGGTGGGTCTATAGCTGTGTGCCACCAGGCCTGGCTTATTTGTTTATTTATTTAGTAGAGATAAGGTCTTGCTGTGTTGCCTAGGCTGGTCTTGAACTCCTGGGCTAAAGCAATCCTCCTGCCTTGGCCTCGCAATGTGTTGGCATTATAGGTGTGAACCAATGCATCCAGTCTGATTTATTTTTTATGAAGTATCTCAAAGCTCACAGAGACATATATATTAGAATATTTTCTTAGCAGCGTCAAATTTTATCATTTTGTCATATCAATTTCAGATCTCTTTTTTGTTAAGGATGAAAATATTATAGCAATTATTATTATTGTTGCTATTATTATCATTATTCCACATAAGAGAGCATTTATTTACAGGCTCCAGGGATGATGGCCTGATGTCTTTGGGAGTCATTTTTCAGCTGAGTATCAAAAGTACAGAACAAGCAGCAGTGACTGCAAGGAAGTCACACACTGTCTCTCACTGTTAGGATAGTCATTGCACACATCCACATAGAAATTATTTAATTGCTCTGATTTAGAGTATCTTCTTCTCTGAAATTGGTCTAGTCATACCCATATCCCAGAGTATGAAAATTAATCAAGATGACATAGCTAACGTGTCTGGAAAGTGCTTAAAAACATAGTTTCTTCCCTTCTTATGTAGAGCATGATGAATAAATCATTTTAGTGGCCTTTTAGTCTCCATATGCATTTTTAAAAAGGATATAGAACATAAATTTGCTGACTATAGATAGCCCCTAACTTGATTTTGTTTTTATAAAAATAAAGATGACTTTTCTACCACTGATTTAGAAACATAAGCCAAAATGTAATATTCCCTGAAACTAAATTTTTAAATGCTACATATTTATGAGCATTTAAATTTTCAAGCACCACCTAGCTCCTCGATAAATGCATTTTGAAAATAATACTTTTCAGTCACTTGACTATTTGACTGTAAAAAAATAAAAGAGGTACTTTTCCTGGCACATGAGGGTTGGAACTCTTTCTAAGTGAGTTTTCCAGATGCTGGGATAGGAAGTGTTTCCTTTGGTAGCTGATTCTGCTGCTGCAGCAGCTGCCCTAAAATAAACTGTTGTCCAGGCCAATGAGCAAATTATGTCCCAGGTGGGGAGAGGCTAGCACATCAGGGAGCTATGACTGCTAGGGAATCTGGGAGCCATGGACATCTGAACCTCACCAAGCAGCACAAGCCTGTCATTTATTCATATTTATTAAGTGCCTACTAAGTGCCAGATACTATTCTATTTCCTCGGGATACAGAAGTAGACCAACAATCAAAACCCCCTCTTGTCTGGATGGGGTCATTGGTTCATGCCTATAATTCCAGCACTTTGGGAGGCTGAAGAGGGAGGACCATTTGTGCCCAGGAGTTCAAGACCCCTGCCTCTAAAAAAAAGTCCTTTTTGTCATGGAACTTACATTCAGGGGGGTGTTGAGGCCAAAGGGATAATAAATAAAAGAAAAGTTAATGTACAGTATGTTAGAAGGCATAACATAAGTGCTAAGGAGGAATAAAAAGAAGGAGCAGGGGTTAGGAAGTGTTGAGTGGGGGCATAGTTTACAAAAGCTATGGGTTAATTTGTTCCTTCATCGATTCAACAGATATTTGTTGAACAAATGTTTCCTTTGGTCAGTACAGTAACACTTGGCCTAAAATCCAAAATGATGGGGAGACTCCTGAAGATGGCGACAGCATAGGTGGATCTGTGAGACTCTCCGAACGTGAGTTCCCAAAATGACTCTTACTTTTCTTCCTGCAGCCTCCCGCCCACTGCCGGTCACATTGATACGAGGCCCGGAGACCTTTGGTCCCACGCAGGGCTAGATGTTGTGGCCCGGCTGTGGCTGCTCCACTATATGTAACTCTGGCCGGCTAGGGAATCCTGAATCCCAATCCCAGCTCCCTCCCTGGCTACATCGTTATGACCAGCACCCAGTACCAAGCTGCTGGTCACCCAGGGAGCCTCCGGGCACCCCTCAAAGATACCGTTCCCATTTCTGGCTGAAGTGCCCTGTGAGGGACCCAGAGCCACCACCTGTCCTCTGAAGCTTTGGAGATCAGGAACCCTGGGCCCACCTTGGCTGAGGCACTCAGTGTGCAACTGCAAGCTTGTGTAAGGGAGCTTGTGTAAGGTGCTGATCAGAGCCTTCCAGCTACAGAGGAGGGAACCCTCAACCCTCTCCTCCACCCCAGCCTACTGGTGGCACCCTGGATCCAGCACCCAGCTGTGAAGCTGGTCCCACCTAGAGACCCACATGAGCATCCCTAAAAGTGAAAGTAAAACTACCACCTCCGCCATTTTCAAGGCAGATTTGCATTGCCCCGCCCACCTACCAGAGCCTCCACCTCGGTTCCCACAGTGATGTCGTTAAACAGAAAACAAAGCCCCTCCCCTATGCTGAACAGAGATAAGTCACAGATCTCCCAGGCAGCAGGTTAGCTGCCTGCAACAAAAACAGAGGGGAAGAGACTGCAGATTAGAGCTCAAGGGACTTTAGTCACTAGGGGATGAGAGAAAAATCTACACAAATGAAGAAAAACCAAAAGAAGAATATGGGTCTCTCCCAGACTCCTGGGAGGGCAGACATTGAGAAAACTGACTTAGGAATGCAAACAATGAAGAGCCCCCAGAATGACTGGTCTCAAACTACAAACCTAGATATCAAGACATTAATGGAGAGATTAAAAAGAATTGAGGAGACTAAAGAAGAAACTAGAAAGGAGCTGATATCTGAAAGAATAGTAATAAAGAATACTGTGAATGAAATAAATAACAAACTGATAAGCATGGAAAACAGAATTACCCAAGCAGAAGAAAGAATCTCAGAGCTTGAGGACCAAAATATAGAACTAACCCAAACTCTCAAAAACACAGAAAACAAGCTCAAAAAGACAGAAAAAAACCTTCAAGAGATGAGTGATTACCTCAAGAGACAGAACCTAAGAGTAATTGGCCTTCCTGAGGCAGAAAGAGAGACAGAGACCACACTGGAACAAAACTTCTAAGAGATCATTCAAGAAAACTTCCCTTATCTAATCAATGATGCAAAAATTCAAACACAAGAGATTCAGAGAACCCCTACAAGACAACAAATGAGAAAACCAACTCCTAGACACATAATAATTCACCTAAATAAAGAAGGCATAAAAGAAAAAATCCTACAGGCAGCAAGAGAAAAAGGCCAGATCACCTACCAGGAAAAACCAACTAGAATAGCAGCAGATTTAGCTACAGAAACCCTGCAGGCTAGGAGAGCTTGGACCCCTATCTTCAAAATCCTAAAAGATAAACAATTTCAACCAAGAATAACCTACCCAGCCAGATTAAGCTTCATCAGTGAAGGAGAATAAAAATCTTTCCCAGATATCCAATCCCTAAGAACTTATGCTGCCACCAAACCACCTCTACATGAAACACTCAAGCAAGTACTAAACACAGAAGAAAAGGGGAAAAAAAGAACAACATTCTTCACAAGAGTACAGGAAAAAGAATAAAATACACATGAACCAACCCCCAAAACAAAAGAAAGACAATAAACCAAGTGGAAGAACAACTCTATAAGAATTCTATGATAGGGATGAACTCTCACATTTCAATAATTAGCCTGAATGTGAATGGACTAAATGCACCACTGAAAAGACATAGAATGGCAAAATGGATAAAATATCACCAGGCAACAATATACTGCCTTCAAGAGACCCATCTCACTAGAAAGGACATGCACAGACTCAAAGTAAGAGGATGGGAAACAAATTATTAGGTGAATGGAACACAAAAGAAAGGAGGAGTCGTGATCCTAATTTCAGACAAAATACCATTTAAGCTATCAAAAATTAAAAAAGATACAGAGGGCCACTACATAATGATAAAAGGTTCACTCCATCAACAAGAAATATCTATCCTAAACATATATGCACCTAACATGGATGCACCAACTTTTATAAAGCAACTCCTAGGAAAACTAAAGAAAGATATTGACTCTAACACTATCATAACTGGGGACTTTAATATCCCACTCACAACCCTAGACAGATCATTGGGACAAAAAATCAGCAATGAGATCTGGAACCTAAATGTGATTCTGGACCAAATGAACTTAATTGATACATACAGAACACTCCATCCAAAGTCCAGAGAATACACATTCTACTCATCACTGCGTGGAACGTATTCCAAGATCGACCACATAATTGGCCATAAATCAAGCATAAGGAAATTTAAAAGGACCAAAATTCTACCATGCGCATTCTTGGACCACAGTGGAATAAAAATAAACATTAACACCACCAAGGTCCCCCCAAAACCCACAAAGACATGGTCACTAAACAGCATGATGCTAAACAACTCCTGGGTCAAAGATGAAATCAAAACGGAGATCAAAAGATACCTGGAAACAAATGAAAATGAAAAAACATCTTACCAAAATCTCTGGGATGCCTTAAAAGCTGTAGGAAGAGGGGAACTTATATCCCTACAAAACACATGAAGAAAATGGAAGGAGCACAAATTAACAGCCTAACAAGCCACCTAAGGAAGCTGGAAAAGCAAGACCACAAAAACCCTAATTTCAACAGAAGAATCCAGATCACCAAAGTAAAAGCCCAAATCCAGGACATAGAAGACAAAAAGACAATACAAAAAAATCAATGAAACGAAAAGCTGGTTCTTCAAAAGGATAAACAAGATCGATGGTCCCCTAGCTAGACTGACCAAGAAAAAGAAAGAAAAAACCCAAATAAGCACAATCAGAAACACAAAAGATGAAGTCACATCTGACCCTGAAGAAATACAAAAGATTATTAGAGACTACTACGTACACTTGTATGGAAACAAACTTGAAAACCTCAAGGAAATGGAGGACTATCTGTCATCACACAACCTACCTGGGTTGAAACAAGAAGAAATTGAGACCCTAAATAGACAAATAACAATCAAGGAAACTGACTATGTAATAAGAAAACTACCTACAAAAAAAAAAAGCCCTGGACCAGATGGCTTTCCAGAAGAATTCTATAAGACATTTAAGGAGGAACTGATTCCAATCCTACTGAAGCTGTTTCAGGTGATTGAGAAAGATGGAACTCTCCCCAAATCATTTTATGAAGCTAACATCACATTGATACCCAAGCCAGGTAAAGATCCAACAAAGAAAGAGGGCCAATATCTTTGATGAACATAGATGCTAAAACTCTCAACAAGATCCTAGCAAGCCGGATTCAACAACACATCTCAAAAATCATCCATTATGACCAAGTAGGCTTCATCCCTGGGATGCAAGCCTGGTTCAACATTCGTAAAACAATAAATGTAATTAAATACATCAACAGATGTCAAAACAAAAACCACATGATTATATCATTAGATGCAGAAAAAGCTTTTGATAAAATCCAGCACCCCTCCTTGATAAAAACCCTTGGACATCTAGGCATACAGGAAACATATCTCAAAGTAGTAAAAGCCATCTACGAGTAATGCACAGCCAGCATACTCCTAAACGGACAAAAATTGGAACCATTTCCCCTGAAAACTGGAACAAGACAAAGATGCCCACTCTCACCCCTCCTGTTCAATATAGTATTGGAAGTCCTGGCTAGAGTAATCAGAGAAGAGAAGGCAGTCAGGGGTATCCAAATAGGAAAAGAGGAAGTCAAATTATCTCTCTTTGCAGATGACATGATCGTGTACCTTGAAAACCCAAAAGAATCTGTCAAAAACCTCCTTACACTGATAAAGGCCTTCGGCAAAGTCTCAGGATATAAAATAAATGTGCAAAAGACAATCGCATTTCTTTACACCAATAATAAACAAACAGAAACCCAAATAAGAAGCACAATTCCATTCAAAATCACCACCAAAAAATGAAATACCTTGGCATCTTCCTAACCAGAGACGTGAAAGACCTTTACAATGAAAACTACAAAACTCTGCTCAAAGAAATCAAAGATGACAAAAACAAGTGGAAAAATATCCCATGCTCATGAATTGGAAGAATCAACATTGAAGATGTCCATCTTACGTAAGGCAATCTACAGATTCAATGCAATACCCATCAAATTACCAGCAACATTCTTCTCAGACCTAGAAAAAACAACACAGGAATTCATATGGAAACACAAACGACCAAGAATAGCCAGAACCATCCTCAGCAAAAAAACAAAACAAAACAAAACAAAAAAACACAAAGCAAGTGGTATCACATTACCAGACTTCAAACTTTACTATAAAGCTACAATCATCAAAACAGCTTGGTATTGGTATAGGAACAGGCATATAGATCAATGGAATAGAATTGAGATCCCAGAAGCAAAACCTCAATTTCTCAACCAACTCATCTTCGACAAAGCCTCCACCACCTATCACTGGGGAGAGGAGAACCTATTCAGTAAATGGTGCTGGAAAAACTGGCTGACCACATGCAGAAGATTGAAACAGGATCCCTATATATCCCCATACACAAAAATTAACTCCAAATGGATCAGAGACCTAAATGTAAAACCTCAAACCATAAGAACCTTAGAAAATGAAGGACATACCCTCATGGAAATCGGAACTGGCATCCAATTCCTGAACAAAACTCGAAACCCACAGGCCATAAGCGATAAGATAGACAAGTGGGACCTCATTAAACTGACAAGCTTTTGCAAAGCCAAAGAAACCATCAAGAGAGCAGGGAGACAGCCTGCAGACTGGGAAAAAGTATTTGCCAATTCCAGGTCTGACAAAGGCTTAATATCTTGGATCTACAAGGAACTCAAACATGCTGAAAAGAAAAAAACTTACAATCCCATTATAAAATGGGCAAAAGATATGAACAGACACTTCACAAAGGAAGACATCCGAGCAGCCAACAGACACATGAAGAAATGCTCAACCTCACTAATCATCAGGGAGATGCAAATCAAAACCACACTGAGATACCACCTAACTCCAGTCAGAATGGCAATTATCAATAGCTCAGAAAATAGTTATTGGAGAGGGTGTGGTGAAAAGAGAACACTTCTACACTGTTGATGGGAGTGTAAACTAGTGCAACCTCTGTGGAAAGCAGTGTGGCAATTCCTAAAAGCTCTAAACATCAACCTCCCATGTGACCCTGCAATCCCCCTACTGGGAATATACCCTGAAGAACTCAAAACACTCTATAAAAAAGATACCTGCACACGAATGTTTATTGCAGCATTGTTCACAATAGCAAGAACCTGGAACCAACCATGCTGTCCATCAAAAGAGGACTGGATTTTAAAAATGTGGTGCATATACATGATGGAATACTATGCAGCCATAAAAAAGAACAAAATCATGAATTTCGCAGCACCCTGGATGGAGCTAGAGTCTATAATACTGAGTGACCTCTCACAGAAACAAAGATCTGAGTATCACATATTCTCACTCATATAGTGGACCTTGATCATCCAACGCACTACCATAAGAAAATGACTGACAGTGGTGGGAAACTATGGGGGAAGGATGGGACTAATGGTAGTAAACATCTGTCTGGGGATGGGGAGACACCTGTTATCAACAAGAGGGCCTGAATGAAGCATAATTGTATACCCAACCCTTAACTGTACCCCACAATATCAAAATAAAAAATATTGATGAAATAATAAAAAAAAAAAATCCAAAATGACTTCTGGTCCAGTGGACCAGCCTAGTCTGGCAGGGTATTATTGAGGTATGTCGGGAAGGCAGGAGAGAGGGCAGCGCAACACTTCCCTGAGTCCCCAAAGGAGTCAGGAAAAGGTGTCTTGGAAGAGGCAACAGTGTTGAGTGGAGACAAAGGGTTGGAATGTACAGGACATGATGGCAAATTGGGAGTGATGGAGGTGAGGAGTCGTGGACAAGGCCTGGTTCCTGCTTGGCCAGCTCTTGGAGGTGGTTCTGTTCCTCCAAATCAGAGTCAGGGAAGGCAGGAGGAGCACAATGGTTTGAAGGACGCTGATGAGCTCGTCCGAATGCCTTTGCGAGTCAGGGAGAAGTCAGATAGATGAGCTCACAGCAGAGGGGTCCAGCAGAGAGAAGCCCAGCGGTGCAGTGGAAGGGGCTTAGGCACGCTGCCCTGGGTACATTGTGCTCATAGGCAGTCCCGTATCTAGCAGAATGATCTTAGAAACACAAAGCAGGAAGGATCTCACAAACTGCCAGATGCTCTTTTTTACATAGGATAGCTTCGGATCTTCCAATCCCTGCTATTTGTTCCCTCCCTGAGGGTTTATACCCCAGGCTTTAAGATTAATCTTTAGCTGGGCTCGGTGGCTCAGCCTGTAATCCCGCGCCTTTGGGAGGCTGAGGTGAGTGGATTGCCTGAGCCCGCGGGTTCGAGACCCACCTGGGCAGTAAGACCTCATCTCTACAATAAATAATAATAATAAAAAATCAGCTGGGTGTGGTAGTGCACGCCTGTAGTTCCAGCTACTTGGAAGGCTGAGGCAGGAGGATCGCCGGAGCCCAGCAGGTCTAGGCTGCGGTGGCCGGGAGCGGCCACTGCACTTCAGTCTGGGTGACAGAGTGAGACTCTAACTCAAAAAAAAAAAAAAAAAAAGATTAATCTTTGGGGAAAATTAGGGAACCCTTATTTAAGGGTTCAGGCAGATTGGCCTTGCTGCCACTCATACTCTGGACCTCAGCACCGATCATCTGTCTCGGTGGTAGGACCTATACCATTGCATAGTCTAACAACTGGGACTTTATTGTCCCGGTCCTGAATTCTTACTCCCTTGAGCCTAGTTTTCTGCTCTGACCTTGATAGTTCTGTTCCATTTGTTCAGGACACCTATTGAATCCTAGACACCAAAGGCACCATGGCAGGTACTGAGATTCAAAACTGAATAGAACACATTCTCTGCCCTAATGGGGCATATTGGTTTATTAGGAGAGCTGGTCATATAAGCAATCAATGACGGTTCTCTACGATTTGATGCAGTGATAGCAGAATGTTTAGTGTCCAGAGGAAGCACCATTCTGCCCAGGGACAGGGATATCTGCTGCAAGATGTCCTTGTGGGTGGTTGCTGACCTGCTCACCCTCTTCTCCACTCTGCTTTCATGGGGTTGACCCATCAGTGGCTTTAAGTGTCTTTGTGGAGTTTAGATATTCTATTTTACCTGTTGCCTTCACTGCTAAATACTTAAACTGTTCAGCCTTCCTCCCTCAAATCTCTCTCCTCTCCTGTCTCACTGTAACCTCATCTGTAACACACCAGTCTCCTAATCTTCATTCTGAACATGGAAAATTACAACACGTAGATGTTGAGAGTCTTGAATCTGTATCAGAATTTGAATCTAGTTTCCTAGAGTCTTGGCGCAGTGTTCCTGCCATTAAAGCTCCTGATATTTAAAAAAAAAAAAAAGCTCCTGCTGTGATCATGTATTTGAAAGGAATGGCGAGAAATCTGATTGTTGATAAGCACAGTGTGGTGGTTGTAAAACACATCAGCACATTCTTTGATTAGAAGACTAGCTTAGAAGAGGTGACACAGCCTCTGGCTGACTCTTTCTGGGGATGAGCCGCCATGCTGTAAGGAAGCCAAGGACACATAGAAAAGCTTTGTTCTGGCACTAGCCCCAGCTGTGGTCTCAGGTGACCACCAGACTTGTGAGCTTTCAGATGACCCCAGCTCTCAAACTTTGAGCTAGCCCAAATGGCTCTGAATGAAGCAGAGATCAGTGGTTCCTGCTGAGTTCTGCCTAAACTGCATTTAAGACATGAAATTTTAAAGTGGACTTCAGCAATAGATAATCACAACATGTAATAAACAAACTTACTGAACATTTTAAAAGTTACTTGCAAAATATTTGAAACTGATTTTTTTTAAGAAAGGCAAAGAGAGATAGCAAATATCTTCCTACTCTCTGAGTCCAGTCCATTAATAATATCCTTTGGACAAACTTTACATGTTTCCTAGCTTTTGTACAGGACTGATAGTTTATTTGCAGTTAATCATGACTATCTGTAAAAAAGATATAATACCACTAAATTTGAGCAGAGGAGGTCTGTTTCTAGTTTTTTATGTTTTTTTTTTTTAATGGTTTATTGAAGTCTACTCGACATACAATAAACAACTATGTGCATATAGTACTGATAAGTTTTGACGTATGTCTGCACTGGTGAAGCCATCACCACAATCAAGATAATTAGCATATCCATTCTCTCACAAAGTTTCCTTTGTAATCTCTTCCTCCTCACTCCCACCCCTGTGTCCCTCTACCCCAGCCCAGGCAGCCACACCGATCAGCTTTCTGTCATTATACATTAGTTTGCATTTGCTTCAGTTTCATATAAATAAAATCTCTTCTGTCTTTTTTATATTCAGCATAATTATTTTAAGATTTATTCTTGTTACGTGTACTAAGATTCATTCTTGTTGCTGTGTGTATCATTAGTTCATTTCTTTTTGTTGCTCAGGAATATTCCACTGTATGGATATACCACAGTTTGTTGAACCATTTGTCTGTTAGTGGGCTTCTGGATTGTTTCCAGTTTTTGGTGACTACAAATAAAGCTGCTATGAACATTTGTGGACAAGTCTTTGTGTGAATGTCCACTTCTCTAGGGTAAATACTTAGGAGTGTAATGACTAGATGATATTGTATGTATATATTTTATTTTTTAAAGAAATTGACAAACTGTTTTCCAAAGTCAGTATACTATTTTATAATCTCACCAGGAGTATATGAGAGGGAACCTCTAACACTTGCTATTGTGGGGCTCTGCAATTTTAGCCATTGTAATTGATGTGTAATGATATCTCATTGTTTTAATTGCATTTTCCTAATTACTAATGATGTTGAGCAACTTTTTATGTACTTATTTGTTGCTTGTATATCTTCTTTGGTGAAGTGTCTGTTCATGTCTTTTTCCCATATATGTATTGGTTTGTTGTGTTCTCATTTTAGAGTTTTGAGAATTCTTTATATAACTGGATATAAGTCTTTTATAAGATATGTACTTTGCAGATATTTTCTCCCAGTCTGTGCCTTTTTTAACCTTTTAACAGCTTTTAGTTTTTGTGAAGTCCAATTTCTCAGTTTATTGTTTTACAGGTTGTGCTTTTGATGTTGAATCAAGGAAATCTTTGCTTTATTCAAGGTCCTAAAGATTTTCATCTATATTTTGTTCTAGAAGTTTTATAATTTTTGTTTTTACATTTCGGATTATTTAAAATCAGTTTTTGTATATGGTTTATGGTATTGATCTAAATTCACTTTTTTGCATATTTCAGCATCATTTGCTGAAAAGATTATCCTTTCTCCACTGCATTGCCTTTGAATCTTTGTTGAAAAATCAGTTGTCCATATATTTGTGGGTCTATTTATAAACTCTTTAATCTACTCCTTTGATGCAGTTCTCTATCTTCATGACAAAACCACACCACATGAATTACTGTAGCTTTATAACATTTTGAAACCATGTAGTATTAGTCTCTAACTTTGTTCTTTTTAAAAGGTTTTTGTTGTTGTTGTTATTGTTGGTCTAGATTCCATGCAGTTAAATCTGAATTTTAGAATCAGCTTGTCTATTTCTACAAAAAGCCAGCTGGAATTTTGATGGGAATCATGCTAAATCTATAGGTAAATTTTTGGAGAATTGCCATCTTAACAATGTCAAATCTTCTGACTCAAGAAAAATGTGCATATCTCCATTTATTCATGTGTCCTTTAATTTTTTTCAACAATGATTTATAGTTTCAGGGTGTGTCTATATGTTATATATACATATGTGACACATCTTTTGTCAGATTTTTCAAATTTTGATGCTATTATAAGTAATATTCTGTTATTTCAATTTATTCATTACTAGTATATAGGTGTATAGAAATAGAATTGATTTTGTATATTGGTTATAGCCTATAACCTTGTTAAACTCACTTATTCTAGTAGCTTTCTAAAATGTTCCTTATGATTTCCTACATAGACAATCATGCTGTATGCAAATGAAAACAACTTTATTTTTTCCATTCTAATCTGGTTGCCTTTATTTTTTTTCTTGACTTATTGAAGAGTGGAAAGAAAATCTTGTCTTGTTTTCAAGTTTAGGGGGAAGGCATTCAGTCTTTCATCATTAAGCACTAGTGCTAATGATGCACATTGTGCTAGTGTTACAACTGTAGAATTTTTGGAGATGTCCTTTATCAAGTTGAGAAAGTTCTCTTTTATTCTTAGTTTGCTGGTAAATTTTTTTAGAAATTAGGAATGAATGTTAGATTTTGTCAATTTATTTTTTCTGCACCTATTGAGATGATTACATGGTTTCTCCTTTTTGGTTCATTAATTTGGTGAACTACATTGATTTTTGAATGTTAAACCAACCTTGCATTCTGTGATAATCTCCACTTGATTATGATGTATTATATTTTTAATTTATTACTGGATTTTATTGCTAAAACTCTTAAATAATTTTTGCATCTCTGTTTATGAGGGATATTTATTCTGTATTTTTAAATTCTAATGTCTCAATCTTTTTTTTTGAGATAAGTTCTCACTATGCTGCTTAGGCTGATCTCAAAGTTCTTGGCCTCATGTGATCTTCCCCCTTCAGTCTCCAAAGTAGCTGGGATTACAGGTACAAGGCAGGATTACAACTGGCTTTGGTTTGGTTTTTGTTTCAAGATAATGGTGGCCTTCTAGGATGAGTTGGAAAGCATTTCTTCCTCTCTGATTTTGTGGTAGAGTTTGCATAGAATTGAGTTTTTTTCCTCATATACTTGATAGAATCTATCAGTGCATCAGTGAAGCCATCTGGATTTGAAGAGTTTGGTTTTTTTATTTTTTTGAACTACAGATTTACAAATAGAACTTATTTAGTAGTTATGGGGCTATTCAGGTTATCTGTTTCTTCCTGAGCTTTGGTAGTTTGTGTCTTTCAAGGAATATGTTCATTTAAACTCATTTGCTGAATTTATTAGCATAACATTGTTCATAATATTCCCTTCTAATCTTTTCAATATATGTAAGCTTTGTAGTAATGTCCCTGCTCTCATTTCTGATTGGTTATTTGATTCTTCATTTTTCCTGATCAGCCTGGTTAGAGATTTATAAATTTTATTAATCTTTTCAAGAGACCAGTTTTTGGCTTCATCAATTTTTCTCTATTGTTGCTCATTTTCTATTTTATTATTCTAATTTTGATCTTTATTATCTTCTTTATGCATCTTACATACAACTGCATTTGCTCTTCTTTTTCTAGTTTAATGAAGAAGCTGAGGTCATTCATTGGCTATCTTTTCTCCTACAGGTAGATAGAGCTGTGCATTTCACTTTAAGTACTGCTTTAGTGGCATCTCATAATTGGGTTCTGTGTTGGTTCCTCTTCCCTTGATCATGGCCTGCACATTCTCTCCAGTCAGTAGGCTGAGTAAATCACAGGACTCACCTTGTTTCATTGTTCTTCATCACCCGATAGCCAATGTCTTAGGAACCTTGTTTCACATATTTAATTTGCTTTAAAAATTCTTTTAGGTAGAAGGGTAAACCTAGTCCCTATTACTCCATTGTGCTGGGAGTGGAAGTTCTTGTGTATTTTTAAATAAGTATTCATTTACAGGCATTGTTTTGATTGCTTTGGAGTTTATTATTCAGTATATTTCTCCTGAAATTTCTTTTCTCTTTTACTCTTTAGACACTGGATCTGGTATTCCGTTCACTGTGAGACAGTATAATGTAGTAGCTAAATGCTCAGACTTCATTGCTCTCCAGGGAACTTATAACCTTCTACTTTACTACATAATTTGCGTATTTATTTTATTTATTTGCCTTCTGTCCCATCCTTCCCTGTAAGCACTATGAAGAAAAGAATTTTTGTCTGTTTGGTTTCTGATGAGATCCAGATGCTGGCTCTGCCAGTTTTACTAGTTAGAAAATATAACCTCTCTGTGTCTCAGGCTTATTATTTGCAAAGTGGAAATTATGGTGCCCACCTCAGCAAGTTGTTGTGAAGACTGAATGTGTAAAACACTTATAACAGTACCTGGTACATAGTAAATCATTGCTGCTAGCAATGTCACTGAATTTTTCTCACTGAACACTGGGACAGGGTGACAAGGGATGACAAATGTCAAGTTCAGCTCTCTCAGATCAGCCACAAGCCAGTGGCCTTTAAAACAGTTTGAATTTGAGTGTACATTGAAATGATCCAATTTAATATAACTATTATATGCAGACAAATAGCTACATTTTTACCAATTAAAAATTGAATTTTGAAGACAGGCATTGTGGCTCACACTAGTAATCCCAACACTTAGAGAGACCAATATGAGAAAATTGCTTGAACCCAGGAGTTCTAGACCAGCCTAGGTAACATAATGAGACCTTGTCTCTACTCAAAATAAAAAAAAATTTAACCAGTTGTGGTGGTTTGCGCCTGTAGTCCCAGCTACTCAGAAGGCTAAGGTGGAAGGATTGCCTGAGCCTGGAAAGTTGAGGTTGCAGTGAATTCTGATTATGCCACTGCACTCCAGCCTGGGCAACAAAGTGAGACTTAAAAAATATATATTGAATTTTGTATTGGTTTTCTTGGTCTGTCATAAAAAATACCACAGACTGGGTGGCTTAAACAATATACATTTATTTTCTCACAGTTCTGGAAGCTAAGAGTCCAAGATCAAGGTTCTAGGGATGGTTTCTTGAGAAGACTCTCTTTCTAGCTTGTAGATGGCTACCTTCTCATTGTGTCCTCACATGGCCTTTCCTATGGGTTTGTGTGGCAAGAAAGAGCTATGGCAGCCCTATCGGGTTACAACCCAACTCTTATGACTTCATTTAACCTTAATTACCTCTTTAAAATCCTATCTCCAAATACAGTCGCATTGGGGATTAGGGCTCCAACATATATTCAGCCCATAACAAGTACTTAGTATTAAATTAGTAAAAGGGCTCTGATGACCTAGAGACAATACATAATAAAAATGCATTCTTTACTCCAGTTCAAGATGGTTTACTAGAGATATCAGATACCTGTCCTCTCCAGAAAGAAGAATCAAAATTATGAATAAAAAAAAATACCTCAAATGGAACATTTAGGAGAGAACCCTGGAGTCCACTGAAGAACTCATGGGGAAACACCCAAGACACAGAAGGAGAAGGAAGCAGTCAGCATGGCTGAGATTGGCCAGGAGACCAGAGGGGCTCAGTATTGTGGACAAAGGGTAAGTAAGAGAACTTTGGCAATCCACATCTCTGCTGTGATCTGAACCACAAGTGAGCTCCTCTACTCACATGAACCCTGACACTAGTGTGAGTGGTCATTTGGAGACCCTGTGAAGGCATTGCACCAGACAGGAACTTGTGCTGTGTCACTCACCCCTCCCATCTCCCCCCAACCTGTGCAGCTGTGGCAGGGTACCATTGTGGAAGTGTAGTCATCATGGGACTGCATCTTGCCCTAGGAACAACAGCTCCTGCATTTCCACATCCTGGGAGCACCTGCTGAGACTCCCCAGTGTCCATTCAGAAGGCTACTGTGGCACAGCACTGCCTAGACCCAAAGGTGCTACAGGGCCCCCAGTACTCTAGCCCAGTGGTACGCAACCTTTTTGGCATCAGGGGCTGGTTTCATGGAAGACAGTTTTGGAACGGACGGGGGATGTGCAGTCAAACATCATTGCTGATGTTAATCTGTATTTGCAGCTCCTCCCCAGTGCTAGCTAGTGTCATCACCTCAGTCCCACCTTAGCTCATCAGGCATTAGATTCTCATAAGGAGCGTACAGCCTAGATCCCTCTCATGTGCAGTTCACAATAGGATTCGGGCTTCTGCAAGAATCTAATGTCACTACTGATCTGATAGGAGGTGGAGCTCAGGTGGTAATGTGAGCAATAGAGAACAGCTGTAAATATAGATGAAGCTTTGCTTGCTTGCCACCACTCACCTCCTGCTGGGCAGCCTGGTTCCTAACAGGCCACAGAGTGGTACCAGTTCATGGTCAGGGGATTGGAAGCCCCTGTTATAGTCCACAGGGAGTACTAATGCCCAGGGAAAGGATGGTACAGTGCAACAAAAAGGCAGCACCTGAGAAAAAGGAAACAAAAGCTCACACTTTCCAGAGCCTGACAGTTCCCTGTTTGAGGCTGTGAGAAGTGACTTCACTTCTAGCAGTGCACAAACTCTGTGCTCAGCTTTGCAGGCAAAGAATGAAATTCTCTCCTACCAGCAGAGTGGTCTCAGTGCTTGGACTCCTGTGTAGAGAATGAGATCCCTCCTTTCCTCTGCACACCTGCTCCTGATACTGCCAGAGGCTAAGGTGGGCAAGGTGGAGGGCTGTCTATCTGTTGTGGTGATTGGCAACTATGACTCCACTGGTAGCATGGCCCCTGTGCCTGGGCTTGCTCATGAAGGCAGGGTTCCCCCCTTGTGGTGCTGAATATATTCAAAGTGTGACACTGCTGCTGCAGAGAGCAAGAGAGCCCGAGAGCAGTGAGACCCTGGAGTGTCAGGGGCGACCCCACACCACAGGCACTGCCAACACTAGCCCACACCACTTGGAACGCAGAGAATTGTCCTGTAACAGCTACTGCCATCACCCATACCATGCTAGCTATTCACGGACCTGAGAGCATGCTCACCTGCCTGGCCCACTGCTGCTACTACTGGCATCCAAGCCAGTCACCTGGAGGCCCAAGAATTGGCCTACCAGTAACCACCAACACAGGTGCCAGCATACACTACCCTGGGGCACAAAGACAGCCGAGATCAAGTTACCACTGCCACAACGTGGACATAATAACTGGTCCACCTGGCTTTACATTCCCCAGTTTGGCTTTACCACAAGCTCCGCAAATAACTACACCCTAATCCTTTAAGAAAATTGCAGAAAACACGAATGCTATTAACAGCAAGAGAGAGAGAGAAAGAGAGAGAGACAGAGACAGAGACTTTATTATTATTGCATGCACTCAGAATCAAAGACAAAGTGCCTTGCCCAACCAATATTATAGAAACATCTTCAGGAGAAAGTTCTCCCACACAAAAATTAAATTCAAAAATAGGAGGAAGCAACTGTTACACCATATGTGCATACATCAACATACGGACACAGGAAACACGAAAAATCAAGGAAGTATGAAACCTGTAGAGGAAAACAATAATTCCCCAGCAATAGATCTTAATAAGAAAGAAATCTTCAAACCTCCAGGTAAGCAAAATATTGATTTTAACGAAGCTCAGGGAGATATAACAGAATTCTGATAAACAATACAAAGAAATCAGGAAAACAATTCAGGATGTGAGTGAGAAATTTACCAAAGAGAAAATTTTTAAAAACAACCAAATAGAAATTCTAGGACTGAAGAATTCATTGAAGGGATTAAAAAATACTTTTTGAGGACTTCCGGCAAGATGGCGACGGGGCAACCCGGTCTGTGAAAACCTCTGCAAAGGAGAACTGCAGTGGGTCTCTGACTCTTGCCCTGGGGGCTACGGACCCCAACATCGCAGCCTGCTCTTCATATGGAGCTCGGCTGTTGCCACCACTGGGGCATCGCAGTGGTCTGGACAGCCACTGTAGCACAGACGCTGCCGCCGCAGCAGCTGCAGCCGCCACAGCCACCGCCACCGCCGCTGGTAGCACATTGCACCACCTGGGCTGGAGGTGATCCACAACTTCAGTCCTTGAAGCCCCTTCAGGGAATATCTGTTGGGATCGCTGCCACCTCTCCTGCGACCGAGACATCCTGCCTGCCGTAAGTCTCCTGCCGTCTGCCCTGAGGCAGGCAGCCATCTTGCCATCTTCAGCCTCTGCCATCCCTGTCCGGCCTCATCCCTGTCCGGGGGCGAGCAGCTGAGATAGCACCACCTGCTGGCGATTCAAGGTAACAACATCGAAATAGGAGAAACAAGCTTGATAAAGACATAGGCCAGAGTGGTGAACGGAGGGTGATCAGAACTGTCCTTCACAGCAGACCGGGGGCAACTGACCCTAACTGCAAACTAACTTACCAGCTTGAAAAGAAAACTAGAAATCAGACCTAAAAGGACATTGGACTTAAACGAAATGTCTCAGAGTGTGCTTCATTGATTCTATTAGTTTAATGACTTAATTCTATTCCTACTGTATTGTTCCCTTTTTTCTTTTTTCCTCTTTCTTTTCTTCTCTTTTCTTCTTCAAAGATATGTAAACCATATCTTTGTATAGAGGAACGGCACACTAATAAGGTGGTTGGATAGCTGGTATGTTAGCATTACTATATGTTTTATTTTTGTCTGTATGAGAGTTGGTTCATGTGTAGCTGTGGTCTATTGTTTTTATCTGTTTCAGTATAGGCCTCTCTCTCTATTTGTCAGCACACTCATTTGTTTCCCCACCTTACTCCTCTACATCTCCACCTCCCTCTTCAACCCACTGTCTGCTCCATTCTCTCCCCTCTGCTAACCACATTTTATTTCAGGGAGTAAACCTACAGCCCCACTGCACAGACAGATTCCAAGGCAGTGGGAAGTGGGTTCCAGATTATTCACACACCTGTCAGCGAATACCAGGACCTGCAGATAGATTTTCAGTCACAGCTCCCCCCTTAAGTAAATCTCAAAACTGCAAAAAGGACCACCCCCAACCTACAGTGCAACTCCAGAATTGAACAAAGTAAGAGGGAATACAAAAAGAATAGGAGATTGAACAAATAGAAGTAAAACGAATCCCTTTACCCCCGAATAACAGAATTAAAGAAGACAGTGACATGGAGGGAAGGAAATAGTAGGGAGGGGGAAAA
Organism: Cephalopachus bancanus; assembly: GCA_027257055.1. NCBI lineage: Eukaryota > Metazoa > Chordata > Mammalia > Primates > Tarsiidae > Cephalopachus > Cephalopachus bancanus. The sequence goes on along the minus strand of JAPVLO010000242.1, from coordinate 1,620,209 downwards.
AACCACACAAATGAAGAAAAACCAAAAGAAGAATATAGGTCTCACACAGACCCCTAGGAGATCAGACACTGAGAAAACAGATTCTGGAACACAAACAATGAAGAGCCCCCAGAATGACTGGTTACATGCAACAAATCCAGACATCAAGACATTAATGGAGAGAATTAAAAAAATTGAGGAGAGACAAGAGGAAAATAGGAAGGAGCTGATGTCAGAAATGACAGCAGTAAAGAATACTGTGATGGAAATGAATAACAGACTAATAAGCATGGAAAGCAGAATCAGCCAAGCAGAAGAAAGAATCTCAGAGCTCGAAGACCAAAACACAGAACTAACCCAAACTGTCAAAAGCATAGAAAAGAAGCTCAAAAAGACAGAACAAAACCTGCAAGAGATGAACGATCACTTCAAGGGACCAAACCTAAGAGTAATTGGGCTTCCTGAGGCAGAGAGAGAAACAGAAGCCACACTGGAACAAACATTTCATGAAATCATTCAAGAAAATTTCCCTCATCTCATCAAGGATGAAAAAATTCAAACACAAGAGATTCAGAGAACCCCTGCAAGACAACAAATGAGAAGACCAACTCCCAGACACATACTAATTCACCTAAGCAAAGTAGCTATAAAAGAAAAAAATCCTAAGGGCAGTAAGAGAAAAAGGCCAGACTACCTACCAGGGAAAACCAATTAGAATAGCAGCAGATTTATCCACAGAAACCCTTCAGGCTAGGAGAGCCTGGAGCCCTATCTTCAAAGTTCTAAAAGAGAAACAATGTCAACCAAGAATAACCTACCCAGACAAACTCAGCTTCATTAGTGAGGGAGAATTGAAATCTTTTCCAGATATCCAATCCCTAAGAACCTACACTGCCACCAGACCACCTCTACAAGAAACATTTAAGAAAGTACTGAACACAGAAGAAAAAGAAAAAAGAGCAACATTCTTCACAAGAGTACAGGCAAAAGATTAAAAACACACATGAACCAACTCTAAAACCCAAAGAAAGACAACAAACAAACAGGAACAACTCTGAAAGAACCTTATGACAGGGATCAACTCTTGCATTTCAATTATTAGCCTAAATGTGAATGGACTAAATGAACCACTGAAAAGACATAGAATGGCAAAATGGATAAAATATCATCAGGCAACAATCTATTGCCTTCAAGAGACTCACCTCACTAGAAAGGACACCCACAGACTCAAAGTAAGAGGATGGGAAACAAACTTTCAGGCGAACGGAGCACAAAAGAAAGGAGGAGTAGCGATCTTAATTTCAGATAAAATACCCTTCAGCTATTAAAAATCAAAAAAAGATACAAAAGGCCACTACATAATGATAAAAGGCTCAATCCATCAACAAGAAATATCTATCCTAAACATATATGCACCCAACATAGGTGTGCCAACTTTCATAAAGCAACTTCTAGGAAAACTAAAGAAAGATATTGACTCTAACACCGTCATAACTGGGGACTTTAATACCCCACTCACAACCCTAGACAGATCATCAGGACAAAAAAATCACAAGGAGATCTGGAACCTCAATGTGACTTTGGACCAAATGGACTTAATTGATACCTACAGAACACTCCATCCAAAGACCACAGAATACACATTCTACTCATCACAAAAGGGAACATATTCTAAGATCGACCACATACTTGGCCATAAATCAAGCTTAAGCAAATTTAAAAGGACTGAAATTCTACCATGTATCTTCTCAGACCACAGTAGAATAAAAATAAACATTGACACCAACAAAGTCCCCCCAAAACCCACAAAGACATGGACACTAAACAGCATGATGCTAAACAACTCCTGGGTCAATGAGGAAATCAAAACAGAGATCAAAAGATACCTGGTACAAATGAAAATGAAGAAACATCTTACCAAAATCTCTGGGATGCCCTGAAAGCTGTAGTAAGAGGGGAATTTATATCCCTACAAACACACATGAAGAAAATGGAAGGAACAGAAATTCCCAACCTAACAAGCCACCTAAAGAAGCTGGAAAAGCAAGACCACAAAAACCCTAATTTCAGCAGAAGAATCCAGATCACCAAAATAAAAGCCCAAATCCAGGACATAGAAGACAAAAAGACAATACAAAAAAAGCAATGAAACAAAAAGCTGGTTCTTCAAAAGGATAAACAAGATCGATGGTCCCCTAGCTAGACTGACCAAGAAAAAAAGAGAAAAAACCCAAATAAGCACAATCAGAAACACAAAAGATGAAATCACATCTGACCCTGAAGAAATACAAAAGATCATTAGAGACTACTATGTACACTTGTATGGAAACAAACTTGAAAACCTTAAGGAAATGGAGGACTTTCTGACATCACACAACCTACCTAGGTTGGAACAAGAAGAAATTGAGACCCTAAATAGACCAATAACAATCAAGGAAATCGACTACATAATAAGAAAACTTCCTACAAAAAAAAGCCCTGGTCCAGATGACTTTCCAGCAGAATTCTACAAGACATTTAAGGAGGAGCTGATACCAATCCTACTGAAGGTATTCCATGCGATTGAAAAAGATGGAACTCTCCCCAAATCATTTTATGAAGCCAACATCACATTGATACCCAAGCCAGGTAAAGATCCAACAAAGAAAGAGAACTACAGGCCAATATCTTTGATGAATGTAGCTGCTAAAATTCGCAACAAGATCCTAGCAAACCGGATTCAGCAATACATCTCAAAAATCATCCACCATGACCAAGTAGGCTTCATTCCTGGGATGCAAGCCTGGTTCAACATTCGAAAAACCATAAATGTAATTAAATTCATCAACAGATGTCAAAACAAAAGCCACATGATCATATCATTAGATGCAGAAAAAGCTTTTGATAAAATCCAGCACCCCTTCTTGATAAAAACCCTCGAACATCTAGGCATACGGGGAACATACCTCAAAATAGTAAAAGCCATCTACGAGAAACCCACAGCCAGCATACTCCTAAACGGACAAAAACTGGAACCATTTCCCCTGAAAACTGGAACTAGACAAGGATGCCCACTCTCACCCCTCCTGTTCAACATAGTATTGGAAGTTCTGGCTAGAGCAATCAGAGAAGAGAAGGCAATCAGGGGTATCCAAATAGGAAAAGAGGAAGTCAAGTTATCTCTCTTTGCAGATGATATGATTGTGTACCTTGAAAACCCAAGAGAATCTGTCAAAATCCTCCTTACATTGATAAAGTCCTTTGGCAAAGTCTCAGGATACAAAATAAATGTACAAAAGACAATCACATTTCTCTACACCAATAATAAACAAACAGAAACTCAAATAAAAAACACAATTCCATTCACAATAGCCACACACACAAAAAAGAAATACCTTGGCATCTTCCTAACCAGAGACATGAAAGACCTTTACAATGAAAATTACAAAACACTGCTCAAAGAAATCAAAGATGACACAAATAAGAGGAAAAATATTCCATGCTCCTGGATTGGAAGAATCAACATTGTGAAGATGTCCATCTTACCTAAGGCAATCTACAAATTCAATGCAATACCCATCAAATTACCAGCAACATTCTTCTCAGACCTCAGAAAAAACAACACAGGAATTCATATGGAAACACAAACGTCCAAGAATAGCCAGAACAATCCTCAGCAAAACAACAACAACAAAAAAGCAGGTGGTATCACATTACCAGACTTCAAACTTTACTATAAAGCTACAATCATCAAAACAGCTTGGTATTGGTACAGGAACAGGCATATAGATCAATGGAATAGAATTGAGATCCCAGAAGCAAAACCTCAATTTCTCAACCAACTCATCTTCGACAAAGCCCCCCCACCTACCACTGGGGAGAGGAGAACCTATTCAGTAAATGGTGCTGGGAAAACCGGTTGACCACATGCAGAAGATAGACCCCTATCTATTCCCTTGCACAACGGTTAACTCCAAATGGATCAGAGACCTAAATGTAAAACTTCAAACCATAAGAACCTTAGAAAAGGAAGGAAATACCCTCATGGAAATCGGAACTGGCATCCAATTCCTGAACAAAACCCAAAATTCACAGGTCATAAGAGAGAAGATAGACAAGTTGGACCTTATTAAACTGACAAGTTTCTGCAAAGCCAAAGAAACCATCAAGAGAGCAGAGAAACAGCCTACAGACTGGGAAAAAATATTTGCCAACTCCAGGTCTGACAAAGGCTTAACATCCTGGATCTATAAGGAGCTCAAACATTCTGAAAAGAAAGAAACAAACAACCCCAGTATAATATGGGCAAAAGATATGAACAGACACTTGACAAAAGAAGATATCTGAGCAGCCAACAAAAACATGAAGAAATGCTCAACCTAGCCGGGCTCGGTGGCTCAGCCTGTAATCCCACGCCTTTGGGAGGCTGAGGTGAGTGGATTGCCTGAGCCCGCGGGTTCGAGACCCGCCTGGGCAGTGAGACCTCATATCTACAGTAAATCAAATCAGCCAGGTGTGGTAGCGCATGCCTGTAATTCCGGCTACTCAGAAGGCTGAGGTGGAAGGATCACTGGAGCCCAGCAGGTCGAGGCTGCGGTGGCTGGGGGCGGCCACTGCACTCCAGTCTGGGCGACAGAGTGAGACTCCAACTCAAAAAAAAAAAAAAAGAAATGCTCAACCTCACTAATCATCAGAGAGATGCAAATCAAAACCACACTGAGATACCACCTAACTCCAGTCAGAATGGCAATTATCAATAACACCAAAAATAACACCCTGCTGGAGAGGGTGTGGTGAAAAGGGAACACTTCTACACTGTTGGTGGGAGTGTAAACTAGTGCAACCTCTGTGGAAAGCAGTGTGGCAATTCCTAAAAGCTCTAAAAATCGACCTTCCATATGACCCTGCAATCCCCCTACTGGGAATATACCCTGAAGACCTCAAATCACTCTATAAAAAAGATACCTGCACACGTATGTTTATTGCAGCATTGTTCACAATAGCAAGAACCTGGAAACAACCATGCTGCCCATCAAAAGAGGACTGGATTAAAAAAATGTGGTATATATGCATGATGGAATACTACGCAGCCATAAAAAAGAACAAAATCATGAATTTCACAGCAACCTGGATGGAACTAGAGTCTGTAATACTGAGTGACCTCTCACAGAAACAAAGATCCCAGTATCACATGTTCTCACTCATATAATGGACCTTGAACATCCAATGTACCACTATAAGAAAATGACTGACGGAACTGGGAAACTATGGGGCGGGGAGGGGGATGGGGTTAACAGTAGCAAATATCTGTTTGGGGATGGGGAAACACCTCTTATCAACAGGGTGCCTGAATGAAATGTAATTGTACAACTAACCCTTAACTGTACCCCATAAAATCATAATTAAAAATATTGATAAAAAAATACTTTTTGAAATCAACAATAGATTAGATTATGCAGATGAAAAATCTCAGAACCTGAAGGCAGGTATTTTTAAATAACCTAGTCAGACAAAATTAAAGAAAAAAGAATTTTAAAAAGTAAGCAAAGCTTTTATGACATTGGAAACAACATAAAATGACCAAATATATGAATTATCAGTGTCTCCAAGGGCAAAGAGAACAGAAAAGGAGTATAAAATCTATTTAACAAAATAATAGATGAGACTTTCTCAAACCAGCAAGAAATTTAGAAGCTCAGATACAGGAAACTCAATGCAACAAGGTCTTCTCAATGGCAAATTATTGTCAAGCTGTCTAAAGTCAAAGATAAAGAATGAATCCTAGCCGGGCTCGGTGGCTCAGCCTGTAATCCCACGCCTTTGGGAGGCTGAGGTGAGTGGATTGCCTGAGCCCGCGGGTTCGAGACCCACCTGGGTAGTGAGACCTCATTTCTACAATAAAAAAAAAAAAAATCAAAAAATCAACCAGGCATGGTAGCACATGCCTGTATTCCGGCTACTCGGAAGGCTGAGACGGAAGGATTGCTGGAGCCCAGCAGGCGAGGGTGCATTGGCCAGGAGCGGCCGCTGCACTCCAGTCTGGGCGACCAAGTGAGACTCCAATTCAAAAAAAAAAAAAATGAATCCTGAAAATAGCAAGAGAAAAGTGCATAGTCCCTTACAAAGGAAACCCCATCAGACTAACAAACAGTGGATTTCTCATCAGAAACCTTACAGGACAAAAGATAATGGAAGACTATATTCAAAGTGCTGAAATAAATAAATAAATAAATAAATAAATAAATAAATAAATAGCTATCGCCCAAGAGTACTACATCCAGCAAAATTATCTTTCATAATGAAGAAGTAAAGTCTTTCTCAGACAAGCAAATGCTGAGAGAATTTGCTGTCACCATACTGACTCTACAAGCAATACTCAAGGGAAGCCGGGCTCAGTGGCTCAGCCTGTAATCCTGCGTCTTTGGGAGGCTGAGGTGAGTGGATTGCCTGAGCCCGCGGGTTCGAGACCTGCCTGGGCAGCAAGACCTCATCTCTACAATAAGTCAAAAAATCAGCCGGGCATGGTAGCGCATGCCTGTAATTCCGGCTACTTGGAAGGCTGAGGTGGAAGGATCGCCGAAGTCCAGCAGGTCGAGGCTGCGGTGGCCAGGAGCGGCCACTGCACTCCAGTCTGGGCGACTGAGTGAGACTCCAACTCAAAAAAAAAAAAAAAAAAAAAGAAATACTCAAGGGAATTCTAAATCTAGAAGTGAAAGAAAAATATTTAACATCAAGAAAACACATAGAAGTATAAGACTCATTGGTAAAACAATCACACAAAAGAGAAAAAGAATAAATTCAAATGGCATCACCACAGAAATCCAAAATGTCAAACAATAAGAGAAGAAGAATATATAAAATAGCCAGAAAACAATTATCAATATGACAGGAACAAAGCCTCACAAAGCAATAATAACCTTGAACACAAACAGATTAAAGTCTCCACTTAAAAGATATAGAGTGGCTGAACGGATGAAAAAAACATTACCTAATATATGCTGCTTAAAGAAACTCACCTTGTCAGTAAAGACACATATAGATGGAAAGAAGAGGGTAAAAAAGGGTATTCAATGCAAACAGCAATCTAAAGCAAACAGGAGTAGCTATACTTATACCAGATAAAACAGACTTTAAGTCAACCAGAGTTTAAAAAAAGACAAAGAAAGTCATTATGTAATGATAAAGGGATCAATCTAGCAAGAGGATATACCAATTCTAAATATATGTGCACCTAACACGGGAGCACTCATATTCATAAGACAAATATTACTAGATCTAAAAAGAGAGAGACAGATTGCAATACAATAATAGTGGGAGACTTCAACATCTCACTCTCAACATTAGACATAAAATCAACAAAGAAACATTGGTTTTAAATCAAATAGACATAACAGACATTTACAGAATATTCTATCCAATAATTGCAGAATATTTATTCTTTTTATTAGCACATAGAGCATTCTCAAGAATAAACCATATGATATGCCACAAAACAAACCTTAATACATTTAAAAAAATCAAAATCATATTAAGTATCTTTTCAGATCATAGTAAAATTAAACTAGAAAATCAATACCAAAAGAACTTTGGAAACTATACAAATACATGGAAATTAAACAACATGCTCCTGAATGATCATTGGGTCAATGAAGAAATTAAAATAGAAATTTAAAAACTTCTTGAAGCAAACGAAAATGGAAACACAACATGTCAAAACGGGTGGGATATAGCAAAATCAGTGATAAGAGGAAGTTTATAGCAACAGATGCCTGCATCAAAAAGTAGAAAAATTACAAATTAACAATCTGATAATGCACCTCAAGGAACCAGGAAAGCAAGAAGCAACCAAAACTAAAATTAGCAGAAGAAAAGAAATAATAAAGATCAAAGCCAAACAAATAAATAAGAGACTAAAAAATATATATATATAGGCTGGGTGTGGTGGCCTACACCTGTACCCAGAATTTTGGAAGGTGGAAAGATTGCTTGAGTCCAGGAATTTGAGACCAGCCTGGGCAAGATAGTGAGACCTCATCTCTTTAAAACAAAGCAAAAACATCAAAAATAAAAAAATTAGCTGGGCATGATGGCACATGCCTGTAGTCCCAGCTACTTAGGGGGCTGAAGAGGGGAAATTGCTTGTGCCCAGGAATTTGAGGCTGCAGTGAGCCATGATCATGCCGCTGCACCTCCAGTTTGGTCAACAGAGTGAGATCTCAACTCCCCCCCCCAAAAAAATCAATGAAATAAAAAAGTTGACTTTTTGAAAAGATAAGCAAAATAGATAAATCACTAACTAGACTAACCATGAAAAGAAGAGAGAAAACCCAAATAAGCAAAATCAGAAATGGAAAAGAAGACATTGCAACTGATATCACATAAATACAAAAGATCATCAGAGACTCAAACTGGAAAACCTATAGGAAATGGATCAATTTCTGGAAACATACAATCTGCCAAGATTGAATCAGGAATAAATAGAAGACATGAACAGACCAATAATAAGCAATAAGATTGAATTAGAAATTAAAAGTTTCTCAACAAAGAAAAACCCAGGATCAGATAGATTCACTGATGAATTCTACCAAATGTACAAAGAAGAACTAATACCAATCATCCTGAAACTATTCCAAAAAATGAGGAGGAGAGAATTCTCCCTTATGCATTCTATGATGCCAGAAGAATCCTGATACCAAAACTAGACAAGGACACACACAAAATAAAACTACAGGTTAATATCCCTGAAAAGTATAGGTGCAAAAATCCTCAACAAAATACTAGCAAACCAAATCCAACAACACATCAAAAAGATAATACACCATGATCAAGTGTTATTTATACCAGGAATACAAACAGAGGTTCAACATATGCAAATCAATAAATGTGATAGATTGCATCAATGGTATGAAAGACAAAAATAATATGATCATTTTAATAGATGCAGAAAAAGCACTTAATAAAATTCCCTTTTAATAAAATATCCTTTCATGATAAAAACTCAACAAGCTAGGCATAGAAGGAACATACCTCAAAATAATGAAGATCGTATACAATAAACTCACAGCTAACATCATACTGAAGGAAAAAGTTGAAAGCCTTTCCTCTAAGAACTGGAACAAGACAAGGATGCACACTTTTCCACTTCTGTTAAACATAGTATTGGATGTCCTAACCAGAGGTAACAGGCAAGAGGAAGAATTAAAGGCATCCAAACTGGAAAAGAGGAATTTGTTCCTCTTTGCTGATGATATAATCTTATAATTAGAAAACACCAAAGATTCCACCAAAAGTGATTAGATTTTATAAATGAATGTAGTAAAGTTGCAGGATACAAAACTGACATACAAAAATCAGTAGCATTTCTTTCTTTCTTGTTTTTTTTTGAGCTGGGGTCTCACTCTGTTGCTCATGCTGGAGTGCAGTGGCACACTCACGGCCACCCCAGCGTCAACCTGCTGGGCTTCGGTGATCCTTCTGCCTCACTTCCAAGTAGCCAGAATTATAGGCACAAGCTACCACGCCCAGCTAATTTTTTGATTTACTGTAGAGATGAAGGCTTGCCAAGGTACCCAGGCTGGTCTTGAATCCGCAGGCTCAGGCAATTCACATGCCCCAGTCTCCCAAAGTGCTGGAATTACAGACTGAGCCACTGAGCCTGGCCAATCAGTAGCGTTTCTATACACCAATAATGATCTAACCAAGGAAAAAATCAAGATGACAAAACAAACAAAAAAACCCTGGAATTAATTTAACCAAAGAGGTGAACAATCTCTACAAAGATAACTACAAAACACTGATTAAAGAAGTTGAGGATGACACAAACAAATGGAAAAACATTCCATGCTCATAGATTAGAAGAATTAATATCATTAAAATGACCACATTGCCCACAGCAATCTACAGATTTATTGCAAACCTATCAAAATACCCTTATTCATCACAGAATTAGAAGAAAAAAATCCTAAAATTCGTATGAAACAAAGGAATCCTGAGAAAAGAGAACAAAGCTGGAAGCATCACAATACCTGTCTTCAAAATATATTACAAGACAATAGCAACCCAAATAGCATCGTATTGCTATAAAAATAGGCACAGAAACCAATGGAACAGAATGAAGAACCCAGAAATAAAGCCACATATTTATACCCAACTGGTCTTTAACAAAGCCAACAAGGATTCAACATACGCAAATTAATAAATGGCATTGAAATCATCAACAGAATAAAGAACAAAAACCACATAATCATCTCAATAGATGCAGAAAAAAACATTTAATATAATAAAGAGATAATACATCACTTTAAAATACACAATTAAAAAAGCACTTAATACTGGGTTTGGTGGCTCACGCCTGTAATCCCAGCATTTTGGGAGGTGGAGGCGAAAGGATTGCCTGAGCCCAAGGGCTCTAGGCCAGCTTGGGCAACTTGGTGAGACCTTGTCTCTACAATAAATAATAATAATAATAAAAATTAGCCAGGCATGGTGGCGCACATCTGTGGTTGCAGCTACTTGGAAGACTGAGGCAGAAGGACCACCTGAGCCCAGCAGGTTGAGGCTGCAGGGTGATTGTGAGCGTGCCACTGAATTTCAGCCTAGGCGATAAAGTAAGACTCCAACTCAAAAAAAAAGAAAAGAAAAGAAAAGAAAAGAGCATTTAATATTATAACATCAGCAAAAAGGAAAAATTTCCCCTTGGAAAAAGGACAAGGTCAATAAATGGTGCTGGGAACTAGATCCAACAACACATCTCAAAATCATCCACCGTGGGATGCAGGGCTGGTTCAACATTCGTAAGACCATAAATGTAATTAAATACATCAACAGATGTAAAAACAAAAACTACATGATTATATCATTAGACACAGAAAAAGCTTTTGATAAAATCCAGCACCCCTTCTTGATAAAGACCCTTGAACATCTAGGCGTAGATGGGACATACCTCAAAATAGTAAGAGCCATCTTTGAGAAACCCACAGCCAGCATACTGCTAAACAGACAGAAATTGGAACCATTTCCCCTGAAAACTGGAATAAGACAAGGATGCCCACTCTCACCCATCCTTTTCAATGTAGTTTTGAAAGCCCTAGTTTTGAAAGCCCTAGCCCTAGCCAACACTCCCTAGCTACAGCAATCAGACAATAGAAGGAGATTGGGGTATCCAAATAGGAAAAGAAGAAGTCAGGTTATTCCTCTTTGCAGATGACATGGTGCTATACCTCAAAAATCCAAAAGAATCTGTCAAAAAACTGATAAATGACTTTGGCAAAGTCTCAGGGTATAAAATAAATGTACAAAAGACAGTCGTATTTCTATACACCAATAATAAACGAACAGAACCCCCCACAAAAAGCACAATCCCATTTACAATAGCCACAAAAAAATCGAATACCTTGGCATTTTCCTAACCAGAGACGTGAAAGACCTTTACAACGAAAACTACAAAACACTGTTCAAAGAAATCAAAGATGACACAAACAAATGGAAAAATATTTCATGCTCATGGATTGGAAGAATCAACATTGCTAAGACGTCCATCCTACCCAAGGCAATCTACAGATTTAACACAATACCCATTAAATTACCAGGAGCATTCTTCTCAGACCTGGAAATGACAATACAGGAATTCATATGGAAACATAAATGACCACGAATTGCCAAAACAATCCTCAGCAAAACAAACAAACAAACAAAAAACAAAGCAAGAGGTATCACACTCCCAGACTTTAAACTTTATTATAAAGCTATAATAATCAAAATGGCCTGGTATTGGTACAAGAACAGACATATAGACCAATGGAACAAGATAGAGATTCCAGAAGCAAAACCTCAATTTCTCAACCAACTCATCTTTGACAAAGCTTCCACCATCCACTACTGAGGAGAGAAGAAGCTATTCAGTAAATGATGCTGGGAAAACTGGCTGATCACATGCAGAAGATTAAAACAAGACCCCTACCTATTAGCAAACACAAAAATCAGCTCTAAATGAATCAAAGACCTAAATGGAAAACCCCAAACTATAAGAATCTTAGAAAATGCAGGAGACATCCTTATGGCAATTGGAACTGGCAACCAATTCCTGGTCAAAACCCCAAGTGTCCATGCCATAAGAGATAAAATAGACAAGTGGGACCTCATCAAATTGACAAGCTTCTTCAAAGCCAAAGAAACTATCAAGAGAGCAGGGAGACAGCCCACAGACTGGGAAAAAATATTTGCCAACTGTATGTCTGACAAAGGCCTAGCATCTAGAATCTACAAGGAACTCCAATGTGCCGAAAAGAAAAAAAAAAAAGCCCCGTTACAAAGTGGGGAAAAGATATGAATAGACACTTCTCAATAGAAGACATACAAGCAGCCAACAGAAACATGCAAAAATGCTCAGTTTACTGCTCATCAAAGATATGCAAATTAAAACTGCACTGAGATATCATCTAACCCCAGTCAGGATGGTCATCATCAATAACTCAAAAAACAACAGATGCTGGAGAGGATGCAGCGAAAAGGGAGCACTTCTGCACTGTTGGTGGGAATGTAAACTAGTACAGCCTCGGTAGAAAACAGTGTGGCAATTCCTAAAAGATCTAAAACTCGACCTTTCATATGACCCCACAATCCTCCTACTGGGAATATACCTGGAGGAACGCAAATCACTCTATGAAAAAGATACCTACACATGCATGTTTATTGCAGCATTGTTCACAATAGCAAGAAGATGGAATCAACCATTCTGCCCTTCAAAAGAGGACTGGATAAAAAAAATGTGGAACATATACACAATGGAATATTATGCAGCCATAAAAAAGGACAAAATCATGAACTTCACAGCAACCTAGATGAACTTATAGTCTATAATACTGAATGATCTATCACAGAAACAAAGAACAGAGTTATCACATGTTCCCACTCATAAGCGGACCTTGAACACTTATCATAATACTATAAGAAAAGGATTGGTAGCAGTGGGAAACTGTCGGGGGTGGGGGGTGGGGAAGTGGGATTGGCAGCAGTGGGAATCTGCTGGGGGAGGGAGGGGCACACCTCATCAACAAGGGTACCTGCATCATGAACATTTGTATACTAATCCTGAATTATACCCCACATCTTTAAAATAAATTAAAAGTGAAAAAAAAATGGTGCTGGGAAAACCGAATAGCCATATGCTAAGGAATGAAACTGGACTCCTTCTCTCACCATATACAAATGTCATTTCACAATGGATTAAAGACTTAAATGGATTAAAGGTTTAAACTATAAAACTACTAGAAGAAAATATAGGGAAAACTCTCCTGGACATTGGTCTAGGCAAAGAATTTATGACTAAGATCTCAAAAGCACAAAACCAAAAATAGACAAACAAATTAATTAAACTAAAAAGCTTCTGCACAGCAAAATAAATAATTGACAGAGTGAGGAGACAACCTGTTGAATGGAATACAATATTTGTAAACTATTTATACAACAGAGCACTAATATCAGAGCGTAATATACAAGGAATTCAGAAAACTCAACAGGAAAAAAAAATCATCCTATTCAAAAGTGGGCAAAGGACATGAATAGACATTTCTCAAAAGAAGACTTACAAGTGACCAATAGGTATATGAAAAGAATCCTCAATATCACTAATCATCAGAGATATGCAAGTCAAAACCACAATAAGATATAATTTTACGCTGGTCAGAATGGCAACTATTAAAAAGACAAACAAACCAACAAACAAAACAGATGTGGTGAGGATGCAGAGAAAAGGGAACTCTTACACACTATTGGTGGGAACGTAAACTGGTACAGCTACTATGGAAAACAGTATGGAGATTTCTCAAAAAAACTAAAATCAGAATTAGCGTATGATCCAGCAATTCTAATACTGGGCATTTACGCAAAGGAAGACAAATCAATATATCAAAGGGCTATCTGCACTCCCATGTTTACTGCAGCACTATTGACAACAGCGAGGATATGGAATCAACCTAAATGTCTCTCAGTGGATAAATGGATAAAGAAAATGTGGATGGGATACACAATGGGATATTACTCAGTCATAAAAAGAATGAAATCATGTTATTTGAAGCAACATGGATGGAGCTTGATGGAGGTCATTTTCTTAAGTGAAGTAAGCCAGGCACAAAAAGACAAAAGACAAATATCTCATATTGTCACTTATGTGTGGGGGCTGACAAATTTAATCACATGGAGGTAGAGAGTGGAAAGATGTATAAGAGAGACTGGGAAGGGCAAATGGGGAACAGGAAGGAGGGAGGACGAAAAGAAGTGGGTTAAAACATGCAGTCCTACAGTGAGATAGAAGGAATAACGTGTGTCTGATAGCAGAGTAGGGTGACTATACCTACCAACAATGCATGTACTCAGGCAATGGATACCCTGAGTACTCTGACCTTGTCACTACATGCTTTATCCATTTAACAAAATTTCACATGTACCCCATACATCTGTACAAATAAAAAATGTATTCTTTCTGAGTCTCAGTTTCTTCTACTGAAAAGTGGAAATATCTAAAGTTCTTGTGGCAAGATGTATTTTGGAATTTAGATAATTTTTATTTTAGAAAGAAAAAATTGTATATACTCCAAAGAACATGCTTCATCCCAGGAGAGCTTAGGGCAATACCCCCTAATGAGATACATTAATCTATTTGGCAGCAAAATGTGTGAATGTTCACACTAAGTGGATAAATAAAGATTATTTTTTAAAAAATCCATGTTAGTCGGGCTCAATAGCTCAGCCTGTAGTACCAGCACTTTGGGAGGCCAAAGCTCATGGATTGTCTGAGCCCACGGGTTCGAGACCAGCCTGGGCAACTTGATGAGACCTTGTCCCTACAATAAAATCAAAATTTAGCTGGGCGCAGTAGCGCGCACCTGCAGTTCTGGCTACTTGGAAGGCTGAGGTGGAAGGATGGCTGGAGCCCAGTAGATTGACACTGGGGTGGGCGTGAGTATGCTACTGCACTCCAGTCTGGGCAATGGAGTGAGACTCCAACTCAAAAAAAAAAATCCGTATTAGTTTAGGTCAGATTTTGCTATCAAAAGAGCTAGTCGCATACTTAGGGAAAAGCATTTGGGTTTTTAGAACTTTTTGTAATTCAGAATTGTGGATAAAGATTGTGAACCTTTTATCATAAGGTTCTGAAATGGGTTAAATATGTAAAGTACCTGACATGTAATCAGAACTTAATAAATTACTACTATTATTAACAGCATCTATACTGTTATTAGTATAATGTTGCAGCAGTATAGTAGTATTTGTTACTGTGAGGCTGTAAAAGTTAAAGACCTGTTGGAAATGTCCCTCTGCTTCCCTAGTGACTCAGGACTGGTTGAGCTGCAAATTCTGCTTCAGTGGAGGTTTAGATTGAAGTAAAAGGACTGTAAATCCCACTCAGTGTAGGAGGAGGTAGAGAGGGTGGTGGATGGGTCCTGGGTTACATTAGTTCTCACAATAATTGTGAGGATAGAGAGATACTTCTCATGTAAATTGGCAACCTAATTTTGTTGCGGAAACCCCCTGAGGTTTAGTAACAAGATACTTGGATTCCAGCCTAGATTTTACTGACTGTATGATCTTGAACAAGTCACTTATCAGATTTTTGTTTTATTGTCAGTCGGATGAGGATTATGATATAGACTTTGTCTGCCTCCTGTGGCTAAAGTGAAGATCAGATGAGAGAATGCATGGAAGCCTTTGGTAAGTAATACTGTAATATGTCATCAAAAAAGTATGACTGTCTTGTAAACCAATTCTTTTCTTTGCCTTTTTGGCAAAGGGACCCTAGGCTCTCACCCAAGGGAGAAGAGTTAATCATAGAGTAATAGTCTGACTTCAAATGAACCTCCTCATTTCCTGCTAAAGCAACATTTCGGTTAAAGGCAGGGGAATTGTCACCAAAAGCATGGGAGAGGAGGAAGGGTATTGGGGATATGGACAGGAAGGAGCTGCTGAAATTGAAGGAAAATGAATAAAACCAATAGGAATTCTCGATACTGGCTTCTCTCACTTGATACCTAGTTTATTTCTTGTAAGGTCTACGCCCCTCTTCCTGCTGGGATTTCCATTCATGTAAATTTTTTTTTTTTTTTTTGAGTTGGAGTCTTACTCTATTGCCCAGACTGGAGTGCAGTGGCACACTTCTGGCCTCCACAGCCTTGACCTGCTGGGCTCTGGCTATCCTTCTGCCTCAGTCTTCCAAGTAGTGGAACTACAGGCGTAAGCTACCACACCCGGCTATTTTTTTTAATTTATTGTAGAGATGAGGTCTTGCCAAGCTCGAACCCGCGGGCTCAGGCAATCCATTCACCTCGGCCTCTCAAAGTACGGGATTACAGGCTGAGAAATTGAGCACGGCTTTATGTAAGTTTATTTATTTAAATTTATGTAAGTTCAATTAAGAGCATAATTACTTGGAAAATAGGCAATTCTTGCTGCTCTGTGCATTGACCATGTGAACTTGGCTTTTGCTACTCCGGATCAGATTTTTTCTTCCTGTTACTGTGCCATCGAGTTGTTTTACTTTAATTCTTTAGGCTACCTCAAGTGCTTTCCTTTGCTCTCCTAGGCCCTTGGAAGTTGACCTAGTGTTCCACGAGACATTGGCTTAATCATAAAATATCCTGGGCAGTACAATCTGGTGCAGGGGCAGGGGCATGGGCTTGGAATCCTCAGACCTGGCTTCTCATCCTGGCTCTGCCACTTGCTGGCTTTGTGACACAGTCAGGTCATTTCCTGGAACCTCACCTTTCTCCTATGGAAAACAGGAGAATACTGCCTACCTTGTAGGGTGGGTCATGGTGGTCTAAACAGCTTATAATAGCACTCAGTAGAGGAAGGTATTGTCTTTCTCATTGGGAGGATAGGCTTTAGGATTTGATTCCAGTTCCATAGTCCAGTAGCTGTGAGACCTTGGGCAAGTCCCTAAGCCTTCCTGAGCTCCTGTCTTGCCATATGTGACCCAGCAATATCCACTTATAAGGGCTGTTCTGAAAAATTAAAGATACAGGTAACACAAGTAAAGATACAGGAAAGTATGGCCGGGCTCAGTGGCTCAGCCTATAATCCCAAAACTTTGGGAGGCCAAGGCGAGTGGATTGCCCCAGCCTGCAGGTTCAAGACCCACCTGGGCAACTTGGAAAGACCTCATCTCTACAATAAATCAAAAAAATTAGCCAGGTGTGGTAGCGTTCGCCTGTAGTTCCGCCTACTTGGACGGTTGAGGTGGAGGGATCACCAGAGCCCAGCAGGTCAACGCTGGGGTGGCTGTGAGCATGCCACTGCCCTCCAGCCTGGGCGACAGAGTGAGACTCCAACTCAAAATAAATAAATAAAAAGACACAGGAAAGTAGCGGGAATGGCTCTGAAAAATGCTAGTTGTTCAGTGGCTTAGTTTGCAGCCAGGCGGGTCGACGTTTAAAACCTAATTCTTCCACTTAGCCTTTTTGAACTTAATTTTCCCATTAGGAAAATGGAGGATAACATCTTTCTCATATACTTTTTGTAATAATTATACATAATGTGTAGAAAACATCTGGTGCTTTAGTAAAACTGCTCAATAGACGCTAGACTTATTATTGTAATTTGCAGGATTAGTAAATCATTTGTGTATCTGATTTGTTAATTGTGATTCTGTGTTTACTGGAAAACATCCAATAACTGACAGGCGTGGTTAAACTTTAATTATTTTCTTTTTAGACCTGTGCACACGGCAGTCATGGAAAAAATGAGTTTTGACATTTAGCTCAAGGGAGAAATGAGGCTGGGCAGATGTCATCTGATCTAAAGAAGGGAGCAGGAAGAAGGCAATTCAAAGTCCTTCATATCCAGATGTGACTCAGTTTTTGTCTTCACACCTAGGAAAGGTCTAGTAACCTGACTCTCTCGGCCTGCAAAGGAACTGAGCTGAATTTATCCCTGAAATATAAACTTTAAAACAGTAGCTCTCATTTTTCCCTTTTAGATTATGGCTTGTACTATTCTGCCAAAGCCAAAAGGTTAATTGCATATTGATCTAAAAAGTAAAGATTGTAGACAGTTGGTCCAGATAACACAAACCAGACATTTTTTCTAAAAATTTGAACCAATTACATGGAATTTAGTCATATTTGGAAAATTTGAACTATTTTCCAAATTTTCTTTCCCCGTGTAAATCCAATTCAAATACCTGGTTGCCAGTTAACAGTGTAGGATGTTTTCTGACTTTCATCTCCATCGACCAGCTTGCCTGTAGAAATTATAAGGGAATTGAGTGGTCTTCTCTTGTTTCTGAGAACTTGAGTAAAAAGTCAATCTCCTTATTCCCAATGATATAATTGATCAGTAAAATGATTGTCAAGTGATAATTACAAAGTCACTTCAAAAACCAGATAATCAGTAGAAGAACTTCAGTTTCAGGGAACATGTTACAACCAACAATTTTAAAATGAAGGTATCTAACCAGGTTTCAGCTCAATCTACTGCACCCAAATAATGGGTGAATTAGTTTCCTAGGGCTGCTGTAACAACAAAACACAAACTGGATGTCTTAAAACAACAGAAATGTATTGCCTCACAGTTTGGTAGACCAGGAATCTGAAATCAAGATTGTGGCAGAACCATGCTTCCTCTGGAGGCACCAGGGAAGGATCTGTTCTGTGCCTCTATCCTGGTTTTTGGTAGCCACAGGCACTCCTTGGCTCACAGATGTATCACTCCATTCTTCTTTTTTTGCATGGTCTTTTCCCTGTGTGTGTCTGTGTCCAAATTTCCCTGTTCTTGTAGCCAATAGGGGTTTCTGATGAACTGAAAGTGGAGTATGAGAGTCAAGTGTGACACTAGGCTTTTGTCTTGAGCAACTGTAAGAATGGAGTTGTCATCAGCTAAGAATAGGAAGTCTGTAGGAGCTGTATGTTTGTGGGAGGAGTAAAGTCAGGAGTTTAATTTGGGATTTATTAAGTTTAAGGTGTCTATTAGATATCCAACTGGAAGCATCAAATAGGCGGTTGATATAAGTCTGGGGTTCAGGAGAGCAGTCTTAACAGAAAATATAAGTTTGGGAGTCACTGGCATACATAGATTAGATGAGCTCTCGAGGGCATGAGTAAGGATAAAGATGAGAACCAAGGACTCTATTCTGAGACCTTCCATTATTGAGGGAGAAACCAGCCAAAAAGACTAAGAAGGAGTAACCAGTGAGGTAGAAGGATTATCAACAGGGTGTTTGGCTCTAGTAGAGGGTTAATAATCTGTTGAGATAGGAAAAGAAATAAATTGATAAAGGTCTTGAAGATCAAACACAGAATCTAGACTTCTTAGATACTGAAACTGAGGTATAAATTGACATAAAACTTATCCAAATGACTTCAGGTAAATCTCTCCTTTTAATCTCAATTACTTAATTCAATCAGAATCTTCATGGTTGAGAACATTTTTCTAATGTGCACGGTTTAGAGATATGCGCCTCGCTCTATCATGGAACTTGATAAGAGAGTTGTTTCATTCTGAGTTGTTCAGAATAACCAATTCTTCGTGTGTGTGTGTATGTGTGTGTATACTTTAGATCAATGACAGCATTTTAGAGACACTTTCACATAGTCACATAGCAGGTCAGGTCAGTATTACTTCCTTTAAACTCAGTTTTACTCGGTAGCTTGACAAGGAAAAGACTGTAGGTGTACCAGTCAGACCTAAGGACAGAATTTCCTGAATCTTTGTCCTAGCTTCATGGTTTTTCGTTTTTGCTGTGATAATCTGTCTTATTAGATGCCCTTTGACCCATTGGAAGCACGGGTGGTTTTTTTCTTGCAGTATGGGTTATGAAAGTAAAGACCAGTCAATTCCAAAAGGACACTAAAATAATATCTTTTGAAATTCAGGTGCGACTATATTAGAGAGGAAGATCTGGAAATTCAGCAACATCCAAGAAGAGAGATAAGAGCCAGAGGCATGCTTTGACACCTCCTATGACACACAGACCCCGGGTGTCTTGGAAAAGGACTTGAGTACTGCACAGAATTTTTATTGATTTTTGTTTGTGACTATTGGGTAATTGCTGACTAAATTGGCACTTCAAAGAGATAACTAAGTGTTGGCATTTAACAGTTTTTGAAATATGATTTAAGATATTCTTGGTCCCATTTTCGTTGTTGCCTTTTTGATCTAGCCTCTCAAACTCTTTCAGGACTGCAGCAGGAAATTTAGATTTAACCTCAAGAGTCAATGTTTTGTCTTGTGTCTCCTCTAATCTAACACAGATGTTAGGACGGTTATATTTTACTCGAACACATTGAATTTCTGCCTTTCTCCCCTTCTCTTTTTAATGAGAAACAGTCTAACCCTAGTGCTCATTAAATTCACAGAATACAAGCTGTAATCTTGAGCATGTATATGGGGAAGATATGTTTAGGTTATTTACTTAGATTACAAACCCTTAAGCTGTTTACTATTTGAGGGAAAAACCTCCCCTCTGAGAAAAATGGTGAAAAAAAATGAAGGAAAAAAGTGTTTAAAAATGGAAAAAGTGGCTTTCCTAAATGCTTTATTTTTATTTTCATTTTTGTTTTGCTAGGATGCATGTCAGTTTATTACCTGGGCAGTCTGTGATATGGGTAAGATGTCACTTCTTAATATTCTACATTCTAAATTCACAGTGCCTGCATCTTCTATCTAGAAAGCTAGTTCTCCTGAATCGCATCATTTCAGAGACTTAAACGAACCCCTGAGTAATTCAGCAATTTTATGTTGTGTGTTTCCGCTCCATATTGCCTATACCCTCTCAAGGTCAGCTTGTCAGAGAAGGATTCCATATGTCCAGCGATTTTGTAATAAAAAAAGTAAATCCAGTTCCTTTCGTTAAAATGATGCACTTACCTATTAGTACTGCATCAATGATCTGAAAAATTTTTAGAGAAAAAAAAAAACCACTGCACAGTGTGGATGCATCACGTGACCATTTTCATATGGTTTAGGTACCATTTCTTCACTGACCTTTTAAATATGGTTTATGGATCATTTTTTCACTAGTCTAAACATATGTGTCACAATTACGTTAGTACCCTCCTTAAATTTACTTGATTGGAGACATTCTTGTTTACTTGTGTTCCTGAGGAAAATAAACACATATCCACGTCCTCAGGCCAATCACTGATTTGTTTACTCTGACTGTTACAACTAAACATGAAACAGTCAGAGCTGTTCATGAAGGGGATGGTGGCCTCTCCTGGGATGGCATGAGCTGTCCGTCAATGCAGCCGGTGACCGGCCTCGCTCTGACATGCATCTGGGTGACTACATGGAGAGACTCGTGTACTCGTGCAGGACGGTTGGGCCCGATGCTGTCACAGTCCTACATGCTCTGTTAGCGTATTTCCTTCAGGACTGATGATGTCTGGAGAGCTTGATTCTTACATGAGCATTTGGAGTCCTGTTCACACCTGGTCCACTGTGTGCCAGTGAACCTAACTAGTGTGTACACTTGGCTGTGGTATGTAGAATCAGCATTTCATGGGAGGAACATTTAAAATCATTTATTGTTCTGGCATTGACATTTTCTTTGAAATTTAACATTTCTATCATGTGCTCATTAGGAATGCTGGGCAACTGGTTTAAAAAAAACCTAAACAAACACTGTGTTAACTGTACTTCTAAAATAACACCCACACGTGCATATGAGGATCTGATGTTTTTGAAAGAGAGTATTCAGCTCAAATATTTCCGTGTGGCAAAGATGAAGGCAAATTAGCCTTCTGAGAGTCTGCATGATCACTAGAGCGTCTTCTAGTATGCTTTTATGTTTTTATTGGTAGGGCATATCTGAAGAAAATCCTGAAGAAAGATGGGTTCCATGAAGCTTTGCTCCAGCTTTCTTATTTTCTTTCCTTACTCTATGGGTGGCCTGACCCCATGTGCCATGTTGGCTGGGCAACCCAGACAGTTTATATTCATATCTGGTGCTGCTTTCCAGTGTAAATAAGGATCTCAAGCCCTCTCTAATGTCATTTTCCTGGCAGAGGCTTTGCTCTTCCAAAGTGGTGGTATGAATCCTTGAACCAAGTTTGCTGCGATAAATCTGCACGGTCCATACATTGCATCTTCAGTAGCCATCTATCTTTTGAAAAAGCAGCTCAGGCCTTCAGGAGCTAGGATAACTTGAGCTGTTGATGCCCTGAGCTTGATGATCCTACGTAAAGAGCTGAAGTTCATATGGGTTATATGAACCTTCTATCTTATATAGAAGATTTTCAAAACGAAAGATCCTAGATTCATAAAGCCTGAATTTAATTCATGTGACTTAACGTGTTTTGTCATTTGTACCTGCTAGTAATTACAGATTGTTAGGTAAGTTCACCAATAGAAGCTCTATCAAAATATATTCTGAATGGGGTGAAATTAATTTGTTGTGGCATGGCTGACAGATTTTAATTAATTTGGCTAATATAGTAGACAATGTGCCTTAAAGTTCAACAGAAACATCCAAAGGACTTCCATGCTTATGATTGTTTTTGTCAGGTGCACTTATCATTGAATCATTTTCCTTCTATTTGGGAAGGTGTTGAATTTGGGTCACATGGGAGGAAGTTGGGTGCCGTGGGAGGATGCCTGGAGTTGGAATTGGTCCATGTCCAAACCACTTCACTTGACAAGGAAGTGGCTGGGAATTCCAAACAGAATGGGATTCTTGGAGCTGGAGATGGGTTTAGGGGAACTGGCTTAGCCCTTGGGCTGCAGAGCACAGATTTAAGGGAGATGAAATGACAGCACCCAGACCAAAGCTCACGTAGGGTACCAGACCAGATGAAGAGCAAGCTGGAGCAGGGAGAGAAAGACTGGGCGTGGGACTATGGCAAGACCACCCGGCTAATTAGAGCTATATGTAAACAGCTTACTTACATCTGCAAAGAAAACATCTGAAGCCTTTGTCAGACATGGAGTTGGCCAATATTTTTCCCAGTCTGTGGGCTGTCTCCCTGTTCTCTTGATGGTTTCTTTGGCTTTGCAGAAGCTTGTCAGTTTAATGAGGTCCCATTTGTCTATCTTATCTCTTATGGACTGGGTAGCAAGAATATGGAACCAACCATGCTGCCCATCAAAAGAGGACTGGATAAAAAAAATGTGGTACATATACACAATGGGATACTACACAACCATAAAGAAGAACAAAATCATGAACTTTGCAGCAACCTGGATGGAATTAGAGTCTGTAATACTGAGTGATCTCTCACAGAAACAAAGAGATGAGTATCACATGTTCTCACTCATAAGTGGACCTTGAACAACTACCATATTGCTATAAGAAAAGGATTGAAAGTGGTGGGAAACTGTGGGGAGGAGGGTGGAGGGTTGGGGAGGTGGGATTGACAGTAGTCGATATCTGCCTGGGGAAGTGGGAACATACCTCATCGATAAGGGTAGCTACACGGTGAACATTTGTATACCTAGCCCTGAACTGTACCCCACATTTCAAAATAAAAATTAAAATAGGAAAAAAGAAAAAAAGAAAATGTCCTAAGGCAAATGCAAAAGATCAAGTCACTGAATACCTGAGTGGGCTTGCAGGTTCTCCTTGTTCTGACTTGGGACAGTGGGCTCCAGAGAGGGCCTAGAATGTCCTAAGAGCAGCCGGGAATGAATTTCTTCATCATCCAAATACAAAGCAAACTTTAAACTTCATACAGGAATTGTCACGGTTAAAGGAAAATGCTGGAGCCACGGTAGGAAACTTTGGTCCTCATAACTGACTTGAAATTTTACAGTCTGGCGGCTAAAGATGTAGTCATTCCACATTCCCTGTTTTTATTATTTTTCACTATTTTAGCCTGTAATATAATGCATCCGATGTATGTCTATTCACTAATTTTGGTGTGGCCCTTTAAGCATTAGAAGCTAACAGTAAACTGGGGCGCAGTGGCTCACACCTGTAATCCCGGCACTTTGGGAGGATGAGGCGGGAAGATCACTTGAGGTCAAAAGTTCAAGACCAGTCTGGGCAACATAGCAAAACTTCATCTCTCCCTCTCAAAAAAAAAAAAAAAAAAAAAAAAAAAAATATATATATATATATATATATAGAGAGAGAGAGAGAGAGCCAAGTATGGTGGTGCACGTCTATAGTCTAGCTTAGGAGGTTGAGCTGGGAGGATCACTCGTGCCCAGGAGTTAGAGGCTACGGTGAGCTATGATCATGCCATTGCACTCCCTTCTGGGTGACAGAGTGAGACTCCGTCTCTCTAAACAAACAAACAAAAAAAGTGAACAGGGAAAAGGGGTATCTTAGTGGAGTAAGTCATTATAGATAGTCTTGTTTTCCAGTTTCATTTCAATGAATGATGGTCTGCTCATTTTAATTTGTCATACAAAGAAGCTATTGAAGTGGAGGAATATTTTCTTGTTCTCATATTGAAGCCAAATGAGCAAAACATTAAAGAATAGTCATTGAAATTGTTTCCAAAATAGAACAAGTTCTCCATAATTTTGTCATTCTTGTTCCTATTTATATTTTTTGTGGAGACTGAGTTGTGGTTGTCATAGCAATTCCTTTCCTACATGAAATTCTGACACTTAGATTTTTATTGCTTGTACCTCATAGCAAGAAAAGACCTATGCAAATTCAAGTATTTCCTAGTAAATGATATTACATGATGCCTGACCAGAGCTGACCTTTATTTCATCACCCTAATAGTTGCTGACCTCTGAATAACAGGATTTGTTAGGATTCCATTTTGATGGTCTGAGAAGTAGTCTTCACGAGCAGGGCGGTTTGGAGAGAAAGGTCTGTGAGTGTTGGTACCCACCACCCTTCTCTCTGCTTTTAGTGCCGTCAGTGGTTCTGAGGCCCTTGGGAATGTCCTTTGTGTCTGTATACAGGTGGTCCTGGCTTAAATACCAAAAATCTTGCTGGATTTTATTTAGTTTTCATTCTCCCATCCTTGTTTCTTTCTTTTTTGCTTTCACATTTTTTCCATGCAGTTTTCAGTGCTATTTCGACCTTATAACTTTACTTAAAGAAAAACAAAATTATTTTTTGAAGCTGATAATGACCCAATTCTTGTCAAATCCATTGACTTCTCAGAATTTACCATTTGTGTCTTTCATGTGGCTTTAATATTGTTGACCAGTTCATCCTCCTTGAAGCTGTCCCCTCTGGTTTTCTTCTTTCCCTCTTTTGTCCTTCCTTCCATCTCCTCACCCATCCACTGGCTGTGCCATGCCAAAGTACTTTTCGGAGCCCTGCACTAGCGTGTCTCTGAGTGGGCTCTTCTCAACATCTCTTGCGCTCTTATCCAAAATGTACCTTCTTCCCCAAGGACCTGCTTAGAACAGCTCCATGATCCGCAGTCATTTACTTGGTGGCTTATTCACTGTGGAGATGCTACCTATGGCTACAGAGGGATAGTTTTCAAACCCACATCCCTGGTTCTAACCACTCAGCCTCGCTGCAATTCTGTATCTGCAGGTGTCTGCAGGACTTTGCACTTCTGGTAACTGCCATCCAACACTGGGTTCATCAACTTTTCCAGTCTCAACTTGGCTGTTCTCAATTACAAGAAGCATGACTTTTCTGCCAGTTGGGCTATTAAGATGGTTGGACTATTATACCTGCTTCCGCATGCTGTCTGCTGTGATATGACATCTCAAGTCACCTTGGGATCCATTGTACACTGTGAAAGAACAAGAGTGAAAAAGGCAAATAACAGCATCTTGGTATCATTAGAAAAATGATCCTAAAGCTCTCAGGGACCTCTGAGGGTGTCAGAATCACATTAAAAAAATCATTGGTGTAGAGGGCTATTGCCTTTTTCGAACCTGACATTTTATTTTTCTTGTTCATAATCTTTCAATTTTGGTTTGAAGTTTATCTCAGGAAAGTTCAAAATGAAACAGAATCATGTAGTCAGAATCTAATATTTACTAATGGAATTCAGTCTCCAAGGTTTGAAAACACATCAGATGATAAAGTGGTAGCTTTAAAAAAATCATGTTAAGCTTTCATGCTCATGGAAATCAGGCTACCCTTCATTGTTTTCTCCAATTCTGCATTTTCATCTCTCATTCTGACCATGTGTGTTGTAATTTTCTCCAATGCAAAATTAAAATTTTATTCTGTGTTAATGGAGGGAAAATGGATATACAGGAAATAGTTCTGATGCTAAATTCCACCACTGCAACTTTTCCCTTCTTTTTACTTGGTAAACTGAGTCTGCTATGTGCTCAAACTGCTAGATGCTGGCGGTTACTAAATTTGCAGACAAAATGGTCCCACCCTTGAAATCATATCCTAGTATGAACACAGACTTCAACACTAGTAAGCACAGTATAATGTGCCTTTTCTTTTTAAGTTGGGGTCTCACTTTGTTACCCAGGTTGGAATGCGGTGGCATGATCACAGCTCACTGCAGCCTCAACCTCCTGGACTCAGGCAATCCTTCCACCTCAGCCTCCTAAGTAGCTGGGACTACAGAAACACACCACCATGGCTGGATAATTTTTTTTATTTTTTGTAGAGACAAGGTCTTGCTATGTTGCCCAGGCTGGTCTTGAACTCCTGGGCTCAAGCAATCCTCCTACCTCAGTCTCCCTAAGTGCTGGGATTACAGGCACAAGGCACCTTTCCCAGCCTGGGGGCCTTCCATTTGATGACACTCCTAAATCCAACCGAGAAGCAGGCACAGCCTCAGCCAATGCACCTTCTATGGATGTCTCATCTACACAGGTCATGGGGTCCAGGTCAGAGTTTGGGGGCATCTTCCCTTGGGCAGTCTTGTGAACTGAAATCCTGGGGCCACATGAGTGGCCTCCAGGGATTGATGGATTTTCCCTTTAGCTTTGCTTTCCTTTAGGTGAATAAGTTGGAGCTCTTCTAGTGAATGGAGACCATGTTTTATGAGCTCCTAGCCAGACAGGAGTTGTTGGACATCCAGGGAGATGCTCGAATCTATCATTTCTGCTGTTTGGCAATGTTACCTCTGTTCTCAGAAAATGCGTAAGTGCTTACAGCAGCCTTAATGATCACGGTACTTGTGTTCTAGCTGTTAAAATAATATGAGAAGCCAGAAACTAAGCTATGTGTGTATTTGAGAGAACCAACTGGCATTTTATAACTCCGATTCAGAGTGGAATTCCATTACTAATTTTTTTTTTTTTGGGTCTCTGGACTCATAAACCTACCCATAATACCAGTAGCATCACATAAAATTTTTAGAGATGACATCAGATTTAATAAAACGGAACAAGCATGCTATTTCACCACAGATGAACCATCAGTGACAGGGCTACTAGAGTCCACCAGCATACCTTTTAAGTAAGACGAATCACACATATTTTTGGCTATTTGTGCACAAATGTCTAAGTGTGATGACATTTGTGCACAAACAGCCAGGGTTGATGAATTAAACGGGAAACGTGTGCTGAGCTTGAGATTTCACAACCCAGGCAATGGCTCACAGACCCGTCCCAACTGTACCCTGGGGGAAATGAATGTAGGTGGAAAAGAGGGGATAGCATCACTATCCTCTGTTACTTTCCTATTTCTCTTAATAGCAAAGTGCCTAAAGGCAAATGAATGGGAAATAGCTGTCAAAGGGTAGTACAGAAGTAAAACTGGCCTCTAGGTGGTGCTTGGATGCAGCAGAGGGAAAGCTAGCATTCTTCTGGGAGAAAGGGTATCTATCAGCTGAACCTCAGTAACCTGCAGGCTCCAGGGTCAAGACTGCACCCGCTGTTACCTGTCTCCACAGGTGCTCACTAGTCCACTTTCACTTCTTTTTTCACCTATTCATGTGCCAGTTTTGTATTCCACTTATAGCTTATGTTGATAAGTCATCACCATTTAAAGTCAACAAACAGGGGAGCAAAACACACTTACTCAAAGAACTTTTGCCAAGCAGGTCATTCTGCCACGAGGCTTTACTTAGAAACATCTGCCCACCCCTCCCCCAGCTTCCTATTCGCCCAGCACTGTCCTGTCCAGATGCAGCAGGTTGGACCTGCTGGAGCTAGGGTTTTGTTTGCTTGAGGTGAAATGTATCCCAAGGGAATGTTTTATCTTTATTATTATTATGATGGATAAAGTTTGAAAAAAGATATTACAGCTGCTAGTATTTGATATCAAATACTAATCTGTAATTCCTGTTTAAACATTTGCTATCAATAAAAACAAAGACAACCTCCCCCATAAAACATAATAAAATGTGGGCAGACGTGTGAATCCACACAAATCTCCTAGTCACGATCACATGCCCATTGAAGAGAGAAGTTTTAGCATAAAATGTAAGAATCCATAGATCCAGGCGAGTTTTAACATATATTTTTTTATTAAATATGTAAAAAGATCAACGCAAGTCAAGTTATTCACATATTCAGAGACAAAAAAACTATTCTACCATGCGACAGTAGGTGGGTAATGGAAAATGAATGTGATACATCTGAATAAGACTTTTTCATCTATTATGTCATTACTTATCTATATTTATAATTAACAATACATATGTTTACATTCCTTTCAGTTTACATTTAATATATAACAAAAGCTTTATGGTGTACTATTTAGTAAAAGTAATCTGAATGCATATTAAACCTTAACGGAATAATGGAAATACTCACCAGGGAAGGGAGGAATTCTTGGTTCCCTTCTGGAGTTTACTTCTCTCGGGTCAACAGGGTGTTGCCTTGTCTTTTTTTTTCCCCTGCTTTTCTGCTTAGAATAAACATGGGCTTTCTCTTTGCCCCCTGCTTCAATCACTTCCTATCTGACAGTAGCAGCAGAAGTGCTATAACCAGCCAACAGTGGGCATGAAGGGGGACTAAGGATGAAATAAGGCTTCCTGAGGGGAGGAGAGGAACACACACCCAGGGACACTACTCGACCCAGCCCGATGACATGTGACTGGGGTCACGGAGGAAAGTGTGTCCTGAATGCCAAGATGAGAGAACGATGGAGTCCCACTACTCATGGGAAATGAGCGGGGGTCTGCATGGAGACTGGGGGTACAACCCAAAAGAACTGACTCAGAAACCCAGCTGTTAAAGATGCCCCCAAATCATCCATGACATCATCTGGGGTGCAGCACGACAGAAGATGTTAAAGACGGGGACAGAAAGAGGAACTTACAGCTCTTCTTTAACTAAATGGAGTGTCTGCCCCAAGCCTTCGGGAAGGAGAATGGAGTATGGTGACTGGGGAAGGCAGAGAGATCTGGCCAGCGTGTTTATCAGTGAGAAGGCTGGGGAGCTGGAGAGGAACTGGGGTGCTTCCGGCAAGAGTCTCCAGGGAGGCATATGCAAGTTACACAGTAGTAAGCGGTTTTTGGAGAAGACAGGATCCTGACCTCCTGCTGCCCATGCATGTGCCTCCACACGACAGGAGCTTGGTCACGATCTCCCAGGTATGGCTGAGATGTCCAGAGCGGGCGAAGGATGGCCTAGGAACCTCTAAAGTGTCATCTGCATGGAGTCATGTACTGTGCCTCTTTATAAGAGCTACTTTAACGAGAGAGAAATCAGTGAGTAGGGCACCGCACTGTTAAGCATGATGCTGTGTATAGCACGGCCACTAGCTGTGACCAGGCATGGGAGGACGTCACTGCCGAGGGCCAGGCTGTCCAGCCTTAGAGAAACAAGTTGCTGCTGTAATGCAGAGTGAGCAGGAGAGAGAAGAAAGGGAAACCAAACACCACGAACATCTGTCCAATTCTGCACAGTGTGCTGTAATAATCTCAAAAATACAAGCCATCTTTTCCACATATAACTCAATAAATACCACTTTGCTGCAAAAGATTTATTTTGGAAAGACTTCTTTTGGTGAAAAGCTTCAATGTTAGAATTTAGAATTTGTATTTCATCAATAAAAAAATTTCAGAGCTTTATGATACATAATCCAGAAATTTATTTTAACCTTTTCAGTTAAGTGGAAAGTGGGGTGGGCACATTTGTTTCTTGTTTTTGTTGCACCTGCTAAGTCAAATAACAAGGGAAAGTAAACCTAACGTTAGAAACCAAGTGAAATGAGTGATACAAGAAAGGATACCATCTGTCAAAGGGAAAAATAAAAATAAAGAGAGGCAAAGATTTGGAAAGAGACTAAGAAAATGTGCAAATATTAGTTAAAAAAATAAGGAATGCTTTTAATTCATTAACGTTTCCTCTATTTATGAATTGCCATGGTTCAGCAAAGGTCAATGGCAAGGAGGGCCCTTGTGTTAGAGAGGGGAGATTCCTCATTCCAGAAGATACTAGGGGTCATAGGTTTTCCTGTGCTGTTGTTCCAGTGTCAACACCAGACTGCAGAGCCATGATTCCCTCTTGGAATTACACTCCCATGAATAAGGTCTTCACTTCCAGCCTTCCAGCAAGTATGCAGTGTGATGCAGAAGCCCGGAGCTTGGAGCTCCACACCCTGAATGTCCTTCAGTGGAAGTCCCCTAGCGTGAAGGACAGTTCTTGGGCTGAAACTCACAAAAGACGGGAGAGGGATGAGACAGGAAGACCTGGACCTACCCAGACTCCCTCTGGACTGCAGAAAATTGATGACAACATCTTAGGGAGAGTGGCTGCCCATCAAAGAGGACCCTGAGAAAGAAAAATAGCATGAGAACCTGGGAGAGGGGCATACAGAGAAAGGGCAAAGTTGAGACGGTGTTTTCCTTGAGTGAATGTCTTTCAAAGCTAACAACATACTATATGGGTGTCTAACATGCTGATGTATGAATACTGCTGGGCCCTGAAGTCCTAGCTTTGAATCCATTTTTTTTCCCTTTAGTGTTGTGAGTACAGGGAGAAACTGACCCTATGTTTTTCCCCATGACACAAGTCACTGTCATTATGGCTTTCATATCAAGTATCTGTTTCCCTTTGCTCCAATTAATTATTTACCAATTTTACGTTCAGAGGTTAGACTTGCAAACATCAAAGCACCACAAATGCGTGTGACATCTAGTGACACTGGGTTGAGAAATGCCAATATAAATACCATATATCAAATTACCATTGTTTCACACCAGGATAAAAAGGGGGGTGGTGGCAGTGGTGGTGGGGGGTGGGGAAGAGTTGTTCTGGAAAGAAATGAAGAAGAGAGCAGAACCAATCTCAAGCAGCCAAGTGGTGAAGTTGGATGTATGTGACCCTACGATCTTTTGGGTAGGTGGTCAGGTGGCCGTCTGCTAACACATCTTGGCAAAGAAAATGGGAACCAAGTGCAGTGGCTGGCGTGTGCAACAGTGCGTTGATGGTAACGGCAGGTTGGGAACAACTGGTTGCTGTTGAGTTTGAGGCCACACATGTTCCAATTCTCCAGAAGAAATGTTCCCACGCACAATGGAAGTGTCAAGAGCTGCCAGGCGGGTCAGTACTCTTCCTGCTGTTGGGGCAGCTGTTCATGAGCTTGTTCCTCTGCTTCCGGTTCTTCTGTGTGGCCCTCCTGTGGGGCAGGAGAGATTTTTCAGCGGAAATCATTTACTGTGTATGGGGCCCTGCAGCGTCCCAGCCCACTGTCACCACCAGCACCAGGCTTGGGCACAACTTATCATGCAAATGTCTCCCAGATCTCAGGGGTCAATATACACACAGGGAGGCCTAACTTCCCCTGTCACCAAAGAACAAATCATTCTAGAAAGCAGAGTCATTAGGCTTTAAGCACCCGACTTTTCTTGTGTTTTGGAAGGAAATCTTCAAAGAATACACTGCATACTTTCCTGCCCTCTGTCAGAAAATAAACCAAACTCAATGACTCAGGAGTATCACGACAATCATGAATGAAGCTGTTGGCATATGAAACGCCCCCCACCCCGGCCTCCACAGCATGTTGGGAGCCACCTGCACTAATGGTCTGGGATACAGGGCTCTTGCTCTGTGTCCTAGTCCTTACCCTGCTGTCATTCTTCTTGCCTGGTAGTGCCAGTCTGAAGGACACCCTTTGCTATAATCTGTTCCTAATCCTGGCACGTATAGAAGTGCTCGTGTCCTCTCTCACCTGTGCCTGATCCTGAACACCGGACGCCCCATGCCCTCCCCTACCTGTTGGTCCTGACTGCCTGGAGCCTAGGACAAACCCGACTATATCCAATTCCAACACAGTATGACTATCTCCCCAGGCTGCTGAGATGGGAGAACATTCTCTCTCCTCCTGCAGAACTTTTCTCCCTCTGCTAGGAGACTCTGGCTGGGAATCCTGTTTGTCTTGACCCTTTTGTTCTCACCCACTGGATCCTGAGGTTCCTGAAGTCAGGGACAGGGTCGCATGGCCCCTGTGCCATATCTCGCTTACTGTATGATTCAACCCATGTTGTTTCGAAAGGAAGAAATCACAGTAGATTCAGGAGTGGATGACCACGACGACCAGCCTCACAGCCAAGGGCACAGGCCGCTCACTTTCTGAGGTGGTGTAATGTCAAGGTTATGAGTGTGGACTCTGGAGTTCACATCCCAGTCCTGCTATTTACAAGCTGTGGGAGTTTGGGCCTAAAACTTAAGTGCTCTGGACCTTAGTTTTTTCATCTGTGAAACTGGAGATAACAGTACCCAAGTAACAGAGATGTTAGTGTTTCCTTGATCAATGAATCAATGAATTCACTGAATCCAACAGAGGAGTTAATGAGTTAAAATAGGTAAAGTTCCCAGAAGAGTATTTGACACATAGTAAATGTAAGTGTGAGCTGTAATTATTATTTCTTAGTGGGAGAACTTTTTGGAATATATTTTAGAAGTACAAATATGTTTTAAAAAGCAATCCTTTCGCCGGGCTCGGTGGCTCAGCCTGCAATCCTGTGCTTTGGGAGGCTGAGGTGAGTGGATTGCCTGAGCCCATGGGTTCGAGACCTGCCTGGGAAACTTGGCGAGACCTCATCTCTACAATAAATAAAAAAACTAGCTGGGTGTGGTAGTGCGTGCCTGTAGTTCCAGCTACTTGGAAGGCTGAGGCGGAAGGATCGCCGGAGCCCAACAGGTCGAGGCTGCAGTGTCCAGGAGCGGCCACTGCACTCCAGTCTGGGTGACAGAGTGAGACTCCAACACCCACACACAAAAAAGTAACCCTTTCTGTGACAACCAACAGGAGAAAGTGACATTGTGCTGAAGATTCGGGACCAAGGCTGGCACTGTTCTTTACTGGCTCTGTGTCAAGAGGCATGTCATTTGGTACACATGAGCTCTCCCCAAACCTGTGCCACCCTCTGCTGTCCACACCTCGAATGGCTCCAACTCTGGAACGTTAAGGCCCAATCTCCTGCTCTCTCTGAGCAAGGTGCATTTCTGACCCTCGCTCTTTAGTTCCTTAACTGCAGATGCTCTCTGACTTTAGGGAGACATCACAGCCCTGAGCCCTCTTAAGTCCTCTTCTGCCAGATCAACCCTGGACCCCTGGCATTGTGACAGCTGAGCTCTTGGCAGCAACCTCTGCACGCTGCCTTGCTGTCTGCCTGGCTCACGCGAGGGTGATCCTCCTCTCAGTTCAAAGAGCCAGTGCCTCAACTGACAGTGAGAATGCACACTCTTACGGGGAGTAGGAGAGTTTCTTGCTGGGGCAATGCAAGACAGGAAATGGCCACCAGCCTCCCTCAGTCAGTGCTCTCCTCTCATCTAGGGGAGAAGAACAAGACTGATGCTGGGAGTTCAACAGGGATGGTGAACTGGGAACTCCCAGCTGTCTGCTCTGCCACATGTTGCTCTAAATTACGAAAATGTCACTCCTTTCTGAAACCTCTCTCACTGCCTCTGTCTCCTCCTTCCAAGCTCTGCACCCTCGGTTCTTCCTTTTGTGGGAGGGTACACTGCAGCCCAGCCTGCATTCCTGCTGGATGGCTACATATTTGCCTCTCCAGCCGGGATCTCAGCCTCTACAGGTGAGTTACGTTGCTTTATTTATCATTCTGACCTTGAACACTAGCGTGGTGTCTTCATACTATACTGCTCAAACTTCAGCTGGTCTGGGTGTGCTTTTCTGATGTCATTGTTGTGCATGTTCGACTGCTGAACAGATCTTGGAAAAGAGGATCTGTTTTACATTTTTCTCACATCACATATGGGGGTTAACTGTGGGATAACGGAGTTAGCTGAAGTTGAAAGACCTGGATTCAAGTAACTGTTGAGCCTGTAACAAGCTGTAGGACCAGAAGCCCTAGGCAAGGCCTTCTTTCTGAACACGTCCACCAAGGGGTAGGTTCACTGCCCTGTGTATGGCTCTGAGGTTTGCAGCTGGCCCAGGGCAACTTGCCATGCACACCTGGCTGGGGTCCCAGGACAAGACATGGTCGCCAGTGATGTCATACATTTGCAGGAACTGTGGCGCCCAGACCACTCTTCCTGAGCAATACCAGACTAAAGAGCACACCTCCCAGATTACCAATGGGTTGCTCCCGCTTGGGGTGCAAGTGAAGGCAGTCTGAAGCTTGGCAGAACACGTCTCTAATTCTGAGAGATGCTACACATCACAGCTGAGAGCTCCCAGCCCACACAATGCTATTGCAGGCTCAAATAAAAAAAAGAAAAAAAAGGATATTTTTCTCATGTCTCATATAAGACTGAAGAACTTAAACCCACATGCAGGTAGGAGGCCAGGCAAAACCTATGCCATATATGGGACTCACACAGTGGAGTGCTACCTACTTGATTCTAGTGTGTGCATATCAATGCATCACCTTTCTAAATGTTTAGTTGTGAGGGACTGAGTTACAGGTCTTTATTCTTGTAATTATTAGAAAGAGAAGCAAGTTGCTTCCAAAAGGCTCTTGGCCATGGTAAGAGGAAAATAGGGGTCAAGGAGGGAGGAGGGCCCACCAAGAAGCACCAACGTCCTCTGCTCCCATAGGAAGTGCCACCCTGCAGCCTCCTCTCCTGCCACTCATGCCAGCAGGAGTGGCTGGTCTCTCTTCTCTGCCTTCACGCTGTTTCCTCTGCCTGAAGAACACCCTATCTCAGCTCTATAATAGCCGGTATTCCCAGGCATACTTCAACAGCCAACACAAATGCCATCTTCCCTGTGAAGTCTCGGTGTGGCCTTCCAGGCTGCTTTTATCTGCTCCCCACACGAATTTATTTATGTCTCCATTATCACACTTC
Source organism: Cephalopachus bancanus (assembly GCA_027257055.1). NCBI lineage: Eukaryota > Metazoa > Chordata > Mammalia > Primates > Tarsiidae > Cephalopachus > Cephalopachus bancanus. Next base: position 1,585,217 of record JAPVLO010000242.1, on the reverse strand, counting down.
TCATGAGCTGACACACATTCCAGTTAGTCATGTCCCTGTCTGTCTCCCTCACTGGGGCTGTAAGCTCTTCTGAGATGCGGTTGTGTCTTTTTCTATACACCCAGTGCTTAGCCCAGTGACAGAACCACAGCCTGTTCCCAGAAAGCACTGGTTGAAGGAGCAAGAAAGTCCATATGTCATTTTAACAGCAGCTTCCACGTCAGTCAGGACCTCAGGAAACATGTAACTGTCCACAAGCTGGTGCACCTTGGCTGACAATGACTAGACCCAGGTTCCTGTGGCTCCAAGCATCAAGGGAAAACATCATGAAAATGATAAATGTCTGCTCTGGACACCTCCACCAGGTTTCCACAGTTGGAACCTCAGCCACCTCTGTTGGTTTCCCTACTCACAGCTCTCATTTGGATTTTTACATCTTCCAAACATCCAGGACGGCTTGACTATGACAATAAGAGACCAGTCATCGCCAAATAAAAGTGATGCATCATTGCTCAGTGATAGATCCCCTCCAGCAAACCTGAAATGTCAGTGCACGACCACCTATGTTTAACTGAAGAGCATGTGTTACCAGCCCTCATTTTTCTCTAGGAGGCCCTGGGAAGGGCAGACAACCAGGCATCTCTGCCATCTCAGATCCATGCACACGGCCATACCAACAGCACCATGAGCAGAGCACCGACACTTCTTCCCAGACACCATGAGCATCATCCCGGCACGTAGGTACAAGTCCACTGCCACCCAAGTATGGGGATGGCCGAAAAACAGGACACAGCATCAGGACCAAGTACAGTGGGGCCAAAGCAGGATTCCCAGAGCTGAGGGTAGGGTATACGGTGGCATTGTATCCACTGAGCATGTTTTTCAAAAGTGATGCTTTCCAGACCACAGACTCGAGGGGAAGGGGGGCAAGGGTAGCAATTTTGGGAAGGCTCACTTGCGCCAATAGCAGGATCTGTCTATGCTTATGGAAGGCTGCATCAGACACAGGATTCCTTATCCTCAGGGAGAAAGACAAGCGTGTGAGGGCTTTTGGGTATCTAGGATGATTCCTTAAGCCTTTAGGCCAGGAAGCAGAAAGAACAGTAAGCTGGCTGCTCCTAAGCCTCTCTGTCAGCAGAACCATGCATTCATGGTACATGGAGAGTCCCAGAATGGCATCCAGGCACACTGCTCTCTGCTCTTTCCGTCTGTACAAAATCCAAGGTTGAAAAACGTGGGTGTTGTCACATGCTAAACACGGACACCTGGCATATTCCAGATCAAACACTTATTTGCCGTAGAAAACTCAGTGTAGCCTGTTGTGTCTCTTTTGGAGTTTTTCAGACACACAGCTGCAATAAAAAATATCCTGGAACTAGAAAAATTAAGCCAGCAACTACATTTGAAGATCTTGTTCTGGTAACCCACATAGATAGTTTATGTTAAGGCTGTTTTCTCTTCCAGATTCTAACTGCCTGGTTACACCAGGCAATTCTCTTCTTGGATTTTGGATACTCCTTAGCAAACACTCACAGGGCCATGCCAGTCTCTCTCCCTCCCTCATACATCTTTCTATTTGAAGGTATCAGCCCTGTGCCAGAGATATAACAACAAAGGTGGGTTTAAAAAGTCACTGTCTAGCCAGAAGAAAGCCAAAGTTCTCCATGGATGCTGATTTAAACAGATGAATGCACAGAGAAAGAGGCCACGCCTAGACTTCTGAATATGTAAACCAATAAAATGGTCAAGGGGTTATTTGGAGAAAACCCAGGTTGGAATTCCTTCTTCACTTGCAGGGCATGTTCACCTGAAGGTTGCCAAGCTGACAGTCCATCTTGGGGATTTCCCCAAGTGGTATGATCTTTATTTTCTCCTTGTCCTGTGGAACCCAATATGCTGAGAGGGAGATAAACAGGCCTTATGATTTTAGGCTCTGAGTCAGATAAACCTGGCTTCAAATCCTAATGTTGAAGCTTATTAGCTGTGAATCATTGGGCAGGCAATTTCATCTGTAAAACTTAGAGCAACAAATCTCACCTCATAGGGATGTGGTTAAGATCAGAAATGTTGGCAGGACTTGAATGCAATATCTAACACAGGCTCAATAAATGTTAGCTATTACCACTGTCATGATACCATTTAAGAGGGGGCCCAGCCTTGGAGAAGGGAGAGTATGAACTCATAAATCAGACTTTAGGGTTAAATACAAATTATTATGCTGCTCAAAAACTTGGGGAAGGTATTAAACCTCTTGACAGCCTTAGTTTCCCTCATCTGTACATTGGGATAACAATATCTACCTAACGGGACTCTCAAGAGAATTAGAGGAGCTAATAAACTAGCATACATGAAGTCCTGGGCCCTTTCCCCTCAAACTCCACCTCAGGAAAGGGCCTGCTAAACCCATTATTCAGTCCTAATGACTAGTGAGGCTCTAAGGTGTTCTCTCTCCCTGCGGTATCTGCATTTTAGCTGCACATACACTGCAAGAAAGGCTCCCAGAATCCAGATGGCAGCAAAGTGGTATGTGTGGTGGGAGTGGTGATGGGAAGGGCACAACCGAAGCTGAGAGTGGTCAGCTAGACAGACCCCCTGAGATTACACCCAGAGCTCTCTTGTCTGAGGCCACCTGCCTATCCTTAGCCAGGAATTCAGCAGTCCGCTCTAACTCTTCACTGTCGGGTGACAGTGCTCCTGCACAAGGGCTCCCTCTTGGGACAAAATCTGGCATGAGGTTAGAATCAGAAGGTTTTCCCTTCTGCTGGAAGTGTGGGATGGAAAGCAGAGTCGATCCTGCAGGCCGGCCCTACTCCCACTAGGGGATGCAGGCAGGCATTACCTTAGATAGACACTCACTGGGCCTCTCGCTGCTGTGCAGATCTCATCCGATTTAGCCTCAGACAAGCTCGTGAAGAGAATAACCATAATCATCTAGAGTCTGGCAGACTGCAAGTACTCAGCACATACGGAACATCTCATACATGTCATTTTGGTGGTCACATACTAAAAACCAGCCTCTGGTTTCTTCTATCATATCTGAAGATACCAAGAACCGCATTTTGCCATCATGGCCATCACAGCCGCTGGGGCCTAACCAGGTGGACTTGCAGGGCTTCCACATCTACATTCTGAGCTACTGATAACTGAGAAAGAAGTTTTTTAAAAAAAACAACTTAGCCGGGCTCGGCGGCTCAGCCTGTAATCCCGCACCTTTGGGAGGCTGAGGTGAGTGGATTGCCCGAGCCCACGGGTTCGAGACCCGCCTGGGCAGTGAGACCTCATCTCTACAATAAATCAAAAAATCAGCCGGGCGTGCATCTCTACAATAAATCAAAAAATCAGCCGGGTGTGGTAGCGCATGCCTGTAATTCTGGCTACTTGGAAGGCTGAGGAGGAAGGATCACTGGAGCCCAGCAGGTTGAGGCTGCGGTGGCCGGGAGCGGCCACTTCACTCCAATCTGGGTGACAGAGTGAGACTCCAACTCAAAAAAAAAAAAAAAACCTTGGGGAAATGGGAAAAAAAAATGGTGGAGAGCTCCCAAACCCCAGACACAGTTCCTTACAGTTTAGGATAATTTCACTGCTAGCATTCTGAGTCATGAATGGAGTAAACATGCCAGATATTCATCTGGAATAAGGCATGTAAACTTGCTGATGTCTTGCTACATTCTGTGGGGATGAATACCAACACATGTAAGACTCCATCGTCAGTCCCTAAAGCAGCACAGGCCTCGAGGCAAGAGGCCCAGCCACTACTACCAGCTTCCACCCAGCTTAAGGAGAAGCTTGACACTGGACCCCTCACTGCCACCTTCCCTAACTCAGCTCTGGGGACGGTGAAGGCCATCAGGAGCTCCTGCAGGGCCTCTACCTCCCAACATGGGCAGAACCAGGAGACTGGCCTCGGTCTCCACCTTTCATCCTGTCCCTTCTGTTCCCCACTTTTTAGATCCTTTTTCCTCCCCTGTGTCTCACATCTGCTTTTCAACACCCTGGCAAAGCCACATCCGGGTCTCCCTCAGCACTCATGAGCAGCAACTCTGGTGGCAGGTCTCCCCACAAAGAAGACCTTCTGGAAATATTTTCAATAAAGGGCTGGCCCACCATTCTGGTCTGTCCTGGCAGGGAGTAACCAAGACAACCAGCTGTCTGTGAAAAACAGACAGTTGTGGGGTTTATGGGAATGGGGAAAAAATCTAGCTTGTTTTATCCTTGAACCACACTCTGATCTTTCATTAAGAAAGAAGAATCGATATAAAAATTCTTACTGTTCATTTGCTCGGAGCTGAAGACCACTTGGGATTTGGCTGCATATGTGTTTTTCTCAGTTAAAGCTCCCCCTGTCCCACCCATTTCTTCCCAGATTAATTTGTGAATGCATGGCCCATAGGCCTGGGTCAACCGATTGTGATGATAATGCTGTTTATTCCTTTGGGAATACCAAATGCATTTAGCTAAGCTGTAATTCTCATGGAGGGCCCAGGGATGTGTTCTAAAGCATGTTGACGCACTGCACTTTGATCAAGAGAATCATTTTAGAACACAGGAGTCAAGGGCTCCTCACACTCACGTGTTCTTCTGAAGCGTAGAGGACTTCCATGAGTCGCTGCACGAGGTCATCATTTTCCTGCCCATGTTCCTGGCAGAGGAGCTCAATCTCTCTCAACTTCCCAAAGTAGAAATCCCTTTCCTTTTCCACGCCTTCAAGGGCAAGTTTTAATGAATGTACCTGCAAGAGAGTGACAGTGGAGATGAAAAACCCCAAAGTATAATATAAGAAATAAAATTTAAAAAACTAGCCAGGTATGGTGGTACACACCTGTAGTCCCAGCTACGAGGGACGCTGAGGCAAAAGGACTATCTGAGCCTAGCAGGTTGAGGCTGTGGTGAGCCATGAACGTACCACTGCTCTCCAGCCTGAGTGAGAGTAAGACCCTGACTCAAAAGAACAAAAAAAAAGGAATAAGTGACCAATAATTCTTGTGAATAAAGACCCAAAACGTATGGAGAGAGACATGCAGAAATATCCAGTATGTAAGTCTGAGGGAGAACAACAGAGCTGTTGTCTAGGGCTTGTGCCTAGGCCAGAAAGTCCAGTCTCCACAGCATGCTAGTCATTCCCTTCAGTCAAATGAGTGTTTATTAACTAGGGTCAGGGGATCATTCTGCTTGCTGGGTTCCACCCGGGCTAAGAGTGAGCTTTTCTCTCTTGCTGACATGGGCTGGAACACATTTTTCTCTTACCTTGTTGTTATGGTATGAATGCTTGCGTCTTCCCTTGCCCCAAATTTATATGTTAAAATCCTAATCCCCAATGTGATGGTACTGAGTCGGGGCCCCTGAGAGGTGACTAGGTCATGAGGGTGGAGCAGCAGCCCTCAGGAATGGGATCAGTGCCCTAATAAAAGAGGTCCAAAGGCGATCATTCAGCCTTCCAGCATGTGAGGATCCAGGGAGTAGGCACCGCCTATGAGGAATGGGCCTTCAAGCAGACACTGAATCTGCTGATGTCTTGACCTTGGACTTCCCAGCTTCCAGAACTGTGAGAAACAAATTTCTGTTGTTTATAAGCCAGCTAGTGTCTGGTGTTCCACTACAGTAGCCCAAATGGACTAAAACTCTTGCTCACAGACTGCAAGGAAAAGAGTGGGAAGAGGGTGGAGAGGTAAGAGACAGGTTTTAAAGATGGTTATTTAGATTTATGTTGAGGACCGTCCTTTCTTCAATCACCTGCACCAAGAACCGCCTTTTACACATGATACTGAGCCATGCTAGGCAAATACTCTCTAGTGAGAAATCAGAGCTTGCTCACAAACTGGACGAGACTGAAAGCCTGGCTGAGTGGCTCCATCTTGATTTCTCTAGTTCGAGCTTTGGGTGCATGGCTGAAAAGGCGGGAAGACATGCAAGCCCATTCCCTCAGCAAAAGAGCCCCCATTCCTTCTCTTTTTCTCCCTTGATGCTGGTTCAAGGACTTCCTGGGCTGTAAAGCTTCTAAAGGTGGCTACAGAGACAGTGCAGGTGAAAGAGAGGAGGCAATGGTCAAAGAAGGTCTGGCAACTCTAGTGCCTAGGCTGAAGAAACTCTGAGGGGGTGTGCCTGGATCTGGCTTCAAATCTCAGGCAACCACACTCCTAACGGGCAGCAGCTACACACAGGCCCAGTCTATCACCCTGTTCCTGGCCTCTGAGGTTCTCCTTCCTTTTTTATCCTTTATTCACTTATTTTTATGTGCTGTATATTCTTTAGGAGGTCAATTGAGTCTTTCATGGTCCTCCTTAGGTGAACTCTCTCTCAGTATACTGAAAATCACCCTTAATAGAATTTTCAAAAATTACCTTTGGGATCCAGAATTTTCTCCTCTCTCCTTCTAATAATTCTGGGCCTTTGTACATGCTACTTATCAGTCTAGAATTAGTGATTCATTGAGCATACACTGAGTATATGCAGTTCCCTTCCCGTGCACCTGGCAAACTTGTATCCATCCTGCAAGACTCAGGGATACAGGGGTTCCTCTGTGTGGAACTCACTAATGTCCACATGTAGCTGCTCATGAAGCAGTGGAGAATCAGTGTGTTAACTTTCAACTCTTATTTCTGTTAATATTATAGCTTGGACATTTGTTAAAAAGTAAAAAAAACCCCAAAAGCAAAAATAAAACCACAAAAAAGGTAACTGGTTTGAATTCCAGAAAGAAGAAAATTTTTATTCTAAAAATCCTTTCCTGCTTTATTTTTATTTTGAGTTGGGGGGTCTCACTCTGTCACCCAGGCTGGAGTGCAGTAGCATGACCATGGTTCACAGCAGCCTTGACCTCCTGGGCTCAAGTGATTCTTCCACCTCAGCCTCCCGAGTAGCAGGGACTATAGGTGCACACCACAAAACCTGGCCGGTTTTTTTTTTTTTTTTTTTGTAGAAACAAGGTCTCACTATGTTTCCAGACTGGTCTCAAACTTCTGGACTCAAGCAATCCTCCTGCCTCAACCTCCCAACATGTTGGCATTACAGATGTGAGCCATCACTCCTGACCCTTTCCTGCTTTAAATAAACTACCCTCTCCCTGGGCTTGGCCACAGAATCCATCTCAACCCTGTGTTGGTGCTAGCAGATGAATCCTTGGCAGCTCAGAGTGCCACTACTTCTCAGCTCTCCATTCTAGGAAAGGACATGTTCAATACATGAAAACTAGGTTTGTCGCCTCCTGTGTGCTTTGGTCTACACAGTGAGCAAATTGTGGTGGCTTCTGTAGAAACGCCCAGCCCAAGTCAGGCTCTGGTGATATTCTAGACACACATCAGGTTAACAGGTGCTGCTACCAACACTGTCTAGTGAAAATCAACAGTAGCTAACATATAAGGCAGGGGATTCTCAAAAAAAATAAAAGGATAATCTGTTCGAGGGGGTGGGCTCCTTGTAGTACAGGATTCCTCTGCTTGATAAGTGTTGTAGGAAACCATCAGCATCAGTGTACCAGCTACCATTGTTGTGAGAAGTTGCATTGTGGAAGAAACATCATGAGTTATGGCAATTAAGTGACTGCTTCTTTGATCATGACAGTGCACCTGCCAACATCCTGCTGAGTGTTCAGTAGGTTTTGACCAAAAGCGACATGGACCTCCATGCCCCATCCTCCCTACTCACCCAATCTTACCCCAAGCAACTTTTTTTGTTTCCCCAAATGAAAAAAGTCCCCAAGGGAAACATTTTGCTGATGTGGAAGAGGTGAAACTAAAAACGGTAGAAGCACAAAAAGGCATCCAAGTTGAAAAGCTGTTTTGAGCAGTGGAAACAGCATCTTGATAGGTGTATTGCATCCAACAGAGAGTTCTTTGAAGGTGATTAAAGTTTAAACATGTAAGAGTAAATACATACTTAATAAATAAATACTTAATAAATAAATTCAGTTTTTTTGGGTCCCCTCTTGTATATAATGAAAGATCAACTGGCAAGTGAGAGTCTCTGTCACAATTCCGCTACAAAGAGATGCCACCAGCCTCATCCCCCCTGTGTCATGGCAGACACCTAAGATGCTGGGGATGGATCCCTGAGAAGAGTCCAGGGCAAGGGCCAAGGAGGGGAGTTTCTCTTCCCATGATTCTTCTAACTCCTCTCAGGGAGTCCACAGACTGCAGGTCGCTCCAGGCCACCATATCTGTCTGCCTGGACTAACCAGTGCCCACCCTATTACCCCATCAGAGGTCCCTGAGCACAGCAGGGACTCAAACCCACTTCCTGATGGCCAGCCCACTGTGTAGAAAGAGTCCCTGATTATATCTTTTTCTCCCCTGTGACTTTTGATTTATTTCTATCCTTGGAAATGTCCAGCCTGGTGGAACCTCTATAGTGTATCATGGGAGACTGTCTAAGGAAAGGCAGGAGGCCAAATGAGTGGAAATCCTTAAGCTTTTCGGCACTTGTCACTTTCTTTATTACTGCTGTGATTCACCCTTCAGCCTCAGGACCCTCACTCAGACTCATCTCATCCCAGTGTTCTTGGTTTCAACACTGTGAAGACTGTGAGGCCACTACCAGCCTTGGGGGTATCCTGTTGGCTTCAAGGACAGGAACTGGAGGGAGCAATAACAGCTGGGTATAAGTGCTTAGGAAATATTTGCTGATTGAGGAGCTCACAGTTTAGGGTGTGTCCTGAGGGATAGAGGACACAGTCCTCCTCACCGTGAAGACATCAGGCACAGGAAGGAGCAGTGTGTCCTTTTGGAAGGAAATATAACAAGAAGAAGGAAGACCACTGGATTGCTCCTCTCTCTCTTACTTGGTCCTCTCTGGAGTGGTATTTTGGCTAGTAGGACCATTTAGCAGAGGGATATTAGAAACCTGAGTCCTGTTCATGACCCGCCTGGGCAGGCGAGACCTCATCTCTACAATAAATCAAAAAATTAGCTGGGCATGGTAGCGCGTGCCTGTAATTCCAGCTACTTGGAAGGCTGAGGCGGAAGGATCGTTGGAGCCCAGCAGGTCGAGGCTGTGGTGGCCGGGAGCGGCCACTGCACTCCAGTCTGGGCGACGGAGTGAGACTCCAACTCAAAAAAAAAAAGAAAAGAAAAGAAAAGGAACCTGAGTCCTCTGAACTTGGAGGGCTCTTTGTGTGACTTGAAGTTAATGGGAGCCAAGAGCCAGCCCCAAGAAGAGGAATCAGGGCTGGCTGGGTCAGGTTGTAAGGCAGAGAGGGGCATGAAGGACCACAAGGTTTCCATGTGGTTATAATTTGGGCTGCTGGGGTGGGAACCTGGGTGTGGTGGAGGGGAAAGACAGGGAGAGAGGAGTCATGAGGAAACATGAGATGATAAAGATATAAAAATAATTCAGGTTCCTTAGGAGAAAAGTCATGCAGTTGTCCCTTGGTATCTGAGGGGGACTGGTTCTAGGACCTCCCTTGGATACCAAAATCCACAGTGCTCAAGTCTCTGATATAAAATGGTGTAGTGTTTGCATATAACCTGGATACATCCTCCTGTATACTTTAAATCAACTCTAGATGACATATAATACCTAATACAATGTTAAGTGCTGTGTAAGTAGTCATACTGTATTGGTTTTTAGCTGTATTATTTTTTACGTTTGTATTGTTATTACTATCCATGGTCGGCTGAATATGTAGATGCAGAACCCACGGATATGGGGGGGCCCACTGTAAATCCAAAGGATCATGACCCACTGCCTGATTCTCTTTAGGTTCACTCTGATTTGCTTGGAGCCTAAGTCAGGCAGCCCAGGCTCATTACAGCTGTCCTTACTGCTTTTTAAAATGAGAACTCTCTATGGGCTCAAACTGAGAAACAGCAGGTAATTAGAACATTCTGGATGAATTAAAGTTTCAACCTTTTTCATGAAAGTGATTGAAATTGTAAAGACACACCCTGGGTAAGCAACTGCCTGCTTTTAAACAAGATTCTTGATTGCAAAGAGACAATGATCTCAAAAATGAGTTCTGAACTCTTGCTGGCTCATCAAGGGGAGGATGAATCACCAGGACTGGCCCAGTGAATTGCTGGGAATGGCCTGAGGACCTTGAGTAAGGCTCCTCTCACAGTAGCACAGCAGCTAGGACAGATAACTCCTCCACACTCAGATTGTAGCGGGCCCTATGTCACTGCTGCTTTATTACTTTTAAATGACATATAATCTGAGTCTAAAGTAACGATTATTAGAAAGTATACCTAAGATTTATAATTAAAATTTCAAAGACAGTGGAGCAAGCTAGATTTTGCTATAATCATGAGAAACATTAGATAAAAAGGAAAGTTCTTCCATTTAAAATACAACTGCAGCCTTTCAGAACCCCCAATACTGGGCAGCTCAGTGTTCATGCAGCAACTACCGTCACTGTGGGAGGTGCCCAGGCCAGTCTTGGACTCCAGGCTCAAGTGATCTTCCTGCCTCAGCCTCCGAATGTTTTTTTTGTTTTGCTTGTATAATAACCTACCACGTGCAACCGCTGTCTATGCTCTGTTCTATGAGGGAAGGACATATATGTATTTGCTACCATTAAATTACTAGCATTAAGCATGACATATGTCATATAGAACAGGCTCAACTAACAGATGGAGAAAGAAAAGAAGGAAAAGGGGAGTCCAGGTGAAGGAGACAGACGGACCCTAATGCAGCCTTTAATACTACCTAGACCAGATGGAAGTGGGTGGGTGGAATAGGCCAGGGTCTAGTCTGGAGCTCATGATGGCCCTGAGGAACAGGCGAGGGAAGGGCCGAGTCACTTGCTGCATCTGAAAGTATAACTCTGAGGTTTGTGACTGATGTCTTTTGTCTATCATGGGCTACTGACTTTATCTCTCTGAACAAGTCTTTTCATTCCTACTTGCTTGAGACCCTTGGCTCTGCCTCACCCTCCCGCACTTACCCCAGGCCTAGAAGTTTGGCCCTTCACTCCTTACACATGTTCCTGCTCCCACAGGAGTGGCCAGAGATGGTGCATTACCTGTTCATTAAGCTGTATGACCTGTGTTTCTAAATCTTTATCAGATTTGGATGCTGAGCTGCTGGAGGAAGCCCTTTTGGCTGATGAGGGACGAGAAGGTGTGGATCCTGGTTTAGACGCTGGACTTGACTTAGCTGCACCTGAAAGAAACCAGAATAAATTATTAATATTGGCGACATCAAAAATGTGTTTTAGATATACAGCAAATGACACAATAGGAGTTTACTAAAATATACAAGTGACACCTCCAGTGATCCCTTTCCATATGGAAGTACAAACATACTTAGAAGAAGTGCACACAATTAAATAATGGTGCTGTCCTGGGCAACTTACTTAACCTTTGTGAGCAGGATTTTGTCTTCAAGTAATGTGAGGTTAATGGCAGTTGCCCTTCTTCCCACCAGACAGATAAAAGTAATAGATACAAACAGATTTTTAGTTTTTTAAGGAGAAACGTTTTTAGATAAACTCAAAATACCACCCTAATTGAGCTCTAACAAGAGAAAATACTTTAAACAGAATACTTCAGAAGAAATATCAATACTTATGTATAGTCTTTCTCTTATATTTCCTAGCTTTAGCCAAAGAGCCCAGAAGCCATGACATCTCCCCAGCAGCAAGCACTGCTGTCACCCAAATCATGGTTTCTAAATGTCATTCTGTAATCAACGGGTTTCTTGAGAAATGACTGACTCTAGGGATGGGGAAGGGAATGTTCAACAGACCCTTATGTCAAAAAGCAAGGATGTGCTTAAGGATTAATGTACCAAGGACATAGGGGTCAGCTTAAAGGGGCTCCCAGCTAGTCACACTTGGGACAATTTGCATGTCAGGAAGAATCATGGCTGTAATTTATTGTAAAGCATTGAATAAATAAAAATCTATCAGTGTATAATGATATAAAAAGAGACACACGTGGGGGGGATGCAGATAGGGAGAGGAAGACTATAAAGAGCTTCTTTATAGAACACTGACAGCCAGTACATGTAGAAGAAACGTTGGAAATAAAAAAAAATCACAATGTCATAACATCCACAACTAATAACTGATTCAGGAAAGTCTCATCACTAGACATGAACAGTTACGTGAAAGGAACATGCACCTTTATAACAGGGTGATCTGGGAGTTATCACCTAAGGCAAATGATCCATTTATCACTAATGATATAAAGTAGAATTAAAAAGACCACTGGTTTCAGGTAAGACCTTGTATACCTGGAACTCAGCTTACAATAGACTCACTACCTAGAACACGGCACAGACATAGGGAGCCAAAACAGAAGCCACAATGTATATGGAATGATGCTGATGCACTCAGGGATTAAGGACTTCCAGGTCGTTACCAGGGCTACCTGTTCCCTTTCCTCTGAACACAGTCCCCACGAGGTGGCAGCTATTTTCCACCACCCCTCCAGCCTGGTGTGGGTGCTCCTCCTCTGTTCCCCCAATGATCCAATCCCCTACTACAGTCCTCCACACTCTGCTCTTCTAGAAAGCTCTTGAAGGGAAAGAAATGCATCTTATTCATCTTTGCACTCCAGTGCACAGCACAAGGCTCGGCTGAGCATGTATTTGGTTAAGGAATCAATGTTTAAATAAACACATGAACAAATAAATAAAACTTGGTGATGTGGTTTCCAATTTTACAGTTTATTTCCAGTTTCACAGTTTATCAGTACCAACAGCTTGAAAAGAGAAAAATGGTTATAAAGGCAGGTATGTGACGGCAGTTACAAGTTTCAACCAATATCCTAATTACAAAGTAGCAAACAGGAAGACTATAAAATTTATAAGTGTATGTCTTCAGGTGCCTGGGGTGATTAGTAACAGATGCAAGTCACACACACCCTTGAGAAGTGCTGGCAGCATTACAGCCTTTAAGTATGTGTGTCTCTGTTATAAAGAAAAAAAAAAGGACCTTTCTTAAAAGTACAGAAAAATGCCTAATATTCTTTAACATTAAAAAAAATTAGTTTAAACATGTGGGGTACAATTCAGGATTAGGTATACAAGTGGTTATCATACAGGTAGAATTTGGGCCTTCCTTTGGTTCCCACTTTGCCTGGTTTGAGATCAGATACACTTACTGATGAAGTGTTCCCCCCCTCTCCCGTGGTGTCCCACTACTAACAATCCCTTTCTTATAATATTATGGTCAATGTTCAGAGTCCATTTATGAGTGAGAACATGTGGGACTCAGTTCTTTGTTACTGTGATAGATCACTGAGTATTATAGACTCTAAGTTCCTCTAAGTTGCTGTGAAGTCCATATGTCTGTCTTTTTTTTTTTTTTTTGAGTCAGAGTCTTACTCTGTCACTCAGGCTGGAGTGCAGTGGCACCCTCACGGCCACTGCAGCTTCAACCTGCTGGGCTCAGGTGATCCTTTTGCAAACTCAGCCTTCCAAGTAGCTGGAACTACAGGCATGCACCACCACGCCCAATTGATTGTAGGGATGAGGTCTCACCATATTGCTCAGGTTGGTCTTAAACCCGTGGGCTCAGGTAATCCTCTCACTGCCACCTCCTAAAGTGCTGGGATTACAGGTGTGAACAACCGTGCCTGGCCCTGTTTGTCCTTCTTTATGGCTGCATAATATTCCATCGTGTATATGTACCACATTTTTTTATTCAATACAGTTTCGATGGGCAATGTGGTTGGTTCCATGTTTTTGCTATTGTGAATAGTGCTGCAATAAACATGCGTGTACAGGTATCTTTTTGGTAGAATGATTTGAGTTCCTCCAGGTATATTCCCAGTAGGGGGATTGCTGGGCCATATGGAAGGTCAATTTCTAGTTTAAAAAATGCCTAATATTCTTTAAAATGAGAGTGGTTAAATTGGGAATGACTTAAAATAGTTTGGGTACTCAGAAGGTAAAGTGCAGATCCCTGGAAACCTCACCAAGGCAGAAGAACTTCCCAAGGAGTCTAGAGAGCTGATGTTTTGTTTAAATATCTGTGACTGGTATACAGTTGCAAGGATCTTTCATCTCTGTAGAAGCCCTGGACACTTACTGCTGTGTCCCACTGATTAAGTACTTTAACCAAAGGCCAAACCAACGGGGCAAAGAAAACCATGTGGAAGAGCAGGCAGGGGAGGCAGGGTGAGGACACACTGATTTGGCAGCCAGTCTGCTCCAGAGATAGCCACCAGCCTAGCTGAGGAGGCAGCTTTGGAAAAATCCCCTTCAGACCTTTTAATAAGCAATACATCGTGTTTTAATATAAAGAAAGTTTAACAGAAAGCAGCAAAGACTATCTACAATCAACTTTCCTTCTTTAATACATGCACACTTATTAAATGCCTGCCATGGGTCATGCACTGGAGTTCCTGCAGGTGACTAAGATGTGGTCCCTGTTATCCAGGAGCTCAGTCTCGTGGGAGCGACAGTCACCTAAGAATTCCCAGGTGTGGCAGCGATATTCTCAGGAGTAAGCCCGAGTACTATGACTCCGTGACCATCGGTGTGATTTGCGCCATATTCCCTGTCTGAAACACTCTCTCTTGCCTGCCCCCAGCCTCCTTGGAGTGACTAGGTCTACCACCCTTCTGGTCTCAGACATCGCATCCTCTGGGCAGCCACAGTGTCCCAAACACATTTCTCTTAGCATGTACCAACTGTACTGGTATAGTTATTCCTTTAATGCCTACTTCTCCCATTGGACATAAACTCCATGACAGAGGAGTTGTATCCATTTTGGTCACCACCTTCTGCTCCAACGACCAGTCATGATGCCTGACCCGGAGACATGCAACGTAAAAAGTTTTTATAATTCATTACACAACACCTAGCAGAGGCATCTCTCCAGGGTAAAGATATCAGGGACAGCTTGAGGAACTGATGCCAAAATCAAAGTCACTGACAGAAAGAACCAGCAATACTTCAAAGCAACCAAACAAAACCCATCAGCCTCCCAGAAAGAGAGCCTTCCTTGATTTCCTTTCAAGATCACCTTCTGGTACTATTTAGGCCTCTTATACACAGAATCAGGATGACAGGTCGAGTGAGTAATTTCAGTCAGTAAATGCTTAACCTTGAGTGGTCTGTGCTGGGCTGTCCAAGTCTATGCCATGCTCACTGGCCTCCCTAGAGAGAACGTGACCCACCCTCCCTGGGTGGTCCTCCATGGGCAGGTTCTCAACTATGATGTAGCTCATTGCAATGCCTGAGTTGGGTTCATCAGACACACTCATGCTCTTATATTCTGCTGTATCCAGTCCAATGTCAACTTAAAAAGAAAAAAATGAAAAGAACAGAAGCTGACTGCTTATTAAACAGGATTACCACTAATTATATTCTCAGGATATCATCAAATATAGCTTGAAAAAAATGGAAATGTTTGATAAGAATTAGGAGTTATGGTCAGCTAAACCCCTGGGCAAGGTCATTTCTTCAGGGAAGAACAGATACAGAGGCAGAGGGTACTGGCTGGGAGACACAGGAGCCTCACAAGGAATGGATCAGAGGGCCCTGGGACACATGGCTTGTGGCAGGGAGGACAGAGCTGCTGCAGTTACTGACACTGTTCCTGTTCCAGCCACATAGAGCCTCAAAGGGACATCTTTTTTTTCCCTTGAGGAAACAAATCTCCTGCTGTTGACAGGGTCCAACTTAAACATGCCCATGCGGCTCTGACTTGCCAAGCTGTGGTTCCACAGAGTCTCAGCCTGCAAATGGCATCTGTGTTTCATGAATCTGGCAAATGTCAGGTGGGGGGCCTGGAGCCTCTGGTCTTTCCTACTGGCACACACATGTGCAGCTTCTGGGTCTTGGAGATGAGGTTGATGAAGGTCATGTAGATCAGACATGGCACCCTCTGCCACTCCACCACCTGCCCATGTGGAACAGAAGGACTGCTTCTGCCCTTACTGACCTTCCACTCTTACTGACTCGGGGCATGGCGCAGGCTGAGCAAAGAAAGACAGAATGGCAGACAAACACTAAAAATGTAATAATAGATCAATTAGGTAATTCATATGGATGTCTAAAATTAGAGGAGTTCTGAAATTAAGTTGTTTGGAAAGAAACTGATAACAGAGGGAAATAAATGATGCATGAGGATTTGAGAGGTCAGCACAATTAGTTGCATTTATACCCTCTAATGAACAAACTGGTAGAAATTAAAGAACAGGAATGGCATCTTGGTAGCTTCAGAGGGTTTTTTTTTTTTTTTTTTTAAGAAAAAAGCCCCACAAGGGCTAAACTAAAAGCTCATTTTCAAATAAATGTAAAGTGGGCTCATTAAATCATCACATGCTGCAGTTTGAAATGGAAGTAATTGACCCCTCACAGCTGTCACATGATTAAGAAATACTCAGTGTATGAAAATGAAACTGAAACCTTTTGTCCTCATTATATTTGATGATTTCATGTTTTCCCTTTTGGAATAATTAACAGTAGACAATATCCTTTAGTATAGCATATTCTTGAGAATAAAAACTAGTTCCTATTTTTTTTTTGCTCTGTAGGTCTTGCTGTCTCATAACAAACAATCATACTCTAAAGCAGTTTTGGCATCAGGGACTGGTTTCGTGGAAGACAATTTTTACACACACCGGGGGTTGGGGGGGGCATGTGCAGTCAAACCTCACTGCTAATGTTAATCTGTATTTGCAGCTGCTCTCCAGTGCTAGCATCAGCTCCACCTCAGATCTTCAGGCATTAGATTCTCATAAGGAACATGCAACCTAGATCCTTCGCATATACAGTTCACAATAAGGTTTGTGTGCCTATGAAAATCTAATGCCTCTGCTGATCTGGTAGGAGGCAGAGCTCAGGCTATAATGCAAGTGATGGGGAGCAGCTGTAAATAAATACAGATGAAGCTTCACTTGCCTGCCCACTGCTCACCTTTTGCTGTGTGGCCTGGTTCCTAACAGGCCACAGACAGGTGCTGAGATTACAGCATGAACTACTGTACCTGGCCTGATATAATGCTTTTATGTAAGGTGCCATCTGTATTCCAATCTTATGAACTGATCCTATAATGTCCCTATAGCGTCCAATCCTGGTTTTAGATACTGAGGTCCTCAACAAACTGTCTCTTGCTTCCCAGCATGCCCCACTCCATCAATGATTTGACTTCTGCACCTTCCCATACCTCTTTGCTCAATAATTCTCATATGGACAACATTTACATAATGGCTTTTACAGAGTGTACCTACTTTGGCAGTAAAACAGACATAATTTTTTTTCTTGCAGTTGATTCAAACATTTCAATTTTTTTCAAGCTGCATTTGATGATGTCCTGAGAATGTAATTAGTGGTAGCCCTGTTTTACAAGCAATCGTTATGCCCTCAAGCTTTTCTCTCTCCCTTATTTTCCCTTTCAAAATAAAAAGGAGTTTCAGGAGCAGAGGAAAATAAGCATAAATTCTATCCAAGTCCCTGTAATTCTCTGAATTTGCTCATTGGACATGGATGTGATTTACAGTGCTTGTCTTTGAGCAGTTGTGTCCTTAATTAATGCATTCAGGATTTGGGGCATAAATATGAATCTAAGACATTTTAACCATAGTTGTAAAAAAACACACACAAAAAACCAGAGTGGCTTGATTCACTGCCTTAGTAAAGCCAGAACATTGCTGTGTCTAATGTCAATAATTAGTAGCTTGCTTAACATTTACGGAAAATGCTTCAACACTTTGGGCATATGAGGCCCAGTGGATTCAGAAGGATGAAGTAAATAAAAGCACTAGACTTGGCTTTGACCCTCATGGCCAGAGCTCTGCTGGAATTTAGAAATTCTTCTCACATAATCTGCCGTATTCTTTCTGCCAAAATCGTAAACAGAGAAGCTAAAAATATTACATTAACACTGTTGACAAGAACCACAGAGACATTAAAAACATGAGTGCACGTGTGTGAGCACATACAACTCAGGAGACTACCGCTCTCCTGGTCATCCCCAACATCTTCTCTACTTTGAAAGATCATCCCCCCTCCCTACCCCACACCCTCAGTCCTCACTCAATTAAAGAAACACCCAGGACAAATGAACTGCTACGGCAGAAGATATATCACATCTGCATTAAGTGATCACTTGTGGATGGATCTGACATCACTTTCTTACCCCCTCCACCTTGACAAATTATTTCAATTTTTAACTGAGATAATGAACTTGGTTAAAAAAAAAAAAGGCAAGGTCACTGCTGGGGTAAAAGTATGGGCTAGCTTGATGAGAAGAGTGAATTCAGACAGAAAGAAGACTCCTCGGTGACTAAATTGCCACCAGAACCCTTATATTGCAACAGCACTGGCAGCTCCTACACAATTCTGATTATGCCAGATTCAAGTAATACAGCTCTGGCTCCATCCCTTCATTTTGTAGATTCTGTAATTTGCTCTGCTCAAAGGGAGGGGCAGTGAGGCACCTCGGTATCCAGAGTTCAGTCCAAATGGGAGTCTAACAGGGTTCTGGGATGTTCTGACTCAGGAGATCATTAGGAAGCTGGTTCTCTCCTTCTGAAATGAGCAGTTCATAGCCCTGAAGACTTCTGATCGATGTCATCAGGTTGGGCTGTTCTTCCTTTTCATGACATCAGTGGCAGCTCCCCTCTGAGCAGCCAGTGAGAACAGGCCACATCTTTCATTTGCCTCCAGGGAGGTAGTGGAGTGCTGAGGTCAAGACTGGGGGCTCTACTGCCAGAAAGCCTTCTTAGGGTTCTGGGGTCTGCTACCAGCTGAGCATGTAACTTTCTCTTGTTTGCCTTACATTTAAGATAGGGATAGTAGTGCTGACTTCCCAGTGTTGGGAGGAGTCCATGGCTTAATACACGGAAAACGCTTATACAAGAGTCTGGCACATAGTAAGTGCTCAGTAAACAGTAGCTTACATTATTAGTGTTACTCAGCAAATGAGACCCAATTCAACTAATGAAGCAAAAGTGCACTCATTTTCCATTTCCAGACATTAGCCAAAAAAAGACCAAACTGCTGAAATAAGAAAATAAGGCTGCCGGGCTCAGTGGCTCAGCCTGTAATCCTGAGCCTTTGAGAGGCTGAGGTGAGTGGATTGCCTGAACCCGCGGGTTCGAGATCCGCCTGGGCGGCGAGACCTCATCTCTACAATAAAAAAATCAAAAAATCAGCCGGACGTGGTAGTGCATTCCTGTAATTCTAGCTACTTGGAAGGCTGAGGTGGAAGGATTGCCAGAGCCCAGCAGGTCGAGGGAGCGGCCACTGCACTCCAGTCTGGGCGACAGAGTGAGACTCCAACTCAAAAAAAAAAAAAAAAAAAAAAAAAAGAAGAAAAGAAAAAGAAAATAAGGCTCATTTTTATTTAAAGAAGACCTTTATAAAAATTGGTGAACCCATAACCCACCAATGGGCCCCAAGGTACAGGCTCCCTCATTCCATCCGTGTACTCTGTCTACCTTAGGTATCGTTAGCTTAGATAGCTTAGGTAGATTGTGTGGTAGCTCAAGTCTCGGTGCACCTTCTAAATTTCCTCCCTTCTCCTTCCTTCCTCCTTCGCTCCCTCCCTCCCTTCCTTCCACAAATATTTATTGAACCTTTACTATGCATCTGGAAAGCTAATAAGGCACTTGGGATAAGACAGTGAGTGAAACACAAAAGATGCCTGTCCTTGTGGAATTCACATTCTCATGGGGAATGAGACAATACAATAACATAATAAATTAGCAAGTGATAGAGTGAACTAGAAAAGAAGTGCTGTGGACAGGAGAAAAGAAGAGCTAGGTGGGGTAAGGAGGGCTGGGCCAGGGGATGGTGGCTGGGTGGCAATTTAGTTGGAAATTTCAAGGAAGGTTTGGGCATCCACCAGGGGTCCCTCTCCAGTTTCAACTTAACACTCATGGGGCTTCCGCAGGCCACACTCAGCCCGAGGTCACTCAGGAGGACAGAGGTCAGGAACACCGAGTGCCTGCAGAGGAAAGTCAGGTGGCCCTCTTGGCAGGAGTCTTGTGGCAGTCTGGCACAGACACAGGAGGTGAGGGCCACACCAGAGATGTGTAGGGGTTACCCTGGTTCAAACATCTCATTCCTCACAGTAGCCAACATCTCTTGTAACAACTCCATAGTCTCAATTTCCAGGATCCCGTCAAGGAATGTGCCAGTTGCAGGAGTAACCATTACTTCTTCAAGGCCTCGTTGAGTAAGTAAGACTTGAGCCAAGACCTGAGGGAAGGGAGGAAGTTGCCACATGGACTGCAGGGACAGGGCAGCCCAGGAAGAGGAAGGACCTACTGGGTGCAAAGGTCCTGCCCCCAGCTCGGGAGCCAGGTCAGGTGGCCAGGGCAGAGTGAGCATGGGACAGCGGACGAGGACAGAGGGTCAGAGATGTATGAGAGGAGGTCATGTAGGACCTCACAGGGGACAGGAGGCCAGGACAGCATCCCAGGCAGAGTGACATGACCTGACTTGGGTTTTGAAAGGCTTGCTCTTTCTGCTGTGCAGAGACCAGGCTAGGGTTGACTTTCAACTGGACTATTCTAAAGGTCTCCTAATGGGCCCTCCTGCTTCTATTCTTGCTCTCCTCAAATCCATTCTCCATCTAAACCCCAAATCATGCCATGCCAGTTTGCTGACAACCTTGACCTACAAGGTTTTGAGAGGTTTTGCACCCACTGGCCTGTCTGACCTCCCATCAAGATCATGCCAATCTCAGGGCCATTGCTTCTGCCAAGAAAGGCTGGCTACGAGGCTCTGGCAGTAATTCCTCTGGCATTGAGCAGTGAGTGCACGAAACAATTTTGTTGTGTTTTTGGTGAAGTATTTGCAATGCTATAGTTTAGACAATCCTATTCTATGCCCTACAGAACAGTCACTGAACATCTAGCCATTTCACACAACCTGTATTTTGCAATGTTAACAGCAATACAAAAAAGACAATCTGTGATCAGTAGCATCTGCTATTGATTCCAAAGGGAGGGCTCAAGGAAAAACAGGCAGTGACAAGAGCTATGAGTCAGCCTGGTTTCTCCCAATCCGCTGCTCAGGGGTCATGACAGGCTAATAAATGGCTCAGTCCCTGGAGGGCACACTATCAAGGCACACTGAGGGCGTGGCTCCTCATACACAGAGCAGGCAGTACCCTGGGCCCTCTCTTGGCTGACCAGCGATCACAAAGCCTAACCCTGCAATAGGCAGAGGGCCTGACTCCATGAGCATGTCCAGTGAGAGTGAGCCTTCCTGCACTGAGTTACTTCTGTCCTGCTTACTGTCCCTGCTGGAGATGATGTGCTTATTTTTAGCCATCATGTGACTCTCCAGTATTTTCCAGGCCCTGCTTGAGTCACTCTAGTTTCAGAGAATTTTTCACAGGAGGGAAACATGTAGGAAAGTGCTCTGCATCTTAAAATGGTTCAAGAATTAAAATTTCTAACTGTGAAATAATTATTTCAGCATGGTATGTGGTTCTTCTGATAAACTACTGACTTTTCATACTTCTCACATCTTGGTAGAAAATGGCTGGGATCACTTACCCCAATAAAACTCACATACATCACACCCCAACAACGATGTAGATCAGCACTCCCTTGCCTATAGTAACAGGGGTAGGTAGTGGCTGAAGGAGTCCAGTCCACTGAAAATAAAGACACACAGGCGTTGCCATGACAATGACAGCATGGGTACCACTGCACTCCTGATGTGCAGCAGTCATTTTAGCAAAAAGCATATGAAGTAAGGTGGCCATCCTGGAGGAACATAAGTACTGAATTTATCATGCATTCTCCTTTTGATTCTGGTCAGATTCCTACTGGCTGACAACTAGTGTGACTGGTGTTTGTGGATGTTTCTCTGGTGGTGGCAAGCCTGTAGCGCTCTATTAGCACGATCATATCCAGATTCTCTCAAAAGAGGGCCATGGTCTAGGCCACAGAGTGGGCTGGAGCTCAAAGAAGACAGAACCATAAGGAGAGTGCCACTCGAACCATCCATTCTCTCTTACTCACCGGGCTCCAGGTCCAGGGTTCTCTGAGTTCACCAATCAACTACAAAGCCAGAAATGTGTGTCTCGTTTATCCTTGGTTTCCTCCTCTCCTTTACTTCCCATATCCTATTTGTCATCACACTTTGTTGACTGTATGTCCTTAGGGTCTCTGTCACCCGCATGGCTGCCACCTTCACCTAGACCACTGTCCTCCCCCCGTATTTTTCTGCAATAGCTTTTTAGAGAGTCTTCTGGGATATACTGTGCCCCTTCTGATGTGTTCTCTATAATGCAAAGTAAACTTCTGCTTAAACACATAAACCTTTCAATAACTCCCTACAGTCTGCATTATAAAGTATAAGCTGTGTGGCCAACAAACCCTAAGGTGACCTCCACTCAACCCCAATGAGCTCTGTCTCCTGGTGTTCATGCTTTTGTACAACACACTCCCCTTGCATGTACGTGGGACCTGTTACCTGCCTCTTAACCACAGAATATGCCAAAGGTAATGGGAGTCACTCCTACCATTATGTTCCTATATTCCTGACTCTGTCCTGTTGGCAGACATGCTAGAGAGACTCCCTCTGCTGACTTTGAAGAAGTAGTTGCCATGAGATAAATACCTTTGTTAGAAAAGCCTACAAGGCAAGGAGGTGCAGGGGGCCACTAGGAACTGAGAGTGGCTTCCAGAAAGAAACTGAAGCCTCAGTTCAGCAGCCTCAAGAAAGCTGCAACAATCCGAGGGAGTTTGGAAGCAAATATTTCCCAGTTGATCCTCTGATGAAACCACCACCCCAGTGGCTATCTGGATCCTAGCCTGGTGAGACCCTGAAAGCACAGAATCCAGCAAAGCTGTGTCTGGACTTTAGAATCTGTGAAATAATATGTGAGTGTTGTTTTCAACTGCTAGGTTTGTGATTTTTTTTTTTTCCCAATAACAAGGGGCTTGCTTTCTCCCTCTGCAGCCTCAAATCTCAACATACATATTGAACAACATGCACTTGACAGAAGAGAGCACATTCTCTCTTGACTTCAATATCCTTTTCTTTGTGATTGGAATACTCTTCACCACACCCTTCAAATGGCTAACTTATATTCATTCACTAAGTCTTGGTTGAATCTCACTTTGTCCAGGAAACCTTTCTAGAATATGCAAGACCAGTTCAGGTGGTCTTTCTATATACCCTGAGAGCTTACTTATTGTCAGGTTTTCCCACAAGGCTGTAATTTCCTTAACACTGGAGTCTTGGAAGAATCACTGTAGGTCTCCAGAATTGCTACACTGCCTTAACGCTTGTTTGTTGAGAAACTAAATGAATGGGGAAAAAAAGAGTGAGAATTCAAGTAAAGCTTTCATAAAAAAGGGCAAGGAATTCAAGAAACAGGAACTGTTGTTTAAGAGATATTTTCTGGGCTACTATGAAGTACACTGGTATTTTCTAGATTACGGTACAAGGGGCATCTCAGGTGATGAAAATGACTAGGGAGCTTTTCAAAAGTAGTCACATGTTGGCTTCTGTACTGCATCTTCCTTGATGCAAATGAACACTGTAGTGATTCCATTTAAATTTATTCAACTCAACAAATATTAAATGAGAAACTTCTATGGGTCAGGCAATAGGGAAACAATAATTGAACAAGACAGGATTGGTTTGCAGTTTAGTTCACCCGATGCAAAGAATTCTGGAAAATTTTTCAAATCACAACTGCTCTCTATTTCTGCCCAACATACTAAGTAACAAAGAAAGGCACTGACAACTTTTTAAAAAATAGGTTCACAGTCAATCTATGATATCTTGCTTAAGGAAACTGAGAATGAAGGCTAAGTCACTATCTTTTTGAGGTCTGACAAGGTTTACTGTCAGGCTGAGAGACAAAATCTCAAGTTATTAACAACTATGGAGAGAGAAAAGGGATGATCCATTGGAGTAACACACATGGTTTAGTTGTAGAATTGATGAATATTTCAACACATATAATGGACCAAATGCTAGTTCTGAAAGAGGGCTAGGATGGCTTGCTTCCTGGTGCAGGTGGGACAGCAATGAAGGCCATCACCTTCTCCTGCAGAGTCCATGTGAGGGAACAGACTATGCATGCTGAAATACATGCTAATATTGTCTCAGGAACTACTCTTCATGCTGAAATCGCCCAGATCATTGAATGACTAAAAGAATCAGGATGGGTGCACTAGCTCACACCTGTAATCCCAGCCCTTTGGGAGGCTAAGGTAGGAGGATTGCTTGAAACCAGTCTAAGCAACATAGCAAGACCTCGTCTCTACTAAAAAAAAAAAAAAAAAAAAAAAAAAAAAATTAGCTGGACATTGTGGCATGCCTGTAGTACCAGCTACTCTGGAGGCTGATGTGGAAGGATCACTTGAGCCCAGAATGCCGAGGTTGCAGTGAACCGTGATCATACCATTACACTCAAGCCTGGGCAACAAACTCACATTAAAAAAAAAAAATTAGAGATTAGTAATTCTACTAATCTAGGGTTTGATATTCTGGGCTTCATATACCTTTATATTTTTAGGCTAATAAGAGGACAGGAAATGGCTTAGCATTTCCTGCATTAATACATGTAGTTAAAATACTGTAATTCTCTCTCACCCATAAATCTGATGTCAGGAAGACTGGAAATGTATTTGAACTTAAAAAAAATCATTATTTAAAAGAATGCCATCCCAACAGAATTGCATGTGTTCTGTTGTCTCAAGGCTTAGTAACACTGAAGAGCTTTTTATTTCCACCATACACCATGTGATTTAAATTTGGTTTGTGATAACTTACTGTGGTTCAGTATACCGTGGGGTGGTGATGAGAACAAAAAACAAAGACTATATCCATGATATTTGAGAAAGGCAATATAGTAAATAAAATGATTAAAGAGTGTAGGCTCTGAAATCATAGGGTCAGCCCTTAAATCTTGGCTCATCTTCTATCCCCAATGCAATAGTATTAAGAGGTGAGGCTTTTAGGAGGCAACTAGGTCAAGAGGGTAGAATGCTCATTAATGGGATTAGCACCTTTACAAAAGAAGCCCAAGTGAGTGTGTCTGCCTCTTCCACCAGCTGAGAAGGTGCCATGTATGAGGAACAGGCCCCTCACCAGAAACTGAATCTGCCATTGCCTAGATCTGTTGCGTACACAGTTTGTGACTTTTTGTTACAGCAGCATGAATGGACAAAAACAGTAAGGAAATGCGGTTTCAGTTATTCTTTGAGGAGCAAGGTATCCCAATGTCAGCAGTGTCTCTGACATATCCCACACATAGACACATAACTAGAAAAACAAAATCACTGATACCTCTCTTCTAGGGAGTTGGAGAAATCCTCTAAGAATTTAGTTAGTTGGGCCGTTAGAGTATTTCCATTTTCTACAGTCTTAATGTAGCTAAAAGAGAAGTCATTAAGTGGTATGTAGCTTAGCAAAGGGATAGTTTCTTAATATGAGAAGGTCAAATAAATGCAATGCTGATATGGGACAGAGATTGAGTGAAAGATACAAACATTGTTCCATATAAGAAGAAATACCAACATTTGAGATGAAGTCTTGCTAATTTTGGGGCTGGTAAGAAAAATACATCTCTTATATTGACTTCATATTGAATGATCTCCAAAAAAATAATATCTGATCTTTGAAGAAGTGGGAACGTGGGTAGGAGGGTATGGAGTTAAGTGACTAGGGATCAAGCAGGTAACTAGTTGTAAGAATAAACAGACATGACTCATCTTAGTGGAAAAGACTATCAAGGGACAAGAAGGGTACCTATGCTTACCCTATGGGACTCTGGGAAGTCAATTGCTATCATCTGACTATCCGCATCTAACAGAAGACATGGGAGAATGAATTTCTTGGAACAAATAATGGCTCTGGGGAAAGATCAACATTTGTGGTTAAAGGCAGAGGTTTCCCAAAAGGTAAATGGAGATTTAGAACCTTTTGGCAATAATAAGGAAAAGAAAGTCCCGCATAAAGGCACAGGCCTGAGGCCAAGGCTAGAATCCTTTGAGTGGGATTTAGCTTCTTGAATATTTTCCCCTTAGCTTCTAATTGAGTTCAGTGTCTTTCAAATAAAAAATATCAACTTTTTGCAGCAACGCAACAAAATCCAGTCTCCAGAACATTAACATTCACAATATCTAGTATATCATCCCAAATTATTTGATATATGAAGAACAAGGAAAATGTGATATATTCTCAAAGAAAAAGAAAATCAACAGATGTCAATAGTGAGATGGCTAAGATGGTAGGCTCTGTAGACACAAACTTTAAAAGCAGTTATCACTAATCATGCTCAGTGAAGAAAAATATGCTCATAATGAATGAAAAGGTTGGAAACTCAGTAGAGAAACAAAAATGTAAAACTTAAAATTAAAAAATGCAATAGCTAAAATATTAATGTAGGATTCTACAAGAGTAAAATGGAGATGACAGAGGAAAGAGAGGGCAAACTTGAAGATACATCAATAGAAACTATTTAATCTAAAGAAGAGAGAAAATAAGGACAGGAAAAAAAATTAACAGTGCCTCGGGACTTGAGGTATAATTTCAAAAGCTCTAACATATGGATATGGAATCCCAGAGGAACAGAACAGAAAGAATGGAGCTGAAAAAAATATTTGAAAAAATAATGCCAAAAACATCCCAAAGGCAAACTCACGGATTCAGGAAGCTTAATAAACTCCAAAACAAGATAAAATAAAAAAGAACTATGATTAGGCATATCATAATCACATTCCTAAAAACCAAAGATAAAGAGAAAATCTTGACTGCACCCAGAGAAAAAACTATGTATTACATACATACAGGAAAGAATGATTAGAATGAGTATGTACTTTTTATCTGTGAAGGCCATATGCAGTAGAATAGCATCTTTAAAATTCTTAAAGTCAAACAATCAGCTTGAGTCTTTTATCAAGTGAAAGTAATCTTTAAGAATGAAGGTATGATAAGGACATTTACCAGAAAATCAACAACAACAAGAAAAAAACTAAAAGAATTTGTTGCCATCAGACCTGTACTACAAGAAATTCTGAAGACTGTTCTTCAGTCTAAGGAGAAATAAAACCAATAGTCATCTCAAGTATTCAGGAGTGAATGAAGAACACTAAAAATGGTAAAAATACAAAACATCAATTTTTCTCTTAATTTCTTTATAATACATATAACTGTTTAAAGTAGCACTTTCTAATAGAAATATGTGAACCACATAAATAATTTAAAATTTTCTAGTAGCTGTACCCAAAAGGTAAAAAAGAGACCAATTTTAACAAATGTGAAATATATATAACATATACAAAATATAACTTCTACGTGTGATCATATATAAAATTATTAAATGAGATGTTTTACATTCTTTTGTGCATATGAAGTTTTCCAAAATACAGCCCCTCAATGAGGAATAAGCACATTTCAAGTGCTCAAAAGCTACCACATATTGGACAGTATAGGTTGAAAGCAAAAGTTATAACACTGTCTCATGTGGTTTATAGTGTATGTAAATGTAATACATACGACAACCATAACAAAGAACAACAGGATGGTTGAAAAGTTTCCACATTTTACATGAAGTTTTATAATATTAATTTTAAATAAACTGTAAAAAGAATATACCTATAACTCAAGAACAACCACTAAAAAAATTAATGCAAAGAGGTATAGTGTAAAAGGCAATAAATAAATTAAAATAAAATTCTAAAAAATATTTTTAAAATCCAGAAGATGACAGGAAGGGAGAAACTGTGAAACAAAAAACAGATGGGACAAAGAAGAAATAAATGATAATATGGTAGATTTAAATCAATCAAATCAATAATTGTGTTAAATATAAATGAACTAGGACACTCTAATCAAAAGGCAGAGATTAGGATGAATAAAAATGCAAGAACCAATCATATGCTGTCTAGAAGAGACACACTTTAAATATAAAGACAAAGATAGGCAGAAATATAACCTATCATGGAGAAAGATATATCATGCAACAGTAAGCATAAAAAAGCTGGAGTGGCTATATTAATATCAGACAAAATAGACTTCAAGATAAAGAGTATTATCAAAGATAAAGAAGAACATACCATAAAGTAAAAAGGTCAATTCAACAGGATGCCTTAACAATTCTAAATATGTAAGCATCTAATAATAGTCTTAAAAATATAAGAAACAAAAATGGAAAGAATTAAAGGAAGAAATGGACAATTCCACCATCAATGCATTTAACACACTCTTTGTAGAAGTTGTTAGAACTAGACAACAAAAAACACAGAGGATCCGAATAACACTATCAACCTCTTTGATCTGACTAATATTTCTAAAACACTATACAACCAACTATTCCAGAATATACATTCTTTTCAAGTGCATATGGTATGTTGATCAAGAGAGACCATATTTTGGGTCACAGGGCCAAGATTAGAATGGGAATAAAAACCATTCCTTACTGATATATTTCATTGCTTCTCTTAAAAGCAACACAAAAACACTCAACAAAGTAAAAGCAACTCTTCTTTCCCAAAAGAAGGTCAGAGGTAATGCTTACTTAGATTACAGGTGTTACAAGTGATCATACATTACTAAACAAATAAATGAATAAGCATGGTCACATTTTACGGTTGTATAAACAGCCTTAAAAAACTCAAAAAGGAATAAGCACATTTCAAAGAAATAAAGGTAATGGAAAGTGAGAGTATTAAAATATTTGATATAGTTTTTAAAAAACACTGTCAGGATTTATTTAAATCTATATATAGAGATTTAATTGTGATTGTTTAAAAACTTTATTATACTTAAGTTTTGTTTCTTTTTTGAAACCACCTTTCCAGTAGTCCTATTAATCTGATTTTAAGGCTGAAATACCAAAGTCCCTAAGGAAAAGAGAAAGCTCTGACTCAATTCTCATAGCAACTCTAAATCTATCACACTATATTTGTATACGGGAGTTTGATTTAAATACATGAATGTATGTGAATTTGCAATGCATCTAAGCTGCTGTTGCTATAGAAACCATAACTGAATTTCCTTTTAAGTAAGTGCTCACACATAAAAACTGATCCCTCTAGACAGCTATCTTAAGTTGCAGATATAGCTCATAACAATAAATTTATAAACCTTGTAATTCACAATGATATATGCATTTAATAGATACCATCATTATGAAAATGTGTATTTTAATACATGCTTCTGTTTGGTAGATTAAAGCCAATTCAAGATGCAACTTCTCAGATGCAGACAATAACATGAGGCAGCCATCCACCCTATGTGACAGCCACTGCTTATGGGAAAGCTGTTACAATACAGGTAAGCCACCCAGGTACACATAGAAACCAAACTACTCTATGACTTCTCTGAATCCACAGAAGAAAAGCTTTTATCTGAAGATGAGAGAAAAAACTAGCACAGTCTCACAAAGCTCACACCAAGTATGTGGAATGTTACCTATTTTATACACAAGCAAACAATCTCTGGTGCATGACTATGTAAATAGTCTGTATGATGTAAAAGCACATTTTTTGCTAATGGAGACAGAGTCCTCTCTTAATTATAATAATGGTTATAATCCACTTCATGATCACTTTTTCATTCCAATCTGGCCCTTTGTCATAGAAAATGTTTTGGAGCTGCCACTTCCAGTTCTTACTGTGTAACAGTCAGAACACGTAAGTTAATTTTAATATTAGCATTAGGAACTATTTGAGGAAGAGATAAATCCACTGCAAAATGAAGCAAGTATTCCAAAGCCAAAAATGAAAAAACAATTGAGGACTATCTCCTGGTTTTTTTTTTCTTTCCTTTTTTTTTTTTTTGTAGAAAGAAATTTATTTTTGAGTTTGAATCCAGGGAACAGAGCTGGACGCGAGGTCTTTCTAAAATGGTTTGGCTCACCCTTCAGGCCTCACAGTCCACTTTTTTTTTTTGAGTTGGAGTCTCACTCTGTCACCCAGACTGGAGTGCAGTGGCTGCTCCCGGCCACCTCAGCCTCGACCTGCTGGGCTCCGGCGATCCTTCCGCCTCAGCCTTCCAAGTAGCCGGAATTACAGGCATGCGCTACCATGCCCGGCTGATTTTTTGATTTATTGTAGAGATGAGGTCTCGCTGCCCAGGCGGGTCTCGAACCCACGGGCTCAGGCAATCCACTCACCTCAGCCTCCCAAAGGCGAGGGATTACAAGTTGAGCCACCGAGCCTGGCTACAGTCCACTTTTATAGTCCAGAGTTGTCAGTACCTATACATATACATTAGCCACGTGACCAGCAGAACATTGTATAGGACTTAAGTTATAGCTGCAGTTTACATTTAGAGTAAAGGAAGTTTATCATGCATTACAAAAGTGACACATCACAAGACTTGTGATTACACTGTTGCAAAAGTTATACAAATTACAAGACTTATGACTACACTGATGCTATACTGTTCAATGACACCAGTCACTGCTTGATGCAGATAATTAAATGACCACGGCTTAGAGGTGGGATCAGAAACTACTGCTAAATGTTACTGACCTAGCATCACTGTGGGAGAAATGTGATAGACATGTGAATTTCCCAGAGAGCGGATCCTCATCTCATCAAACCCGTTAGTTTATCTTAAATTTTAGATGGATAAAATCAGACCTGTGTATGACGAGAATGGCTTGGAGTGGCTTCAGACCAGAGGCAGGGCCCAGTTTAGAGACTGTAAAAATAGAGTTCGTGGAGGAAATGCTTCTAGGCCAATGTTATAAGTATAAAATAATAATAGAATCCTAAGAATTATAAGGGACCTATGAGAGTATTATGATTGTATGCTGTTGTTATACATACACTGAGGACTACTGAGAGGCATGGCATGATTTGATTTTGTAATAAAGATCCCAGGCTACTTACTACTGAGTTTTTTAGAAAGGTTTTGTTAGGTGTTTGGGGTCTTTTTTTTTTTTTTTTTTTACTGCTGTTTGTACTTAATAGATGCCTGTGTACTCTTTGCCCCAATGAGTTATGTGCTGAAATACCACATCCCCATATTTATTATAATTATGTCTAAATTACAGAAGAACAAATTGAATCTGGATAAGTACCCTAAAAACTCTCATGAATAAAGAATAAAGTTCATAACTTCTTTTTTTTTGAGTTGGAGTCTCATTCTTATTGCCTAGGCTAGAGTGCAATGGCACGCTCACAGCCACCATAAAGTGCATAAATTTTATAGTACAGATTTTACAACATCTATTCTGACTCTTAGAAGACATTTTTGGCCTACATTTTCTTGGCTATGTTCCCAATAACTAGATACATGACCGCTAGGAAAATTAGGTTGTAATGCATTTATAGGAACTTTTCTCCTATCAGGGCTTTTAATAATGTTCTTTATGTGATATATACTTTGCTATAATTTACCCCTCGGTATAGTTTTACTACCCCACAATGTCTAAAAGTCGGAACATATTTTCTTAAAAAGGGAACGACTGGTTTAACTTTGAAAATATCCCCTTTTCCCTAATTAAGATCAATGAGATAAACATAGTAAGGTAGCAGGAAAAGGTTTCAGGAATTACTGCTTTCCAGAATGTTAAAAACCAAATTTATTATCTGGTGACTTTAATGTGTTTCCTGAGCATTGTTACCTGAGAGGTTAAACTCTGGAAAATATATACTTTTCTTTCCAGTTCGTGGATATTCCACCAAAATGACATGAGTCTCTCTGTGGCTTTTGTGAATTGAATCTTTTGTGAATGATAGATGAAGTTATTCCTAGAAAACAAGGCCAAGGCAGCACAATGACAGTGCCGTTTGGGGAAGGAGAAGCGTTGGTGTCAGTTTTTTAAAAAATTAAGGACACGTTACGATGTGAAAGAAAAATATTCTGTGGTCTATCCAATTTCACTACTAAGAACTTGAAACAAGGGCAGGTGACTTTCAAGACCAACCTGTCCATCATTCATAGCTACAGAAGATGACATTAAGATGAGAAATACCAGACACCCTGGATCTTCTCACCTCCTTGCCTCCCACTCCATGTGCCTCCTGAATCCCAGACTCTGGAGAGGACACACCACCCCCTCTTCTCCACTTTAGCTTCTAGGCCGATGAAAGTTGCTGTCAAAGGTAGAAGGCCAGTGTGAACTGCCATACATATCTGCTTCTGGAACTCCTTGTGGTTCAATTTTTATCTAACCCTCCCATCACTTCAATCCCAGAAAAATAAATATCTCCTTTCCTTTCTAATCCTCTATGCCCTTGACCTCATTTTGTTTTCCTCCAGCTTCAGTTCATGCTCTGCCCATTTCCCTTTTTGCCATTTTCAATTATTCCTTCATGGACCTTTCTCCCATCTTGCAAACCTGCTCATGTTGCCTTATTCTAAAAGCAAACAAGAACAGATCAAGAATATCATTCTCCTTCCAATCTTACCCATCAGCTCTTTTCCCTATAGTCAAATATTTCTATTTTCCTCAATTTTTTTCCTGACAAACTTGTTAAAGTTCGAATCTATTCTTTACTTCCTCCACTTTCACAATCCGACACCATGTTAAATTGCTGAAATCTAGGCCTGTGTGCCCTCGGCATTTAATGGACCAGTTCTCTAAAGGATTATTAATCACCTCCTAGGAGTCAGACTTCTGTGGCCTATTTTCAGGTGTCATCCTATTTGATATCTCCACAATTAATATTTGGCACTGCTGGTGATCCCTCTCTAGAAATTTCCTACTGCTTGTTCTCTGATGCTGAGTTCTTCTGGCATTCTTCTGATGTTCATTTTTTTCCCTCAGCTTACTCTTCTTTCTTCTTCCCTCTAAAATGTATATGATTCTAAAGATCTGATTTCTTTGTTCTTTATGGGCCCACTCATTCCATTGCTCCAAAATTGGATTTTTATCCTGCCTAAGTTTCCTCCTCCAACTCATTCCTAGTCCCATCATTCCACCTAACAGATAAATCATTCGGTTGAGAAATCCAATGGATTCCTCCAGACCTCGCTCTCCTTGACTTCTCAGCAGATGTAGACACTGCTAACCATTCTGCTCCTGTCCTCCTGCTACCCTGACACATACTCCCTAGTTTCCTTCCATTTTTCTGGCATCTTATCTGCTTCTTATGGAAGCCCTACCTCTTCTACTCAACCAGTAAACATCAGGATTTCTCTAGGTACTCACCCCTTATTCACTGTTCACTTTTAGATTCGATTACACACATATCTGAAGACTCACAAATGTTTACCTCTAGCCTGTTTCCCTGCACTCCAGTCACAGGTGTGCACCCTCCTCCCCCAAATTGCCTATTTAGACCCCCTCTGAGATGTTGAAAGGAATCTCAAACTCAGTATGTCCAAAACAAACTTACGATTTCTTTTCAAATCTGGTTCTCTTTTGGTACTTCCTGAACAATACCGCCACCCTTCTAGTTTTGGGAGACAAATCAGGAAGTCATGTTTGACATCTCTCTCTCTCTCTTTTACCCCAGAACTCATCCATTACCAATCTAACCTATTTTACCTTCTAAATATCTTCTAGACTTGTCTATTACTCTTCATCTACACTATCACTATTTTTATCCAAATGAACAAGAATTCATCTATCTCACGCTTGTATGAGCATTAATCCTGTTATCCTTAAAAAATATTTTTAAAAATTAAAAAAATGCCATTTTCTTATGGTCTCAGTCTACCTGACACAGAGTAATGAATCCAGAAAGAAGGAGGAGGAGGAAGAGGAGGAGGAGGAGGAGGAGGAGGAGGAGGAGGAAGAAGAAGAGGAAGAGGAAGAAGAAGAGGAAGAGGAAGAGGAAGAAGAAAGCTTCTTAACAGTGAGGAAAACTGTGATTACAAAGCTATTACTACCACTGGGCATGGTGACTCATGCCTGAAATCCCAGCACTTTGAGACACAAAGGTGGGAGGATTGTTTGAAGTTGAAAGTTCAAGACTAGCCTGGGCAACATAGTGAGACCCTATTTCTAAAAAAAAATTCTTTTAATTAGCCAGTTGTGGTAGTGTGTACCTGGAGTCTTAGCTACTTAGGAGGCCAAGGAGGGAGGATCACTTAAGCACGAGAAGTTGAGGCTACAGTGAGCTAAGATCACGATACTACACTCTAGCCTAGGTGACAGGGCAAGACTGTGTCACTAAAACAAAAACAAGACAAGAACAAAACAAAATAAAAAACCTCAAAGTTATTACTAGTACTATGTAGTATTCTAAACAATTTCTAATCCATTCTGAATGGAGGTTGGGCATAGAAGATAGATTGTACTATTTACAAAATTAAGGGCACCAATTTAACAATTTGAATACTGGGTTCCACATTTGGGATGGAAACATGGTTTCTGAGGATTTCATTGTTTAATTGTCCAGAACCCAACTAGTGTTTATAATAATGACTCAATTTTATAAGAACACATTTTGCTTGGTAAAATTTGCTTTTTTTATGGCAGGGATATTTATAATATATTTTAGAAAAGTTTTTATGCCCAAAAATTTTAAAAGCTTTAAAATTCCAGATATTTATCCTCAATGACTTCACTTTTGGATAAATGAGGTATTGTTGAAGGTTATTATATAAAAACTGGCCCCTGCCTATACAGGAAGTAGGATATAGAGTTAATTAATTTCCTTTGAAGTATTACAGATGCTGATCCGTCTTTTTTTTTTTTTTTTTGAGTTGGAGTCTCACTCTGTCACCCAGGCTGGAGTGCAGTGGCACACTCATTGTCACCACAGCCTCGACCTGCTGGGTGCAGGTGATCCTTCAGCCTCAATCTTCCAAGTAGCTGGAACCACAGGCATGTGCCACCACACCCAGTTAATTTTTTTTTCTTAAATTTATTGTAGGGATGAGGTCTTGCCAAGTTGCTCAGACTGGTCTTAAACCCGTGGGCTCAGGCAGTCCTCTCGCCTCTGCCTCCCAAAGTGTTGGGATTACAGCCATGAGTGATCCATCATTAACAGCATAATTCAGTTAATATTCTGGTCAGTACTTCCAGCATTTAAACAGCAAAAATATTTCAATTAAAATCTAAACAGACTGCTTGAGGTTTTTTTTTTCACAAAAACCAGAAGGAAAAGAAAATCTAACCCTGGAGCATTATTTTAAAATGTGTCTTCAGTGATATATCATGAATAGCTCTGCCTTTTTTTAACAGTTTAAATCAAAATCATTAGACTAACACACATGGGTCACAGGAAGATAAATGTGGTCAGACAGACAACAGCAAAATCCATCCAAAGGCATTCAAATATGGACTGCTGGGAAGAATCAATCACAATTACATCAAAGCACAGGAGGGTCTGAGCTATTTTCTAAAATGAAAGTGACTCCATGATTTTGCAGTGACAATACCTGCTGTGGGGGAGTTTGCATGGTGAGACTTTTTTGGCAGGTTGAAGATCTGTTCACCAGGGTCAGGGGGAGGAATTGCATCTTGCCCTTGTCGTGCCTCTACCGGGTCATACTCCTTCCCGTCGTAGTTAGCATCATAGAATTTCTTAAACCACTGAATAAAATCCAGGTTGTCCTGGAAACGTCCTTTCACTAGCTTCTCCACTGGAATTACCTGCGATATAAAATCACCATGTGAGTTACAAATCTCAGGTTTGTTTGTATTTAACACAACTGAAGTGTTCCCTAAATACAGCTATTTCCTACATGCCTGCAATCATGACCACCAATCTCTCCCCCCACTTCTTAGTCAGTTGTATTCTAGAATATCATTTTTTCATACTATTAAAGAAGAACTAAACCAAAACATCATTACTGGTTCTCTTGGAATGTTTAATACTTCTGAATAAACCAGACGAAAGAGGGAATATTCTCAGCTGTCAAGAGAGGCTGGTCTCCCTCATGGTATCTTCCCACAAAAACAGAGGTTTGGGACATTATGCTGTTTCAAGATCAAGGAGCTCTTCTTGTCTCTTTGTAACACTTGGCCAGAAGTGTGGGGATAAACCCTTAACAGCTACTAAAGAGTGTAGATGAGTAAGATATAAATCAGTGAAAACAGATACTAATTTAATCGTTCATATGAAACAAAATAAGTTTTCCCAGAGCTTATTTACAATGCAGAGAGACAGGTATGAAAACAACTAACCATGATACAGGGCCCAGTAACTCAGGGCTACCCAGGAGCACAGCTACTGTGCCATGAGGGGGTGGGGAAAGGAAATAGAGGCTGATTATGGGTCAGCCCTTTGGCAGAGAAGAAGGGGCACAGAATACACATCACCTTCTAAGACATGCTCTCAGCATTCCAGGGAGGAACCTTTCCTACTGCAACCTAAAAAGTCAACTAGTATTCCCTATAGAGGTCTTACTGGAAGCTTCTGCAATATGTCAAAGAAAAAAATATGGTTTGATTGCTTAGATCTAATTCAGTGGGCTGCTGTCTTTTAAAGGAAGGTAGAAAGATACCCAGCTCACTGAATTTTGCCATTACCGGATCCTTACTACACCTTTGGGTAGGAATACTCATTGAATGTGAACCATGAGTGATTAACAAAGCTAGAAGGTGATTTAGGTTGTGAGCATGAGAGTATGTGATTGTGAGCACGTAATTCAGACAAGCACACAGCTTTGCTGGGTAACAATTTGAATGGAAGTGTATAAACCGTTGGCAAGGCTTTGTCACCTCAGGAGCTATATATAATTGATATCCTAAAATGTGTCAACGAGATCACTTTAAAACATGTATGCAGAAAGACCTTATCGATTAATAACAACTTGGAAGAAAAAAGTATTATAGGCCACCCACTAAACAAAATCATCAGTGATACATTTTTCAAAAAAATTTTTTGTGCAGTTAAAATAGAAGCTAAACCAAGTACAGAAGAAAATAAAGAGAAACAAACTTATGGAGGAGACCACATTTTTAAATGAAGACTCTTCTGATAATAGAGACTTTGGTGTTGATTATTTTCCTTCTCACTTCCCTGATTGAACTTCAGCAAAATTGGCTCACAAGGAAGAATTCCTGACTTGTGCACCTAATTGACTTTTCATTTAATTATTGTTTACTTTTATGTCTTCTGAGTTTAAAATTTTTGTTTATGCTGACATTGACTGACTGTTAGAAAATGACTTCTTAGAGCATAAGGTCCTTTAATTAACACACTACTGTATTTTGTCTATTGCCAGACATGAAAATTGGTAAACACTTTGAGATGAAAGTGATATATTAGCTGATAAAAGACATTTTACTTCTGTTGGCTTAATTTTGCATTCTCTATTAACATGAAAGTTTCAGGGGCACAAGTTCAAAATCGGAAGTGGCAAGTAAAACTCTGCACAAAACCCTGTGTCATGCTGTTGGGCTATGGTAAACATGAATGAGGGTACTTAACACTGTCTCTTGGGACTTTTGGATTAAATCACTGCAAACTGAAACTAGAAAGATTATCAAAATCCACCAATGCCAGTTTCCTTCCACTGCAAGAATTTTGACTCCAGCATTCTTTCTTTCTTTCTTTTTTTGAGTCAGAGTCTTACTCCATCACCCAGGCTGGAGTGCTGTGGCACACTCACGGCCACTGCAGCCTCAACCTACTGGGCTCTGGAGATCCTTCTGCCTCAGTCTTCCAAACAGTTGGAACTATAGGTGCGTGCCACCCCACCCGGCTAATTTTTCTAATTATTGTAGAGATGAGGTATCGCCAAGTTGCCCAGGCTGTTCTCGAACCTGTGGGCTCAGGCAATCCTCTCACTTCGGCCTCCCAAAGTGCTGGGGTCTTTAGCATTCTTAACAACTACTCATCCATTCTGTGCGTATACTTCTAGACGGAGTCAGAGTCCACTAATTTGATATACAGCAAATTCCATGAATAAACCTATGAACAGATTGTTTATTTTCTTTTCAATCTAGAAGCATGTATGGAGAAATGAATGAAAAAGACACAAGTAGTACTGCTAATTTATAAAAAGTAAGGAGAACCTATACAGCTCTGGTTCTGAATACATATGGAAAGAGCTAATTGGAAATTAACCACAGCAAAGGACATAAAGTTGGAAAGCATCCAAAAGGTAAGATGTTAAAGTGAATGAATGCTTCAAAATAAAAATTCTGATAAAATTAAAAGCCAAGATTTAAAAAACTATTTTGATAAGAATGCTTTTATCTGGGAAGATATTAATTGCATGAACTGAAAAAACATATTAAAAATATATTGTTTACCAAACTTTCCTTTCCTTTAACCTTTATCTCTTATAATCCAGTATTTTATTTTTTATTTCTAAAGCTTATTTTTACTACTATTTATGCAAAGAGAAGTTTCCCGTTTTTCCTGTTAGTTTACCTTTTTTCCCTTATCAAAAATTCATTTCTTTCCAAGCTTATTCATGCTAAGAGATATGTCCTAAATAAGGAATATAGATTAAGTAAGTATTTGAATAGCAGTAAACGTGCAGAAAGTGACTGAGAGGGTTTTGCAACAGTCACTTATTGAAGGGAAAAGAACTCCAGGTCTAAATCCATTTGAATCACTTCAGGACAAAATTACAATAATTCAAAGGAGAAAAAAAGAGCAACTCATGAACACTGAGAATCTGAGGGCACATACTATACTGGATACTGTCATCATAACTTCATAACCATGGGTAAGAGGTTTTACGTCCCATTTTATAGATGGGTAAACTCAGACTGATAGAATTTAAATAACTTGCTTAAGTCAGAAGTGGGGATTCAACCTCACGATGTTTCTCTGAATGAATAAAATACACAAAGAACCACAGAGGCATCTGGGAAACATAAAAGTTTCTCATCTGCAATGCTAAAATATAACTAATGACAACATTTTAACATCTGTAATTCCTGTTAGAGTTTTAGTCTTATGGTTACAAGTTTGGAAAATCTCCTGAAATAAAAACCTCATACAAATATAGGAAGTTTGGATTGATGCTTTACGCTATGTACAGATCCCAATCTACTGCTGAAATATCAACATATAGTCAGTTGATGTGTTCCTAGATATTTTCATTTCTGAATAAAAAATTGTAAGACAGTGCAATTTATAGAGGTACAGATGAATCTCCTACCTTATCAACGTTCATTCGTTTAAATGATGCTTGCAGAAGTTTAAAATTGTGAATATATTCATGTTCCAACTTTGCTTGAAATTTTACTTTCTTCAAACTAATACAGCCTGGAAAGAGCATGTCCATGAACTGGCAATAGGCCGCTCCTGCAAAGAGACAAGGAAAAACTGGGGTGAGTCTGGCGGTACCCAGTTGTGACATTAAGACTGTCAGACAGGAAGGGCATCGTGCTTACAGGTACCATCTTCACTTGGAGAAGAGCCTGCCTGGCCCTGTGCATCGCTCTCATTTGTACTTATACCTCCTTGTCCACAAGGTCTGGGAGTCCGAGGGAAGGTGCCTCCACAATGCAGCACCTGCTGTTCCCTTTTTCTGCCACTGTGTATTACACTGCATGCACCAGAGCATCACCCAGGTTCCACAACCGACCAACAGAACCTTGTACCATAACATCAAGAAAATCAGGGTAAGAATAATTCTTCCTAGCTTCTCCCAGAGAAAAGGAACAAGTTTTTTCTTCCACCCAGTTATTACCTGTCTCAACTTGTCAAAATAAATACATTTTAGAGAAAAAGAAGTAGAAAATATAAAAATGAGAGAACTACAGAAGTTATCATGAAATGTTAGCTGAAAAAATATACATACATCAGGGCTGTTTTATATCCGTCTTGCAAAATTACTTAGGTAAAAACTATAACTA
Source organism: Cephalopachus bancanus (assembly GCA_027257055.1). Taxonomy (NCBI): domain Eukaryota; kingdom Metazoa; phylum Chordata; class Mammalia; order Primates; family Tarsiidae; genus Cephalopachus; species Cephalopachus bancanus. The sequence goes on along the minus strand of JAPVLO010000242.1, from coordinate 1,545,694 downwards.
AGCTATCTAATATCAAAAACAGTTGTATATCAATTTAATTCCAGTCTATAGCAAGGGAGTTCCCATATTAACATGAAGTACAATGACATGGACACTCTGAAACTTAAAGAAGTTCGGAGTTATGCTGTTTATTATTGAGAAATAAAATGACAGAAATGTTCAATGAGTTCCTTGAGGAAATGGTCACAGGAAAGGGGGATTTTTTTAAACATGAAGAACTCTTAGAACATGACTATTTCAACTGGAAAATGCTGGCAAGACTATGTTTACTGATTCATATCTTCTTTTTTCTTTGTTTTTATTATAAAGATGTGGAGTATAATTCAGGGTTAGGTATACAAACATTGATTATACAGGTACCCTTGTTGATGGCATATCTTCTTAAAAGTAAAGGTTAATGGTATTTTGGAAAAGAAATTCAAAGCCAGAATGATTCTTCCTCTTTTACAAGAAAGAAAAGCAACCAAGTGGCAAGAATAAGAACAAGTGGTCATTTTGATGTTCTTTCTTTGCTGACTCCAGATCTCTTGGTCTGTTTCTATGATGTGCTGATGACTGGTCTTTCTGGAACATGAAACACCTCCCCTCATCCTTTATCATCAAGGCTTCTGTGAGGAGCCTGTCCTTTTATTCAGGTCACTCTGTCTCTTGTGTTAAACAAATGTCACACATTCTTTACTGAGACAGAAATTCAAGATAAGAAAGAACAAGACATCAGGAATTTAAGGGTTGCTACATTAGGATATGTTGGGGCAAATTCTATTTTGTAGGTAAGAGCATAAAGTGATGAAATACAGGCCATGATAAATATCTCAGAGTCTCTGCATCTGGCTTCGCCTTGGATACCAATAGCCTGAATACTAATTAGTGAGTTCCTAGTAAAGCGATGAGTTCTCTGAAAAACAAGACAAAAAATGAAAACAAACCCAAACAAAGAATACTGGGAAGGTAAAAAAAAAACAAAACCTCGGTTTCTGGGTTAAGAGTCATCATCCAATATTCAGTTCTTCCTTTTGAAGGACCACAAGATGGAGCAAATTCCAACAGCTACTTTAACATTATTATTTTACAGATGGGAGTGTTGAAACACAACTGCTCATTACCTGTTCTCTAAAGTAATTCTCACTTTTGTAGAGTTTAGAATAAAATTTGTCTATGGAGACCCAGATGCTATGTATTCTTACAAACTAATCAAATCATTCACACTTCAAATTTTAAAAGAAATAACAGCTTTTGGAAAAAAAATTCAATATAAGAGAAGGAAGAAAGGAAAAAATAATGTCCAGTGTTATCATTCAGGGAAAACCATGGGTAATGTTCTATTAGGGAGAGGATATATATTCTTTAAAATGTGATCCTGTTTTAAAAATATAATCACAGTAACCTATTTTTATTTTAACTTAACAGACCACAATTCCTTTTCTGGGTCATTTTATAATCTCTACCAATATTCTTAATGGTTTTCTGATTTTTATATCATGCTTATCAACTTTCCCAACCAAGATTACATAAATATTCATGCATATTTTTGTCAAGCACTTTTATGGTCTCAAGTTTTACACTGAAATTCTGAATCCATGTGGCATTTATTTTGGTCTGTGATATAAAGTATGGTTCTAATTTTAGTCATTCCAAATGTTAGTGGAAATCTGTCATATTTGGCTCCTCAGCATTTGGACACCCCCCTACCTGGGGAGATGCTACAGTGCTCTGCCTTCCACTACAGCAGCTGCAGGCAGGCTGGCCTCCCCTTCCCACCCTTAGCAGTAAAGATCCAGGCCTGTGACCTAGGCTCTATGTTTGAATCCTGCTTGGGTCTGAGAGGAGAGAGCAACAGGAACACACAAGGGCCATTAGAGGTTAGTCATGGTGGCAGTGGTGGGTCTAGAGTCCTGAGCAGTAACAATGGCATCCTGACCACTCTATTCCTCTGGCACAAGGAGGTGTGTTCCCAGCTCCTTAGTAGCCTTTGGTCCTGGCATCCTCTGAGCTCGGCTTTCTATAGACTCTGAGCTACTCAGTATTTTTCCTGTAGATTCTTCTTCCACTTAAGCCTACCAGGATTGATTTCTGCTCCTTTTCTTCCTTTCCTTTTTTTCCCCTCCTTTGCTACTCTCCCTCCTTCCTTCCTTTCATTTTTTTGTATGTCTACAAGACAAGGAGTTATTTTCTTTCTTTCTTTCTTTTTGACTCGGAATCTCACACTGTCGCCCAGGCTGGAGTGCAGTGGCATTCTCACGGCCATCACAGCCTTGACCTGCTGGGCTCAGGCAATCCTTCCACCTCAGACTTCCAAGTAGCTGGAGCTACAGGTGCATACCATCACATCCAGCTAATTTTTTGAATTTATTGTAGAGATGAGGTCTCACCAAATTGCCCAGGCTGGTGTCGAACCTGTGGGCTCAGGCAATTCTCTCACCTTGGCCCTTCCAAAGTGCTGGGATTATAGTTGTAAACCACCATGCCCGGCCTTATTTTTTTTTTCTAATTTTTATTTTTGTAGAGATGGGGTCTTACTATGTTGCCCAGCTGCTCACGGACTCCTGACCTCAAGTGATCCTTTCATCTCAGCCTCCCAAAGTGCTGTTAGGATATAGGAGTAAGCCAGCACACCTGGCCAATTCCTGCTATTTTCAACCCAAACTGCTAACGCATAAAATTAGCTACATGCTGAACACCATCACTTAATAGATAATCTATATTTTCCCCACTATCTTTACTTACATCACCTCCTTAATATGTATACTTAAGTCTCTTTCTGGACTTTAAATTGTCTTTTTTTCCTGTCTCCATGATAGTTTCACACTCTTATTTAAAATGCTATAATGTGTATTACTATCTATAGGATAGTTTCCCTTCTTTTCTTTCTCAAAATTTTATCATGCATTTATTCTTTACATTATATTTTTGAATGTTATTCATGGCACATAGAAAATAGCTTCTGAAAAAACATAAGTTGCTTATTTACTATTTATTTTTGTTTTAAATTGACATTAATAATTGTACATATTTATGGAGTACAGTGTGATGTTTTGATACACGTATACATTGTGTAATGATCAAATCAGGGTATTTAGCATATCTATACTTCACACATTTATCATTTCTTTGTGGTGAGAACATTCAAAGTCTTCTCCTTTAGCTGTTTTTTTTCAAGTAGCTGAAAAATATTTTATTGGCATTTCACTATTGCTTGTTTCCTTGTGCTTGTTTTCCAATTTTTCTCAATTATAAATAATGTTATGAGTTGAAAACCTCTTGTCTTGAGAAAGGTCAACATGAGGTCAGGGAGATGATGGCCCTAAATAGCGTATACTCCTAGGATTTGAGGACAAGGGGGATAAAATACACAATACAATATTGTTAATTGCAGTCACTCTACTGTGCAATAGAATACCAGAACCTATTTTTCCTATCTATCTATAACTTTGTATTCATTGACCAATCTCTCTCCATCCCTCCCCACTCCCTCCTCTGGAAGTCATTATTTTATTCTCTACTTTAATGAGATCCATTTTTTTAAATTCTACATGAGTGAAATAATGCGATATTTGTCTTTCTGTGTCTGGCTTATTTAATTTAACATAATGTTTTCCAGGCTCATCCATGTTGCCACAAATGACAGGATTTCATTCATTTTTTTTTTTAACGACTAAATAGTATTTCATTGTATATTTATAGCACATTTAAAAAATCCATTCATCCAGTGATGGCCACTTAGGTTGACCGTATATATTGGTTATTGTGAATAGTGTGACAATAAACATGAGAATACAAACAAATATCTCTTGAACATACTGATTCATTTCCTGTCGATTGCTGGATCATATGGCAGTTCTATTTTAAAATTTTAAGAGAAATATCCATAGTGTTTTCCACAATGGCTATGCTAATTTACATTTCTATCAATAGTGTATAAGAGTTTTTTTCCTCCATGTCCAAGCCAACGCTTTTTGTTTTTTGTCTTTTTGATAATAGCCATTCTAATTGGGGTGAGGTGATATCTCATTGTGGCTCTGATCGCATTTCCCAGATGATTAGTGATGCTGAACATTTTCTCATTTTCTGTGGTCATTTGTAAATCTTCTTTTGAAAAATGTCTAACCAAGTCTTGTGCCTATTTTTTAATTGGGTTTTTTTTTTTTGGCTACTGAGTTGTTTGAGTTTCTTATATATTCTGGGTATTAACTCCTCGTTAGATATATAGTTTGCTAATATCTTCTCCCATTCTGAAGGCTGTCTTTTCATGTTTGCTTCCTTTGATTTGCAGAAGCTTTTTCATTTGATGTAATCTCATCTATCTTTGGTTTTGGTGCCTGTGGTTTTAAGGTCTTGTCCAAAAAATCCTTGCCCAGACCATTGTCATGAGGCATTTCCCTATGTTTTCTTTTAGTAGTTTTGTCATTTTGGGTCTTTCATTTAAGTCTTTAACCCACTTTGAGTTAACTTTTGTATATGGTGAGAGATAGGGATCTAGTTTCATTCTTCTATATGTGAATATCCAGTTTTCTCAGCATTGTTTATTGAAGAGACTGTCCTTTCCTCAATGTTTGTGCTTGGTGCCTTTGTAAAAAACCAGTTGGCTATAAGTGTATAAGTGTGGAAGCATTTATTTCTCTGTTATCTATTCTGTTCCATTGGTCTATGTATCTACTTTCATGACAGTACCATGCTATTTTGGTTCTGATAGCTTTGTAGTATATTTTTGAGTCAGGTTGTGTGATGCCCCTAGCATTGTTCTTTTTGCTCAGTATTGCTTTGACTGTCCAGGCAGGGTCTTTTTTTTTGTTCCATATAAATTTTAAGATTGCTTTCTCTATTTCTGTTGAATAATGTCATTAATATTTTTATAGGGTTTGCACTGAATCTATAGATAGCTTTGGATAGTATAGGTTGAGTATACCTTATCTGAAATGCTTGGGACTAGAAGTGTTTCAAATTTTGGAATCTTTTTGGATTTTGGAATATTTGCATATACATAATAAAATATCTAGGTGATAGGACCCAAGTTTACACATGAAATTCATTTATGTTTCATATACACCTTATACACATAACCTGAAGATAATTTTATACAATATTTTACATGTTTTCCATAACACAAAACTGACCTGTGACCTGTCACATGAGATCAGATGTGGTAGTATGTCAGAGCTAAAAAAAGTTTTGGATTTTGGAGCTTTTTGGATTTTTTTATTTTTAGGTTAGAGATGTTTTCACCTGTATGGACATTTTAACAAAATTAATTCTCCCAGTCCATAAACATGGTATATCTTTCTACTTATTTGTGTCCTCTTCAATTTATTTAATCAATATTTTATAAGTTTTCATTGTAGAGATCGTTCATCTCCTTGGTTAATTTATTACTAGGTATCTTACTTTCTTTGTAGTTGTTATAAATGAGATTGCTTTCTTGATTTGTTTTTCAGAGTTTTCTATTGGCATACGGAAACACTACTGACTTTAGTATGTTGATTGTTTAATCCTGCAACTTTACTGAATTTGGTTATTAGTTTTAATTTTTTTTGATGGAGTCTTTAGGAAGATTACATATATATGATAACACAGTCTACAAACAGGGACAATTTAACATCCTCCTTTTCAGTTCGGATGCCCTTTCTTTCTTTCTCTTGCCTAATTGCTCTGGTTACGACTTCAGGCACTATGTTGAGTAGAAGTGGTGAAAGTGAACATCCTTGTTTTGTCCCAGATCTTAGTGGAAAAGCTTACAGTTTTTCCTTGTTTAGCATGACGCTAGCTGTGGGTATATTATATATGGGCTTTATTCTGTTGAGGAACATTCCTGCTATATTTAATTTGTTGAGACTTTTTATCATTAAGCCATGTTGAATTTCATCAAAGTGCTTTTTAAAAATTTTTATTGACATGATTGTATGGTTTTTGCCCTTGATTCTGTTGATGTGATGTATCATGTTTGTTGATTAACATATGTTGAACCATCCTTGCATCAATGAAATGAATCCCATTTGATCATGGTGAATGATCTTTCTAATGTGCTGTAGAATTCAGTTTCCTAATAGTTCTGTGGTATCAGTTCTAATGTCTCCTTTTCTTCTGTTGATTTTGTCTTTTCAAAAAATCAACTCTTTTTTTTGCTCATTTTTATATTTTTTAGTCTTTATTTCATTTCATTTATTTCTACTCTAATCTTAATTATTCCTTTCCTTCTACTAACTTCAGGTTTAGTTTGTTCCTGTTTTTTAGTTTCTAAGATACAATATTAGACTATTTGAGATCTTTCTACCTTTTTAATGTGGACATTTATTGCTATAAACTTCCCTCTTAAGACTGATTTTTCTATACGTCACAGGTTTTGGTATGTTGTAGTCCTACTTTTTTTGCCTCAAAAACTTTTTACATTACTTAAAAAATTTCTTCATTGATCTATTGGCTGTTCAGGAGCATGTCATTTAATTCTCATATATTTGAACAGTTTCTAAAGTTCCTTCTGTTATTAATTTCTAGTTTTAGTCCATTGAAGTAAAAAAAAAATACCTGATATGATTTTGATTTTTAAAAATTTATTGACACTCATTTTGCACCCTAACATATGATCTATCCTGGAGAAAACTCCATGTGCTGAGAAGAATGTGTGTTCTGCAGCTATTGGGTGAAAGGTACTGCAAATATGTGTTAGGTCCATTTGGTCTAGAGTGCTGTTTAAATCCAATGCATCTTTGTTGATTTTCTGTCTGGTTACCTCCCATTGCTGAAAGTGGGGTGTTGATTTGAGGTCCCCTACTATTATTTTATTGAAGTCTACCTCTTCCTTTAGATCTAATAATATCTGCTTTATATATTTGGGTGCTCCAGTGTTAGGTGCACATATATTTATAATTATTATATCCTCTTGGCGAGCTGGCCTTTTATATCATCATATAAAAACCATCTTTGTATGTTTTCACAGTTTTTAACTGGAAGACTATTTTATTTGATATAAGTACGGGTATTCCAGCAGTCTTTTGGTTTCCATTTGCATGAAATATCATTTTCCATCCCTTCACTCTCAGTTTGTGTGTGCCCTTACAAATAAATTGAGTCTCTTGCAGATAGTATATAATTGGGTTTTATTTTCTTATCCATTCAGCCACTCTGTATTTCTTAACTGGGAATTTAATTCATTTACATTCAAAGTTATTATTGATAGCTAAGGGCTTGCTCCTATTGTTTTGTTAGTTGTCTTCTAAATCTTATGTTCCTTTCTTTCTCTCATTGTTTACCTTTGTGATTTGGTGATTTTCTTTAGTAATATGCCTCTGTTTATCAACTGTAACTTTTTTCTTTGTGGTTGCTATGGAAATAACATAAAAAACATACTATTTTAAGGTGATAAGAATTTAACTTTGGTCACATACAAAAATTCTAAACTTAGCCCCACAATAATTTATAATTTTTTTACTGAATGTACATATTTTTATATTGTATGTTCCTTAACAACTTATTGCACATATCACTGACAACTTGGAGTTTTAACCTGCATACTAGAGATTTGAAAGGTTATAACTATTACAGTAATGAAGTATTTTGAATTTGATAATGAATGCTTTCATGATATTAGTAGTAATTATCATGATATATTTCATATGTTTTAATGATAGTAATTATCATCCTTTACTTCCAGTTGAATTACTACCTTAAAAGCATTTCATACATTGTCAATTTAGAGGCAATAAATTCCCTCAGCTTTTTTTTTTTTTTTTTTTTTTTTGAGTTAGAGTCTCACTCTATTGCCCAGGTTGGAGTGCAGTGGCACACTCACAGCAACCCCAGCGTGGACCTGTTGAGCGCTGGTGATTCTTCCACCACAGTCTTCCAAGTAGCCAGAACTACAGGAGTGTGCTAATTTTTTTTATTTATAGTAGAGATGAGGTCTCAGCAAGTTGCCCGGGTTGGTCTTGAATCCATAGGCTCAGGCAATCCACTTGCCTCGGCTTCCCAAAGCGCTGGGATTACAGGCTGAGCCACTGAGCCCAGCTTCCCTGAGGTTTTACTTAACTGGGAAACGGTGTATTTTCCCCCTTCATTTCTGAAAGATAGTTTTTCAGGGTATAATAGTTTTTTTTTTCTTTTCAGAACTTTCACTATATCACCTCCTTCTCTTTTGGTCTGTAAAATTTCTGCTGAGATTTGGTAAAGATTCTCTCCCTTACATCAACTATGGCTGCTCTGCAGCTTGAATTTTGAGATGTCTCCTAAGAATGCATTTGAACTAAAAAAAAAAAAAAAAAAAGATTCTCTTATATGTGATCTGACGCTTTTCTCTTGAGGCTTTCAGATTTTTTTCATTGTCCATGACTTTTGATGGTTTTATTACAAGGTGGCTTGCAGACTTTTTGACTGGATCTGTTTGTGTTCCTTTGAGCATCACGAATCTGGATGTGCATATCTTTCCCAAGACTTGGAAAGCTTTAAGCTATTATTTTGTTAAATAGCTTTCTGTACTTTTCTGCATTTCTGCTCCTTCTGCAAATCCTATAATGTATTTGTTTGCTTAATGGTGTTCTTTAAGTCTTACAGACTTTCTTCACTCCTTTTCTATTTTTTTTTTCTTTTCTCAGATTACATTATGTCAAAGACATGACTTCAAGTTCAGAACTTCTTTCTTCTGTTTGATCTAGTCTGCTATTGAAGCTCTCAACTGGTGTTTTTAATTCCATTTACTGAATTCTTCAGCTCCAAGATTTCTGTTTGGGTCTTTTTATGACACCTATTTCTGTTTGATTTCCCATTCAAATCATGAATTGATTATCTGATTTAACTGAATCATTTATCTTGTATCTCACTGAGTTTCCCTAAAGTTATTTTGAATCCCTTCTTTTCAGGCAATTCATAAATTTCCATTTCTTTGGTGGCATCAGTTTTCCTTGCCTTTTCATGTTTCTTGTGTCTCTCTGTTACTATCTGTGCATCTAGTGAAACTGCTGACTCTTTCAATTTTGTAGAGTGGCTTTCATGGGAAAAGACTTTCATCAGCAGATGTATCCTAGGTTGAGTAAGGTGCACTGACTTTGGTTCCAGGTAGGCACAGTAATGTAGTCTCTGTGCAGTTTCTTCAGCTGTAGTCAACATGAGTGGTGCTTGTGAATGCCTCAGTTACCTATGATGCCAGAATTTGTGTGGTGGGTCTGCTGGCTTGGGCACTGGTCCCTTGGGGATTGGACACTGGCCTGGTTTGAGCATCAAGGACATGAAACTGTTCTGCTGGCTCTGGTGCTGCTTCTTGGGTGATAGGGTACCATGCTGGTTCACGTGTTGAAGGAGTACAGGATTGGCCAGGTTTACATGCTGAGGGAGCATGCAGCTAGTCTGCTGGTTCTGGCACTGCATCCCTGGGGATGCAGCAACTATTTAGTAACAGAGCTTTACTGCGATATAGTTCAGTACCTTAAAGTTCAACATTTTGAAATGTAAAATTCAGTGGTTTTCAGCATATTCACAGAATTGTGCATCCACCACTATTATCCTTATTCCAAAACCAAAATAAAACAAACAAAAAAACTTTTTACCCATTAGCAACCACTCCCTGTATTCTCTCCTCCTCCCAGGCCCTGGCAACCACCAATCAATTTCCTGTCTCTGTGGATTTGACTACTCTAGACCTTTCATGTCAAGGGAATCAGACAATATGTGACTTTTGTTTCTGGTTTCTTTGACTCAGCAAAATCTTTTCAATTCATCCATGTTGTGGCATGTATCAGAACTTCCTTTTTTTTTTTTACAACTGAATAATATTTTATTTTATGAATTGCCACATTTTATCAATCTATTCATTAGTTGGTGGACATCTGGATAAATTTCATTCTTGGGCTATTTTGAGTAATAATGCTATGAGTATTTATTGGACAAGTTTTTGTGTAGACACATGTTTTCAATTCTCTTGGTGTGGAATTGCTGGATCATATGGTACCTTTACGTTTAACATTTGAAAAACTACCAACCTGTTTTCCAAAGCATGTATACCACTTTATATTTCCACTGGCAATGTATGAGGGCTCTAATTTTTCCACATCTTTGTCAACCCGTATCTGTCATTTTGATTCTAGTCATCCTTGTGGGTGTAAAGTGGTATGTCATTGTGGTTTTGCTTTGATTTCCCTAATAACAATGTGCATCTTTTCATGTGCTTTTTGGCCATCTGTATATATTCTTTGGAGAAATGTCTATGCAAATTCTTTGCTCATTTTTTAAATTAGGTTGCCTTTTTATTGTTGAGTTGTAAAAATTCTTTCTACATCCTAGATAAAATTTCCTTAGCAGACATATGACTTGCAAATATTTTCTCCCATTCTGTGGATTGCCTTTTTACTGTCTTTATGGTATCATTTGAAGTACAAATGTTTTATATTTTAATAAAATATTATTTACCTATTTTTTCTTTTGCCATTTGTGCTTTTGTTGACATAGCTAAGAAGCCATTGCCTAATCCAAGGTCATGACAATTTACACCTATATTCTCTTTTAAAAACTGTATAGTTCCTATCAAAGGTCAACCCTCCATTTGACAAAATAAACTTTGACAAAGTAAAACAAAAATAACTTCTTTGATACCACATCATCCTTGAGCTACTGTACCATTTATCTCTTTCTCTTCACAGCAAAACTTCTTAACCAAATTGTCCCTGCTTTCATTGTTTCATCTGCCATCTAATTCAATAAATAGTCTTCCAACTTCACCATGTTCTGGTCAGGGTCATCAAAAGCTTCTCTATTATCATATCAAACAGTTGCTTTTCTTTCTTCATCCTAGTAAACCTCTTAATAATATTTGGCCTTGTTGACCACTCCCTTGTCCTTGAAATTCTATATAGTTTTTCCTTAATCAGATAAAATGGGTAAAAACACACTCGAAAATCCAAGAATCACTACCACTGTCCCTGGAAGTCTCAGCTAGCCACACATCAGAACATTACTCACCAAAAGATATACAGATTTTTGTGTCATTTCACCACCCTTGCAGTAATGTAACCTGTATTTTGCATGAATATCATTTTTATTATATTATGTCAAGGTTACCATTATTCAGCCATGTACCTCTCCTGCTAAGACTATCACAGTAGTTTTCAACGAAACTGTTATAAAACCCAAACTTCTTCCCTGGCCTACAACGCCCTATGCTCAGGCCCCTGTTTACCTTTTCACTGGAAAAGCCTTCACACTGGCTTCCTTACTGTTCCTAGAACACTTCAGTTTGCTCCTGCATTTGGATCTTTACATGCACTGTTTCATCTAGAATCTCACATAGTGATGACCTTGTCATACAGATCAAAGCTTAGATGCTGCCTCCTCAGAGAGGTCCTCCCTTCCCATGCCATCTGAAGTGGCCCTTTTGCCACTCTTTTTCACCTCATTCTGTTATATACCTGGTATTTTCATTAACTCATATATTGGTGCTATGGTTTGAATGTTCCTTCCAAAAATCATGTTGAAATCTAATTGCCATTGTGATGGTATTAAGAGGTGGGACCATTAAGAGGTGATTATGTCACGAGGGCTCTGCTTTCCTGAATAGATTAACACCATTCTTGTAAAAGTGGATTCACTATAAAAGGGCAAGTTTGGCTCTTGCTATCTTCTGCTCTCTCTTGCATTTCTGCCACAGGATGATGCAGCATAAGGGCCCTCTTCAGATGCTGGACCCTCCATCTTGGGCTTCTCAGCCTCCAGAACAGGAAGTCAGTAAATATCTCTTCATTACAAATTTCCCAGTCTCAGGCATTCTGTTAGCCCAGCACAAAATACACACTTTGGTTTGTGGCTTACCTTCCCTCATTGGAATATAGGTTTCTTTCTTTCTTTTTTTTTTTTGAGTTGGAGTCTCACTCTATCGCCCAGGCTGGAGTGCAGTGGCATGCTCCTGGCCACTGCAGCTTCAATCTGCTGGGCTCAGGTGATCCTTCCACCCCAGTCTTCCAAGCAGCCAGAACTACAGGTGCACGCTACCATACCCAGCTAATTTTTTGACTTATTGTAGAGATGAGGTCTCACTATGTTGCCCAGGTTAGTCTCAAACCCGTGGGTTCAGGCAATCCTCTTTCCTCAGCCTCCCAAAGTGCTGGGACTATAGGCTTGAGTAACTGCGCCCGGCTGGAATATGGTTTCAAGAGTGCTTGTGCCTTATTTGTCTTTGTCTCCTCTGTATCTAAGCACTGACTATGGTATAAGAGCATTTCATAAATATCTGGCTAACGAACAAAAGTATGTAGGTGGTAGCAGTGAACCACAACAAAGACTGATAAATAGTAAAATTATAATGTTATCAGACTCCCAAATAAGAGGTATTATATAAAGAGTTGCTATAGATTCAAGAATTGATGAGGTATAATTTAAAAAACACACACAATAAACTATGAACCACTCTGGAGACCAAATCTTCAGAAAAGTAAAAGGTAGGCATTGAAAGGCTAAATATGGCTGAGCACAATGACTCACATCTGTAATCCCAGCACTATGGGAGGCTGAGGCAGGAAGATTGCATGAACCTAGGAGTTCGAAACCATCCTGGGCAACATAGCAAGACTTCATCTCTACAAACAATTAAATAATAATAATAAAAAGCCAGACATGGTAGCACGTACCTGTAATTCCAGCTACTAGGGAGACTGAGGCAGAAGGACTGCTTGAGCCCAGGAGTTTGATGACACAGCAAGCTGTGATTGCACCATTACACTCAAGTCCGGGCAACAGAGTGAGACCCCCAACTCTCCCCCTAAAAAAGGCTAAATATAAGGTAAGATACAGTTAAGTAAAAGCAATCCAAATTCTAGGACCTTGTGCTTACCAAGAGATTAATTACCATAGGACACACTCTGAGCCCACCAGCTCAAGGTGCTACTACAGTTAGGAAGGTCAACAAGATTCTGGAAATAAGTAGAAAAAGAGGAAACAATTCTGTCTTTCCACAATGTCTGCACCTACAGCCCTAAGACTGGTTTCTGTTGTTATACATCAAAAGTGACAAAAATGAGGCTTACAAATTTGGAGACAGGTATCAAAAATGAATAGCTGGGAGACGATGAAGAAGGTAGAACTCAAAAATGAATATTCATACTCAAAAGATTTGAGGGTATATGATTTAAGTTTATAAAATCATAAAAAGTATGACAAAACAAATAATCTCATTTTCACTAGATCCCAGGACTTCAACAATAGAGTAATATCAGGAGAGGTGGACATTTTAAATGGAAATATTATGTAACAATAACAAATTTATGGAATATATTATGGACGGAATGTAAGAAATGAAAACATCTACATTTGTGTAAAATCTGTTAGAACTTTCATATCCATTTTTAACATGAATCCCATAGAATCCTTATGAGGTAAATATTTTTATTATTCCTCTATTTTACAGATTTGGGAACAAAGCTAAGAAAGGCATCCAACTAATACAAAGCAGAGTGGAATTTAACCCCTGATTTGAATTTCAATTAAAAGATTTTTTTTTCTTTCTCTGTGCTGCTTTTAGGGAAATCATAAGTGAAAATTCGAAGGTTCAAAAAGAGTTTGGAAATTTTTCTAGATTATAATTCTATAAGAAATTATAAAAGAAAGTGCAAGAGAACTTATGAACCTTGTGGACTGATGTTAGGGTTGTCAGTTATTCTTTTCCTATTCATAGTAAAATCCTGGACTAGACAGACAGATCATTAATCTGCCCCAATGTGCGGATTTTATATTTTAGTATATATGTTCCTAAGAATTTCGTTTTACATATGTATATAGTGTACATATGAAAATAAGCACTTCACCTCTCTATATAATCTTTTTGCTCTCTCATATATATTCTATTTCTCTCTCAGATACACAAACACACACACACACAAAACATATATCTTATTGATGTCAAAAAAATCTCACAGCACTTTTCCAGAAATGCAACATAATCTGTGGAAAAAACATCAAGCCATATTGAGTTCTGCCATGAACAGCGACTCAAATTCCCCATTTGATTTTCTCTCAGGCCAAAGAACCATTTTAAAGAGATGCTTATATCATTGATGGATTTAGTTACACTTTTCTACTTACCATAGTTTTATTTGGTATTGATGAACGGTTAGAAGAAGAGCATGACAACCTCGATCTACTGGACACATCTAGGTGATCATACCCTTCATTATAGGGATGATTACAGGTAAAGGGATTATTTAAAAAGCTTATTCTCTCAAGCAAATATTAACAAGGACTGGGAAGGGTGGCAGGAACCACAAAAAACTGAATTGTTGGCCCTTGGATCTGAGCTTTCTGATCTTGAATGAATTGTGACATGTCCTCAAACCCTTCTAAGCCAATAGTATTCTTATTTGCACAACATCAGGGTTGGATACATACATCTCTGAGCTCTAAAATTAGATGATTTTCTAATTCTCAGTCTGTTAGCTACTTCTCTTTCAAGGGATACTTGATATTTTTGCTAATTAGGAGACAATGATGCCCATCCTCACATGACTAAGATGTCTGCCAGCATGCCTGCTTCTAGCCATCACCATCTTTTGTGGTAGTTAACATCAGAGGACACTTATGAGTATGCTGCTGCATCTGGTTGGACCCTCCCTGGGGAACACACTCCCTTTCCAGACAGTTCTGGTGACCCTATTTTCCATGTACCTCTCTCTGAGCTCTTGACATTAATGCACTTAGTAACATAACCATATATTCTGTCATTTGCAGCAGCTGAATATCAACAATTAAAAATACCTTTCATATTAGAATACCGTTTTTACATATAATCACAAAATCATGCTTTACTTTTGCATTCAGCCTTATCTTTCCTTGAACTGATGCTCCTGCACAACCAAATGTTACCAAGGTCCAAACCTCACACTGAAGGAAGTATTCCCCTTTGGGATCTCAGGGCTTACTAAAGAGAGTGAGGAGGCAAAATACAGGGTTACATGTTTCCAGCACGTCAGCAGAAACCTCTCTACCTACACAAATACAAGGTTTGGAGAGTTCAACTACAATTGTTAAATAATGCTTTGAAAGATTAAGATTTTTTTTTTTGAGTTGGAGTCTCACTCTGTCGCCCAGACTGGAGTACAGTGACCGCTCCCGGCCACCGCAGCCTCGACCTGCTGGGCTCCGGAGATCCTTCTGCCTCAGCCTTCCAAGTAGCCAGAATTATAGGCATGTGCTACCACGCTCGGCTGATTTTTTGATTTATTGTAGAGATGAGGTCTCGTCTGCCCAGGCGGGTCTCGAACCCGCGGGCTCAGGCAATCCACTCACCTCAGCCTCCCAAAGGCGCGGAATTACAGGTTGAGCCACTGAGCCCGGCTAAGATTAAGATTTTTAAAGGCATTTAAAGTCCCAAGGTTCAACTGTATCATTCTAATCCAACAAAAACATGATTAAATTAGTAGTAGCTTTGTGTTGTTTTTACAGGCATCTTTCACATTCCTGGCTTTGAGGAGCAGCTTGATAGCTTCAGTGACCACAATATTAGTTAACTCTGTTAGAGGAAACTTAGGACACTGTTTACCTTACCTGCCCCGAGTCTCAAATGCAAAAATAAAGAACAAGAATTCAGAAATCTGGTTGCAACTGAGATTGCTCCTTTGAATTCCACGGTCCTCAACTGAGCTTACTGATTCTTCCCACTGCTTTTTGTTGTCAAAAACCTCTTATTCCTATTGCAAATGAGTCCCAAAGACAAGTAGCTTCCAAACTGATCTCATGCGGTGGAAAAGGAGTACCAGCCAGCAGGAAGATTTCAGCTCCCACAGACACAGACAGAAAAGGCTTGTGTGAATTGCAGAGAGTGCTGAAAAGCACCCCCATCTTTTCCCTTCAACACACAGAGTAAGCTGTCAAAGGACATTTTCATCTCTTTTCTTTTATAGAAATAAGCTAACAATCACCATTCAGGCAGATGGATTTTTAAGAGTACAGCAGATAAATTAAAAGTCCTGTCCAACCACATGCTTATTAGTCTTTCATCTGATAAATGCCCTCAGTTTATACTAATTCATATAACATAAAACCTTTTCAAGACTCTCATAAGGCTGCAGGCAAGTTGCAGCATCCTCTGCTCACAAGCTGCCTTCAACAAGAACCAAGAACAATTTTAAAAAGTAATGTTACCTTTAAATCATCATTTTATTAAGAAACCTGCAGAGCAACATTAACTGCTAGATCTGCTGTAGAGAAAACTGACCAGATATCAAAATCACTATACTAAATGAATTTTAAAAGTGCTTCTTTATTATGGAAGAACGAAGAATTTTTTCTTCACTTTCAAAAGGAAATTTCAATGTAGTAAAAATCTACCTCCCAAATAGCTCTTGACTAAGATTTAGGTATTAATACTTTTATTAAAGAACGAAGAATTTTTTTCTTCACTTTCAAAAGGAAATTTCAATGTAGTAAAAATCTACATCCCAAATAGCTCTTGACTAAGATTTAGGTATTAATACTTTTATTAAAAAATGTACAGAAATAGAGATTATACCAGATTGAAATATACAGCACACACAAGAGAGATGATTAAAGAGTAGTACTTACAAAAATAACTTGGTAGAATTATTAAAATTCTACATTGAAAACTATAACATTGAAAAGAACGCTGAAGTATAACTGGACTATTTACATTAGTTTTATTCAACCAAATCATAATTACCCTATAACTTGCCAGGGTTTAACCTGCATTTTAACTCTTTGAGAAAAAAACACAAAACTTCAAACCTGCCTAATTATACAGAAAGAGATTTAGACAATTGGAAGAATTTTTTTAAATGGCAGGTGAAGAATTCTCTTGTTGACTGAAAGATTTCTTTTTATCTGTTAATTAATGATCCAGTGGCAGGTGCTCGGATTTACACCTAGTTTCTAATATCAGCAATTTCCTTTAGATCAATGTACTCATCAAATTTTACTAAAATGAAGTGTCAAACTTTGTACAATAAGATTTGGCTTCTACATAGGATTCAAGCAATGAAGGAAGTAGGAGAGGCATCTGGAGCACAAGGCAGGAACGGTGTGCAGTACAAAATGTCACTGGCTTCCAGGGCGTATGATACTGAAACTGGCAGTAAGATGTCCCAGAGGCTGAAGTCTGAGAAAAGAGCTAAAGTTAGAATTTGGCATTCCAGAGAGAGGAGGAAAGGAGACATAAAAAGCCTTTAATACAAATGAAAAACAAGTCAGAAAGGTACATATGAAACCCATTGTACATGAGCCAGTTTTCTCACTAGGGTCATAAATAGAAAGTTTTGTAAAGCTATAATATTGGGGGATGTAGCTTCTCCACATGTGCACTCACATATTTTCACACACTTGTGCGTATGACCTCTTTAATGGGCAAAAAAAATTTTTTTAAAGTAAATGAAGTATGTGATGACTATGTAAAAAGGGAAGATTTTAATTAAGAAAAACAGGCTAGGCACAGTGGCTTATGCCTGAAACGCAGCACTTTGGGAGGCCAGAAGTTCAAGACTAGCTTTAGCAGCATAGCAAGACCCCTCTTATAAAAATAGCTGGGCATGGTGATGCACACCTATAGTCCTCAGCTACTTGGGAGGCTAAGGCAGGAGGATCAATTGAACCAAAGAGGAGGAGGAGGTCGAGGCTACAATGAGCTGTGATCATGCCACTACACCCCAGCCTGGGTGACAGAGCAAGGACCTGTCCCTAAAAAAAAAAAAACAAAAAAAAGAGAGAGAAAGAGAGAAAGAAAGAAAGAAAAAGAAAAGTTTAAGTAGCAAGGAAGAATCAGAAAAGATATTAAATCCTATCTAATTTTTGTGGTTGTAGGTTACCGTTAGGAGATGCTCATCTGTAGATGGCATAGAAAGATACCACTTTGTTTATTAACTAATATAAAACCAATAAACCAACAAAACTTATTGTGGAACATGATCTTATTCTAAAAGAACCAAGTAACTTAGTTTTGAGAGACCAGAGAAATATACCTGGGAAAAAAAAAACCCAACAAAAATACAAATCAACTTTAAGTGCTAACCTGTATGGCACAGATACATAAATACCAAAGGAGTTAGTTCAGAATTGGCCCAATAAAAACCAGTATTACCAAACAGATAAAGTCAAGTCAAACTCATGATCATTTTCAGTCCTCAAGGAGCTTACTCCTAATGTAGAAGGTTTAAAACAAGTAATCAATAACCCTAAAACCTTGTAATACTCTGAAAATTGAAGAAAGTAAGCTCACACCTTGTTGAAGGTGATCAGGAAGAAAAGGGGGAAGGTGATATTTGAGAGGGGCTTCAAAGGGGGCAAGACATTCCAAGCAAAGATGGAGAATCAGGGCACAGAGTGAAAGGTGAATTTCACTCAAAGGCAAATGCAGGTTACAGGTAGGAGAGCTGTAAGAGTAAATGCTGGAAAGGTGGGTCGCAGTTAGATCACTCAAGGCTTTAAATGTCAGAAAAAGAAGAAACTTACCTTACTGGTAGGCAAAGCAATGCTGATTTCTGGGCACAAGTGTCTTCAGAGAAGGGCATCTAAACTATACCATTTTTAAATTCCAGTTTTTGGAACATATCTATGTTTACGGCAAATTAAATTAAGGGTAAAAATCTAAAGCTGATCATGTTCTCCATTTTCTCAGGGAATTTCTATGGAATCTTTGCCCATCAAACAACAGTTACATAGGCCAGACCAGAGGATATAGTGGCCGACAGAGAGGCCACTTTTAGTGTAGGGTAAGATATAGTGGTATGAATGGACTGGCACAAACTCAAAGTCCATTTCTACACAATGATGGGGACTCTCACTATGTTGCCCAGGCTGGTCTCGAACTCCTGGCCTCAAGCAATCTTCCTGTCTCGACTTCCCAAAGTGCTGGAATTATAGGCATGAGCCACTGCGCCTGGTTGCTCCTTCTGTGGCTGAAGTCCACTACTCACAAGACTAGAGACTAGAAGCTTCAGGATTCTTTCCCAGATCTAAGCAATTTCACCCTTACCCAAGATTTGCAAGCAAGGACATCTTTTTAACATCACCCTCCCCAACCCAATTCTCCAGCTCTTATCTACACTAATAATATCCCCTGCTGCTATTTCCAGAGGAGGGCACTCCTTGCTCCAAGGCCCCCTCAGAAGAGCCCCCTCAGAAGAGGTCAAAGCTCAGAGGACCAGGTGAGGCACCAAAGGAAGCCCCTGGCAATTAAAGAGGAATTCACAAGTAGCTACTGCGTAACATTCATACAGACAATGATACATAACAGAATACTGCTCTATAATGAGTTGCTTCCTTTATATTTCCCAGGTTAATGCTAGAAAACACATTTTCTAAGCACAATCTAGTATGAGAAGGAACCCAAATTAATACGAGGAATGTAAAGTATTTACTACAGGAATTCAATTATATGACCAAGTAGAAAAAAAGAATGAAAGAATAAAAATAAAAAAAAACAGGAAAGGACTCAGTGGGTTCTTTTTTTTCCCCCAATTTATTTTATTTTAAAGATGTGGGGAACAATTCAGGGTTAGGTTTACAAGTAGTCAATGTACAGGTAGAGTCTGGGCCTCCCTTTGGTCCCCACTTTGCCTGGTTTGAGATCAGATACCCTTATTAATGTTATGTGCCTCTCCTTTTCTCCTCTGGCAGTTTTTGGCTACTGCCAATCCCTTTCTTATAATATTATGATAAATTTTTAGGATCCACTTATGAGTGAGAACATGTGGTACTCAGTTCTCTTTGTTTCAGTGATAGATCACTGAGTACTACAGACTCTAAATCCATCCAAGTTGCTGTGACATCCATAATTTTTTCTTTATGGCTGTGTAATATTCCATCATGCATATGTACCACATTTTAAAAGTCCAGTCAGTGGGTTCTTTTTAATAGTGGATTTTAACACAATTATGTGTAATTTTAAAGTTGATGTACATGTTTTCATTAAAATTTGGCTCCTTCTATAGTTTTCTGAAGTTCTTTCATGAGTTTACAGCCATATTACCCTGAATGTGCCTGATCTCATCTAAAGTTCTTCAACAAATGTAATCTAGAAGAAATGAAAGTGGAGAACGAGTCTCCCTTTCAGAATGCTAAGAGAAACTGCAGGAAATTGTGCTGGCATTAGTTTCACATTTATATGCTTCTCATTGTCAAATAACTTGGTCATAAAGAGATTATGAGTGTTAATGCTTGGGTAAGAGCACACCCTTAGAAGGGAGGGGACAAACAAAGAGAGGTAACATGTTATCTGGCAGAATTACATAATGGTTTCAGGATGGAAAAACCCAACCTGAAGAGTGATGCTCACTTTTTAGGAGCTGCTAAGCAGTTCTATTATTTTGTTTCCAGGTGTGAATTCCAACATGCCCAAACATTCGATAGTGATTTCTGACACTCCTTTTTTTTTTCTTTCTGTAGTGTCTACATGTCTGATAAACTATAAGTTTAAAGACACAATTCAGAAAAAAAATGGTTAGAAAAATGCTTTCTTTTGAAGACTGGCAGAATTTGGAGATGTTTGGCTCGATCACCTTAACTGTGCAGCAACTGAATGGCTTGCTGATATTTCAGATGTTCCCATGCACACAAGTGCCCGTTAGTGTGACACACTGTCTGATGGTGAAATGGGCTGGATGTCTACTTTTGTCCAGAGACCTTGCTCTCCCTTTGCTGTGTACTCAGATAAGCAGAGAAAAAGGAACCTCCATACTCTGAATAGAAATAGGCCAAAGAGAACTTTGGTTGTAAAGGACTAGGTCCTAACTGGATGAGTTGTATTGTTTTTTTGAACACTGCTGTATCCTCAGATCCTAGTCCATTCACCATCTGCTATACTGTAGGTATTCAATACATATCTGCTGACTGCAGGAATAAATAAAACAATATGTAGAACATCAAAACGACATCTAAACAGTATCTTTACTCAAAATCCCATATTCCTCTTTTCTTCCTGAATCCAATCCATATGAAAAACCTAGTCTGAACAGCATTTCAATTCAATCTAACTTCATAAATATTTATTGACCGTCCATTAATTTGCATGGCTGTTTGGCCAAAGACCCAAACCATGGTAAAGACAAAAAGCTTTTCTAGATGGAAATAATCTTTCCTTTCTTCGACTACAGCACATATTACTTGAAGCAGTGCTGTCTCTCTTTTGCTGCTTTGAATCCTAATACACATCACAGATGACTTACACATGTGTGCACATGCATTAAACACTGCATTTTCTCTCTACTTCAATTGAACCTGTTCTGCCTAAAATGTCCTTTTGTCATCTCTTACATTTGAATAGAAAGTTCTCATTCTCCAAAGCTTTGTCCAAACATCACCTCCTCTATGAAACTTGTCCGTTCCTGGTGCAGAACTGTCTTCTACACTGGGTATGGGAGCCCAATAGTGACTTGACTTGCGTTTTAATGAGCTATCTCTCCAGGTTGACTGGCAAGTAGCTCTTTAAGATTGAGGATGGTGTTCAATCCATCTTTCTACTGTGCTAGCTAGCCTACTACCACACCTATTGGGAGCTCCAAAATTTCTATACAGAAAAGATTTAAGAGCTGCAACCCAGTTGGAGCTGGGAGACAGGAGAATGAGGGATTCCCAGATCTCATAGGACTGGATGGGAAATGAGTGACTACTTCTAAATGTTGCCTTAGCATATTCTTATACCGAAGACTAAGAAAACACCAACTTCTCATATTAAAGAAGAAGTCAGAGAAGTAATGATGGAGCCTTAGCATGGCTACTGCAATACAGGTTTACTAAACTGAGTTAAGTAAGTACATGTAAAACAGTGATACCTTGGTGAATAAATCCTTTGAGGGACGAAGCTTGTAACAAATTTATTCTTAAAGATGTTTTATTTTTCTCAGTGTCACAGGAAGGAGGAAATGAGAATGTGCAGTCTTTTCAGGGAGAAGCTTGTTAAGAAGCTACCATGGTTTTGACATGAACAAAGTACCATATTCCTGGGATTCAAATGGCAAACTGTGTACAGATGTGCATGTGTGAATCTCTAAGGAGGCATTATCCTGGCTTTTGTTTCACGAGCCAGGAATCATTCTGAGAGAGTTGCAAAGTTCTGCCAAAGCAGGTGGTGAAATCTCAGTCACTTCATGTTGCTTGGAGAGAGTTTAAGAGCAAGAGAGAGAGCAGAACAGGCAGAGAGAAAGGAAGGCTCTTTCTCCACTCAAGTAGAGCAAGGAAGAATTTTCTAAGATTGGAAGCAAATGCCTCTGCCTTTCTTTACCTTTGGTAAGAGAGTTCTTGGTGATGACAATGATGCCATTTGAACACATCCTTGTCATTAGTAGAATGACCAGATAGGTCTCATTTCTTCAACTAGAATATAAACGATGGGGATATGGACTTCTTCCTATTCCCTCCATGCACAGAGGGGTAAATGTTTAATGGACTTCTGACAAGTGGATATGAAAGGAATCAGAAACACACCTGTATGGGCACACATACGGCAAACCCTTCAACACATCCACAGCTGCACACATACAGCAATGAGAGCCCTAGGCGATGACCCAAGGAGTCTCAATTCTAGTATCAGCTGTGAACACGTGGCTTTTTGGAGTTTTTATCCTCACATATAAAACAAATAAAAAATTCCTACTCTTCTGCCTCAGAGGGTTGCTATTAGAATTAAAAGAAATAATACATGTAAAAAAAGCACACTGAAAATGGTAAAGTGAGAAATATAAAATCTGAGGCATGTGACATCATTATGCCCTTAAAGTAAAATTATATAATATGTAATTGGTTAAAATAATCAAAGCTATAAAAGTGAACAGGCTTGAATTGAACTATTTCAGATATGAAATATGAATCACCAAAATGCATGTTTTAGATTCAAAGGACAAAGAACCAAGGAACAAAATGAGGTCCTTGGCTTCTGACCAGCAAAGACAGGGTATGAACACATTCCTAAAATCCTCCAGTTTATCTGCTGAAAAACATGTGAAGTCTTTCTTCAGATAAACATATGAGGTACTTAAGTAATCATAAATTCATTTAGGAAAGGAAATGACTATTTCTCCCCAAATTTACACTCTTCCTGTTGAAGTCTTTAGATGATTTAAAGTGAAAGGGAGAAAAGGGAAAGAAAAAGTAGCAATACAAATAAAAATAATGTTTTATAAGAAACATATCCATCATGTAAAGTAACAAACATCTTTTAAAAAGTCAAAATAACTTTCAGTATGTTAGAACATACATTTTTTTCTTATTAAGATATTGTTTTTTATTGATCTTGGTGAAGGATTTCAAAATAAGCAAACCACAATGTGCTTTAAAAGTAAGCATCTTATCACAAAACAGAGACAAAATTAGAAAAAAAGGAGCTCTATAGGTTTCTGTAATAATACAAATTATAAATAAGTCTTAAAACCTATCATGTCCTTAGACTCCAGCAAGGTTTCCCACACCCTTTACTATGTTCCCTAGGCCCATGGTGTTGAGGCTCCAAACCCTTTAGTTAATGGAGCCGATGCTAGGGCTTCAGGGACTGTTAACATTATTATCAGTATGGTCCTCATCAATTGTATTCACCTTGGAAGTCTTTGAATGATCCTCCCTTGCTACAACAGTTCTCATATACAGACTCACAACTGTCCACCCATATATGGTTTCGGGGGGCAGGTAAAACTCAACAGGGTCTTACTACAGTAGATAGAGTAGATAAAGTGGAGATGGTGAACTAGTGATATACTCAATGAGAACTCTGAAGATTGCACTCATCTATGGTATCCAGGAATTCTCCCACACATGGAAAGATAATATGACACGAAAGTATAGGATTTAACAAAGGGTACTGCTTTGTAAAAATTCCTAAAATGATAATTTTGTGCGTGTGTGATTTTTTTGAGATTTCTCAAAGGCAATCTTTGATTCTATTTCTGTCATCAATTTGCTTTCTTCCTGTTAAGGCACTATATTAAGTTCATTGTGATCCTATGTTCCCCGATTTTTTGTTTAGTATATATACTGCTGGTCTTCAATAAAATAATGACATTACTGGTGATCTATTTTCCCCTAGGCTGTTTTTCTATTTCCCCTTGTTTATGGTATGTCTCCCAGGAGAGACTCCAGTAGGAATGGGTAAGAACAGGATGCAGGGACGTATCCATAGGCCTATTCCTGTAAAAAATGCTAACGTAGTCACATGGCACCCAACCAGTTAGAGACCTGAGCAGTTATCACTGAGGTCTGGCTTTACGGAACTTAAAAATATCTGTTACTTTCCTTCCAAAGAAGTGAGCAATTCTATGGTTTCCTGAGACTATCCCACATGTATGCACAGTTGCTTCTAAAAAGTAGAGTAAAAACAATTTTCACATACTCATAAGATGAGATCATCGAGAAAATCCTTCATATTTCTCTCAGAGAAGACAACACACTTTGCATATTTGAAAGCTTTACCTAATAAAGCACATGCCTTTTACTGACCAGAGTCCCCATGCTGTAAGACAAGGGCCACTCAAGTTTGCAGAGTCTGTCAGGGCAGATGAAACTGAGTACTCCACATGTTATCCTAAATTCTGGACATCCCATTTGGCTCAAGAGGGAAAAGAGTATTTCTGAGGTGTTTCTCAACAATGGACGTTCTAAATCATCCAGGAACTCCAGCCACTCCCAAAGAATTCAGTGAATGGGTTTCTCCACAAACTCCCCGAGTCCCTGCCTCCCTCCCTTTACTTCCCCTTTTGTATTCTCAAATCTTTTCTAAAACAGCACTTACATAGCATAGTCTTCAGTGTTTTGCATGACAGTTCCCTACTGTATTGAGCTCTTCAAGGACCATGACTGGGTCTTATTTATCATTGGCTCCCCATGTCCAAAGAAGGCTCACAACATGTTTCTTCTGATAATCAGAACCAGGTCAGTAAGGAGATAATGGAAGATGTGGCAGATTGCTTTCAAAGATAACATTATCAGTATGTGTAAAAAACAAAATGTATAGGGGCAGTTTGGAAGACAAAGAAGAATGCACATACACTTAGCATTACAAAAGGCAGTAAACAAAAAGTTCCAACAAAAATGCAACTCCAATCTATGTTTATCTCCAGGAGCAAAGTGTCAAGATGTATGGAAACAGACAAATTTGAAAGAAAATAAAAGCTTAATGCCTTCTCTACTCTGCTCAAAAATAAACTCCCTTTCATCCAGTGCATGAGTGGAGACACTTGAGTGATTACTCTCTGCAGCAAATGAACTTGAGGCTGGTCCTTTCCTCATCATTACCCAACTCATTTGTGTGTATTTTTTTTGTCCCCTTCTTCTCCAATTAGTTGGCATACTGAAACAAAGTAAGTTTAAATCAAATAATTAGAGATAAAAACTCTCAACCAAAAAACCCACAAAAACCAAAAACTCTCTACATAATACAGAAGTATGAATAATATGACATAATGACTTAAGAACAGTAATACAATCTGAGATGACATGACTTTCTTCCAAAAAAGAACAGTCTATTATTTTAAAAAGCTAAGTAAACTCTTACGCTTACAGACACTGACAGCATAGACTTACTTGGTTTCAATACCAGAGAGCCAATAAGAGAAGCCCTACTAAATTTAGACTCTGAGCTGATTGCATCACTAACCTGTCCTGACAGAGGTCTTTGTGGACGGAAGAGAAGAGGCACAGGACACCACGCTAGGTGGATCAGCATACTTAACAGGCACAAATCTGCAGCCAAAAATGATCTCAAAGAAGATTGCTGGGTTCAGGAACAACAGCCATCAGGGCAAAGCCCAGAGCATCAGCACCACAGCCCATCTAGGGGCCACACCTATGTGAATCCCAGAGTGTAGAGTAAATCCTACCACCTTCCACAGAGCCATCACATTCCCAGGATGGTAAATGTGACTATAATATCATCAGGCAAATTCAGAAGCTTTCCTGGAAGAACAAAATACCAGAAACTTGATTCAAGACAAAGCTTGAACCAATTTGGAGAAGCACAAATTGAAACTGAACCAAATCCTGATCATTTCCTATTTTTAAAAAAAATTTAAGCCAGTCAAGAAAATACTTCAATTTTCCATCCAAAAAATGGTTTAATCCAAATGACATTTTATTAAAACACTAAAACGTTCAGGAAAATAACTGAGCTCTCGACTAGTGTAGTGACAGCATGGTTTTTAGTGACGGTTCAGGTAGTGCCCACCCTGCATGTGGAATGTATCTCAGTTGTTTTCTTATCCTGTGAAGCAAGCAGGAAGGAGAGACAGAAGGTACAGAGAGAGAACAGGACAGACCTCGCTAGCCCTATGATGGGTGGGAGAGTCACAGGCAGGCCCTTGGTTGGCCAAGTGCTAACAATGACCTAACACTGGACCCAGTGGCTTTGTTGTTTTGCCCCAGCCTAGGGGAAAGGATTGTGACAAAGAAAAATGAATGTCAGAAAGAAGCATCAAAAGAGGCCCAATATGTCAGGGCAGGGTGAGGGATGAAGAGGAAAAAAAGAGAGAGAGAGAAAAAAAAGATGTATTTTTCTTCCCCATGATAGTCCTCCTTTCCCATTTATTTTCCTTCTTTTCCCTATAGTCTACTGTCTTCGTCATTATCTCCACTAAGGTATCTAAAGTTGCTAAATATGTTTTGGGGAGTTTTAGCACCATGCTGCCCATTCTCCCTCATCACTGTCTTATAAAACATCTGATAAACTGGTTTGAGCTGGTATTAAAGCAAAAACAAAACATCCCCTACCCTGCCCAAAGTCCTATAAAAATTTTATAAAGCAATTGAACAAAAATATAAAATATTTCTAAGCTGAACCAATCTGATATTACATGTGGTTTAACACCCTCCCCTATTCCACCATGGGAAATTCACAAGTACTATTCATTTCTAAACAGATTTGGGTGAGTGGCATGTTGTTGTATTAGAGGTAGAATTTACAGCCTGCTCTCCACTTACATAGCTCATTGTTTTTCTTGAAACTTAAAAGGTTGCTTTTCACAAGAAATAAATGAAGCACAAACATGCATTTAATTACATGACCCAGATTTAATGTTCAAAGAAAATTTTCATAAGTTTACATCCTTGGGATAAAATAACATGAGATAAGAACAAATCATTTTCACTGTTTTGCAACTTATTACAATGCATTTCCAAGTGTTCTACCTTCTCACAGCATCTTGCCTTTAAAGAGTTTTTCAAATTGCTGACACGGAATCAAATGAGATGTTATATAAAGGCAGAAAATTCTGTAGTGAATACACCACCAGTGTGAGGTGATATTTCAGCTCTTTATGAGCTAGAGAAACGTTGTTAGTTTTAATATCGAGCTAAAAGGAGATCTCTTAGCTGGAAATTAAAAAAAATAGGAAAGAATGCAACCAAAAAAAAAAAAAAAAAGCAAAATGAAAAACACCAGGATTGGAGCATAAGATTTTAGGAAAGAGTAGGAAATGATATTGTTGAACAAGGAAAAGATATCAGTTTAAATATGAGAAGGTATTTTGTGTGTGCTTTTCCAGAGCAAACTACTAAAATAAAATCCCACACAGCAAACTAAAAGAAAAATTAAAATAAACATTGAAGAAAAAAATTAACTGAGAAACTTGACTATTCACAAGTAGATAACGATAAATCACGTAGGTCAACAATATCTGTTGTTTTTATCCTAATAGCATTGTTCCAGCTGCCTCAAATGTCTTCTAGAACAATAAAGGGTATAAATAAATAAATTCATAAATAAATAAATAGAAAGATAGCTTCCTCCTGCTAATTGCCATTGCAGAAGACAAGAGAAAAGCCATAGCTTAAATTATGAACAGGAAACTTCCAGATAGGTTTTGGATAATTTAACTTCACTTTTAGTGGTTTGGGGTTTCTCAAAAATGTATTGCAGCACAGAAGTACTTGAGGTGCTTGTTAAAAGCAGATTTCTAGGCTTCACACCCAGAGGAACTGATTTAGAAGGTCAAGGATTCCAAGCATCCACTTTTTCAGCAGCTCCCTGGGAGATTATAAATGCATATGGTCCACAGTTTATACTATTCTGGAGAAAACTACTGCCTAAAATAAAGGGTCTGTCTCTCTACCATGGAGATTTTTTTTTTCCCAGTAAGAAATATGTCTTAAAGCAGAAAGAAACCTTTAAATCTACTTCAGTCTTCTGAACCATCAACCTTATAACCTTAGGTAGCCAGTAAGTCATCCTAATGGAAATTATGTATATCTGTTTAACAGTCATCAAAATTGCTTTTACAGGTTTTCATCAAGCTGCATTGATTGCAATGTAGCCACAAATGGTTGTGAATACACAACCATGCTTTAAGATAACTGTATAAAAATCCTTCACAAATGCTGCTTAAAATTTTGTTGAATTTGCCTTATGAGAAGTTTCAGGGATCTGCAAAGATTATGTATATTACTCATAAACATTAACTGTTTTATCTTTAAAGAAATTCTAATTTGCTCCTATTTCATTTACTACCAGAAACCCTCCTAGTATATTGCATAGGAGCTCCTCATGGGTTCCACTGACATCTGGAACCCATGATTGGAAATTTTCTCTATGACTCTTTTCCTTATCCCCTGCCTCCCTGTGTCTCTTTTTCTTTTTCTTTTCTTTTTTTTTTAAGTTGAAGTCTCACTCTGTCACCCAGTCTGGAGTGCAGTGGCACACTCACGGCCACCACAGCCTCAACCCGCTGGGGCTCAGGTAGTCCTCCTGCCTCAGCCTTCCAATAACCAATCCCATCCCCCTTAACCACATGTACATACATCCACTTTGTCAGTAAGATACACATTTTTTGCCTTTGCCTCCTAGCATTTGCAAATTGCTTTCATTCATTCCCAAAATGAGCATTTCTGAGGGAACACTATGTGTGAGGTGCTTGGAGAAGTGGAGAAACAGTTTCAGAAGCAATTACAATGCAAAATGGCATGTGCTACCAACAAAGGGATTGCTGATAACAGAGAATGTTTTTGGTTTCTTGGCAGCAAATTAAAAATAAAATGTTAGAGAGCTTAAAACGCTCTCTAACAACATAATAATATCTGGGAGAGCTGAAGTTGAGAAACACAACAGGAGTGGTTTCTGAAAGTAAATTTTAGGGCCATTATGGTCGATCAACAATATATACATCTGATACATCACCAGTGTAGTCTAAGTCAGCTTTTCTCTAGCTTGTATTGAAAGGCAAAGAACTGTGAGTCAGCAACCACCACTGACCTCATAAATCACAGAAGTTCATGTCTGAGGCCTAGGCACAGAGAGGGAGGTTAGGCAGAACCTAGGTTCTAGCCAACCTCACCTTCTTCCTCATGGGAAAAATGACCATGGGGAAGAGATGCCAACAGTATTGAAAGTGAGTTTTCCAGGGTATTCTGATTAAGTCCAGGCCTGAGAAAGGAAGAATATTTAAACCAGTGGGTGTTGGATTCAGACATGATCTGAAAGTGACTACTGGGGTTTTTCCAAATTCTGACTGCACTGCATGAAATCTTTTTTATATAAGACCTACTGGGAAAGCAGCAGAATGTCCAGTAGTACCGTATCAGCTAAAACTGACAACTCCTTTGTTTCTATTCTGGCTCATGGAGTTTTACATTTCAGTAATTTTTCTATTTTCTAACACCATTTTCACATTAGAGCCAGAGGCAAAGAGGAAATCTCTTATCTATTAATTTTGAAGAAAATACTCTCCATTTCCAAAGGAGGACTGTTTATTTATTTGATAATTACTTAAACCTAAGAATGAGCTACTTTACTAGAGGCATGCTTTCATAACATGCCCCTACTTTATTCTTGAAGTTGATCTTTTTACTTTTTTTAAACAAGTTTAACTCAGTATGCATTCCTTGCACACCAACTTTATACCAGGTATGGGCAATCACAGGCATTGAACAAGGAATAAAATGTAGTCCTGTCTACAAGAACCCTTGGTACCTTCAGGGACAATAGGAATTAGACTTCCTAGCACAGCGTGACGAGTGTCATTCTGGGTGGGCATGGTGTTTCAGGGGCACCGTAGAGCGTGGGATGCTGGAAAAAGCCTTCCCACAAACAAAAAGAAAGAGCAAGACCTTCTTAGCAAAGGAAGCATGAATAAAACTACAGGATGCAAAAGGAAAGGAGTCTTCAAAGGGCAAAGAGGATTCCATTCGGCTGAGGCATAAGGGAGAGAGATATGGAGGATGAAACTGAGAAGCCAGGTGGCAGGTGGAGCAAAAGGACCTTATTGGCCCGTGAAGATAGTGTGAAGTTTATCTTCTAGGAAGGACAGTGTGGAGCCCTAAAGGTTTTCAAGGAGAGATGTCGCAAGAGCCAATCTGTTTTCAGAAGATAAGTGTGGTTGCAGACAGGATGATAGAGGAGACACAAGGAGGCAATGAGGAGGCATTGCAGGGCTCAAACAAGACACCATACAGAACCTGAGTCGAGATGGGCCCACGTACTCTCACCGAGGCTCATAAACGTTTCCCCCCCTGTATGTTCCTTAGCTGTATCTGAGTTTTCCCCCTCTAATTACATACCCACAAGGATATATATTCTTTCCTACCCAAACTCTATCATCTGTGGTTCATAAAATAACATTCCATAAGATAGACAGTAGATATTTAGACAAATACTTAAAAGATAATCTCTTACCTGAACAAAGCTGTTCCACTTTTGTGTAGTTTAAAGATACTATGTCATTAACCCAGGCAATGATGTCATGTCTGCTCATAGTCTCTTGGGTTATCGAGGTAGAATACACATTGACTGCCATTCCCCAACTAGAAAACAAACAAACAGGTTTATTTACTGACAAGGAAAAAATTAACTCAGAAACATAAAAGGAATCTTCAAGGTGTGAATCCCTGGCAGGGCTCTTGGGAATGGAAAAGTCCTGCTCTGGCTAAGCCCTCGAGCTTCTTTTTCTCTTTCTTTCTTCTATAAATTTGCCACAATATTATTAAATTTCATATATTTTTATGCAGTACTATTTACATCTCTCCATAGATTCAAACATTTTTCAGGCTCTGAGGTTCCTAATTTATAATGCAATTTAGAGTCTTATTTTTGACCGTAAGCTTACTTGTGGTATTTAAAAGTTCCCAGGTCTATAATAGTGTACATCACAGTAATACTTTGGCTTTATATGTTACAAGAACTTACAAATGCCAGTGTTTTGGAGTTTGGCCATTTTAGTATTATATAATGATAAAGGATTTGTTTTAACATTTAAACCCAGATGAAACTTGGCAATTTTACTTATTTTGTGGTATATGTGCATATGTATATATGTGCATATATATATATGTTAACTTCTATTTTGGAAATTTTTAAATGCATGCAAAAAGAGAGAGAACAGAATAACCAATCAGTTGAGTTCACTCCTTGGCTTCAACAATTATCAATACTTGACCAGTCTTGTTTCATTTATGCTCCCATCAATTCCCCTTCTGTCAACCCACCCAGTCTTCCAAGTCAGATTATTTTGGAGTAAGTACCAAGCTTCACATCATTTCACCTATAAATGTTTCAGTGTGCCTCAGAAAAACATAAAAAAACTACCAAACCATAATATCATCACACTTAAAAATGAAAATAATGACAATATCAAATATGCATTTCAATGTCTTATAATTTTGCTTCAGCTTGTTTGAATCTGGATTCAAACAGAGTTCATACATTGTGATTCTCTGGTACATTCTTTAAATGTCTTTACAGGTGTCTTCTGTGTTTCTAAACTTTCCTTGTAATTTTTATTTTTATTGTCATTGAAGGAAATTGACTGTCTGGCAGAGTTTCCATAATCTGAATTTTCTCATTGTATTCCACTCGTGTAGTTTAACATGTTCTTCTGTCCTTTGCATTCCTATAAACTGGCAACCCCCTCTAGAGACTTGATCTGATTCAAGTCCTAATGGGGGAGTCTTGTGCAAGACTACATCATGCTGTTTTTAAACTTCCCTCTGGAGGCACATTATGTCTGACTGATTCCTTCTGTGACATTGTTAGCCACTGATATTTTCCCAGATCCAATAATTCATTAGAAACTTAAAAGTGTTATTCTATTATTCATTCTTGATTTATTAGCTGAAATAATTCTACAAAGAGAAATTTCCCTCTGAGGTACCTGGAGATATAGATCATATAGGAAAGGTAGGAGAGATGCCTGACCTCCTTTTATTTACCAGTTTTCAAAACAAGGAATAGTTCTCTGATATCCTCCAAGCAAGGCCAAATGACACTTGTTTTTATTCTTTGAAGTATAATTATGAACTCAAGGACTTAAACATATGTGATATGTTTCAATTCACCGTAGTTATACCATTACAGATATAAGCATGACTCTAGGTTCTTTTCATAAGGTCCTAGTAGTTTTGATAAGCTCCTTGTTTTCTGGTAAAACAAAATGTCCCAGACTCAGCTTGTAAATTTATTGTCTCTGACCTAAATATAGTCACTTCTCCAAAAGTTCCTGATTCCTTCTCATGGCAAATGGCATTTAGAGATCTAGAAGTAATAATTTTAAGAATGACTATATATGAGAGCAAAATCTATATCATTTATAGGTTTTATTTAAAAATCTATGTATTTATGAAACAGTTGTACTTGGAGTTCTCATTTACTCTCATTAAAGCAATAAAAATCTTTCTACTTCAAAGTGCAATAGGAAGATTTTATTTATAAATAAATATAAAAATAAGTAAATAAATACATTTTCATCTACTCATCCCCAGAAGCACCCTTATCTCTAAATTATCTTCTCCTGGAGAACTGAAAAAAATTTCACAGCATTGGAATCTCAGATAATATGACCACAATTTCTGCTTTCTATGTCATTATTACATTTAAAACATTTTGATTAATAATTTCCACTGTTTTCTTTAGCCTATCGTTTATTAAACAAAATAACTTGCTTTGAAACATTTTTTTATCACCTACATAAATTATATAAAATCTTAATAAGGATAAATAATTCAACATTTAAAAGATTTCAGACTGTTTGATGTCATTTTCATATACCAGCATAACTTCTGGCAGCTGATGTGCTTTTCCAGTGGTTTCTTCTTCTGACAGTAATGGAAAGCTTTTGCACTATCAGCTAACGTATTGATGGTTGACACAGTGTGGAGGCCCAGAGTTATGCTAGATGGCACCAAACCAAACTGAGACACAATTTTTGCCACAGTTGGTTTAAAAACAAAACTAAACACGAAGCTGGAAGACACAAACAGACGTGTATTTTAGAAAAAAATTCACATACAAGTGAGTTAAAAAAAAAAAGTTCTGTGGTTACATTAGAAAAAAAGAAATATACAACAAAAGGACACGTAGAAAAATTATAACAACTTTTTAAAAATCCTTAAGAATAAGGAAGCGAGTCATTTGTGGCAGTTTGTCAATGAATCACACTTTCCTGCAGGTCTTTGTTGATAACATTCACCTAAGGACAACAATCTTCCTTTCATAATCTAAACAGACATTCAGCACATTAAGTCAAGTGAAGGTACTATCTGCCTTTAAGAAGCTCATTAAGATGACCAGGTGAACAATGAAAATAGGTCTGTGCTTTGGAAAAACTCTGGATAATTAGTTACTGGACTCACCACTCAAAGATCCACCACATCCCCTTCTCTAGCCAACACAGCTGCAGTCCCCAGAAACCCTGCAGCAGGAGCAACCATGCATTCAGGGACTTGTGGGAAAACAAGGTTAGAGGACAGACCAAGAGTAAGGGTGAACCATTGAAGGTGAGAAATTTTTTTCTTACATTTCCTTAAATAAACAGACTTAAATATCCACTTCAAATGAATAACAATGGAATCAGTATAGTTAATTTCCATTTACCATCAACCAATCATTTACCAATGATTGTAATATTCTTATAATCTATCTTCCTTTTCCAAATTTCAGCAAAATATTTGTGAATTCATTTCCCTCTGTGGCTAACTTTGGCTTCCTTTGTTAGCTCTTCATTCAAACATGCCAGCTCTTCTGATCTGAGGCTTGAGCACTCTGGGTCTGGACTCACTTTCCCCAGAAGAGGACCTGTCCTTCTGAATTCCAGCAAGTCAGGTGGTGGTCAAAGTGGAAAAAGAATTCTGTTCCTGTGCTGCATCCACCCTTTTCTCTTCCCAGTTCCTTCAGCTCCCTCTTTTTCTACAGATGCACTTTCAGTATAGTAACACCTAAATAATCCAAATGGCTAAAAAGTTCACAGAAGAATATATTTTTCCAAATGTTAAACTGAGATGAGAGAGTATTAAATACTCCCTAGGCTTTCCATGAACACATTCTAAAATCCTAAGGTTGTCATGATGATTTCTGGGGTCTCAATCTATATAATATAAAGGTAAAAGTACCTGTGCCTGCCTAGTCTGTAGAAATGCTGTATGGAAAACAAAGGAATCGTTATATCATTTTAGAGTTACAGTGATTCTGTTGATCCTTGAAAGAATCTTGTGAGGAAAGCAGGACGGGAATTATATTCTTCCCTTACAAATGTGGACATACACTTCAATCTAGGATTCCTAGTACTTGGGAATATTAGCAAATACATGAAAAACCTATGGTAGGAATTATACAATTCAAAATACTAATTTTTTAATTCACTGAGTAATTTCCAAAGACTCAGCTAAGAAAAAGTAAAAGCCTATGAGAGGTAAGGTCATACTGAATACTACAGAGTAAGGAGCAACGCACTATTCAGGGCCTACACTCATGTGTGGATCTTCAGCATGTCTTCCATATGAAAACAACCGTTTATTCTTAGAAGACCTGCCACATGGTCTCTGGGACACAAGCAATTCTCTCTGTGCCATCCTTGCAAAAGAAGTCAAAGCACTATCCTCCACTTTGTGGCTCTCAAGCAGAACCTTAACCAGATCACTATGTGCTTACCACCTGGTCAGTGCAACAGCACAGACAGTAAGTGATATGGGAGGCTCTGACATTCTTTTCTGTGGTGAAGTCCAAGAACCCAGGAGCAACAAACCACACCCTACTCTGCACCAGCATTACAGTGCCCAGATCGCCAGATTTTAATATTGTATTTAAATTTTATTTTAAGATAAACTTGCAATCATTGCTCCTACTTGAAAATAAGCTAATAATCAAAATATATATTCTGTTTCTGTGAATATTGGAATGTCTTTCTGGGAAGGTGGCAGTATTTGATTTTTTAACAGTTTTCTGTTTGTTTGTTTTCAAACAAGAGAAAGACAGACAAACAAACAAACCAACCCTCAAATCTCTTCAGACCTCCAGCAGGCAAAGGCAAAGTCAGATTCTGGCTTGCCTATGGATAGTAACCACTGATACAATGACTTCAGAAAAAGGACAGCTTCAGGCTAAGGGACAATGTGTGGATTTTGTTCAGTTTCATCTTTTGTTCAGCGTTTGATGTTGACGTTGTGTGGAGAGATACAGTAAGGTTATGATTTGCAGCAGTGACTGAGGCAGACAAATTAGACATTGCCTTTCTGCTTACTAAAACAAATGGAATTTCATGTGAGTCAATGAGACTTGAGTTAGCCTACTGAGCAAAGCCTGGATAAAGACTTGGCAAGCCCCAAACCGTGGAAACTGAAATATGAATTCTACCACCTTACCAGTCCTGGGCTCAAAACCCAGTTATGAAATATTCTACTATTTTGTCCAAGAATAAATCTGGCAAGGTTTGTGAGTTATTCCAGAGGAGGAGTGTCTCTTCAAAATTAGACATATTTGTAAAATATCATAGCTAACATTATGTGTTCACTGAAATAATTTCTTACGTAATTCATTTTGTCTTTGCCCCACCCCACCCCACCCCACCCCTCACAAATAGACTATCACAGCCATCCTTCGGAGGCGGGGTTGCCTTTCCTCATTTTTGCTCTTCACACTTCTACTAATCTCTCCTTTTGGAGGATAAAAACCATGGTTTGGTTTGGTTTTTCCCAGCAGGGCTCAGGATATGCTAGGTGTCCCAGAATCCTAGCTCTGGTCCTGTTTTGGGTGTGTGACTAAAGGGAAAAAGATTTGAGGGGGAACCTACTTTGATTTCTTCTTTTTAACTACTGAAGTCTGAGTCTACCAAGCTTCCTGAGTTTAGACATGACCATCTGCAGAAGGACAGCCTTCTGCAGTGGATGACTACTGTCTGCTGCTTTGCAAGGGGGCCCTATTTGGCTTGAATTTACCCCAAACCCACTGAGAATGAACCTTTAAAAAGCCGTTTGGACTTGTTACTTTCTTTATGTCAGTCCCTAAAGGAGTTCACATTCAATTGGAAACTTCATGTTCAATATAAAATTCTGAAAATACAACCCAGTCCATGCTGATATACTCTGTTCACATATTTTGCACTGATAACCATACCCACATTTGAGACTGTCTTTCTTTTCTCTCATAATAATCCCTATTTTCAGCATGTTCTCTCTCACTGGGAGAATTAATCCACTACTAACAGTTTAGGACAAACACATGCAGTGCACTCTTCCCAGTTGCACAGAAACGAAACAACAGACTGGACAAGGAAAAATACTTTTCTTTCACCTGAGAAACTTATTTCTTTGAGTTTAGGCTCATAATGATTTCTGAAGTTCTTATAACCCAAAGGGTTTCTTAAGTAATGATTAGAAATATTAATGCTTCCCTGGAAGCTGTGTCCTGCTGACCTGGTGAGAATTCCTTTCAAAGTGTTTCCACACATGACATAAGGGTAGAGGGGCCTGTGGCCCACAAGAACACCCTTCTTTTTACCGATCATTGGATTTACACTTGGTCCAAGTCAAGGCCACACTGTCAAGCCTCATCTCACAGAGTGTTCTTTGGTTAAAGGCTTTGGGATTGTCAAAGTTAGCCTGTTCCTACAGCTAGGTAAGCTGAGGCACGCTATTTCAAATGCACTTGTAAACATGGCTTTTTCTTACAAAGAATTTCTTTGTGTTCTTCTAACAGAAATAAACATTTTGCAAACACTTCTAAGTATTCACAAATATTAAGAGTTTAAAAAAAGATTTCTCAATTATTGATTTAACGAATGTTTTCTTCTCTTTTAGGTGATATCTTTCTAAAATAACTAGCAAATTTTTGAAGGAAAAAAATACGTTATTACCCACAGATTAAATGTTGACCAAAGGAAGAAACCCCAGAAGTTATCCAGAAAGACCAGTTCTGCATTAGAATATTCACTATCCACCTAAGGAAAATGAAGAGATTCAGTCCTTCCACAGACATTCACTCGAAAGTGTGTTTTTCTCTAAAAAGTCTTGTAATAACAGATTCTGCCTGTGTGCCTCCTTCCCAGGTCCCTCCTCACAAAAGGCTGATGTTAAATCTCCCATGGCCACCCCTAATAATGAACTAGGTTTCCATAGGGAGGGATGGTGTAAATGTGTCCCCTGAACCAGAAATCTCTCAGCTTTTCATCTGCACGTAATTCATTCTCTAGACTCAATACCTCAAGGGTTAGGATTTAAACATTTCACCAAGGAAAGAATATCACCAGATCATTCTCAATTCATCACTTTCTCTTTATTTGTGACCTGAAATGTGGGGCAGGGAGAAGGTATTTATTTAAGGAAGGAGATCAAGGCAGAGGGAAGAGGGAGTCAAAGAGGGTATCTCTGAAAGACAAACCTTGAGAAGATGAACTCTCCCTGGAGAGAGATTACAGAAACTATTGAGTTTCATTTAAAATCAGGCATTAAAGTTTCTGTTTCACTTGTGGACTAATAGCTGTATACACAGACTCTAGGGCTGGGATGGGAATTTTAAGAGGTCATTTATCGTCTCCAGGTAGTAATACACATAAGCTGCTGTGGGCATCTGTTTTACTTTTACAGGGTCCTGGGATTCTGTGATGGGATTAGACAGACAAAGCAAGACCAACTCTTCCAGATAGACCCTCCCAGGGTGGGGCCTCTCTGAGTGGCAGAGGTCTGAGCACAGAACTGACTTCCCACGAGGATGATGGAGAAACATCAGGACATCGCCCACAGTGACAAAATACATATATTTTACTGGAATAAATAAAAATAATAAAAATGAAACATACTATATCTTCCCTCAAAATTTGGCATTCACAGTTTAAAACTAGTGAAAAAACCAACGTAATGGACTTAAGCACTAAGCTGCTTAGAGAAACATTAGATAAATGTGAGTTTTATCGCAGGGCTGAGGTGCCTGCTCTTCATTTCAAGTTTTTTGAGGTTGTCTACCATTCCAGCATTTAATGTGCTCTTTGTTATCAGTCATTACTTAATGATAATGCTTTTAATGTGGGCACAAAGTTCCATTTAGTCTGACAATCAGAACTCCTAACACCAGCTAATAACTGCCACCTCCCAGAGAGAGTGAACAGAAAAGTAATACTCCTATTCCGGGTGCCTGTTCCTTTTTAAACGAGAGATCGGACTCTTTCTTTGCCATATCTCCAAGTATCCTAAGACTATTTCGGAAAAACTGAATATGACTAAAATGTCCAGATTTCTTTAACCACCTGCAAAAGGAGATTCTGTAAATTACCTTGAAAATTGGCCCCCATTTTTAACAGCCTCATCAGTGTCTGCATTAACCCTATCAAGTACCATTCAAAAGGCAGCTCCTTGTACATAGATAGTTCTTAGTCTGGCTACTCATCAGATGATAACTAAAGGAAAAAGACTGAAACTTTCAAAGCAGCACACAGGTGGATTTGTATTTTGTTTTGCTTTTTAAACTCAGAACGCACAAGTTAATAGCTAAGGCCTTGAAATGACTTGGAAACTTGGCTCTTATCCGTGGAATGAAGAAATTTTGGAATCCTAAAAAAAGTTATTTGTGGCATTCATAATGTCCATTTATATGAATGAAACTTAACGTGCATAATGAGAGAGCAAAAGGCTAAGGTCGCACGCCCACATGTGCTCACGTGCGCATGTGCACACACAGGGGCATACGTTTCTTCATATGGTCAGAAATGCAGCTGAATGTATTTGCCTAAATGTCCATCTGTTTCTAGCAGTGGGTGGCTTTGTCCATACTCTGAAAATAATTTCAATGACCCAGAGCTCGTTCCCATGCCACAGGGCTTGGCTGGTCTCCTCAGGGCACCAACTTTTGCTCAGCACCCCGCCCTCTCCACTTGGCTCCCAGCACATCCACTCCTCCTAGACCATATGCCTCCTGTTTACTTTTCCAACCCTGCTTGGCCTCGTTCCCTCCTACCCTGACCTTCACTCTCTCCCATGATCCCAAGTCAATTCTAGTCATCCCAAGTTGCCCCCACCCAGCATGGCCCCAGGATAACCTTTCAGGACATGGGTGCCGCCGACACCATAGTGGGTGGTCATGCTCAATTGTTAATCTGCTGCAGGAAATTAGGTGCTTATGATATAGTAGAAGAGTGTGTGGCCATCAAATGAACATATTGCCAATAGCCAAGTCCTGTGGGGGACACACTTAGGAGGGAGTGCCCCCACCTCCTGGTTCTGAGCCCTCCTGTGTTCTTGGTGGTGCTGGTTCCTGTTCAAGTACTCGGCATCTGCCTTCTCTAAACCTTCTCAGAAAAAGAAATAAATGATGGATGACAGCTTCAGGTTCATCCTCAAGGATAACTGGGGCTCAAGGCCTCATGCAAAGGAAGAGAAGCTCGTTCCAGCACTTGGAGGGCCTGGCTGCATCTCATGCTTCAGGTTTGGCTCAAGTGTCAACTTCTCAGTAAGGCTCAAATGTCAGCTCCCCAGCAAGCCCTCCCTGCCCACTTCTGTGGCTACCTTCAGCTCCTTGTACACCACAATACTCTTGCCTTGGTGATGATAATGCCACCTGTAATGGTCTTTTTGTTTGCTGTCTGCCCACCCCTCTTGCCTCCAGGATGTAAGCTCTGTGAAGGCAGTACTTGGTAGAACAGATTTTGTTTACAGCTGTATCTCCTGTGTCCGGAGCTGTGCCCGGAACACAGTGGGTGTACAAAAAATAAATGCTGAATGAATGCATGTGTGGAAGAGTGTTGTAGGAAGGGAAAAGTCACAAGGTGCCCAAGATCATTGCCCATAGGCAACTTTCAATACAGGTCCCTAGTGCTATGTGAGCTGGCTAGGAGGGAATAGATTAGGGTGGAGTGAATTAAAGGATCGTGTGTCTTTAAAAAAAATGAGTAGGGAAATGTGCTACTCTTCCTGTCTAGAACACAGATATGAAAGGCTGCCCAGCTGTATGGTAGCGTCATGAGCTCTCTGATCCAGGAGTTGGGGTACCAGCTTCTAGTTTCAAAACTACCACCAACCTGTTAGGTAAATGTGGGTACATGTACCTCAACCCTTTGGGATCTCCTTTTCTTTACTGGTAAAGCAGAGGGACTGGTTTAGATGGTATATTATCATAACTAGCACTTATTGAAAACTTTCCATGTGCTTAGTATACAAATAAAACTGGCATTTTCTCATTTAATCTTTACAACAATGCCATGTGACAGCTACTGCTTTTATGCCATTGTTTGGGAAAAGATACATATTTCAGAGAGATTTAGTGACTTGTCTAGCCACAATTATTAAGTGGCAGAGAAGGGAACTTTCAATTAAGTCCCTCTCTGCTGTTTCTTATGTCATGAGAGTAAGCAGGAAGAAATAAGAACTCCAAATGAGGACACAATTGTGATCTTTAATGAAACCACTTTTTCTTTTTTAATTCTAACAAGGCCTCATTTTACATTTCCACTTTAAACAAGCTGATTTTTAAACTGAAGGTCCCCCCTCTGACAAGCCTGAAATGCAGAGATGTGGATGGCTAGTTTATTGCCAGGAACGATTTTTGCTGGGCAAACCTGCCAGTTATAACATATAAGCCATGCTAATATTTTAGGAATCACCACATTCTACATTTCTAGTTACTATACATTTTGGGTGTAAGTCTCTCAATTTACTTTTTGTGAAAAATTAGTAAAAACTGGACAGATATCACGTATATAACTTTTTATAATTTTTTTCAAAGCTAATAAAAGACTTCAGATTTGTATCTTGACTATGTGTGTAGAAAAATCTACGTCTTAAAAAAAACCCTCTTCATATCTTACTCTTAGAGTCTGGTGCCTATCCAAAGATCTGTATTTACATTATGGTAAAATTCATTTTTAAACTCATGAGAACATCTTGAAATCAAAATGGAAAATAAAGTACCAATAAAATTAAGCCTATTAACACTATGAGGAAAGTACAGGCCAGTGTTTAAAAAAAATTTTCAGTGAATCTGACTCCAAAATGAGTACTACACATCCATAAACTTCCAGTCCTATTCCTGCCCATCTTCTCTTAATTCTTTTCCTAGTAGACTCTGATACAATCAAAATGGAAAATGTCAAATTGGAAAACAGCAAACATTAAACTTAATTCTTACCTTGAGTTGGTAAGGTACTGATCAGCTTCTACACCAAGCCCACTCCCCAATCCCCAGAGAATATCCTGCGAATTACACACAAGATGGGATCTCTCCTGCACTTAATGAGGAACAGCAAATGGAAATTTCAGCCATTGCTATAGCTGAGCTAAGAATCAGCAACGTTCGGCCAAGTTGGGGGAACGGTGGGGAAATACTATCAAAACTAGGAGCATTATTTCATTACCAGCTCCTCATGGTATCATCCCCATAGCTTCCTTTCCCAAATGAAATGATTCCCTCATTTCAGCCAAAGAACTTATCTCCCGATACAGGAATTCTCCAACATAAAAATTTTCTTGATTTCCATTCTGAAAGCAGGTTTGTAATTCCAATTTGCTTGAAATCCAACAAAATTAGTCTAACACAATTGGCTATACAGTACTGTATGCATTTAACAGGTTATACTGACACCTGGTGAAGAGAATACATAAAACACAGGTGTGCAACTTTAAAGCTTGTAATGTGAAGGTTTGTATGTAGGGGAATTACTGTATCTTCCTACAATACCATCCCCCAGAATCATAGTTCACCCTTCTTTTCCTTCCCTAGCTTCCTGGGACTCTTCTTTGGGCAACCACGTACCATTCTTGTATATAGAATGGAAGAAGAATTTTTTTTTCAAAGCAATAAACATCTCCATTTATTTGTTGAAATGAAGAATGAAGAACAGGCAGGATTTTGCATCAGAAAAACCTAACAGATCCTGGGAGAAATAGGTTTATATCCACACACACACTCACCTTGCAGTACCTCTCTGCTCTCCTCTCTACTTCCTCGTCACAGGTCAAATGTTACAAAATTTCTAGCATCAGTGTAGTATCACTAAAGTTCTCAAAGAGAAGTACAGAAACTGAACACTAGAGTAAAAAGTAGACTAAAAATTGGGCCACGTTCAAACTAAATCAGGTACAGAGAAATCAGAGGGGCAGATACTTGGGTTTGGGAAAAGGAGTAGGAACATAAAGCTTTTTGAAGTGAAGCCTCCATTTTACATTTGTAGTTGTATGGTATGAGGGCTTACAGGAGCAACAGACAAAATTTAATACAGTATACCACAGTAGTTTAATATGTTTGAGAGAGAGTGGTCGCTACTGAATTTAGAATGTCTTGTTAAATTTGGATATTTAAAGACAGAATAATAGCAATTGATTAATACGCATTCAAAGATAATTAAGAGGAGGGAAATTACTTATGATGAGACCAAATAAACTATCTGACTAATAACCAGATATGTTATAACAGGCAAAAAAATGTCTAAAGAATCAGAAGGGCGAGTGCATGGAGTTTGTTCTAGAGTGGATACATGTGTTGTAAGTTACACAGTATTTGAGGCAATTTGAACAGCTGAAATCAATAAATTTGGTAAAATGCCTTCCCTCCTATCCCACACCTCTGTACCTAGTTTTTAGGTTCCTAGAATTAATTTGACTAAAGACTTTAAAAACATGTAAAAAAAAAAAAAAAAGGTTTGATTTCAGAATTGAGAAATAATCGTAACTGTTTTTTGTCTTTCCAAACTTAAACCAAAGACTTCACATCACGTTGGTTGATTCAATATCTCAAAGATCTATTTACTTTACATTATTTCAGCTTCAGATGCTGTTATAATTAATATAATAATAAGCATAATAAACATCTAATATCAAATATATTGACTCATATAATTATATGTGTGTATATATACTGCAAAGGATTTCTTATTTAAAATTAAGGTTAAAATATCTTCTAACAGT
The DNA here is from genome assembly GCA_027257055.1 of Cephalopachus bancanus. Classification (NCBI taxonomy): domain Eukaryota; kingdom Metazoa; phylum Chordata; class Mammalia; order Primates; family Tarsiidae; genus Cephalopachus; species Cephalopachus bancanus. The sequence continues at coordinate 1,502,665 of JAPVLO010000242.1, read as the reverse complement.
CTGATGAAGCAAAGAAACAACAAATTCAAGATAGGATGCTAGTAAAAATAAAACTACTATCTTAAAAAAGATGTCAAATGCTATTTTTTAATTCAAAAAATAGATTTTTCATATTAAGAAATCTATACACTTTGACTATAGAAAATTAGAAAAATGTCCATTCAATTTAAAAAATAAAAGTTAAAATATGCATTATTCCATCACTCATTTATAACACTCATATTCATATCTTCCTAGACTTCTTTTATGTGCATTTTTTTAATGTGCATTTGTGGGGTGTGTGTGTGTGTTTCATATATATAGTTATTTACAAAAATGAGTTTATATATATACATATACAAGCACATGGAGTATGAATAGTGTCACACCAAGGTTCATGTTCACCTGGAACCTCAGAATGCAACCTTATTTGGAAATAGGGTCTTTGCAGATGTGATTAGTTTAGATGATGTCATACTGGATTAAGGTGGGCCCTAAATCTAATGACTGGAGTCATTAAAAGAAGGCCATGCAAAAACACAGATGAAGGAGGAGGCCAGGTGATAATAGAAGGCAGAGACTGGAGTGATAGAAGCTGCGAGCCAACGGACACATGTGAGCCAACAGAAGCAGCAAGAGACAGGAAAGCTGTCCCCAGAGCCCCCAGGGGAAGCATGACCCACTAACACCTTGGTTTATGCACTTCCAGCCTCCACAACTGTGAAAGGACAAATTTTAAGCCACTCAGTTTGTGTTTTTGTTTTGTCACGGAAGCCTCAGGAAATTAAGACAACACACATACACTTTTGCAATAATCAGCTTGTTTCTGTTAACATTTGTGAACACCTTTCATATCTTCTTCACATGCAATATTTGCATTACATAGTACAATATTCCAGATTCTAGAATTTTACTTTAACTTGTTTAATTCCAGGAACTTCTATTTTGATAGTTTCCCTTCTTCTTTGGTTAATTATTATTTCAAAACAACATAACATGGTCATTTCAGTGCTAACAATGACCAAATAAATCATGCTGGCTTACATTAAGGAAAAAAAAGTGGATATTTTCCCAGTATGTAATTCTTCAGGCGATCGGTGGGAAGGTGAGGGGCTTAGCTGTTGGCTAGTTAAAGCCCTAAAAGTCAAATAGACATCACTGGTCGGGGCATCCTTGTTAACAGGATAGGAAACAAGCGATCAACTTATTTAAAAAAAAAAAAAAAAGTTACATCCTTGGCCATAGCAAACTAAGGGAATCACAGAACGTCCTGTCTAATAGTATTTGGCTTCCTTCCACGGGACATCCTCAATTAAAGTAAAAAAAATTCTTTTTTTTTTAACTGATGCTTGAGTGGCTGTGGCCTGCTGAGTCCCAACCAGAACACAGAAAATAATCCTCTATAACCTAGATAGCAAGAGGTTGCAGCTATCACGGAAGCAGGAACTCACATGAAATCTGGCCCAAAGCTTTTGGCAATAAAATGAATTAAATGATAAAGAAAATAAGCAGCACCCACAAAATCTACTAGTAGGTTTAGAGCATTTATGAAATCATAAGTGAACTTATATTTTATATGTTTGGATTTTGAGACCTATGTGGTTAAGAAGCTGGCTTTTAGCTGGAAAGATTTCCAGACAGATTCTGGAAGCCAAGTATCCCCATCTTCTCAAAAATTACCAGGTCTCTCCATCTGTCCTTCCAGGTAAACCTATGACCTTACAAAGCTTTCATTTCCTGGTCTCTAAATTTCACTTGAGACAATTTCTCCTTATGGGCTTAGAGAAGCCAGGAACCAAACTGGCGACAACAACAAAACTGCCAAGTTAGATAGGACGGAATGAGTGAGGTTGAGTAATCTTCACTTTTGCATTGAAAAGAGGGGGACATCCAATGCTTTGACCATCCTTGGAAAAATTTTGAAAGTTGCTTGTTACATTTAAAGAAGAAAACACTTCTATACACATTTTCCTCTTCAGTTTAATTGTGGAATATTTAATCTTGCATTAAGAGAATACATGATACAAAGAAAAGACAATCTATATAATTACAGATTCTTTTCCACAGAATTAAAACAGCATCTCATATCTATCAAGATCCCAAAGAAAACCTGACTCCTAAATGCAACACTTTCACATGAAACTTTTAAAGTGAATTCAGTATTTTTTTTTCCTGAGTGAAAATAATTATTACTATGTTACTATTTTGTAGTCTATTTTAATAGAGTCACTTAATATGTACTTACTGAGAGATGGCCCTAACTACTAGAAAAGAAATTACAGACAAACACCAAATGGAAGCAACTACCCTTTTTCTTCAGGTTAAGAATACAAGACCCACATGTACTAACATCTAATTCAAGACTACTTATAGTATTCAGAGTATGATTTTACAATTCTTCTATAACAATAAGATAACCTAACTTTTTTAAATGGGAAAGAGATTTGAACAAACACTTCACTAAAAAAGATACACAAATGGCCAACAAGCACATGAAAAGATACCAAATCATCATTAGTTATCAGGAAAACAGAAATTAAAATCTCAATGAAATATCTTTATATATCCATAAGAATGGTCAAAATTTAACAGACTGACAATGACAAGTGTTGCCAAGGATATGAAACAACCAGAACTCTCCTGTTCCGCTGTTAGGAATGTAAAATAGCACAACCATTTTGGACAATTATTTGACATTTCTTTAAAAAGTTAAACACCAGTCATATGACCTAATCATTCCACTCCAAGGTATCTACCCTAGAGAAAGGAAAACATGTCCCCATAAAGACTTGTACATGAATACTTTGAATACATGAATACATGAATACATAGAAGCTTTATTGATAATTGCAAAAAAACTAGAAATAGTCCAAATGTTCATCAGCTGTGAATGAATAGACAAAATATGGTATAGCCACATGGTGGACTACTACTCAGCAATGAAGAGTAATGAAGGGCTGACACACCCATACAGATGAAGCTCAGAATCAATGTGCTGAGTCAAAGGAGTCAGGCACTGTAGAGCACATTCTGTATGACTCCGTTTATATAAAATGTAATCTAATCTGCGGTGACAGAAAGCAGATGACTGGTTCCTGGAGCTGTGGGCAAGGGAGATAGGAACTGCAAAGGGTAAAGGAATCTTTTGGGGGTTGATGGAAATGTTCTGCATCTTGGCAACGGTGATGGTTTCAGGGTGTATACACACTGCCAAAACTCACTAAATTATATGCTTTAAATGGACTGTACATAAATTAATTATTAATAAAGCCGATGAGGGGGAAAATGGCTGCGGTATATAATTTGTTTGAATTTTTTCCAGATTCAGTTTGGATTTTTAATGAACATCAGCTATATGCCAGGTACTGTACCAGGTACTTAGGACACAATAGTCAAAGATTATTATAAAGACAGAGTAAAAGAGTAGATTTCAACTGCAAGCAATACTAGCTAACTTTCTTTAAGGCACTGACTTTGCACCAGGTACCGCTTGGCACACTGTACATTGTGTATCTCACTTAATGGCATAAGAACCCTGTGAAGTTGGTACTGCTATTATTTCCATATGCACAGTGGAAAAATGAGGCTCAAGCAGCTAAAAAAAAATGTTGTTGTGGATCATACAATCTACGGAAGGGAAGAAGCTGGAGATAAATGTCTCACACCAGAGCCAAGGGGGTTCTTTTGGTATACTACCCCTCACTGCATCTCCACATAGCTCCCTGGCTAGGTACCCTGAGAAACCCCACGGGAGGAGGAAAGGAGGTATTGGATAGTCCAGGCCCTCTTTTCAGTCTAGACCAAGTGCTGAAATGGAGTTGAGGTAGCCGTGACACACTTATCACACAAGCTGGAAATAGGTGCACAGTTATCCATGCTGACATCTCAGAGCCAGTGTCATGACAGTGCTATCTGCCTGTCAGAAATACTAGAGAGAGACATTTGGCTTCCCAAACATCAAATGTGCTTTTAAATTTATTGTGCATTCCAGGCCCCAGTAGGGATTTGGGAGAGCCTTGCTGGCTCCCTTTCCCTCCAGTCGCCAGACCCCTTGCAAGGCTGACATGATGCTCATCACTTTCTCCTGTCTTGGAGATCGAGTGTTGGAGAGGCAGGTTTACTCTTTTACTCCACCCTTGAAAAGACAGAAAGATTGCAAGGAACTTTCCCTAGAGGCTGGCACATTCATCCCAAGAAACCCTCTCTCTCCTCCTCACTGCACACGCCCCCCTACTCTCCACTCACTCACCAATGACCAGGTCATTTGCTTTCTCTTTTTCCAGCAGAGACACTGGCTGCTGACAAGGAGTAGGTCCCTATAGCCAGGAAAACGTATTCAGAGCTTTCCTCCTCTTTGTTTTTTGTAATTGGTCAGTCTCCCTGGGGGTTCTTTTGGTCTTCACCTAGACTCCTGGGTGAGGGGGCTGGAGCAGAAAGGCATGGTGAGTGCAGATGGCCTGTTTCCTGGCCGTCATCACTGCTGGGTCACAAGAAGGCCAGATATTGCTCAATCACTGCCCTAAGGTGGGAGGTTAGGCTGAGTAAGGGGAGGACAGAGGACTGCAGTCAGTGTAAAAAAAAAAAAAAGGCAATTAGCTGCAATCTCAAGGTTTTAGGCACCCACACTGTACCTGACAAATAGCAGGTGCTCAATAAATGAGAAGAAAACAAAGATGCAAAGAGGATATTTAAAAATAATCCTCTGTGAGGATTATTTTGTAGTTAGTACAGGATTCACAGAGCATACTAAGCAGGCTGGACAAATCACAAAAAACAACCCAGACAGCTCCAGTGTACTCCAGAGAAAATGAAACAAAATCTGCACTATGGATTGCTATGTGTGAAACCTCAAAGGGCCAGGCGAGGCAGATGCTGTAAGAGCACGTTTCATTTGTGACTTGTGCTGTTTTAATGCAAGAATGGCACTTGCTTTAGGCACATCTTTAATATCATCTGTGTGACGTCTGTAAGTCCATGAATATTTTGAGATGTTTTCCAACATATTTCACATGCATTTCAACATGAAAAACTAACAGTTAAAATTCAAGCTCCTTTAATTTTTAAAATCCATGTTATTAAAGTTTTAAATGAAACATCACAGATTGACTAAGCAATGCATTTACTTGTTTTCATTAAAAAAAGGTAACACAGCAAGTAGTCTGCCCAGTTTCCACCATTATTAGTTCATAATCTTTCAATATCAAGTAAATATGAATATATAATTTCATTTTCCTCACTTTTTACACAAGTTAGTATGCTGCACTATTTTTAAAACAAGGATGCTTTACTCTATAATACTGCATGATTTTTGGCGGGGGCTGGTAATTTTTTATTTGTTATCAGATATTGTAATTTCACCTACTGAGGTACAAAATATTTTTATATTACTATAAATATTATTGAAGTGGTTCTGCAATGCAATTAAGTTATATGGAAACAGTTTAATACTATCAGGTCTTGCTTTTAAGCTAGTGGTATAAGAGCTATGGCATATGGAAAGGACTAGAAGGATTTTAATACTGTACAATTTTTAACTTAATGATGGCCAATACAAATATAAAACCTGGAAGATCAAGAGATAAGTCTTTCACTTTGCCTTAAGCGACTTTTTGTAAGAGAGAAGTGATCTTTCCACCACAAAATTCACTCAACAATACTCAAACTTGTGCCTCAAGGATAATTTCATGAAAACATACATAGAGGTCATGGTAGGGTACACACCAACTCAAACACGGTTTTTACTTACACACAATATTTCTGAAAGCTTTTGAAAATTACAGGAGTGATCACTTTGCCCTTACTAAATATCAGCACAATAATCACAAAATTATTTTTAATCAGACAACTATTAATACCAAGACAACTTCAGAATCAATGGCAGCCACACTCCTGTGTACTCTCTGGGGCCAGGGATGGGAGTCTCTCCTCCTCTCAGAGCCCCCGCCCAGGTACTCTTGCCTGCTGCCCTGGCCACGGGGAGTGGGGGAGGGTGGGCGCTCTTCTTCTAAAGAAGGGCTGTGCATTATATACCTTTACTCCAAGGGTCCAGCATGGAGGGAGGTTACCACAAAGAAGGTACCACAAAGAAGGAACTCAGTAAGTTGCTGAAAGAAGAATTTTAGCTTAAGTTTTAATATAACAATGATGGTGTAAAACTCAAGGGTGGGAATTTTAAAAATTACATTTTAGCATCCTAAAAGCATGTTTTAGCATTCCAAAGGATAAAATGAAAGTAGATGGGGATGAGGGAAAGGGAGAAGCCCAATTCATTTTCTCCTGCTTTGCAAAGTTCAAATGAAAATCTTGTAGGGACTCACAGAGGGCTCTTAAATGAAGGATACCACTATCTATAATAAAAGTTGAACAGTGAACGTAAGAAAGCATCCCAGAGATGACAATGCCTCCGGCATTTTTGACAAATTACCCCCCAAGGCTTTGTCAGGGTAGGTTGACACTAAATAAAGAACAAAGAATTAATGTCTTTAAAGCAAAACAGAAACACACTTCTAGGAAAAGTGGAATGGGATCACAGAAATGTAAAGTGTGCCTTACATGAACAGCACTGTCATTTTAGGCTTACGCAACAACAAACACTGGCTATAAACTTCAGGATCCATTCTGTGCACAATTAAAATGTGTTTCCAGAAGGTCTGCTGTACAGAATTTTACAGATAGCCAAAACGCCTTTAGGAAGTAAAATGTGGAAAAAGACCACAAGTTAATAAACTTACACACACGCACACGCACACATGTACTCTTCCAAATCAAATGTCTTGCCCTATTCATTTTCTGTTCCAAGGTCATGGCTAAAATCAGATTCTTTTAGTACAGTAATTTTACCTGCCAGTAATGAGAGAGCCCTAGAAGTATAGAAAGACTAAGCTCTCATCATATTTTTGTAACTAGATAATCATTAAAAGACACCATCACTAACACCTGCCATCAATTTGATCATACTATGTATCTATCACCAACTTCTGCCCCTTTGGAAAAAACAAAATATTGCTTTAAGAAAGTCTGTTCTGGTTGTGAGTAAAATCCTAATTCACTCGGGGAGATTTGCCCAAGTGAACACTAGTTTTGTTTTTCTTTTTGTAACCTATTAAGAAATTTTTTCTTGGTGGCCTATAAAGCTCCATTCAATATATACCTCATTAATGATTTATTTTCATTATAATAAATGATCATTTTGGGGGATGCATTTTACAAAAATATGTTTAGGAGAAATTTCTTTGATTCATAATATAAAGCAAAAGTCATATAGCTTTTTTGCCTGTGTAAATTGTAGGTTTCCACTTTGAAAGAATTATCTCAATCTAATAATAAAGACCAAGTGCTAGAAACACTGAGATACACAATCAGAATTTTTAAGTAAGCTGATAAAAAAAAGGTTAATATAATACCAATGGAATATGTGTGTGGAGTGTTCAAAGAAAAAGCGCTGTTGGAACAGTGATATTGGCTGAGTATGACACATTCAATTTAGTATTACAGGGCAGATAGCTAAAAGACAGCTTTAAGTCAGGAAGAATGAAATTATTCTAGTATATATAATCTAACATATTTCACCATGGAAAAAGACACTTCACAGGAGAGGAGCAAATCAATTTGGCCTTTAGAGTGAAATCGACTAAATTCAGAAGTAAACAAACACAAGATCCAAGGTGAACTCTCAGTTCATTCCAGAAGCCACTACCAAGGTGACTACCTTCTAACTGTAAGGGGAATTGTCCCCAGAATCAGGGACTATTCTGAGCAGTTTCATTTGTCACATCTGGATGATTTATGGCATTAAATGCCAAGGGAGAATCCCTCACAGTGAAGTACCAGACACCTGGCTTCTGGGTTTGGGAGGATTAGAATAGTGGAAGCTCTCTACATTAGCCATCCCTTGATGTTAGGCAGCTAGCTATGGAGTTGGCATCTGCAAATATAAAAGCCACTGTCTTAGCTAAGAACCAGTACCATTACGGAGCAAAGCTGCATCCACAGCTTCTACTCAAAAAAAGACACCCTGAGCCAGAAAACATCTACCTACCTTGTCCTAATTTCTATACATGAGGGGTCTTCAGCTCTCTCATCACAAATTAAGTGTTCTCTAGTAATTCTGAACCCTGCAAGGTGGGGCACTGGTGGACCCCATTTTCCTTCCAACTCTCATTTAAAAACAGAAAATTCAGTGCAGTACACATCTCTGTTCTCATCATGCTGTTTTCTAGTTAATATGCTTTCACTGGCTTCCTATTTCCAATTTCCAACTACCCCGCTTGCCTCTCAATGCCCCACCTTATTTTCCACCATTGCCCAACATGCATCTGGCCAGGCCAATGGCAATTCTGCCTGATTCTAAAGATCCCACTCTTCACCAAAATATTTGGTTTCCCGCAGCATCTTTTAAGCTTTCTACAGCAAACTGGCATGGAGAGAATCTCTTTTTTCCTTTGAGTGGCTGGGTTCAGGAAACGCAAACCACTTTTGCTATCACACTAAGCAAAATGTTGACAGCAATGTAAATCTGTTATTCAATGAGCCATTTACATAACTGACTTTTACTAGGACTCAAGGTCCTTGAAGGGGCATCTAGCACAGACCTTAGCCAGAGCACACTCTCAAATATTTGTCAAATTAATTCATTCTCCAAATCAAACGGAATATTGAGATCAGTCCAAATATGTCACCCTCCATTAATCTAAGGAAGTTTTAATTGCAGCTTCAAGTGGTCTCTGCAAATACCGAAAGAATGCTGAAGAAAATCAGTCTTCTAAATTCCAGAGGACAATCTCAGACCACCTCTGCTAAGAAACAGTAAACAGATACACAGCCAGCAACAGAGCAGGCTGAGCCTCTCCCCAAGACCCGGAGCAGCTGAAAAACCAGTCCACTAACAGAAACCCCAAAGTTGGGCATGTAACCAAGCATCAAGTGACCTGATTTTTACAAACACCAAGAAAAATATTTAGGACAAAAATCACTATTTTTGAAAACCTTCCTTAACAGTGTTAAACTCAGATGATACCAACACAGGGCATAATAGACACACATGAAGCTAGACTTTTGCTGTCTGTAGTTGCTGTTTTGGGGACTGTGATCTGAAATCTACATGCTGGTAAAGTAAGCCATGTTACAAAAGCTTCTACTGAATGGAACACACTTTCACATCTCTATCTTTTATACATATATACACATACACATGATATTTCTTTGTTTTCCTTAATAACAGTTCATTTTTTAAAAATTGGCAAAACTGGATGTTACGGCCTATGCTTTAGGCTTACATTTTAGTTTTGCTTTTCTTTATAATCCATTTCCTGGGGCCAAGTAAATGTTTTTTTAAGTATTCGGAAACATGTGCTACTGTAGTTGCATGTTCAAACACTCATGTGGAAACAGTCCCGGAGCCTTATACATTCATTCTCAAAAGCCTAGAGTATGCAAACAAAGATGCAGTGGGCAGAGGGCCAGTTAATAAATCTCATTTCCGACTAGCATCTGCATGAAACAGAGCTATCGGGAATATCCTCTCCAGGGAAATCCAGAGCACGACTCATCCGCTCTGTGAATTAAACAGTGTCACCTCAGATGGCCCACGCCACAATTATTTTTTAAGCAGTTCTAAAAATATATGGATTCCTAGCACTCATAAATGCAGGGAGGAAGCTGAGGCTGAGAAGGCGATCACATAGCAGTGGACGTGAGCTGGGGAAACATGTCCCCATGGCCTCTCCTGGGCTATTTTTGTATTTGCTCTTTTCAATTGAAATTTCTAATCCAGGGGTAATTTTTCTAAAAGAAACTCACTTTTCTAAACAAAGTGTATACTAAGTGTTTCAATTATGAGTTACTACCCACTCTATTCCAGGCTATGAAAAATGGGCTCTATTTACACGAACAGATACTTGGGTTAAGATATCTGGGTCAAGAACCATGTTTGACTTATTTATGAACAAGCGGATGCAAATGCTATAACAATAATGCCTCCTTCTCCGATGAATGAATGCTTGTCCAACAGCAGTGCCTAGGAGCACCAGAGGACTCACTCTAGGCATCCTCTCTTCCCCTCACCTGCGCTGCCAGCAAGGTGAGGAGTGTTCTTGTCCAAGAGCTGCTGAAAGAATCCCTTTTCAGTGATAACAGCATTCTTCTTTTATTTACACAGCTCTTTTTTTGTAGAAATTTCTTACGTTAAATATTTGAATTTAGCCTCACAGTATCTCTATAAGAATAGAGCTAGCTATGTTTATATGTAACAAGCAAAGGTAGAAAGTAAAGCCTAAAATAAAGAACTCACTGGGGGACTACCAAGAAATTGGAAAAACAAAACACCAGGAAGAGAATTCCCTCTGATCTTACCAGGGCACTGAGTTTACTCATTCCCTCCTCCCCCTAGGGATTCCACAAAGAACTTCCAAATACATCTCATTGTTTAGGGTTATAACAAATCTACAGCCAAAGAAAAACTTTTATTTGGTTAAATCTCTACACCTGGCTTTCAAATTGCCTTCCAAGTTTCCTCAGCAATTAAGTGGCTATAATATTCCAGTCTTGGGCTGCCAAAATAATGATGGAACAACACTTCCTGGGTAGAAAAATGTGTCAAATTTTTCCTTTTCCTACGCCCACCCCAAAAGTAAGTGGTAGTTATAATATACTAGTCATTCACTTTGAAAGAAAAGCAGACCAAGGAAAACATCAAGCGTGTCTGTGTCTGTGTGCACCCTTTGTATAACACAATGTAAATGCAATTTTGGAGGGTTTCTTCTTCATTTAGTTGATGACATCTCTTACTATAGCATCTGGCAAATCCTATTACATCAAATTCAAATGCAATGGTGCTTTTGGTGACTTAAGAATTTGTTCAGTCAGATCTCTACTAAAATTCAGGTTTTTTTTTTTTAACATAATTTCAGGTACCATTATAGGAACTCACAAAGCAAATTGGAAATAATTTAGGAAATGAAAATAATAGCTTACCTTGAATTAAAAAGGTCAATAAAATTTCATTTTAAAGCAATAATTTGTCACCAAAAGGTAACACTTAACCTTTCTGTCAAATGATTTTCCATTGCCATTTCAAGTTAGTTCACATGAGTAATAAAACCCAACTAGGCAACTTCCTTTGGCTCACATGGCAAAAATCCAAACTCTGTCTTAGAAGCAACTGCTATCTACATAGCAGAAATGAAATCATTTAGAAAATGAGGGCTTCAAATTTATTACCTATAAGAACAGTTAAAATTAAGTGAGATTTAAAGGTAATGTAAGTTTTTAGTTTTTAAATCCTATTAGGCTTTGGGATGTTCAGAGGAAGAAGGTAGAGGAGTAAGAAGGGAAAGCGCCCAACCTACCCATCAGTCTCCAAAAGGAGAGTCCCAGAAGTTGTGGACCAATTCTCATTTACATGAAGAGAATAACAAGCACTTGCAATCTGTAAGAATGTCATGTTAACTCACTCATTCGAACCAGAAGGCATGAGATTTTGGTGACCTCATGGGCACAGCCAAAATTAACTCTTAAGTATTTATATAACTGCCAGAGATGACAGGGCAAAGGTTGCTTATAATTTTTTTGAGTCAACAAATGATACGGTTCTTTGGTCAAAGAGAAAGGAAGTGGAGTATTTCTGGGTACTATTTTATGATATGAAACATTTATACACAGAATATTCTACCCAGAATATCATCTGAATGTTTAGATGAAGGTACTAAAAAAAAAAAGTTATTTCCTGTTGCTCACTAGCAGAGAGGATGCGTTTTAGAGGTATGTGTGCTCTGCCTCAAAGCAAATGCATTGTTAGTGGTTATCAAGGTAACATTTAAAAATAACCACCCCAGCACAAAAGGACTTCAGAGGAAATATGACCGAAGCTATCAGTCTCCCTTCAAGTCTGGCCTTGAGCTGCATAAGCCTCTTGCTGCATTCTCTGTTACATTGTTATCCTTATCAAACAATGCAAACAATTTTAATGAGCTTATCTAGTGGAACATATTGCCAGATATGTTAATGTAAAAACGATGCCAACCGTACAGGCCAACTCATTAATCAAAGGGCTCACAATACAATGACCAAGATCAGCCCCATCCTCAAACCAGACCTCAGCAAAATACCAGTAATTACCTTCCTAGTGTAAATAAGAAGGCAGGGCTCCCCCACCCATGCGGTGGCCATAAACTCCTAAGAAAAACGGATTAACAGCGCCCTGTTTTTTTTTTTTCCCCAGGTCCTTTGCAGTCCAGTCGCTTTCTAATAAACCGAGGGTTCTGTGGAGAAAATTTTGGTGAATGTCTGACACCGTGACCTCTGCTGTCAATCCTTGCACCAATCAGCGAGCAGAATTCTTACAAAGCTCCATCAATCTGGCGGTTTAACATCACAGACTGCAGCTTAATCTAGAGGATTCCATCTTTCCTGCACACTCTCCAGGTTAGGCGCAAACGTTTGTCTCGCCATCCTCCCGTTTTCCGCCTGTAGGCACAGCGATCTACCTAATGGCTCCTTTAAAATCTAAAAGGGAAGGAGGAAAGGAAGTGCCTCAGCCGGTCTCCCTTTGGTCAGAGGGGCAAGAACAGCATGCATTTTCATCAGTGTGGAAGGAAAGAGATGGAGGGAGACCCCTCTCAGGCAGCAAACCTATTCACAAAATGCTTTCCATCTGCAATCGTGCAGCCTCAGTGCACACCCAACATGACACATGGAAACGGATACCGAATTCTCATTACCGCCTTCACAAATGCACGTCTGCGGCCGGGGTCGCAGGCAGGGGTCTCCATTATATAACGGGCCGGACTCCCGCGCGCCCCCATGCCGGTCCCCGGGGCCGGCCCCATTACCTGTAGGAACGCTCCCCGCGCACTGTGTGCTTCCGGAAAGGAATGATGGTCCCGTTATTATCCTGGATGATGTCGTTGTTGTTCTCGCCATTTGGGGACAGGGTTTGGGTCGGCCCAGGCATTGGCGCACTCCCGTGAGAGGGAACAAACCGCTGTGGGCTAGCTGGTGAGGAAGGTGGCTGCGTCGTCTTCCCGCTCGCTCTCCTGCTCGGCTCACGGACCGTGCCTGCCGCCCGCTTGCCCGCTGCCTTCTCCCTCTCCCGCCCCGCCCCGCCCCGCCCCGCCCTCCTGCGTCCCCGCCCTCCGGCCGCTGACGTCAGAGCGCCGGCAGCAGCTCCCTGGTCACGTGGCCGGCCCGTCGCCGTGGCAACCCGCTAACTCATCACCTCGCCTCCCTTCGCGCAGGGCCGCGGCGTGACCACGCCAGCAGCTCCAGGCAGGCACCGGGGCAGGCCTACATCTGGCATGTAAAACCCCAGGCCGCCCCGCGGCCCCCCTCGCAGACTCTCCTTGTCTGCAAACCCGCTCTTCCTCTAACCATTTCCTTTCCGACCGGTGCTCCCACTGCAGCTGTGTACACAAAAGAACGATTCAAGCAGAGGGGTGTGGGAGACCCTTTAACTCCTTCAATACCAGGTTCGTATGCCATAAAATGAAACGTGACCAGGTTTTGGCAAAATCTAAAAAAAAGACCTGGTGACCAGCTTCTAAAAAAGGTATCACATTAAGGGGTTAAAATTTCTAGCTTCATTCACCGTTCTCCACATAACAGCAACCTCCTCTCCAAAAGAAGCCAAAAAGCTGAAAACCTAAAAGGAAGCTTATTTCCTTCTAATCAATGGGGACTTTACTTTGATAATATGAGGATTAAAGATGGCAAATTAAGAGATTTTTCTGTACAAAGGAATCCCCAAAGAGGGTTTAAAAAAAAAAAAAGATAACCACCATTTTAGAACATCAAAGTTACCCAAGACCCTACTATTCAGATTCTTTATACTGCCTCCTGATACAGATCATTGATTCCTTGCCATTTATTCCATTTCCACTTGAATTAAATAAGTGATTACCTCATTTAGTATTTGGAAGCTCTCAACATTCAAGCTGTTCCATATCCTTACAATGCAGTTTTCAAACACAGTGGCTATGAGGCAGGTTCCGTTATTATACCCATTTCAAAGATGAGTAAGATTAAGTATATTGTTTAAGGTCACAACACAGCTAGGAAGTGATAACTGGAACTTCAGAGTTACATGCTTTTATCAATGTGGCTGGACAGTAATAATCTGTATCTAATGTGAACTCAGTAAATATTATAGATCAAGGTAAGAATCAAATACTTAAGGTACACTTGCAACATGACCATCGTGAAACACTATGAATAGAATTGCTAGTATTAGGCAAAGTCTGTGGATTCGATTATAAACTCTGAACAGACCCTACATATGTCCTTTGTACTCCCACAGAGAGGAGAGAGTTTGAAGAATTCTGTTTATCAGCAATGGTCTCTGACCTTTTGTGGGGTGGGAAGGGAAGAATTGGGTTGTAAGAGGTATAGCATAAATAATATGTTGCAGAAAGTCCTAGGCTGTGGCTCACTCCTTCACATCATTGTATGATTCATCAGCTTTATCATTTGTGATAAAGATATTAAAAACAAGTAAACACTTTGTCATTCCTGACAATTCTCCAGCATATGTCCCTGGTAATAAGTTATTTCTGGTATCAAGCTTCTGGAATTAGAATCAAATGTTTTACAAACCAGATGGTAATGATAATCTAAAACAAGGAGGCCCTTTCCCACCCTTCCTATTTTATACTTTCCTTTTGGGCTATTATTTCAATAATTTTATTTTCTACTTCTCCAGTTCATTCACAGTGCACACGTGGATTCCTTCATCCACATTTCAGTTTACATGAGAAATGTTTTATTATACAATCAAGATCCTAAGACTTACAAGGGTAAAGATGAATATTTAAGTACAAGAGATAGACACTAAGCCTTATTTTGCACAATGAGCTAAAGAAGCATGAGAATGTAGTCATTCCTACAAAGGTCCATGCTTCCTCTTACTATTTCAGTTACTTGATCCGCTGTGGTCAATTTCCGTACCAATTTGTTCCCTTTCATAAAGCTTCCCCTTTCTTTGGGGACAGTCTGAAGTTGAAAGGCACAGTCTACAAATCACATATTTAATGTTTTCAGAGTATGCCCTCTCAGTCTGGGTTCTTTAGTACAGCTTACTTTTCCATGATCCCATATTTAAGTAATGTGTTAGACATAATTGGTGTTATCGTGGGGACTACATTTGTCAGAATTTGAAGGTATAGTTCACTGATCATCCCAGCTAATTTTGTGGAGGGGATACTCCCACTTTATTTCTACGCTGCTCATGAAGAAGGGAACTATGGCCAAGAACTTGGGTTGATGGGCTAAAAGGGGAGGGGTTGGGAGTCAGGTGAAGAAGATATCTAAGAGCCCTGTAAATCTTCCTCTACAACTGCTCTGAGCCACACTACTATAAAGGGACCCAGAGAGCTCCAGAGACTAGTGATTACCCTCTGAGATGCAGGAGTAACAGGGGTAATAATTTGAAAATATTAAACAGATGTGTTTTCATTCTTCTCTCCATAAATCAGACTACCTGGCAGCCATTCTCTAGCTTAGCCCTAGAAAAAAATGGGGGCAGATTCCACTGTGGGAAGGAGGATGAGATGATAAAGTGCAGAAGACGTGGGAAGAGGCAAGAAAAAGCCTGCCCTCTGCAGCCCCAACTGGGATAGGAAGAAGGGGGATGAAGGCAGGATGAGTCAGGGTCTCCCGTCTCCAGGTCTCCAGGCTCAAGTCCCAGAAGGGGGATGTCAGAGAGTCCAAGGACAAAGACAAAACCTAAGGGACTTTCTTTTGCCTCATTTCTCATTTGAGAATGTAGGAAACAGCTGCCTTAAAGACTATTTCCCCCCTCACCAAGCAAGGTGTAGCCCCATCATAGTAAAGACTAAAAGCCATGGTTTGGTATGGTCAGGGAGAGGGTGGGCTCAAATTACACTCTGACTCTCCTTGTGCTGGCATGCAATTTGGAGGGTATCTAGAAGTTTCTGTCTGCCCTGTAAGAAAATAAGCAAGTTGAGCGGATGTTGCTATCGGAGAGCTGAGTTTGTGGAGGTGGTGGGTAGGGAGGTGTCATGAGGGAATGTCTTCCCAACGGAGGCAAGGGATATTGAGCTGGGTCCAAAGAGTAACATTTAAGGTAGACACCAAGCAGGAGAAATGGCCAGGTCTGAGGAAGCTACATAGTGCCAAGGCACGCCTGTGGAGAGACATTGCAGCTGAAGGGTTAAGTACAGGCCACCAGCAGAATACCCATGGATGAGGTCAGACCAGCTCCTCCTCAGCGAACTCAGATATTACAGATTCAAAGACTGGCATGAGACCAGGAGATTCCTCCTCTGCCTGACCCTCTTGTGTTACTATGAACCCCACTTACCTATTCCTCTAGACACCATCTTGTAGAGGAGCTAGGCAAAGGAAGGACATCTAAAAGAATATTCACCCAAGATCTGGAGCCATCCAAAGATGGTCTAACCCAGAAGAGGCTGTAATGTTGTGACATGGCAAGTTTAAAACTGTTTCTTCTGGTTCCCCACTGCCCAGCAGTAGGGAAAATTACCCAGATCATCCTGGGGGGTGGTGGGGGGGGAGCTAAAATGTCTTTGTACATATGACTGCAGATTAAGGTTTTATCTTATGTAGACAGGTATATGCCACATAAAATGAGTGCTGACCATTTTCCCAGATCTCCAACTGCGCATGGAAAAATGGTTCCTCTCACCAAACGTCATGATTAAAGAAGAGGCTAAGGTTTTGTTTCCTCATGTATAAAGGAGGTGTAATAATACTGACTTCGTAGCATTGCTATGGAGATTAAATTACATATTTAAAGCACTTAATACAGTATCTGGCTATGAGGAGGGAACCCCCAAAACCAATTATTTTTTGGAGGATGGGCACCTTGTAGTACAGGCTTCCCACAATACGTAAGTGTTCTAGGCACCCATTGGCATCAGCATGCCAGCTAGCGTTGTTATGAGAGGCTGTGTTCGGCTTCAGTGAATTTTTTTTTGGAGATTCTTTCAATATGTTTGCCCAATCATGATGGGTGATTTATAAGCACACCTGCCTACACCACACTGAGTGTTTTCAACCAAAAATGGCATGACCCCCATACCCCCCATCCTCCCTTTTCATTCAATCTCACCCCAAGCAACTTTGTTTTTGTTGTTTTTCCAGTTGAAAAAAGTCCTCAAAGGGAAACGTTTTGCCAATGTGGAAGAAGTGAAACAAAAAATGGCAGAAGCACTAAAAGGCATAAAAATTAATGAGTTCAAAAACTGTTTTGAGCAGTGGAAAAAGTGTCTCAATAGATGTATTGCATCAAATGGAGAGTACTTTGAAGGTGACTGAATTTTAAACATGTAAGAATCAATACATAGGTTTCTATAAATAAATTCTGGGTGTTTTGGGGTCCCAGTCTCATATATAGCAAATGCTCATTAGTGTTAGATTTATTATTTTTGAGTATTATTTTAGGCATAATCTAAAATTTTCATTCATTTGACATTTATAACTGGCTTTTGTGTGTACTAGGAGGTGGTAAAACAAGAAGAAAGGACTTACGCTCTCACCTCAAGGAACTCCCAGGGTTGTGGGTGAGCAAGATAAAAATAATTCGCAATTATGCCAGAATTACAACATAAGTATTCTAGTAATGGTATCTCATAGGATGGTATTGGATCATTGAAGATGAGTACCTGAGAATGGAAATTGGGAAGTAGGCTTGAAAAGTATACCTAAAGTCTTGAATGTGTCATAATCACAGTAATCTTTTTATGTGCACCTCCTGTGAAGCAGACAGAATATTAGGTCCCTTAAGGCAGGGCCTCAACAATTTTGTTCACTGCCATATGTGCTGTTCTTAGAACAATGATTGGTAGGTAGCAGGCACTCAGTAAGGAGAAGCTAGTGAAGCAGATATTCATGGGTACAGAAGTAGGAAAGGGTATAACATCTTTGGGAAGCAGCAAGCTGTTTAGTATGGACAGATGGCAGAGTATACAGTGGCAGGAGATGAGGCAAGGACCAAGGTACAGAAAAGTCTATGGCCAAGCTAAGGAGCTTGACCTTAATTCTGAGGCTGATCTGGAATCACAAAGGGAAGGGAAATTAATGGTTGAAATTTGTATATCAAGAAGGTCTGATGCTGACAGTAGTATGAAGGATATACTGAAGAAGATAAAAATGAGTTATAAAGTGTTGAAGACCTATACTAAGACAGAGGTCAAGGGGTTGTAGAATCTGAGCTATCCAGGAGGTATAACTCTTAGGATTTGGTGACTAACTGGTTGTGGACATGATCATTGGTGGGAGTTAAGGATGGGGAATGAAGGAAATAGAGATATCTCAAATGAATTCCAAGAGTATGGCTTCGGTGACCAAATGGATAGTGGTACCATTTATCAAACTAAAAAATACAAATTGCTCTTTTGGAAAAAAGGTTCTCATAATGTGCTTTGAATGGATGGAAGCAGCTGTAGGACACTCCAGTGGTAAATGGGCCTCACATGTAGTGGGTGTTCATGGAGTATTTGTTGAGTAAAGGAATATGTAGAATATGTAGGTCTTAATCTTATGAAATATGTTTGGCTTGGAGATATATATTATTTGGAGGGGCTTATCTCATAGGTGATTATTGTTGCTGTGGGTGCTCTCATTCAGGGAGAAAGAGAGAAGAGATGGAACTCTTTAAAGGCTGAATGACAGGCTGGGCTCAGTGGCTCAGCCTGTAATCCCAGCACTTTGGGAGGCTGAGGCGAGTGGATTGCCTGAGCCTGCAGGTTTGAGACCAGCCTGGGCAACTTGGAGAGACTTCCACTCTATAATAAATAACTTAGCCAGGTGTGGTAGTGCACACCTGTAGTTCCGGCTACTTGGAAGGCTGAGACGGAAGGATCGCCGGAGCCTAGCAGGTTGATGCTGGGGTGGCTGTGAGTGTGCCACTGCACTCCAGCCTGGGCAACAAAATGAGACTCCAACTGAAAAAAAAAAAAAAGGTTGAATGACAAAAGAGGAACCAGCAAAAAGAGACTGTGAAGGACTCTGCCTAGTGAAGCAAATCACAGGAAAGTTTTGGTGGGTCCAGGAGAGAAGCGGGTTTTACAGGGAAGGGAGAGATCTCTAGGGTCAAATGACACAGAATGTTTGAGTTAGATAAGGGCAGAGGAGTGTTCACTAAATTCAACAAGGTGTTCTCAAAGATATTTTCAAGAGGCTGGATTTCAAGAGACCCATCAATGACTACTGAAGGAAAAAAAAAAAGAAATCTTTCAAGAAGTAGGAAAAATTGCAGTTCTTTGCGAAAACATGAATATTTGATTGAACCAAGATATCCAAGGAAGCAGGACATATTAATCAAGGGCTACATGTACAGAATCCACAACTAATGTGAATCTACAAGTATGTGCATTAAAAAGCGCCGAACAATATTGGAAGGATGTGTTAATTACTAAGCACCTATTAGACATCAGATGAATTGATCCTGCCTTTGGGACCCCATTCTAGAGAGGTCAGGATCCACCAAAAAAAAAAAAAAAAGTAAAATAAATATTTAAAATGCATGCTTGAAGAGCAGGATTTCTAAGGGAAAGGACACAGAGCCAGTGGCATGAGAACTATGAACGAATAGGAAACCAAGTCCCAGCGCACAGGTCCAATCAAGGAAGACTTGAATGAGTGTTAATTCAAATTTTAATTTTGAGTTCTTAGGTTATAACACTGTCACATTTCTTTCAGGGTTTAGACCAGAGTAAGCAAATAATTGCACAGTGACAAATTATCATCTCTCCTCCAATACATAAGGCTCATCTAGAACAGGAATTTTTGCAGTGCCTTGGATTTCAGAAGTCCAAAATATAATAGCAGAGATGTGAACTCACAAGAATGGATGTTAATCCTGATTTCAATCCCAGAAGCACCTACTCTTCAAGAATGTCTTTTCCAGATTAACATGTTCATTAAAGCTGATAATCACCACTGTCAAAGACATTCACAGCTGTCACACCACCTTAGATAGGGACTTCCTTAGATCATTATCACCTCAATTACAGACAGAAGATTCCACTTAGCATCCCTGCTGCCCCAGGATAAGTCATTCCTCCCATGCATATGTCCTAAGATATTTTCCAGTAGATGGCAGGTACAGTGATCAATGACTGAAAATATGCTCAGCAACCAAAATGACAGCAGTGAATAAATATGTGATTTGCAAGTGACTCTGGTTCTGAAATCACATTGGTAGCTTAGAAATGTATTTTGAGATCAGTCCTTACTCACTATCTTTAACCCAGAGGCACAGGAAGATTTTATTATTTCTTCCCCTGGCTCTGATGAGAGTTTTATGACATGTACATGCTTCCTGGCTTTAAGTAATAGCATTTTGTTGAAGAAAAATTGGTGTGTAATGTTTTCCCCCAGATGAGGAAATCCTTCTTCATAACCAACCTATACAGTCTGCTCCTCCAGAACTAATTTTTGAGATTATTTGTCTTTGCAGGTTATTTATCAGCCACATTTATAGCTATGCTGATCTGTTCAGAAGGCAGGGTTTTGCAAGACTCCTATTTGCTGGCAAATTAGCAAGGTTTCCATAACATTAAAACACAGAACACGCCATTGCATAAGAACAAAATTTCTCTGTGTGCTGGAATTTGTTTTCCAATTTTTTTTTCTTAGATTTTCTCAGCCTTGGATTTAATTTTGTGGAATAACTCATAGAACATGATGTGAATGCAATTTAAAATCACTCTCTGAGCATTAGGATTTCTGTAATCATTCAATCAAATCTGTGCAATGCAAGCTTTCAGTCTATTAAATAAAAATGTGCTTTTGAATTATACCATCTGGCTAAATTTCAGAGCTTTAAGTATGTTTTCCACAGAAATACAATGTGATATATGTTATAATCAAAGAATATATGGAGTATCGCAGGATATAGAAAAGAAAAGTAACCATGTCTAGGGAAACTAGAAAAAGCTTCAGGAAAGTAGTAATATTTGAATTAGAACTTAACCATTCAACAAATGTTTATTGATCACTATGTACTAGCAGCAATTCTAAGCATTGGAGATACAGAAATGCACAAAATTTCCTGCTCTCATGGAATACACTTGAGTATATAAGCATGTGTATGTGGTGGGATGAGGACACAGACAACAAGTAAAACATAGTGTGGCAACTGCTATAGGGACAATTAAAGCAAGGAAGGGGGACATGGAGTACAGAGAAAGGGTGTTATAATTTTAAATGGGGAGAGCAGCATAGACATTTCTGAGAAGATGATATTTAATCAATCCTGAGGAAGGGGAGGGACACAGCAAGATGAAATTAGAGAAAAGAATGTTTCAGGCAGAGATAACAGCATGTGCAAAGGTAGTTCAAGGAGCAATAGGGAAGTCCAGTTGCGTGTACACAGCAGAGTGAGTGTGCATGTGTGTGCATTGTGGAGATGGGGGAGATAGCTGTAGAAGATGATGTCGAAAACACCACAGAGGGACCAGAACATGCATGGCTTTGGAAGGCTGTTGTAAAGACTTTGACTTTGAACCAATGTTAGAAACCATTTATTTGTAGGAATGTTAGCAGTGTCAGCACAGATGTGGAATATTCTCCAATCACAGTAATAGCAACATCTAATATTTGAGTACTTTTTATGAGCCGAGTGCTATGCCTAATGAGTAGGTATTTTCCCCTCACAGGAATATGTAAGAAAGGGACTATTCTAAGGCCTATTGTCAGAGGTTCAATAATAACTTAGCCAGATCACTAGCCAGGAAATGGTAGAGCTAGATGTGAACACACCTGCTGATATCAAAGACATCATTCTCCTTCACTTGCTCAGTCTGCCTTCCACTAGGGACTGATTAACCTGGGAGGAAGAATGCAGAGTACAGAGCTGGCTGGGGAGTGGCAAGGATGAGACAGCAGAAGGAGACAGAGGCAAGAGAGGACTTCCATAAAGGCAATTCTTTGTAGGGAGAAGGAGGCAAAGCCAGAAGAAGGCTGAGAGGCAGAGAGAACAAAAAGGACCAAGAGATGAGGGTTGTGCAGGACAGCAGCAATCGTGGGAGTGAAAGAATGGAAGAAATTGACAGGAGTTATAAATTATGGTTAAGGAAAGGAGGAGTGGTGGCCGGGTGCAGTGGCTCATGCCTATAATCCCAGCACTTTGGGAGGCTGAGGTAGGAGAATCGCTTGAGCCCAGGAGTTTGAGGCCAGCCTGGGCAACATAAGCCTCATCTTTCTTTATAAAACATCAAAAAATTAGCTGGCCTTGGTGGCACCTTTAGTCCTAACAACTCAGGAGGCTGATGTGGGAGGATCACTTGAGTCCAGGAGTTCATGACTGAGGTGAGTTATGATCAACAACTGCACTCCAGCCTGGGTGACAGAGTGAGACACTGATGCAAAAACAAAAACACAAAAAAGAAATGGGATGGGGAGGGAGGAAGAAATAGTAGGATTTGGGATTAGCAGTATGTGTGATTGATGTCTTACCGATTAATTATTTTATTTCTGAGTAAGCCTCAACTAGCAATGTCCATTTCTTTGATACCTTCTGGAGGGAACGGAAACTGCAGGCATTTTTCTGGTATTTGTATTCAAAGCTACAATCTGCTTTCATTTTCACCATGCCAAGACTGTTATAATTCAACCATCCAGCTACAGATATGCCTGTCTGAACATCTCACTAAAATGTGTTCATGGCCAAATTTATGAAATGTCATTATTTCCTCCCCCTAGTTTATTTCCATGATAAAATAAAATGCATTTGTTGAAGTGACTGGACAGGACAACTAGGAAGAGATAAGAGGCACCTTGGGCTTAGAAATACAGAGACTCTATGTACCGCTAACAAAGAATCTTTCAGATGACCCGGAACCTCTCAGGAGATTTCCTGAGGGCTCTCAAAAGTAATAAACGCTTTGGGTTTTATTACTGAATTTGATACAAAAAAAGTTCAAACCAAGTGAAGGGACCCCTTAATATAAATAAGAAGCCAGGAGAAGGCAGGGAGACAGTTGTTCTATCAAGTACTGGGACTTCCAGAGTTTCAGAGCCACTCAGAACCCAGGCAGTCAAGTGGCAGCCAGGACATTGGGAGGAAGGGTCTTCCTGAGCCCGGTGTCTGGTGTGTACTGAGCAGGGCTGTGCCTATGATGGCTTCTCAACAGCGTGTCAAGGGAACATGAGGCCAGCAGCTGGGAAGGAGTGTGAGTAATGGAAGAGAAATTCCTCAATTTCTGACCTCATTCAAATAAAATTTTCAAAAAGAAAATTAAAGCAGCTTACTTTATTATTGAAAAAAAAAATGAACACAACTGGAAACCATGAAGTAAGACTAAGTTTCCATCAGAAATGTTTTAATTAGAGCTTATATTTTGTTTCCTCTAGTGCTTAGAATGCCAAATATTTTCCTGCTCTCAATTTGTGTTCACTCAACATCCATAGAACGTGAAGATGAAGAGTCTGGCTACAGAGTACAGCACATGACATAATGGGTCACCTTCAGGAAGCTTCTGTTTAATTTCTATATAAAGGAATCAGACCCCAAGGAAAACTAAAGGAATCTTAGTCTTAACAACACATGAGACATAATGAGTCAGTAGTCAGCTAATAGATCTGGAATAAATTCTTAGGATTAACGTCCCCACACAGTCTGTCTTCATACTTTCTCCATCAGCCCCTATTCTCTTCAGAGAGGAGGCTATTGGCTTCAAGGATGCAATGAAATCATTATAAACAAGAAGTAATGGTACGCAGTACAAAGGGCATTTATAGTGAGTATTATTTTGTCTGCTCCTCTTTCTTTTGGGAGCTATTTCTTTATATCTTGTGGTTCTAGAAGAGCTTGACAATTATAA
This sequence comes from Cephalopachus bancanus, assembly GCA_027257055.1. Lineage (NCBI taxonomy): Eukaryota > Metazoa > Chordata > Mammalia > Primates > Tarsiidae > Cephalopachus > Cephalopachus bancanus. Next base: position 1,478,885 of record JAPVLO010000242.1, on the reverse strand, counting down.
TATTCCACCCTCCTAGCCCTAAGTATTGATTCAGCCTATACCCAAATCAGGCCATTTAGAATATTTATCTAGGATTTCTAAAATTAGATCTGCAATGTTGTGTGACTTTGGGGCCAGGGGGAGGGTACCCACCTTATTAAAGATAGTGCTATAGAATTAAGAAATATAATGTAAATTGTATATTTACTATATGTTTCATAGGAGAAAATTGTTGTGAAGTACAGAGTTCATGGTTGGATTTCATAGGACTTGAATTTTAATTCAGGTGCTGGTCCTTACAAACTGTGCAACCTTAGCAAATTACTAACTTCTCTTAACCTCAGCTTCTTCATCCATAAAATTGGGGATTTACAAGGTAACATTTTGAGATATAAACCTAGGTTCCTGCTTTGTCCCCTGTGGCCATATTTTGTTATTCTTCCCTTTGAGAAGTTGAATTCATTTCTCTTCCCTTGAATCCCTAGCAGCTTTAAGCAATAGATCTTGGTAGAATTGATGCCAACCAGTTCTTGGCCTAGACTTTACAATGACTGGCAGCTTCTGCTTGTCTCTCTTTTTAAATTTTTTAAATATTTTATTTTAAAGATGTAGGGTACAATTCAGGATTAGGTATATACATGGACATTGAACAGGTAAAGTTTGGGCCTCCTTTGGTCCTCACTTTGCTTGGTTTGAAATCATATACCTTTATTGATGTTGTGCCCCCTTTCTCCTACTCCGGCAATAACCTGCTACTGCCAATTTCTTTCTTATAGTATTATGGTAAATGTTCAGGGTCCACTTATGAGTGAGAGCATGTGGCACTTTGTTCTTTATTTCTGTGATAGATCACTGAGTATTATAGACTCTGAATCCATCCAAGTAGCTGCAAAGTCCATATGTTTGTCTGCTTGGTCTCTTTTTTTTTTTTTTTTTTTGAGTGGGAGTCTCACTCTGTCACCCAGACTGGAGTGCAGTGGCTGCTTCCGGTCACTGTAGCCTCGACCTGCTGGGCTCCGGCGATCCTTCCATCTCAGCCTTCCAAGTAGCTGGAACTACAGACGTGTGCTACCACGCCCGGCTAATTTTTTGATTTATTGTAGAGATGAGGTCTCACCAAGTTGCCCAGGTGAGTCTCGAACCCGCAGGCTCAGGCAATCCACTCACCTCAGCCTCCCAAAGTGTGGGATTACAGGCTGAGCTACCAAGCCCAGCTTGCTTGGTCTCTTAAAAGCCAGCTTCCCTGTGAGAAGTTTGGCTACCCGGAGACCACCATGCTGGGGGAAGTTCAAGTCACATGACGAGCCCCAGAGGATGAAACACCATGGAGAGAGATGGAGAGAGAGGAGGAAAGACAACATAGAGTACCAGGGTTCCAAAGATGCCACTGAAGAAGCACCCTGCAGCCCTGGGCATCACAGTTGACACTATATATGGATATATGGATCCAAAACAAACTGTCTAGCCAAGACCATCCTAAATTTCCGGTCCACAAACCCATGAGGTGTGACACAATGGTTATTTTAAGTTAACGAGTTTTGGGGTAGTATGTTATGCTGTCATATATAATAGCAACACCTTGTAGGTTCTCTATGGCTGTATAATGAATCACCCTAATCTTAGTGTATAAAAACAACAGCAATTATTTATCTCTTGTCATTCTGGAGGTTGACTGGGCTCAGCTGGGTGGTTCTCACTTATGGCCTCTCTCGCAGCTGCAGTCAGAAGGTGACTAACTACTGAAGTCACCTTGAAGCCTTCCTCAGTCTCATGACTGGTGGTCATTGTTGCCTTTTAGATAGGAACTCCTCTGGGGCTCTGCTTGAAACACCTTCAGAAGGCCTCCCCACATGGCCTGGGCTACCTCCCAGCATGGCCACCAGGTTCCAAGCACAGTCATCCCAAAGAGCAGGCAGAAGGACATGGCAGTTGTAAAACCTAGTCTTGGAAGTCACAGAGCATCACATCCATCATACTTTGCTGATCAAGCAACCACAAAGATCCATCCAGAATCTAGAGAAAGGGACATCAAGCCCACTGATATCCTAAGTGGGAGGGATACCATTCTCACACTGCAAGAAAAACATGTGAGATGGAAGGTATGGCAGTAGCCAACTTTGGAAAATGTGCCACATACATCCTGCTCTACCTTCTTAGTCCTTGTTTCCTCAGCATGGGGCAGGAATGCAAGAGAGAAAGGAAAGAATCAGTGTATGAAAACTGAGTTTCAAAATAGACTTGAAAGTCCATGGCAGAGAGAATAGCCTGAAGAAGAAAATTATGAGCCTCACAAGTCTGATTTTTCAAGTATCAAAATCTTACGATTTTTCAAAGACAGAACCTAGACGAGGTGCAGTGGCTCATGTCTGTAATCCCAGCCTTTGGGAAGCTGAGGCAAGAGGACTGCTTGAGCCTAGAAGTTCAGGACCAGCCTAGGCAACACAGTGGGACCTCATTTCCACAAAAATAATAAATTTAGCTGGGTGTGGCATGTGCCTATAGTCCCAGCTACTCTGGAGACGGAAGGATCACCTGAGCCTAGGTCAAAGCTGTGGTGAGCTGTGATTGTGCCACGGCTCAGCCTGGGTGATAGAGTGAGATCTTGACTCAAAAACCAAACCAAACCCAAACAAAAAGACCCAGAACCTAAAGTTTATGCTACGAACCACAGGACTATATGACTGGTTGGAGACCATGGAGTTAGGAACTGGTGAATATTCCTGAAAAGGGACTCTCCTCTCTCCTATCCCCAGCCACACCCCAAGTCAGCTTGGGAATTGGAGAGTAGAGGGAACCTGTCTGCTTCATATCTGGAACCCAGAGGCATGCCAAGGCCATTCAGAAGTTGTCTAATCACCACAGCACAGGAACAGCAGCATACAGATACAGATGGAGGGTTTAGGGCAACACCAATTTTTCTAGAGTTACCAAAAATTTCTGGGGAGGGTGGAAGAACAAATCTGACCCCCTGTGGTAGTCACAGAAACATCAGAACAGAAAAGGCCTCTGTAGACTGTGCCTGTTTTCTGTGGGGGAGAGTTTCCATGGAAGCAAAAAAAAAAAAAAAAACCCACAAAAAACCCCAAATCTCCATTCAGGTTTCTAGAAGCAGCTTGTGAAAATGTGAGCCTGTAGTGTGGTGTCTATATTCATCACTGCATTCTCTCACTTACTGAATAAGCAGGTCAGAGGCAGAAGCAGAAATTAGGTTACTGCCATTGGTTTGGACAATATGGGGGGGACCCCCCCAAAAGCCGGAATTTACCTATTAAAAGTGTACTTATTCTTACATGTTTAAACCTCAGTCACTTTCAAAGTACTCTCCACTGCTCAAACCAGTTTTTGAACGTGTCAATTTTGATGCCTTATAGAGTTTCTGCCATTTTATGTTTCACGTCTTCCACATTGGTAAAATGTTTTCATTTGAGGATTTTCATTCGGGGAAACAAGCAAACAGACAAACAAAAGTCACTGGGGTGATATAAGGTGAACAAGGAGTGAGGAACAGAGGTTATGTTGTTTTTGATCAAAAACTGCTGAACACTCAGCATGGTGTGGGCAGGTACTCTTGTAAATCATCCATTATGAAATGGGCAAACCCATTGAAAGACTCTCAAAAAAAAAAAAAATCACTTAAGCTGAAAGCAACCTCTCACAACAACATTAGTTGGTACACTTTTGCCAGTGGGTTCCCAGAACACTTACCTAGTGGGAAAGCCTTTACTACAAGCAGCCCACCCTCCAAAAGTTAATGCTGTTTTTTTTGGTCCCCCCTTGTACACAGTACATTAATGAGGAAGGGTCTCCCCTACTTGTCTCCCTTTCCAAATCTCCTGCATGAGCTGAAATTGTAACCAGCACTCAGGTTTGAATCCTTGGAACCTTTTTTCCTTCCCTCCTCATCCGTCTTTCTGATTTGCTCATCATACCTGTTCATTTCACAATGGGCCACAGACATATGTCCCTCCTGTTCTGCTCCCATTCTCCATGCCTTACTTCCCTTCTCATGCCAACTTCATGCGTCTCTCTGGAGAGGTTTCCTTGCCTTTCAATGAATCTGACATTTCACCACTAGTTCTATCTTCCCACCTTTCTTTTTTAAAAGTCCTCAGTGGTTCTCTACCACTTTCAAGATAAAAATCACAAGTTTTATTTTTGGCAATCATGGCCCTATACAATCTAACTACCTCGAAATGTGTCCCCTATGATGTATAGTAAGAATAGGAATTAATTTGGTTATCCCCTAACCTGGAATGTTAGTTGTGCTACCTAGTAGCAGCATGAGTAAAGCTTCCTCTATACTTGATAAGCAAAGAGAAGAGTCTGTAAGCTCTCCTATTTTGATTCCTTCACAAATTCTCATGTAGAAATAGATTCTTTCATGTGGTAATTCTATTGGACTCTATTCAGTGAGACTGCTAGACTTCAAAGTTACCACTTGAAAATAACTCCTTTGGGAGGCTGAGGTGAGTGGATTGCCTGAGCCCAGGGGTTCGAGACCCGCCGGGGCAGTGAGACCTCATCTCTACAATAAATCAAAAAATCAGCCAGGCGTGGTAGCGCATGCCTGTAATTCTGGCGACTCGGAAGGCTGAGGCGGAAGGATTGCTGAAGCCCAGCAGGTGAGGCTGTGGTGGCCGGGAGCGGCCACAGCACTCCAGTCTGGGCGACAGAGTGAGACTCCAACTCAAAAATAAAAAAAAAAAAAGAAAAAAAAAGAAAATAATTTCCACTTGCTTCATCAAAAAGCAAGGATGAAGATAGCAATGTAGTCAAATGAATGATGATGTAAATGTAACAGTATCTGAGTTGTCACCTCAGTCTCTGTCCTCCCAGGATGAGAAAGACAATCAAGCTGGGAACATTCAGCTACAACTGTCCCATCTTGACAACTGCTTTGATTATAATTGGATTACATCATTAAAGTCAGAATCACAATGTTTTCAGCACATCAAAATATCAGCTTAAAAATTCATAGGGAATTGTTGGTTGGAAGAAATAGAGTTCTAGCATCACTATTTCCCACGATGGTTAGAACATTCAAAGTTTTGCAGAGGGGAAGTTCTGAGGCTGGATGACAAGTTCCAGAAAAGTTTCTTTGGCCCGTCACATTTGGAACCAACCAGCTGAACAGCAGCCTCACATTCTGCATGGAAATCACTTGACTATGGGTAAAGTAAATCATCTCACAAGTGGCCTCCTGCCACATTCACGGCTCTTGAGAAGAGTTCCTGAGCCTGGACACAGTGCACAGAGCCAATAGATTCCACGGCAGTTATGAAACAGCTGCAAACCCATGCTTATGTCATGCATTGTACAAACATTTGATCAAGAGCAGAAATAAGGTTTTGCTGGTACTAATCAAGGTGAGAGGCTGGATTTCACTAAAAGACTTAAGAATTCCCTAATGTGTCCTAATTGTGTAATTTAAAAATTTAAAATAAACCCGTATTACTTTTCATATTTTATTTTCCCCCCTCCAAGCAAAAGAATCATTCATACCTATCCTTTAAGTTCATCATTGTAGCTATTTACACACAGGGAGAAAAAAGCAACAAGTTAAAACAAAGTCCACTTAGAGCTTCTTAACACTGATTTTATCTGACAAGAGAGAATGCCCTATAGCAATGAGAGATGCTGCCATCCTTAATATTGTCTGTGGTATAAAGAAATAGACTAAATTTACTGCAAAGATCTTTTTTCTGATTCCCCTTGAATATCAGTCAGGCAAAGGTAAGAGACTTTTTTTTTTTTTTTTTTTTTTTTGCATGTTTATAATTCTCTCCAAAACAGAAAATGAAGGGTAAATGAAATTTTGGCTCCTGTGCTGCAGATACTCAGTAAATTTTACTAATCTCGAGAGTCTTGTTTCCATTTATTAAAGAAAAGCAAGTTATACAGTTATCAGTAGAATTTAATATGTTTATTTGTACAAAATGCTTTGTTCTACTACTTTGGTCCTCAGAAAACAGTATTTATAGTCAAAGCCTTCCAGCAAATATTGCAATGACTACTCCACAAGTAAAGGATGATGTCGGAGTGGGAATGAAAGGGAGAGGCACACAGATAGTTTTTAATTGGCAAAGGGCTTGGAAAAGATCTCTTTCCTTCTCGGTTCCAAGACAGGAGTTTAAAAACCCTTAGGAAACAGGATCCAGACTGGAAGATGCTAAAAATCCAAGCTCCAAGCTCATGGTACCAGAGTCAGATAGAAACTCACTGAAAACTCAACAAATATCCATAGCTCTGTGACTCTGAGTGCTTTTTATTTGTTTTGTTTTTGACACAGATTCTCCCTTTGTTGTCCAGGCTGAAGTGCAATGGTACGATCATAGCTCACTGCAGCTTTCAGTTCCTGGGCTAAAGGGATCCTCCTGCCTCAGCCTTCTGAGCAGCTGGGACTACAGGCATGAGCCACCTTGTATAACAAACTTTTACAATTTTTTTTAAAAGACATGGGGTCTCACTTTGTTGTCCAGACTGGTCTTGAACTCTTGGCTTCAACTATCTTCCACCCTTGGCCTCCCAGTGTTAGGATTGCAGACATGAGCCACTGTGCCCAGCTATGAATGCTTCTAATGCACTAAAACCTGGGCACTTTCTCCCTGCTACAAATCGAATCATTGAAGGATACCTGATAGAGCTAGTATACACTGCTAGCCTGAAACATTACTGCTTTGTTATGTGAACGCTTTGACCAAAAATGTTATGACCAAATAATGTTAACATTATTTAACTTGTTCTTTACTCTGGCCTGTGGTGACTCTTTAGTGTGGTGTATTTGACATTTATGGATAAAAAACATATTTGAGTTATCATATTTTATAACAAACATTTGAGAATATTACAAATATTGTCTAGTGAAATGGCTATATTTTGACTTCGCAGCCATCCTGGAGATATACTGCTGGATAAAAAATAGCAAGGCATAAGTACATTTAAAAATAGGTATATTATTCTAGATATCATTCTGTCAGTGGTTTCAGTTTAGATTACCTCTTCAATGAGCCTAAACATTTTATTTTATTTATTTATTTAGGAGATAGGGTCTCGTTCTGTTACCCAGGCTGGAATGCAATGACAAGAGCATAGCTCATTGTAACCTCAAACTCCTGGGCACAAGCAATCCCCCCATCTCATTCTCCTGAGTAGCTGGGACTATTAGGCATGTGCCACCATGCCCAGCTAATTTTAAAAAAAATTTTATAGAGACAAGTTCTCACTATGTTGACTAGGCTCATATTCCTGGTCTCAAGTGATCCTCCTATGTAGGCCTCCAAAAGTGCTGGGATTATAGGCATGAGCCACAGTACTCAGCCTAAAAATATTATTCATCTTTACTTTTCTTTCTTCTTTCCTTCCTTCCTTTCCATCTTTCTTTCTTTCTTTCTTTCTCTTTCTTTTTTCTTTCTTTCTTTCTTTCTTTCCTTCCTTCTTTCTCTTTCTTTCTTTCCTTCCTTCCTTCTCTTCCTCCTTCTAAAAACCCTGTCTTATTCAGATATCTACCCACTCACCAAATCTTATTCATCAATTCTTCTCTAACTGCCTCTGCCATCTTTTCCTTTTCACCAGATTCATATTACCTGAAATGTAGACAAGTGCAATACCTGCCAAGAGTCTCTCTACCTCTTCCTTCTATGCATATATATAAACAATTTTTATGTGTAATTTATACAAGTTATGAGCACCTGTTAAAACACTGAGGAACAGAATGTATGAGGGGGGACCTGGAATTTATTTATTCGAAAAATGTGTATTTATTCTTACATATTTAAACTTCAGTCACCTTCAAAGTGCTATGCATTTGATGCAATGCACCTACCGAGGTGCTTTTTCCATTGCTCAAAACAGTTTTTGAACGAGTCAATTTTGATGCCTTTTAAATGCTTCTGCTGTTTTTTGTTTTACCTCTTCCACACTGGCAAAATGTTTCCCTTTGAGGATTTTTTGCATCCAGGGAAACAAAAAAAGTCGTTTGAGGAGAGATTAGGTGAATAGGGAGGGTGGGACATGGAGGTCATGAGTTTTGGTCAAAAACTGATGAACACTTAGTGTGGTATGGGCAGGTGCACTCATAAATCACCCATCATGAAATAGGCAAAGGCGTTGAAAGAGTCTCCAAAAAATTCACTGAAGCCGAATGCAGCCTCTTACAACAGCACTAGCTGGTACACTGATGCTGATGGGTTACTAGAACACTTACCTAGTGGGGGAAGCCTGTACTGCAAGGGGCCTGCCCCACAAATGATAATTCATTTTTTTTAGTTCCCCTCAAATAATATGAAAATTAAACATTTCTCTTGCTACTATCCTTTACTCCAGTCCCATTTTCAAGAATTAATGGTTTTTAACTATTTCTAGTTTTAGTTCTGAGGTTACAATTATCACTCTAAAAATTCATATTATATTCTTGGTTTATCAGCATAGTATCTATTTTCTACTATGAAAGAAATTCATAATACCTCTGTTATACAAATGTCTATTACTTCTCACTTCTCAATTTACTGGTAATATTTTTAGTTCTTCTAGTGGTTACCTTTCTTAAAATTCTATTTATTGACTTATAAAAAGTACCTATTGACTCTCCATTATGTTTTTTTGCAGCCTTTTCTACTTTTAATTTGTGTGGTTTTACCATCATGCCTCTTTCATAAAAATGGTTCACATGTTCAAAATGTTCTATGACTACAGTTGTATTCCCAGTTTTGACTATAGATTGCTTCTAAGCTTGAAATCTAGTAAATAGCATTTACTATTATGTAATTTTTTATCCTCTCCAGAATCAAGCGGTATTATCTTTGATAGAGAAGGCAATATAATCCTCTCACCAAATCTTGCAATCAGAAGAATGTTCTAATGAAAATATCAAAGTCAAGTGTCTTTTTCCACATGGCATTAATTGTTCAAAATCATATGTCATTTTAAGATTAAACTTCAATCTTGAAATATATATTTGTTGTTTGTTTTTCCTGAATCTTTTAACTATTTTTTATTGACAGAAGAAACCTATACCATTATCTTATGATAAAAAAGTTTTATCATGAGTTTCTAGGTCTAAATTTATATACTAGGTTCTGATTTTTTTCTTTAAGACATTCTTCATGGAACCTACCACATAATCTGGACTAATTGCTTTGATATTACTGCCAGCATCCTGGTATTTCTTATATTTCTTATAACTGTATTCTTCAGTTAGTTCATAGTTTTTTGAATGCTATGTTATTCTTTATTTTTCTTTTGACTCTGTTCCAGTACATCTAAAAATTATTGTTTGAGAGGTAAGGTTGTCAAACATTTTCACATCAGAAATTATCTATTTGTTTTCATACTTTATTGATAGTTGGTCTGGGTTTAAACCTATGGTTCCAAATCATTTTCCTCAGAACTTGGAAAGCATGGTTCCACTGTTTCTGAGTCTGCAGCATTGCACCTTGAAGTTCATGCCATTCAGGTGATCTTTTCTGAGAGTACTCTTCTACCGGTCTAATTCTCTACCCCAGAAGCTTTAAGATCTCTTTTATTCTGAGATTTCATGAGCGTGGGTCTGGGTTTGGGTTTTGTAATTAATTCTGCTCAACATTCAGTAGCCTCTTTAAATCTGAGCCTTTATGCCTTTACTTGTCTTCAGTGTCTTTTTCTTTTAAAGTCTCTTCTTAAAGAATGTGGAAGTTCTAGGTCATCCTTCCACATCTCTAATATTTTTCTTATATTTTTGATCTTTTGCTTTATAAACTGTACTACTCTTTAGCTGCACTCAGTAAATCCTACTTATTTTTATTTTATTTTTATTTTTGGCTTAACAGAAATTTATTATTTAGAGTTCTGGAGGATGAGAAGCCCAAGATTATGGTGCTAATGCAATTTGATTTAGTTTCTGGTGAGGGCTCTTTTTCTTACAGAGAGAGAGAGAGGAGAGGAGAGGAGAGGAGAGGAGAGGAGAGGAGAGGAGAGGAGAGGAGAGACCTACTGATTTTTAATGTGATAATTTTTAATTTGCACTTTCTGACTTTTTAAAAATCCGTAGCAACTCTTTTACTATGGGGGGAGACATGGGGCTTAAATACAATACTTTTTGTCTGTTTAAGGATACTTATTAATTTTTAAAAATTTACTTCTCTGAATTATTTCATCTAGATTAGCTGTTCTTTTTTTCATATTTGCTCTTCTTTATTTAGCTGGCAATATAATCTTATCTCCTTTCTATCTTCCAGAAGCTTATCAACTTCTGATCCCCATTCATGTTTCTAAAACTGCCATGGATTTGCTCTTCTTTTCAAATTTTATTATTTCAACTGAAGAGCTGGAGAGAAGGGAAGCAAGACTGTGTTTAGACTACCATTGTAAAACTCATTAATTTTTCTGTAGTATACGTACATCATGTTTAATATTTACTCCATCGTCTAAAATATAAAATTTAAATAACAGTCTGGTATTTGGAACTGTATTCTTACCACAGAATATAAAAATCATTTTATTTAAACAAAATTTAGTTTTAAAATCAAATGCTTCATGTTTTGATATTTTACTATACAATGAAAATATCACATTTTGAATGGATGCAGCCTTTTAAATAAAGTAGTATTCTTGAGTTAGGCAATTTTTATTTTATATTTTAGGAGATATGTTTTCTTGAGCAGGAGGCAAGAGTGGTTGGGTATCCTCATTCCAAGACATATTTATAGAAATAGGCTGCTCCTTTGGCTAGGCACAATGGCTCATGCCTGTAATCCCAGAGCTTTGGGAGGCCAGAGTGGGAGGATTGCTTGAGGCCAGGAGACTCAGATCAGCCTGGACAACATAGCAAGTCCTTGTTTCTAAAAAAAAAAAATTTTTTTTGTTTTTAAGAAATAGGTTGCTTCTGGTTGGAGGCATAATGCCATTACACAATGTTCCAAGCACTCAATCCATATTTCTTGATAAAGCAAGGAAAGCTTGTCTCCAAACCAAGCACTGGAAGAGGACGCTAGTGATTCAGACCAGCTTATAAACCAAAGTAACGTTGCTTGAGTGGCGTTATCTCACACAGTTCCAAAACATCACTCATCACGGGCAAAATAAAGACATAAGAACTCCATGAGAAAAATTCTATGAAGCAGATATCAACTTTAGTCATTGCCCTGAAAAACCATCACTGAATAACAAATCAGGATCCAAAGCTGGATTTATAGTCCAGCTGGAAGATAAAATATCCCCATGACCTAGATCTAGTCCTCCAGGGAGGCACTCGGGGGCTTATTGTAACCTTTGCCATTCATGTTCCCTAGTGTAGTTTGATATTAACTTGATAATCTGTGGTTTATCTGAATTGTTTTCTTGAAGACTAAAGCCTGGCTAACTGTAGAGCAGAGACAAATACGTCACTGTGCACATTTTAAGCAGAATGATATTTGAGGTAGGGGGTGCTGAAAATCTGTGTCATCCACAGTACAAGTAGCCAGGCAACCTGATACAAAGCTGGTTTTATAGACTACATAGAACTCAGAAGCATGTATTAAGTCCCTAACGTCTGGGGGGATAATTAAAATAGAAAGCATCATCCATTGCTCTTGAGAATATTATTATTTGGAAAGTAAAAATTATGCATGTGATTTAAACATTTAAAAAAATCTGAGATAATATCCCATCAGGAATTCCATAGTCTAATAACAACCATATTATATTCAGAGGGATGTGGGAACACACAGGTAAGAGACTGACACTCCGGGATATTCTTTAACCAATTATGATCTATAGGCTTAAAAAAGACCAAAGTTAGCTTTGGAACAGATTCCATATGGCAAAAATGGCAGGTTGGATAGCAGTCTATCAATTAAAACTGCTAGATACAAAGAGAAGTAAAAAAGATATGCGCTACGGATATTTATTGCAGCACCTTTCACAATAGCAAAAACATGGACCCAACCATGCTGTCCATTGAAACTGGACTGGATAAAAATAATTTGGTACATATACACAATGGAATATTATGCGGCCATAAAGAAGACAAACATATGGACTTTGTAGCAACTTGGATGGAGTTAGAGTCTATCATACTCAGTAATCTATCACAGAAACAAAGAACAGAGTACCACATGTTCTCACTCATAAGCAGATCCTGAACATTTACCATAATACTATAAGAAAGGGATTGGCAATAGTGGGATAGTGCCGGGGGTTGGGGGAAGGGGGAACACAATATCAATAAGCGTACCTGATCTCAAACCAGGCAAAGTGGGAATCAAAGGGAGGCCCAAACTTTACCTGGATGATGTCCAATCCTGAATTGTACTCCACATCTTTAAATTAAAAAATAATAATAAAAATAAAAAATTAAAAGACTAAAAAAAGATGTGCACTAAAATGTATAAACACTATATAATTTATATATATAATTATATATTATACACATGTAATTTTAAATCTATAATTATATGGAATGTGTAAAATTATATACGTGAGGACAAAAAGTGATGCTAGGATTATAAATGATTTGCTTTCCATGATTTCTACATTATTTTTAATTATACAAATTTTATAAATATTATAAAAGTGTTAATAGAAGACACTATCACACATGTAAGATATACTAAGAAGGCAGGCAGGGAGCAGCTGAACTCGGGGAGATGTTTGATTAAATAATTATAGATAACATATTCATCATAAAATATAAGTATGTATAAATACCAAGTGACTTGAGATTTTTGTCTACATAATAACTAAATGCTGGACTATGTCTTTGTTTCTGGAGTAGTTTTAATCAAATTATCAACTGAACATCTATGACATGGTCGTATTTCCATGAGGGAATAATATATAATCAACATAACTAGAGGGGAGGGGAGGAGTTATCTTCTGCAATAATTATAATTTAAAAAAAGAAATCATGCACATAGAATTAAAATCATTTGCATCCCATTATTTCTGCCCTACTTCCAATTTTCCCCTGAAGGTTTTCTACTTCTTGGGTACTTCCAAGCACGGGTATCTAGCTGAGCATCCTACTTGTGGAGATAAGTTTGCCTTCACACCTGCTTGGGTTCTAATCTTGGCTTTATCACCTCGCAGCTACGTGCCTTGAACAAGTTAGTAACCTCTCTAAAACTCAGTTTTCTCATTTAGAAAAAGCATAAACAAGTTTCACAAAGGGTATATAAGAATTCATGGTGCAACCTATATAAATTTGCTAGCAGTATGCCTGGTAGGCATCAAATAAAGTTTGTCCTTGCTTCCACTGTTTTTTCCTTTGTACACAGAACTCTGGTGTTCAGATATTAGACAGAGAGTTGAGCTAGAATGAAGGTGGATTACCTTGGCTGTAGGTAGTTTACACATCTTGCCTCTTCCCTCATACTCACTGGGACCAGAATCCCTAGGCCCTCACCAAGTTGTTGATGATAGCAGAACTTGTTATTTTTAGTGACTCTCAGACCAGGAAAGTAAAGTCAGAAAGTGAAGGGTCATAGAAGAGACACATTTTCAGATTAGGGGCCTCAATATACACAAGCATTCCAGACCCCAGTCTGCAGACACCAGTAGCATTCTTTCCACATACTGCAGCCCACCTGTAAAGAAAATTTTGATATGTCGACTTCAAAGTCATTTTAATGACATTTTTGCTAGCAAAAATGAATATTACTTAAGTGAATCCTGGATTTCTGCAAAAGGCAGAAATCTATCTGGTGTATGGTGTGGCAAAGGTGTGCTAAGCTAGCAGCAGGTTTATTTCTACATGCAACAGAGTGGTTGCCTCTGGGGCCACAAGTACCTGGGACAGGGAATTACAAGTTTGTGAGAGGGGATGTTACACCATCAAACTACTCAATAGACTATTCAAAGCTTCACTCTGAATCAATCCAATCAATTGCTAATTACAGCTGGTCCCCAGCAATCTCTGTAGCCAACAGAGGGCTCTGAAGAGTTAGTTATAATCTTCATACAGTATCAAACCAAACAACTTGCAACTCTTAAACCAGTCATTTGGCTCTCACAACATTTTAAAGCAAATGAATAAAGCACTAGCCCATTTAAAAATAAACGTTATTAACCTCATGATCAATTTTCAAATTTTCAACCTTCTGAAGAATAATTGTCATCTGCCAGGTGGATTGCTGAGCTGGAATGGGGGTGGGGAGAACAATACTGCCTAGGAGACCAGGGCAACTATACAATCTTGGCCTCCAGACCCAAGCGGGTCTCCCGCTTCCAGATCTTCCTTCTTCCCTGGTCAGCGCCTTGTCATTATTCATAAACTAGACATTTCAATCTCTGACCCCTATCCACTTCAGCTCCCTCAGCAGATGGCCTCACCTCTGAATTTATGGAAGGTATTGAAGCCATGAGACCAGAACTTAAGTTCTCTGTTCCCAGACCTGCACGTTTACCCAAAGGATAGCCATCCTATGCTGACTCCAGCTTGTTGCAGTGAAGAGGCGTGTCCCCACCGCGTGCCTCCTGCCTTCTCAAAGCCCTGGTCTATCACTTTCTGCTGGCCCCCCACAAGGTCCTTCTTCTGGCTCCTTCCCAGCAGCATTTGCACACTTCCAGTCTCCTCTACCTTAAATTCACTCTTCTCCCTCGCAGATCTCTTTGTCTTTACAGCCAAACATCTTAAGGGTTCTCTAAACCTACCCTCTCCACTTCTCAATTTCTCTCTCAGTCCTCAGCTTCCTACATCTGGCACCTACTTCCAACATACCACAGAAATTATCCTCACCAAGGTCACTAAAAACCTCTTTGATGCTAAATCAGTAGGAATTTTTAGTCTTTTGTTGTTGTGGTGGTTGTTGGGGTCTCTCTTTGTTGCCCAGGCTGGACTGCAATGGCACCATCATGGCTCACCGCAACCTCGACCTCCTGGGCTCAGGAGATCCTTCCACCTCAGCCTCTTGAGTAGCTGGGCCTACAGGCATGTACCACCACACCCAGCTAATTTTTTAAATTTTCTGTAGTGACAGGGTCTTGCTGTGTTGTCTAGGCTGGTGTTGAACTCTTGGGCTCAAGCAACCCTCTCACCTCAACCTCCCAATTGCTAGGATTATAGGTATAAGCCACCATGCCCGATCTTTATTCATTATTTTTACTAGCTCTGTGAAGTATTTGGGCTTACCAATTCTTTGCTCATTCTTGAAAAGCTATTTTCCCTTGGTTTCCATGATATCATGCTCAACTGGCCTTTCTTCTGTAATTTCTGGCTAATCCTTATCAGTCTCTTTCTCCCAGCCTGCCTCAAACTGTGGCAAAATATAATCACATTAAAATTATATACAATTACATTAAAATTTGCCATTTGAACCATTTTGAAGTGTACAGTTTGGTAGCAGAAGTACATTCCAATTGTTGGTCAACCATCACCATCGTCCATCTCTAGAGCTTTTTCATTTTCCAACACTGAAACTCTGTACCCATTAAACACGAATTCTCCACTCTCCCCTACCTCAGGCCCTGGCAACCACCACTCTACTCTCTGTCACTATGAATCTGACTACTCTAGTTACCTCCCATACGTGAAGTCATAAGTGTTTGTCTTTTTGTGACTCATTTATTTCATCCAGCAAAGTGGCCTCGAGAGTCATCCATGCTGTAGCATGTACCAGCATCTCCTTCCTTTTTAAGGCTGAATAATACTTCATTATCTGCATATACCACATTTCGTTCACCCTTCAGTGGATACTTGGATTGCTTCTACCTTTTGGCTATTGTGAATAATGCAGCAGTGCACATGAGCATACTCTCTTTTTCCTAACCTACCTTTTAAATATTGGTGATGTTCAAGGTTCTACTCTGGGCTTGCTTTTTGTCCCACACTCTCCTTGGGCAGTTTTGCCTACGCTCATGACTTACTGCTTACATCCTAGTGACTTCTCAAAACCATACTTCCTTTTTTTCTTTTAGGGTTCAGATCTCAAATTTTTCTACACATCCCCTTGGATGTCATAAGCACCCTAAACTCAACATGTACGGTTCTGAGCTTGTGATTCTCACCCTCACTTTTAAGCAATGTGTCCTATCTCAGTAAAACACACTAACCAAGCCCCCATTTACTCATGCCAGAGACTGGGGCACCATCCCTGCCAATTACAGCACTGCCATTGGGGGAGCTTGCAGGAAGCCTGCTGAACCCCAGGGTCTCCAGGTAACTACTCACTTCTCAAAGGGGTTCTTATGGATCCATGTGTGCTCCTGTGAAAGACCCCTGTCCATCACTTCCCTCTATGTAAATGGCAATTCCTCAAGTTGTATTCCATCACTCTGCTCCTCTTTTGCTTTTCTTCTCAGCACTGAGACAGCACTTAACAGAATGCAGGCATTCAATATGCATTTGTTGAATGAATGAATGACTCCTTGACCTCTCCCTTACCCAATCCTCTCTATTTTGCTGCCTAAATTATACTCAAATCCAACCACTTCCCTCTACCTCAGTTGTCACCACTATAGCCAGATGCTCATTGTCTTTCTACTTCTAATCTTGTCCCCTCCTGATCCAGTCTCCACACAATAGCCAAAGTGACCATTCTAAGATATAAAGCTGGTGGG
The DNA here is from genome assembly GCA_027257055.1 of Cephalopachus bancanus. NCBI lineage: Eukaryota > Metazoa > Chordata > Mammalia > Primates > Tarsiidae > Cephalopachus > Cephalopachus bancanus. The sequence goes on along the minus strand of JAPVLO010000242.1, from coordinate 1,462,394 downwards.
TTTTACTTTTCTGTCTAGAACACTTCAACATCCCTCAGGATATAGCCCAAAGCTCTTCTTTGGCCTCGCAAGGCCCTTCCTGATCTGTGTGTCCAGCCCTGTCTTTTACTCTCTCCTCGATCCTCGATGTTGCAGCTCATTACTGAACTTCGAATTTCATTAATATGACATATGCTTCTCTTATTTCCCCTCCAGATCTTTGAAGCTGCTGCTGTTTCTGCCCAATTTCCCCTTCTCTGAGGCTCCCCTCCCACAACACCTGGTTAGCTCCTCTTTTACCCTTAGGTCTTAGATCAGATGTCACTGAACTTGGAAGCCTTGTCTGACCTCTGTCCACCAGTTTTGGCTTAGCTGTTGCTGCTAAGGGCTCCCATGGCTCCTTGTGTTTCTCTCACCTGGGAATGGAACTGCTTGCTTCTTTAACATTCTCTATGGCGGAACGTAGGGCCAACAGGGCTGAGACCCTGCCGGTCTCACCCAAAATCTACCCTCTGCCCCCCATAGAGTGATGGAGGCATGGTAGATACTTAATGTATTATATTTAATACATAATTCTTTGGAAAAAAAAAAACTTGGCCTGAGACATTTTAAATATTCAGAAAAGTAGAAAAAATTTATAATATACATTCACATCTATATCCAGTAAGTAACATTTAGCCATATTTTCTTTATCCAAATCATCTACCACTCTATATTTATTTGACAAATTATTTTCAAGTAAATACACAGAGAAAATGAGTAAATTCTTAAGTCTTAACCAATGGGTCCACAGAACATGTAGAATAAACTATTGAAGAAAAGGAACCATGAAGAAAACGTCATGCCTCTATGTAAGCATAGTTTGGAGAAATTAAGAAATGGGAATATAAATCTCTGCACCAAACAGTTTTATAAAAGTACTCTCACACCACCACTTAATTCTCATGAGTCTTACAGTGTAACCTGACTAATAAACAAAAGGAACCCTGTGGAGGACCTGTAGCTCTTGGGGGATGGGGGAAGAGGAAAGAAAATAAATATTTCAATATGTTCTGAGTGTCCAACATGTATGTTACCTCTAACTAGCCTCACAACAAACCCAAGATGCATCATGAGTTTGCTATGAGGGCAAGCTATTTGTCCAGTGAGTAGCAGATGTAGGAATGTGTTCCAACTTTCCTTCTCTTTCCAACATTCATCTACTCATTATTATTTAAATTAAATTTTATATTAAAAATCATAAATTTAAAATAATTTTGCTGTGGTCTGAGGTGGGTAAAACACATATTGCTTTTATGTGTACAAGGAATACTTAGGCCAATCCTCTTTCTAGTTCTTAATGCCTATATGGTATAGGTGAAAAATTAGAGTGGGCAAAGGACAAAGAATCAGAAGCCAGGGTTCTGATGCCATGGTGATGTCACTATCTGACCCTAGACAAGTCACTCAAGAGTGAGTCAATCCTCATTCAAGAATGTCCATCTTTAAAATGAGAGTGTTGGATTAGATTATCATTGAGGTTCCTTCTAGCTGTTTTAAAAACAAAACACAAATGAAACTTGCAATTTGTAGTGATTTACTTCAGGTGTCAGCTGGTGAGGGCCAGGATGTAGGTCTTGGTGATCCTGGGAGGCCTAGGCTCCGTGCATTCTCAGTAAATGTATTAAGCGGTGGGGGAAGGGACCTGTCAATGTAGGTCAACTTTATCTGGAACGTTGGCAAGTATAAAAGCAACTACAATAGCCTTCGACCTTCCAGAAGCAGATCTCCCACAGATTCTGACACAATAACTGATGATGAAGATGGTGTCTTTCAAAAGAGGAGCCATGAAAGAGCCTCATTCCAAAGGAAACCCTGTTCATCCCTACCCCATGTACACTCTGCCAGACAAAGTAGACTATTTATAATGATTTTTAAGAGATTCTGCACCACTAAATAGTATGATTTAGGAGGTCTTTCATGGTCACCTCTATATCCCTAGCTTTTAGCATATAACTTGGCACTGAGTTGCCAATCAGTGTTTATAGAATGGATGGCAAAATTAATCTTCCCTGAGTATCCCAAACAAGCTGACATTTATGGCTCAGCTCAGATGCGATCTCTGTCTACCTCTCCCCCAAACTCCAATTATATTGTAATTTTCCTGTGGGGTACCCCTCATTTTCTATATTCTAATTATTTATGTATACTTTAGCTCTCCAGTAGAGTCAAACTCTCTGAGACAAAAGCTATCTCTTACCATTGAAATCTTATAATACCTAGCCCATAGTAGGCACATAATAAATGTGGAATGAACATTTACATAAATGCTATTTTATTTTATTTTATTTTACTTTTTTTGAGTTGGAGTCTCACTCTGTCACCCAGACTGGAGTGCAGTGGCTGCTTCCAGCCACCGCAGCCTCGACCTGCTGGGCTCCGGCGATCCTTCCACCTCAGCCTTCCGAGTGGCCGGAATTACAGGCATGCGCTATCACGCCCAGCTGATTTTTTTTTTTTTTTGATTTATTGTAGAGGTGAGGTCTCGCTGCCCAGGCGGGTCTCGAACCCGCGGGCTCAGGCAATCCACTCACCTCAGCCTCCCAAAGGCGCGGGATTACAGGCTGAGCCACCGAGACCGGCTCATAAATGCTATTTTATATTCATATATATGTATACACACACACATACTCCAAAGCAATTAGCACAGTGCTTTACATAGACATTCAATGACCATTACTGAATAAATTAAATGCTCCTTCTGTTAAAGTTGTGGTGAAGCTAATACCCTAAAACTGTTTGTAAATTATTCCAAATCTTTGTAAAAAATAGTAAACTAGGGCAGCCCCTTTGGGCCCCCGCCCACTCTGGGCACTTCTCTGTTCTCTCAATAAATCCTGCTTTCTAGAAAAAAAAAAAAAATAGTAAACTAGATTAAAAGTCATAAAAATGGTCATATCCTTGACAAGTAATCCCACTTCTGGGATTTTGACCTTAGGAAATAAACTGACACAAATCAAACCAAACCAACCAAAACAATAAGAATAAAGTTTGTATTTAAAATGTAGCTAGCTTTTCTTTGGTGGTAAAAAATTAAAAAATTTTAAGAATTAAAGTATATATTATGGCACATTGATACAACACTATATTATTCTACCATTTTCTAATGATAGTGCTAGTGACCTGGGAAAGATGCTTGTGGCTAATGCTAAGTAAAATAAAAACTTCACACCCGTTATGATGTTATGATATCCACTGTGGAAACATAGGAAAACTTGCGAGAAAAGCAAATATACAAAAACAGAAAAAAAGTTACTTTGATATGGTGCTGTTGTGGGTGATTTTCTCTCAAAAGTTTTTAAAAAATTTATTACATTATTTTATAATAAAAAGTTGGTATAGTCAACATTAACTTTTTTTTAATGTGGCCATATTTCCCACAGGCAGTTAAGTGAAGACCAAAGCATAAAATTGAATTGCCTACTAACAAGCTATTGAATCAGTATTGAACTCTAGGACTCAGGTGACACCTGAATTATGTCATAAAGTGTAAAATATAGACATGTTGTGTTTGGTGCAGAAACAGACTTGGATGAGAAGCAAGAAGGCAGACCCAGCAAAGAACTATCAGGAACCAAGAAAACTAGGAATACTACTTTCCCTCCGTACCTGTACTGATGCTCAAATCCACTCATGCTCAAGTCCCAGAATTGGCCCACCAGCCTTGGGGATATGAAAAGTCACCTTTTGTATCCAGAAGGTTTGCATCCTGCAAATACTGTATTTTTGGCCCCCATTTTGTTGTATATGCAGATCTCTCAGATACAAAGGGTCGACTGTATTAATTGTGAAAAATCCATGTCTAAGGGGACCCACCCAGTTCCTACCCATGTTGTTCAAAGGTCAACTGTACTTGTCCCTGAGAATGCTAAATAAATAAGGCTGCAAGCCAGAAGGGATCTGATGAGAAAGGAGATGAATAAATAAGGCTGTATCTTTGGTTCTCTACCATCTCCTTCCCCGTTACCATCCAATATCTAACAGGGATGTGCAAAGGATGACCTGCGGGCCAAGTGTAGCCCACTGTCTGTTTTTGTAAATAAAGTTTTATTAAACACAGCCAAGTTCATTCAATTATGTATTATCTTTGGCTCTTTCCCCACTACAATGAGTTGAACAGTTATAATAGAGGTATTTACAATTTACAAAAATTTACTATTTGGCTCTTTACAAAAAAGACACATTTGTCCTGTATCCCCAGATATAAGGAAATTTTATATAAAGAGACACACTCCTTAGATATTGGGACTGCTTTCCTATTACTTTTTCTTCAAATATACCAGTCTAGAATCATATAATCATATAATTCATCATCCAGTCTGAGACAGCTTTGAGGGTGAAAGGGGGTACCCACTAGACTATATTCCAGGACAACAGAAGTAAACCAGGATTGTCCCAGACAGATATATGGGGCCAATGTTAGAAGGGCTAGCAGTACAAGATCAGTTTCCAAAGGGCACTCATGAACTGTTCCTATATGTACACAGGCAGCTTAGGTGGCTTCTCAGTTCTTCCTAGTTTGATTGCCTTCCTCTGCCCTCTGTCCCAGCTCTGCCCTCGAGCTTGCCCTGGCCCCTGAAGACACCCTGAAGGCACCATGCATGGTACCATACCTCTACTTGCACTGAAGCAAAAGGGGACAAGTTTGCTCATCTCATTTAAATAAGTGAATACACCTTAATTATTCAAATTAATTTGGAATCAGAATTTTATATCTGCATATTTCACTTGGTTTACTACCAGGCCACATCTTAGAATTTCATTTTTCTTTAGTAGAATAATTTAAAATTTATCTTCTCAAATAGTTTGTTTAAAAAAAAAATGGTCACCCATCATAGCATTTATCACAGTGATACCTCAAAAACAAATATGGCATATTATCCATTGATTTGAACTTTTAATACTCACCAATACTGTTTGGAGAATTATTACTGATGAATAAGGCTTCTAATTTTATCATTCCAGAATTTAAAACAAAAGAAGAAAACACATATACCCACACATTGTTTTTTAAGTAAAAAGTTTTGATGCTATGGGGAAAAAGGAATAAAACAGAAGGCGCTTAGAGCATCTTTGATGAAATCTAGGGTGTTATACTTTGTGACTATTCTCTGTGTGAACAATAACAGCTCACAGCCTTGAAGCCTTTCTGAATGGCTTTCTAAATATTGCCATCTGGTGGAATTTCAGTTAATTGTCCCTTTGTTCTAGACAGCTCCTGGAGCCCTGAACCTTGAAGGCATTAGACAGAGAGAATTAGAGTACCAGTGGGACATAGCTGAAGGTCAAAATGATTGTTGCTTCAAGACAAATCCCAAACTGAAAATAAGGAGGATTTCTAGGCTCTGCATCTCTGCCACTGAATCTCTTTCTGTCTTTGGTAAAGCAAACACAATAGTCGCCTTGATTTTTAATAATACCAAATAAAAATCATCTATTCACAAAAAATTAGAAATGTCATGAGATCATTTGAGCACATCTTGATATTCTTCCTTACCACTTATCACCAATAAGATCTCCAAAATTAACCTTTAATGGGCTTGAGCACTTTTAGAGGAATTGCAAATAGTAAGCAATTCATTAGCCCTTTGTACAATTGGGAAATGAAATATACCAGAGATGCCAAAAAAATGTCATTTAAAGAGATGTTATCTATATATAACTTTTTGAAGTTGAATTGAATCAAGGCAGCAATGTGTAGTATGATGTTTGCTCAAAAGATGGCATTAATCAAATGAATGCTAGTATCACCACGCAACAGACAGGATAGTGAAAGAAAATGGTGGAAATACGGTTGTCACTCGAGGAGTGCAAGACCATTTGGAAGTGATATTTGAAATTTGAGAATGTTGTAAAAGTACAATGACAATGCAGTCATTGAATATGCAACAGAACCTCCAACATTTGTGATAAGCTTGAGATGCATGGTTCTGTGTGTGTGAGGTAGACAAGGGAAAATCTGGGGGGCCTCACATAGCAACAAGTCCTGCAGTAATTCGCCATTATCAGAAGTGTGTGGATGCTGATGGTAACCACTTTGAGCACTTCTTGTAATTGCAGAAATCAAACGTGCTTGTATTCATCTTTTGTTATTATTATATACTGAGTATTACAATTTGAATAGTTTTTTCCTTTCTTAAAATGTGTATACATTTTTGGCACCCTCTGTAATTTGAAAAACAGTATTTTAATAAAGCATATTTATTCAAATATTGGTTTTAGTTGTATAGGGATTTTGAAAATAAACTTGTTACAAAGGCAGTAATACTACTCACCTTAATTTAGTCTGTAAACAAGGAGTCTTGAAACATAGTTTATATTTAAACCTTACCTTGAGCATCCAGGCTCTCTCCCTGGCTTTCTAAGTGAACTGTTCCTTTGGGAAATGGGACACTGGAATAGTAAAAATAGAAAAAAAGAAAGAGCACTTAATATGATAAAAACATGGGAGCAAAGAGTTATAGTTTAGTTCATCAGGCATGGCTAGCAATGGGGAAACAAATTAGAGAAAAAACACAGCAAATATCCAAAGTCAGTTGATTTTTATCACATGAAAGTGATTTGTCAGCCAGACAACAATAGAATCATGCTCTTGATCTATTTTACTAGATCCATTCTTAGGTTGATTTATTAACCATCTGTGAAAATTGAGTATCATGTCAGTCCCATGAAAATAATTTTTCTTTTACCTTTTCCTTACTCTGATAATCTGATGTGGGGGGAATCATGTCAGCAGATAATTCCAAGAAGCAGTGCCTCTAGTGGGGTACCAAATGTCAACAGCAATTAAAGTACCGACTTCCCCAAACTTGAGTTTATTTGCAGGGTTTCTATCTAGTATCAGCACAGGCTTATTCTAGTTAAAAAGATTTATAAGCAACACCAGGAACAAATTTTGAAAAAAACACACCATCACACAGTAATTTACTTTCTTTATATGAACGAGCTATTTCTTTTCAAAACAGACTTTAACTAAATGATAAAACAATGCACTGATGAGGACAGATCCTATTCTGGAGTCCAAGACATACATGAGCTCTAGGCTCTAAGGGTCAGATGTTGGGGGGATGGATGGTTACCGGGGAGGTAGCTAAGGTTCAACCAGGTGCTGCTAAAAAACGACCTGACACACGTCTATGCATGAGCCCTAACCCTCTTCACCACCACCTCAAGGCACAAACATAGAAATAACCCCTTTCCCCTTTTCCACCTAATCCCACATTACCCTTCTGTGGTTTCTGTCTATGACCATTTCAGAAATGCCTTTGGTGTGCATTTAGTTTAAAATCACTTTCACAAAAATAAAAGATCTATGGCAGATCCAATACTATGTGATTAATCCCAGACATAGTTCTAGAGATGTCACTGGGAGAATTTTTAATTTTTTTTAATAAAGAGGAAAGGGTAGGCATTTTCACTTTTTCTATAAGGGAAAAGGAGTTTTTTTTGTTTGTTTTTTTTTGAGTTGGAGTCTCACTCTGTCGCCCAGACTGGAGTGCAGTGGCCGCTCCCGGCCACTGCAGCCTCGACCTGCTGCGTTCCGGCAATCCTTCCGCCTCAGCCTTCTGAGTAGCTGGAATTACAGGCGCGAGCCACCACGCCCGGCTGATTTTTGATTTTTATTTTAGAGATGAGGTCTTGCCAAGATGCTCAGGAGGGTCTTGAACCCGCGGGTTCAGGCAATCCACTCACCTCGAGTTTTTTTTTTTTTTTTAAGTCAAAATCAAAATGGTAAACATTGAGAGAATAAATGTAAAGGTGACAGTTGAATTGTTAATGTTATACTACCATATTTAATGAAGGAGCACAAAAGTAATTCATAAACTTCAGCTTGTTTAAAAATCAGAAAATTTAATATGAATGATGTCAAGAACTGAATTTGGTAAAGTGACTATAATTAAAATTTTTCCTTCAGGCCAAGTGCTGTGACTCATGCCTATAATCCCAGTACTTTGGGAAGCAGAGGCGAGAGGACTGCCTGAGCCCAGGGGTCAAGGGCAACCTAGGTAACATGAGTAGACCTCATCTCTACAATAAATAAAAAAAAATTAGCCAGGCATGGTGGCATAACCTGTAATTCCAGCTACTTGGAAGACTGAGGTGGAAGGATCACCTGAGCCCAGCAGGTCAAGAATGTAGTAGCCATGAGCATGTCATTACACTCCAGTCTGGGTGACAGAGTGAGACTCTGATTAAATAAATAAATAAATAAGTAAACAAATATTTTTTTTCTTCGGATAAAACAGGTAGAATTTATTTACATATTTTCTAGCAGAATTTACTTTTATGGGAATGTTATATCCTTCCATAATTTAGAGATAGTTGACAAACCTAAAAAATGAAATAAAAAAAAAATACTGGTTCACAACAATGCCCCTCCCTTCCTCCCTTCCTCCCTTCCTCCCTTCCTCCCTTCCTCCCTTCCTCCCTTCCTCCCTTCCTCCCTTCCTTCCTCCCTTCCTCCCTTCCTTCCTTCCCAGTCAGATCTCACTCTGCTGTCCAGGCTGGAGTGCAGTGGCATGATCACAGCTCACTGCAGCCTTGACCTCCAGGGCTCAGGCATTCATTCTGGCTTAGCCTTCTAAGTAACTGAGACTACAGGTGTGGGCCACCATGCCTGGAAATTTTTTTTTTTTTTTTTTTTTTTTTTGTAGAGAGGAGATCTTGTTATGTTGTCTAGGCTGGTCACAAGCTCCTGGGCTCAAGCAATGCTTCCACTTTGGCCTCCCAAAGTGCTGGAATTACAGGTGTGAGCCACTCCACTCAGCCAGTTTCTATTAAGTCCTCCAATCTTCTAGAAATTTAATGAGATCAGAATAAAATCTTCATTTGTTTACTTTGTTAACTAATACCCAGTAATTAAACAAGTATTGGCTATCAAGCTAGGAAGCCTGAACATAAGGTTTCCAGTTTATCTATACACCAGATAATTAGCACTTAGAAAATTCAGGATTGTCCACATACAATTGGCCTTTTTCTGTTTTCTGACAATAGCCTAGTGCTAATTTTTCAGCAGCTGCAATTAATCAGTTTTGAGTAGAATGAGATCATTTGCTGAACATCTGATGCAACATCATTTTACATATGTTTATCTAATATAATCCTCAAAACCCATATTATTACAGACGAAGAAACTGAGGCTCACAATAGAGAAACAATTTGCCCTAATATCATGCAGATAGAAAGTGACAGATTTTAACTGAGTCTGACAGACTCTGTATCTCCTCTCTTTCATCTACACTATGACACCTTAAAAGCCAGTCCTCTGACATAGATTGGAAATACTTGGAGAGCTTTTGCTCCACTCCTATTATAAGTCGAAGACCTGGTCATTAATTAGTAACTGCTCAGTAAAGAACAGCCTTGCAAGAGTAGAAGTCTAACCACTCTACACTAGCCTCTCTATGTCTTTGTTGGTGGGGGTAGAGGTGAAACAACAATTTTCTCCTGTGGTGTTTGGTAGGAGTAGAGTTGTTATCATCTGTATGCCTCATACTTTGTTTAAAAATTAACACTGGCCTGGTGTGGTAGCTACTTCTGTAATCCCAGCAACCTGGGACACCAAGGCGGGAGGATCAGTTGAACCCAGTAGTTCAAGACTAGCCTGGGTAACATAGCCAGACTTTGTCTTTGCAACAACAACAACAACAACAACAACAACAAAATAGCTGGACACGGTAGGGCACCTGTAGTACCAGCTACTTGGGAGACTGAGGTGGAAGAATTGCTTGAGCCCAGGAGGTCAAGATTGTGGTAAGCTGTGATTGTGCCACTGCACTTTAGCCTGGGCGACAGTGAGACTCCAACTCAAAAGAAAGAAAGAAAGAAAAAAACCCCAAAACTTAAAATGGATCATGGCATAAATGCAAAACACAACTTTGTGGGTGGAGGGACAAGAGACAATCTTTAGGATCAGGGCCTGGCAAAGTTGTCTTAGCCTCTACACCAAAAATACAATCTGTAAGAGGAAAAACTGACAAATTGGCTTCACTAAAATTAAAAAACTTCACTAGGTAAATGAAAATTAAAACTACAATGAGACATCACTCTGTACCTATCAGAATGGGTAAAACAAAAATAATGACAACACCAGATGCTGGTGAGAATTCGAAGGAGCTAGATCATTCTTACATTGCTTGTGAGAATGTAAAATGGTACAGTTACTCTGGAAAGCAGTTTGGTAGGTTTTTTTGAAAACGAAACATACAACTGTCATGCAGTCCAGCAATTTTACTCTTTGGCATTTATTCCAGGAAAATGAAAACATATGTCTATGGCATCTTTAAATACAGTAGCCCCTAACTAGAAACAACCCAGGTGTCTTTCAACAGGTTAATGGTTAAACAAACTGTGGTACATACAAACTATGAAATACTATTTAGCAATAAAAAGGAACCAACCACTGATACAAGCAACAATCTGGATGAATCTCCAGAGAATTAAGCTGAGTGGAAAAGGTTCACTTCCAAAGGTAATATACTGTATGACGCCATTTTCTTAACATTCTTGAAATGAGAAACCTATTAGAAATGAAGCTCAGATTAGTGGTTGCCAGGGTTTAAGGAGGAAGTTAGGGCTGGAAGGAAGCAAGTGTGATTATAAAAGGACAACACAAATATTCTTGTGGTGATGGAAATGTTCTGAACCGTAATTGCATTAATGTTAATATCTACAGGTTTGCAAAATGTTACCATAAAAGACTGAATAAAAGATACATGGGATCTCTCTATACTATTTCTTACAACACGTTAATGTACAATTATCTCAAAGTAAAGTTTAAAAAAACCCCAGGAGATTGGACAGCAGCTAGAATTGAGCAAGAAACCTCACTTTTATTTTCTTACCTTTTCAGACAGAAGCAAAAGTTCCAAGGCAGTGGGCAAGAATTTGCTCCATTTTGCACAGCTCCAAGAAAAAATAACTCACTCACGATCTTAGCATTCAGAAACTTACTGCCAATGTGTTGCTGTCCAATCTTAGAATTTTCTCTGCTATCTCCTTTTTTCCCCCTTTACCTTCCCAGTCCATTAAAATTCAAAATATTCAAAGTTAGAAGTGAGTTTGGAGTAGTAGTTTGATATACCCTGCAAGTCTGAGCTTACATCTTACATCCTCAAGTTCATACTATCCAGGAATTTCCAAAATGTTCCAATATTCCCACATCTTACTTGCACAGGAGTGACATTTTTCAAAATTTAATTTTCTTTTTTTTTAAGAGACAAGATCTTACTATGATGTGCAGGATGGAGCATAGTAGCTATTCACAGATGTGATCACAACTCACTGCAGTCTCCCAACCACTGGCACCACGGGATCCTCCCACCCCAGCCTCTGGAGTAACTGGCACTACAGGTATGCACCACTGTGCCTGGTATGGAAGGGAATTTTATACTTTGTGCGTGTGTGTGTGTGTGTGTGTGTGTGTGTGTGTGTGTGTGTGTGTGTGTGACAATACAGGTGTTTTGTGTTCCAGACTGGACCACACACTAAATAAGGATACACCCTTAATCACTAGCACACAAATAGAGGAGCTTGCAGTCTCCCTTCATATTAGAAAAAACCATGTTGACTTTTGTTCATTTTGAGGCCTAGGCAGCTCTTCAGAAATGAGCAATCGTAAGCCAGCTGCTTTCTTTGGGTTTGTTGGTTTTGTTTTCATCAAAAAGAGCAAATATCTTTGTTAGGATAGGTGTCATGACTCTGTAACAAAGCATAGGCTCTGTTTCTTCAAAAGTCCATTTCCCCCATCCTCTAGAAACCTTAAATCCTCTGTCTTCGAACAAACCCAGACTTCTAGCATCCCCTGGCCAAGACCTAGCAGTGGAATGTCTATTCTAGCTAGAAAGTCCTCCTCTATTACCGCACCCCCCCGCAAAAGACTGCTGCTTCTATGTCTGACCATAAAACCACAGGAATGAATGATAACAATGGTTGTAAAAATATTTCAAATCACGTCATGCCATTGAAAGATTTTACCCTTTCTTCATGCTATGTGTGTAGCCAACGAGGCTTCCAATTAACACAAAGACACAAGGTTAAAGTATCCTCTTCACGAGAATATGGCATTACCACCTCCCCAGCTGTTCACAGCTTATCCAAGAAGAGAACGCCACTGGAGCTGGAGCCCAGGAGTTGGCTGAGCTCTCTTTGGATTTTCAGAGTGAGCAGTATACTGAATTCCAAACTTCCCATGGCCACTTTGAGACACTGAATCGCTCCTGTTGTGGGTCACATTCTTTAATGTGGGAGGCCCACAGTTTTCCAGGAATAAAGCAGCTTGCAAGCATGACCAGGCAGTCATAGACCATTCATCCCAAGGCTGAGCTACTCCATTTCAGCCTTCCAGATAGCCCTGCCTCCACCATGCACCGCCTCTAATGGTCTAGGTGGGGCTCGGGGCCTTCTCCAGGACCGGCGTGGGTGGGTGGGGTGGGCAGAGACCCCCCCCACCTCAGGGTATGACTGCCAGGAATCACAGAGCTGAGGATATATCAAGGAAAACCAAATGAGAAAATCTGGCAAGTGAAGGAGGTCGAATTACACTGGATCTTGGCTATTTGGCCTGGTACATCTTCTCTTTAGGAAAGTCAGACTACCAAATGACCCATATTGTATATTTAAAGACTTAAAAAAATTATAGTGGCTGATAAAGGGATTTTGCTGGTATACATTAAGAGTGGTAATGATGGCATAAACTTCTTATGGTCGTGTGATTTGGGTTTCTGTAAAAATGAAGGATAATCCCCAGAAACTACCTAAAATGACAGCTATAATAAAGCAGAAATTCAGTTATTTTCATACAAATGTAGCCCGGCCTCCTCTTCTTGGAATCTTCATTTGTCCATCTGCTACTTTCTATGTAAACCAGAATTAAAATAATTTTTAAGAGTGCCCTTTCTATTTTAGAATAGAATACTTACAGTGCTAAATGTACAAAAGTAAAATTCTTTCAAAAATTACATGAGAAACTACATATAACAGTGCATTATAATTCGAAAGCTTTTTTATAATCACATTATTTTCACTTATCTTTTATCCATTTTTAATTAGATCTCTTTGAAAATAGTGGAGTAGGTATAGAAGCTCCTTTCCTTATACATGTGATTGATAATGAAATGTGGCAGAACGCTTGTGACGTGGGAAGGTAGCAGAGAGAAAGGTCCAATTTCAGGTTCAATTTCAGAGCCCAGTGTCAAGTTTAGCGTTCAGGTCATAGTGGAAATGAAGGCCTTGCTTTCCATGCCTCCTGTCTTCATAGACTACAATTTCTTTGATCATTCAAAGAAGGAAAACAGTAACGTGTTCAAAGGGTAATGCATGAGAGCTAAGTAAGAGTTCAATAATGGCAAGAGGGTTGTTAGAACACTAGGCATTAAGTGCTACTATGATCTTTAAGTGTTGTGATCTGTGAAAATCTTTTCAAATTCTTAGTTAACATTTTTGGCCAAATCTGTTAAAAGTGTTGGTAAGTAGACTGAGCTTGCAGAGACATGTGGAAATGTCTGCATAGCCTCTGCCCATGAGCTTCCTGCTTGAGCCAATGTGTAGCCCCCAGAACGCTGACGTAACAACCAACAGCACTGCTCTTGGGGTCCCTGCTGTGGGGTCTGCCTTACTATGGAATCTACTTGCAAAGGAATCTACTTACAAAATCTACTTACAAAGGAATCTACTCACTATATCAGTAGCCAAATTCCTTGATGGGAAAATTCATGCTGAATTCACTCAACTGGGGAATATCCTAGTCAAGTAGTAGAAGAGAAGCCCCAACTACACTGTCAGGAATAAAACAACTATGGGGGAAGTCAATATATTATTGGAAATAAATCCAAGTAAAATACCCAACTTGAAAATATTTCTTAAAGGTTTTCCTCTCCATAATTACACATGTCAACAGTTGTTAATCTTGCAAAATTCCTTTACCTACATCATGTCACCCAGATCTTGAAATTGTCTTTTTATTTTTAAAATTTTTTTGAGTCCGTGTCTCATTCTGTCGCCCAGGCTGGAGTACAGTGGTATGATCATGGCTCACCACAGCCTCAACCTCCTGGGCTCAGGAGAATTTTTGGCCTCAGCCTCCCGAGTAGCTGGGATTACAGGCACATGCCACCATGTCACCATATTTGGCTAATTTTTTAAAAAGGTTTTTAGAAATGAGGCCTCACTATACTGTCCAGGCTGGTCTCGAACTCCTGGACTCAAGCAGTCCTTCCACGTTGGCCTTCCAAAGTGCTAGAATTATAGGCATGAGCCACTGTGCCTGGCAAAATTATAATTCTTTCATTACTTTTTCTGCTTCCCTTTTAGCTAGTTGCTTTTCTCCCCTTTATGCTTTTTTCTCAAGATCTCTCATGTAGTACCAAGTTGCAGAACCAAACTTCTAATTGTGTTTCTCAAACTTTCGTTTTTTTAGAGAGATTATCTCCCTCTCTCTCCATCCCTACCTGCAAGGAGTCTTCCCCCCCCCATTAAGATTGCTAAGGAATCCTTTAGAATCCCCTAAATGCTTCAGACAAAGATCTTGTCTATACGAGTTGAACTTTGGAGACCATAGCTATTGCAGTATCCAATTTTCATCCCTGTTGAGAGTGCACGTTCTGACTCAATTGAACAAATGTGTCATCAAGCATATCCTATGTGTCTGTGCCAAGAGGTAGGGATACAAAGATGAATAAGACGGGCCCCTGCCCTCCTACTTCAAAAGTTATAAAACCATCCCCCTTTTATTTTTGCATAATCTCATGAGATAAAGAAGATTATTAATCCCACCCTTCAGGTTAAAAAAAGGCTCAGGGAGCTTCGTTCTTGCACAAGATCACACGGCTAGTGAAGCCTAGAGATGAGATCCAAACACTCGTATTCTAATTCCAAATCACATGCTTTTCTCAGGATCCATTCTGGCCCATTCTGCTCTCTTCTCTTATATAGCAATCTTCCTTTATATGTTACTTTCAAACTCAATTTCATATATTTGAAGCCGCAAGGCATCCAATTTTAATCTTTTTAAAACATTTTATATGAAGTTCCTATTCATTTGTTCAACATTGAGCATATACGAATAATAGCTACCAGCTACCACTAATGAGTGGCTCATAGGTATCAGGTGCTATGCTAAGTATGTCACATGCATCAATTCACTTACTCTCCCGACCACCCCTAACCCTATGAGGGGTGCTATTCTTTATTCTTGCCTCATAGATGCATGTATGGCAGCTTGTGGCAGGGCTGGGATTCAAACTCATGTTTGTGGCCAGGCATAGTGACTCATGCCTGTAATCCCAGCAATTTGGGAAGCTGAGGCAGGAGGATTTCTTGAGCCTAGGAGTTCTAGACCAGATTGGGCAACATGGTAAAACCTCGTCTCCACACAAAAAAATGAAAATAAGCCAGCATGCACCTGTAGTCCCAGTTCCTCATGGGGCTGAGGTGGAAGGATAGCCTGGGTCCAGGAGGTGGGGCTGTGATGAGCTGTGATTGTGCCACTGCACTCCAGTCCGGATGACACAGTGAAACCCCGACTCCAAAAAGAAACACACAAACAAACCTCAAAACATATTTGGTGTACTTTTAGGCTGGAGCTCTTGAGAACCATCTTATACACCTACTAGATGCCAAGCACTGTGCTAGGTGCTGGATCTCTAAGGTGAACAGTACACCTCACAGCCACCAAGGACTTTACAGTCTAGTTGGGTAACAGATGCACAAATTAATAATTGTATCATGGGGTTGTGGAGGCAATGATAGTGACAGCAAAAGTGGACGAACCAAAGGGAAAAATTTTATGACTGATATTTCCTTGGTTAGCAGGTAGAGTTTGAGTCATTTGTTTTTCTCATTCTGAAGATCAGAGGGAGACAAGAATTTCACTTTTCAGACTCTGCTGTGGCGGGTGCTTTCCCAACTTTATGAATCACCTGGGAATTATGTTAAAATGCAGATTGTGATTCAGTAGATCTGGGGTGGGGTCTGAGAGTCTGTCTTTCTAGAAACTTCTAGGTGATGCTAATGCTGCTGCTCCGTGGACCACACCCTGAGTTGCAAGGCACACACTCTGCTTCAGGGTTCTTTCCAAAATCTGCCATGGTGGTGATCTAACATGCACTTGGTCCCATGGGCCATTCACTCACATGATCCCAATGGTAATAAATGAATTTATAGCTCAGAACTTGCTACCAAATGACGGACCAAAGCAAAATTAAGGAGAGAAAGTCCATCTTTGGGGCACACCCTTTTTTCTTGCTCCTCCTCTCCCTTTACATCCCTAACACCTCCCACCCCAACCCGTAATATACTCATCTAGTGCTCCAGGGCCTTAGAGATGTTCTCTCCTTTCCAAGACGATATGTACTTACTTAACGAATCTGTGCAAATGCATTAGAGAGTGTTTATAACAAAAATCTGTTATATTTTTCCTCTGCTGACCCAAACGGCTGTTTCTGGATTTTGTTACATGAGCACCCTCAATAAAGTCACTGAGTCAGCTGAAGTTGACTCACATATATCCAGGTGCTTGAGTGATGGGAAGATGCTTGGATGACCTTGTTCAAAATCAAGCAATGGACTAAAAACACTAAAATGTTGCATTACTGTTCCCACAACTATACAGTGTACTTTGGTCATCATTTTTGCCTACAAATTTCAGGTTCAAAGTGAAATGAGATTGCTTGCACTACTAACATTCCAGAACAGCTAATCATGTCCTTTATCAGTTATGTCCCAAAATTGTGTCAACTAATTTTTTAAAACTCCATGCATCTTTCCATGGAAATCTGAAATGGTCGGAGGCTAAGATACCAGCATAATTCAATATATTCATGGGCTAAAGGGACCTGTGAGGGCTACCCTGATAATCCAACAATCATGTGAAGCCTGCCTGGTGTAACGAACACTGGACTTAGAGTAAAATTCCTTGGGATTGAGGTTTTCTTAATTATGTGACTTTGGGCATGCCATTTAAACTCTGGACCCCAGTTTTTACAGTTTTCTGTAAAGTGCAGCTACTTAGAGGGTTGTTGCTGGGTGCAAAAAGTATTTAGCGACTTTTAAATTTCCACGTAAATGGAAAATGCTTATTAAGTTTATCATTATTATTACATAATTAAATTTGAACACATCTACTTGGGCAGCTAAATCTGACTATTATAGGATCAGAAAATATTAATATGGAATTGACTCTACGAAAAACCAACAACTTAAACAGAATAGAAGGAAATACCTATCTTAAGGGATCTTGTAAATGGGGCTGTGATGAAAAGGACCCCAGGGAATCCCTGGAGCAAGATCCTCACTGGCCTTTCTGACCCTGCTATGGCCTCTTTGGTTGCCTTTTCTGTAACACATGACCTTGGTGAGCCTCACAGTTCTACCACCATCTCTCTAATGTTGGCAGACTGGGTGATGGTGGGAAGCAGCAAAAACCAGCAAACCAAACCAAAACTTTGACCACAAGTGGAACTTCCCCTGCTAGCTTTATGCTGAATGCTCATAAGATTGTTGTAGTGATTACATGCTTTGTAGATATCACTTCCTTTAACACAGTGTTTAATATTCTTATTTTCTTCAGATTTTTTGGACTCTAGAGAAGATGCACTTCTGCCTTCTTGCCCCTGCCCAGCCCACGAGGTGCTTCCTTTATTGTTCTCCACAGGGACAGTTAATGCCTCCCCAGTCCTCCCCCTCAGAACAGTGTGCTGGAGGCCCAGGGAGAAGCTGAGATGACCTACCAAACACTGTCAAAAGCAAACAATGTGCTAAAAATGTGAAAACTTTGCAATGACTAAGTGGTTTTAGAAACTCCTCCCTCACCCAATAAAACCCCTCTATACCTCTGTTTTTTCATCTTGAAAGTTATTAAATGAAATGGTCTCCAAAGTTGCCTGTGTCTCTAAAACACTATGATTCTACTTGACATAAATAAAGAAAAGCATATATTTTGGAAAGTTATGCACTGATTTTGTGAGATCTTCTCAGGACACTCTAACTGTGTTGGACATTCAAGATGAAAGGAACACAACTAGCTTTGCTTTAGAGTGGGAAGGTGTTATGGAGTTGTGACTTTGAAGTCCAGTGTGCAGTGACACTGTAGCCCAGTCATGGGGAAGGCTTTTGCTCATCACAAACCCCTCCTTGGGCACCATTTGGCATGTATTTTAAGGTACCAGGGCCATACAAGCAGTAATGATTCTTATGTCTGGTCACAGCTCTTGACAAATGGCCTCCACAACCCCTAGTACAACTCAACTCCAGTCTTAAAAAGGGGAAACACTGGCCGGCTGCAGTGGCTCATGCCTGTAATCTCAGCACTTTGGGAGGCCGAGGCAAGAGGATTACCTAAGCTCAGGGGTTTGAGATCAAACTGGGCAGCTTGGTGAGAACTTGTCTCTACAATATATCAAAAAATAAGCTGGGCATGATAGTGCACACCTGTAGTCCCAGCTACTTGGAAGGCTGAGGCAGAAAGATCGCCTGAGCCCAGCAGGTGGAGGCTGCGGTGGCTGTAAGCATGCCACTGTACTCCAGCCTGGGTGACAGAGTGAGATTCCAACTAAAAAAAAAAAAAAAAAGAAAAAAAAAAAAGAACCAAATGCACAGGGAAACGTGAGCTCAGGAAGTTTTCTGAGTGGATGCTTTTAAAAATGTGTCTGTACTGCAAGAAATCGCACTGCTTTCATACTGTGAGGAGTTATAATGACATTCTCCATATGTTAAACGGACGTTCAGACTTATCACTACATCTGTCTACTCCAATTTAAAGTGTGCTAATGGACTATAATAACTATGTTTTCCTGTTTAAAAAGGAACTTACGGATTCCCCAAAGGAAAAAATATATAGTTCCCCCTCTATTTTTGCTACATTTCATTAAGAAAAGTGAATTAACAACCACCTTTCAGAGCACTGGAGTATTTTGTGAAGAGAGGATGGGTAAAGGTGTGTATAATACTCTCATTTTACTGATGAGACTGGAGGTCACAAGTGTGAATTAAGTTGGTTTAGACTATAAGCACAGCTGGGACAAGAACCCAGGTCTCTTGATAATCAGTTCAAATAGATTTATTGTTAGCATGATAAAAAACAAAAATGAAGCTATGCTTAACTTGCAAAAGTTTTGAGTGAAGATCATTTACATTTAGCCAATTTTTTGAACTAAGGGGGGTAGTTAGAGACATGCCGTTTTGAATATATAGTAGTTATTGATGCTTCCCTTTTGACTATCATTTCTCTAATTCTTCTTATCTGGATTACTTTTTTTTAGATTGAAAAATATAGTCTATTTAGAAAGCAAATGAGAGGGAGAGAGAGAAATACTTTTAACTTGCTGTTTTAGCCCTTTGCACTCATATGTCCCCTCTGAGGGGACATCATAAATCTAGCAAACTACTCGAATGTCCCCTCTTGGGGACAGAAAGAGATTGCTGGTGATTGATTATACATGATGAACTTATACCAGCACACATTTTTCAAAAATGTGTGTTTTCTTGACGTTTTCCATTCAAACTGCATGAAAAAGCAAATAAAGAGATGGAATATATACTGAGATATATACATGAAAAATATCACCTGGCATTATATAGAAAGAGAATGTATGAAGTGCTTTCACAGTGGTGCACATACTGGACAATAAATTACATATTATTAATGTGTGAGGAAGAAAATGAGTCTGCATTGTCTGCTCAAACAGAAAAATACCAGTTGGAAGATGTCAAACAAATTACGATTGCACAACATGTATCAATGAACTCGAAATGCATGTTGGTGACTGTTTCACATGTTACCACACATTAGAAAAATAAAAGATATAAAATTTTGATTTTTTTGGTCATAAATTAGTTCCTCAATGTCCAAAATTCCATTTTAAACTAAATATCATTACAATAAAATAATTGGTCCAAATACTAGGCAATTTAATATGAAGTGATTTGTTTTTCACTATTTTGTAAAAAAGTGCGGTTGAGTTGCTGGTAGGTGATCTGCATGATGTCTTGGAGTGCAAAGGGTTAATTTATTAATCTCTAGAGCCTCTACTTATCAACATTAGTAATACACATTTGCATAATTTTTCAGCTAGAGAAACCAGTGTTCAAAAGTCTCTCAAGCAAAGTCACACAAAATTACTAACAGGATGGTAACAAAACCCAAGGTTATTAATCATTCTTTAACATTAAAAACCCCAAAATATGAAGAACAAACAAAAATATTCACATGACTTCTGGATTCCAAAAGCAACCCTTAAGACACCAGTGAGCATCACAAAATATTGTGTTAAAAATCTCTTCCCAATGGGATGGGCCAAGAACCCCACGGGAGAACATGACTCAAATAGAGTTAGGCTTGATGTCATAGAGCATAGAACATGACAATTGTTCTACCCATCCCGCATGGCTCATCTGCATCAGGTTGCTCAAGAAGGTACTCTCTAATGGTGTCAGATGACTCTTAGCAAACCCCACCCAAGGTCTCAGGTCTGGACAAATTACCATGAATAGCATCATCACAGACACTCAGATAAGGAGTTGAGGAATGACAATCTAATACGCTCTTCCACAAAAGAGATGAACCTGACTCAGATTCACAACTACACTGGAGCTGGTGTCCATGGTGATGTAAGTATAATATAGCAGTAAACTCCCAAGAGGAGAAGAAAGGCCACACATTCTTGAATATAATTGCACTCCTTTTAGCCTTGTGGTCTGTGCAGCTAATTGTGAGCACTGTTGATAAGCTGTACCAGGAGCCTCTCGTTCCTTTCAAAGAAGGCAAATAATAGCCCTGTAGGACAGACATGTCTTGTTTCCGGGCACAATTTGATTCCAAAGCTCTAATCAGCTGCCTGCTACTCAAAATGGGGACTCAGGGACTGAGTCCTCCATCAGATTGTCTCTCCAAGTCCACAAAACATTCCTTCTGTGATGAAAGGACCAAACTCTCTACAGTTTCATCATTTCTCGGTTTTAACATAAGTTTAGAAACATCAGTATAGAAGCACTTGCACTTTTGACTGTTTAGAATTTGAAAACAAACATCTGGGGGAAAAACCTAGGGCATCAGTAGTTCATTCTGAATGTGGGACTGGATGAATTCTGTCACAGATGAAAGGCAGGATGAAAGAAAAGTCACATCCTGAGATTTTACAGATTAAAAATGTTGATTTTTTAATTTTTAAATGGAAAAGTGACCTACATTATGATTCAAGACAAAAATATCCTCACATCTGTCAGAGTTAGAAGCTATTTTCTGGCATTCCACCATTTATCTTTTCTAGCATCTACTCGTGTTCCCTGCTTGCTCCTGTCAGATAATTATGGTCTCTCTCAATGTCCCTCTCCTAAACACCAAAATCTGCCAGTTGGTCAACTTGCACACCAAGCCTCAAGTGCGATTCTTCCCACAGGTATTGGTACTTAATGGGAATTAATATTTTAAATAGAGGGGATAAAGTTGTGGCAGTGGACTTTCAGTAATCATTTACAGAGAAGCATATCCCACCAAGCATGCTTTTTAAGAGAACAAGTACAATAAGAGGGAGCCCTGTAACCACTGGCAGACCCACGACAGAGAGCTACCTATCTGGGTATACAAGAAGACTCTCATCTGCAATTCTTCATCTACACGTTTTGAGACCTGCTGGGCAACTTGGCGAGACCTCATCTCTACAATAAACCAAAAAATTAGCTGGGTGTGGTAGCCCGCGCCTATAGTTCCAACTACTTGGAAGGCTGAGGCAGAAGGATCGCTGGAGCCCAGCAGGTCGAGGCTACGGTGGCCAGGAGCAGCCACTGCACTCCAGTCTAGGCGACAGAGTGAACTCCAAGTCAAAAAAAAGAAAATGATGAAACAGTTCCCAAAGTAGAACCCTTATGTGTCAAGATCTGTGCTGGGATCTGGGATGCAGAGATGAATACAAGTCCATCACAATCTTCAAGCAATTCATACGCATGAGCGATGGAATGCAAACCAAACATCAGCCATCTAATCTACCCTGTAGGGGTGGATGGGCTGGTGGTTGTGGGTGGAGGCCATGGTTAGGAGGTTAGCAAAGGGTTTCCAGATCCATCAACTGTTAACCACCTCACAACAGACCACCTGGGGATCTTAGAAAAGTACAGATTCTGACTGAGAATGTCTGGGCAGGAAACTGAGATTCTGCATTTATAAGATCCTCCCAGGTGATGCTGATGCCGCTAGTTAGTGGACCACACTTTTGAAGCAGCAAGGACCTGGAGGAATTAATATCTGGGAAAAGACAAAGGCTAGACTTGAATTTACCAGGGAAAGGTGGCCAAGGCAGTTGAGCAGGCAAAGGTGCATGCAAGGACACCAACGCTGGGAACATCATGTGAGACACTGGAAATGTTAAACATGCTACAGAAACATTTAACATTTTGTTGAAAGTGAATACAGAGAAGCAGAGCTTTACACAAAAGTACAAATAGCTTTTGTAATACTTACATGAGGGTGATTAAGATTAGGAGTGCTTCCCCTCACATCCCTCCCCTACTTTTTTCAGACTCTCACTAATGAATTTGTTTATGAAAATAGCAAAAGAATAGGTAAGTTTCTTCTCTGTGTCCTGGTGAAGAAAATTCTGCCCTGGGGTGTTTTGAAATAAAATGACCACACAGGCTCTTCCAACTTGGGGTTGTATGAATGGATAAGATAAAAAGCTACCTAGTAACTAATCACAATTACTTAATAATGCGGTTATGATGGCTACCAAAACATGTGTTATTGGAGTATTATTTTATGAGTTGAGTAATTCAAAATATTGAGACAAGTTGTTATAATCCATTCATAAAATTTTCCTGGAAAAGAGTGCAGGAAGACTTGTACAGAAGTCTGACAGAAAAAAAAACACAACAATTTTGTGTCTGTGGTTGACTTGGATGTACAGACATGTAAAATATGTGCTCAATGATTCTATTCCCAGGATGTAGATGCGACTTAAAATAAACATCCCCTTTCTTCCAAATTAGGCATGCTGCGGGAAACCACATCCTATAATTGTTAGTCAACCACCAGCCCTGTGTGAAGCAGATCACTCAACAAGTCTTATGACCATGCCACCCTATATGCTACAATCATGAAGATGTACACACACGTATCTAATTTGATCCTGACAAGAGTCTTGTGAGACAGTGTCAGATGCCAACGTCTCTATGTGACAGATGAGAAAACTCAATTTGAGGGCATTGAAGGAGGTGAAGTAACATCTCCCAAATCACCCAGCTAGCAGCAGAACCAGTTTTAAGACTCAGGCTATCGACATTCTTGCTCCAATTCCAGGATTCTTTCTGCAATACACCACTGCAACATTTAAAAAACAGGAAGGCAGGCATAAAAAAGTGAGGGTTTTGAATTAAAAATTTATCTATGGCATCTTTTTTTCTTTACTTTTTTAAGACTCAGAATTACACAAAAATAGTTTGAAATTTCCCACAGACCCAAACTAGAACCTCTATGCCTAGTTTTAGAGGAACGCAGGGGATATAAGTATGTGAATGTGTGGTATTGGCATATAAATTTTTTAAGTTACATGAAACGAAGAAGCACAAAAGAGATTTGCTTGTGATGTGAGTCAGGAATTGTGAACCACCTAATTTATAGGTTATTAATCAAGGACAACCCAGAATGTTATTTGTAATATGCTATCATGTTAGTCCACATGAGAATTTAAAAAATTAATTGATCTTACTTCTTTCACATTGATTCATTATAAATCAGTATTAGAAATGTCCATTTTAGATGTTTGTATGAATAAACTAGAAATATAATGATTTCATATCTTGAAAATATTTAAGAAAAAACTATATCTTGTTATTGTTTAGTGGCTTAACAAGAGACAACTTGTTAAGGATTATTTTAACAAGATATTAAACCAAAAAGACCAATTTATTGTGTGGAAAAAGTGAATACGCTAGTCTGGAGCTTCTCAGCCTTCAACATGACTTTGAGCCACCTATAGGTCTTTTGTTAAAATGAAGAATCTGACTGAGAAAGGCTGGACTGGAAGCCACAATTCTGCATGTTAATACACTCCCAGGTGGTGCTGATGCTATGGTCATGGGACCTCACTTGGGTAGCAAGGCATCATCACAACCACCTGAGATCTCCCTTTGATTGGCAACGTACTGTTGACATGGTTGTTGAATGTCTCACGTTAGCCTTGCTTGAATTAACAATTGACCTACTGAAGTATCTAATCTATAAAAGTATCTGTGAAAGAAGAGAAAATACTTTAAGATATCTTACAAAATAAGAAGATTGCTAATTTCCTAGTTCCTGCTTTACTTTTTATTTCCCCTCTATTAAGCAAATTGTCTAAAAGACTTCAGTTAATGGCTTGAAGTTTTTTCTTCAGTAGGTGAAGGCAACTAGGACATTTTAATTCATTATCTCAGAAATATAACCTCAGATCATATAGTTTACAGACCAGGAAAGTCATTTTGATATTTAGTATATGGTAAAAATAGGGTTGCCAAACTTAGTGAAAAGTTAAAAATACCTCAAAGAACAAAATGGAATGCTTGGGTGAGTTTAAGTTTTAGGCAAAAGATTACATTTTTACTATAATTATATCCTATGTAATCTACGCAATATATGGGACATACACTAAAAAAAATCATTATCTATCTGAAAATCAAATTTAACTGGTAATTCTGTATTTTATCTGCAACCTTAGACAAAAACATACCTCCAAATTCTAACTTAACCTTGAAGTACTGGGAGGACAGGCGATGGGATGGGGATATAACTGACACACCGAGAGTATCTAAACATTCCAGCTGCACAGGGAATTACTCTCTGAATTTGCCAGTATTACATCACACACTTGGCTACTACTGCTGCTGATTTGTGGATACTTCTTTTAGCAGATTTGTGCCCAGAAGAACACATTTAAAGAAACCATGATTGGGGACAAGTTGGAAGTGAAACTAACAAAGAAACTTATTGCTATCAACAGCTTCTCTCTGGGGAAGGACCAGGTGGGGCAAAACAGGGAGGATTTCCTTCTAGCTTCTTCTCTTTTCTACTTTATTGAGGGCCAGAGAAACTCACTGCAAAAACAGACAGTGGTTTCTTGGTAAAAATCACACAAGATTTTTCCTCTTAATATCAAGTTTTGTCAAGTGGATCAGGTTTAAGATGATCTTTGAAAGGAGGAAGGAAAGCATAAAGTGGTTGCAGGTAGTCTCTTATCCTTGATCAGTTGTTTAAAGTCTTCACCAGCTTTGAAAGAGGGTTGTCTTCTGATTTCACGTTTACATATGACATCCAACAAATAGTTTCAGATACTTCAGAAAAACTCAAAGGAATCTTTTCATTTTCCTGCTGCCTTCTCTTTTTTATTCTCCTCCCACCTAATTCAAATACCAATAGTCATTCCTCTGCCATGATATTTACAATAAGATGGAAACAAGGTTTGCCTTTAGCAAAACACTTTTGAATGTTTTGCCTCAATTTAAGCGATTATGAAATCTTTGGTAAAAATACAGTAAGTCTATTTCCTAATTTTAGTTACTAATTTGGAGAGTATTACTAGTGTTAGATGTATGGCATAAGCTATTTTAAACAGAATATACTTGGCAAAAACATGTGAAATGTAGATTATGGTAAGGGAGGGCAATTAGTTTCACTTGGACTGGTTCCTTACCCGGTCAGTAGAGGAGTTTTACAACCCATCTCCAAGCCTCTCCATCTTCCTTTTCCCTATCAGGAGTGCTAGAGGGTTAAGTTAACTTGGGAGTTGATGATCTACATGCCAAAACTATTAATAGTCTTAGGATGGGATTAAACACACTTATGACTTTTTGTTTTTAGAAATGATTTAACTGATGTCTGGTATCTTGAAATTTACATGAATTATAATGCATTGTTCAATTTAGTGAAAAAGAAACCCCTTTTGTTTTTCCCTTTATAGATTACAGGTGAACTAATTCCGGAAGGTATAAAGAGGACATTAGTTAAATATAACCCTTAAAGTTGCTGTATTAGGCTAAGTGAAATTCTTTAGCAAACTCCCAGTGTATAGCACTAAACCACTTATCAAAAAGGAGGAAGTTTTCTTAACTGAAGGAAGTTTTGTGACAGGCAACACACTAAAAAAAAAACGGACACAAATTCCTATCAATATAATTATTCTTTTAAATATTCTAGAAAGAACCTTAATCAATAGTAATTTTGCCAGGCTTTAGCAAACGGCAAATAATTTGAATTTCTGGATCATCATCTGGTCTTCTTTTGAATTTGGAAATTTTAAACCAAATTGTCAGCCTTAGCCGGGCTCGGTGGCTCAGCCTGTAATCCCACGCCTTAGGAGGCTGAGGTGAGTGGATTGCCTCAGCCTGCGGGTTCGAGACCCGCCTGGGCAACTTGGTGAGATCTCATCTCTACAACAAATCAACAAATTAGCTGGGTGTGGTAGCACGCGCCTGTAGTTCCAGCTACTTGGAAGGCTGAGGCGGAAGGCTCGCCGGAGCCCAGAAGGTCAAGGCTGTGGTGGCCGGGAGCGGCCACTGCACTCCAGTCTGGGTGACAGAGTGAGACTCCAACTCAAAAAAAAAAAAGAAAAATTGTCAGCTTTTAGCAGTGTTAGTAACTATATGTGTTCCTTAATATTTAATGATCCTTACCATTATCAGTAACACAAGCAATTTACGTTAAATTGTGCATTTTAGAAAAGTAATGCCATTTCCAAAGCAAGTTTCTACATCATGTTATAACACATTTACAAATCTGAATAAATCCCTAAATTAGGCCTTCATATGTTAAAACAAAGAGGCATACATATGCCCTCAGAGGTTGGAGAAAAAGAAAATTCCAGCTGCTGAAGAGTCAGAGCAAATGTTCACCCTGGGATTGCTCTTAGGGATGTCTGTTCAAGCTCTGGAAACAATGACTAGTCAGTATTACCCTGTTTGGGTTTGTTCAGGGTCAGAAGCTGTATGGTTGACCATATCACTAAAATTCACATATGATTTAGAAATGTCCCACTTTTGCAAAGTAAATATACAGGAAGTACATGCAAATAAACTATCTTCTGCCTTTGGTGATTAGTTGACCTACATCGGATAACTAATTTTCTTAATTTCTCTAAGGGGAAAACACTGAACAAAGTCTAAGGTTTCAGTGAATAAATTTTCATTTAAAATTTGGAATATGTTAAACTGGAATAAAGCAGAGGTCTGCGAAGCTTTTCTCTAAATATTTTAGGCTCTGTGGTCCATGGAGTCTTTGGTACAACAATTCTACTCTGCCACAGATGCACAAAAACAGTAAAAGGCAAGAGGTAAACAACTAAGCATGACAGCAGTCCAATGTAACTTTAATTTGGACACAGAAATCTAAATTTCATGTAATTTTCAAGTGCCCTCAAATATATTTCTCTTTGGATATTTTTTCTTTTTCTTTTTCTTTTTGAGTTAGAGTTTCACTCCGTCGCCTAGACTGGAGTACAGTGGCCGCTCCCGGTCACCGCAGCCTTGACCTGCTGGGCTCCGGCGATCCTTCCGCCTCAGCCTTCCAAGTAGCCGGAATTACAGGCGCGTGCTACCATGCCCGGCTAATTTTTTGATTTATTGTAGAGATGAGGTCTCGCCTGCCCAGGCGGGTCTCGAACCCGCGGGCTCAGGCAATCCACTCACCTCAGCCTCCCAAAGGCGCAGGATTACAGGCTGAGCCACTGAGCCCGGCTGGATATTTTTTCAATCATTAAAAAAATATAAAAACTGATCTTAGCTCTAAGGTCATACATACAAAAACAGTAGATCTCAGTTTGTGGATTCCAGAAACAGATGGAGCCAAAGGTTTCAGCTCAACACAAGCTTAATGAAATTGTATGATGTATTGCTAAAAGTTATTTTTGAAGTGTGTAGATTATTAGATTAGATTTGTTGGGAGCAAATTCACCAGTACTTCTATAAATTTGTGGCGTAAACATAATTTAAACAACATTTTGAATAAAAAACATAATTTTGAATGCCTCTCAAATTTGGAGCAAAAGTTCTGCAGAATTGAGAGATTTGAAATACCAAAGCCAAGGCCAGGCACAGTGACTCATTCCTGGAATCCCAGCATTTGAGGAGGTTGAGGCGGGAGGCTTGCTTGAGACCAAGAGTTTGAGACCTTGTCTCTACAAAAAAAATTCAAAAGTGCCTGTAGCCCCAGCTACTTGAAAGGCTGTGGCAGAGGGAAGGCCTGAGCCTGGGATGTCAAGGCTGCAGTGAGCTATGATCATGCCACTGCACGACCTGGGCAACAGAACAAGAGTAAAACTCCCACCCCCAGCCAAAAAAACAAACAAAAAACCAAGACAAAACCAAAAAAACCAAAGCCAGATTTTTCCTTATTCCAGATTAGGGAGAATAAATCCCTTTTGAATGCTGAAGATGGTTGCAGATGAATTATGTAAGAGAATTACTTGTGGCCTCCAACAGTTGAATGCTGCAAACAGTGCTTCCCATGATTGGAATGTGCTTCAAGGAAGACATTCATGCACATGTTGGAGGACTTCTTAGTGAACATGTACAAGGCATTTACGATTTCTTTGGATGTTGGGAGTAAACTTTAAGGGCCCCTGATAAGAGTTAAAGATGTCTCAGATTGTTTGGGGTTACCTAGCCAGAAGTCAATTACTTAAGTATAAAATCACTGAGAGCATGACAGTTTCTACTGTTTTAAGGAGAGAGGCATTAATGAAAACTGGTCTTGTCTAGCCAAAGCCTCCAGGCAAGACTACATCAAAACCTATGTGATGTAATAGACACTGGAAAAGGAGTCAATAATCCCGTGTTCTAGCCTTGGCCTTGCCAGGATCACAAAACTCTTTGCATTCACTTGTGCAATTTGGCACCTGGGAATACGAGTCACCCAATTATGTTTAGGCCCTGATATGTCAATAACGCCAAAAGGTCATATAAATCTAAGGTAATAAGACAGGGTTGTTCTCACAGGTTCTCAAACACTAGAGCTTATAAAATTGAGATGACACCCTTTCTACCCCACCCCTTTTGGCCTACTTGTAAATATTACAGAGCTGGATATATACCATCTTCTGATAAACAGTTTCTGACTAATAAATACGGAGTAATCTGATGAGTCCTATTTTTTCTAGACCACTTTTAACCTTTCAATATCTTATACCTCCCCCCAAAAGGGGTTGACCTTTCAGAAGTGCCTCTCAAACCCTTTTCTAAGTTACACAGAAGTGAAAATAAATGCACTTACATCATTTTGGCCTTTGGAAATTCTTGTTAACATTTATTTTTGGTGGTATCTGTCAAAGAATACGTCCAACTTCCCACTTTTAAATATTCTGGCCATTTAAGTGTACTTGTGCTATTTTAATGAGAGCAGCAGGCAGATGACAATAAAAGCTGTTTAAGTATTAACCTATTTTGTAATACCTATCCTAGCTTAATGAATTTCTTTAGACAACCACATAGCTGGACATTTGGATTTTTTTTTTTATAATAATAGGCAGAGAGTGAACTTTTGTGAAGTGAATCTTTGACCCATAGGAATGTGGTTAAATGCTACAACAATGATTAGTTAAGCTCAAGATGCTCAACTCTTTTGTATAACAATGTGGTACAAACGTGCTATCATTTTATAGCATTTAAGACTTGTAACAGAATTTTGGCTTCTACATATCTGGAATGTCCTGGAAAATAACAAAGTTGAATGTATTCAGGATGCCTTGTTTCCCAATGTTGTCTCCACCTTTTGATAATCTTCATTGCAGACAAGCAGTATCTCTAACTCAGCGTCATGTGCTCTGTGCTATGGGGGTTGCAGACATAAAGGCCCCTAAGAGATCACGGAGTAGCAAGCAGGCTATGATAGGAGCTGTAAGGGGTTCAGATGAAGTTCAGTGGCTGACAGTATTGATTGCTCGCTGTGTGCAAGGCACTGCTGCTCCCCCTTAAATAAACTGAGCACAGGGAAGAAAGCATTTTTAGGCAATGGCAGAGAGATGGTTACATCAAGAATAATGAAAACAGGAGAGGTCTAAAAACTAGGTAATAGTAATAATGAGAAAAAATAAGTTTATTTAATAAACTTTGTGGGCATTGTTAGACTGGTGTTCTTAGAGTCATCCCTTGGGGATGACTTTGTTGTGTTTTTTTTTAAAGCAAGAAACCCATGGTCAAGAGTGAGCATAACATTGTATGTACAATGTTAGGTGTAACCATTTCTATTGAAATACATCCTTTAATTCACCCCTGAATATATAATCAAACAGCATTAGACTGCAAATTCACCCTTTCTACTTCGAGTTACTGAAATAAACCAAACCAGTTTACACTTTCCCAACAGTTTTTTTTTTTTATATACCCTGCCCACCAAGGAAGCCACAAGATGTTAGCTGGCTTTGTTGTTCCCTCTTCCTACAGGAGAGAGCATTCTGTGAAGCAGGTAGAACGGGGTGTTGGAAAAGGGAGCGGCTCCTGCCAGCAAACAGATCCTGCTCAGAGATGAAAATGTGCTTTCAAAGGAGCGGAGGATGTGCGACTCGATGTAATTACTTCGATTCGCTGGGATCGCTGTGGGGTGCAGCTTGCTGACTCATCAGGATGTGGAGTTTGTTTCTGCTGGGTTTCCCTACTGCCTGCTACACATGAGTCATCACAGGAAGAAAAGTTTCTACCCGTCTCCCCTAACAACAGCGCAGAAACCAGGCAATGACGACAAGAGACAGACCCTAGGCAGGGAAGGGAAAAATGATGTGGTAATTGTCACCGCCACCGGGCCAGGCTGCCAGATGACGGTCCCCCGCCCCAGGGCGTTAGTCATCAGCCCCCGCAGCTTCAGCGACTATTCTCTCACCCACCCTAGTCGTTAAACTGGCTTTTTTTTTTTTGTCTTGCAACGACTGCCTTGCTGGGGTCCAAACTCTTCCTTTGCCATTAGGGTTCCCAAACTTTGCTGCACCATGAAATCGCCTGGAGTTTTGGGTTTTTGCTTTTAAATACTGCTGATGCCTAATTCTCACTCCCAAGCAGTCTGGTTTCAATGATTTGGAACGTGATCAGGACGTCAGGGTTTGTCAAAGCTCTCCAGGTGATTCTAATATGCAGCAAAGCTTGAGAACCAGCATAGCTCTCCCTAAGCCAGGACAACTTAATCAATTTACCAAACTTCTGTCTTAGAGATCTACTGACAACATCACCCCTAACTGCTGTCTTTAATTAGATGAGCAGAAAAAAGCAAGGGCAGACTTCCGGAGGGGACACCGGCTCACCGAGGACTGTTTCCTCCTTTGTTTGCTAAAAACTTTGCCAAAAGTCACATCCAAGAGAAGCATCTCCAATGTTACTATTCCTCCGGGTTACCTTTTGATCTTTGTTCTGTTTCATTCCACACTGTCCTGTTCGGCAAAGACGTAAGCCGCGGGTCCTCGGATTAGAAGCAGGTGCTGCGTCTGACCTCAGTCAAGACCTGACTGCACGCTTCACCTCGGCTGGGACCGAACCTCCGCCCGACCGCGCGGCCCCGGGGCCGATACTATGCTAATCAAGAAAGTTCTTCCGTCTCCGCGCGGGTTTGAGCACTTAACCCTTGATTTTACACCGCCTGAGCGCTGCGTTGCTTTTAGTGATCCCTCCCGCCTAGCGAGTCTGCACCACTTTTCTTTCTCTCTCTTTTTTTTTGAAGAAGGGAATGTGAGCAAGTGACAGAGGAGACCATCGGGGAGGGAGGGGACAGCAGTGTGTGCTGGTGCCAAAGCGAAGGCCAGGCCAATGTTCGGAATATTAATTACTCCACGCGCTACTGACCCGGCGAGGACAGGCAGAGGGGGGCTGGGGGTTAAGACAAAGCCTCTTCCTGATCCAAGGGCTGCAGCGCCCCTTCCTCTGAGGTCACAGTTCTGCCCTCGGGCTGGCAGAGTGGCTCCAGGGCTGACCAAACCCACAAGCCCTTTCAGGGTCCGAAAGCTCCCCAGTTTCGGAGGGAAGTGTTTTCTGCGCTCACCCCTCCTCCCGACTCTTTGTGGGGTTTCTGGCTCGGGCGCAGCCCTGCTCGGGGTGGATCGAAGAATGTCCTACCCAAGCGGAGAGGCTGCGCAGGGCGCTCCCTGCAGAAGAGTCTCCTGCGCGCACAGTAATCACCCGCTTCCTTTCGCACCCGCCGGGGTCCGGAGTCCCGGGAGCGCGAGCGGGTGCAGCGTCGGAGTAGGGGAGTGGGGGGCGGAGGCTGGCCTCCGCAGGAGTGGAAGCACCGGGGGAGGCGGCAGAGCCGGGGGTCCGGGTAGTGCTCCCCAGCCGGCGGGCGCCAGCTCGCGGTACTTCCTGGTCTGCCCCCAACGCGCAGCCCCTGCGTGCGCTCAGCGCCCCCCCCAACCGGAGCCCCGAGGGTCGTGCGCGGACTCTTCTACTTCCCCAACGCCAAGTGTTCCTACCCTGGACTGCCCCGGCCCTCACCATCCCCCAACCCCCCGAAACCCTGTCCAATTTGCTTCTGCCAGCGTGGCAGCCCCGACTCCTTCCCCTGTCCCGGGGTGCGCAGAGCCGAGGACCCCAAAAGGGAGACGCGGTCCGCGGGAGCGCGGCGGGGTGCACACCCGGGGGCCGCGGCGCCGACCTCTGCACAACTTCTTTCTGGGTGCTGGGACCCCCGCCCCCTCGGTTCCGCTCACTGCAGACCTCAGCGGCGGAAGGAGGAGCGACCGGAGCCGGCCTGGGAGGGACAGCTCCAGGGCAGGGGGTGTCGGGTGCGCCAGGGCGGTACCGCTTTAAATGCACTTGACTCACCTGCTCCGGCGCTGTCGCCTCCTTCCTCTGCTGACAGCTGGGGGCTTTGTTTTCTCCACCCACCCGGTCGGCCGCGCTCCGCCCCCGCGGCCGCACGTGACTCGCCGCCTGCCGCCGCCACCGCCGCCACCGCTTGGCGAGGCCACCCGAGGGAGCCCGGCCCGCGCTTCCCGGGGGTGCAGGTGCAGTTGGGGACCCCCAAGGGGAGATTCCTGGCAGGCCCGAGGTGACCCGCCTGAGCACACTCGCTGGGGCCCTAGGAAGCCAGGCTGAATTCGTGACAGGGAAGAAAGTGACAGCCAGTGAAATAAACTAAGCTGTTCGGCCCCACCCGAGAGGCAGGAGGGCGGCGCGTTTGCAGAGGGAGTTGGAAAAGGCGACGCCCCACCCTAAACGAAGGATCTGCTACCGGGGACTTGCACGCCGACCCAAGCGCACCTGCTTTATGCTCCACGGTGTTTGTACTCGTACCTGGAGCGCGACCGATCATGAGTTTTGCAAACTAGTTTTTGTCGAGAGCACTATTAATTAAACTAGGCAATTCTGAGAATAATGCGATTAACAGTTTAATAATCATGTTTTATTGGATTTTAAAATTTGCTTGTTGACGCTGTTGATATTTGGATTCTTTTTGGAAAATGAAGTCCAGGCTGGAGAAAGCGAACTCCTGAAGATTATTGATGTGGGCACTTGTCCATTTGGCACAGCAGCTATTTTTAATGAAATGAATTGAGAAAACGTTCTGGCTTCGAGGCCCAGCTCAGGATCTGCTGCTTCTGGAAACGGTCCCGACCCTCGCTGATCACAAGGATCGCTGGTGTTGGAAACGGCGAGAGCTTGTCTGAATTCTTCAGCCCTTGGAGAGCACACGTGTAACCCCTGCCTCCCCCCCCCCCCGCCGCCACTCAGGGGGAAGATTGTAACTCCCTCAGCATTCATTAAAGCGAATTTTCATAGTGGGGTGACTTAGCACAATGCTTCAAAAACTTTAGTGTGCACTTGTTGAAACCAAATTCTGATTGTACTGGGAGTTGGGCCTGGGATTCTGCATTTCGAGGAAACTTCTAGTTTCAGTGGCAGGGCTGAGAGTGCATGCTTTGTCTTTGGTCCGCCTATTTTGGGTCCTGACTGCACTCCTTGCTAGCTGTATGACCTTAGGCAAGTTTCTTAACTTAAATGTTAAACTCACGAATTGTATAAGAGGGATGATGCTGAGTCTCAGCTCATAGGGTTGTCTTAAAGAGGAAGTGAAAAAAACCCATGTAAGGCACTTATTGTAGTGTTTGGCACCCACAGTGAGGGTTCAGAAAATGTTAGCTGTTTCCCTCTAGAGATATCCTTGTAGGGACAAAGCTGGCATAATGTCCAACATGCCTGCAGGGGGTGCAGTGTGTCAAATGAATACAGGGTAGCCAGTTAAGAGTGACTATGGGGCCCCCACAGTGCCTTGGCTATGCCAGATGTGTAGGGAAGGTTGATGAATAAACCTATGACTATAATGCAGAAGAAATCATATGTGTTCCAAAAATTCTTCTGTTTCTACTTTAAATCTTGATAAATTAGTTCTGAGACATTGAATTAAAGAATCATTTTGCTTTCTATTACAGAAAATGTCCAGCTCCCTGTCAGATGGGTCATCTATTTAATATCCGAAAGAGTAAATGAATTGTGGAGGAGCGGTACATTTTTTATCCTCATTAAAAACCTTGAAATTTAAATGTAAATGAATTTATTAATGAAGCTGTGGTATTCTTAGCTCTCAAAAATGAATGGGCATTGTCATCATAGCTCTCGTTTCTTCCTTCCTTCTTTTCCTCTCTCCGTCCTCCAAATATGGCTGTTTCCTAAGACTCATTTCTTGTTTTTTTTTTTCTGTTTTTATACTCTGCTATTTCCCTCAGACATTTTATTCATGTTTTGTCTCTATGTTCAACTTTCAAGTGTGTGGAGATTCCTTCTGAATCTATACTCACATTCTTAACCTGTTTGCAAGCCTCCTCTCTGCCTTACCATTCCTTGCCAGGCATTTCCATCGGCATTCCCACTCACTTTTATTTATTTGTTTTTCCACTTGAACTCTTTTTTTTTTGTTTGTGCAAATGTGCGGAGTGCATAGGAATTTTTTTTTATATGTATATTATGCTTAGTGATCAAGTCAGGGTATTTAGGGTGGTCTTCACCTGAGTACAATGCATTTTTTAAAAAATTATAGTCATCCTACTCTGCTATCAAATGTTAAATTTATTCTTTGCTGTATGTTTGTATCCTTTAGCACATTCTCTTCATCCTCTTGCCTTCCCCCGCTCACCCTTCCTAGTCCTTTATCTATTTTTCCACGCTTTTACCTTCATGTGTTCAAATTTTTTAGTTCCCGCAAATAAGGGAGAACACACAATATTTGTCTTTTTGTGCCGGGTTTATTTCACTTAAGATGATGACCTCCAGTTCCATCTATGTGACTGCAAATGGCATAACTTAATCCCTACTTTTCCTGAATAGCATCCCATTGATGGACATTTAGGTTGAGTCTATATCTTTGCTGTTGTGCATGGTGGTGGAATAAACATGAAAGTGCAGGCATCCCTTTGACATGCTGATTTCATTTCCTTTGGGTAGATACTCAGATGCTGAATCAAATGGTAATTCTACTTTTACTTTTTTGAGAAATCCTCATATTGTTTTACATAGCATTTGCACTAGTTTATATTCCCACCAACAGCATAGCAGAGTTCCCTTTCCTCTGCATCCTCATCAACATCTGTTATTTTTTGTCTTTTTAATAATAACCATTTTGACTGGGGAAAGATTATCTCTCATTGTGCTTTTGATTTGCATTTCTCTGATGACTAGTGATGCTGAACATTTTTCATAAAATTGACTGTCCTTTTCTGCGAAATGTCTATATTTCTTGCTCACTTTTTAATGGGATTTTTTTTTTGTTGAGTTGTTTGAGTTCCCTGTGTATGCTGGGTGTTAGTCCCCTGTTAGATGAATAGTTTCAATAGGTTGTCTCTTCACTCTGTTGGTTATTTCTTTTGCTATGCTAAAGCTTTTTAGTTTAAGTTCCATTTGTCTATTTTTTGTTTTTGTTGCCTGTGCTTTTGAGGTCTTAGTTATAAATTATTTGCTTTGCATTTCTCTGATGATGAGTGAGGCTGAGCACGTTTTCATGTGTCTGTTGGAGCCCATATATCTTCTTTTGAGAAGTATCTATTAATATCTTTTGCCCACTTTTTAAAGGGGCTGCTTGTTTTTCTTTCGGTGCATTTGAATTCCTTGTAGATCCTAGATGTTAGGCCTTTGTCAGATAAACAGTTGGCAAATATTTTTTCCCATTCTGTGGGCTGTCTCCCTGCTCTCTTGATGGTTTCTTTTGCTTTGCAGAAGCTCATTAATTTGATCAGGTCCCATTTGTTTATTTTGTTTCTTAAGGTATTGGCCTTTAGGGTTCTGAATAGGAATTGGTTCCCAATTCCAATTGCCATAGGTGTGTCTCCTGCGTTTTCTAAGATTCTTATAGTTCGAGGTTTTACATTTAGGTCTTTGATCCATTTAGAGTTAATTTTTATGTATGGTGCTAGGTAGGGATCCTGTTTCAATCTTCTGCATGTGGTCAGCCAGTTTTCCTGCACCATTTACTGAGTAGGTTCTCCTCTCCCCAGTGGTTGTCTTTATAATAAAAAATTTTTAAAAATGATTTGCTTAGACCATTGTCCAGGAGAATTTTCCCTAAATTTTCTTATAGTATTTTTATAGCTTCAGGTCTTATATTTAAATATTTAATCCATTTTGAGTTGATTTTTGTATATGGTGAGATTGACTGAAGTCAACTCATGTGTAAACACCACTTACTGGCCTAACAGCTACATATGCCGTTGTGGATAGCTATATCAATGGTGATCAAGCTAGTAAGAGACTGTATTGGTCAGGATAGGCTAGATCGTCCTGCTATAACAAATGCCATCAAAATCTCAGTGGCTTCATACAACAGTTAATTCTCTGCTTGTGCAAAATCTCCAGGGCAGTTATGATGCTGACTCGTCATTCTAGCCTACTTCATTCCTGTGACAGGAGCATCATGGCAGAGGAAGAATATGGAGGACTACACATCAAACCTCAAATACTTTCATCTAGAAGGGATACCCATCACTTCTCACATTTCTCTGGTCAAGAAAAGTCATGTGGTCATTGCCTAATTTTAAGGGGATATGTACCAAAAGGAATGGAAAAGTAGGAATCTTGGTGATCATAAGTAATATCTGCCACAGGGATCCATTTTACATAGAAGATTTAGAGATAAAATGAAGCTGAAAATAGCCTAGCTATAGTAGGTGGTAAGCATAGATTACCAGCTCAAGGAAGGTGCTCAGCTATGTGTGAAGCCTTTGGGGAAGGATTAATGTTGCTGTTGTTATATGATATTATTAGCAGGAAAACACTTAAAGGTGAAAAATTATGTCTTTCTTCCTATCAGCATTATCTTATGATTCAGCCAAGGTCAGTTGACTCCAGGCATTGATCATCTGAACTCTTCTGTGACAAGGCAGCCGGGAAAAATCGATCATCTTGATTATACCCTGGGGAACACACCAACCATTAGAAAAGTAAGGTTACTGGATGGAACTAGAGTCTATAATACCGAGTGACCTCTCACAGAAACAAAGATCAGAATATCACATGTTCTCACTCATATAATGGACCTTGAACATCCAATGTAATACTATAAGAAAATGACTGACGGTACTGGGAAATTATGGGGGGGGGATGGGATTAACAGTAGCAAATATCTGTCTGGGACTGGGAAAACACCTCTTATCAACAGGGTGCCCAAATGAAATGTAATTGTACACCTAACCCTTAACTGTACCCCACAAAACCATAATAAAAAATACTGATTAATTATTTTAAAAAAAGTAAGGTTACATCAGCTAATTTTAATGATATTGATGGTCATTCTCTATTTGAGATGTGAATGTATGTGTCTGAAGAATGAAATATTTCAGCAGAATCTAACTGCCCGGTGTTTTTCCCATGATTGTCTGAATTATGCTTTGACAAATTTTTTTGGTCATGTTCATGGGAATGTTGAAATCCAGCTTTGAGAATAAAAATCAGTTCATGAACAAGGGGAAAATTACTGATGTTAGTGTGAGAAAAATAAAGTCATGGCTTTCAATAAGATTTGAGCTTCTTTCTCCAAAAGGCAGCTATTATGTCAACTAAACTTGCTTCATATGTTTCCCGGCACTTCATGTGCTTAAAAGAGGTAAAGCATGAACGAATGTTGTAAACTCCACAGCACTATGCAAATATAGGATATTATAATGTGTTGCTGGGCAGCAAATAATGTTTTTCTTTCTTTCTTTCTTTTTTCTAGTGAGAAAGCAAGATTTATTGAGAGGACACAAAAGATCCTACAGTGGGGGGGGACCCAAAGGGGTTGCCCAGTTTTTTTCGTCTCACAGTTTTATGTTCTCTGCCAATATGCATCAGTGATATCTACTCTCCTTTTAAAACATTTACCTTTTCATAAAACTGGTTCCAAATAAATATTTTTATATAGCACGAACATCTTCCTAAAGCTAATATTCTGAGAGCTTCAATCACACATTTCCATGAATATCTAATACAAGGGACTAAAAAGGAGAGGCAGAACTTACCAATTAATGTTTTATATTCTTTGCTCAAATCCTTTTTATTTTTTTCTGATTAATTTTTACCTCTAGGTCCTTGCTAAGTTGTAATACTGCTTTGAGTATAAATCATAACCTCAAGAGATATACTACAGTGAACCACTTATAAATATATCGGTAATACCCTGTAAGACTGAGATAGAAGTGTTCATTTCCATGATACAATAGCGTTTATTAAGATGAGTAGTAAAAGTGGCATAAGATGATAGCTCACAGGGATCACTGCCTTGGGATGACTGTAGCATCTGTTCAGAGAGTTTGCATAAAAAACAAAACAAAACAGAGTAAGTGTAGAAATTAAAAAAAAAAAGAGCTGGGCACAGGGGCTCACGCCTGTAATCCCAGCACTTTGGGAAGCAGAGGTGAGAGGATAGCCTGAGCTTACAGGTTTGAGTCCAGCCTGGGCAAAATGGCGAGACCTTGTAGTTCCAGCCACTTGGAAGGCTGAAGTAGAAGGATTGCCTGAGCCCAGCAGGTTGTGGCTGCGGTGGCCATGAGCATGCGATTACACTCCGGCCTGGGTGACAGAGTGAGACTCTGACTCAAATAAATAAATAAATAAATCACCTTCAATGCATTGTGTGGGCTGTAAGAAGTTAAGTATTTGCAAGTTAGCTAAAAAAAAAGCATCATTTTATAGGTGATGTTCAGGAGATGAGCTTAAATGATTCACCCAAGTTCTAATTTCTATAACCACTGGCAAAAACCACTGTTCAATAAGATAACAGAATAGAAGAGCTAAAATATGCTATATATATATATATATATATATATAGCTGTGTATGTCATAGGCTATGCTTAGTGTATATCAAAAGGAGGAAAATATTACCTTGGCTCATGCAAAGCCATTGTGTGACAGAAGTGTTTATGATTTTATACCATACTGAAATTAAACTCATATACAAAATATAAGTTGGACTATACACACACACACACACACACACACACACACACACACACACACACACATATTCATATGCTGCTTAGAACAGGTGTAGTTGAAGAGAATCTACTCTTTCCATGTCAGTATTTTCATTACAGTGCATTTTGAAGGCAGATGATTTAATTAATTAATTGATTCGTAATTATCTTGCAAAGGGTGAACCTATCTCTTAATTTACTCCTTCAGTCTCTGAGGCCAAGAGACGGAATCTTCTAAGTTTTCTGATGTAGCTTCATGGAGCTCAAAACCCATGTGACTTTCTAGGATCCAGTGGTGTCACCACCGTTTTACCTTGGGATCCCCTGGAAGACAAATGTAGCCAGTTTTTGTTGAATTGAAAGCTATTCTTGACTAGTAAAACCTTACCTTGCCAACTGCATCTTTGCCGTTCTCTTATATCCTGTCTATAACTCGGTCAGCCAGTGTAAGAATAATAGGTAATTGACTCCTTGTATTTCCTCAGAAACTTCTCTTGACATTTGATTCTTCAATAAATATTAGCTCTCCTTTGGATTTTAAAATGTAGAATGCTTCAATCTTTCTAAGTTGTAATTTATTCAACAGTTTTGTGGTGCTTTCTACTGGGCTGGGTTAGGTGCTGAGGTTACCCAAATGGTCATTGGTCCCAAGGGGCTGACAGCATAGGGAAAGACATACATGTGTATGGTATGGCTCAAGGGGTGTTAAAAGGGATGAACGAAGTACTCAGAAAACACTGGGCAGTTGGGAAGAACATCAAAGAAATGCTCACGTGTACTGTCTTCAAGGATGAAGAAGGGCATTCTAGGTGAAGATGGTTTGGGATGAGGCAGAGTGTGTGGATAAGAGTATTCTCTAGAGAAAATGTGAAAGACTGAGATATACTCAGAGGTTTGAGGGTAAGTTCAATGTGGCTGATGGGTAGACTTGGTCCGTATGTCAGACAGACAGAGGGACTTATTGGGTACATGAATCAGAATCCTCACTTGGTCTGTACGTCAGACAGACAGAGGGGCTTATTGAGTACATGGAATCAGAAGAAAGAGCTGGAATCCACAACATTGAGAGGGTGTTTCTTAAGCCCCTTAGTCATAAAATGAAGAGGCGGGGGGGGGCAGGTAGGCTAGAAAAGTTCTGGGATGCGGATGCTGCCTATTGAAAGTGGACTGGATAAAGAAATGTGGTACATTTTTACACGATGGAAGATTATGCAGCCATAAGAAAGAAAAATTATGAACTTCTTAGCAACCTGAATGGAATTCGAGTCTACAATACTCAGTGATTTATCACAGAAACAAAAATTCGAGTACCACATGTACTCACTCACAAGCATACCCTGAGAATTTATCATAATACTATAAGAAAGGGATTGGCAGTAGTGTGGCACTGCTGGGGGGCTGCACATAATAACAATAAGGGTACCCACACTTTACCTGTACAATGACAGGTAAAGTGCCTAACCCTGAATTGTACCCCACATTTTAATTTTTTAATTTAATTTTATTTTTAGTTGGAATCTCACTCTGTCGCCCAGGCTGGAGTGCTGTGGCATGCATGCTCATGGCCACACCAGCGTCGACCTGTTGGGTTCCAGCAATCCTTCCGCCTCAGCCTTCCAAGTAGCCATAACTACAGGCACATGCTACCACGTCCAGCTAATTTTTGATTTATTGTAGAGACGAGGTCTCGCCAAGTTGCCCTGACTGGTCTCAAACCCGCAGACTCAGGCAATCCATTCGCCTGGGCCTCCCAAAGTGCTGGGATTATAGGCTGAGCCACTGAGCCTGGCCAACCCTACGTTTTTAAAATAAAAAAAGAATTGTAAAAACAAACAAACAAATACAAAGAGTAATAATAATTAAATAAAAATTTCTGTTATGTCCAGCTGGCATGTTTGGGTGGAATACATTGGCCAATGGCCTCCAAAGTGGAGTAAGTACACTTTTATGATTGTGTGAAATGATACACCGGAATATGGGAAGATCTGTATGAAAATATGAGAAAGTATTTAGGCTTTACTAATAAATAACATATAGATTGACATTGGCATCCTCGCTTGGTCTGTATGTCAGACGGATAGAGGAACTTATTGGGTACATAGAATCAGAAGGAAAAGCTGGGAACCACGACATTGAGAGGGTGTTTCTTAAGTCCCTTACTCATTCATAAGGCAAATTATAATTTATGAGCAGTTTGTATGGACTTGAGGAAGTGGATTTATCTATCATATTATCTCATTTGACTCTCCTAAGCCCCACAAAATGAGCTGAATATAGCAATAGTACAAGCATTAGTGAATTTTAACAAAAGTCCTTGCAAAACTGGTAGATGATATTGAAAAATGGGAATTGTAATTTCATAAGCTCATCCAGTGATATGCTTCCTCTGTTTGCACATGTGATTCTCCATGAGGTGTATTCTGCAGCTCTGATGGTTATCAAACTAAACATCAAAATAAACTGTGCTTAGGTGTGTAAGTTGCCTTATCACAATAAAAATTTCCCCAAATTATGAAGCATATTCAACCACATTTCTCTCCCTAAACAACACTTTAGTAGCAAAATATTGTTATCTACCATTAATATATAATACAAAATGGAACTTATTTCATCTTTATCTCACCCTTTAAATTTTCAATTTTTATTTTTTTCTTAATGTGTACATGAAATAAATACAGTATTTGTATATCTATGTTATTTCCAAATGGATTTGTGTATGTGAGATAAATGTTTTACTTGCAGGAGTGTGTAAGCAGAAAGAAAACCAAAAACGATATTGGAGAAGAGACATCCATAATCTGGTTTGTTTTTAGAAAGATGACTTCAGCCACAGTGTGAAATGGAGAGACCAGAATCTACAAGATCAGCCAGAGGGCAAGTATCATAATCCCAGATGAAAACTGGTGAGGACCTGGCTTAAAATGGTGATAACGAGGGTAGAGAGATGTGGTCTTCAGTAGGGTGTGTGTGTGTGTGTGTGTGTGTGTGTGTGTGTGTGTGTGTGTGTGTGTGTGTATGAAAGAGAGAGAGATGTTATTTCCAGGTTTATAGCTTGTCACTCTATGTGGATGGTGGAACCGTTACTAGAGATGAAATGGGATATCAAGCAAGATACAGAGTTCAGCTTAGGACATGTCAAGTCAGAGGGGCCCAAGGGATTTTGGGAAGATGTCTAGTGAGTGGTTTAAATAAAAATTTAAAGCTCAGGACAGATTTTATGGTAGCTTTAATTTCTTGATCTGACTCCCTTTCTACAACAGCTGGCATTAAAAATATCACTTCCTTTAAAGACAAATTAACAGTTTAACATTTATAATTATTTATAGTGAAATGAAAATGATTAAAATCAACTACTACCTTGCATAATGGTAATGGCAATGCATCATTACTAAACAGATAATCCTAGAATTGTAAGTGAATATTTAGGCTAGTTTTGTACCTACTTGACTTCTTTAAAGGCATATTGTCTTTTGCTGATTTCCATGTTTACTGTTTGTTGTTCCTCAAGGGATCTTTGGACTGCAGTTCCTTGTAAGATAGTCTCTCTCTCTCTCATATCACCTAAACTCTTGTTGTGCAAACCACCCACTTATTTTGTTTTATTATACTAGCGAAATTGTGAATGTTTTCTGATTCTGCTATATACATGTTCTTCTTCAGGAACAATGAGCACTGTAAAAACCATGGCATGATTCCATTTTAACCCTCCATCTTCTCCATGTTGTTTATTGGACAACCTGTCAAAGCATGTTCTTGCTAAATTATGATGATGCCTTTTATGCCATGCCATTTCTCCCAATTCCTTAGTGTCATATTGTGATATAACAAGAAATATGTATTTGGTCTTTAACCTTGGCTCCTGACACAGAGCTTTTAATCTCTTTGAATTTCCTGGGTGATAGGAGTGTCTTTGTTCTAATGAGGTGATTCTTGGTGGACTCCTGGATGGGAGCTGATCACCAGAAAGACCAAACCATGATTAGAAACTTGGAACTTTCAGCTCCACCCTCATCCTCTGGGAAAGAGTGAGGGGCCGGAGACTGAGTTAATAATCGATCATGCGTACATGATGAATACTCCACAAAAATCCCTGAACTATGGGGTCCAGAGAGCACTGGGTTGCAATATACGGAGGTGCTGGGAGGGTGGTTCACTCAGAGAGGGCATGGGAGCTCCATGCACCCTTCCATATGCCTTGTGCTGTGCGTCACTTCCACTTGGCTGCCATCTGTGTCCTTTGTCATATTTCTTAATAAACTGATAAATGTAAGTAAACTGCTTCCCTGAGTTCTGTGAGCCACTCTAGCAAATTAATCATTTGAACCCAAGGAGAGGGTTATAAGAACCCTCAATTTATAGGTTGTTCAGAAATTGTGGCTGCCTAGATTTATAAATGGCATCTGAAGTGCGGGGTAGTCTCAGGGGACTGAGCCCTTAACCTGTTGGATCTGATGCTATATCTGGGTAGACTGTCCGAATTGAGTTAAATTGTAGGACATCTGGTTGACATCCCCTGGAAAACTGTTTAGTGTTGGAAAACCCCCTGCCCCCACCACACACATTTTGGTGACACAAGTGTGAGTGTGTTGACTGTGTAAGAAAAGAAGTGTTTGTTTTTCTTTTACCTTTTTTAATACTTATTAAACATTTGTAATTTACTAGTATGATTTTAAGACTTTATACAATTCTATTTTCTAACCATTTACCTCATAAATATGCTTTGTAATTAAATACTGT
Organism: Cephalopachus bancanus; assembly: GCA_027257055.1. Taxonomy (NCBI): domain Eukaryota; kingdom Metazoa; phylum Chordata; class Mammalia; order Primates; family Tarsiidae; genus Cephalopachus; species Cephalopachus bancanus. Next base: position 1,418,274 of record JAPVLO010000242.1, on the reverse strand, counting down.
GATGCCAAATAGATATTTAAATTTTAAAATTTCTTGTGGTTTTGTGGCATTTTAGTACTTAATGTTTTAAGCACTTATGCTGTTTTCCTTGTTAAATTGGAATTTCTTTTAGCACAGGGATGTCTCTCTGTTCTTAAGAACAAGAATTTTTGACCTTTTTGTTTGCTGTTCTATCATCCACAGCAAGGAACTGTGCCTGGGACATGGCAGATGCTAAATAAATACTTCTGATTAAACACATAAATAAATAAAAGAATAAAATAGGTTCATAAATATGTCTTGATTCAGATTATTTTCCTTCCTATGTTTGTAAAATCCAAATCTTCTTTACCACGTTGTATTATTTCTCTGTAAATTAGCAACTCCATTGATTTTTTTAAACTCAGTTTGTGTATCATGTTCACTCTTTGGGTGACAGTGAAGAGAAGCAGAACCCTCACTCTGATGCACTACACCCATGTGACAAACGTGCTCATGTACTCCCTGAATTTAAAATAAAAAAATTTTAAAAACTCAAAAAAACTCAGTCTAATGTAAATTTATTGTGAGATGATAACTTTCATACCTACACATTTTCATCTTCCAGCATGTAGGAAAAAAATCCTTTTAAACTTTTAGCTAACAGACATACTGAAGACAACAAACATCTTATGTGAATCTCAAACAATAGATTCAAAGATTAAGGTCAGTCTCAAAAATAAAGCCCAGCATTCATAAGAAATAATTTTCTTTAGAATATGGCAAATAAAATTATGAGATATGAGATACAGAATAGGAAGTACAGTATATAAACGTAATGGAACAAGAGACCTTACAATCAATTTCTTAAAGATAGTGACTATACCAGTGATGTGCTAATTATATACTACATTTTAAGACATTGCTAAGATATTTAGCCACATTTGCAAATTAATTCTTGCTATTACTGTCACCATTTCACAAAATGTTTTTTCCTCACCTAAATTCTGAGACTAGAAATTGGAAAACATGCCACTTAACTGTTTCAGAGAAATCTAGCTTCTGTGAGCTGTGGGTTGGCTCTGGGGACTTCATCAGGACCTCTGTAAGTGAGGATAATGGATAGAGAATATAATCTGCAGTGGTGGGAGAGTTGGGCTCTGAAACTCCCAAGTCGATTGTGCTTTGGAGAGACACTCATGTGGTTTGCCATGCTACCATGTGTTTCTTTGTTCTCCAAGAACATTCATTCTGTTCACCATTCATGAGTGCACATTTTAGCTTTGTCTCATAATTGGAAGTGCAAATGAGTAAATATAGCGTGCAAAATATGTTCCTATTGAGATTCTATACAGGTCTACTCATAGCTCCTTCCCTTCCTTTTATTTTCTTTGTTGATTTTCTTTCTTACAAGATTAAACAAATTTTGGATAAGTCACAAACATTACCATGTTGAAAACAAATGAATGCTTATAATAGTGGAACAAGGGTCAGAAATCCTTATCACTGTCACAGAGACCTTTATGACGGGTACAAATCCTTGTGATTATCACTAGAATAGCGATATTTTTTGATGCCAGGTTAGGCTCACTCTGGGTAAAGGCCAAGTTGGCAAATGCTCTTTATTCATAATGAGCTCTAGCTTGCATGAAGGGGAACCAAGTGTGACACTTTTGATCCTGACCTCTAGAGACCTCAGATTCCAGAGACAGTTCTTAGCTGACTTTTCAGATCAGGAGAGAGTGCTATGTATTTAAAGAATAAAAAGAAATCATCAAAAATTCCTGAAATGGACAACTAGTTAAACAGATTATAGTTCAGTTATGTGATTGATTATTTGGTAGCTGCTGAAGAAAATCACATTCAAGATATTTAGGGGTATGGAAAAATTGCCACTTTAGTACATTAAGGGACAAAAACAAGATTCCAGGGTTTGAATCTGGTATATGCAGTATGATGTCATTTGAGTAAAATAAGTTCCCATATGTTCTATACACCGAAAAGTAAGTAAAGTTGAAGAAAATATTTAAAAATAGTGATATTACTGGATTACAGGGAATGTCTCTTTTATACTTTTCAGTTTTTAATAAATTCTTTTGTTGGCTTTTGTGTGTGTGTATATATATATATATATATATACACATATAACACACACATATATATATATATTCATGAATAGATGCGCATATATACAGAGAGAGAGACTGATTTATTTCTTTAAAAAATTTACATCATGTCCTTCGCAGCAGCATGGATGGAGATGGAGATCATAAGCGTAAGTGAACTGACTCAGAAACAGGAAACCAAACACTGCATGTTCTCACTCATATGTGGGAGCTAAACAGTCACAAAGATGGAAATAATAGACACTGGGGACACAAATAAGGGGAAGGTGGAGAAGGGGTTAAGGTTCAGAAATTACCTATTGGGTATTCTGCTCACTGTCTGGGGAATGAGCCACCTGAGACCCAATAGTACATAATATGTCCATGCAACGGACATGCGTATGTATCCCCTGAATCTAAAATAAAAATGGAAAAAAGTAAAAAAAATAGTTTCCGTGATTATGGATATTGGCAAATTTGACGTTGGTAGGGAAAACCAGCAGGCTTGAGACATAAGAGCTGAGGTTGCGGTCTTGAGCCCGAATCCTGCAGGTAAGCAGGCTGGAAACTCAGGCAGCAATCTGGAGAATTCCTTCTTCATCAGGAAACCTCAGTCATTTCTCTCAAGGTGTTTAACTCCTCAGATGAGTCCCACTCACATACCGGAAGGTAACCTGCTCTACTCAAAGCCTACTGATCTCAGTGTTAATCACATCTAAAAGCAATGCCTTACAAGATGCCCTTACAAGAACATCTAGACTAGCATTTGGCCTGTGGTGCTCAGGCCAAACACCTGGTGGCCATCACCTAGCCAAGCTGACATGTGAAATTAACCATTGCAGCTTTCAAACATTCGTTTTTCTTTTCTAGCATTAGGAGAATTTTGGATATTACTACTGTCCCTGTGTGGTCCATGTGTTTTTCATGTACATTTTTCTTTTTCACTTTCTCAGCAACAGTTACAATCTGATCAGGTGAGGTGAGATGGCTTATACTACTTAGCAGGGCAGGTGAATTATTTTAGAATTCTTGCTCGGGATGCTAGGATAGAAGTTCTGTCTCCATAGCAGTGTGGAGTACAGGTGGAAACTTGGAGCAGATACTATGAACGAAGCTTTTCTCAGGAAGGCTGACACTATGGAAGGCAGAGCAGAAACAAAGAAAGTGGAAAGAAAGTGCTCTTATGAGAGCCTGCAGTCCCCGAATTAAACCAATCCCAACCTCTGTCCTTTCTCTGAATTTTGTTATGCAAACTTTTTCATATAGAATCTAGCTTTTTCCATTATTTGCAACTATGTTTCTGCTAAACACAGTATTTTTCCAGGTTTTCAACCAACACAGATTACTTTTATAATAACAAAGTAAATATCATATTTATTTATTCCAAGAAAGCTTTTTATCATTTTGTGATGCCTGAAATTGGCATGTACCATACAATCCATGGCATGCCATAGTTTAATAAACTTTCTTTTGTAGTGTACATTAAAAATTAATGCTGTGAAGCACAGAAAGACAAATATTGCATGTTCTCACTCATATATGAAACAAAAAGAAGCGGAACTTATGAAGATAGAGAGTAGTTTGGTGGTTATTAGAGGCTAAGAAGAGTGGGGGGAGGGAAGGGGAATGAAGAGAGTTTGAATCATGAGTGCAAATGTACAGTCTGATAGAAGAAATGAAACCTGTATTTGGTAGATCAGTAGGGTGACTACAGCTTACAATAATCTAATTAAAGAAATAGCTAGAAGAGAATAATTTGAATGTTTCTATCATAAAGAAAAAACAAATATTTAAGATGATGGATATCCCAGTTACACTGATTTGATCTTTACAAATTATATGAACGTATTAATTATCACATATCCCCCCAAAATATGTACATCTATTATATATAAATAAAAACACAAAATTAATAAAAATGTATATTATATTCATTCCAGAATGTTTTATACTTGATGAAAAATAGCGATATTTTAGAATTAACCAAAGTTATTTACTAGAAAGATGAAATACTAATACCCAGAATATTTGTAAGAATATGGCAGATACTTCTGGGACTATATGGCAACTTCATAACCCTACATTTCTGGAATAATTCAAGAAGAAATCAATAACTTAGAACTTGCCTTGGCTATACTGTTAAGACTGATATAAACTAGACTGATACAGAACACTTTACTGCCCATATTAACAACGGCAGCAAATCTTTTCAAGGAATCTGTACATCACTACTTGAAATAGTCTAGCAGTAGATGATTTTTTAATGTCTATTTTTTAGAGGGAACCTTATGATTTTTATGTTGCTTTTAGTTTCAAATGGCTTCAAAGTCAACTTTCCTAGTCATGCTATTTCAAGCTCTTGCATACATGTGTTAGATAATAGTGGTAATAAGATCATACCTTGCATGTATATACATTGTATTTTAGAAACTTTTCAAGTGTATTTTGACATCTATTGTACAGTTTGTTTCTGTGATCTTTCTGTGAGTTAGGCAGGGTGTTATGATCCCTTTGCTAGTCCAGAGGCTTGTTTGCTGTCACAGAGTGGCTGGTGGTAGAGGTGGGACTTCCAGTGGACTGGAAAGAAAGGACTGATAAATGAAGTTTTATTGCACGAAGTTATGATCTGTGTTATTAGCAAAGATAGGATACAATTTAAGAGTTTTTGAGTTTCAAGGTTGTTGTCTTTGATTCATGACTGAATTTCTATGTACACACACACACACACACACTCCTGCCACTAGAGAGTCATTGGCAAACTGAGGCCATTGTGATTCATTTTTAAAAGGCCCTATTTATTTTGTGCTAACTCACACTATGCTGTAAATAATTCATCAATGAACTATCTCAGGAACTAAAATCTTAAGTGCTATTATAATTTATTGGGTTAATTTGAATTTTTAAATGGTTTGGAATGTGTTTCTCTGACCAGAATTGACTAATTGTATCTATGATGTTCTTTTATATTATGATGAAAATTTATATGAACAATAACAATGTACAAAAATTACTTCTACAATTTTATGAGTAATGTTATTGCTGTGATAGAATCTATTAGCATTCATGACAACATTTATTAGTGGCAAATAAAATCAACCATATTCTATTCTCTGGTCCTTAAGTGATATAGAAGTTTATGTTAATGCATATTTCATTTTGAAATGTTTGATCTTAATGTGTTAATTTGGGCAAAGTGTCAACCACAAATCCTTTTCTTATTTTTATTTAGTTTGATAATGGCACCTAAGAACCTAAATGTTCATTTATTAGTTAATTCATTCAAGAAACACATTAAATAGTGCTCCCTCATTTTTTTATTCCATTACCTGTTGAATTTTCTTCAGAGTATTTGTATGTATTCAAAATTATTGTTTATTTAATTATTGTTTTCTTTTTTCTCTGCTAAAAGGTAAATTTATGAAAGCAGAGAGATAGAGAAAATGTCTATCTTGGTTACAACTGTATTACTGATGCTTAGATCAGTGCCTGGTATAGAGAATGAGCTTGACTTATATTTTATGAGATAGTGAAGAGGTTGAAAATGAAAACCATTGAGAAGAACTGGTAATTCAGGTACCTGTGGGCTGCTGGATTGGCTTTTTTTTAAGATACAAAGTCCATAGTGGTTATAAACATAGGCTCATTGCATCCCAACCTTAAAACATGTGAGTCTTTTGGTAGTCACTGAGAGAAGATATAATATAAGAGAAGATAATATAAGATATAATATGAGAGAAGATCAAATATAAGAGAGAGACCTCTTGATATCCTGGTGTCCTAATTGAGCCTGAACTTCTTGACATCCCTGGAAGTACCAGAAATGTGAATGAACATCTTGGGTGTTCTAATCCAGCAGAGCCCTCAGAAGGGTGCACTCCACCCACCCAGTCAATATCTTGTGTTCATGTGTAGTAGAACCATCCAATTGAACCCAGTCAATCTACAGAATAGTGGGAGGTTCTAAGATGGTTGCTGATTTAGGACACTGTGTTTTGCATCAATAAAATGCATTGGTAGGTAATTAAAATACTGTTTTTTTGGACTTTTTTCTTTTGGAAGAAGTTTTTAAAAGGAGGAAAGGATCTTGGAATGCCAGCAAGTACAGAATGCTAGAAGGAGGTAAATCAGTTAATACTTTACAATATGTTCCTGCCTCAGATCTTTCTTTTTAATTTATCTGTATATTTATCCACCCATCCTATCTACACTTGCATGGGAAAGAGGACATTAAGAAAGAAACATTTTTCTTTAAAAAAATTTTATAGTAACATTAAAAATATTAACTCAGAATTGGAATTTCATAATATGAATAATTTGTTTATTTTTTGCACTCAGTGATTCACATCTTTCTCTTTATATTTTCCTAAACCATATTAGGCAGAAATTACAGACAATGGACAGAAACAATAATAGTGAATTAGAAGATGGTTAGCAGTTAGAATGAATTTACAGACAATGAACAGAACTTACCTTGGGATGTTTGAGGTATAGAGAATGTCATTAGCATGGCTCAGAGTTGTAACTGGAGATTAGACAGTTGCAGAATCCACTTGGAGGTCATCTTTCTGAGGTCATATTTTTGAGAGTTGTGGTCCTGATGGGAACAATATGAAAATAATTCCAAAAAGAATCAGACAGTAAATAGATTAGCTGCCAATTCAGACAAGATAGTGAAGGGGTTGAAAATGAAAACCATTGAGAAGAACTGGAAATTCAGGTACCTGTGGGCTGCTGGATCAACCTCTCTTAAGATACAAAGTCCACAGTGGTTATAAACACAGGCTCATTGTATCCCAACCTTAAAACATGTGATTCTTTTGGTAATCACTGAGAGAAGATTTTGTTCGTAGAAAGGACTATTGGTAGTTGCTTTGATCTTTTAAAGTTAATATTTGATTTATTAAAGTTGCAAATCTAAACTTTAGCTTTTCTTCAGGCTTTAAATTTAAACTTATTAATCTAAATGTTCTGTTTATAAATCTAGTATATTTTAAAAATTAATTTTAAGGAGCATATATAAATTTAATATGTCATATTTTTAAAGTAATTAAATTATCAGAACAAACACCTTCTCAAGCTTTTAGACTATTATTAAAATCTCTTAAAGTGTGTCTATAAATATGAAAGATCTACAAATATTATTCTAAATGTAGTGATACTGCTTATAAACCCATAATTCTTTTATATATTTCCATTAAAAATCACAAGTCTGAACGAATCACCTAATTGCATGTCTAAAATTGTAGCATAAAATTCATCTAACAGATTCTTTATTCTCTTAATTATTATACTCTAAATATCAATTATGCATATGTTTTTCTAACATTTAACACAAAAATACTGTATGTTTGGACTTGCTTTCATCTCTCACCTCTAATCTAAATTTTCCCTGGGGAAAAAAAAGCAAAGGCAAAAATTTCTACCCAGTAAATTGGGGTGACTCCACTAAGACCATCTCAGATGGACAAGTTGAATATCTGCTGGGAATGTCATTTGGGTCATAGGGTACTTATGGTCCTGAAACTCCGTCAAGGACCTGGTGCAACATGTGCTCTTTATAGTGGCTTTAATAGGCCCTTCACCATTGAAAAAAATAATAGTCTCACATTCCACCCAAGTCCCTAAGATTCAGTTTATATGGAATCCAATTCTTCCTCCTCCTAATTGCTTACTAGTTAACAGAATTCAACTAATTTCTTCATCCATTGATTCTATCCTGGATTTGTTTCATATTTTTCTTATTTGATAGGGCCCAAACTCTTATAAATATTTAAATGATCTTTAATTGGATTTCACATATTCCTCATGGCTTTTCCTGGTTCTTTAGCTGCAACACTGAAGTCCTATTACTGATGAAAAAGACCATTAGGTTGCCCCCTGAAGCAAACCCTGAGTCAAAAACGAGAGTTTAAATATTATGTAAAATGAAGACCAGGACAGAAAAGGAAACCAGCCAATCAGAGTTGTATTTTCAAGCCAGTTATCACTGTGGGGAACTGGAGTTTAATACCGATGTGGAAACTCTGTGAGCCATTGTAGAAACATATTTCATAGTCATCTCATCTCATGAATGAGGGAGCCAGGTATTTATATACCAATTTCCATCAGTCAAGATGAAAGCTGCTCCTGGAGGTCTTAAATTCCCAGCACTCAGCCTACTGCACAGAAAGGCAAAATGGCTTCCATGGTCAGAGAGCCCCCTGGGTCGAAGGAATATAGGTGCTGAGTTGGTAGGAGCGCAAACCTCCCTGTCAATCTCTTCATTAAGAGCTACAATTGCACTTAATGATAAACCAATTCCATAGTTCTTAATGACCATCACCTCCATGTCTCTCAAATCCTGGAGATACTGCATTATCCAATATATCCTCTTTCACCTGTATCATGGCCCACTTGATCATAAGTCAGAGGGTTTTTTTCTTCTTTTATTTTATTTTAAAGATGTGGGGTACAATTCAGGATTAGGTATACAAATGTTGATTATGCAGGTACCCTTGTTGATGAGGTGTGCCCCTCCCTCCCCTAGCAGCTTCCCTCAACTGTCAATGCCACCCTCTTCCCCTGGCAGTTTCCCACTACTGCCAATTCCTTTCTTAGAGTATTATGATAATTGTTCAAGGTCCGCTTTTGAGTGAGAACATATGGTACTCTTTTCTTTGTTTCTGTGATAGAACATTTAATCCATTTGTGCACTGTCCTTTTCTTTCTTTCTTTCTTTCTTTCTTTCTTTCTTTCTTTCTTTCTTTCTTTCTTTCTTTCTTTCTTTCTTTCTTTCTTTCTTTCTAATTGGAGTCTCACTCCATGGCCCAGGCTAGCGTGCAGTGGCATGCTCACAGCCACCCCAGCATCAACCTGCTGAGCTCTGGTAATCCTTCCATCTCAGTCTTCCAAGTAGCTGGAACTACTGGCATGCATTACCATGCCCAGCTAATTTTTGATGTATTGTAGAGACAAGGTCTCGCCAAGTTGCCTGGGCTGGTCTCGAACCCATGGGCTTAGGTAATCCACTTGCCTCAGCCTCCCAAAGTGCTGGAATTACAGGCTGAGCCACCTAGCCTGGACCACTGTCATTTTCTTCATGACATTTTCCCCATAAACTTGCAATAACATTTCCCTAATTTCACTTCCACTCTTGCAAAGTTTAACAAGAAATTTAATATTTGTTTGTTGCTTTAATTCAAACTCTGACATTCTCATGATGTCAGCTCTGATGGCCATTCCAGAAAAAGAGTTCCCAAATTGTTTTGACCAGTGGACTAGGCACTGGCTTTGGTGCACAGCTTCCCAAGGGGCGTACTTTGAAGGTGACTATAGTCAGCAATGAGGGATGTAGCACTTTTTCTAGGATGAGTTCACAAACTTAGGTGTCAGACCTTGTACAACATATGTCTTAGTGTCCCCTGTCCCCCAGGGTTAAGGGACCTGGGGTATTAATCTAGTAACTCCCTTCTACACTGGTGGAGGACTCCTGGTGAAGGATGCTGATTCCCTGGCACTTTTGACCTGCTAGAAAAAATCTACAAAAAATCCTCAAGGAAGAAAACGCAGGTGTTGGGAATTGGAATTTTGGTCCACATACACAGAAGTGGCAAGGGTGAGAGGATTATTAATGGGGTCCTCATAGCCTTCCTTATACCATTATTCTTAAGGGTTTTTCTCTAATTTGATGTAGTAGCATCGGTGAAATGAGAATATTTAAAATTTTATTTTACAGATTTTATAACAAATAAAAATTGCCAAGGACTTTTAAACAACTATGAAGCATGCTGGATACTAAGTGTGAATTTGCTGGGAGAGACAGATTTGCTAAACTGTGCTATTTAAGTTAACTTATTTATTTTTACTTCTGCTAATAAGACTCCGAGATGTAGCAGTGAAGGAATAGAATAAACATGTTTCTCAGATCACTAGAGGAAGAAAAGAATATGAGTCATGCATATATAGACAGGGATTTGTTTAGAGAGGAATTAGCACTGCTGGGCATTAATGTACCTGTTTTAGAACAAGTAAATGCATTAGTATTGGGGCCTGGGATTCTTCTAGTACCATGAGACAGTAATAATAAAAATATAAAATTTTTGTTTTAATATTTACCATGATTAAATTAAGAGGTTCTTTTTGAAGGCACATATTTGATAGAGATTTGAGGACTTTTTTTTTAGTCAACAATACCTAAACTAAGACTAGTCTTGCGTTAAATGTGATAACCAATTGAAATTTCTGGTTTTTAAAAATTTTGTAAACACCAAAGTCCATAGTGAGAAATATACTATCAATTGTCAGCTAACTTCTTAAAATAAAATATTGCATCTGAGCTGTTTTCCAATAAGACATATTTTCTGAAGATATATTAAGAAGGCACAATTATGATAAGGTGTTCTTACTAAACAATACTGATAACAATATAAATAATACGACAGTGTGGTGATTCCTAAAAGATCTAAAAATCGACCTTCCATATGACCCTGCCATCCCCCTACTGGGAATATACCCAGAAGAACTCAAATCACTGTATAAAAAAGATACCTGCACACATATGTTTATTGCAGCATTGTTCACAGTAGCAAGAACATGGAACCAACCGTGCTGCACATCAAAAGAAGACTGGATGCAAAATATGGTACGTATGCATGATGGAATGTTATGCAGCCATAAGGAAGAACAAAATCATGAACTTCACAGTAACCTGGATGGACTTAAAGTCTATAATACTGACTGATGTTTCACAGAAATGAAGAACTGAGTATCACATATTCTCACTCATTAGTGGACCTTGAATAATTATTATAATTCTATAAGAGAATAATTGGCAGTATTTGGAAACTGCCGGGAGGAGGGCGGGGAAGTGGGGTTGGCAGTACTGGGAATCTGCCTGGGGAAGGGGCGGCACACCTCATTAACAAGGGTACCTGCATAATGAATATTTGTATACCTAACCCTGAATTGCACCCCACATCTTTAAAATAAAAAAAAATTGAAAGAAAAAAACAATATAAATAATGTGTGTGTGTTGAAAAGCAGGATCAGTTCTTACAATTTTCCAAAATCATGTGGCAATTTTTGCTATCACACATAAAGCACTTGTATTTTCCAGGCACTGAAATCTATACTGTCATTCTGCATCTATCATGTTCAAAGTGTTCTGCTAAGTACTACAGAAAATATAAAGTCAAGTTCCACAGTTGCTGCCTATATGTTGTTTATGGGCCAGTACAAGGGAAAACCCCCAACTCAGCTATTCGTTATACAGTGTGGACTCTGAACCTTTATAAGTGAGCTAGTGAACTAGTGACTCCACCATAAAAATGGGATGCTGAACAAAGCTTCAGTGGCTACTGAAGGAAATGATTGTTTATGGTGAGAAAAGTGAGTAGGAACCCAACTCAGTTTCTGAGTGGTCCTTTATAACATAGAGGTTACTCGATAGATATATCCCAAATGGAAACTTCATAAGTAGGTGTATGAGTTCATTTTGATTGCTACAAAGGAATACCTGAGGCTGGGTAGTATATCAAGAAAAGAGGCTTATTTGGCTCACTGTTTGGCATGGTGCTGGCATCTGTCTGGCTTCTGGTGAGGCCTCAGGAAGCTTTCACTTGTAGTGGAAAACAAGGGGAGCCAGCAAGGGAGCAGTTGTGTCACATGATAGAGTGGAAGCAAGAGAGCAAGACAGAGGTGCCAGGCCTTTTTTTTTTTTTTTAAACAACTATCATAGAGTGAGCACTTGCTCATTATCATGAGAACAGCACCAAGCCATTCATGAGGGGTCTATTCTTATGATCCAATCACCCCTTAGACCTAATCCTGGGAATCATGTTTCAACATGAAATCTGGAAGGGATAGCTATCCAAACGATATCAGTAGGCAATGTTTTTCATTTGGAAAGAAGGTAGGTTACTCTTCTTAGTATCTGTAAGTGGCTGCAGATGTGAATGAAGTGTGTGGAGGTACCCATGAATACTCAGTAGCACCGGGTATAGTTTGGCAAATATCAACTCTATGAAATGAGTTGAGTCTGTGCTAGATCCTTGTTCTGCATGAAGCCAATTTATTTGAACCATTAGCTGTGATGACAGTTGATTGTCCTGGCCCAGTTGCATGGTGGTAGGTGAACAGATTTGCTTAATTATCTACTTTCTCAGATCAATCAAATCACTAAGCAGAGAGTAGTCCCGTCCAGTTCTCTGTGTAATGATACTAAGCAGGTGTGCAGTGTGCCCAGAGGAAGTTCTCTGCACTGTAACCACAGCCCCCCAAACCCTCTCCTGAACAGAACCAGGTGTGAGGTTCATCCTTCTTGTTGTCTCACGTAGAAATGCTTAGAAAGCAGAGAGCAAATGTCATGTCTAACATGCTTTCAAAATAACAATAAACAAAGCTAAACCTGATTCTAAAGAAAAGCTAATATTTTTTCAGTTACCTCTTTTTAAAGGCAAAACCAAAACCAAAACAAAGGTCAGGATCTATTTTTGTGCCTTGACTATCTGTCAGATGAAAATAGACCAATTAGTTAGCACATTCAGGATAGGAGAGACCCAAACTATTAATTGAATATAATCTGTTATTCAGATTAGAATACACTGATTAGAATGATAAATAGTACCAATATGGTTTAATTTTCACTCGGAGTCAAAACCTGGGCCCAACTTATATCTTCACATCAGCCAATATAGGATTACGGGATTGTGATGGGTAGCCACCAGATATTCTTATACTGTACTTTGTACTGTGCTGACATCACTGACGTACATTTGCCTCAAGCTTGTGCACACTGATATAAGCAGATGTCTTGTGATTCACCATTGCTGGCAAGTGCAAGGATCTGGCCACAGCAGGACGTTAGAATATCTGGTCCACCTTGACAGGTGGTGGGAGCGAGGGACCCCCAGCTATGTTCTATAGGAAGGGAGTCTAGCAGTGACCATGGGAACAGGAAATAGAGTTATCCTACACCCAAAGAAAGGCCATGACCAACTAGGACTACAATGACAATAGTCCAGAGGGAAGGAATATCTGATTAGATAGGACACAGAGGGTTGAAACTCAGATCTGGAAGTAAAGAGATAAAATGGCGAGAGAGTTCAGATGCAAATCTTAGCCATTCCAAGGGGCTTGCTTGAAACAAAGTAGAGGTGAATACCCTCGGAAGATGGGGTGGGAAGTAACTCCCCAGTCAGTCGTTGAGGAACAGAAAACAGCTAGCAGCTGTGGACACAGTAACAAAGGCAAGTTTGATGGACTAAACACTGGAATCAGAACCAAGAAAACTTTCTTCCAATTTTGGATGGAAGCATAGGAGAAGAAGATCTAGAGAGGATGGTATGGTAGGTGGTCTGATCACCTTACAAATATATTTGGAATGAGAACAGACAAGGGAATTTTCCTCTCTTGTGAGGAATAGTAGCAGCAATTTCCAACCCAGCTACTATACAATTATTAATTCCTTCATGCAACACACATTTATTGAGTGACTATTATACACATATACCATCACTGGTCCTGGGACCACAAGCACATTCTTCTAAGAAATATATGCAACTAATTATAGCAATGTGTCAATGGAGAAGAAAGTGAAACCTGTTCAACATGGACCAGAGACTGATGAGAAAAAGTTTCTCAGAAATGGTAGCATGATATAGGCAGAGGAAACAAAAACAGGCACAGTGAAGAGAGATGGTTTGGTTTACTGTGGGGAAATGCTAGCAGTTAGCGTTGTTGGTCAGATGGTGAATCTCAAGCAGGGTGAAACACGTCTAGAGTGGGAAGCTTCATGTTCTTGCTGTTTCAGGGAGGAGAGTGGGGCTGTATTTGCTATTAACTTATTCCTTATAATGAACTCTAGGACAATAATCATACCCAACCTTAACTTACTTATTATGCGCCATGCACTGTGCCAAGCATTTTATGTCTTAACTCATTTCACTTTCGCAACAATCCTATGAAGTAGGTACCAATATTATCTATAGTATAGATAAGAAAGTTGAAGCTTATAACCAAAGTTTGAACATAGGTGAGGGAAGGGCTAGGACTCGAACACAGTCCTGTCTGCCTAGAAAGCTCATGCCCTTGACCATCACCATGACTGTGCATGAGAGCCACCTGGCAGCGGGCAGTTTGGGAGAAGCATCTCATTTTGGCCTGGAGACTTCATATCGGAGGCTGGGAATGTGAACAGTAGTGTATATTCTGTCAGGACACCATATCATCAGGACACCATATCATCAGTCCTGCCTCATTTTCTGTCTTGCAGACTTGGACCATCTACATTGAGAACTTTCCCAGGACATAGATTATACAAGTAGATTCTATTTTAAACACTCCACTTGTGCATAAAGTTGTATATAGCAGTGGGTCTCAAAGTGTGTAGCAAGAAGACCCCTGAGACTCTTTCAGGGGGTCTATGAGGTGAAAACTATCTTCAAATAATACTAAGGCATTATTTACCTTTATCAGTGTGTAGATATTTGAGTGCTGATGTTGTTAAGAAAAATAAAACACACTTGCAGTTAAAAAAAAAAGTCAGTTTCACTTGAGAATGTCCTTAATAAGGGAGTCGAATTACTAATTTTATTAGATATTGATCCTTGAGAATATATTTGTGTGACAGAATGAAAAGTGCCCATAAACATCTTTGTTGCAAACAGTATGCTGTTTGTCTTAAGAAAAAGCACTCATGTGACTGAGTAGTGAGCTGACCTAGACTTTTTTATGGTACACCATTTTACTTCAAAGAGTAACTATGAGACAAATATAATTTTAGACTTGGATATCTGGCACATATATTTATAAAAAACAAACAGAGTCTGTAACTTTAAGGAAAACAACTGACAGTCTTTTTTGGCAACAATAAAACTCAATCTTTCAAGTGCAAATGAGTACTTTTGGGAAACTTGAATCTGTTCTTTTGAGTATGACAGCTTTCCAATACTTTTCAGATGACATCTGTAGTGATATCAACAGATGTGCTTTTTAAAAATATTATTTAATGAAATATGTATGTCCATATTTGGAAGACCTGTATAATTCAGTGGGCTAATGTTTTCCAAATAACCAGTGTATGATACAAAATTATACATTTCAATGGGCATGATGGACCAATGGTTTTTAATTTAACAGGGCAGCAAAGTTCATTGATAAGGTTTCAGATTCCACATGGCAACTAACCTTTAAGAAACTACCACCTGCTAAGTTTTGGTATAGTATCGAAGAATATTCACAATTATGTAAAAGAATTTTAAAAATAGCTCTCTATTTCTTATCAACATATCTGTGAGAAGCTGAATTTTTAAAAATATGCTTCAACCCAAGCAACATATTACAAAAGTTTGAATGCAGAAGCAGTTATGAGAATCTAGATGTCTTCTATTAAGCTAGACCTTAAAGAAATTTGTAAAATTGTAAGACAATGCTCATCTTCTGTGTAAATATATTTTATTTTGGAAAAAATAGTATTTTTTACAAGAATGTATTATTTATGTTAACAGTTGTTGAGTTTACTTTTTTAAAATAAATACCTAAAAACATTTATCAGTTGTAATTTCTAACATGATAAACATCTATAGATATAACCCATATGAAGCACAAAGGGTCCCTGAGACCAAAATATTTGACTAGATGATATGTTTCTATTCAGCTTCTCCTTTAATCTGAATTTTTCACCTTTGTGTTGCATCAGATGTAAGCTATGTTTAAAACTTACATGCTGTGCTTTGAGAATTCAATTCAATTTGAGAATTCAAATAGAGCATAAACATTTATTTCTAAAGCACAGAGATAGAACTTCTATAAGCAGTTCTAGTGATATCCATTAATCTTCAAATAAATTCACTGTTGGTCAACAATAGAATGAACAGTGCCAGTACAACCTCATTTTTACGAAAGAGAGGAAAATTTTTCAAGAGCCAATGCCACTTCCATACTTTTTTGTTTCAGGTAAATAAGCAAATATGTGTACTTATGGTGTTTATCTTGATATTAGTTCCTACGTCTGCAAAAGGTATGAGCAATCATTACATTTCCATTGCTCAATAAAGAGTAAAGAGATCTCATTGATACTTGAATAATTCAGTGTTTAAACTTCATTTCTGCTATCACTTAGTCTTTAAAAAATAAGTACATTTGTCATGTAAAAGTTTTTTCGAGTCAATGTGTATCATGCAAGCACATTTACAGGCTAAAAAGTGAAAAAATTCCACCACTAATTTTTGTTTTCATAGAATTTATTAACTTTCTTTTCATAGCACGTATCAAATATTAGTTCAGAAGTAGTTGGGTCTGAAGGCTAAGACAATTGCCAGAAGACAGTGGGCATGTTGGCTGTTTGAGAAAAAGACCTTTCTTTTTTGGTTTGTTTGTTTTAATTTTTTTTATTTTAAAGATATGGGGTACAATTCAGGATTAGGTACATAAGTG
This sequence comes from Cephalopachus bancanus, assembly GCA_027257055.1. NCBI lineage: Eukaryota > Metazoa > Chordata > Mammalia > Primates > Tarsiidae > Cephalopachus > Cephalopachus bancanus. The sequence continues at coordinate 1,401,799 of JAPVLO010000242.1, read as the reverse complement.
GTCCTCATACAAGTGAAGTTTGGGCCTCCCAAAGATTCTTACTTTGCCTGATTTGGGATTAGGTACCCTTAATGATGCTATATGCCTCTCCTCTCCCTGCCCTAGCAGTGCCCTGCTACTGCCAATCCCTTTCATGAAGTATTATGATAAATATTGAGGGTTCACTTATGAGTGAGAACATGTGGTTCTCAGTTCTTTGCTTCTGTGATAGACCACTGAGTATGATAGACTCTTAATCTATCCAAGTTGCTGCAAAGTCCATAATTTTGTTCTTCTTTATGGCTGCATAATATTCCATTGTGTATGTACCACATGAAAAAGATCTTTCAAAGACTCTTTCTTATAGATAGATTACTCTTTTATTTTTCTGGTTGATGACCAGCTTCCAGTGATACAGTGGGGTAAAACCTTGCTATCCACAGAGAAGTCTTTAGACCTGCAGCATCAGGACCGACTGAGGGCTTGATAGAAAGACAAGATGTCAGGTCCAGCCCTCTGTCTACAGAATCAGAATCTGAATTTTAAAAAGATTCCCAGTTGATGCCTAAACACTTTAAAGTTAGAGAAGCACTGCTATTAGAAATACAAGCATATTTTCTCCACACCCTTTTTGGTGTATTTTTTCCTGATTAGTATTCAAATTCTCTTCAGTAAGATCTTAAGAAGTGTGATCAGTGTGCTCAGACTTATTCCTGGATTGTTAAAATATTTGCCCTACCAATTATTCTAAAATAAATAGAGGTATTTATGTTCTGTCTTCTAAAATGTCATATCTTTGAAAAGGTCAAGCAACTCAAGGAATACAGATTAAAATCTAAATGTAGGATGACAACGGTAACTGATAAAGAGAATCAATAAATGCTTATAAAGTATTTTGTCTTAAATGAGACTTAAAAAATCTTTGATTTAAGCACAAGACCCTTCCATCTAGCCCTTTATCTGCTGAATATCACATTTTTAGATTGGAAAGGGATCTGATTTGCAGGAGACCTGATAGTTAGACATTCTTGAACATACTGTGCTTGCTGCCAGATACCAGTAGCAGATACCAGATACCTTGATAGCCAGATACCAGATACTTGACTTATTCATACAACCTCCAAACTTGGAAGTGCAGTGAATTCACTTTCTTAAGGGAAATAAAAGTCTTTATCCAAACATTGTTTTTATACTTCCCAAAGTTGGCTGTTTCAATGGTCAGCCCCCACATTTGGTAACTCTGTGAAAGCCTGCTATAAGTCAATTGACATTATAGCCAATCTTCCCTAAAATGATGAAAGATCACTTTATAAAACCAGACCATGTTTTGCAACAGCTCATTATTTTTGTTTAAAAGAAGCTGGCATTGAAGAAATTCTAGAAAGCATAAGGAAAAGTACAACATGACAATATGATGCTGTGTTTTTATACTCTATGTATATTTCTTTCTTTTTTTTTTTTGAGTTGGAGTCTCACTCTGTCGCCCAGACTGGAGTGCAGTGGCCGCTCCCGGCCACCACAGCCTCGACCTGCTGGGCTCTGGCGATCATTCCGCCTCAGCCTTCCATGTAGCTGGAACTACAGGCGCGCGCTACCACACCCGGTTAATTTTTTGATTTATTGTAGAGATGAGGTCTCGCTTGCCCAGGCGGGTCTCGAACCCGCGGGCTCAGGCAATCCACTCACCTCAGCATCCCAAGGCGCGGGATTACAGGCTGAGCCACCGAGCCCAGCTTCTTTCTTTTTTTTAAGGAAAACTAAAGAATTCTTTTGTTTATTGGGAAAGAGGTGGGTAAATGACAGCCATCTTATATACTGTTAAATAAAATACAGAGAAAAAAGAATATAGACATCACAGTGATGAATTTTCATAAAGCTCACAGACTTGGACTGCAGAGCACTGAAATATTTATAAACTAGATGTCATGGTATTAGTGACCAATGTATATTCAATTAGGTTTTCTAAATTCCAGAACATTTAAAATCTCAGTTTTAAATTTTAAATCTAGACATGACAATTCTAAGCACACCACTTATTTAAAACTTTTCAGAAAGTGAGACTTCTAGGTAAACATTTTTTTTCCTAACATTATTTTTTTCTCCCAAGATTCAGCATATCAAATCTCACTTTCCACACAGAATTAAAAGCCCAACCAACTAAGAAAGTGTCATTCTTTCTGCAAAGTATTCTTAAAAGAAGAAAGAAAAATGAAAGGTATGGACATTTTGTACAATTGTTCCTGAAGAACAGCAAAAACAACTCCAGAATATCATGCATAATGTACAAAAAGGCATGACTCATGGAACCAAATATATAAAGCTATGGCAGGTGAATATCAATCTTCAAAGGGGTGTAATATTAAATACCATCCATACCTCTTTCTGGTAGATTAGCGCATGCCCAGAATCTGTCTGCTTTTTAGCTGATCATTTTTTCCCAATACCTGACAGAGCTTGAGCCCGCAGCTGGGCAGCATGTACCCTTTTCTTCAGGCCCTTGCACTTGGAATTTTCATAATTTTCTCTTTACTTTCCCCACTGAAGTGAACTTTCTTCTTAGTTATTGAAATCAAGAAGTTCTGGACTACTTGCCAGAGACAGGAATTTCTGTTTCTTGAACAAGCAGTAATTCTTCAACAGACTTCCTGTTCTAGCCAGTTTGCTGCTAGGCTCTCATGAACACAAAGCTCAAGCTCCTTCTGTTCTAATCTTTTTTTCTCTTGCTTTGAGGGCTCGCTCTCGCTCCTGTAACTTAATTTCCTTTAGTGGCAGCTCACGCAGTATAGGGCTAGTATCCTGTGAATTTTCTGGCTTTCCTAATTGTTGTCCTCTTCTCTCAAGATTTCTTCTTTGCTCTTTTGCAACCAAGTTCCCAAGAATGTCTTCAACAGAAGGTCAATGGTAATCCTTTACACAACATCCTTGTGATAATATCATTCAATTCATCAGAGTAACTGTATGGGATTCACCTAAATTTGCCTTCTCTGCTCTTCCCAGCTAGTTCTTTCCAGTTAAAAGCTGTAAATGGAGGCATTAATGCACATGATTCATACAGCAAACAGCCCAGTGACCAGATATCTGACTTCTCATTGTAGGACATGCGATTAATTTGTTCGGGAGACATGTAATAAGGTGTGCCAATGAATGTTTTTGCAAAACTTGTATTATGGTTTAATATTTTAGCTAGCCCAAAGTCTCCAAGCTTGACATTTTGCTTGCCATCCAAGAAAACACTGGCTGATTTCAGGTCCTGATGCAGGACAATATGACCACCATCACTTTGCCAGTGACATTCCTTAAGGGCCAGAGTCAATTGAGTCATCCCTTGAAGAACAAACTCTTCATCTAAGTATTGCCTTTCCTTGATCCTTGGTTCCCTTGTTAATGACACTAGCCAGATTTCCTCCTTCATAATATTCCACTACAATGTACAGCGTTGTAAAGGTTCTGTCAATAATTTTGATGCTAGTAACGGACAATGTTTGGATGTTTCAGTTCACGAAGCAAATTCACTTCAGAAACAAGCATCTGTTTCTCAACTTCTGTCATGGGGCCATAGCTAAGTTCAATCCAAACTAATATCTTGCCATCACTCTTCCTCTGGATCTACTGGCAGTGGCCAAAGGGGCTTGTACCAATGGTGTACGGCACTTCATAGTCTTTGACCCGAGATGGCATGGTCGGACTCATGCTGCCTCCTATTCTATGTATATTTCAACACATCTGTCATTTGGAATGCGATCTTTTCCTGGTCAAAGAACGTGAGATTTAAATATATGTTCAGGACTTTTAATGTCGATTCAATAAATACTTAGCTGCAGTTGATACAATAGAGAGTATATATGTCAGACCTTTCTGTGTGTAAAACATTATATTAATTAAAGATTATAACCACATCGTTATATACTTCAGGAATTTAGATAATGATTCTTGTCTCGTTTCTTTATCTGTTACCAATTTTAATGTAGTCCAATGATATATGTTTAAAAATCTGTACTTGCAATATAAAAATGACTGTCAAAAGTGAAAATATTCCATATTTCTTACATATCCCATTAATCATTACTGGAGGAAAAATGTGAATAATTTATTGGTGAAAAGTTTGAATTAATCTGCTGACAACTTAAATCATATTAAAGATTCCTAAGGGTGTGGGGCTTTGGGGAAAAAAGGCATGCTCATTGTTATTAAGAAGAGTGACTCCTTTAAGGAATGAAAAAATAATTTTACCTCTACAAAAAAGTCAGCATACAATCATCTAGTTCGTTTCTTCATAGTGTGATTATCTTGGGTAAATTACTTCTTCATACATTATGTTTATAACTGTGTTTTTAGTTATAATGATTTTGTATGGATTTTGCACACATATGCAATAAAGTAATATAATGTGTTTAAATTATATTTCAAATGAATTTATATTTAAACAATCAGTTTTAGATCAGTACAGTTAAAACATTTTTAAAAATTAAATTTAGAATAAAATAAAAATTATTAAAAACTAGAAATTGCATAGACTTATGTTCTACATAAAGAAGGTACAGGTAGGAACAGGAATTGAAATGTATTGAGAGAAGGTTTTTGAAAATGAAGAATAGGAGAAGAGAAAATAAATAAATTGAAATACTTTGAGAACTGCCAATTCTAGGTCAAATCTAAGTGAATAATAATAATAATAGGAAAGTTAAAATGTATTGAGTATAATGCTATATGTGCATATCCCCCCCATTTAATCTTTAAAATGACCCTTTAAGATGGATGCTTTGATTAGGAAGAATAGGAAACTGAGGCACAGAGTCATAAGTTATAAGGTCATATCACTTTAAGTGTTTGTGTAGCATCAGACCTAATTTGTTGGCCCAGCAGTTAGTTTCTCTAACACTGTGCTGTGCAGAGACAGGCTCCTGCTGCACTCCCACCTTAGGATTCACCTATCAAGAGTTTCTCACTCCCCTCCAAATCTTATGTTCAAATGTGATCCCCAATGTTGAATGTGGTCTACATTCTGATGAAAACAGGGAAAGGTGAGAGGGAGGGTTAGACTGATGAATAGATAGCTGTTGAAGCAAATATGGTAGCAATAACAAGCGCTTGGGTCATGGGGGCAGCTCCCTCATGAATGAGTTCTCACTCCATTAGTTCATGTGATAGCTAGTTGTTTAAAAGAGCCTGGCACTTTTCTCATCTCTTCTGCTTCCACTCTCACCATGTAACATTCCTTCTCCTCCTCACCTTCCATTGCGATTGGTAAGTTGCCCAGAGCCTCATCAGAAATAGCCAGTATCGTACAGAACCAGAAGCTAAATAAATCTCTATTCTTTGTACATAACCTAGCCTCAGGGATTCCTCTAAAGCAACACAAAAATGTATGAATGCAGCCATGTTCTGTGAGTTTGGCTAATCAGAGAATTTCCCATGTGATCTTCATTCACTGATTCCACTCCCTCATCTTCCTTTCCCTGGTTGGTACTGCAATCAGACTTCTCACCACTTTTTATAAAATAACTATTTATTTTAAAATAATTTAATACTTATGAGAAGTAGTAAAAATAGTATGGAGTTGTTCTATATCCTCTCAACACTTGGTATTATCAGTATTTTTTTAAATATTAGCTTGTTTACTCCTCAGTTTAGAGAGTTCTTGATATATTTTGGATACAAGTTCTGGGTCAGATATATGATTTGCAAGTATTTTCTCATCTTTTTATCCTCTTGACAGGATCTTCCTTAGAGTAAAAGTTTTTAATTTTGATAAAGTTCAGCTATTGCTTTTTTCTCTTAGGGATGTCTTCGGTGTTACATCTAATAACTTTTTGCCTAACTCCAGGTAATGAAGTTTTTCTCCTATGTGAAGTTTAGGTCGAAATTGTTTTCCTATGATTGTCCAATGTTTTAACACAATTTGTTGAAAAGACTATCTTTCTTCCCCACCAATTTTTAAAAACTGTTTTCACCAAGGTTACTAATGGCCTTCCACTTTCCTAATCTGAACAGTGGCTTGTAACCCAGCTTAGCAATGTAGTATTGATATAGACTCTGATTTATAACAGCAGTGAGTGAGATTGGGACTCCTTTCATTCTTTCAGCATCGAGGTGCTGATCTCAAATGCCATCTACTGGAGGAAGGAAACACATTCAGAGTTGGTGGGAGTGGCCCTGAAGGTACACTCCCTATTTATGTAGAGCATACCAGGTCTGTTCATACATATTTTCCCAAACTGTGATTAAAAAAATGATCCTTCAAGAATATTTTCCATCTGTTCTCCTTGAAATAAGAAGATAACTATAGTTTTAATTTGTGCTTTACAATATTTTTTCTTATTATAAAAGTATTACAGTATATGCTTATTGTAATCAATTTGGAAAATACTGGAATACCACTCTTGCTCTTCCTCCTCCTCCTTCCTTTTCTCCTTCTCCTCCCTTTCCTTCTGTAGCTTCTCTTCCTTTTCCTCCTCCTCCTGCTGCTCTTCTTCCAGCTTCTTCTTCTCTTTATTCATGGGAATGATACCCCCAGATTTTATAATGGTGCTCTACTTCTGCAGAAGACAGGAAAAGGTGAGAGAGAGGCTTAGACAGATGGATGAATTGTAGTGGTTGAAACAAATATGGTGGAAATAACATGTTTAATTTTGGTAGTAGGGACCTGGGAGTCTGTTATTTTTCTATTCTGATCTGTAGGATGGAATGTTTCAGAAAGAAAATAAAAATTAATAAAAGCCCCGAAGGCATTTACTTTTGATGAAGAGACACTAAACACTTATGATCTTTATTATTAAATTATACAGAACTGAACTGGGAGGTCAGAAGCAGATAACCCCATCATCCCAGAGATGAAAGGACACTGCTCTTGGCTGTTTAAAATGCACCAGTGATTTTTATTACATGATATGAAAAATAAGAGAGAATATAATCTGTCCTGGGTGTTTGGGTAGGTGATGGGTGGGAGAGGAATGAGATCTTTTCTGTAGGTCTCTTTTTTAGGCATACTATTCTTTGCTGTAAATGACAGAAGAAATAAATGACCTGCACAGCAACTTTGGAACATTTCCTGATGTGTTAAGATAATAAGAGCAGGCAAGTAAGCTAACTGGGAGTTATTAGTTCAGTAAGTTAGAGTTGTTCTTTATAGTCAAGTCACAAGTTTTATAGAAAGTTTTCTGAGTTTAGTTTGCTGATGAGTCTGTTACTTTTTAATATGCCCTTTTTCAGACATCCTGGTCCCCGTCTGCCTCCTGATTAGGCTCTGGAGACTTAATATTGAAACATAAATATTCATAGGCTTTAAAGATGGAGGTACCTGTCCAAAATGTGTAACATTTTAAATTTTTACACGTGACAGTGGTGTCCATGTATTAAGGTGAAGCAGAGAATTCAGGCAATCTAGATGATTCAAGAAAAAAAAAAGGAAAGAAAAAATGTTTTACAAGGCTCTAATTACCTGGACACCTCAGGCCAGATCTATTTTTGGTACAAGTGTTCAGATAGTCACTTCATTTTGCATAGAGAGATGCAGATTGTGCCACATTGAACTTGCTTGCCTATGCCCTAACATACACTTTAATACAAATGCTTTGTTCCTTGGAAAAAATGAGGCAATAATTTTGCTTGGAGAATTTTCCCAATGTTGGAATCTCATCTTACCTTGGACAAGTCTGTTACTCCCCCAACTCTTTCCTTGGTTATAGAATGTAGGATTTGGACTTCATGAGCCTTAAGCTCCATTTTATCTTCATGCTTTTAAATAAAATCCTTGTGAGTCCCCTTCTCTGTTGGATGTCAGTTTCTCAACTGAGATATGGTGACAGGGAACCATTGTCTTGTGGAACCGAGGGCTGAGGGAGGGAGAAGGAAGTTGAGCCATCTTGATCCACAAGGCTTCTATGAATGTGAGAAGACAACATGCTTTCACGTCTCTCAAACCATGAGGCTACTTGAAGGACAAATGCTGCCACTCTTACATGAAATGATTGAAGGGTGTAGAAGGAAGTAAGACTGGCATGATCAGCAGTCAGATAGCACGTGTAGTCATTTGGACTTTAGTCTGTGGTGGCATGCTGTTTGCGGTTTTCAGGCAATACAGAGACGTGTTTAAATAAAGGTCCCTCTGACCAAAGTGTGGAAGATGATGGGAGAGAAAAACTGAATCATGTGAGATAAGGTAGCTGGTTACTATAATACTTTAGATGAAGGTGGCAAAGACACAGACTAAGGCAGGTAGAGAAGAAAAAGAGTTGAGAGATTTTAAGGCATTGGGATTGTCAGATCTTCATGGGTGATGGGAAGTGAGTAATTAGTGAGAAGAAACACTTCCATATTTCTTCATGCAAACTTTGCATTCTTTACTATGCTACATCCTTATTTATTTTAATCTAAAAATAATGTTCTAATTATTATGGATCACAAATTACAATTTCAGATAAAATTATCCATGTTCATTCTGTATATTCATAATTTGAGAAATCTGAGTATAGAGTGAGAAGAAAAAGGGGCTACAGTTAGAACCCCAAAGAAAACCAACATTTGAGGGGTGGGTGGAGGTAGAGGAGCCTGCAAGGAAACTGAGGAGTGGCAGAGAAGTTGGAGATGAAGTTGAGAAAATGTTAACAAGGAAGTGAAAAGAGAAGACAGCTTCAAGAGGGTAGAGAATGACTAATAAGGTCACATGCTAGGAGAGGTCAGGAAAGTTAATGGAAATATTCCTTTGACTTCAGAAATTAACAAAGTGTTGTTGATTTTTTTGAAGGCACATTCTGGTGACAAAAGCCAAATTGTCATGAGCTGAAAAGTAAATGAAGGATAGAAAAGAAGCATTGAGCATGAACTACTTCTTTGAGGAATCTTGATATGAAAAGAAGAGCACTAAGAGGGCAGTGTATTCAGAGCTTTTATTTATTTTTTATTTTTATTTTAAAGATGAAGGGTACAATTCAGTGTTAGGTATACAAACGATCATTGTATGGTAAAGTTTGGGCCTCACTTTGATATCCACTTCACCTGGTTTGAGATCAGGTACCTTTATTGATGAAGTATGCCCCTCTGCTCCCTCCCCTGGCAGTTTCCCACTACTGCCAATCCCCTTCTTACAGTATTATGACAATTGTTCAGGGTCCACTTATGAGTGCGAACATGTGGTACTCAGATCTTTGTTTCTGTGATAGATCATTGAGTATTACAGACTCTAAATCCATCTAAGTTGCTGCACAGTTTATAATTTTGTCCTTCATTATGTTCGCATAATATTCCATCATGTATATGTACCACATTTTAAACAATCCAGTCTACTTTCAATAGGCAGCATGGTTGGTTCCATGTTTTTACTATTGTGAATAGTGCTGCAATAAACATGCATGCACAGTTATCTTTTTTGTAGAATGACTTGAGTTCCTCTATCTTCTTTGTAGAATGACTTGATTTCTCTGGGCATTTTCCCAGCAGGGTGATTACAGGGTTGGATGGGAGGTCGATTTTTAGATCTTTTAGGAATTGCCACACTGTTTTCCACAGAGGTTGTACTAGTTTACATTCTTATCAACAGTGTGAAAGTGTTCTCTTTTCTCCAATTCCTCTCCCAGCATTTGTTGTTTTTTGAGTTCTTTTTTTTTTTTTTTTTGAGTTGGAGTCTCACTCTGTCACCCAGACTGGAGTGCAGTGGCCGCTCCGGAGCCTCAACTGCTGGGCTCCGGCGATCCTTCTGCCTCAGCCTTCCAAGTAGCTGGAACTACAGGCGCGTGCTACCACGCCCGGCTAATTTTTTGATTTACTGTAGAGATGAGGTCTCACCAAGTTGCCTAAGCGGGTCTGGAACCCGTGGTCTCAGGCAATCCATTCACCTCAGCCTCCCAAGGCGCAGGATTATGGGCTGAGCCACCGAGCCCGGCTGCTTTTTGAGTTCTTGATGATGGCCACCCTGACTGGAGTTGGATGGTATCTCAGTGTAGTTTTAATTTGCATCTCTTTGATTATTAGAGAAGCTGAGCATTTTTTCATGTACCTGTTGGTTGCTTGTATGTCTTCTTTTGAGAAGTATCTATTCATATCTTTTGCTCACTTTTTAATAGGGCTGCTTGTTTTTTTCTTTTCAGCATGTTTGAGTTCCTTGGAGATCTTAGATGTTAGGCCTTTGTCAGATATAAGCTGGCAGATATTTTTTCCCAGTCTATGGGCCATCTTCCTGCTCTCCTGATGGTTTCTTTGACTTTGCAGAAGCTTTTCAGTTTGATGAGGTCCCACTCATCTATCTTATCTCTTGTGGCATGGACACTTGGGGTTTTGATCAGGAATTGGTTGCTAGTTCCAATTTCCACAAGGGTATCTCCTGCATTTTCTAACAGAGCTTTTTTATTTTTATTTTTTAAGTGTAAGAGAGATGAGTATTTTTATAGATTGGGCAAAAGGACCCAGTAGATATGGTGAGATTAAAGCTACAAAGGATTAATAGTCTCAGTCTCTTGAATCCTAGAGGATAAATGGAAGATTTAAAAGGCCTTTAAAATGTGTACAGTATATCTTCCCAGTTTTATTTTAAGAATGTTATCCTAGTTTTCAAAGCTTTAAGCACTTTTTGATGATTTGCATGCCACAATTAGAATTGTATCTTAAATATTTAATATAAAATAAAAGGAACAGAGATTTGTGCAATTTTATCACCAAAAAATTGGCAACTACCTAAATATTCAACATGGAGGAAATGTCCATTGACTGCTGTAAGGATATTTAAGTAAAATTTACTGAGCTTTTTATGTTGGAGAGGTGAGCCAAGCAGGCTAAATGTTTATCATATCCACAGTTTCTTCCCCTTTCAAGGAATTCCTCCCCACTTTCTTTTTCTTAATCATGTTTACTCAGGTAGAATTTACATGTAATAAAATATATCCATTTTTGGTGTCCATTTCAATAAGTTTTGACAAATTTCACACCTGAGTAACCAACACTACAATTAAGATATAAATTATTTACATTATGTCCAAGTTCTCTTGTGCCTTTCCTAATTCATCTTTCTCCCACCCCTGGCCACAGATCATCACCCATAGCCACAAGGAATCACCCCTGGCCACAGATCATCACTGATTTACTTTATGCCCAAATAGACTTGTCTTTTCTAGAGTCTTAAATGGTGCAGTATGACCTCTTTTTGTCTGGCATTTTTAACTCAGTATGTTTCTGAGATTCGTCCATGTTGTTACAAGCAAATATTGGTAGTTATGCCTTTTTTATAATTGAATAATATTTTATGGCATGAATATACCACACTCTGTTCATTTACCAGTTGAAGGACATTTAGGCTGTTTTCAGTTTTTGTCTATTAAGAATAAAGCTTCTGGGGCAACCCCTTTGGGCCCCCTCCCACTGTGGGAGCTTCTCTGTCCTCTCAATAAATCCTGCTTTCTCACTTAAAAAAGAAAGAAAGAAAGAAAGAAAGAGAAAGAAAGAAAGGTTAAAAAAAAAAAAAGAACAAAGTTTCCATGAACATTCATTCACAAGTCTTTTGTGTGGACATATGTTTTAATTTTTCTTGGGCAAATATATTGGAATGAAATTTCTAGGTCATAGGATCTTGTGCTAAATGATGCTTAACTTTATGAGAAACTGCCAAACTATTTTCCTAAGTGGTAATACATTTTTTATACTCCCATCAACAATGTATGAGAATTTCAGTCATTCCATATCCTTCCCGACACTTGACATTATCTGCCTTTTCACATTTTAGTCGTTCTCATTAGTATGTAGTGGTAACTTGTTGGCGTTTTAACTTGTATTTCTGTGATGATTGGCGATGTTGGGTATGCCTCATATGTTTTGGGGAATGTGTACATATCTTTTGTGTATCCTCTCTTCACATCTTTGCCTTGGCTCTTCTTTGGGCAGTTGCCATGGTGGAACAGAGGATCCAGTGCAGCAGGAGATCCACCAAGACTGGGCGAGCCAGAAGTACATGGAGATCATCACTAGCAGCATCAAGAAAACTGCAGTCCAGGCACGGTGTTGAAGCCTGAATCGGAGCACTTTGGGAGACGGAGAAGAGAGGATTGCCTGAGCCCAGGGGTTCAAGATCAGCCCGGGCAACTTGGGGAAACCTTGTCTCCACAATAAATAAATAAATAAATAAATAAAAATTAACTGGGCGTGGTAGCGCGCACCTGTAGTTCCAGCTACTTGGAAGACTGAGGCGGAAGGATCGCCAGAGCCCAGTGGGTCGACGCTGCAGTGGCCATGAGCATGCCACTGCACTCCAGCCTGGGCGATGGGATTAGATTCCGACCCCCCAAAAAAAGAAAAGAAAAGAAAATCGCAGACTTTCTCAATTCGTTATGTGTCTTGTCGTGTCGTTCAAAACTTGCAACACTAAATGAGAAATTGACAGCCCTTGAACGGAGAATAGAATACACTGAAGCATGGGCGACAAAAGGTGAGACGCTCACCTAGAACTGTGCCAGGCTGCTGCTGGGAAGTTGCTGTATAGAACACAGGCCACGTGGGAAAGACCCCAGCAGCCTATAGCTCCTTCCTCTCCCTTAAAGAGCAACAGGACTTATTCTTGTTTTTATTTTTGTGAAAGTGTGGTCCTTTGGGCTCTGCGGTGTACATCGGGGGTGTGTGCTGTGGCATGTGGGAAGTCCAGAGGAACTCTTGTAAACAGCATTAGGAATTTTGACTTTTCAGTAACATTTTATAGAACCACTTGCCAATGTATTTCAGGCGTTCAGAGCCAAAATCCTGGGACTTTTTGTGAAAGTATTCCCCACCTCTCTCTCAGATTTTCTTTACATTGCCTCTGCACTGATTCTGTAAACAGTCTTTTTCCTCCCCACCTTTGGTGAGAGATGGGCAGTCCTAGTCAAGATACTCATGCTCTGGGAGTGCAGTTGCCAGAGAATGTTGTTGATAATCCACCAGTTTCTTGTCCTTGGGGGAGGTCAAGACCAGGGCCCCACTTGGTTAGAAGGGACATTTTGAGAGTTTTCTTTCTGTCACTGGGAGTGTCTGTGCCTTTATTTCTCTAACAAACTCCTCAACTTTAGAAAAAAAAATCTTTTGCTTATTTTAAAAAATTAGAGTGTTTGTCTTCTTCTTGCATTACAGGAGTCTTTACATATTCTGGGTTCCAGGTCTTTGTCACATATATGTATTATGCACATTTTCTCACAGTCCTTGGCTTGTCTGATCATATTATTAATGATATCTTTCCAAGAACAGACATTTTAAATTTTGATTAAGTCTGAGTCCTTTTTATATCTTATTTTAGTAATATTTATCCCAGGATTGTGGAAGAAAATCTTTTCGTTTTTCTTCTAGAAATTATATAGGTTTGGGTTTATGTTTGGGACAGTGATCCAGTTTGAGGTAATTTTTATGTAAGATATGAAGTATTTAAAAGAACATGTGGATATCTAATTGTTTCAGCACCATTTGTTGAAAGGATTATAATCTTCCCATTGACATCTTTGTTGAAAATCAATTGCTCACAGATGCATAGGTCTATTTCTGGATTTTCTATTTTGTTCTATTTATCTTTCACTAGTACCTCATTGTCTTAATGACTGTAGCTTTATAGTAAATCTTTATAGTAAATCTTACACATTAGATAGTGTAAGTATGCCAACTATGTTCTTTTTTTGGAGTACAATACAGATTTATTTCCAATTAGATTTTTATTTAAAAAGTAGACATTATTTTTTTACAGCAGCATTAGGTTCACAGCAAAACTGAATGGAAGGTACAAGATTTTTCCATATGTCCCTGCTCTCACACATGCATATCCTCCTTCCTTATTGATATCCAAAGGGGTACTTTTAAAAATATGGATTTTCAGACCCTCCCTCTTAAGACATTTTTATTTATTTGATGTGATGTGGATGCCAGAAATTTGTGCTTTAAAAAAAATCCTAGGAGGTATGGACGGAGTATTAAGGACCACACTTTGAGAAACACACATAGGGAAAGTCTTTTTAATGCTGTGTTACAAGAATAATACTTTTTTCAAAATCTGGTTTTATTTTAGAAGCCAAAAATACATATAAATGTGCTAAGACAAGTATTTAAAAGAAAGATGCAGGTATTTAATAACCTGTTGGGGGACATTTTGCTTAACTCATTAGTTTGGATAGCCACCAAAGCAAACTCTTCTTGGCAATGGTTGTGTAGTTGCTGCCAAATGTTCTTAGTGAATTGAGCACTCAGATTAATGAAGTCATGGTACAGTATCTTAATTATCATAGCCATCTCATCACCTGCTGGCCTAACCAGTTTTCTGGGAAAGAAGTTTCTTATTTCTCAAAAAAATAATATTTTAGCACTTTCTATATCTTCAAAGAGAACCCTATTACAACGATAACATTATACTTATTTTCTTGAAGGCAAGTCAACTTCTGTTATCAGTACACCAATGAGGTTCTTTTTCCAAATTGCTTTTGGCTATTCTATATTATTTGAATTTTCACATAAAATTGAAAAACAGCTTGTTAACTTATTTTTAAAAGCTTGCTGGAATTTTTTTGGAGGGGGTCAGAGTCTCATTCTGTTGTTGCCCAGGATGGAGTAGAGTGGTTTGCTCAAGTTTACCACGTCCCTGACCTGCTGGGCTCAGGTAATACTTCTGTGTTAGCCTTCCAAGTAGCTGGAACCACAGGCGCACACAACCATACCTGGTTATTTTTTAAAATTTACTGTAGAGACTAGGTCTTGCCAAGTTGCCCAAGCTGGCCTTGGACTTTTAGGCTCAGGCAGTCCTCTTGTCTCTGCCTCCCAAAATGCTGGAATTACAGCCATGAGCTACCATGCCTGCCCCTACTGGAATTTTTATTGGGATTGTGTTGACTCTATAGATCAATTTGGAGAAAATTGCTCTCTTAATTTAATTCAAGTTGGAAAAATTCTGAAATAGTTTCTGAAGAATTTTTTTTTTCTTAAATGCTTTATAGAAGTCAGCAACAAAGCCATCTGGGTCTAGAGTTTTCTATGTGGTAAGGTTTTAATTAAATACTGATTTATTTAACAGAATATAGGCCTATACATATCTTCCATTTATTCAAAGTCACTTTTGGTAATTTCCACTTTTTAGGAATTTTGCCTGTTTCTTCAATTGTTGCATTTATTGATATCAAATTGTTCATAATAGTCCCTTGTTTTCCTTTCAGTGTTTGTAGGATATGTACTGACTGACATCCACATTTTATTCCTGATATTGGTAATCTGTGTTTTCTGTCTTTTAAAAATATTTTTTATTATTCTAGGTGGAGGTTCATCAATATTATTTATTTTTTCATAGACTAAGTTTTGGTTTAATTATTTTTCTCTTCTGTCTCTTTCCTACGTCATTCTTGTTTTAGATCTCAAATAGTAAAGAAATGTCCTTTTTGTGGTCTACTTAGTGTCACTTTTTTCTACTTTTGTCTTTTTGTGGATAATTTTGCTGCTTAAACTGGCTACCAAGCATATTGCTGAAGTGTTTTCTGGTGTTTTTAAGAGCAAGAAGGCTGTGATGTGCCTTAAAGGGAAAATATGGGTGTTAGATAAGCTTCAGGCATTAGTTACAGTGCTATTGGCTGTGAACTTAATGCTAGTAAATCAGCATGATTTGGTAAATAACTTGTCTTTAAACAGGTACACACATAGAACAAGTTATATATTGATCAGTGTATAACTTGTGATCAGAAGCTTGCAGGAAACTAACCCTGTATTTCTCTTAAGAGCAATGGTTCAATCTTTACTAATTCAGCATTCACGGTTACTCTATAGAATATAACTACTATAAATAATGAAAATTTATGATAGTTATATTCTATAAAGTCAGCATTCTGAAATAATCACTGAAGGGAACTCAGGCTTAAAAATGAAATGGCATTTAGAGTGAAAGATCAGGCAACATAATTTTAGTGTATGACTATTTTTCACTATGATAACAGAAAATTAGATTTATAAGCAGATAACAGGAGAACAATTGTGCAGCTTATTTAAAAAGACAGAATGCTCACAAAATAATATTGTTTCCCTCAAGCCCTTAACCTAGCATCTAAATTGGGTGTGTTGTGGTAAAATTATTATTTTCAGGCAAAATATGCTCTAAAGTTCTTGATACTAAAACACACTGTTCATGTAATTTTCAAGTGCCCGTCCTTATATTGTATTTTGGAGTTCTCCATTTAGTAGCAATTGGCAATTGTTTGTTGACTATTTACTAGCTGAAAGGAGCAAGCAATGCATAATAAACGAAACAATTTCTCAGCCTTTGAGCTAGTGGGAATCTTTTAGCTAGTGGGATAAACTAACAAATGAGAGATGATTATGTTTCAATGTGGTGAGTGCTGCCACGGGATAAGCACAGGACGCATGGGAGCAATTAGAAGGCCTCTCTGTCCCAGTCCTGCAGAACTCACAAATGAAATCTGGGCTGAGAAAACTTGGTTAGGGACAGCTGACTGGGAGGGGAATTCTAAGTAGTATAAAGGCTTAGAGACACAAACTGCGTAACATTCATTGCTTGTAAAAATTAATATCAAAATACCTATTCTATTCTATTGTTGTTTATATTGTCAAGACTAGTGGTCCCCAATCATTTCAGCATTAGGGACTGGTTTCAAGGAAGACAATTTTTCCATGGATGGGGTGGGGCAGATGGGGGGTGGGGAACTGTGTAATCAAACCTCATTGCTAATGTCAATCTGTATTTGCAGCTGCTGCAGCGCTAGCATCACTGCTTCAACTCCACCTCAGATCATCAGACTTTAGATTTGCATAAGGAGTGTGCAACCTAGATCCGTCACATGTGCAGTTCACAATAAGGTTAGTGCTCCTACAAGAATCTAATGCCACAGCTGATCTGACAGCAGGGAGAGCTCAGGCTGTAATGCCAGTGATTGGGAGCAGTATAAATACAGATGAAGCTTTGCTTGCAGCCGTTTAACTCCTGCTGTGCCAGTTCATGGCTGGGGGTTGGGAACATCCCTTCTCCCCCGACATCTCCCCCCACCACCCGTCAAGACCAGTTGTTGGTATGAGTGTGCTTATATATATTTTTTCTGTGTAAAGTGTTTATGGTACAACTAGCATAATTGTCGTTAAAATTTTAATGTCATAATTTCTATTAACTGGATTTTAAAAAATTTTCAACTACTGTCAATTTCCCTACTTTTGAATGCAATTAAAATATATTTTTTATCTTTAATGGTCATAAAACAAATTGTTATACATTTATGAATCTAATTACAAACATGTTAGGCAGAAATAAAAGATACTTATCTATTATTAAATTATTTTAGAAACTTCACAAAGATGATTTAAGAACTTATTTTGTCATATGGAAAGGATTTGGGGTGAAGTTTTACTTAACATCTTTGTCAAACTAGCTGTTTTAAAAGTGGTTTTAAATAATCCTTGAGTATTTTTTATAAGCCAATATTGTTCTCCCAAGCAAAGTTGAGAAAAAACATTCAAATAATAAGGCTTAAAGTTGAAGATTCTGGCAAAATTTGACATTATAAACACATTTTCTTGAGAAACAGAGAATTTTTATGAATATTCACTCTAGATGAATACTCTGCTAGGAAGTGGTCTATATTTCAAATCAAATAAATTTTACATTGGTTTATGTGTCTTTCATTTATGGAATGGAAGACATAAGTGGTTTCAGATGTGTGAATAGTTCTTTTTATTCTCCAGCCGGCCTTTATTAAAGCAATGTCTATAAAATACTTATTTGCAACTAGTGTGCTTTTGCTTTAGGACTGCTTAAAATTGCCTAAATGTTTATTTCATACACAGACTATTCAAAGCAGTTTGGCACTCATTAGATAAATGCACATGAGCTATGTAGTCACAGTCATATAGTGCATATTAAATTAGTCATTTTCTCTGACCTGTCAACTAGAAGTATGTGGCTGTAAAAACGTGGAGAATAGTATTTTAAATATATGGTCAAACTACATTTGCCAGTTATTGGAGCTTGCTAAGGGATATTGCATAATATTGAATATCTTTCCACTGTGGTTTTTTTTTTTTTTTTTAACACAGGGACATTTGGGATGTTTTTTGAAGTCATTCAGTTGATATATTTGAGCTGAAATTTTGTCTTTTTTCTGTTTGCCATTTAAAGTAGATACAGAATGTTTGCATTATTGGTAGAGGGTGTTGGGTACACTTAGTTTCACTGGGGTCAGTGGGATGTACTATTAGTGAAAGAAATGAAATTATTGGTTTCAGTAGAGGAGATTTTAAAAACTACTGTTATTAACTTGACATTTTAGATGTGAATTGTTAAGTTTCTGAATATAAAAACTTTACACCACAAAAGTATAGCCAAGAGAAAAATCTTATTTGCTTAAGACTAAATGTTGCAGAAAATTAGTATGGGGGATATTTGCCAAGGCTTACCTGGAGTAATGATTCCTAACCTTTTCTCTGTTGTGTTGACTATGAAATTCAAGTGTGGTTGATTTTTGTGAAAATACCAGTTGTCAAGAAAATTCTTAGTATTTTTTCACACATCATAGTGGTTAATTGTTATAACTATTGACATTATACTGTACCACAGCAAATTGTAGACAGCTATTTAGGGTAAGGTATGCTTGTACACAATTCTCATATAGCTAAAGCAAGTTAATCGGAAAGATATAAGGACATATTTGAAGTCACTCTCTATATATCTAAATAGAGGCAAATAATTTAAAAAATGTTGTTACTGTCTGCAGAAAAGATATGGAAGCATGTCTCATGCTTGTTCATTGTACACTATATAGATTTTATTAGATTGAGCTGTTCACCAAGCAGCACTGTTGATTAATGCTTCTAAGATAAATGCTCTGGTGGAATTTTGAAATCAATATATCTGTTTGCATTATGACTTTAAATCAGTTGTTAGTTTTAATGGATGTGGTGGTGACTCATCTGGGAATACAATTTGATGAATTAGAGATAAGAATAATAATTGGACTTCATTTGAATCCATCAGGATTTTTCAGGATCTTCACTTGGGTGCCATTTCTAGGGATTTTGGAAAATTAGAACTTAGATATATTTGAATAAATATTATATTCTGGGCATTGTGCTTGGGCAGGAAGTATGTGTTTGTTAGAAACAAGAGAAGGATTGTTTTACTTTGGCAACTAAAGTGCTGTTTAAAAATTGTAAAGGTGTAGTTACTCACAATGACACCAGTTACAAGTGTAGGGTGTAATTACCCACAATGACATAAATTACAATTACTAAATGGAAAATTTCCTTCAGCAGAGAAATAAGAACTTAAATATTAACAACAACACCACCACCAACAACAACAAACAGGACACAGGAGATACTTAAGGTGGAAAAATTATTTTTCTGAAGAATAACTGAATTAAATATTTTCCTTTAATATGTGTTAAAGTTTTATTGAAAGAAATAATGTAGACATGTTTCTTTTTTCCTTATAAATCATCTCTAGGGCAAAAAGATTCTCTAATGGAACACTAAGAAAGGCAAGTAAAACCGTTGTGCAGATAAAATGGTAAATGAAGGGATAGGTCAGTATACAGTGTAGAGACATGTAGTACTGGCTCGTTTCTGTAAACAATGAAAAGATTAAGTCATTTTGACTGCTGTACCCTCAGGTAATTCCTCAAATGACAAAATGAATTTATCCACATTTCTAATAATGAAAGCAAATTAGTCACTGGAATAGAATCCTGGTAGCAGACTTCTGGGTCACCTTACTATAGTGTGGATAAGTTGTACTGATTTTATCTAAAAATTTTATCCACCCATTTATTTATGTTCTCAACACCTATGATTGTCAGCAGTGGTCTAAGTGCCAGGGAGTACCATATTTTCTAAAAAAAAAAAATCAGTGATTTTTCAGTCTACTGAGAAGAGTGAATCTAACCAAAGCCTTTCATAAGAGAAAAAACAACTGCATTCTTCACAAATTCCCCTTCTTCTGCAAAACAAAAACAAAAACAAAAACAAAAAACAACCCCCCCCAAAAACCAAAAACATAGTCATTATGACATTGCAGAGATACTTACTACTCCCCAAATAGCAGTGTATTCCTACAAATTATATAAAACCCGTATAAATAGATCTTATCACTACTAGTTATGTTTAATGAGTTAGAAGTATAAGTAGATATTAACAAGCGTGTGACACTCCAGTCCCCTCTTTCCTACTGTGGTGACCTGAAAACCATGTGTTCTAGGTGGCATGACTGTAAAGAGGTATAAGACTGGGTCCCTTATCACCATTTTGAAGAGAGCTACCCTGAAGAGTCTCTAGACTTATGGAGGACTTGCTATGTGCTAATCCATCGAGAGACCATGGTTGGTGATCTTGCAGCATAATTTATCCTATGCTGACTAATAGACAACCAATATCTGATATTCTCTTGCTGTTGCAATTGGATATCCAAGGATGAAACTCGCAAGTATATTAACAGTGCTCTAGGAAAAGTTAAGGTACTAGTTCTTTAATTCCTTGGCTTATAAATTAAACATAGGGTGGCTTAACCTCAATCCCCTTCTATCTGTTTCCTTTATTACTCACTTTTTACTTATGGCCCAATATTTTAGTTAGACAAAGAAAACATGCTAGATTCAAGTAGGCTAGATGATTATTATTCGTGCCTCTTCTTGATGTTGCTGTCTTTTTATTATATAGGACCTTTAGAACTTGAAATGAACTTGTTGCTGGCAACAGTCATAAGTCAACCTAGATAGCCACTACCTAAGATGGGAGCTGATAAGTCACTCGAATGACTCCCATTGTCTACAGGATGATGACAGTGATGGTAATACTAATGTCTGCTAACACTTTTATGGTACTTACTATATACTAATCATTAGTCTAAATCTTTTCTATTTATTAACTCACTTCATCATTTAATTTATAATTAATGGTGTTTCCCAATCCCTGCCTATATTACTTTGACTTTTTGTGAATACTCACCTCATTCACTAGTTAGTGATACTTTTAACTGCTCCAGAAAAAAAACAATCATTCCTTCTGTGCTTTCTTACCACTTGGGCATTTATAAGATTATATTGCAACTTGTTGATAGGTTTGGATACTCATTTACTCCCAAAGAGCTGTTTCTCCTAAAACATTGTCAGGGCCATCAATAAACATGTGACAAATTAAGCCAAAATTGAATTAATAAATGAGTGAATAAATGATTAAAACTATATGATTTTTTTTGCTTCTTATGACCAAGAGAGTACTGACAAACAGAAGACCAAGAAAATGATCTTTTCATGGTGAAAACATGAAAGTATTTTACAGCATTGTTGCCACCCTAAAATTTTATTAAAATAAGCAGCTTTTAATTGGATGTCTTCTTTGGCCTGAATAACCAAATATGATCCAAGAAGAGAAAGTGACACAAGAGCATTAGAAGGATTTATTTTTGAGAAGGATTTTCCTTTGTTCCTGGAAAGTGGTATTTCATTCCTTTGGAGACACGGGTGGAAGATGGCCCCTGGCTCTTAGCCAGGGTCTGCAGACTTAAAAAAAGTGGTTCCCTATAATAAAACATGGGACCTCTTAAGACAGGGGTTCCCTACACCCTGGGATGTAAACTGGTACCAGTCTGTGACCTGTTAGAAAATGGGTGGCACAGCAGGAAGTGAGTGACAGAGAATGGAGCTCCACATTCTGTCAGATCAGCTGTGGCATTAGATTCTCCTAGGAGCACAAACTCAATTGTGAGCTGCACATAAGAGAGATCTAGGATGCCGTTCCTAAAGAATCAAATACCTGATGATCCACACAACAAATAAAATTCCTCATTGGTTTTTACTAGGACTTACAGTTTACGTCATTGTTATTTACTATTTAATAAAAATAAATCATGCAACTGACAGTTTTCTTTGAGAATTAAAGCATTCTGATCAGTGATTCCTTTGGAATTTTGATATGATCTTTATTCCAATTTGTAAAAGTCAGGTTCATTGATGGGTATATGGACTTTCAGGCTAGAAAGACTGTCTCAAAAATGACTCTTGAACATTGCCTACTCTGTTGTCAGCTTGAGCAGCATTAAGGCCCTGTGATCTTCAAGTCTGAAAAATAAATAAAAAAAATTTTATCACTATGATTAGTAAAATTGGTAATCACATTTATCGAGCTCCTATAACATTCCAGCTGTGCTGTTAATTTTGTATGAATTTTACCTTATTAAATCTTTCCAGCATCAAGCCAGGTGTAGTGGCTTACACCTGTAATCCCAGCACCTTGGGAGGCTGAGGCAGGAGGATCATTTGAGGCCAGGAGCTTGAGGTTTTGGTGAACCATGATCATGCCATTGTGCTCCAAATTAGATGACAGAGTGAGATCCTGTCTGTAAAAAAATAAGATAAATCTTTCCAGCATTTTTTGAGAGTTGTTCCATTATATCCACTTTACAGATGAGGAAGTTAATCACAGAGAGGTTAAGTAAATTGCCCATGTCACAATGTCACATAGTTAATAAGCAACCCTAAAGCTTAATTATTAATCTGTACTCTACATAGTCTTGGATGGGAATTGGGTTCTTTTCTTTCTTTTATTTCACTGCTTCAATGGGGTATAATTGAAAAATAGAAATTGTATTTATTTAAAGTGTACAACTTGATGCTCTGGTATACATTGTGAAATGATCCCCGCAATTAAGCGAGCTAACATATCCATCATCTTACATAGCTACGTGTGTGTGTGTGTGTGTGTGTGTGTGTGTGTGTGTGTGTGTGTGGTGAGAACACATAAGACTGGCCTTCAGCAGATTTCAAGTATCCAATACAGGATCATCAACTATGGTCACCATGCGTACACGAGCTCTCCAGAGCTTATTCATCTTACATAATTGAAACTTTATACTCCCGATGGACATTTTCCCATTTCCCCCAGTCCTCAACTCCTGGCAACTGCTGCTCTACTCTGTGCTTCTATGAATTCACCTATTTTAGATTTCACATATGAGTGAGATCATGCAATATTTCTCTTTCTGTGTCTGGCTTATTTTATTTAGCATAATCCAGGTTCATCCATGTTGCTGCAAATGGCAAAATTTCCTTCTTTTTTAAGGCTAAGTAATATTCCATATTATTATTTTTCTAATTATATACATATAATACATTATATATAATAATGTTCCAAAAATATATATATACACACACATATATATGTATATAAATTTCCTGTTCTTATCCTTGATGGTAAGGTTAGGGAACAAGCTGGACTAGTGCGAGGTTCATTCCTTTTTGCACCTTCCCAACAAAAAGCCTTTTCCTCCTGAGTCTACTACAGTTGGGCAGGAGGCTGAATAGCATATCTTTTTCTAAGAATCCTTTGCCATCCACAACACTAATTTGAGTTGTGCCTTAAATTGGGTAATGGGGACTTTACAGAAATGACCTAATCTCTCTACTAGTCAAAGGGAGAATCTAAGCTGCATTTTCCAGATATCTCATATATCATTTTTTCATGATTCTCTGTGTGATAAACTTTTTAAGAAAACACATGTTTTAAATAAACACAAAAAAGAAAGAAAGAAAGAAAAGAAGGAAAGCTGAACATGATGATTCACGCCTGTAAACCCAGCACTTTCGGAGGCTGAGATGGGAGGATCACTTGAGGTCAGGAGTTTGAGACCAGCCCAGGCGAAAAAGTGAGACGAGTCTTCAAAAAATAGAAAAAGAAATTTATCTGGGCGTGGTGGCACATGCCTATAATCCCAGCTACTCAGGATGCTGAAACAGGAGGATCACTTGAACCTAGGAATTCGAGACTGTGGACTGCGGTAAGCTCTGATTATGCCACTGAACTCCAGCCTGTGCAACAGAGTGGAATCCAGTCAAAAAAAGAAAAAAAAAAAAAAGAAAGAAAGAAAGAAAGAAAAAAGAAAAGAAAAAAGAAAAAGAAAAGAAAGAAAGAAGCCAAAAATTCTGGATTTCTATGAAAGATTAATGAATATCATGAACTTTTTTCTGCAAGTCTTTTTTTTTATCACAGGTGGTTGAATCACACACATTTTTAAAACAGCTCTTAAGTACATATAAAATTATATAATTAGAGAGATTTCATCTCTGTGGTAAATTAATTAGGGAACCCTAAAACTATCTGAGCATAGTTTTTTAGCAGTAGTAGTAAAAATAACAGATTCTGTTTAGTAATTGAATTTTGATATTTGTACAACTCAACAAATACTTTTACTAGTATACTATATTACTAGATTTATAGAAACAGTTTGTGAGTGCATAAGCAGGGCATTTTTGTTAATTCTTACTTCATAGATGAGGAAATTGACACTTGCTTGGTTATGTGACTTGACCAAGACAGTTGGCAACTCACATCTTATGTTCTGACTTAAATCTCACAGTTTCAGCTTTACGGCTTTTCAACTTCCTACCCAATCTATGACCCAGCTCTGTGGTCAGCCTCAAGAAGAGATTGAGGAGAATGGGAAGAGGAGGAGAATAAGAGGCCTTAGTAAAATTTTCATAGTTTGTTGAAAACTTATTCATGGAACCTGGAAGTGCAGCTGTCATTGCAGCTAATATGGGATCTCAGAGAGTTCTACTCATCTGGGTTTAATGAATGGGAGTTTTACATTCTCTCTCCCTCCCTCCAAACCTTCCTAGAATTTGTTTAGCTTATGAGTCATTCAATAAATATTTGTAATGCTCTGATCTACTTGCATGGAAAATTTTCTTCTCCAAATGTCAACCTGGCCCTGCTGGATTCTCACGGAAGATTCTGAAAGGAGGAACTACAACTTTGGGTATACTGTCAGTTCAGTACTGCCTGGCTTCTTGGTGACTTAATTGGCATTATAATTGGGAGCAAATATTCACATAATTGTACACGTGCAAAGTATAAGATATTATGCAAGGTGTCTGGGTGAGCAGAAAACAAAATTGCAGTAAAACACATTCCCTAGTGAGCTTGTAATCCAGTAAAATAGCTTCTAGGCCTAAAAATTATGTACTAAGTCAGAATTGTTTCCTCTCTTAAAAACTGTAGATTCTTCACTATTCAAAGCCCTTGTGTAACCGGGAAAAAAGATGTACTCATTTATTTAATAGCAAGTGTGTGCTTTGTGATCAGGCCACATGCCAGTCTCTGATTTTCCAAAGTGGCCTGAAACCACCTTATTACGTCTGCCTCACCTCAAATGGGAGATATGATTTTAAAAGAAGTAGACATAAACATTAAAGAAATGATTCAAATTGTGAAATTTGACGAGTAAAAATATATGTAATAAACAATCAGGGGCTAAGAAATGGAAATACAAATTCGAGTAGCAGACCTCTTTTAAGTAGCAGGCTCACCTGGGAGAACTTCATTTAAACTGCGACCAAGGAGTGAAAAGTATTAGTCATTTTGTTTTGTTTTGAGTTGGAGTCTCACTCTTGTTGCCCAGGTTGGAGTGCAGTGGCACGCTAACAGCCACCGCAGCCTCAACCTGCTGGGTTTAGGCAGTTCTTCTACCTCAGCCTTCCTAGTAGCTGGAACTACAGGCGCGCGCCTCCACACTCAGCTAGGTTTTTTGTTTGTTTGTTTGTTTGTGTTTTATTGTAGAGACGAGGTCTCAAGCATTAGTCTTACAAAGAGAGAGAGGAATGGCATTCTAGGCAGAGAGAGCAGCATACCGGAGAAGTCTACCTCAAACTCGCCAAAGCAGAAGAAAGGACTTTTGGCTCATGTGAGCAGAAAGTCCAGGGTTGATCTCATTTCCCGCCTAGCTAAAGGCAGAACCTCAAATCACGTGGTCAGGGCTGGGTCTTACTCTGCACCTTGCAACTCTGCCTTTCTGGGTCTTGGTTTCATTCTCAGGTAGCCCTCACCCGACTCACAGTCAATGTCACAATGCCCCGCCCAGAGCTGAGGGCACAGGAAGGGCAGGCGGATCTTTCTCAACCCCGTGAGCCCACGGTGGGGTGGTGAGGGTTTTACACAAGGGGATATGGATTCTGGGTAAGTAAACAACCCTCTCCTGCCCCTCAATGTGAAGAACCTTGAAGCCAGAAAGACTTAGGAACAGAAGGAAGAAGGATGTGGCAGGTTGTGGTTGGCGGGCTGCCAAGATTGGATGGGGCTTGTAGTGAGGGATGCATCCTCTAGATGTTAGGGAGCGCAGCTTGAGTTTTCAGTGGGAGTGATGGAATTTGATTCATCTAATTTCGTAATTTCTGAGACCTTTTCAAGCATTTTATTTTCCATTTGAAAATAATTTCAAATTTGTGGAAAAGTCAAGAATAATACATAGGACCCTCGTGTACTCTTTAAGCAGATTCACCTAATGTTACCGCCCCCATCTTTTTCTTTCTCTCTCTCTCTCTCTCTCTCTCTCTCTCTCTCTCTCTCTCTCTCTCTCTCCCTCCCTCCCTGTTCTCTCTCTACACACATGAAAAACAACACACACACACACACACACACACACAAAACATAAATATAATATTTTTGAGCCATTTTAGAGTAAGTTACATCCATCATGGTGTTCTACCACTGAAAACTTCAGTGTGTATTTCTTAAGAGTATTCTCTGATAAAATTCCAATACAATTAGCAACTTCAGTGGATTTAATTTTAGTACAATGTTAATCAGATCTAACATCTGTATTCTAATAGTGTCAGTTGACCTCATAATGTCATTTATAGATCTTTTTTCCTTCTCTTTTATGAGATACAGTATAAGGTCACATATTGCATTTGGTTAGCATGTCTCTATAGTTTCCTTTAATCTGGAACATTTCTGCAACCTCTCTTTTTCTTTTATGACATTGACATTTTTGAAGAATTCATCCTTTATAAAAGCAGAGTGTTCCTCATTTCATCTGATGATTCTATGTGATCAGTTTGAGACACATGTGTCAGACTGAAATATTGCAAAAGTGATGTGTTTTTTTCAGGGTATCACATCAGGAGGTTCATGATGTCCAGCTGTTCATCATTGGCAATGCTAATTTTGCTCCCCTGGTCTAGTTGTTGTCTAATTTTCCCCCTTCTCCTGATTATTTCAAAACTAACAATCTGTGAAGAATTACCTAAGACCATACAAATATTCTTTTTCTCATCAAAAATTGCCCCCACATTTAGCATTCACTGATAATTTGCCTAAACCATCTTTACCATGATGGTGGCAAAATGTGATTCTTTCCAACACTGCACTCCTTCCACATTTATCAGCCAGCTTCTTTTAGAAACAAGAATCCTCCTTTCTCTTCTATTTCCTTATTTCTTCATTCATTATTGGTATGGTCTATTTTTAATGATAAATAACAAATAATAAAATAACATGTTTTTAATAATAGTTGGTAATTTTTTACTATTCCTAATTGTTTCAGTCATCTAATCTCAATTTTGGCAAGAAGACAGTTCTTTCTAGCTGAAACCTGAATTTTGTAACATGCCCCCCGCAATTTTTTTCAAGTGTTTTTACTTTCTGGAAAAGCAAAATGTTACATGCTCATCTTGTGCATTCCTTGACTTAGCTGTGGAATCAGCTTGGAATCAGCCATTTCTCTGAGGATCCCTAGTATTCATTAGTGGGGAATGGTAATAGAGACCAATATGTGGGTGTCAGGTGTACACATTGTTCTTGGCATGGCTCCAGATACAGAGCTACAAAACATATGCATATATTATACATATGTAAATATTGATTATATATACACATACACACATACATATACATCCATCTACATACATATACGTGTAAACACACAAACATCTATGTTTTCTATCTATAGTTTAGAAGTCATGTATTGACACTTACATACCCAATTGAACAGGGTTGTTCATCCTCTTTCCTTCCACAGTTAGAATTTGGCTCCCAACAGCATCAGCGTAGTTACTCATTTGCTCAGTTCTACAATACATACCAAACAGATGTATTATACTTTGAAATAGATATATTATCTTACGTCAGAATTGCTTCTTTCAATCACTAAATAAATCCTAATGTATTTTTTTTTTAAGTCCAGGGCTTGTTTGTTTTTCTCCTTCTCCTCCCTTTTCTGCTAAAGCCTGAGGGTATATAATAAAATATTGTGTTTACGAATGATTTAGATTAGTTCTCCTCCTTTTCTCCATCTGTGTAATTACATTATTTATATGAACTACAATTGGGTACATTTTGTTTTAGCTTGATTTCAGCTTCAGTTTTTCTTCTTTTCTGACCTTGTTGATTTAATCTTATTAGAACATTAATGATCTTCTGAAATAAAAATTACACAAACAGTTATCCTCAGAGAATTGTTGCTCCCTTTCAAATCCCTTCTATTATGTTCACTGTACTCCAACCCCTTGTAGGTAACCAGTTGTATTGCTTTCCAGTTTATCTTTCCTGAATTTCTTTTGTAAGGATTAGCAGGTAAATTCATGCATCCTTTTTCCCCCTCTTTTTTTCTTACAGAAAATGTACATACTATATGTCTTCTTTTGTACTTTACTTTTTTGATTAAAAATATGTCTTGAAAATTTCCTATATCAGTTCCTAAATGCTGTTCTCATCCTTTTTATAGCTGCGTAATACTCCATTGTATGTATATACCATAGTGTTTTTCAATCTCCTATGAGTCAACATTTAGATAGTTTTCAATGTTTTGCAACAACAGATAATACTGCAGTAAATAACTTCTTTTTCACATGTATTTCTATATGTGGGAGATATATTTTAAGGGTAAATTTCTGAATGTGGAATCACCAGACAAATGATTAAATGCATGTGTAGCTTTATTAGATATTGAAAAACTCCTCTCCATAGAAAATACGCTGTTTCCTCTTTCTTTCTAGTCATGCATTTGAGTGCCTATTGCTCTACTGTCTTACAATAGAATGCATTACACTTAGCCAAACTTTCTGCTATCATTTCTTATTTGAATCAAGCTCATCTTCCAGGAGATTCCTTGGGAAGGGTACATGAGTACATTAGGTAATAATTTCCTGAGTTCTTGCATGCCCAGAAGCATTTGCTTACAGCATTGATTACTGAAGGACAGCTTGGATGAATGTAATATTCTTGATTTACACATGCTTAAATTTTTGCAAAGGTTGGCAGTATAATTTGAATACGGGGTCTGGCAATTAACTGTGCAAACTTGCCACTGTGTGCTTATATTGGTAGCACTGTACAAACCATTTGGTAAGGTTTCATAATCTTGGTATATCAGTGTCTCACAGTTTTGTTCATACCAATGTATGGTGGTGTTTTGCTGAGTGGCATTCATTATTGTTGCATGTTTTTGTGTGCCATCACGAGAATGTTGGAGCTTGAATTAGAACAATGAACAAATGTTAAATTTCTTGTTAAACTTGGCAAGTGTGGAAGTAAAACTTGGACATGTTAGTCCAAGTTTATGGGGATCATGTCATGAAGAAAATGGCAGTATACAAATGGATTAAACATTTTCCTGAGGGGATAGAAAGCACCACTGATGAAGAGAGGTCAGGATGGTCAATAACAAACAGAACTGATAAAAAACATTACAAAAACCCAACAAATTGTGTGTCAGAATTGTTGGCTGACTGTGAGAAACATAGGAGACCAAATAAAACATTGATAGTGAAATAGAAAAATCTTAACTGAAAATCTTGGAATGAGAAAGGTGTGTGCAAAAATGATCCCAAAGGAGTTCTCGCATTATGACAATGCACCTGCTCACACAGGACTGTCTGTGAGGGAGTTTTTAACCAGTAAACAAATAACAGTATTGGAACACCCTCCTTACTCACCTGATATAGCCCCCAGTGACTTTTTTCTTTACCTGAAGATAAAGGAAATATTGAAAGGAAGGCATCTTGATGACATTCAGGACAACAAGGGTAATAATGATGACAGCTTTGATGACCATTCCAGAAAAAGAGTTCCCAAACTGCTTTGATGGGTGAACTAGGCACTGGCATCTGTGCAGAACTTCCCAAGGGGAATACTTCAAAGGCAACCATAGTGATATTCAACGACGAGGTATGTAGCACTTTTTCTAGGATGAGTTCTCAAACTTAATTGTCAGACCCTGTATATTCCCCAAAGTTCATGTGTTGTAAATTTAATCCCTAATGCAACAGTATTGGGAAGTGGGTCCTAATAAGAAGTGATTAGGTTATGAGAACTCTGCCCTCATGAAGAGATTAATACCCTTATTGTGGCAGTGGGTTAGTTATAAAATGGAGTTCAGCCCTCTTTTGCTCTCTCATACCTGCCCTTCCATCTTCTGCTAGGGGATTATGCAGGATAAAGGCCCTCACCAGGTGCTGGCACCATGGTCTTGAAATTCTTAACCTCTAGTTTATTTTTGAGGCAAATAAACTTCTACTGTTCATAAATGACCCAGTCTCAGACATTCTGTGATAGTAACACAAAACTGACTAAGACTGTTGGTCTACTGTTACTTGCTTTGTTGTTGTATTTTGTGAGATCTGACACCACCAGTTTATTTCTCTTGTAAGACAGGTCTTCTAGCAGTGAATTTTCTTGTTTTTTGTTTATCTGGATATAATACATCTTCATTTCAATTTTATTTTTAAAAGGTGGTTTTGCTAGATATAAAATTCTTGGTTGACAGTTTCTTTTAGCACGTTAGATATTTCATCCAACCTACAGTAGCCTCCATCTGTGCTGATGAAAAGTCAGCTGTTGATCTAATTGGACTCCTTTGTTGAGGACAAGTCATTTTTCTCTGCTGTTTGCAAGATTTTCTCTTTGTATTTTTCTTTCAACAAAGATGTGTCAGAGTGTGGATTTCTTTGTGTTTATACTATTGAGAGCTCATTTTTACTTCTTCTCTTATTTCATTTTTATGCTTTTGGTTGCATTTCTTCTTAAATATTTACTTGTATCCACTCTTGGGTACCTCGTGATTTAGTCTTCATTTCTGATATGATTTTGTATTTTTTCCCTCTTTTTCTTTCCTGAGGTCAGTCAACTCTGATGTCTTTTTCCCTGCCCTCTCCATTTCTGTTCTTCATTTTGTATCTGCAATTGGAGATTTTTTTCATATTTACAAAGGTTTGGATAAAATATTTCATTCAGCTTGGAGTGTTGTATTACAATTCCTTCAGCTTTGTGGTTGATTTTGGGAGGAGCATTTTTATCAACTAAAATGACTTAACTCACATTTTCTGAATTTTTATAGTAGTTTTACATAAATATGGTCCACTACTTCCATTGCTATTCATTTTGTGGTCAATGCTCCTTGTTTGATAATTCTTTATTCTGACAGTTCTACCCTCTTCTGTGCTGGTTTTATGAATGGTGTTGTCAACAGTGTCAGGAAGACAAGATGTTGGTATGCTTTGTTTTCTTTTGTTTCTTTAATTATTTAATTTAATTTATTAAAGATATTTAATTTTTCTTTCTCATTTTTTCTTTTCATTCACTACTGTGTTCCCAAGGGTTACATCTCCTTCTTTGTACAACTTATTCTTTCCCTGAGCAGTACTTCTCAGAGACTGCTGTCTCTCTGATGCTGCAATCCTCAAACCCTTTCCCTTTAGCGGGTGCTGTTAATTACCAAGATCTCCCCTGTGGTTAAATCCTAATACTTTAGGATTTCCTCTCTCTGGGGATGTTTTGTCTGTACCATGTCTTAGTTCTCTGTACCCCTTTGATCTTTTCATGGAGTCTCCTAAGTCTCCTCTCCCCCACTTTATTCACCCACAGGTTTGCTTATTGAGCAGGAGCTCAACAGGAATTTGACTTATTTCTCTACTTACAGGGAATTTGAGTTCAGAATATTCTCTCTTATAATACTGCTAAAGGAGTGAATTATGCATTTTTAAATTTGCTCTTTTTTGGTTTTATGTTTTTTTCAGGAGGTAGATCATGAGTGGGTGGATTCAAAATTAGACAGTCACCATTAGCTTTTTTTCCATGTTTTGACATCTGTAAAATAAATATATATTTTACAATATATGTAATAAGAAAGTGTTATGTTATCATCAAAGTGGTATGATTTTTCTTATGTATATATCTTGTGGGGCTATGCTTCTCTAGCAACATTTATGAAGCATGTGAACATTTACTACTGGTTTTCCACAGAATATCCCTGTGAAGAGACTGGGTTAGGTATTATTATCATTTCGAGATGAATAAGTAGAGGTCTGGTGTGACAGAAACATTTCAAGGCTATTCATATGCTGTCTCTGGCTAGATCGCATTTCTCAGAAATCCATCCATTTGTACAATTAGGCATGGCCATATGGCTGATTCTTGACATTAGAATGTGTCATTTGTAGGCTAAACTCCTAAGAAGTGCGTGAGACTTTTCTATACCTTCTTTCCTGTTCCACTAGTTAGAATCAAAGGACTCTAAAAACCTAGAGGATGGAGGAACTTTAAAACTAGAAGAGCCTGAATCCCTGAATCACTATGTGAAGGAAAGTTGCCTGCTGATTAGGAATATCTGCACTGAGCTATATTTTGAGCAAGAAACAATCTGTTATCACCAATGAAATTTAGGTGTTTGTTATACAGCTAATGTTACTTTTACTAAAATATCTGGGGATATTAAATGTGTTGCACAATATCCCATATTAAGTTAATGGTAAAAATACAGCTAGAACCCAGATCTCTTACCTCACTGTTAAGTGTTTTTATAGAGCTCTGTGACATAGGCACTATGGGATCTGGTAACAGAGAATGCATTTTATAGAAAACTGTGAAAGTATGTAAGTAGATAGATACATCAAATACTCATTAAAAAATCATGTTTTAGATTTTGAAATAGGTAAAACAAATATATCCATCCTGGGTTTCTTATAAATTGAATTTAGAGGTTACTTAGAAATAACCCCTATTAGCAGGAGTATATCATGTTTCTTTGTGGTACAAAACTGAAATGGATGTCCAACAGTGAGACACCAACAATGCGTAACATTTTATCCCAGATGGCTCTCTCTTTTGCCAGTTTTATGTGGAAATCAACAGCTTGTCTGGGAAAATGCCTAAATACTCTTCCAGGTCAAAGTTCTCCTCACATAACAATACACTCATGTGTTCTTCTCTAAGAAGAGAGCTCCTTGTAAAGCTAGAATTATCCCAGTCTAAAGTATAATTAGTCTTTTCCAGAAAAAAATTTCATTCTATCAACAGTATTAGATTTTATTATCTAGGGGCTGATGAACTAATTCATGGATGATGATCAAGAATTTATTGTTACCAGGTTTTTGGTTAGTACTATTTTGGTTAGTACTCTTTCCAATATTTTCTTTTTAAATAAGTATCAGTCATTGGAGGAAATGTTACCAAAACTTCCACAAGTGGCTTGTATTTTTTAAAAAATACTTTTCCTGTTTACTACTTTCTGTCTATTTCTGTAGTTTGCAGCTCTGTCCTATACACAGCAGAGACCTGCTGCCATCTGTAACCTGACTCCAGAAATGAATTTAGAGATTTTTTTTTAACTTGAAAAACCTCTCAGTGGACTCTCCATGGTAAATTTGATGAGTTGAGGAGCTCCTGATAGCAGAGGATGGGTAAGCACACAGAGTGTGACAGAAAAGCAAACGCAGTGCCTTGTGGCAACTTTGGGAAAAGTTCTTATTCAGTCTTATGTGGAGACATGCCCATGGTTCCTCCTCGACAGCTCACTCACCATTAGGCACAAAGTCCTATCTTCTCTTTGTGTATAAGGCAGGGCCTTCCCTTTGCGTTCAGAAGAGTCATATGTGATACGCAAGTATGCATGACCTCATCTAAGAGTTTGAAAAAACTGAGGCAGTATCAACTGGGCCCTGGTGTGAGTGGGTCACTGTGAGATTAGAAATGGAAGCATGGAGTCCAGTGGAATTTGTTATGACTCGTGGGACAGGCTGAGTCAGAGACAATACAGAAAAGTTTAGGTTAAAAACCTGGGAAAAGTCAGAATGAGGCAAAGATCAAAGATGTGGTTTGACGTTAACTATGAAGCCATGCAATCAGAGGGGGATACCAGTTGGATCAAGATTTAAGTCTGGGTTTAATGACTAAAGTTAACTGTTGCTTTTTTTTTTAAGGAATGGTATGTCCCTTAAGGACTTTCTTCAAGAAATTAGCTAGAGGTCCCAGTTCTCTTTAAAGATTTCTAGTCTTTGTCAGTTTTGTGTGTGTGTGTGTGTGTGTGTGTGTGTGTGTGTGTATGTAAATGTATTTCCCTATGGAGAAATTTTTTCAGAGTTTCACGGTGAGATGCTAGAAAGCACTCTCTTTTCTGCACACCAAACCAGCATTTTCTCTAATATCTTTGCATTCCTTCTCTGGGCAGTGGGATCAGCTTGGGCAGCTGTAAGCAAAGCCCTGGGTTTGGGAGTATGGACCTGGCTGGTAGCTGCACTGAGAGCCAAATTATAATTAAAAGAATGTTTTCTGCAGTTGAAGAAGCCCTAGGAAACTGGGATAGAAAAGCTCTACATAATGAGAGACTACAAAGCTCTTGGACAGGTAGCACAAGAAGTACTGAGATCAGAATTACTGCTTTGCTGAGGGTGATATCTGGGAAAAGGAAGTGCAATTAAAAGATCATAGTCTCAATCAGTTTAACTCTCTTTGGTTTCCAGAAGAGAAAGTTTTCTTTTGTGTTATTTAACTAACGGGAGGAACTGCCCAACATGACCTCTATCCATTTCTCTTAGTTCTTTGCCCCAAATGTTCATTAACTGATAGAATTTGATAGAGTAGCTCAGAAAAAAGCAGAGGTGGACTTCAAAGGTGATGGCACTGACAGATTGGGCTAATAGGCCAAAAGGGAGGTGGGAAGGGAGGGTGATGTAGGAATTTCTGAAGAGAATTTCTAAGACAAAAAAGAGAGAGATAATAGAAAACTGCTGGAGACACAAGAATTAAATACAAGTGCCTAGTAGGAAGCCTTTTGGAAGTTTGTATTCAGATCTGAATACTTTTCCATCTTGGTTTTTGAAACTATTTGCAGTCAATTAATTGTTACTGTTAATTATTGTTATTTATTTATTCAATTGTACTAGGACCTAGGACTTGGGTTATTGTGAAAAAAATGGTGTTAGTTGTATAGGGCTCTGATTTTTTTTTTTTTTGAGTCATCATTATTAATACAAATACTACAAACAGTCTAGATTTACACATTAGGTCAGTGAGAACAATTTTGGATGACACATATGTTAACTTTTAGGGCATTTTTTCCAATTCAAGATGATATGTAAGTAATATTCTTGTCACCTAAGTGAATGTTATTTTCCTCAAAATTATCCTTTATTATTTTGCTCCCACTTTACTTTTTTTTTTTTTTTTTTTAGTAAGGACAAAGGTCATAATTCCAGAAGCAAACAAAAAATTAGAGCACATGTGAAAGAGTTGAAGAAAAGAAGAATTCTAATAGAAAAAGAAAATGGGTCTCATCAGTTCTTTTCTTCTTCAGATTATTGATGTCATTGCTTGGATTCTGAGCTATCACCCTGCTTTGTTAATTATAGGCCATGCTAAGGAAAATTTTGTTGACATATTACAATTTTCTAGCCCCAAGGATATATTAAACTTGCATCACCAATATAAGAAGTCTAGCAATTATTCAGATCTTTTTCTCTCATTCTCTCCTGATATTTAATTGGAGTTTTATCCAATGTGAAGTGTATCTGCATGTGATCACCTACCCCTATATCTGAACACAGCTGAGTCTGAGGAATCCTAGCTCATAAGCTATGGTTTGGGTTGCTGTTTTCTTTTGTTCAGAAAATATTGTGTAGACAACAATACATACGGTACTTTAAAAAATATACACATACACTGTTGATGAAGCTTTTGGTCCATAGTTAATTGGGCTTATATAAAAACCCAGCATAGTTTAATTCTACCAAATCCAGAGTTCAACAAGTCACAGGTAGAGAGTCACATAGGACAAAATTTGCATCTTTTAATAACATCAGGACAACCCCTTTGGTCCCCCCCCCCACTGTGGGAGCTTTTTTGTGCTCTCAATAAATCTGGCTTCCTAAGTAAATAAATAAATAAATAAATAAATAAATAAATAAATAAATAGCATCAACTTCTGTTTCTTCACTTTCTCTCTATGGTCTTTATCCATGAATATTAGAAACTTCTAATAGTAAATGATCTCCATAACAAAATCTTTTATCTGAGGATGTAGTGAACTGAGTTTTAGTCACTCAGAATGTCATTAAAAAAAAAAATTATGACTTGAACATCTAGGCATATGGGAAACATACCTCAAAGTACTAAAAGCCGTCTACGAGAAACCCACAGCCAGCATACTTCTAAATGGACAAAAATTGGAACCATTTCCCCTGAAAACTGGAACAAGACAAGGATGCCCACTCTCACCCCTCCTGTTCAATATAGTATTGGAAGTCCTAGCTAGAGCAATCAGAGAAGAGAAGGCAATCAGGGGTATCCAAATAGGAAAAGAGGAAGTCAAACTATCCCTCTTTGCAGATGACATGATCATGTACCTTGAAAACCCAAGAGAATCTGTCAAAAACCTCCTTACACTGATAATAGGCCTTTGGCAAAGTCTCAGGATATAAAATAAATGTGCAAAAGACAATCGCATTTCTTTACACCAATAATAAACAAACAGAACCCCTAAGGAAAACCACAATTCCATTCACAATAGCCATACACAAAAAATGAAATACCTTGGCATCTTCCTAACCAGAGATGTGAAAGACCTTTACAATGAAAACTACAAAACACTGCTCAAAGAAATCAAAGATGACACAAATAAGTGGAAAAATATCCATGCTCATGGATTGGAAGAATCAACATTGTGAAAATGTCCATCTTGCCGAAGGCAATCTACAGATTCAATGCAATACCTATCAAATTACCAGCAACATTCTCCTCAGACCTAGAAAAAACAACACAGTAATTCATATGGAAACACAAACGACCAAGAATAGCCAGAACAATCCTCAGCAAAACAAAACAAAACAAAACAAAGCAGGTGGTATCACATTACCAGACTTCAAACTTTACTATAAAGCTACAATCATCAAAACAGCTTGGTGTTGGTATAGGAACAGGCATATAGATCAATGGAATAGAATTGAGATTCCAGAAGCAAAACCTCAATTTCTCAATCAACTCATCTTTGACTAAGCCTCCAACACCTACCTCTGGAGAGAGGAGAACCTATTCAGTAAATTGTGCTGGGAAAACTGGCTGACCACATGCAGAAGATTGAAACAGGACCCCTACCTATCCCCATATACAAAAATTAATTCCAAATGGATCAGAGACCTAAATATAAAACCTCAAACCATAAGAACCTTAGAAAATGAAGGACATACCCTCATGGAAATTGGAACTGGCATCCAATTCCTGAACAAAACCCAAAACCCACAGGCCATAAGGGATAAAATAGACAAGTGGGACCTCATTAAACTGACAAGCTTCTGCAAAGTCAAAGAAACCATCAAGAGAGCAGGGAGACAGCCTACAGACTGGGAAAAAGTATTTGCCAACTCCAGGTCTGACAAAGGCTTAACATCATGGATCTACAAGGAACTCAAACATGCTGAAAAGAAAAAAACAAACAACCCCATTATAAAATGGGCAAAAGAAATGAACAGACACTTCACAAAGGAAGACATCCGAGCAGCCGACAAACACATGAAGAAATGCTCAACCTCACTAATCATCAAGGAGATGCAAATCAAAACCACACTGAGATATCACTCCAGTGATATCTAACTCCAGTCAGAATGGCAATTATCAATAACTCAAAAAATAACAGTTGTTGGAGAGGGTGTGGCGAAAAGGGAACACTCCTACACTGTTGGTGGGAGTGTAAACTAGTGCAACCTCTGTGTAATGCAGTGTGGCTATTCCTAAAAGCTCTAAACATCAACCTCCCATATGACCCTGCAATCCCCCTACTGGGAATATACCCTGAAGAACTCAAATCACTCTATAAAAAAGATACCTGTACACGAATGTTTATCGCAGCATTGTTCACAATAGCAAGAACCTGGAACCAACCCTGCTGTCCATCAAAAGAGGACTGGATTAAAAAAATGTACATATACATGATGGAATACTACACAGCCATAAAAAAGAACAAAATCATGAATTTCGCAGCAACCTGGATGGAACTAGAGTCTATAATACTGAGTGACCTCTCACAGAAACAAATCTGAGTATCACACGTTCTCACTCATGCAGTGGACCTTGATCATCCAACGCACTACCATAAGAAAATGGCTGACAGTGGTGGGGAAAACTATGGGGGGAGGGAAAGGGGGTGGGACTAATGGTAGTAAACATCTGTCTGGGGACGGGGAGACACCTGTTATCAACAAGGGGGCCTAAATGAAGCAT
Organism: Cephalopachus bancanus; assembly: GCA_027257055.1. Classification (NCBI taxonomy): domain Eukaryota; kingdom Metazoa; phylum Chordata; class Mammalia; order Primates; family Tarsiidae; genus Cephalopachus; species Cephalopachus bancanus. The sequence continues at coordinate 1,363,597 of JAPVLO010000242.1, read as the reverse complement.
ATTTGTATACCTAACCCTTAACTGTACCCCACAACATCATAATAAAAAATATTGATGAAAAAATAAATAAATAAATAAAGTCTGTATAATTTGACTACAAATAGTTCTTTACATCTTTGAAATGAATTATTATGATTATACTACAAATGCTAAAATAAATGATAGAATGGAAATGTCTTTTATTTAAAGTGAAATTTGAGTTGAAAATAGATTAACATAAAAGAGACAAAAAAGTTCCATTGAAATCCGTTGTGGTATTTGTAAAACTGCTTAGAATCACATGGTTGCAAATGCCATATTAATTTTCATTTCTTATTCTCCACAACATACTTGTGAAGTGGGCTGCACTATTGTTTATTTTGCATTAATTGTTAGAATATATTTCATCAAGTTTGTCAGGGCTGAGCCAGGACTGACAGTACAAGACAGAAAGAAAGAAAGATAGAAAGAAAGAAAGGGGAAAGAAAGAAAGAGAGAAGAAAGAAAGAAAGAAACAAAGAAAAAAACCCTGTTCTTAATATAAATAACAAATGAATTAACAAGAGAATAAGTTAAAACATGAGTGAATGAATGAATAAAAGTCATGTTGGGAATGACCTCTTCATATAATTCTCACAGTGACCCAACCATTATACAATGAATGACTGAGGAACTATCATTTGGTACAAAATGGCAATTTATACTTGAAGAAGAATAAATGTATTCTTTTTAAAGTCTCAAGAAGACAATACTATGTCTAGCTCCACCAGAGGGCTTACAAACATTATATTCTTTATATTTCTGGTTATTCATATAGCATGTTTCACCCAAATGAAAACTGGATTTATAATAAGTTAATCTGGATTTGAATCTTACTTTATCACATTATTTGTATGATTATCAGTAAATCATCAAAACTTTCTAAGACTCAGTTTTCTCATTTGTAAAATGGAGACGGTAATAATCCCCTCATAAGGATGGCTTTGAAGTTCAAGCCTGATAATGGTTATTAAGGTGTATTGTGAACTGCAAAGAGCTATAGAAATGGGAAGAATTGTCAGGTGTTATAACATTCCTTTTTCACACAGGCAAAATGTGAAGGTGCCACTGAGTGACTATTAAATACGTTAGATTATTACTGTTGCAAGTTTGAAGGCTATAGAAACCTGGTAAATGAATGCCACTGTTTATGTTTAAAACATTTCTCTTAATAACTTATTACTAAATAATAATTCAATCTATAATTATTAAATAGAATGGGAAATTAGTTACATTTTATAAGTAATAATTAAATTTTTATTGTACAATTTTGAATCTAGTTCTCCTTCTTGAGATTAAAAATTTGCAGAAGGCAATGCCTTGTGAGATTATAAGGAAAGCGTAAGTAACACATATCCCCCAATGAGTATGTAAATGTTTCTACAATAAAACTTTGAAACCCTGATAAAAAGCTTCAAAAAAGACAGTGACTGGGGACAAGGGGATATGCATGACCAGACATCTTCTTTGAGTCACTCATATGTTAGCACTGAGATACATAACTGTAAATATCTGAAATCCTTAGCCACCTAAGAGAGCTTTTGGTTTGTTTTAACTGCTAGACTGGAAGGAGAGTAAAATGCCCACTATTTCTATCTACTGAAGTCAGTTACTATACCCTTAAGTGACATAAAACCAAAATGATAAATACCAATTAAGAAAAAATTAAACCTACAACGAACTAATGAGGTGGGTAAATTGTCAACTCCTTCCATGTGAACCCATTGCAGATCTCCCGATTAAGCTACCCTTCCCCAGGAGTAGAAACCACTGAGCACATCCCTCATTAAACGACTGTGGGGCTTGGTCTGCAAATTCCAAGTTTCATATACCACTGCTCTTTAGTTTCAATAAACAAGTACTTCAGCAGCAGTGGACCAGGAGGGAAGAGATGGCTTGCTTTCAAACCCAAAGGGGACATGAGCCCTGCTTGTGGAGTGAACTCGCTGGGGTGCGGCAAGGGTGGTTCTGCTCAGAGTCCCAGGGATCTGGCTCAGAAACACTGAGGCCATTGTCTTTATAGGCAACAAAAGGGGTTGTTGAAAAACCAAGCTTTAATATAAAGCCAAAAATCTGTGCTTGTCGTTTTGTGTTTATTTGGCATTCAAATATGGCAGTCATTCTCAGCTCTTGCTGCTGTTTATGTTTAAAGGAAGACCCGCAGCTATGGAATGGGAGCCAGCATTCAATACCTCACTCAAAAAAAAATGAAAACAAAACAAAATCTCTGTATATTCCTACTCGTGCGTCCTTTGACTTCCTGCTGAACCTTCAGGTCAGGGAGGTGGTGAGTGACAGATCAGCAGGCTTCTTGACACCAGAGCCTGTGAACCCTCCAGGACAGTTCTTTCATAATCAGATACACATTTGTCTTTACTTGTAGGAGAGGGACAACATTCTTTCGCCATTGGGATAGATTTTCCTGTGTGTGTGTGTGTGTGTGTGTGTTGTGTGTGTGTGTGTGTGTGTGTGTGTGTGTGTGTGTGTTTCTAGTTGGGCAGTTCCTGTCAAATCAGGAGTAGGGAGAGTGTAATTATTGCGGAGTTTGTTTCAGCTTCTTGGTGAGCAGTTACATTGGCCTCTGGTTTATGGGAAACAAAACCAGCCCAATCTTGAGGGTGGAGGAATTGCTGCAATTATGTAACCTTTCCCCTAACTGTTTGAGGCATGACAGTTGGAGGGGAGGGCAGGGTGATGGAATTGTGCTGGTAACCTGGGAATGGGCAAGGGTCACTACAGTGTTAATTGGTGTCTGCAGAGCAGACCCATTTTTTTCCATGGTGACCCATTTAAGAACAATGTCATTCATTGAAATGAACCAATGCCCTTCACTTCTTAAAAGAGGTGAAGGGAATGGATCACAGCAAGTTCTCAGAACATAAAAATTAACTAAGATAACTTTATATTGCTGGAAGTGATGTGATTTAAATACCTTATATTTAAATGGTGAATTAGATTTCTTCATTTTGCTTTTCATTTATATTATTATAAGTTAATGTATGATTATATTTCACTGTATTACTTTACTTGATCATCATGATAAATCAGCAAATAACTTAAAACATGCATTCAAACTCACAATAAGAAGTTTGATGAAAATAAGAAATTAAGTGATTTGCCTAGGGTCAAGTAAGCTAGCCTTCCATGCAGATATCTTGATTCCTTGTGCCACATGATTTTTCACTGTATCGTCTGACACTGTGGAATCAACTCTTGAATCATTAAACCAAAATTTAATGAGTCAAAAGTTGAAATAAAATCGAATGATTACGTCATCCTGTGAAAAATCTCTGTAGCACATTACAGGTCTTTAAAGCACCTAGTTCTGATATGAAAAAAATAGTGTTATTACTGCTTCCTGTGTGTCCAAGCAATGGCACATGGCACATTCTTTTCTATTCCTTTTTCCCCCCACCATTAAAACTGAGTTTTACTTGATTCAGTGGTCTTTCACTTAATTCTGCTTTGAATTAGCTTAGGGCAAAAGCTCTCTTGTCTATCAACCTTAACTTTGAAGGAGTTGTGTTTCTTTAGACTGCTATTTTGTAGGCTACAACCAAACCCAAATGTCATCTCCTTATGTCCATATTAAAAAATACTCACAATATGTGGTCACAATAGTAAGTCTTCAGTCAAAAGTTGTTGTTGGAGTCCTTTCTTGACCACATTTCTGAAGACCCAGTGACAGCTGTTGAACAAAAAGTAACTATGGGATCCTATGAAATCCCAATTAGCCAACTAGTCTGAAGTGACTCTATTAAAGACCACTGTAGCCTGCATTGGTCCTAAGAAAGAACCCAGTGGGTCCTTCCATCTCAAAGGAGTTAATTATCTCAGTGGGTATTTGTTGATGCTGAACATCATTACTGGAAATGTTTCTCTTTGGAATTGTATTTTTCCAAACATCTTCACAAATAGGCATTTTGTGGAATGTTGAATATAAATATTTGAGGGACTCAGTAAACCTTTAGCTCTGAGCACTCCCTGCTTCTAAACTTTTGTTTGTTTTCCAGTGATAATGTACAGTAACCCATTTCAAACTCTGGCTTGCAGTCCTCTAGCAAAGTTTCCCCTGGTGGTAGGAATGCCAGGGCATGAATTAGCTAAATTGTAATCTTTATGCCTGGCAGTCTGACATCACTTACAAGCTCTGCCAAAATTCCTTTGGAAACAGATGTTCCTAGAAAGGGATTGGTAATCACTTATCCTTTTACGTGTGTTCAGTATATGCTGATTTGTGGGAAGGATTTAGGATTTAGGATATGATTAGAAACAATTCACTGGGGATATATACCTTTTTGAAAACAATAAACACGATTATTCTAAAATATTTTTCTTCTTTCACATATTTCTCCTGCCTGAATTCAGGCTTTCCCATCTACTTATAGTCGGGAAGGAATAGTCACATATAGGTATTGATATTTAGCCCCTCCATCTAAACTCATGTCTAAAGGAGGATACAGACTCCTTTCTTGTGGCTCCTGCATCAATCTGTGAGTAATTTACAGATCCTACTCTAACATCCAAATACACATTTCAAGCACCCCTCCTTGTGATTTGTAAATGATATCCTTTATTCAAAAGGGTAGAATTATAACATAAACTCCAAAAGGTGTCATTCTGTTGATGATTTGCTTATACACAAGAAAAGGTCTGAGTCCATATCAGTACTGTAATTACAGTAGCCTTTGACCACTATAATGAATGAATATATCTGAAAAATACTACTTCTAGTATAAAAATATCAGGGATTTTAATTTTTGCATGCAAGGAATACATACTACATGGAACATAAAGCCAAGTAAAACTGACGCAAGATGAATTTATGCTTGTCTTAATCTTCAGCCCAAAATTCTTTATTGGCAGTACCATTGAACTGAAAGCATTTTCAGTTGGATTTTCATCTGAATGAATAATCAGCTACTGGTAAGGATGAAAGTTCAATCAAAGGTGAATTCTTTAGTACGTAAGATGCAGAAACCTCTTACCCAGGAAGTCTTGAAGACCTCTTTTATGTAAAATTCATGGTGTGTTCTATAGTTTTTTTTATCATCAGAATTTGCTTATTGTGTATTTCAAACCTTGAATTATTGAAAGAACTAAAAATAAATTATGTTAGAAAAAGTTTCCTCTAGAAATTGCAGAATAAGGGCATTCAGTAATGTCATATACAAATTCTACTATGTTATTAGCTTTTCTGGAGCTGTTAAGGTGGTATTCTTTTTTGCTCAATTGAGAACATAAGGTTTTACAGCATTTATTAGTCTCTGATAAGTAAATGGAAAAATCTCTAAGGGCCAAATTGTATGTTTCCTCTGTAGGAGTCCAAGTTCACATGTTTCTTTCCAGAGTCAGTTTCAATGCTGTATTGGGATTACAGTGGGTGGGACAGGTGCTGGACAGAACAATGCAATGTAAAATCAGGGCTGCATTTTACCCCCTCTGTCTAAACTCATGTCTAAAGAATTTGATTCTGTTCTTAGATAAAGTAAATGCTGTTGTCTCTTCAAAGAAAATGGGAGGGCAAGCTAACGATTTGTTCAAAAATTTTGAAGTGGTCTCAAGAATAAATCTCAAGAATAAAACTAATCACTATGCTTTTTTTAAAGCTCAATATTAGTTATGCCAAAATTCAACTTCATTTTAAAGGATTCTTTTTACCATCTAGATGTGTAAACAACTCTAATCCATAGGTTATCTCATTTTAGAAGCTCTAAAGTGAATCCAAATGTGTTCTCATTTTAGATACCCTAAAGTAAATTCTGCAGCTAATGCACCCTGGCAGGACATCAGAAAGTAAGTTTTTGATTAAAAAGATACATTCATGGTAGAATAAACATTTTCTGCCCTCAAAATGTCCCGCTCTAGATTAATAACTTACATGCTCTGCATATACAGAATTCAACTGAGAATTGTTACCTGCCAGAGTGCTTGAGTATCTTTGCCTGTTTTCTACAGTGACCAAGTGTTTTGATCTGCAGGAATTGAGGGTTTCTCAGGATTTGGGGCTTTCAGTGCTAAAACTGGGTCAGACTCTGACAAACAGCTGAATCACTTTCTGAGAAAAGTCTTGACTCTGCTGTCAGGTATTTTTGCAGCTCAGAGGTCAGTATATAAATCCATTTCTCCATTTCTCAGAACAAGCATCACTTCTGCCTAGTTTTGGAGCAGATGGGTTGCCTCATCAACCTCTCACTTCTAGTGCTTACTAGAGTCTATTGACTTCCCTCAGTTCCAAAACTTCCATGAAAAATCCTATAACCACTTCCACTTTAAAAAGTAGCCTGAGGAATACTGTGTCCTCCTTATTTTCTTCCTTTCTCCTATAATTTTTGTTCTGTCGCTTTGCACTAGGCATTAGGTTAGGTGATGTTACAAATGAGGGCAGAACCCGTCCACCACAGATTTAAAATCTGATAAGGCAAAAGAGTGAATAAGCACTTTTAATAAAACTTTGTCCCTTCATCAGGCCAGGTGAGGCCAAAGCAATAGTCCTGGTGTTATAGCTGGATTGCAAGAAATGATGCCAACACACAGAGAGGGTCGAATTGTGAGTCCTTTATTGACACCAATGACCGAGAGTGGACTAGTGTCCCAAAGAACTCTCGGCCCCGAACAGAGTGAGTAGTGGGTATTTAAAGGCATAAACTATATAAGCTGTACAGTTTGATTGATATTTCTTGGCCTTTACATTTGATTAGTAAGGGGTATGGTTAGTTACAGAATTTATGCAACTAGGGAGTTTCCAACCACCAACAGGTCCAGGAATGTGGGTGTGCAGGATGATTATGAGAAGGTTACATAAGGGGGTTATTCCTAGGTTAATATGGAAGATCTGTTACAAAATGGAGTTGCTTATGTCAAGCAAGCTATTATAGGTTATTATAGGTTTTTTCAGATTAGATACTTTATATTTCACAGGAATAAAAACTGTTGGTTTTGCACAATTCACCATCACAGACTTGCAATTTAGTATTATGCTAAAAATAAAAAATATTTTGGGGAAAAAACAAAGACATAGCAATATAACAATAAACAAAATTTTAAAAATATAGAAGTTTAAAAACATATAAAAATAACTATTTGTAGCATTTACATTATATTAGATATTTTTTAGAGGTGGTTTAAGCATATGGGTGGATATGTGTAGGTTATATGCAGATGCTATTTGGGCATCCAGGAATTTTGATATCTGTGTGGGATCCTGGAGCCAATCCTTTGTGATACTGAGGGTTGACTGTATATGCCTCTAGAAAGTTCATGGCTGGAAAAACATCTGTCTCTGCCATTGAACAAAGATACTTCCTTGAAGTGGACAGTGAGAGCCAGAAAGTAAAGATTAGTTTGACGTGTAGTTTTCAGTATTTTTTCTTAGCCTTGGCTTTTTTTTCCTGGTAAAATGATACTCTCCTTTGTATACTGTTAAAATATTTTCATGTCTCCATCAAGGGTTCTGTTTGTGAGAAAGGAAGGAATATTTCTTTTTTTCTCATATATTAACCCTCTTGCCAAGGCAGCATTCTTTTTCTATTTAAGACTATAATGGATTTTACTTTTCAGAGGACCATTGTTCTCAAATTGGCCATGAACCAGAAAAAAGGAAATGGTTCTTGCCCTAAGCTTCTCTAGTGTTCTACATCCAGACCTGCCCTCTTACTCCTGACTTTTCCTGACAAAGTCTTAGGGGAGTATTTGGGAGTGGATGGTTCAAAGTGAGCATCACAGCATTGCTGCAGAGTCCAATGTCTTAGAAAAAAAATTGGTACCAAAATTTGTTTTCACCTTTCCCTAGCCTCTCAGTTACCCTTCAGTAGTGTGAATCATGTTTAAAACAAAAATTCTCAAACTTAATAAGTGTTGCTAGGGCAACCAGAAGACAGCAACAGGAATTAAACTGCAGCCAAGAAACTGAGCACAGATCCTTGGGTGAATCTTAGTCTTGGCTGATGTCATATCTAGTGGGGGTGGGCTAAAGTCTACTTAGCCCTGGGCAGAGGAGAAGACTGCTTTTGAAACCCCTCCCAGAAGAACACCATCTCTTCATAAGTAGAAATGTCTTGTGTCTTCTTTCCTATCTCTGCCTTGTTTGCAGATTTTTCCACCACAAAAAGAGTTCTCTTGGTGTTACTTCTGGAAGATTATGCATTCTTCTGCCAAGGGAACAAAACAAAGCATAATCTGGACTAACTGGAGGTTGGTTATCTTAGGTTCTTCTTAGGTTGCTGTTGGTTGACCTGCATTTATTGAGCACCTGCTGTAAATAATATCATGAAGACGAAGCAATCTGGGGTATAGTTGTGGCTTCCCTGTGGAATGTTTCTGGGCAAATCATTCTGTGATTTTAGTTTTCTGTGTTGTTAAAAGAAGAAAATATTACCATGTTCCTGAAATGGATATTTTGAGAATTAAATGGAAATAAAATAGTTTTTTGAAAGTTGTAAAGGATTACACCAATGTTAGTTATTTTTTCCTGGTATCTGAAATTTTGGAGGAAAGAATAAAATAGAGAGGGAAGAAGAAGAGGAAGAGAAGAAAGGAGAGAACAGGTGTGTGAATCCTTGACCTTGACATGTTTACAAATTTGTGGCAGGGAGACACAATGCTTGATAGGAAAGGGTGCTGGAAGTTAGGAAACTTTCTATATTTAGTTGATTCTGATGAGTGTTCTAATTACCACTCAAATGTCTGCCTCAATATTGCCCTAGGAGGCAGCCATTACACATCACACCGCCTGTGCCTGAGGTGAGCCGCCATTGCCGCCACCGCCGCCAAGGCAACCATTCCACATCACACTTTCAGTGCCTGAGGTGAGCTGTAGGTGCCGCTGCCGGCAAGGCAGCCATTGCACATCGCACGGCCCATGCCTGAAGTGATCCACCACTTCAGACCTTGAAGCCCCTGCGAGCAAGATCTGCTGAGGTCTACTACCACTGTGACATCCTGCCAGGCTGTGGGTCTCCTCCCATGTGCCTTGAGGCAACATCTCCTTCCCCTTAGGGGTGGGTGAACAGCTGAGATAAAGGCCATCTGGAGCAAGGGATAACACCACCTGCTGGCGATTCAAGGTAACAACACTGAAAGGGGAAAAATGGAAGCCTGACAGACACAGGCCAGATCTGAGTGGTGAACAGGGCAGTTGTGAACTGAGTGATGATCTGAACTGCCCTTCACAACAGGCCAGGGGCAACTGATCCTAACTGTGAACAAACTTACCAGCCTGAAAAGACAGATAGAAATCAGAGCTGAAAGGACATTCGACTTGAACGAAAAGTCTCAGAGTGTGTTCTATTGGTTCTGTTAGTCTACTGACTTGATTCTATTCCTTCTGTTTTGTCCCTCCTCCCTTTTTTCCCCTCCTTCTTTTCCCTTCTTTTTTTCTCTCTGTAAACCATATTTTTGTATAGAGGAATAGCACACCAATATGGAGGTTGGTAAGCTTGTACGTTAGTAACATTGTATACTTTAGTTTATTTTTGTATGGTAGTTGGTTAGTTTGTAGCTGTGGTCTATTGTTTTTATATGTTTCAATTTTTGTTTCTCTCTCCATTTGTTGGTACACTTGTCTGATTTCACCCTTACTCCTCTCTCTCTCCACCCCCCTCTTTCCTCCACTGCCTGCTCCATTCTCTTCCCTCTGTTAACCACATTTTATTTCAGGGAGTAAACCTACAACCCCACTGCACGGACAGATTCCAAGGCAGTGGGAAGTGGGTTTCAGATTATTCATATACTGGTCAGTGGATACCAGGACCTGCAGATAGATTTGGAATCACAGCTCCCCCCTTAAGTAAGTCTCAAAACTGCAAAAAAGACCACCCCTAACCTACAGTGCAACTCCAGAATTGAACAAAATAAGAGGACATACATAAAGAAGAATAGGAGATTGAACAAACAGAAGTAAAAACAACCCCTCCACCCTGAATAACAGAATTAAAGAAGACAGTGATGTGGAGGGAAGGAAAAAGTAGGGAAGGGAAAACAACAACAACAACAAAAAACGCACAAATGAAGAAAAACCAAAAGAAGAATATAGGTCTCACACAGACCCCTGGGAGGTCAGACACTGATAAAACAGACTTTGGGACACAAACAATGAAGAGCCCCCAGAATGACTGGTCACATGAAACAAACCCAGACATCAGGGCATTAATAGAATTTAAAAAATTGAGGAGACAAGAGGAAAATAGGAAGGAGCTGATGTAAGAAATAACAGCAGTAAAGAATATTGTGATGGAAATAAATAACAAACTAATAAGCAAGGAAAGCAGAATTAACCAAGCAGAAGAAAGAATCTCAGAGCCCGAAGACCAAATCATAGAACTAACCTAAACTGTCAAAAACATGGAAAAAAAGCTCAAAAAGACTGAACAAAACCTTCAAGAAATGAATGATTACTTCAAGAGACCGAACCTAAGAGTAATTGGCCTTCCTGAGGCAGAGAAAGAAACAGAGGCCACACTGGAACAAACATTTCATGAAATCATTCAAGAAAACTTCCCTCATCTCATCAGTGATGCAAAAATTCAAATACAAGAGATTCAGAGAACCCCTGCAAGACAATAAATGAGAAGACTAACTCCCAGACACATAATAATTCACCTAAACAAAGTAGGCATAAAAGAAAAAATCCTAAAGGTAGCAAGAGAAAAAGATCAGACTATCTACCAGGGAAGACCAATTAGAATAGCAGCAGATTTATCTACAGAAACCCTCCAGGCTAGGAGAGCTTGGAGCCCTATCTTCAAAGTTCTAAAAGATAAACAATTTCAACAAAGAATAACCTACCCAGCCAAGCTAAGCTTCATCAGTGAGGGAGAATTGAAATATTTCCCAGATATCCAGTCCCTAAGAACCTATGCTGCCACCAGACCACCTCTACAAGAAATACTTAAGAAAGTTCTGAACACAGAAGAAAAGGAAAAAAGAACAACAACGTTTTTCACAAGAGTACAGGCAAAAGATTAAAAACACACATAAACCAACTCCAGAACCAAAAGAAAGACAATACACAAACAAAAAGAACAACAACTCTGTAAGAACATTATGATAGGGATCAACTCTCACATTTCAATAATTAGCTTGAATGTGAATGGACTAAATGCACCACTGAAAAGACATAAAATGGCAAAATGGATAAAATATCACCAGGCAACAATTATTGCCTTCAAGAGACTCACCTCACTAGAAAGGACACTCACAGACTCAAAGTACGAGGATGGGAAACAAATTTTCAGGCGAACGGAACACAAAAGAAAGGAGGAGTCATGATCTTAATCTCAGACAAAATACCCTTTAAGCTATCAAAAATCAAAAAAGATACAGAAGGCCACTACATAATGATAAAAGGTTTAATACATCAACAAGAAATATCCATCTAAACATATATGCACCCAACATAGGAGCACCAACTTTCATAAAGCAACTTGTAGGTAAACTAAAAAAAGATATCGACTCCAACACCATCATAACTGGGGACTTTAATACTCCACTCACAATCCTAGACATATCATCAGAACAAAATATCAGCAAGGAGATCCAGAACCTCAATGTGACTCTTGACCAAATGGACTTAATTGATACCTACAGAACACTCCATCCAAAGACCACAGAATACACATTCTACTCATCACTTAGAACATATTCTAAGATCAACCACATACTTGGCCATAAGTCAAGCATAAGCAAATTTAAAAGAACTGAAATTTTACCATGCACCTTCTCGGACCACAGTGGAATAAAAATAAACATTAACACCAACAAGGTCCCCCCCAAAACCCACAAAGACATGGGCACTAAGCAGCATGATGCTAAACAACTTCTGGGTCAATGATGAAATCAAAACAGAGATCAAAAGATACCTGGAAACAAATGAAAATGAAGAAACATCTTACCAAAATCTCTGGGATGCCATGAAAGTTGTAGTAAGAGGGGAATTTATATCCCCTCTTGTAGGGATATAAATTCCCTACAAACACACATGAAGAAATGGAAGGATCACAAATTAACAGCCTAACAAGTCACCTAATGAAACTGGAAAAGCAAGACCACAAAAACCCTATTTTCAGCAGAGGAATCCAGATCACCAAAACAAAACCCAAATCCAGGACATAGAAGACAAAAAGATAATACAAAAAAATCAATGAAACAAAAAGCTGTTTCTTCGAAAGGATAAACAAGATCGATGGTACCCTAGCTAGACTGACCAAGAAAAAGAGAGAAAAAACCCAAATAAGCACAGTCAGGAACACAAAAGATGAAGTCACAACTGACCCTGAAGAAATACAAAAGAACATTAGAGACTACTATGTACACGTGTATGGAAAGAAACTTGAAAACTTTAAGGAAATGGAGGACTTTCTGTCATCACACAGCCTGCCTAGGTTGAAACAAGAAGAAATTGAGACCCTAAATAGACCAATAACAATCAATGAAATTGACTACATAATAAGAAAACTACCTACAAAATAAAAAGCCCTGGACCAGATGGCTTTCCAGCAGAATTCTACAAGACAATTAAGGAGGAGCTGATTCTAATCCTACTGAAGGTATTCCAGGTGATTGAGAAAGATGGAACTCTCCCCAAATCATTTTATGAAGCTAACATCACATTGATACACAAGCCAGGTAAAGACCCAACAAAGAAAGAGAAGTACAGGCCAATATCTTTGATGAACATAGATGCTAAAATTCTCAACAAGATCCTAGCCAACTGGATTCAACAACACATATCAAAAATCATCCATCATGACCAAGTAGGGTTCATCCTTGGGATGCAAGCCTGGTTCAACATTTGTAAAACCATAAATGCAATTAAATACATCAACAGATGTCAAAACAAAAACCACATGGTTATATCATTAGATGCAGAAAAAGCTTTTGATAAAATCCAAGACCCCTTCTTGATAAAAACCCTCGAACATCTAGGCATATGGGAAACATACCTCAAAATAGTAAAAGCCATGTACGAGAAACCCACAGCCAGCATACTCCTTTATGGACAAAAATTGGAACCATTTCCCCTGAAAACTGGAACAAGACAAGGATGCCCACTCTCACCCTTCCTGTTCAATATAGTATTGGAAGTCCTGGCTAGAGCAATCAGAGAAGAGAAGGCAATCAGGGGTATCAAATAGGAAAAGAGGAAGTCAAGTTATCTCTCTTTGCAGATGACATGATTGTGTACCTTGAAAACCCAAGAGTATCTGTCAAAAACCTCCTTACACTGATAAAGGCCTTCGGCAAAGTCTCAGGGTATAAAACAAAATGTGCAAAAGACAATCGCATTTCTTTACACCAATAATAAACAAACAGAAACCCAAATAAAAACCACAATTCCATTCACAATAGCCATAAAAAAATGAAATACCTTGGCATCTTCCTAACCAGAGATGTGAAAGACCTTTAAAATGAAAACTATAAAACACTGCTCAAAGAAATCAAAGATGACACAAACAAGTGGAAAAATATCTCATGCTCATGCTTTGGAAGAATCAACATTGTGAAGATGTTCATCTTACCTAAGGCAATCTACAGATTCAATACAATACCCATCAAATTACCAGCAACATTCTTCTCAGACCTAGAAAAAAACAACACAGGAATTCATATGGAAACACAAATGACAAAGAATAGCCAGAACAATCCTCAGCAAAAAACAGCAACAACAACAACAACAACAAAACAAAACAAAGCAGGTGGTATCACATTACCAGACTTCAAACTTTACTATAAAGCTACAATCATCAAACCAGCTTGATATTGGTATAGGAACAGGCATATAGATCAATGGAATAGAATTGAGATTCCAGAAGCAAAACCTCAATTTCTCAACCAATTCATCTTTGACAAAGCCTCCACCACCTACCACTGGAGAGAGGAGAACCTATTCAGTAAATTGTGCTGGTAAAACTGGCTGACCACATGCAGAAGATTGAAACAGGACCCCTACCTATCCCCATATACAAAAATTAACTCCAAATGGATCGGAGACCTAAATATAAAATCTCAAACCATAAGAACCTTAGAAAATGAAGGATATACCCTCATGGAAATTGGAACTGGCATCCAATTCCTGAACAAAACCCGAAACCCACGGACCATAAGGGATAAAATAGACAAGTAGGACCACATTACACTGACAAACTTCTGCAAAGCCAAAGAAACCATCAAGAGAGCAGGGAGACAGCCTACAGACTGGGGAAAATGTATTTGCCAACTCCAGGTCTGACAAAGGCTTAACATTTTGGATCTACAAGGAACTCAAAAGTGCTGAAAAGAAAAAAACAAACAACCCCATTATAAAATGGGCAATCGTTATGAACAGACACTTCACAAAGGAAGACATCCAAGCAGCCAACAGACACATGAAGAAATGTTCATCAGGGAGATGCATATCAAAAGCACACTGAGATATCACCTAACTCCAGTCAGAATGGCAATTATCAATAACTCAAAAAATAACAGTTGCTGGAGAGGGTGTGGTGAAAAGGGAACTCTTCTACACTGTTGGTGGGAGTGTAAACTAGTGCAACCTCTGTGGAAAACAGTATGGCAATTCCTAAAAGTTCTAAATATCAACCTCCCATATGACCCCACAATCCCCCTACTGGGAATATACCCTGAAGAGCTCAAATCACTCTATAAAAAAGATATCTGCACACGTATGCTTATCGTAGCATTGTTCACAATAGCAAGAACTTAGAAGCAACCATGCTGTCCTTCAAAAGAGGACTGGATTTTAAAAATGTGGTATATATATGTGATGGAATACTACACAGCCATAAAAAAGAAGAAAATCAGCCGGGCTCGGTGGCTCAGCCTGTAATCCCGCGCCTTTGGGAGGCTGAGGTGAGTGGATTGCCTGAGCCCGCGGGTTCGAGACCCGCCTGGGCAGCGAGACCTCATCTCTACAATAAATTAAAAAATCAGTAGGGCGTGGTAGCGCGCGCCTGTAATTCCGGCTACTCGGAAGGCTGAGGCGGAAGGATCGCCGGAGCCCAGCAGGTCGAGGCTGCGGTGGCCGGGAGCGGCCACTGCACTCCAGTCTGGGTAACAGAGTGAGACTCCAACTCAAAAACAAAAAAACAAAAAAACAAAAAACAAAAAAGAACAAAATCATGAATTTCAGAGCAACCTGGATGGAACTAGAGTCTATAATACTGAGTGACCTCTCACAGAAACAAAGATCTGAGTATCACATGTTCTCACTCATATAGTGGACGTTGATCTTCCAACATATTACCATAAGAAAATGACTGATAGTGGTGGGAAACTATGGTGGCAGGGAGGGAGGGAGAGGGAGATGGGATTAATGGTAGTAAATATCTATCTGGGGACGGGGAGACACCTCTTATCACAAGGGTGCCTGAACGAAGCATATTTGTATACCTAACCCTTAACTGTTCCCCATAATATCATAATAAAAAATATTGTTTATAAAAAAAAATTGCCTAAAGATTATAATACTTTCTAAAGAAACATTTATTTTGTTGTTACTAAGAAAAAAAGGCAACATAGTTAAGCAAATGAGGGTGGTATCTGGTATACCTTTCAAAAGGGTCAAGTATATGCAAATTTTGATCAAATAGAAGAGTAATTTAACTTTATAACAATTCATCTCCGTTTAAGTCAAACAGGTAAAATTTTAAAATGCAAGTTAGTCTAAAAACATTTTCCATTTCTTATAACTTTTGAGACATGTTACTTTTATACTTTAGTACTTCAAACACAAAAAGAATTCATGTTTATTTTAGAATATGAAGAAAATATAAATGGAATAAATAATATTTTTAAAATGTATCCCCTAATCTTTTACCAAAGGACAATCACTGTTACTACCTTAAGGTATTTTCTATGATGTTTTTATTTTTAAAAATCAAAGTCATACTCACATGGTATAAAAAGTTTTCACTTTCCCCCAAGTTTCCTTTCTCAGGTACAACTAATTCCACCTTTGCTTTTTTTAAGCTTTTTTCTTTTGGTATTTACCTAATCTCCAAATAACATGATGGAAGATGAAACGTTAGCTCTCTTCCTTTACCGTGTAATATGTACATATTCTATCTCAAATCTTCTCAATATAGTTATATGTAATTTTAGTTGATCAACACTGTATGCTTATGCTATTATTTTGTGTATGCTATTTGGAGCTGAGATTCAAAGCTGAGCTATGTAGCATACTATTAGTTTTCTTGAACAACTTGGGAATTAATAATTATCTTCATTTTCTTTTCAAATTCTTTTCTATGTATAAATAAGGACAAATCCAGCTTTTCTCAGCACGGACATTATATAATTTTGGGAATCTACTAAGAAATAGAATACAAGTTACAAATTTTCAAAAGGTGAGGTGAGTATGGATCTCTACATTGGTATTTGGGGGATAGCTGCCTGTGAATCAGGAACTCCCATTTTGGGATTTATGTTAGGTTTGAGCCATTGTCCTGTGTGTGTTTGTGTTTGTGTGTGTGTGTGTGTATGTGTGTGTGTGTGTGTGTGTGTGTGTGTTTTAGCAGCTGGCATTAGCATTATTTTTATCGAACTTCTGTGGCATAGTTCATTTTTCTTCTAGGTTGTTTTTTCCCTCTGTTTTTGTCTCTAATGTTCACACTAAAGTGTCTACACAAATATGTGGCTATGTTTGGTTGTGTGCTCAGAATTAAGAATGGGGACGTCTAAATAGCTGTTTGGTAGTCTTAGATATTAGTTGAACCATTTGAATATGAGCTTTACTGTAGGATGCTCTGGTTGGGCCCATGTCAGCATTTTTAGGGCTTCTGAGTTAGTCAGATTCTCCAAAGAAGGCACTTTCATCTCTGATCTGAAGATAAAGGCCTGACTGCCAGTGTTCTGTGTATTGAGTGGGAAAAGTTGACTGGAAGTTCTCAGAATTTACCGTTTTTAGGATTACTAAATCCCCCTGTTTGTGTAATACTCATCCTTCAGCTAGGCCTGGTCTTTTCTAGACCAGACTAGACCTATTCTGCCTCTTGCCTTCTTCATAGCATGAACCTCCTGTTTTCCACAAAAGTGGGAGGACAGTCACCAGGTGGGGTGAAGTAGAGAAGAGTACTTAGTATCTGCTTCTTCAAAAGCTTTAAAGAAATCCTCCCAGTTGTTGCTCCCATATTCAGAGGCACCTGGTGCCCACTCCTAGGCCTTCAGGATTCTGATTGGTTCTCAGTACAGGATTCTGCTTTTTCAGATCTATGAGGTCAGTGACCCTGTGCTCATTTGCTTTCAGGTTTCCAAAATGTTATTTCTTCTTCCATTTTCTCTGTATTCAGGAGCCCCTACTTTTTTTCTGTTCATTTTTTTCATAGTTGTGTGTTTCATATACATTTTTGAATTCCACTTTGATGATGTTTCATAGCAGATACAAGTGTTTGATCTTGCTATTAAAAATTCTTCAGTCACATTTACATAACAGCTTTATTGAGATTTAATTTACATATCACACAATTTGTCTATTTAAAGTATACAGTTCAGTTATTTTTAGTATAATCACAGAGTTGTACAATCATTAACATAATCCATTTTAGAATATTTTCAATACCCCCAAAATAAATCTTATATTGATTAGCAATCAACCTCCTTTTCACCCTAATCTCTCAGCCTTCAGCAGTCATGAATCTACTTTCTGTCTCTGTGTATATGCCTGTTCTGGACACTTCATATAAATGGAATGGCACAATCTGTGGTCTTCCATAGCATAATCTTTTTAAGATTCATCCATGTTGTTACATGTATTAATACTTCATTCTTTTTTATTGTCAAATAAAATAACTATTTCATTTAATTTATGTATAATGAAATAATTATTTGGTATATGTATGTATATATACATATACCAAAGTCTGTTTATCCATTCATCAGTTGATAAACACTTGAATTGTTTCCACTTTTGCTTTTATGAATAAATGCTGCTGTATTTGTGTGCAAATTTCTGGGTGAGCATATGTTTTCATCTTTCATGTATATGTGAGTAGAATTGCTAAGTTGTATGGTAATTCTATTTTTGAGGAACTGTTAGACTATTTTTTAAAGTGACTCCATCATTTTATATTCTTACCAGTTCATAATCGTTTTAATGTCTATGCACTAATATTTATTTGCTTCAGAATATTGTGTCATTTTTTATTTTTTTAAATTTTTTTATTTTGAAGATATGGGGTGCAATTCAGGAGTAGGTATATAAATCCTTTAGATGTGCCATGATTCAGTTAACTTTTCTTTGTTGCCAGATTTTTAAGCTATCTATATTTGTGGTTAAAAGTTTAATTTCTTTGAGAGGGAGTCCATGATGTGGTGTTACTGGATTGTAAAGTATGAATGTTTTTGAATCTCTTTTCTTCCCTCCCTCACTGCCTGCCTCCTCTCCCTCTCCCCTGCCACACAAACTTTCCACAAGTGCATATTCTTAGCAGCAGATACTTCACTTTCACTAAGTAACTTTATTAAAAATCTTTGCTCATTTAATAAGTTTTAAATAGGTATAAAAATTTTTAATTTCTAGTAATTTTATTCCTAATAAGGTTGAATAGATGCCCTCAAATTTGTCTCTAAGTTAAATTTATTTTTGTGTGAATTTTCTGAAAACAAAAATGATCACCTCCATCATTTTATGAATAAGGATCACAAGCTTCACTGGGAAAAAGAGAAAGAAACTGATATGTGCTGAACTTCCATCATGTTCAGGAACCTTGCTAGGTGCTTTACATACATCCTTTCATTTAATTTCTCTCTCAAGGCAACTAACAGATAATGTCAAACAAGCACATTGCCATAAAATGGCAGAGCCATTTTAAAAAACCTTTATTTTTACACATCAGAGAGCAGAGAAGAGTTTTATAATTTAGCCTTTCTTCCTCTGAAAATAACAGAGGCCAGTGAATTTCCAAAAGTAATTTAAAATGGCTCCTCTTCCAAAAATAATGTTTATATACCCGATTTACTAAAAAGTCATTTGAAGAATCAATAGGGAAACATGTCCTATGTTGACTTGGTTGTTATAAGCCTATCCACAAGTTGTAAATTGTGAGTGCTCTCTTTGTGGGTTGATGAGCAAAGGGAACTTGCTTGTGAATGTGTGTGGAGATGGAACGCAGAGTCAACTCTGTGGATTTATTATGATATACAACAACTCCCCTAAGGCTTTCAGAGGAAAACCAAACAAGAATTTCTACTCAGTATTTATTAAGATTTAATTAAGAATGTAGGAGTTCTTAAAACTTAAAAATAGACCGGGCACAGTGGTTCATGCCTATAAATCCCAGCACTTTGGGAGGCAGAGGCAGGACGATTACTTGAGCCTAGAAGTTTGAGACCAGCCTAGGCAACAGAGTGAAACCTCATCTCTCAAAAAAAAAAAAAAAAAAAAAAAAAAAAAAAAAAAAATCAAAAAATTAGCTTGGCATCGTAGTGCACATCTATAATCCCAGCACTTTGGAGGCCAAGGCAGGAGAATTACTTGAGCCTAAGGAGTCAGAGACCGGCCTAGGCAACATAGTGAGACCTTGTCTCTACAAAAAATAAAAATTAAAAATTAGCTGGGCATGGTGGTATGTGCTTATAGTCCCAGCTACTGGGGAGGCAGAAAAATTGCCTGAGCCCAGGATGTTGAGGCTGCAGTGAACTGTGACTGTGCCATAGCCTTCCAGCCTGGGTGACAGAGACTCCCAACTAAAAAACAAAACCTTAAAAATAGCAAAGAGATTCTTTGAACATGATTAAGTCAATTCAATTCGACACCCATGTGAGGGTCAATTCCTTGCTATTATCTTACTTGACCTATTAGCTGAATCAATACAGTTGATTTTGACTTCTTACTTGAAATATTTTCATCATTTGGTTTCCAGGACACCACAACTCCTGATTTTGTTTCTAGCTCTCTGACCATTCCTTTTCAGTTTCTTTTATCATCTCTATGGTGATCTCTATGGTAATGACATCAAGATTTATAGCTCTAGTTCAGACTTCTTTCCTGAATCTTGAGCCTAGATTTCTAACACACCACTCACTCTTTGGATGTTTAATAGGCATCTCAAATGTATTATGTCTAGAACTCAGTTTCAGAAATTCTTCCCATTCGAATTCTGCTCTTTCTAGTCTTCTTGATTTCAGTACTGAAACTCATCTCCCAGTCATTTGGCTCAAAAATTATGACCTCATTCTTGTTTTCCCTTTTTTCCTCACATACATCTAATTCATCCACAAAATCTGTTGGCTATACCCTTAAAATATATTTCAAATATGACCACCTTTACTTTACTCTTCGTCTAAGTTACCATATCTCTTTTGTTTGAATTATTGCAGTGACATCCTAACTAATCTCCTTGAAAAATTATCTGTGAAGTTTGTTTTTATACATCCAAGAAGTTCAATAAACTCCAGGTAGGATAAATTCAGTGAGGTTCATAGAGAGACACATTATAATCAAATGGTTGAAAGTCAAAGACAAAGAGAGACCCTTGAAAGCAGCAAGAAAGAAGCAATTGTCATATACAAGGGAGCCTCAATAAGATAAACAGCTGATTACTCATCAGAAACTGTGAAAGCCAGAAGTCGGTAGGCATATTTAAAGTGCTGAAAAACCAGAAACAAAAATAAAAACCATCCAAATCTATCAACCAAGAATTATGTATCTGGCAAAACTGTTCTTTAAAAATGGGAGAAATTAAGACATTCCTAGATAAACAAAAGTTGAAGGAGTTCACTTCCAGGAGACCTGCCCTATAAGAAATGCTAAAGGGAGTCCTCAAGTTGACATGAAAGGACACTGAGCAGTAGCTTGAAACTGTTTAAAGAAATAAAGATCTCTAGTAAAGGTAACTATATGTGAAATAGAAGCAATATTATGTGTGGCATCATGGAGAATATATGTACCTAGTACCTAGCTCCTAGCACAGTGCTTCAAAAGCCCTTGGAATTTCTTGAGTGATAGAGTATTTTTGTTGTGCTAATGTGGTGACTTACTGTGAGTTCCTAGATAGCTTCAGGATGGGGACTGGTCACCAGAAAGATCAAACACATGATTAGATGGCTGTTACTTTGGGTCAGTCCAACCTCTGAGGAAAAAAGTGAGGTTGGAAATTGAGTTCAATTGATTTAATAAATCATGCCTTTGTAACGTCATCCCAATAAAATCCTTGGTCACAAAGGCTCAAAGGAGCTTTCTGGTTGTTGAACACCTTGATTTGCTGGGAGGGTGACATGCCTAGATTCCACAAGGAGAGGGCATTGAAGCCTCATGTCCCTTATAATAAAACCTTATAGAAAGTATATTGCTTTTGGGGGATTCTGTTAGTTGTTCTAGTGAATTATCCAACTTGAAGGGGTTGTAGCAACCCCTGAATTTATAGCTGGTCAGTCAGAAGTGTGGGTGGCCCCTGATACCAGTAACTGGTATCTGAAGTGGTGGCAGTCTTGTGGACTTTACCCTTTCCATGTGGGGTCTGTGCTAACTCTAGGTAATATCAGAAATGAACTGCATTTGGGGAGGAAATGGAACATACTACTTTTGGGTTGTAACATCTCTTTTTATTTCCTACATGATTTAAAAGACTAATATAGATTAATTTTAAATCTACATTATTTTGCTACCAATGTATAAAGATGAGGACAAGTCCATGCAAATGAACACTATTACCATAGGATGTTTGTCCCACACAACCGATGAGTGAGACTAGAGTATGTGGAATACTTCTTTGTTTAGATCAGGGACACCTAAGTGTATGCCTTTTTCTTATCCTCTTGGCTTATCCATTTTTCCTACTGATGGCAAATAAAGGTGTTTGCCAAAAAAAGAATTTCAAGGAAAGCATACATATGTTTCTCTTTGAGGTCTAGAGCACAGAGCTGGTCTGGTTGGCCCCACCTAGACATTCTCAGAGTATAGCTGTTCCCAAGCTGGAGTCGTAACAAAGAGACTTCCGGAAAAATAATGGAATCCTGGCGACATCATTTTGCTTAGAGTTATTTATGTTCCAACAAATGCTTTTGCCTGAGACTCATCCTTAGCATTACTCCTGCAGGGGAAGAGGGTAATACAATGAAGGCATCAGAAAGCAAAGAAGCCAGCCACAGGTGGTATTTAACCTCATTTAACACGGGACCCAGTGGAAGCAGAGAGAATATGTATGACCTGCACTACTGGATCACATGCTTTGTTTTCATCTATTACTGAACTAATTAGCACTGGGGAATGGGGCACCCCTTATTGTCATTATTTAACTTGACTCATATGCCTCCAATATTTTTATTAAGTTTTCATTAAAATAGAGCAAAGAACATGAATAGATTCTTCTCAAAAGGTACACAAGCAGCCAACAGATACATGAAAAAATGCTCAGTCTCACTAATCATCAGAGAAATGCAAATCAAAACCACCATAAGAAACTATCTAACTCCAGTAAGGATAACCCTCATCAATACATCAAAAAACAAAAGATGCTGGTGAGGGTGCAGAGAAAAGGGAATGCTTCTCCACTGTTGGTGGGAGTGCAGACTAGTTCAACCTTTATGGAAAGCTGTGTGGCGATTTTTAAAATAACTAAAAGTTGACCTTCCATATCATCTAGCAATGCCTCTTCTGAGAATATACCCAGAGGAACATACATTTTTGTACAAAAATGACACCCGCACACACATGTTTATGGCTGCACTATTCACAATAGCAAAAACATGGAGCGAACCCCGCTCCCCATTAAAAGTGGGCTGGATAAAGAAAATGTGATATGAATACATGAAGGAATATTTATGCAGCCATAAAGAACGACAAAATCGTGGACTTTGCAGAACTGGATGGAGCTGGAGACCATCATAGTTAGTGATCTATTACAGAAACAAAGAACTGAATACTGCATGTTCCCACTCATAAGTGGGCTATTAGCTGAAGGGAGGGAGTGGCAGTCACTGGACACTGCCAAGGGAAGAAGAGGGGGTCATGTAACAGCACGAAGGTACCTGGTCCTAAACCAGGGGAAGTGAGGGTCACTTGGAGCCCCAGACTTCACCTGAATGCAGCCTGCTTGTGTAGTTAATCCTCACTTGTACCCCACATCTCTATAATAAAATAAAAGTTATTTAAAAAAAAATAAAGTAGAGTAAGCATACATATAAGTTCCAGTTTTCTGTGGCATAACAATGCTATGGACAATTTCTATAGGCAGAGAGAGAATTCTTTGTTTATTGAAAGCAAAGACAATTCTCATTGTGAGACATGTCCTTCAAAGGTGTTCGGTGACACAGGCAGCCTCAGAACTAAATCAGAAACTCTCCAATCCAAGTGTTCCTTATTCATCCACCATTCACCCATCTACTCTAAATATTTACAACAGGGAGCCTGGAAAAGATACAATAACATAACAAAACAAATAAAAATTGTCATCCATGATCCCACAATTTAGATAGTTAATCTTTTGGTGTATATTTTTCCGGTTTTTTTAAAATGCATAGTCATTCAAATATTTACAAACTTCTAAATTTTTTTATGATCTTATTTATTTGCTTGCCATATCTAAATATCTTGCATCAATATGATCATTCTAATGACTTCCTAGTATTCCATCCTAGCATATCATGCCATAAATAACTTGTGTTCCTACATAAATGCCCACTTAGGCTATTTCTAATTTTTTACTATTTTAGATAAGGCTACATGAACATCCTTGAATATGTGTCTTTAGGGTTTCAAATGAGAGGGAGGTTCCATCATAGCAGCCTCCCAGAAGGGCAGATTCCCTGGTCCCAAGGTGCCCCAGAGAACCTCTTTCTGGGATTCTCAGAAGCCTACATGCTCTGCTGGCGTGAGGAATCTGAGACATTATCAGCTTCTCCTCAACCTAATTGGCCATATTCCAAGTGCAGATTTCCCCTTTTGGGGTCACTGGACCCATGGAGTCCTCTTCCTTGTACCATGGAGATAGGTCCTTTTTGAAGCAAAAGCTTCTTTAACTTAATACTTAAATCCAGTTACTTCTAGTGTTCCTGGTATAGATTTAGGGGCTTCAGTGTTACCTGAGCGGCCCAAACCAACTGAGCTCTTGTCATGTCATGTCCTTAGATTTTGGTATCTTTATTTGCTATATACAGGAATCTCCAAAGGTCAAGAGTGGATTATTGAACCTGGTTTCACCAGTACCTCAGAAGTTCCTCAGAATTCGCCTCTTTTGAAAGATCGCTACAACCTAACACCTCAAAGTATGGTCTTTAGACCAGTATCAACATCACATGAAAATTTGAAATACAGATCTCAGGCCCCACCCCAGATTTATTAAATAAAAAATTTATAATTCATGAAGCACTGCATTATCCTAGCTCAAGGAACACCTCTGGCTTGTCATTCTACACTCTGAGGATCCAACTGAGTCTACTCCTGAAGGATAAGATGAAAGCTGGACTCTAGGTCAGTACTTCTCAAAATTTAATGTGCACCTGAATCGCCTGGGGATCTTGATAAAATGCAGGTTCTGATTCAGTAGATTTCAGTTGGAGCTTGAGTCTGAATTTGTAAATTAGCTCCCAAGTGATGCTAATTCTGTTGGCCCCTGGACCATATTTTGAGCAGCAAAGGAATAGCATTTCTAAAAATTTGTCAGATTGTATCACCTAAGACACATTAAAAATACTGTGCAGAATTCCCTGACTGTATTCTAGGTTTGCTAAATTAGAATTATTAACTCCTTGGGTGACTTTTATAATTCAATAAATTTGAGGAATGGTGACATAGGGAAATCAGAGCTAAATGTGACTCCTAGAAGACGAAGGGATGAGTAGTAATTGAGGTAGAGCTGAAAGAGACATGGACAGGAAGTGATGGATGTGGCCTTGTCTCTCATGTTCAAAGGAAAAGTGGAATGAGTGTTTTTCCTCTGTGATCATGTCATGTCAGTATTTGCACTTGTAATTGATGGAGAGCTTCTTAATTTCTCTCTCTAGTTCCTCTTGAGAATTTATAGCATTCTCATGGACTGTTAGTACAGACTTTCAGCACCATTCCAAGCCAAATGTCCCCAAAATGCCATGATTGAGGTATAGAGAGAGACTCGCAGGCTCTGCTATTGGTTTGGTAAAGAAGTCAGTAATTTGGACAAGCAAAACACACAACCCCTCTGTTACATGGGAATCACAAAGGTTCTTAAAGAAGAAATGAGAGTGCTAAGAGTAATTATCACTGTAGACGCTCTCTTTTTTGAAATATGTGCATGCAAGATTTATGTATTTATGTATGTATTTATTTTAAACAGCTTTATTGAGTATAGTTGATATACAATAAACGGTACCTATTTAATGTACACAATTTGATGAGTTTGGACATATGCAAACACCCATGAAACCATCACCACAATCAAGGCAACACAAAGCCATCACCTCCAAAAGTTGTGTGTCCCTTTTTGCTTTTTGTGGTAGGAATACTTAACATGTAGACTCTTGACACTCTCCTTGGAACTCTCAATTTGATTCCAGTTGCTACCACATTGACCTCCTGGGCATGCTGATCCTCCTTTCTTTAGCTCTAGTTAAACAACAACAATAACAAAACAAAAAAACCAAACCAAATACCACTAATTCATTTATTTAGTCATTCAACAAAAAACTGTTGGGCACTTAATATTTGCCAAGTACCTAGCTAGACGCTACAAATTCGAGGAATTGAGCACAGTCACATGAAGTGCTAATAACAGTGTCTGATATAAAGTAAACACTAAATGTGCTAGCTGTTACTATTTCAGACTCACTCCCATATCGATTACAATAAGAGTTTCCATGAACAGCAAATTATCATCTTTTTCAGATACTCATAGACATAATAAAACAGCAGAATGGTAAAAACAATGTGTCCCCCAAGGCACAGAAAAGGTGATCTATTTTGTCTCAGTGACTCAATATTCCATCAATGGATTCTGCTTCACACTGCAAGTACTGACCTGTCTTTTTCCAACAGACTGTCTCCATGTTGCTTTAGGAAACATTCACTGAAGCAAAAGAATAAAACATCTGAGATATAGTGTTTTTAAAAACATTTTTAATGAAGAAATAATTCCATTCCAAAATATAGACACACAATTAAATAGTTTAATCACTTCAAAATATAACATGTCCCCAGGATGTTCACACACACACGCGCACACACACACACAAAACAATACTTAACAGCAATACAAAAAAATCCATACAGTAGTAGTTTTGTTACGATACCAATGAATATTGTGAAATCTTTAGTGTCTCTGGATTGGTTATTTCAAATGATGTCAAATTGCAGTAGTCATAATTAAAAACCGCTTACAGTTAATTAGCCTCAACATGTAACATTTCTGATTTTTTTTTTTTCTCTTTTGGTTCAGAAGTAAAAATACCCTTTCTTCTGAGGACACTGGAGTTCTTGTTTGTGGTTCCTTGGGTGGAATCAAACCAAGATGAAAACAGCAACCAAAGGCTGCCGAATTTACAAGATCTATCTACAGTTAACAGCCAAGAACTAATAAGAGTGGACAAAGATGATCAAAATAAAAGCAGACATCAGTGTTAAATTATGATGCAACAGTTTGGCTCATGCATATAAGAAAATACATAGTATATCACAACAAAGGCCACACACTCTTAATGCAATTCAGTTCACATTACTACTTACAAATGAACCTTCCCTGCCTTATAGTAGATCATTCAAGAATCCATTTTTCACAATCTCCAGCACATCTCCCTCTGACCAACCAAACTTACCCCGACTTCCGCCCTGACCAACCACATCTGATTCCTGAACACCATGCAGTAGATTTCACCTTCCTCTCCTCCTCCATTAACATGATGCTGTGGGGGAGGGTTGGCTGTGTTAGACCAGTGCTCATGAATAGGCCATCAGCTCTGATGGAGACGGATATGCAATTCATTGTGGAACAAGAAACAAATGACCCCCACAAGATGTAGCTGTAACTAGTAGGACAAGTGAAACCTGCTGGGTTTGTATTTAGAACAGGCCCCAGAAGTAAATCTGAAGAGCCAAGGAAAGAAACCCACCAAAGAACACACAAACCCAAAATAACACACGCCATTTTGTCTCGGTTACACGACAGGGGTGCTTGAGTCTGGTCTCAGTGCTGACGTGGAGCTAAGAGAAAGAAAAGGTGGCTGGTTAGTCAGAAATTGGTCACTGGCGGCAGTTTCCAGAGTCCTTGCAATGGCTTTGTATGATGGTATCAACAACCGTGTGATGGAGTTGGTTGGCAATGAAAGCTATGACAAGGGGGAAGGTTATCAGCAGAACAGTTCAAACCTTAGACGAACAAAGAGACAAGAATATGCCAGCTCGGTCCAGTCAGTGGCTGAGTGCCAGGGCTCTGAGTTCAAGAACTACCTGGCTATGATTTCGAGCTGATAGCAATGTAGGTAGTTGGGATGTAGTGGTTTTCAGTATTGAGTATGAGGCACCAGTGGCCACCTGCTCCATCTAGAGGTATGGTTTCACAGAGGATGGGCGGTGGAAAAGAGATGAACATTAAGACACACCAACAAAACCCGCAATAAAATCCATCTGTGCAAAGAAATCTGAGAACTGTGCAGTTGTGCCACTTTGGTGTCAGCCTGTGCTCAGGGACATTTGTCAGGCAGGTTCTCTGAAGGGATGTATGATTAAATACGCCTAGGGATGGAACCCTCACTAATGCCAATCAAGTACTTCACTATCCCCAAGGTTTTGTTTCAAAGGGCAGCCAAGGAGATGGTTTCTGACTAAATGCAGACATCTTACAGTCCTCTGCAGAGGGAGCTTGAAGATGTCAGGACTCAGCTGGGGACCCACCAACTACAGACTAGGTGTGAGGTGTGTAGGGATGGGAGAAGGTTGTTGCCAGCTCCCAAAGCAAAATTGAATCACAGAACCTTTCTTGCTTATTCTGAATAAAGCCTTTCAGAGACTTTATTATACAACTTTATTCTAAAGCAATAGCATCAGAATCACCTAGAGGGCTGATTAAAACTCAGGTTGCTGGGCCCAACCTCCCAGAATTTCTGATTCAGTAGGCCTGGGTTGAGGTCTAAGAATTTGCATTTCTAAGACCTTCCTAGGCAATGCTGATGCTGCTGGTTTGGGAACACACTTTGAGAATGATTGTTCTAAAATGATGTTCTTTCCTTTAAAGAAGAAGAAGGAATTCCAGAGAAGCTGATAATTTAAATATGATGGTTCCAATATGCCACAGGCTTTTTTTTTTTTTTAATGAAATCTTGAAATAACTAGATTACTCCATTTCCCCCAGAATCCCTAAAGGAAGTCTTTGGGGACCTCATAAAGGACCATCAACAGTCTTTATCCTCTTTTGCATTTGAACTCTTCATGTTCAAGTGCAAAATCCCAAGTCTTCTTTCACTTGACCACAGAAGGCTGCATGCAGAACACCTGGTGGCCAGCTAAGGCAATACACATTCAGAAATAAAAGGAGAGTGAACGTTTGCAAGCGCACTTTAAGCCTGTACATTTAAAGCTGAAGGCCTCTAAACAACCTGATAGGGGAACTTGTGAATGAGCGGTGCTGTTAAAGACATGCTTCCTAGAGTCAAAACGAGAGGAACAAGACCATGGAAGAGCATAGATAACTTTAGTCCGTTTGGGGATCTTATGGCACCTGTGGTTTATAAACAGCTTTAGTAACGAGTATTTCAAAACATAGTTCACAGTTTTTAAGAAGATCTGTGCTGTTTTTAAAAACTAGATTCTATATAATTTGAATGCTGCCTTTTTTGAATATGATCTCTATTTGGAAAACATATTTACACTAAATTCTATGGCTGATTCATTAGAGTATCTTGAAAGAAAACAACCCTAAGTTGGAAAGAAGCCCCAAGGAAGGGATTATTCCTGGTGTGTTTGGTCCAAGTCACTGCTCACAGAGACTTGGAGTCAACTGCAGTGTGCAGGCCAAGCACTGTTCTTGGCTCCCTGGCTCCAAGTCTGCACACTCAGGAACCAAAATCCTTCAGGGTTAGTGAATAATTGCAAGTGGTTGTTTTTTTCCAATGACTGTGGAAAAAAAAAATGTACAGTGTATAATAAACTGTTTTGCTAAAATCTCAAAGAATCCAGAAATCAAACTTCTAGCTATAAACAGTATTAATATTGTCAAATTGTCATTGTAAACTGAACAGGTTCAATATCATGTGCAAAGGTTTAAAATGCTTGTTAATACTGCCATCGTGTGTAACAGCAGCATGAGTTTTCAGCCTGTGTTTGTTTTTGTTAACCAGGGATGAGTCATGTTACAGAAGATGTAACTGATAAGTTAGCTTTGAACAGAAGTCTTTTTTTTTCTTCTCAAACACACACCTATGAACTACAAATCTTAGAACAAAAAGTTAGCTGCACTATAGTCATCAGAACACATCTGTAGGGGCGGGGGTTTGTCGGGAGCTGCTGGGTGTGGTGGTTCCTCTGTCCGGTGAGGCTGCTGCCAGGCTGCTGTCATCCTCCTCTGTGTGGCTCTCCATCATCACCAGCTTTCATGTAACTTTCATCATCTGTCTGACTATAGCTTGCCTGGGAATAAGGAATGTGTCATTTTTTTTTAAAGAGGAAAATTGATTCTAAATTAGGATTATGAAGCTTAGGGTCCCCCACCATTCCCTAACATGCACACGCACACATGCACACATACACACACTCTTCCTATGAAAATCAGCAATGAATGCCCTGGGACAATGTGTGCAACTGCACCTTCTAGAAGGGAGGACAGGAAGTCCTCCTTGTTGAGTCTCTTTCTTAATGGGTATTGGAGGCATTTGGAGGGTTAAAGTAACACAAACTGTGTACTGTCCTCAGGACAAGGGGATAAGACTACGGAGACACCATTAGATTGGCATGTTGATTCTCTTAAAAAATCAACTTTTGATGGTACAGTACCCCAATTTCTGAAGTTAGGATGTGACTGGCCATGGAGAGTGGTGTACCATGTGTCCAGAGGATTAAAAAGGGACAAATGCAAGATTTGAGCATGTACCATTATGTATACTATTTGTTCAAAAGTGGCTAGCTTGAAAGAAAACAACCTCAAGTTGGAAAAATGCCCCAGAGAATGGGTCATTCCTCTTCACTGTTTAGTACCGTGTGCTAATAAGTGTGTATTTATGTTCAAATAGGCCTAAAGCTCTTTGAGCAGAAGATGGGTTCTCTGTGTCTCTGGAGTCCACCTTCTGTCCATTCCCCAGGTAGAGGGCTCTGCCTTGGTGGATGGCTAATTGACATCAAGCCAATGAATCTGGCTTTAGGACTCTCAGATAAGATGTGCATATACTTTGGGATAATTTCTGGTCTTGCATTCCAGACAGAAAGTCCAAACAGAATATATTTTAATAACATAAGCCTCTCTAAAATGTCAACTGTATTTCTTGGCTACATTCAGAAAAATTACAGTAGGCAAGAACTAGCCATGAGACGAAAAGCCAGTAGCTTCTGCAGTGTTCCAGGTGTTTAAAATACATTTTGCCTATGTGGCTGATTTGGTGACAGGTTGGTTCATGTTTAGAGCTCTGCAGAATTCCAGCTAGGTAGGGTGCAGAGTGTGGTAAGTGGCAGAGGCCACAACTGTGTAATTTTCCACTGCCAAATTTGCAACCAAAGAGTTTAAAAAATGGCCTAAGAACTTCCAGAGTACTGACATTTTTGGTTTTTAGATATAAGAACAAAATGTCACTTTTTAATCTGGGTTTCTATCAAAGCCATTTTATTAAGCTTTTCAAAAAATATTTTTCTAAGAACTAGCTACTGATGTTTGAATAATGTACAGAACAAAAATGGTCAAATTACTGGAGCTAAGAGAAAGAAAATGCTATTAAAGGAAAAGGCTTGCTCCTTTGGGACTAGGCTTGTTATAACTGGAGTGGATATTTTCAGAAACAGCTCCTGGGAATTTTTCCACTCTAGCTGTAATGAATCAGGAGAGCACAGACTGTAGCACTCTCACATCCAAGGGAGCTGGAATAGAGTGCGGTCGATAAGACCCTTCCTCACCATTCCTAAAGTATGTATCATCCTAACAACTATGCCATGATTATTACTTGCTTAGTCTTACCCTAAGAACTGAGACAGGACATGAGTAGTGTTTGAGCTAGCTTGCATTCTTTACTAATTGATATTTCATTTAAGAGATGCATATTCCTTTTTTAAAATAAGCAACCAGCATTAATAGAGTTTACTGCTCGCCACACTATAGGCCAACGGGATTCCATGGTAGGAAAGACTGCCTTTTTTGTTTTGTTTTGTCTTCAGAGATGAGGTCTATGTTGCCCACGTTGGCCTCGAATTCTTGGGCTCAAGCAATCATCCTGCCTCAGCCTTCCAAAATGCTGGGATCACAGGCGTGAGCCATAGGCCAGGCACGGAAAGGCTGTCTAATTCATGTAAATGTAAGCCTTTGGGCCAGTGCAGTCAGACTCCTATGAGAGGCATTTTAACTTTGAACTGTAAAAGGCATCTAAATGACCTTTAGCTTGAGCCAGAGAAACCACTTAAACATATAAAATAAGCCGGGTTCGGTGGCTCAGCCTGTAATCCCGCGCCTTTGGGAGGCTGAGGTGAGTGGACTGCCTGAGCCTGCGGGTTCGAGACCCGCCTGGGCAGCAAGACCTCATCTCTACAATAAATCAAAAAAATCAGCCAGGCGTGGTAGCGCATGCCTGTAATTCCGGCTACTTGGAAGGCTGAGGCGGAAGGATCGCTGGAGCCCAGCAGGTCGAGGCTGTGGTGGCCGGGAGCGGCCACTGCACTCCAGTCTGGGTGACAGAGTGAGATTCCAACTCAAAAAAAAAAAACATATAAAATAGTGTAGCCAAAGGCATGTCAACTCACTGTACATAGCTGATTCCTTGCCTTGTTTATAAACATGGGGAGATAGCAAGCTAGTTCTGAGTCCCAGAGGTTCCTATTCACTTCCATAAACACTATAGCTACTCCCAGGCATTGGGTTGCTGTAAAAGCACTAAGCACAGGGGCAGGCATATATGTGTATGTTCATAATAAATGATAGTCTGCCACTAAGACAAGCTCTTTAAAAAACTATATCCTGGGGGGTGGGGGCACAACTCCTCTGTGAGGCAAGTATTATGCTATATGTTATGCTGGAGAAACTGAGGCAAATATGGTTTAATAATTTGCCTGATGTTTCACTGCTAGGATTTGGAGACACCCATA
Organism: Cephalopachus bancanus; assembly: GCA_027257055.1. Lineage (NCBI taxonomy): Eukaryota > Metazoa > Chordata > Mammalia > Primates > Tarsiidae > Cephalopachus > Cephalopachus bancanus. Next base: position 1,331,406 of record JAPVLO010000242.1, on the reverse strand, counting down.
TTTAAAGTCAGGCCTATTAGAGTGCAGACCACCACACTCAAGTGATCCTGCCAGTCAAATGCTGTTCTCTTTACATTAAAAAATGACTGAAGACTCTTCGGGCATTTAGGTAGATCCTGGAATGGGTTCGCATGCCTTAAACACGATATTGTAAATTGGTTTCTCTCCTGCTGAATTTTACAATGGATTTGAATCAGTTGTTCCAAAAAGATTAGGCTACAGAGTTTTTCTGCTGTTTTGATTCTTTTGCTTTCTCTAACATTACATGATTTTGTTTTCACTTGTTAAGGTACACGCATTTGATTTTTTGGGCCCTAAGTATTAAGCGTGATAGAAATGCTGGTCCATCTCTAGAGCTGCTGAATTTTCCCTCTAAAACACTAGGGAGGCTACAAACACTGAAGCCGTTAGGGAATGGTGATGTGACTATATGCACTGCATAGCCACAGGGGATTATTAGGGTATCTCTGGGGTTGCAGAGGTTCCTGTGCCAATTTTCCTAATTAAGCGAGTAAAAAGTCAGCTCTGAAGATGTCTGACAAATCTCCATTGGATTATGATGAAACACTCTACAGACTGAGATGATTCTTTGATATCAGCAGGGAAGGAGGACATTCTATCACATAAAAAGAAACAGCTAAGAGGAAGTGATTGTGAATTAAGGTTATAAGTTATCAGAATTAAGTGTACAGTGGCCACATTTCCTCCTAAATAAGAAGGTACTTACTTGAGAGGAGAGTGATAAAAGGATATTGCATTCAACCTTGCAAGCTGACCTGTGGGTGACAAAGGACACAAACAAGAAAGGTGACATGTCAAGTCTGTGATGCAGTCAAGCCGGTGAATTACTTGGCTGGAAGCCATGCACAAGGACAGAGTGAGAGAGAGAGAGAGAGAGAGAGTCCAGTGAATGAAAGTAGCATTCCAATCTATCCAACAACCATATGGGCTCACAGAGCATTCAAGGAAAATTACTTCAATGTTTTCCAAGGAATACATATGTCTTGAGTGGGGACACACAGACCTGTTATATCCTCCTAGCCTCTTCCCTGCCCTTTCCCTTGAAGTCATAAGGCATGGAAAAGAAAGGAAAAAGAGAAGAAGCTTAAGAGTCACCAGAAAAACACCAACAGGATTTTAAGTGATTAACAGAAATTCCCTTCATTTTACTCATATAAGATTAAATTCATAATTCATTAAAATAGCTAAAAATCTAATGTTTTATATGGAATGGTGAAAGGCTGACTCCTTTAAAAAAAATAGAAAAAGAAACTCTAGAATTTTTTCAGTATAATTGCCACCAAAATCCAGAAAGTGATATGAGCGCAAAGATGGACGCCTAACGGGCGCCTCTAACAGCATGAACCAGAACATTGGTTGTTTAGCATCATTTCTGTCTCCCTGTATGCAGCAGAGTCAAATGAGGTATGCCAGCTCTCAGAGTTCCCAGACAAGCCCTGGTAATTTCATTTCAGGCTCATTTTCTTCTGTGGATGAGCCATAGAAGACACAAAGAAGGAATGCTCACCAGGGGTTTGCATCCTGGAGATTTTGCTTCTGTAGGTTGGAAGCATGGCTCTATGTACATGGCCACTCCCCGCCCCCCCATCTTTTCTTTGGTTTAGTTGCTTCTGAAATGTGGTCATTAAACTGAAAAGGCTAATGGAACATTCCAAAGAGGTAAAGCTTTTGCTTTCTATCTTTTGGGTGGAGTTGGTGGGCTTCCTCTCTCTCTTGATTTTTTTTTTTTTTTTTTTGAGTTGGAGTCTCACTCTGTCACCCAGACTGGAGTGCAGTGGCTGCTCCCGGCCACCGCAGCCTCGACCTGCTGGGCTCCGGCAATCCTTCCGCCTCAACCTTCCGAGTAGCCGGAATTACAGGTGCGCGCTACCATGCCCGGCTAATTTTTTGATTTATTGTAGAGATGAGGTCTCGCTGCCCAGGCGGGTCTCAAACCCGCGGGCTCAGGCAATCCACTCACCTCAGCCTCCCAAAGGCGCGGGATTACAGGCTGAGCCACCGAGCCTGGCCCTCTCCCTCTTGATACATTCTTCTTGGAAAAATATTTCAAGGCTTCATCTATAAACATATGAGAAGTAGGAGATAATGTATTCTCTCTGCTTCTCTTTTCTTCACTATGAGAGTAAGAGAGTAAGAGAGCCATAAAAATGTGCAGAAAGGCTGGGCATGGAGACTCTTGACTATAATCCTAGCACTTTGAAAAGCTGAGGCAGGAGGATCACCTGAAGCTGGGTGTTCAAGACCAGCCTGGGCAACAGAGATCCCGTCTACACAACTTAAAAAAAAAATTAGCTGGGTATGGTGGCACATGCCTGAAGTCCTAGCTACTTTGGAGGATAAGGTGGGAGGATCACTTGAGCCTAGGAGTTTGAGGCTACAGTGAGATATGATTGCATCACTGCACTCCAGTCTGGGCAACAGAGAGAGAGACCCTGTCCCCACTCCCCCCCAAAAAGTGTGGAATAAGCTTGTCTGGCCACTGAACAGAAAGTCCAGCAAGATAAAATAATCCTCAGGGCTGTGGGGGATAGTTGGTCTCAGCCAAACAAACATCCCTGAACTCCCAGAACCCCAATTTAACACCTGCGGATTGAAGGGAAAAGAAACATACCAGGAAAACAGATAAGGCAGTAGAACAATCTCCCTGTGGAAGAGGCATTGCCTTTAGGATGAGTTGCTAATTTCATTTATTCCCAGTTGCACATGTTAGGTTCACTGAATTCTCAGATGGTTTAATCTACTCCAGTACATCTGAAAGTCTGCCCTTCCACACCTCATTAAACACGGGCCTGAAGTTCCCCCAACACCTTATCATGAGGTTTGCCACTCTCCTACTCACATTTGGCAGGAAGTGGGCAACCAGGGAGGCTGAGGACAGATACAGATAATTCAAGGGAAGAGGTGCATTTATGTTTATTCACTTTCCTTGTGCCCTGTTCTTTGAATCCATGCGCGTTAAAAGTATATGAGATAAAGCATTTTTTTTTTTTTTCAGTTGAGGTCTCATTCTGTCACCCAGCCCAGGTTGGAGTGCAGTGGGATGATCATGGCTCACCACAGCCTCAACTTCCCAGGTTCAGGCAGTCCCTCAGCCTCAGTCTCCCCAAGGAGCTGGGACAACAGGCATGTGCTACTATATCCAGTGTGAGTCACCATGTACAGTCTAAAGCATCTTTCTTAATGGTCCTGAAAGAGTTTGGACTGTTAGTTACAAACTAACAGTCCAATATTTGCCAATATAGCAAGGCCTCGCTTGATTTTCTAGACCAAAATTTATAAGAATATGTGGTGAGCTCTAGTAGGAGTATTTAATTTATTTATTTATATGTGGACTAAGGAGTGCCATCAGAATATTCTGGGAAGGAAGGGCGGGAGGAAGGAGAAGGCACTGTTTTTGCAAGTTGTGTAAGAGACCCAGCTCCGAAGGGGCTGGGGCGGGAGTCGGGGCCTGGGGTGGGCCTGGTCCCTGTACCTGATAGGCCTCATCCTGCAGCTTCTGTTTCAGGTATTCCTCCATCTTGAGCTCGTTCTCCAGCTGCCGGACAGAGTCATTCTCATAGTTTTCGTCCTCGGGCCGTACGTAGGGATCCCCCTCTTCTGTCACCCTGGGGATAAACCACAGATGGCGTTTTAGAGCAAACTGTAAAAGAGAGGAGCAAGTGGAATTCACATGTGAGCTGTAGTTTTGTTGGCAAATTTATTTCCCCCTACTCCTCCAAGTCACTTTTGTGTCTTCTTTTACCTAAAGAAAAACTTAAAAATATTTAGGAGGTTTGGAGAAAGATAGGATCAAGGTATTTTCATACACAAATTTTCTTTATGGTACTCTGGTGATCATTGGTCATATATGCTTTTCTAGGGACTACAGGAATGGGTCGGCTCTTTAAATGTTCTACGGTCTTAAGAAAACAAAAAGGCAGACTTATCTTTCGAGGGAATATAAAGTTTTCTCAATCTGAAGATTTTTTCTTTAATGGAACACTTTCTTTAATGGAACCCAAGAACACTTTCTGTAAGGAGAGTGAGCCCTCTAGTGAAATAATACTTAAGAACATTTGTTCATAATTTAACTCTCTTTGTGTAACACACACACACACACACACACACACACACACACACACACTCACTCACTCATGGGTTATTTTTATAGTAGAATCAAGTCTCAGAATATCAGCTAGTTGATGCCAGGATGGCTAATACTCTGACCCATGACTCTAAACCTTTAAAATGTATACTGGTTCTGAATCTAAAAAAAAAAATCATTTAAATTGTTCATTTCCAATATGAAATAAATAGATAAGAATGACCTCATTCACAAATGTGGGACTTCATCTCCATCCTACATGGAGCTGAACATACAAGTTCACGACTTAAATCATAGAACTAAAAATTCTCAGGGTAAAACACAGTTTCACAGTTTAGACAGTACAGATATTGAAATAGTCCCTAAAATGAAAAGTGCGGTCAAGGGGAAGTTTCTGGGCTGGCACTTAAATGTCATTGTTCTTGTTTATTTATTTCTGTACGACATGTTCTTGTTATTTTTGGAGGTTTGGAGCCAACCAAAATGGGTCTGTCTAGGCCTCTTTGAACTTTTCCTCCCGAACACTGAGTCACATGTTGGTGGCTGGTACTGCTACTCAGAACACCTGGGAGAGCAAATTGGGGTGGCTTTAATAGTCTTGGATTTTTAGACATGGAAGGAACGAAGAAGTTTTAGGTAATCACCATGAAAATGCTTAATAACAAAAATTCAGAGCAGGTGTGGTGGCTCATGCCTGTAATCCCACTACTTTGTCACGCTGAGATGAAAGGATTTGTTTAAGCCCAGGAGTTCGAGACCAGCCTAGGCAATACAGTGAGACCTCATCTCTACAAAAATCAAAGAATTAGCCAGGCACAGTGGCACATTGTCTCAGGTCCTTGGGAGGATGAGGCTGAAGGATCACCTGAGCCCAGGAGGTAGAGACTTTGGTGAGCCATGATCTTACCACTATCCTCCAGCCTGGGTGACAGAGTGAGAGCCCAACTCAAAAACAAAACACAAAACCAAAAATAGATATGCATTTGCCAGGCAAAACAGATGACAATTAATTCACCATTCTGAATAACAAACAACTCCAACAATTCTAAATTATAGAGGAAAGGAAAAGAAAGCAAACGATAATGAAAAGCAGCAGCATACTGTCATTTTAACTTATGTGACCAGAGCTTTGCTTTGATCTTATACTCTGGGGCTTCATGGCCCTCAGACCACTTCTCTTGATCATTTTCCATGATCACCGATCTCTTATTTACTCTGTGTATTGAGAGCCAAAATATCAGAAAAGCCTCTAGTTAGTTTCTTCTTTGGGTCTTTAAAACAGCTAGTTTATTTTTATAGACTAGTCTGAAGTACTTTTAACATTAAGCAACGACATCACCCTTCTGCGGTTGTTTTGGTGTTCAGCAATCCCTTTCCTGGTCTCTGGGTTGGCCTCTGCCCACGTTTCTGTCACTCCGTGAGCCTCCTTCTCCTAATGGCTCAGTTTCTTGACTTCCTTTGTTTTAGCCTCTTCCCTCCCAAGCTGAGTTCTGCAGCTCCATCCTGTCTTTGGCTTTGTTTCTCAGCTGATTACTTTGAGCTGACCCAAGGTCACAGAAAATTCAGTGGGGATGTCACAGGTGCTGCTGGCTTCTAGCGGGCTATGGGAGCTTAACTGGGTGAAAATCTTGGCAAATGAAGCGTTCAGGGGTCAGATTTACATACATCCAACAAGTCAATCAATTTTGATTTCTTTATAATGATATTTTACACATTTACTTATTTCCATTCCATGTTCTTTGTATGATAGTCCTCACACCATTTCTGAATAGAGACTTCACTAGCATCATGGTGTTCCCTAAGTGCAAATATAGCAAATTCAGAATATAGAATGGTGTATCTCCAGACAAGTCTGTGAGTCCTGGAGGAACAGTTATTCCATATTATTTGTGTTTAGCACTAGCAGAGCACCTTGGGAGATCTCAATATGCACTGGCTGGTTTAGGTTATTGACACTCTCTGGAAATTGAGGGAAAAAAATCAAAATGTCAAATTTAAATATAGCACCTCTACATCTTCGGGTAGGAAAAAAAAACTATCATCCCTTTCCCAAATAAAAAACTAGGCCAGACACGGTGCTGTAACATGCCTGTAATCCCAGCCCTTTGGGAGGCTGAGTTGGGAGGATCGCTTGAGCCCAGGAGTTTGAGACCAGCCTGGGCAACACAGTGTGACCTTGTCTCTACAAAAAAGTTAAAAAAATAAGCCAGATGTGGTGGCATATGCCTGTATTCCCAACCAATCAGGAGGCTAAGGCTGAAGGATCACCTGGGTCTAGAAGGTCGAGGCTGTGGTGGGCTATGTTTGTGCCACTGCCCTCCAGTCGGGGCAACAGAGTGAGACCCCCACTCAAACAAAACAAAACAGAAAACAAAACAAAGTAAAAACTACAGTGCTGTTTGATTTTCTTATTCCTCCGTACAGATTGTTCTGTTTCCTAGAAAATGCCTCCAAGCGGAAGATACTTACATGTCACTGCGCATGGTACTTGTGGTAGCTCCACTGTGAATGTAGCCAGGTTTTCGGGCATGAATTTGTGCTAGAAAAGCCTTTTCAGAGGTTGGTGATGGGACAAGGTCCTCAAACTGAGACCGTGCAAATTCAGAATCCACATTACTCTCCGTTTCACTTCCTACCTCTAGATGCAATTGAAGAAATAGAGAATGACTTGTTAGATTTTTTTTTTTAATGACCTGCAAAAAAAGGACTAGGCTTAACATAAATCAACCTGTGCTGCATAAAACATTAACCAGTTATTTTACATTAGTCAAATACATGTTTATCTTTTCAAAATAAGAATGGACATTGATACAAATTACTATACAATCATTTGGTGTACAGCATTCTCTTTTTTAACTTAGAAATTTTATGAAGAATTTTTGTGTCTTAGTAACTGACTTAGTAACTGACTTAACTTCTTTTCCTCCCTCTATAAAAGTCTTCATTAAAATTGTTACTTTTACTCAATATTGTTATGAATAATTTTTGTGTCTTAGTAACGGACTTAATTTCTTTCTCCCCCTCTATAAAAGTCTTCATTAAAGTTATTACTTTTGCTTAATATTACTCTAATTTAGGAAACATGAACCTAAAATATTATAATCAATATTACTAATATTTCAAATAATTATAAGAGCATAAACTAATAGTTTATATTCCTTCGACAATATTCCTTCAATAAGAATAACTTTTTAGTTGTCTTTTGTTAGGGCAGTGGGTACGTGACATTCATCATGAATGTATTAACTAATGTTATTTATTCTATTTTGTGATTTTAATCTAAAATAGCAGCAACAATTTTCAATTACTTTATTCTTATTAGAGAGGCTTCAAGGAATTAAAGCCTAGGAATTTTTTTTAATACTAAAGTTTTATTTCTTACAATGGTTGTAATCTCAACAATAAAACCACAGTCTCGCCAGACAAATATCTTGTTAGGTATGATTTAAGAAATATATGGAGATGTATTAGTAACTGGTAAAATGTTTATTTGCATATTCATGATGCTAAATGTTTTCATTTTTTTTTCTTTTTGAGTTGGGATCTCACTCTGTTGCCCAGGTTGGAGTGCAGGCACAATTACACCTCACTGCAGCCTTGACCTCCTGGGCTCAAGTAATCCTCCTGCCTCAACCTCCCAAAGTACAGGGATGACAGGTGTGAACCATCACGTCTGGCCTCTGCTGCTGAAGTTTTTCATACTCTTTGTAGTATTAGAAGGATAAAGAGTTTCCCCAATTTTTTATTACTTATTTTCTGGGCAGATCTTTTCCGAGATATCACAAAGGTAGATTTCAGTTTGGCCTCATTCAAATGATAAAGGATTCCAAATTAACGGAGTCTATACAGATAAAGGACACATTTGACCATATAAAATAACTTTAGCATCATGTTGTTTTAGATTGCCATATATACTAACAGTGGCTACCTTTGGATCCTAGAATTATAAGCTAATTTTAACATTTTTCTCTATTCTTTTCTGCATTTTCAAACTTTCTTCATTGAATATCTACTAAGAGTCTTCCTTTTTTTTTGAGTTGGAGTCTCACTCTGTCGCCCAGATTGGAGTGCAGTGGCCGCTCCCGGCCACCGCAGCCTCGACCTGCTGGGCTCTGGCGATCCTTCCGCCTCAGCCCTCCAAGTAGCTGGAACTACAGGCGCGCGCTACCATGCCCGGATAATTTTTTTATTTATTTATTGTAGAGATGAGGTCTCACCAAGTTGCCCAGGCGAGTCTCAAACCCGCGGGCTCAGGCAATCCACTCACCTCAGCCTCCCAAAGGCATGGGATTACAGGCTTTTACTAAAAGTCTTCTAATAAGCAAAATATAAACATTACTCACAGAGTCTGAATATACCAACAACATAAAGATCTTTAAAAAATATTTTTGTATTTGACAATGAGTAGATTTCTAAGAGAGACTTCCAGCACTTACAGATCCCTCCATGATGGCAAAAAATGAGAGGGAATCAGGGACTCACCAGAATTCAGCTCCTTCACGAGAGAGGACATGGTGTTAGTGATGGAATCTGCTGCCACTAGCAAATCATTCCTTAGATTTCTTCTTGAACCTTCAGTGAAGAAATAATTTTAAAAATCAAATTTCCCCCAATTCCCCACATTATATGTTATTTGTTTATCCTTCCCATTGATAACCTAAAACAAAAAAACATCTAAGGCTTCTCCTTTTCAGAAGTGCTTTGGTTCATTTCCAAAAACAAACAAAAAAATCAAAACAAAAAAACACCTAGGGCAGTGACCCCTGATGTAAGAAGACATGACTAATGACATAATTATTTGTTCAAACTGGGTCAATTTTGAAAGTGAAAGACAGCAGTATTACTAGACTGGGTGACCTGACACAAACTAGGATGGTCCCAGTAAAACAGCATAATGTGGCCACCTTTTGTAAGAATAATCCAAACAGATGAAAAGTCTGGTTTTACCAGGAGAGATAGCTGCTGTTATTACTCTAGCCATTATCTGGGGGCTGAGTACACTGGATTCTGGTCTTTATCAGGACAGGCTCTGTCGCCTCTCAGGGCTACCAGAGCTCTTCCTACCGGGATAGCTACCTCTTGGGAAGGAGAAACCACTCCAGAGTGTGAGAAAGGAGTGAAGATTCTTGCTTCTGCCAAGACATAGGCAAATGTATGTCTGCCATAGTGAACTGGAGCTTAGACTATGTTTCTTTATGACTGAGAAAAATTATTATTTTGTTTCAGGCATACTAAGGGTTAAATGGAGACTAGTGAGCTGGCCTGGGAGTGGGGAAGGTGTACAGAGCTAATCACCATAATATCTTTGGATGAAGAGGTTCAAGATTCCAAATACCTGACTTAAAAATGAGCTTAGGTAGCATGAACACTTCATGAGCTAAGGGCTGCCTATAGGCCACATTTTATTCTGTTATTTCTCATAAAACAATACTAAATAAGTAAAATAACAAATACATTTAAATTAAAAAATCAGAGTAGTTAGGTAAAAACAGTTATAATAGAAAGTGTGCATTGATTTAAAATACCGCAAATTTCTTCAAAATATGATTTAGGGAAAGGATACTTTCTAAGAATTACAAAAGGTTATTTTGTGAATTGTATTTTTAAAAACTCTTGAGTTACATTCAATGCTTTGAAGAAAAAAAATCCCAATATGGATCCTTCCTTTTCCCTCATAGTGGAATATGGAATCCATCATTCTCTCCCATTAAAATGTATTAAGATTTTATCCCCTACACATGGATGAGAATGTTTGTTTCCTCACACTCTTGCTATTTCTGGATATTATTAATGTGAAAAAAACTTTTGCTAGGCAAAAGGTGATAATTAGTAAATTTTTCATTTCTGCAATTATTGTGAGTTTGAACATCTCTCTATATATTGACAATTTCTATTTGTTCTTATGTATGTTCATATCTTTCACCTGTTTTTGTTTAGGGATTGTCTTTTTCTTATTGCTATCTTCAGACTTTATTGCTGAAATTATGAAACTTGATTGCCACACATGATGGAAATGGCTTCCTCACATCTGTTTTTTGTCTTTGTTTATGTTTCTTTTTGCCTTAAAACTTGTAGTCAAATATGTCTCCCTTTTTCTTAGATCTCTAAGTGAGAACCTCAAAAGATGTTCACAATATATCATTAATTTATAGTAAGTGAAAATTGCGGACTGAAATGCAATGCATGATCCTATTTGTGTAAAAAAACAGAGTCAGTGTCTATAAACATACACGTAAACATATCTATTTATATATAAGCAAAATGTGGGAAGGACCATGCAGTTAATAGCACTGGGAATGAGATTGGCTGGGTGAGGGTCTACAGGAGAATTCTTTTTTTCCTTACTCTATAAATTTAAAAAGTGATGGTAAGAACAAGTTTTTAAAAGTGTTAGAAAAACAGTTCCAAATGAATAAAGTTACCTAACCTTCCCTGCTCTCCCCCCAGGCAGTGTGTAAATGAAGGCAGCTGTGGAAAGTCCTGGCTGTCAACTCCGAACCTCTTCTGTTCCTCTGTTTACCACGGAGGCCTAACCTTGTAGCCCCACATTACAGAGGCAACAATTCAATTTTGTGGGGGCACCTGAACAGGGAATCTGCATGTCCTTCTCGGCCACCTCAGAGCTACAGAGCTGGGATTATTTAATAGCAGTCTTGATTTTGCTTTAATATAAAAAGACAGCAGGAAATAATCAGATCTCTCAGATCTTTAAAATTGAATATAAAGTTTCCTGAGATATTGGTGAAAAGATTTCCTGTCTTAGATGAACAAAGTCTTACTAAAAAGTAGGGGAAGGCCACAGAAGCCAAAGGAAAGTAAAAATGGTAAAGTGAGGAAAAAAAAACAGTGTTGGCAGTTCTTAAAATGCTGGCCAACCAGGCTCTGACATAAGCCATGGGAAACCCTCGAATATTCACGCATGACTCTGATGACTCTCCACCACTCAGTAGACCTTGGTGACCTATTTGCCATGTGTAAGCACACTACAACAAAAGATAAAGCCACTTACTTTGTGCAAACGCCTCTTGGACATCTCCCCCTACCCCGGTGAGGGAGTCCTGTGGTGTGTGCGTCGGGGTGGAGCAGGTTGATGCGGACCGGATGGGCATGGGGATAGGCCTGCTGATGGTGTGGCTGGGGGAAGAGCGGGGAGAGCCTGCCCCCTGAGTCTGGAGAGACAATGCAAGTCATTAATTTGCTTTCCCAAGAAAATGTCCTATGTCATCCCCACTGCCTCAGTCAAAAGTTAAACACAGTGACAATGAAATTTCAAAGCAGGAGGAAATCTCGGGCAATTGAGATGGTAATCCTAATCCTGACTTGCAGGTGCAGATGATTTAGGAAAATCTGAAGTTTGGGTTAAACATTGAATGCTAAGAATATTAGTAACAACCTAGTTCTACAAGATCTAAGACATGTGCCCACCTAATGAAGGCTTTGTTACATACAGATAGTTTACAAGGTGTGTATACTTTTTCCTTGAGAGAAGTATGCCATAGAATAAAAAGACATTAAGGAAAAAGTTTCAATAAAAACTAGAAGACTATTTGGGATGGATAATTCCTAAATTTTCAACATGTCTGTCCTGGTATCATCTTTAGAGGATAATTCACAGCTTAAATCATGTCATACAATATTGTGCATAGTAAGTCTTAAATTAAGATCAAGTAAGGTATAAATTAAGATCAAATGAGGTGTCAATTTCATCTCCATTTGACAGTAAACACTGATTCTGTAATACTCTGTGACTCGAGGATTCCAATGGGAAAGAGGAAAAAGAAATCTCATTTTCTAATTTTTTGTTATTGTTTCCTGCAGGAAATGTCCTTCTATTCTGCTCTGAAAAAGCAGTATTCTAGCAGGACAATAAAAATAGAAGGACTTTAAAAGAAGTAAAGAAAGAAGTAGAAAAAAACTAAAAGGCACTTATCTCTGCACTACAGTTTTTAGCATGAAGCTATTCTGAGACTGTCACACCTTGAATTTTAAGGCTTTGTCTCCAAATGCGGTGTTTGGAAACATTCTCCCTGTCTTAATAATTAGTTGATGAAAGAAATCAGTCACATGTGTAAGAATATGCAAGGAGACTGTTGAGTGCATATAGGACAGATTAGGTGTTCACATCAGCGCCATCCCACCGTGTTGGGTCTGGTTGTTAGAGTAAGAATTCCCCATCAAGGCCCAGAGATTCATGGTCAACCTGCTCAAACTCTGTCAGAGCAGTGCTCTGGAATATTCTATTTAGAACTTTGCTTTGAGCTCAGTGGTTTGCAGTTAAAATACACAACATCAATCCTCAAAAATGCCATGCTGTTAGCTCTCCAGGTCTCAGCATCACACACAATCGTCAAAGCCACAAATTGAGAAAAACTCAGAATTAAAAACAAAGCAAAACAGAGCACATAAAATAACTTGTGGGGTGCCCAGTGGGCTTGGGATCCCATTCTTTCACTCTCAACAGTACCTTGGAATGGTCTGTCCAGGACCAAGGAAAAGAACTCTGCTCAACTTCGATGCTCTCAGCTTTGCTTCCCTCACCTGCTCAAGGAGGGTTTAGTTTTCCCCAGCATGGTTTGGCAGGTCAGCTCCATTACCCTGAAACCTATCACCGCATCCCTCAGTTTCCCATACCCATAATAAATTATTTCACCTCTGTGCTGTACTTTATGATGTTCAAAGGGTATCTGCGTACATTCTTACTGATTCTTATCCATGACTCTATGCTAAATGTGCAGTTGTGGATTCCTGAGCTCTGAAAGGTGGAAAGAACGACTCAATCAGGAGAGGGAGCCAGCTATGGTAGCTGTGGTTGGCAAAGGGTCCGTCAAAGCAGAGGTCCCAAAACCCCAGGGAAGAAGACCTGTTCAGAACCTGGCCACACAGCAGGAGTGAGCAGAGCTCCATATTCTGTCAGATCAGTGGTGGCATTAGATTCTCATAGGAACCCGAACCCTGTTGTGAACTGCGCATGCCAGGGATTTAGGTTGGGCCCTCCTTGTGAGAATCTAATGCCTGATGACTCAACCTCCCTCCCCTATCTGTGGAAAAATTGTCTTCCTCAAAACAGGTCCCTGATGACAAAAAGTTTGGGGACTGCTGCCTTAAAGGAGACAGATGTCAATCAGATGCCCTGAGGCCTGCTTACCCTCGACAATTACTTCTGTACATCCTTCTTAAGGCAGGCAGGGCCTTCAGCAAAACTGCTTGCTCTTTTTTTCTCTGACCTTTTTACTAAGGGACCTGTCACAGGAAGTGGGGACTGGGAACAGGAAGTCAGACAGAGTGGATGTAAGAAGTCAGTTTCTCTTGGCTACCCTCTCAACCCTGGGAACTCAGATCCTCTTCCATGGCAGGAAGCTCACAATAATAATACAACTCTACTTTTGCATGTAACTTACAGTGCATAAAGCACTTTTACATATGTTGTTTTGTTGCAATGCAGTGATAGAAATAGTAATATCCCGGATTTAAATAGCAATTTGCAGTTTATAAAGCACTTTAAACCCCAATACTTCACTTAATCCTCCTAACAACCATAAGAGTATTATTATTTCCATTTTACATATCAGCAAACTGAGGTTCAGAAGAGATAACAAGGTATCAGAGAGCTAGTAAATGGTAGAGACAAAATGGGTTCCCAGTCTTTGGACTCCACCCCGGGACTTGACCACAGTGCTTCTCAGGGCTGTGCATGCTGTGACCAGCCATCACATGCCTCTGCCTACCCTTCACTAGCGTAGAAAGGTTCAGCAGCCAGAAGACTGAACAGGCGCAGGGCATAGGCTCACCACCTTGTAGTACTGGAGCGGAGTCCTAGGGTCTCCTGCTAGGCCAAGCACTACGCTTTAGGCGTTGGGGCCTGGGAAAGATGTGCTTTGGGTGGCTGCAGGGCCTTTGGGCTATTTATCAACTGGCACAGAAGTACAAGTCCACAGTCTCTCATCTGTAATTTTGAAATTCAAACAGCTCTGACAAACACATGTCATTTCGTAATGAGTTTTGTCCTCACGAATGTGAGGCTATTGGTAGGTATCTGCATCCTACTGCCTTTCAAAAACCTGCAAAATCTCACCATCACACAATATACCCATGTAACAAACCTGCACATGTACCCTTAGAATCTAAAATTTAACAAAATAATAAAATGAACCACAAAAAAATTAAACAAAAATGTAAAAATAAATCCTGAAAAATTTGGAATTCTGGAACATATCTGAACTCAGTGACTTTAGATATGGGACTAAACATTTCACTAATTTTTTTTTGTTTGAGTGGGAGTCTCACTCTGTCGCCCAGACTGGAGTGCAGTGGCTGCTCCCGGCCACCGCAGCCTCGACCTGCTGGGCTCCGGCGATCCTTCCGCCTCAGCCTTCTGAGTAGCCAGAATTACAGACGCGTGCTACCACACCCGGCTGATTTTTTTTTTTTTTTTTTTTAATTTATTGTAGAGATGAGGTCTCGCTGCCCTGGCGGGTCTCGAACCCGCGGGCTCAGGCAATCCACTCACCTCAGCCTCCCAAAGGTGCGGGATTACAGGCTGAGCCACCGAGCCCGGCTAATATTTCACTAATTTAATAGCTATACTGGGCTGTGGTGCACACCAGCTCTGTTTGCACCTCTTGTACCAGGTTCTGTAGGACAGGGTGCTTTTGGGGCTCCTTCCCTTTGGGCAGCGTTTGTACAGAGAAGCATATATCTGACCCTTCCGCCTTCCTTTCTGTGAGCCTCTCCCCCTTTCCTTGCACACTGAGCTCTCCTGCTAACGTGTGTTTGTCTGAGGCACCCCCAACCCTCTCTCTCCCTGCTCAGTCTCCAATCCCCACAGGCAACTTTTCCTACTCCTTTCTGTCTGCTTCCTTTTTTCACAACTCCCATTAGTGGTTCTGTGTTAAAAGAAAAGTAATTGACTGTAGTTATGTGTTAAGGGGAAAACAGTTGACTGTTTCTAAATTACACCAATATGTGAATGAGTAATAGCCACCACCTCCCAGAGGAGACTCTAATTGGTGCAATTTCAAGGAGTTTGATGATGTGAAGAATTTAGGTGGAAGATTCTGCTGAACAAAAGATTCAGCTGCATCTTTTCTGCAACTTTCAACTCCCAAGTCACGCCCAATCTTTACCCAGACTTTTGGGGTATAGGACGCTGACTCCCTTGGTGATCGTGGCCCCATTTTTCTTTGTCAGGATCGTGTCCAGTTGAATGCATAATATGTTCCTAGTGCCTACTGTGGAAAATGTGATCTCTAGCCTTCCTTTCTGTTCATTTCTTGTAGGGCCACTAGGAAAAGGCAGTTGCCTTTTGGCATTGGGGCATATCAGTAATAACATTCCTGGGTTTCATTTGTGTAGGTGGTGGGTCCTGTGGAATGTTGGCCTCTAGCCTGATAATGATGTGTAGTTGTCTGCTAACAACTTCAGAAGCATCAGAGTGAATAATCTTTGTGAACATCCTTTCCTGGAAATTACTCAGTGATTAATGGAGCAAAGTCTTAAGGGACAATGGTCCATGAAGATCAATATATAGATCTAAAATTCCCAAGAAGAGAGTTGATTTATGGAAGAAGGAAAACATATATCACACTTAGCAAATTTAAAATAGCTCTCTGTCTAGAGAATAAATGAAAAATTAATTTCTACATGCCATCCTTTGATACCACTCAACCTGCTATTGTATCAATTTTTAAAATCTCTGACATGATCCATATATTTTCTGATATTTTCCAGGAAGTATTCTGGTTTCTACTCAGCACCACAAATGAAGGATGCTTCAAGGAAAGGAGCAAATGTCTAATTGTTGAACCAGCGTACCCTGGAGAAACCACGACAGGGCATTATATAGCTCCCCCCACCCCCCACCTGACCTAAAGAGCGTATCTCAGGTTTGACTGAGAATGCAGCCTAGTCATGCCTAGTTGTAACCAGCAGTCAGGGAAGGTATAGCAAAGCAGTGTTGAGCCACATTCAACCTTCTTTTCATCCTTTCTTCTGATATACATTCTCTGACTCTCATCATACTGATGATCAATTTTATAATTGGACTTGCTAATGAGATTGTTGTGTATAGAGTGTTGTGAGGAAACTGAGGAGGTGATTAATTCTGACTGATCAGGCAGGAGGCATCATTCGACTTGGGTTTTAATAGTGGAGATTTCCAGGCAGAAAAAAGGAAGTCTTGGGAGAAGAGCAGAGTTTCCTGGGGGCCTTAGACTGTCATGAGCAATAGAGTAGTAGCATGAGGAGTACTGTGGAGAGGGTGAGAAGAAACCAGCATAGCAGTAGCACCAGGCTGGCTGTGGGAAGTAGAGAGAAATCAGGCTGCGAAGGGGGGAGTCAAGACTGGGAGTTTCCAGTATAGACTGTATTCTGAACTAGAGAGCCATCTTCCAAGATTGTTAAGCAGGTAGATAATTTTTACTTCTCTAGAATTAATCAATCCTTAATGAAATAAAAAGATGAGGGAGAGAGAGAGAAGAGGAGAGGGGAAGAGTGTAGAGGAGAGGAGAGGAGAGGAGAGGAGAGGAGAGGAGAGGAGAGGACAGGAGTAGAGAGAGAGACTGGGAAGGTACATTTCTGAACACTAGATAATTTTGTCTTTATATTGCAGTTGCTCATTTATGAGGTGAATTATTCCCCTCCACCACTTTTGACTGGTCCACTACTTCATAGAATACCCACCCAAGAGTATGAATACAAAAAAGAAAGGAAGATGAAACCCAAGTTGGTAAAACTGGTCACTTCTGGTCGGCTCATATTCATAATGTGTTCAGAAGAAGTAGGAATCTCATGACTACAACTTCCTGAGTTCATTGAACCCTTTAGTTGTAAATAGAGAGAATAGCAGCAGGAGATGAAATCTGGAAAGATGTCTGACTCCCCCCCCAAATTAGAACAGTTTTAGTATTTAACATAATACCAATGTATATACCTGATTCTCCATAAAGAATAATTTGACTCCAAAGTCTAATTTTAAAAATGAATCCCTATGAACGCATGAATTCTATGGGGGGGCAATCCTTATTGCAAATTCCTTAAAAAGAGCCCTGCAAACTAACAAAAACTTAATTTTGAACCTTGGCTAAAATATGCACCCTGTACCAATTACCTCTATCATATAAAAAGTCAATTATAAATAAGGCTTTCAGAAAAAAAATCTTGGATGGTTTATCGCACATTATATAGAGCATTTGCTACTTTCAGCCTTTCACTTAATTACCTGTTTAAAATGATTATTCAGGTTTGGGTACAAGCAACACTCTGCAGATATTGGCATATCTAGGATCACACCTGATGTTACCAGAAATAGAAAAATATAATCTTACTGGAGCAGTCAGTCACTTTTTATAATATACAAATGACTCCATTTTCCATTGTTAAAAGGCAATGACAAGATATCCAGACAAATTAAAAGTCCTATTCAAACTTCTTCTGATGGAGGCACCATTAGTTAACTGTAAGGAAGAGAAGTATGTGTGTGTAAAATATTGGTATAATTTGAAAAGTTTAGCCAGGCACGGTGGCTCAGCCTGTAATCCCAGCACTTTGGGAGGCTGAGGCAAGAGGATTGCCTGAGCCCAGGGGTTCGAGACCAGCCTGGGCAACTTGGTGAGACCTTTACTCTACGATAAATCACAAAAACTAGCTGGGCGTGGTGGCATGCATCTCTAGTTTCAGCTACTTGGAAGCCTCACCTAAGTCCAGCAGGTTGAGGCTGCGATGGCTGTGAGCATACCACTGCACTACAACCTGGGCGACAAGAGTGAGACTCCAACTCAAAAAAAAAAAAACGTTTATACATACTTGTTCATATGTGTATATTTACATTCATACTGATATCTGGTATTTATATAGCATTTTACAAACTGCTTTTGCGCCTACTATCTCTTCAAGTCTATATAACAATCCTATAAGCCATGTATTCTCAGTAGTTTGAAATAAATTACTAGGGAATTAATCAGCTTACTCAAGATATTACAGCTGTGAGCAAAGAGCTGAGGCCACTGTAATTGAGGCCTAACTCCAGTAACCATTCTAAGAAAATTATTATATGGAGATTTTACTTTCTGGACTCAAAGTCAGGATGTTTGATTTTAGACTGGTACATAATATTTGAAACTGGAGGCATACCAGAAGCTCTGGAACATATTGTGACTGCAATTACACACCAGCTGCCTTCATTATTAAACTTTTTATGAGTGTTCTTTTTATGGTTCCTTCAATAAATCTTAGATACACAAAGAAGAAAGAGGGTAGGATAACTTCAATTCAAGGTTTGTAAAAAAAAAAATTTATTGCTTGTGATACCATAATCATCACATTATATTACAGGCACTATTTTTTTAAAATTCATGTTCTCTCCTTGAGAGGAATAAATTCATGCATTATCTCTAACAAGAAACAATGTAAGTAGAAATTATATTTACCAGTATAATAAAACACTACATTGAACTACACAGACTTATGATAAAGCAAATAGAGGTTATTAAATCAAGCACAATTTTTTGTGTGGGGATGTCTTAAGTTTAGTTTTACAAAGAGGATATCCCCAAAGGGGAAAGGCTTATAAATAAAAACAGAATTTAGAAGCAGATGCCAGTCTAAAACCTCTAAATTCTCTCCTTAGATCATGTGATACCACGAGAAGTCTATATATTTGGATGGCATTTATTTATTTCCCTGTGGAACTTTCTCTATGGGGCTGGGACTTATAAGGTTCCATCTTCAATTTTGACTGAAGGTCAGTATAAAAGATAGCCACATGAAATTCAGGACTGCATTTTTCCTTCTTATTATGCTGTACTCCTTGTAGAAAGCTCCAAGTGAAGACTTTCTTGTATATTTTATGCCAACAGAAGTTTTGTTCCCCTGAGAAGTGGTATTTCTGCACTGACAACATGACAGATTATAATTTCCTTTTTTTGCTTCATTGCCAGAAAGCTCAGACTAACACTTTTGTGACTTATGGTTAGCATGTTCACATTTTCTTTTCTTTAGTTGTCGATTTTTCTATTTCAGTTTTACGAAGCCATTGTTTATGTCTTTTGTTGTAAGCTCCCTCAGGTTTCTGAAGGAGGCTTGAGTATAAAAGCAAATAAATTAATAAGTAAAACAGGCAAATTCTCCCGCCACCCAGACAATGAATTGTGGACATCTGAATGGCAGGGACTCCTGGCCCTTATGTCCCTACTCTGAGGTACCCTTGCTGAGGGGCTCCATGAGGAGGAGCCGGAAAGTGGGGGGACAGTGGATCCTGCCAGAGTTTGGCTCTGTGCATCCACCTACTTACAAACTTTCTGGTCCATGGGAGCCTTTTACGAATGTGCTGCCTGGGAAATGGTAGGGAAGGGATCTCCAAGGGAAATGGCTAAAGCAAAGCGGACCAACCAAGGCACGATACCCTCTGTCTCCACCAGGAGGAAGAAGGCTATGTTTGAGGCTTATTTCCTTTTTCTAAGCACATGCTAAGGAAGAGACAGGAAAGAAAAGAAGCCATCTGCAAAGAGAAATACCGTGAGAAAGGCATGTTTCTTTACCATGATCTAAGTGCACTGGAAATACAATAGCAACACCTCAAGTATGCATTGATGGGAAATTATACACGCTGTAAATATCATGTGTCCTTCACACAGAGGAACTGTCTCTCCTTAAAATTTGACTTTAGTAAAGTAACTTTTTTCACAAAATACAAAATACTGTAATACATTTTCTTTATTGTCTGACATTACAATTGATTTTTACACTTTCTTTTTTTACAGACGATGGAAATGAAAGGTAAATATGTGTCCAGCATTTTGCAAACATTCTTTGTTACACACAAACACACACAATGAATAATAGAAAAGAGCATACAGAAGAATTAAAAGGTACGTTGAAATTAAACAGGCTGTGGTTCTAATTGATCCATGGAAATAATGTGAAAGTTTTAAATAATGCTAGTGAATGGGCTATATTGTCATACTCAGCTTGGTACATGCAGTTGAAATTAAAGCTGATTTTATTTTGCTTCTATTTAATTTAATTTTTTTTTAGTATGCTGCTCCCTCTGCTGGCTCCTGGACCTGACCACAGGTTTAGAAAGGGCTCCAGTTTAGACTACGGTTAGAGAGTCACAATGCCCCTCTTTCCAGGAAAAAAAAAAATATGTAATGACCTGAGCTCACAGTGCAGAAAGGTTTTTGGTACTAAAAGAAAGGCTGAAAAAATACCTATTCTTCAGAGATTACTGTTAACCAACAGTAAGGATGCTGCTTTGGGGAAAAACCAAAAAGATGGACAGTGAAGAATCAGCTGCTGAGTATAATCTTTCACAAGATTGAGTGCTTTCCAGTGAGCAGTGAAGAACAGGACTTAATAATCATGAGATGAAAAGAGATTTAATTGCCTGATTTTTATAAAAAGAGGTTCCACACCTTTTCAGCAAAACAGATCCTGAACTGAACAGTCACAGCGTGGGAGGTGGAGGTTAGCTTCTGAGTGCTGTGGGTTTTGAGATGATGTGAACCTCAGTGTACCTCTAGTGACTGTGGTAGTCATCTTTCTACTAGGAGAAGGGTCTAATCAACAACCTAAAAAGCATAAGACTGGTTTGAAACTTATACCCCTGGGAACCTAAAACGTTTCCAACAAATGACAACATGTTCCCTTTCTAAAAGATGTAATTACCTTTTCTTTTGATGTTGATAGTAGTGATGATTATTTTTAAAAATGCTAAATTTTATATCTCTAAATTCAAGCACTACATTGAAAAGGAAGCAAATTAGTATGATTTTTTTTTCTCTTTCCAAACTGAAGCATTAACATACATTAGAGGCAAAAGCACTGAGAGAACGGCAGGTCGGCAGGCCCCTCCACTGTTAGTTAAGACCTGCAGTAGGGGACAAAACTTACTCCCTGTTTCAGTTCTTCTTCCTACAGAAAGATTGAATCAATAACAGTTAGATTACCCAGGATGCCAATAACATGTACACAGTGTGAGGGAACGCAAGACGGGGAAAACATCAACACAACTATGATGGCAGGTGCAGGCCTCTGCTGCCTCAGCTCCAAGTCCACTTAGTTATTTGAGACTCTCTGTCCTCTGTGTGTCCAACCATCTTTCAACATGATCTATCTATTTATCTTGGTGTTTGCACATCTTGATACAAAGACTGTGCTTAGTTGGGCTATATGGATGCCAAGATGGCCTAGCCCATAGTGAAAATTTCATCCCTATGGAGACAGAAGCCATACAAGGGGTAGTTTTCAAAGCTTCTTATTCACTGAAGGGAAAGATAGGTTCAGTCTTCTTCATTTGGTATATTTGGAAATGGAAGCAGGAAGAGCTTTTCTGGGTTATCAAATGAGATAACGGGCCAGAAAAAGCAGTGGGTTATTCATGATCTAGTCCTGTCTTGTCCAAGATGAGACAACCAATACTAAATGCTACACTTTACATGGCTAATCTACAGAAAAGTAAATTGTGTTGTATGAAGATAAAACATTTCCAACACTGTTAAAGAGGACACTGATGGTGGAAAAAGCCAAGGAACAAAACACAGTAAAAAAAATGAAAGAAAAATTAGGGTCTGGGACACAGCCTACTTAAATAAAACAAAACAGAAAACACTTGCTGAAGAAATGAAAGAAAGAAGGAAAGAATGAATGAAAGAAAAAGAAACAAACAGAAAAATGAGAGAAAGAAGAAAAAGAAAGAAAGAAAGAAAAAGAAAGGAGAAAGAGAAGAAAAGGAAGAAAGGAGGGAAGGAAAGAAGAAAGGAAGGAAGGGAAGGAGAAAGGGCAGATAAAATGAAAACAACAAATGTCGGTATGTAGGGGATGTATAGGAACCATGGGCTGAAAGTCAGGACACCTCCTCTCACAAGTGAGCTGTCACTTCATCATTCTCCTATCAGAAGTTTCATTTCCTGCCTTTGACATGCTGCAGTTCCCATTCATGCTGGTTCATGCTTGTTTACACTCAGCTCTGACACTTCTACTTGTCTGACTGTGGACACATGGTCATAATTTGTCTGCTTTTGGCTTGAAATGTAATTTAATGTATATTGAAGAAGGGAATAAGGCTTTATTAAAAGAAGAATGCTACTTCCCAGTGAGAAAAATAGATTACAACACTCCAGAGAAGACTTATAGATTGTCATATTCAACACTATAGCTACAGAAGAGTAAGGAGATAGTCTCATTTATAGATGGCATTGGAGACCATTAGAAATCATGTGACTTACTGCTTAAGCCACACAGATGGGATAAATATTCTACTGAAATCGACAAAGTCAATTTTCTTAATAAAACTATTAGCACCAAAATTATTTAATAGCTGTATCTTAATTTTTCTGAATTTGACATTAGCCTCTGTTCAATTTAATCAGAATTACCAAATGTTATTAAATACAAAATATTTCTAAATAAATCCAGTTTTATTACTTTCAAGAACACAAAGGAACTGGAAATAAGCCATGAAGAAGTTGCCCCATGGAGGCCCTTAGCCATCTGGTACCAGGTAATGAGTAAGATCAAACTCTAAAATGGACTGCTACTGTTTCATTGGTCTAAGAAATGGTTCTACATCTGAGTGTGAAACAATATTTTGGGGGAAAACACATGGAGTCATTGGAAAAACCACTGCACATTATGTGCAAAAATTTTTCACAAATGACATAGTAAATAGGTCTAGGAAACATTTATTTGACTTGTCTTACCTTTAGTAGCTTCATGAGACCTTCTAACTGGACCATTAGCTCTCGCCGGCTCTCCTGGAGAGCAGACATTCTCTGTTCTAGCTCATCCTTGCGCTGTCTAAGAAAGAAGCAGTTATCATCAGAAGCAGTACAGTATTTAACTCTCTGACATAAACACATTTCCCATTCTTGGAGGACTAGTGGACTATCAGAAAAAGGGCATTTCTAGGTGTCTGAACTGGCTACTGGGTAGGGAACCATTGTCAAACGAATGAACAATTACAGCTTGAGGCATCCTTTTATTTGTTAGAAATCATGCTATGCTTAAACAGAATTAAAAATATTTTATACATTTCCACCCTTATACCCTGAATTAATTAACCATCCAGTGAAATATTTTCTGAATGCTTACTATGTAGTGGGCCCTGTGCTGTTCCTTGGGTTTCCCTGAGACGACAAACAAAAATAAAATTGTCACTGAAAAATGCCAATCCTACAGATTTTCCAAGAACTCTTTTATAGATTCACAGACAATATTGATTGCCTTGGTTTTTGGAAATCTAATTTAGAAAAGTACATTTTTAAGTCTCTTCTATCTTCAGCACATAGTAAGATGTCTTTCAGAGGTGAAATATTAACAGTACATAGACACAGTCAATCTAAATGTTTTAATTTGGGTTTGGTTTCATAGAAAGTTGCAATAAAGGAATTCCTATATAATTGTTCTACAATTGAAAATGATATATAGGATTTATGTTTAATTCTGTTATTTTACAGACTTTTTTATTAAACTGTCAGAAACAATGAAAACTGCTAAGGACAATCTACACTCTGTCACTTATGTTGACACTAAGAGGTACCACAAATATCTTTGAAGGAGGAAAGAAAAGAAACAGTATGAAGGGAGTATTAATGGTTTACATTTCTGAAGTATCTGTATACTTTTCAAATCAATTTCACAGCCATTTTTTAATGATCATTACTGAGTTAATAATACATACAATTTTTCCCTTGTCCCAAAGATTTCTGTTTGATTTTCAGACATTAGTAGTTAAATCCGTGGATGCTTTAAATGTGCATGCATCAGTGTATGAATGGGTATGGCTAGTTTCAGTGGCATAGATACCATATCAAGTGGAACTATAACAAAAACTCTGAAATAAGAGACAATATAAAAAGTCACAGTGAGCTAGGACAATGGTTCATCCAACTGAAAGATTATTTTGTGGGAGCACAGGTTAAGGATATAAACTAGACATTTCTAAGTTACATTCATATAAACTTTTAAAAAATAATATATTATGAATTTAAAATTTTATAAACATCTCTCAATGCTTTTTGAATATCTTTATATTTTTAGCTATTATTGCCACTTACAGTCTACTCCTGAAGCAATCCTTCCTTGGAGTTCCTTTACAATGGCCTCTTTTCTGAATTCACAGAAACATCACAGTTTTATAGGCTATAACAGTATCTTATTTTAGTCTTTGTCTTCCTGGGCCAAAGAATTATACTTTCCAAAGTCTTGCCCCATTCAAAAATATTTTGCAATGACAAACCCATGAGCTGTTTTTCTTTAACCTTTTTGCACATGATGTTCCAAGTACATCCACATTAGGCCTTGCTACAAGAGTAGATCATGTTTTCTGATTTATTTCCAGTTCTTTTCTTGATACTGCTCTGTAATTTTTGGTCTTTAGCCCATAGGAGTACTTTGGAAAGATGGTTAAAATAAAATTCTAATACTGTAGTTGAGAAATACTTAGAAAGGCATTTAAAAGTTATCACACACAAAAAAACTAACTGGTATTAAATTATAAATAGTCAACATTAAAAAAAATCTTACTTGTATGTTTATTTTACAGTTATAACTCCTAAAAACATGACATTAATTCAATTAAAAATTTCATTTAATAATATCTTTTTTTTTTTTTAGTCAAAGTCTCATTCTGTTGCCCAGACTGAAGTGCAGTGGCATGATCATGGATCACTGCAGACTCGACCTTCTAGGCTCAAGTGATCCTTCTGCTTCAGTCTTCTGAGTAGCTGGGACTACAGGCATATGCCACCATGCCCAGTTAATTTTTTTATTTTTTGTAGAGAAGAGGTCTCACCATATTTTTCAGACTGGCTTTGAATTCTTGGACTCAAACAATTCTCCTGCCTCAGCCTCCCAAAGTGCTGGGATTACAGGTGTGAGTCACTGTGTCCAGCCATATTCGTTTAATAATAAGCTAATTCAATCTTCTCTATATGTTACACTAGTGTTTATCAAATGTGGGTCTAATAGCAAATCTGTGTTACAGCCTCCACCATTCCAAGGAGAATGAGAAAACAAGGACTAAAATGTGATTTTATTTTCCTAGAACTAAATGTATACATCTCTAGAGAAAAGCCTTTCATTTTGAAATTCTGTCAGATTATTTCTAATATTTACATGTTAAAGCCTCCTTTCTTTAATATTGATATTTAATTTTTTATATTAAATAATGATGTATCTCAACGTTAACTTTCCT
Organism: Cephalopachus bancanus; assembly: GCA_027257055.1. NCBI lineage: Eukaryota > Metazoa > Chordata > Mammalia > Primates > Tarsiidae > Cephalopachus > Cephalopachus bancanus. The sequence goes on along the minus strand of JAPVLO010000242.1, from coordinate 1,306,111 downwards.
GAATTTGAGGGTGGTTACACAAAATAATTTTTTCTTAGAAAATATGTACATAAACCGGGCTCGGTGGCTCAGCCTGTAAGCCCACGCCTTTGGGAGGCTGAGGTGAGTGGATTGCCTGAGTCCGCGGGTTCGAGACCCGCCTGGGCAGGTGACACCTCATCTCTACAATAAATCAAAAAATTAGCCGGGTGTGGTAGCATGCGCCTGTAATTCCGGCTACTCGGAAGGCTGAGGCGGAAGGATCGCCGGAGCCCAGCAGGTCGAGGCTGTGGTGACCGGGAGTGGCCACTGTACTCCAGTCTGGGTGACAGAGTGAGACTCCAACTCAAAAAAAAAAAAAAAAGAAAATATGTACATAAATTAGACATCATTTTCTAAATTGTACATAACATAAATTATGCACAAACATATATATATACACACAGACACATGCACTTCATGTGAAGGATTATGATGTCTACACTTTTATTTAAATTCTGTGAATTTCAGCTTTCTCATTCATAAAAGAAGTAGAATAATAGTGTCTATCTCCTAGGTTTGTTATAGCAATTATACAGCACAGTGTATGTAGAGCTTAGTGCACAGTAAGCGTCAGATTGGCACAAAGAAAGGTCTATCTTCTAATCCTATTCATTGCCTGTTTTGGGCTGTAAAGTCAACCTTCAGTTTCTTTGAAGCTAAAGTAAAAAGGAAAACATGATCATTTAGAAAGATCATAGTGCTCTTAAGTATAAACATATGTGTTAACGAAAAGCAAAGCTCTGCTCTCTTTTCTCCCAGCTCTATCTCCCAGCTTAAAGACATTTTTCCTGTTGAGGTTCATGAAGGATGCAGTGGAGAAACCTCTGTGAAAGCTACAAGACAGAGTTCTTTGTGGCTGCTTCATATGGGTACTGCTCAACGCAAACTAAGGCCAAGGTAACTTTGCAAGATGCCATGTTTTGGAGCTCTTTGAAAATCTGACATGATGAGTGGGTTTTCTTAACCTGGAAGCTCAGGGTTTCTTTGAAATCTGAAAATTGCATAAATGCTTAGCACAGAGTAAAGTCTGCTAAGTATCTAAAGAGATAATTATCATAATACTATAAGAAAGGGTTTGGCAGTAGTGGAAAACTGCTGGGAGAGGGGGCACACCTCATCAACAGGGGTACCTACATAATGGACATTTGTATACCTAACCCTGAATTGTATCCCACATCTTTAAAATAAAAAATTTTAAAAAAGAAAGGGATTTCTTCTTCCGGGCAGAAGAAACGTGCAGAATATGATGTGTCTCAGGCCTCAGGACTTAGTGTGGGCCAAAAGCTCGGAAGTTCTCTGTCAATCCAGACTCCTTAGTGGAGCTTTGGGCTTAGTGGGGGTTGTGGGATGTCCACAAGTTAGAGCCAGAAGGATGGTTAGGATTATCAGTCTGTTCCAAGATGGCAATGTCAAGGAGGGAAGATATACCAGTTGGAAAATACATCATCAGTGAGTCAGGCACATCAAAATGCCTTCCCAGACTGTATCACTCAAAGGCAACTAGATACTTTTGAAAGCAAAAGCTAAATGAGGGGAACTGATAAAAACAATGATGAAAAACCAGTCATCATCCCTCCAATAGAGCATGGGAAGACCAGAGGTAGAGAGAAGATTTCAGGCAGAAAGTTCTCTGATGTATAGACAGAGGACAGCTCTATTTCCAAACTGCTTTATTCAGTTACATTTTTGTGTACATTAAACTTCACTTCCAACTTGTGAGCTTAGAGGGCCTACATCATGATCTCATTTGGCAAGAGACACTTTCAAGGAGACGTTCACTTTTAAATGTCTTTGATGAGGATAATGATATGAAATATCACTTTTTCTTTCTTTTCATTTTCACCCCTTCTGGGTGATAGTATAGTAAAATATGCAAGAATTTCTCTCTCTCTCTCTCTCTCTCTCTTTTTTTTTCTTTCTCGAGTTGGAGTCTCACTGTCACCCAGGTTGGAGTGCAGTGGCCACCACAGCCTCGTTCTGCTGGGTTCAGGTGATCCTTCCACCTCAGCCTTCCAAGTAGCTGGGACTGTAGGTGTGCGCCACCACACTTGGCTAATATTTTTGATTTATTGTAGAGAGGAAGTCTCACCAAGTTGCCTAGGCTGCTTGAACTCTTGGGCTCAGGCAATCCTCTTGTCTCTGCCTCCCAAAGTGTTAGGATTACAGGTGTGAGCTACTGTGCCTGACCAGAATATGCAAGCATTTTTTTTAAAAGCAGGATTTATTGATAGGACAGAAAAACTCCCACAGTGGGAAGGGACCCGAAGGGGTTGCCCTTTTTTTGTTGAGTTGGAGTCTTACTCCATTGGCCAGGTTGGAGGGCAGTGGCAAGCTCATGGCCACCCCTGCGTCGACCTGTGGGGCTCCGGCGATCCTTCCACCTCAGCCTTCCAAGTAGCCAGAATGACAGACAAGCACTACCATGCCTGGCTAATTTTTGATTTATTGTAGAGATGAGGTCTTGCCAAATCGCCCCGGCTGGTCTTGAACCTGCGGGCTCAGGCAATCCACATGTCTCGGCCTCCCAAAGTGCTAGGATTACAGGCTGAGCCACTGAGCCTGGCCTATGCTAGGATTTTTAACATTTCTCTGCAGGTAGGATCAGAATTCATATAGGTCGAGAAGGAAGAATTTATGTTTCTTTCATTAAATTATTTTGTTATTCAAAAGTATGGTGTGATCTTTTCATATTAACCAGTGCTTAGAAGCCACAGGATTGGCAGATCTTTTCACAAGTCAAGACTCTAATGGGTCTGCTCATCCAGCCAGTGCATGGGCCTGGTGGGGGGTCGAGGGGATCCCAGTCAGGGAGCAGATAGGTCCGCAGCTTGGGTCAGGAATGCTGCAGTGCTCAGATGAATCCAAAGAACAGAGCTAGGATGGAACCCCCCAAAAACATCCATGACTGCAGTCAACAGGGACTTGGTAAAATCCAAAAATAGTCATACACAACCTGCTTAATTTAGTCTCTTTGTACAGAGGAAGAAAAAGGCACTAATCCTGACAAGGGTTTCTGAGAAGAGGTATCTGTACTTACTATAAAAAGAATGACTCAGAGTAATAGATATACCTGGAATGTACTTGGCACCAAACTGCAAGGAATGTAATACTTGCTAACTAAATGTGCCTTGTGAAAGATCAATATGACATTTCTAAGAGGCAATGTCTTTGGATTTATTTTTGTGTTGTTTGCTACATAAATACATTTGAGTTCCTGCCATATTCAAAGCCCATCTGACATGAAGACCACAGCAAGACTTTCATTTTGCAGTAGTGAGAGGAACGATAGTCCTTTTTCTGGGTCTGCTACTCTAGTTTCTGACTCTAAAAAGTGAACTGAAATTCAGGGGTTGAATCAGATGGCTTCTATGGTCCCTTCCAACTCAAATATCTTATTATAACAGATTAAACAAGATGAGAATTTTTAATTCATTTGCATAATAAGAAGGTGTGAAGCCTATTTTTTTTTTAGATTGGAAATATAGTTTATTTACAAAGTAAATTAGAGAGGGGGAGAGAGAGGAGATTCACCTCCCAAGGTAGGGGAGGGGGTCAAAGCTAGGAAACATGGCGACCATAGCTCAAAGAGTCACATGGACACACCAGAATTCAACAAAGCAATGGCTGAGGTCTATTTTTTAAGATCAGTATATAATGCTATTAGAGTCTAGGATTTAGAGAAAAAACAGACTCCTTTTTATGAATTACAGACCAATTTTTAAGTTTCAAAATGTGTGATGTTTATTTAGCTTTGTTTATTTGTTTGTTGATCATTTATAACATAAACACATTATTGATATTGCAAAGTAATTAAAAAGAGCTTAGTTCAAGTTTTTTTTCCAGTGAGAGATGTTGTTTTTGATCCAAAGAACACTGTTTCCTTTTCTCTGTATCAAATAAAATAATAAAATACAAACAACTTCTCACTATACCCTCAACATCTCAGCAATTAGGTGTGCAGTATGAAACAAACAAACAAACAAACAAACAAACAAACAAACAACAGCAGGTATGGTGGCCACGTCTATTTTCTGGCTAGACACAGCAAGACTCTATTAAATGTCTCAAACATCTGTATTCTCTGAGATAAGGCAGGTGCCTCTCTTACCTGAGGAGCCGGAGTTCTGCCAGCAGGGTGGGGTTTTGCTGCGCCTTTTCTGGTGTGGGCTGAGAAGCTTGTTCATGCTCTAGCCGAAGTCTCTGGATCTCCTGTAAGATTTCTCTTGGGAGAGAGGAAGAAGGTGAGAAACCAGGGTCAGTTACCTTCCAGAATACTAACACCTGAGCAGATCAGGGCCATTAGAACTAAGATAGAAGGGATCATAATGGGTTTAGGGACAGAACTGACTCTCACTAGCCAACAGACTCATTGTGTTTAGGAAGATTTGGCTGCAACTCGTTGGGTATTGTGGATGAGGGCAAGACTGATTTCATCTTCAGTGCATCCAAACCTTGATGGTTCTCCATGTTGTCATTCAGTGTTATCACCGGGACCCAATAATCTCTCTAGTAAGTAATATAATGCTGTGGTAATGTGTTCAGTTTTGAAGAGAGCATTGCTTAAGAGATAAAAATGTACCTTTCTATTATTTATGATCCCACTCTGACACCATAAAGTACCTTCAGCTACCAAGTAAGAGGTACTTTGAGAGAAAAATAAGGATAAATGGTGTTCATTTTACAAAACTAAATAACTTCAATCTCTCACCAAGAAGGAAATTCTTCTAACTGAATTTATCTGGGAAATTCCCAGTTAGGCAAAATTATTTCTCCCTTCTTCTTAACACTCTCAGCTTTAACAATGGATCTCACTGAAGGCAGCCTTAGAAGAAAAGTGCTTTAAAAATGATTCACTATAATTGAGTCTGTGACATAAAGTGCTATTGGTGTGACCTCAGTTGGGGGTGTGACGTGTGGGTCTATTATTGATGTTGGGGGCCTGGGCTTCCCTGCATTTGTGTGAGCATTAAGCTGGCCATAAAAGATGTGCGACCTGCATAAGGCAAATTGTCTCTAAGCGAGTCAAAAGCCATTAAGCCAGGTGACAAGTCATGTATTCTTGGGCGTTGGGGGGATGTCAGTCTCCTACTCAACAAAATGCACAAGAACTAGTAAGATGGAACAAAGCACAAGAATGAAGGTGAACTTGGTGAGCCCGGGGGTGGCTTTCCATTTCAAAGGCTGATTTACAACTGCCTGCTTCACAAACACCAAAATCAGGAGGTTACCTACCATTGAGTCATTACACCTTCTGTGGTATGATGAGAAGCTTGGACTACAGTTCAGTAGTTTTCAAACTTTTTTTTTTCTTTTTGTCCCCCTTGATATCCCATGATGGAAAGTGTTCTTTCAAAGAAGTCTTCCATGGAAATTCAATACATCAAACAGTTAAGAGGGGGCTGCTCTGGTTTAGAAAAGGTGGGTGTGTCCTTATGTTGCTAGACCCCTGCCCTCCATTACCTCAGCATAGGGACTACAGAAAGCAGCCCTGAAATCAGTGCACAGGGATTTCCAAGATTTCCCCAGTGCTAACATCCAGATATTTGATGACTCCTGCTAGTTATCCTTGTTGGGTCTAAAGACAAAATCATGATATAACTGCTTAGCTCAAGGAAGGAAAAGAGAACAGAAGCTCTGGTAAGAAAACATAGTGAAGAGATACATTATGTGCAAAGAGTGCTTAGCACGTACCCAGCAACTGTGCTGTTTTCTTTAATCTTATTTTATTTAATACTCCAACAGTTCTATTATATAGATTCTATACTATGAATGAGGAGATCAAGGCACAGACCAGTTACATAACAAGTTCAATAACAAGAAATTGTTAGAGGTAATTTGAACCCAGTCTGGCTAGCCCCAAAGCCCATACACAAAAGACTGCCTCAGTCTTTTGGTACTTGCTTTGACAGATCTAGCCAAGGCAGGCGGTGACTTATATAATACAATTGGAAGACTCCTGTTACTCCTAAAACTAACCCCAACTGGTTCCTCCAAGGGTACTATATGGAAGAATTATCTTCTAAAAATAATTGCTGAAATGTCCATGAATTACTTGGGCAGACAGAATCTTGCAGTGAAGTGAGGGTCTCTATTATCCCCTTAAGCTCAGAGATTTGATTATTGGGTTAACTGGCACCTTGGAGACATAGGACCCATGGGTGAGTTTCCATGGTGCAGGAGTGTGATCTGGATGAGCTTCTGGGACATGACCCTGGGGTGTCTGGAGAGCAAGAGGCTGCTGGTTTAGAGAGAGGAGCTCAGGATGGACTAATTGCTCCTCAGAGAAGGGATGGGGAGCTCAAGGGGCTCAAGGGGCACAAAAGCACTCAGGGACAAATGAAGCTCTCTTTTTGCCGTCTCTTCTCATTCACATTTCTTTTTTCTTCCTCATCCTTAAAAATATGCATTTAGAAAGTGTGATCCCAAAACGTCCAGGGCACAAGCAATAAGAGTGGTACCGAGGCAGGGTCATTAGGATATTCATAATACTTCCTACTGATCCTGGAATTGAATATTGACAGACTCCCATGGAGACAGATATCCCTCGGCTATTTCCTCAAAAGAAGTCACAATTTCCCCTCGAGTGTGCCATCCTCAAGTGCAAGTACAAGCAGAGGACTGGAAGGGAAGACAAAGCACTCTGGATAAATGGAGGAACTGGTTAACGGTGCAACCAAGACAAGGTCTTTGTGGGCTTGTGGAGTTTTGCTTTAGTCTTTTCTAAGAAGGGATGTCTGAGGGATTCTGGAACTTGAGGGAACTCAGGCCAGGCTTGACCTGCTCCCCTGACAATGCACAAAGACCCTCTTTGATCTTGACATTTTATTCCTTATTCCCATCCCCAACCTATGACTTTTACTCTTCATGTGAGAACAGATGGATAGGAGGAAGGAAGAACGAGAGATTGAAAGAAAATAGGGCTGCCAGTAAAATCTGAGTTGAGGGAAGATTATTGTTGGAATAGCTGGAATCTCTATTAGAAATGAGTAATAGAATCTTAAAAATTAACATTCCAGGAATATTTATCATTTTGTCTAATCATCTCCTGTCTTGGTTCCTTTTTTTTATCTGTCGCCCTCTATTTAACATAGGTCCTCATCACGTCGCACCAGCTTCCAGTTAACCACTTGTAAATGCAACCTGAATATTTATTGAGCTGACTATTTTTCCATAAACATGCAGACATACTGTCACTTGCCTGACCACTGCTGTCCATCATGACAGGATAAAATTCAAATTCTTTGGCCCAGTGTACAAGCCTCACGTGAGGACATTTCCATGTTACTCTTCAATTCAGCTGATCGGTGTTAACCTAACAATTATCATCCTCACTTTTCTCAATGTCTATGTGCATTTTTACCTGTAATTCTGTTTTCCATCTTTCACTGACAAATTTCACCATCTTAAAACGTCCAACTAAAGCCTATCTACTCCATAAAGTTTACCTTACACAACCTAGATGGTGAAATGAGTCATGTTGGGGAAAAAGCATAGAAATAACCTCTAACTTTTTAATGATTGTTGTCACCCTGCCTACCTCAAAGAGTTGTACTGAGGATGAAATAGAGTGATATTTGTACACATGCACTGTAAATATATAAGATTGTTATTATTCTCTTAACATTGCAAAACAAAGACCCAGGTTTCTTACTGCTGCCATCTGGAAGCTATCATATGTTATTAATCCTTGCTTTGATCCTCTCCCCACTGGAAGGTTCTATGCTGGTTAGCAATCATACTATGCTTTAGAGAAATGGAATTAAGGTTGGAGACGAGGATAAGGAATGCTGTCTTAGAAAAATATGAATAAATGAACTATATAGAAAGCCAAGTCCTTCTCCAGAAAAAATGGCCTGAACTCTGGTATAGTTCATTCATGATTCAAGTTGGCATAGCCTTCTAATTCCAGATAAAATGATTGATTTTATCTCTCCTTTCCTCTTTTCTTCTTTAGTTCTTCCTGTTGACTTTATTATGGGGCACCCATTGACTTACTGACATCTACTAATTCTGAGTCATTTTGAATAACCTCTCTCACCATCGATTATAGGTTTACTTTGTTGATTAAAAAAAGAACCCTTTACATTTCAATTCTAACATGTGCTAAAGTTATCAATAGTAATGCTTTATTCTAAAGACCCTGAAACTTTGGATTACATCTAATTGCCAAGAGTTTAAAACTGGTTCATTTTGCCTTTTTTTTTTCTTTCTGCCCATGCCCTTTCCAATGCCCAAACTGATGTAAAAAGGTCAAGACAACATTTGAACTCAGTCCCTCTATTCTCCATTAGTACTCACACGCCATTCCCCAGACCTGAGGGTCCAAAGTGGCTCTTTTACACTGCTCACTTCCGGCCCTTGGGCTGAGTAGCTCAGCTCATATAGAATCTCCAGTGCCTCGCTGTCTCCTCTCGGTCCTGCGTCCCCAACGACATTTTCCCTTTCTTTGGGTTGTTTCTGCTATGGAGTTTCAAGTGCCTTTGCTTAAATTTGAAACCTTGGCTTCCTTATCTCAATGCCTTTTCTGACTTTGCACAATTATTTGCACATAGTGGCTATAATAAATTTATAAAAATAGAACAGGCTAATTTTGCAGACTTGCAACTATGCTGAACAAATTCAAATTGGTATGGCTAATTTTTCTAATTCTTCACCATGCTTCTACTCTCTCTCTTCTTAATTTTTGCCTCGTCATTTTTTGATAAATTGAGAGGAATCACATGTGGCAAACACGTTTTATATTCCAGCTCTGATGTGAGCACATCTCCTTGAGGGTCAGAGTAGAGGAATAGTTTCAAAGGCGACGGAGTTGTGGTGTCATTTTTATGAAACTATTTCTATTCTAATTTGTGGTTTCCTAATGATGACAGCCAGGTCCTAAGACAATTAAGCCCAAAGTTTTTTTTTTTTTTTTTACTAGAAAAAAATATGAAAATGTGCCAACAGAACTTGCACTTTATATTTTTTTTCCATAGAGCTCCAAGGAAGACTTTGATCATTTATCTCAAATTTTGAGGTCAAACTTTACAGGCATGAAGTCATTATCACAACCTCCTCCTTTACTCTGTCAATTTGACCTCAGATGTCACATCAGCATTTAAGAATGAGATTAAACATGAAAACATTTTGGTGCTGTGCCAAGAAATATAGAATGTATAAGTTGTTCCTATGCTGGACTTAGTCAGTATTGAGTTTGAGATTCAACTCAGCTATTCAGTATTTTCTCACTCAATATGTATTTACTGAACTTCAGAACATGTCAGGCATGGTTCTGGGTCCCAGGGCCATTTGCCATGCCCCCTGTTCTCATTTATTTTTATTTTTTTAATTTTGAGATGGAGTCTCATTCCGTCACCTAGGCTGGAGTACAGTGGCAAGCTCATGGCCACCCCAGCGTTGACCTGCTCGGCTCAGGCAATCCTTCTGTTTAAGCCTTCCAAGTAGCCAGAACTACAGACACACACTACCACACCCGGCTAATTTTTTGATTTATTGTAGAGATGACGTCTCGCAAGTTGCCCAGGCTGTTCTTGAATTTGTGGGCTCAGGCAATCCCCTCGCCTTGGCTTCCCAAAGTAATGGGATTACAGGTTTAAGTCACTGCGCCTGGCCCTCTTTCTTTTTTTTTTTTTTGAGTTGAGTTGGAGTCTCACTCTGTCGTCCAGACTGGAGTACAGTGGCATGCTCCCGGCCACCACAGCCTTGACCTGCTGGGCTCTGGCGATCCTTCTGCCTCAGCCTTCCAAGTAAGCCAGAACAACAGGCAAGTGCTACCATGCCTGGCTAATTTTTGATTTATTGTAGAGATGATGTCTTGCCAAGTTGCCCAGGTGGAGCTTGAACCCGTGGGCTCAGGCAATCCACTTGCCTCGGCCTCCCAAAGTGCTGGGATTACAGGATGAGTCACTGAACCTGGTCCTCATTTAATTTCAGTCAGGGAAGACAGACAATAGGGTTATTTCAGGTTGTGATAAGTTTTACACACACACACACACACACACACACACACACACACTCTCACATACACACACACACACACACACACACACACACACACACACATACACGGGATATACTAGGGAGTGGTTGCTGGGGTAGAGGATTAGATAGGGTCTTTTCGAAGGTGATATTTGAGCCAAGACTTGAATATTGAGAAGGAATCATCCATGCAGAGTCTCAGAGGAAAAACTTTTTAGAACAAAAGAACAATTAATGCAAAGGCTGTAAGACAGAGGATGTGGCATGAGGTTGGGATATGATGAGTGAGTTGAGCTGAGATTGGAAAGGTAGGCAGGAATCAGGTCCAGTAAGACCCTGTAGGCTATGATAAGAGTAGGCTTTAAAGAAAATGCAGTGGGAAATCATCAGAGGGTTGAGACCAGGGAATGACATAATATGATTTTATGTGTTTAAAAAGGACAGGTTGAATTGAGTTGTGGTAGATATGGAGTGGACAGTTTTAGGAGTGAATGCTGTAGAGGTAGACTGTGAGACAATCTGTGTTGAACAGAGGAAGGACCTGCTGATGGAAGCAGGTGGAGAAGTTTGGTTTGGACACCTGGGTCATGGTGGTATCTTTCCAGATGCCTCTTTAGCCTAGGGTCCTTCCAGGGAGCCTCCCTGGTGACCATCCTACCACTAGATAGTACTAGGAACACTTTCTAGACATACACAAGCATGTCTACAAAGCACCCTGGAGGCCCTTCTACACTAGACAGCTCCTGAACAAAAATAAGTGTGTTACAGAAAGAGAAATGAGACTGTCTAGAGGGACCACACTAATTAGCTGACATCTCAGAACTGTGTGTGTGTAAATGCTACACACACACACACACACACACACACACACACACACACACACACAGTTTTCTCATGAAGCTGCTGAAGTTCTATAGATCTAAAGACCAGCTTTTCATAAGCCAGCATCACTAACTGTAAATGTCTTCCCTTAAATATGCACACAGGGTAAAAAGCCAGGAGTTCCTAAAGCACAACTATAGGTTATCAATGAATGCACGCATTGGTCAAACACACCAGCATGTCTACAAAGCCTTACCTGTTCTTGTTCTCTAGTTCTGCAATCAGCTGTCTCTGTTGCTTATTTGCATCAATGGTGAAGGAGATGTCAGGTGCAGTTCTCTGTTGAGTTGGCTGCTGTAAAACATTTGTTTACACAATTTAATATTGGGACTGTGAACCTTTGTATTTGGGAAGACAGGAGTCTCGAGACATGCAGACAAGGAAGAGGAAATGACTTCCTTCAAAACAGAAAAAACAAATACATAAAAAGAAATTGGCATTCCTCTCCCACGGGCTAATGTTTCTGTGGATCTGGAGAACATATATGCAATGGAAAGCAGAATAGAATTCATGGGTAGGAAAATACATAAGATGTAGGGAAAATGTTTTTCAGCTTTCTGACTTGAAGTCTTCGGAAAACTATTTCATTCTTGCCATGCTATCTCCATTGCAACTATTGTCTCAACATAGGTGGGTTTAAACTGTTTTACTTTAGAGATAGATTTTTCTCTAGAATTTCTGTTCAATTACTGTAACGTGCAATTAAAAATTTCATAGTTGTAAAATCATAGTTAATATGATTAACTTTTTTGATTCTTTTGGTCTATAAGCTTTAACACATTTCTTTGTTTGCATATGTAATTTTACATGGATGGATTCATATATGTATATTTTTTTCATATATATATATATATATATATATATATATATATATATATATATTTCTTCTACCTTCACACCACGCAGCCAATCATTCTCAGTCATGCAATCAGCTTTAACATTGGGCATATATGCAGTCATAGCTTTTTCTATTCTCACAAACTCACATGTTTCATAAATCACATCATACTATATTTATATATGTCTTATATATGTCTGTATACATATATATGTATTTAGCAGAGTGTTTATTTGGCATTACTTTATAAAAATGGAGTCAGATTATATACACTAGTGTCTGTGCCTTGCTTTCTTTGCTCTACAGTACATTATAGAAATTCCTTCAAGCCAATTTTTATTGCTTTAAACAAATTTTTAAAAATCACAACTAATCTTTCTACCAAAGAATGCGAAGCTTTTAGAAATGGTCCCTGTTGCCTGGGCCCCAAAATATGGAGAAACTCATCCTGTTTTTTATTTTTTTGAGTTGGAGTCTCACTCAGTCGCCTCGACTGGAGTGCAGTGGCTGCTCCCAGCCACCACAGCCTCAACCTGCTGGGCTCTGGCGATCCTTCCGCCTTAGCCTTCCAAGTAGCTGGAACTACAGGTGCATGCTACCACACCTGGCTAATTTTTGATTCATGGTAGAGATGAGGTCTCGCCAAGTTGCCCAGGCGGGTCTCGAACCCACGGGCTCAGGCAATTCACTCACCTCAGCCTCCCAAAGCACAGGATTACAGGCTGAGCCACCGAGCCCAGCCTCATCTTGCTTTTTAATGTCCAGAAACTTAACTGTAGGAAAGGTTAGGTTTGGTAAAGTTCTGGTTTTCATAAAGCTGTTCCATGATTTTTAATTCACATTTATTTTTAGCAAAGAAATGATTTGTGCTGCTAATGAGTGATTTTGGGATCCTACATCTTATATCCTACATAGTTTTCTTTTTTTTTAGCATATTTTTTTATTTTAAAATTGTGGGATACAGTTAAGTGTTAGGTATACAAATATGTATTGTGCAGGTACACTAGTTGAGGAGGTGCCCCCCCGTCCCCAGACAGATATTGACTATTGTTAATCCCACCTCCCTTCCCCATCCTGCGCCCCCCATAGTTTCCTGCCACTGGCAATCCTTTTCTTTTAGTATTACGATAGTTGTTCAAGGTCCACTTATGAGTGAGAACATGTGATACTCAGATCTTTGTTTCTGTGAGAGATCACTCAGTAATATAAACTCCAATTCCATCCAGGTTGCTGTGAAATTCATGATTTTGTTCTTTTTTATGGCTGCATAATATTCCATTGTATATATGTACCATATTATTTTTTTTTTTTGAGTTGGAGTCTCACTCTATCACCCAGACTGGCATGCAGTGGCCGCTCCTGGCCCCTGCAACCTCGACCTACTGGGCTCTGACGATCCTTCCACCTCAGCCTTCCAAGTAGCTGGAATTACAGGTGTGTGCTACCACGCCCAGCTGATTTTTTGATTTATTGTAGAGATGAGGTCTCGCCAAGTTGCCCAGGTTGGTCTCGAACCCGCGGGCTCAGGCAATCCACTCACCTCAGCCTCCCAAAAGCGTGGGATTACAGGCTGAGCCACCGAGCCTGGCTATGGACAGCATGGTTGGTTCCATGATCTTGCTATTGTGAACAATGCTGTGATAAACATACGTGTGCAGGTATCTTTTGTATAGAGTGATTTGAGTTCTTCAGGGTATATTCCCAGTAGGAGGATTGCGGGGTCATATGGAAGGTCGATTTTTAGAGCTTTTAGGACTCGCCACACTGATTTCCACTCCCACCAACAATGTAGAAGTGTTCCCTTTTCACCACATCCTTTCCAGCATCTGTTATTTTTTGAGTTACTGATGATGGCCATTCTGACTGGAATTAGGTGGTATCTCAGTCCTACATAGTTTTCTGTAGCTGTCTGGCATATGGTAGTTTTGACCTGTGATCCAGGTTTTTCTTATTATTTCACTACATAAGTTTTTTTTTCTTGCATATATTTTACATATTGACAAAGGGTAGAAACTTACTTGAGTCTGTAGTGGACTTTAATCATTACTTTGCTCTTTATATTAACTTATCAAGAATTATCCAGATAGAAATGGATCCAAGTAAATGGCCCATTGCCTTTCATCTCACTAATTATGATTTATTTAGTTAACCATACAGTTCTGATTTTTGATTAGGAAGAGATTTCCAAAGGAATTAGCAGTAATGAGTGGATGGTATCTTTCGTATGATGGATTTGCAAAAGTTATATATGATACAAGTAGGCAAGGAACGCACATTACTAATATTCTCACAAAAGAAATGGAATGAGTCTGGAAAAGTTAGTGCCCATAGAAATAAAACCATGTGCATAGAGATTTAACAGTTCACTAACACAAATGTTGAAAGGGAGCAGGGAGGCAACCCAAACGAAGGGCCAAGGTAGGGATTGTGGCAAAGTGTTGAACGGCTACCCTGTCCAAAGCAGGCAGACGATTGCCTCTCTCCCACTGCTTTTTGTTATGAGGAACATGTACCTGGTCTTGTCAGTTTTTTTAAGATAAGCTAAAAATCCAGTTTTAGGAAAAACCACCTGATTTATAAATACTGACATCTGATAAAGAATTGAAAATAATATGGGGCTCCACAAAACACTTCTGTGGGACAAATTTGGTCTGTAGGCTACCATTTTGGGACTGCAGGTTTATGGAGCACTTTTACACATTTTATTATCTCTCTGAACTCTAATAACAGGCAGCACTGATATATATGTGTGTGTGTGTGTATATATATATTATATATATAATAATTATAATTGTCTACTCATAGATGAGGAGACTGAACTCAAAGAAGTAGTACTCTTCATGGAGTCATGGACAGCTGGGACACAGGCTCAAAAGTGCACTTTGCTAATCCCATATCTTTATCCTACCCTCTGTTTACAGAGGTATATGCCTAAAAGCAGGAACACTTGGAAATAAGGTTTTCCCACAAACCTTGTTTTGACTTTCCTTTTAAGTGACTCCCAAAGGGGCTGCATGCCTTAAATCTAGTTCTCCCGTACTCTCAGTTGACTTAAATTATTATTATTTTTTGAGTTGGATTCTTACTTTATTGCCCAGGCTGGAGTGCAGTGGCACACTCACAGCCACCGCAGCCTCAACCTGCTGGACTAAGGAGATCCTTCCGCCTCAGTATTCCAAGTAGCTGGAACTACAGATGAAACATTTTTCCCCCCACACATTAAAAAAAGTGTAATTGTAGACTTCATATATTCCTATTATATCTTTGTTTTACCATGTCTGATTTTGGGGCCACACAATACACTTTTAGGCTGCCTTGTATCCCTTAAATCTTGCTCATGATAGTTTCTAACAATGCTATAGCCACTGATGTTGCAGATAACAAGTGCCAGGGCTAATGAGTGGGTCATTATATGACTCCTATCTGGGATCATGAGCTAAGTGCTCAGCATGAAGGGCTCTGGCAGCTGAGCATCTGATGTGAGATGGGCAGGCAACAGCTTCCTCTCTTGCTCCCTTGTCACTTATTGTCCTCTGCAATGCTCAATTGCAACTCACCTTTGGTTCAGCACAGATGAGTTCTGAACAAAGGTGTCAAATTGACTGTTACTTTGTCTCAGCGACAGAAGCAAATGGAGAAAGACATCGGCTCTATTGTCTCTCCTGGTATATTTTAAGTGTCACTTGCAACTAAAGTACCTTAAAGCTAGTGTTTTCACTAAATGTACCTGCCTTAAGCCCATTAAGGAAATCGCAACCAGTCTCTGCCCCCTTCCTCAGGTCCTCATGTGAGGTTGACACTGAGCAAGGGGATTTTGGAGTTTCCAGCTTGACTGCAGAGCCATACTACCGTGAATGGTTTCGTTCCTCAAGCCTGCCATTTTTAAACTGAAAGTTTACCACCAAGATAGCACAAGCATAGCAACACACACATGAACAATAAAAAATCTGTCCTGGTAATTGGCACCAGCTATAATGATGAGAATGAACACAGCATATTAAATTCAAAGATCCCAGATTCCAACAGATGAATCTTCTCACTCAAACTACTTACAGACGAGGAGGATTCTGCTGCCAGTCTTGCCGCATACCTGGCGATCAGCCTGTGTTCTTCATCAAGCCGGTTGGAACTCTCAAGCATACTATCAAGAACGGTACAAGAAGAAGACTGTCAGGCAACTGAGAAAGATTGATATATTCATATTACCATCAAGGGGTTTTGCTATTTCAATCTTTCAGTGTGAACAATTTTCAAACTACACAAAACCCTATTAGGATAATGATCTCAGACTTGGATTCATGACATGATCTAATGTGTGGCCAGGAAGGTCATTAATAAATCCTGTCTTCAGTCAATTCAATTGTCTTACTAAGAAAGCTCCAAAGAGAAGAGACTTTTTTAATCAATATTTCTGATATATAAAAATATTCTCTTTACTTTTATTGCCTTTAACATTTTTATTTCCTTATTACACAAGTAACATGTACAAAATTGACAATTTAGAAAATACAAAATCAAGAGGAAAGGGAAAAAATGTGGTCAGTGTCCAGTGATCCCTACTTGCTGACATTCACATTCTTGTGAGATACTCTACCCCTTAGAATGACTGGACTTACTGATATGTTTCTAATGAATAGAATACAGCAGAAAAATAGAATGTCACTTCCAGGATTAGGTTATAAAAAGGCCATGGCTTCCATCTTGGGCTTACTTTTTCTTCCTTTGAGCAATCTTGAATTGTTTGCCTGGTGGGAAACTAGCTGTCATGTCATAAGGCAACCCTTTGGAAGGCCCAGGTGATGAAGAACTCAATAAGCCAATAGCCACATAAATGAATCCAAGCTGACAGAGCCTCAGATGAGACCACAACCTAAGCCAACAGTTTGCACGAAAGTTCTTGAGCCAGAGGTCCTTGAGCTAAGTCAAACCTGGACTCCTGACCTACAGAAACTGTGAGATAACAAAGTTGTTCATACTAGAATAAGATTGATCTGAGTCCCTAAAAACTAAAGCAAATGAGAGCACTATTAATTCTCTCATATTTCCAAAAACTTCATCCTCTGAAACTCTTCATTCAAGAATAAGTTTTGGGTGTCATTAAAAAAGAATTCTATGAAACATACCAGTGATAGTAATTCTGTTAATAGACTAGTTGGCTGTAGTCTGTCTTATCAGTTATTGTGGTCTGCTTAGGTCAGAATCAAATTTGTAAATCCTCTCATTCACAAACATACTTACATTCTTCTATATCAGTTCTTATACTTAAGCCTGTTCATTTAAGAAAAAAATTAACACTCATAAATGCAGATTTTAAAAGACCCACTCCTCTGCCAATAGTAAGGTTGTAAGAATTATTCATTGCAGTGACTTGGATCCATGCAAAGTAACATACAATTATATAATACCACTTACATAAATATTTACACATAAAGTGAACATGAAACAGTCTTTTAGCCTTTGTTATAAAGTGAGAAGATGAGTGAAAATCATAACATGCTACCAGCATTTTGATTATGTCACTTCCAAATAACTCTTCCCTAGTTGACTGAATCCATTACTGTAATTTTTTTTTCCTGGACATTCATTAGACATTCCTGTCTTCCTTATCTCTGGTCTAGTCTAAACTCCTTACACCTGTAAGCTCTAACTGTTTGAATCTGAACACTTCCACTCCATACTTAGCCCTTTTCTCTAGGCTGTAATAAATAACTAGAACAATCCTGAATTTCCCTATTTAACAGCTCACTTCTTCATCTTCAGAAAAATAAGCTTCTCTTTTCTTTTGCCCAGATGAGATAACATATGTAAAAAGCACCAAACTGGCATGAAGTCTGGGATCTATAAAGTACTAAAAAAATGCTAGTTAATACAATGCTATTATTATCAACTGCCCAAGTAACCTGTTCAGATTTATTAATGATTCTTGTCTCCTTCAAAATATCATCTACTGTCTATCAACAATCAGAAACAGTGCTTTTCAAACTTTAAAGTGTTAGCATAATATTTA
This sequence comes from Cephalopachus bancanus, assembly GCA_027257055.1. Taxonomy (NCBI): domain Eukaryota; kingdom Metazoa; phylum Chordata; class Mammalia; order Primates; family Tarsiidae; genus Cephalopachus; species Cephalopachus bancanus. The sequence goes on along the minus strand of JAPVLO010000242.1, from coordinate 1,288,385 downwards.
GTGAGCTTGTGAAAATGCAATTTCTGATTGTGTGGTGGGGATTGGTGGAGTGGGCTGCAGAGTGGGACCTGGAAGTTACATTTCTAACAGGCTTCCAAGAGATGTTGATAATACTGGTTCAGTGTACTGGTCCCACACTGAGTACCAAAAATTTAGAAGATCTTGAAAACAAAATGGAGAATACAAATACCTGGAATTAAACCTAAATATAAACCATATAACATAGATAATTTTTCATGAGTATTTAACTGATATGCATGTGTGAAATTTTATGAATATCCCCTTAAAACAAAAAAATCCTAGAATACAAACTCACATAGTGTGTAGTATCAATTCCAGTGGATTGAGATTTTAATTGGCACACAAATTTAAACTTGGAGTAAAAAATAGTTTTAATAGCAAAAGGTAAAATTTGTTCTAGAAAACTAATGCTTTAAAGCAGATGTCTGCCTTTTTTTTTTTTTTTTTGAGTTGGAGTCTCATTCTGTCACCTAGACTGGAGTGCAGTGGCCACTTTCGGCCACCGCAGGCTCGACCTGCTGGGCTCCGGCGATCCTTCCGCCTCAGCCTTCCAAGTAGCTGGAACTACAGGTGTGTGCTACCATGCCCGGCTAATTTTTGATTTATTGTGGAGATGAGGTCTCGCCAAGTTGCCCAGGTGGGTCTTGAATCCGCGGGCTCAGGCAATTCACTCACTTCAGTCTCCTAAAGTGCAGGATTACAGGCTGAGCCACCGAGCCCTGCTAGATGTCTGTCTTTATAAAACAATATCTGCACTCTGTGATGGTTAAAAATAATAGCTAAATTTCTTATTACAGCTTTAATAAGAAGGAGAAAGTTACAGTGTTTTTGTTTTAAACATCAAACACCCCCACAAATAGGCAAGTCAATGTAATTGCAACATGTTTGTCACTTCTGACTCATGTATTAAAGACTATACATCTAATTTAACACAGACTGTGCTGACAACAGGGCCTACTGTTCCAAACCTGGCACAATGAAGTGTTTGACTCCCTGAAGGTGACTTTGTCAGAAACACTTGTGAACGTTTTGATAAATAAATAACAAAAAACCTTGATAAAAAACCTCATGATAAAAGTATCTTTTATCATGAACGACCAGCTACTATAAATAATATGAAGGTTATATTAAAAAACAGCCTCCTGGAAATGTAAGATGTGAAGATATGGGGTTCCGTGTCATAAGCCATAACTCATATTTCTATGCCTTTTCTCCCCAACACTGAGTGAACGAGGGCTGGTGTGATATATTACCCCTTTGTGCACATGAACGATTTATGAGTCCACATGTGCCATTTCAGTATGTTCAAATTATACAAGGGTGAATGAGGCATTTCTCTGATAACTTCCATTATTTCATGACTTCAATTACAAATAGTTGAAAATGAATGGCCAATAATCCCTAAATCATTAAAATAAATACTGATCCCAACACGCTTTCCAGTCCTGGCTATTCATTTCAGGACTTCATAATCAGTAATCTTGCTACAAGACTATGATGAATTAAAAAGTGGCTGCATTTTGGAGTGAGAAAATTCATTATTTTGAAAGCATTCAACTTTATACCTTAAATGTATGACCAGTGACTGTTGCTGGTCAACCTTCTAGGAAACTCAGGTGACCCAGCTGAGCTAATGCTTATCAAATTGTGATTTAGTAAATCTTTCTGGGAACTCAGGGTTTGTTCACATTTTTTTGATTTCTCTGTGGGCCTGCTCGGCCTTCCAGATTGGGATAATCAGCCAAAAACCAGTGTGATCCAAGGGGTACCAGAAATGCTTCTATATTTTCTTTCACTATTTTTTCTACTTGTGTGGATGGTGATTGGAATTTCATCACTAGAGATTAATTGATAAAGTCTATTAAGTCTCAAGCACTACTATTCTATTAAGATGCAAATAGCTAGTGAGAGGACCAGTGTCTGAGTAAACATTTCAATGCAGGATTCCTTTATCAGATTATTCCCTATCTTTTGCAGTTGATTGAGAGCAAAATGCTATAATAATGGAGGAATGTTAGGAATTTGGGAGTCAGAGAGCACAAGAGAGTTGCTGGTAAAGGAACAAAGTGATACTGCAGACTGAGAAGCGATTTTATAAGACTGAGAAGAGGGGAGGGAAGCAAACCAACTCTCAAGGTTTATCATCATGACCCCTCAGAGAGTGGTTTGAAAGAAAAGGACAGAAAATCAAAATTTACTACAATAATGGCTTCTCTAAGTGATGCCATCAAACTCCTTTATCAAGATCCTGACTTTAACCACCTCCTAGTTACAATCAAGGTCATGCATTCCACCTTCTACAAACTCTCCAATTTCTCCACTTCTTTCTATTCCAATGATCCCTGATGTGCTCCAGGCCACTACCATCTTCTCCTGAATTAGTGTAAAGCTGTCTCCACAAGTCACTCTGACTTCAGACACAGAACTTCCCTCCGATTCATTTTCTATCCTGCAGTCAGTGATCTCTTAAAAATGAAGGTGACTGTAGCATTCTAATACATTAAAACCCTTCAATATTTTCTTATGTTTCGTCCTTTTATACAAGGTTTTAAGGTCCTGTGCAATCTAGCTTCATCCTTTACTAAACTTACCACATATGAATTCCTTCACTGCACCACATTCTCTCTGCCCTGAACAATCTCTCTGCCTTCCCCACCCATGTCCACTTGGATAATTCCTCTTCATCCTGGTTTTAGCTTTACCTGCCATTCCCTGCCTTCTCCTTCCAACCTCCAAGTTCAGTTTTGCTGTCCTTCGTATGTGGCCCTCATTTATTTATTTATTTTTGAGTTGGGGTCTCACTGTCTCTTTGGCTAGAGTGCAGTGGCATGATCCTGACTCACTGCGGTCTCGACCTCAAGGGCTCAGGTGATCCTTCTGCCTCAGACTCCCAAGTAGCTCAGACTACAGGCGTGTGACACCACATCTAGTTAATTTTTTTTTTCTATATTGATGAGGTCTGGCTATATTGCCTAGGCAGGTCTCGAACTCTTGGGCTCAAGCAATTCTCTTGCCTCCTCTTCTGCTGAGATTACAGGCATGAACCACCAAGCCCAGCCATAGCCCTTATTTTAGCTGTCATCCCTTTGCAGTTTAATTGCTTTTATTCTTGTATTTAGCCTTCATCAAACTATCACTTCTTTGAGGGCAGATGGTTTAATCTTTTCACTTAGATGAAAACCTTTAGAATTTAGCATAGTGCTTGGAACACAGCAGGAACTGCATTAAGAACTAGCTGGACAGCAGGATGAATAAAGGTTAGCCCTCCTCGGCTTGCAACGTCATGGTCTTTGGACTACCTCTTATGTGTCCTTGACTCTGCATGCACTCTCAACACTTTGAGAAATCAGAAAATGCAGAAGAAACACTATACTTTAACACTAGCCATGCTATCTAAAATTGAACTGTAAATTGTTCACATTTGGCAGAGTTAAAATCAAGATACACTCTACTGCCTCAAACAGATTTCTTTTCTGTTTTGTATAGGTACTAAAGTTCATAAAAATGTCATTTTACTCATTCATATTTATCAGTGTCAGATCTCTTCCACCCCCCAATCATGCTGAATTCTTTTTTGGTTCATATAATTTTGCTGTTGTTATTTTAAACATTAAAAAAAATAGATGGCTTCTGAAAGAGGTAAATTCCCACTCAAAAGAAATGCCATTCTTAGGAGGTGTGAATAGCTAGTAGGGATGCTATACAAAAATGGGTGGGAGATTGGACCAGATAATTTCAGGATTCAAACCTCAGCCCTCTCACTCATTAGTTGTGTGGCTTTGGGCAAGTCACTTAACCTCTCTGCATCTCAGTCTTCTCATCCATATAATGGGGATACAATGGTAACTTGCCTCATGGCTTGTTGAGACAATTGCCACATAAAGTGCTCAGAGAAATACTGGGCACATGGTGAGGCTCTAAGGGAATAGCTATTATTCTTTTACTACAGTCTCTAAAAACCAGGCCACATGTCTTAGTATGACCATTTCTGTATCATTATCTCCCTCCTTGTCTATAAATTAGCTTTTTGGTCAAGAAAATGTGAGTGGTTGGTTACTGGCCAGTATTCTAGGTTGTACCAAAAAGAAAAAAGATAGTTTGATAGAGATAATGAAAAATTTTACAAAAGCAAGAACTGGTCTCGATAGCTTGATTTCCAAACAAAGGAGTTAGCTAATAGTATTAGCTTTCTCTTCTTTCTCCTTGCCCATTTATGCAAAGCCACATTCTATCATGAATTCTTTAATAAAAATGTCCTCTTTGTACAATTTGTCACTGACATATGAGACCATGTCCCATTCTGAATTTTTTATTTTCAGCGTATTTGGAGAGAGTGTGCTCTGAAGTTTATCCATTTCACAATATTGATAAACACCCATGAGCTATCAGTTTATTTATAACACATTATAATGGACAGGCTTTACAAAATGGAATTTTAAAATTTAACTGTATGCCTTCAATCCTATTCAAAATTAAGTTGAGAACGAAGACTTAGAGCTATTCCCATGTGCCCAGAACTGTGCTAGCTTAATTACACCTAAACCTCATCACACTGGTAGTGCCACTCTCATTTTTCCATGGAAACTTAAACTGTATTAGAATTTATCACAGGGAAATTAACTCATCTTGAAATCAATCTGTCATCTGATTACACTGAGGAGACCCTTGTGGACACAGCACAGCCAACACAGACATATGCATCGGTGGTATGACAGTCTTCAGATTTTTATTTCTGGGATTCTGTGGAAATATCCTTCTTAGATGTCCAGTTGTATCATCAAAGCTCAAAAAATTTTTTTACTGAAGAAAAGGCATAACACTAACAAAGAAGAAAACTTACATTAGAAAGGCACTGTAAGTATAGGTAACACATTTTTCCCCAGCAGATTTCAATAAATTTGTATTCTTCAAAATCAACAACATTTATTGAAAAGAGTCAGTCAAATCTTAGCCTATACATTAAAAATGTTAAAGGCATACAATTCAGAGTATTGAGTGGTGAAGTGTGTTATGGACTGAATTGTGTCTCCTGCAAAATTCATATGCCAAGGTCCTAATACCCCAGTACCTAGAACGTGACTATATTTGGAGATAAGGCCTTTAAAGAGGTGACTAAGGTTAAGTGAGGCCATAAGTGTCAGGTACTAATCCCATAGGCCTGGTGTCCTTTTAAGAAGAGGAAAAGACACTAGGGACATGAGGGCACAGTGAAAGATCATTTGAGGACAGAGGAAGAGGGTCACCATCTGCACACCAAGGAGAGACCCCTCAGGAGAAACCAGCTCTGCTGGCACCTTGGTCTTGGACTTCAGCCTCCAGAACTGTGAGAAAAAATGCATTTCTGTTGCTAAGCACCCAACCTGTAGTCTTTTGTGGTGGTAGCTCTAGCAAACTAACAAGAGACCGAGGAGCGTTAAATATTTTTTTTTTTTTTTTTTGAGTTGGAGTCTCACTCGGTCGCCCAGACTGGAGTGCAGTGGCCGCTCCCGGCCACCTCAGCCTCGCCTGCTGGGCTCCGGCGATCCTTCCGCCTCAGCCTTCGGCGTAGCCGGAATTACAGGGATGCGCTACCACGCCCGGCTGATTTTTTTGATTTATTGTAGAGATGAAGTCTCGCTGCCCAGGCGGGTCTTGAACCCGCGGGCTCAGGCAATCCACTCACCTCAGCCTCCCAAATGCGCGGGATTACAGGCTGAGCCACCGAGCCCGGCTAGCATTAAATTAGAAGATTCTCAAAAAAGCTTTTAGAAAAATTCTTGCCCAGTATCACTTTTAGTATTTTTTTTTAACCCAGTAATGGCTTTGGGCACCTCAGTTACTTGTTGTTTTGCTGTTGTTTATTTTTGCCCATGCCCGCCTCTTCTATCTACATAAAGCTTTTCATCTACATTATACTGTACTCCTATACCAAATGGTCAATTTAACGGCTACTCTGTAGTAGTAAAAAAGTTTTCTGAGTATTCCTAACAATTTTGTTTCGAATAAGATGGAATTTTATACCTATAGTACTATCAATATTCTGTAATATCAATAGATTTTACTGGGTACTTACTGTGTGCATAGCATTGTGCTAAGTGCCAGAGATAAGGTGATAAGCAAGTCCAAGAAGTTCCCTGCCCCATGGAAGACAGATAGTAAGCCAACTAACCAACCAGCCAGCCAGCTTACTGACCCATCAATACTGATAAGAAGGAAAGAAACAGCATGCCATAATAGAGACTAACACAGGAGTCCGACCAGGGGAGGTGTATTTAATCTACGATTAGAAGCCATAGAAGGAGCCAGTCCATAGGCATATGGCAGGATAGGGCAGGGGTAAAATGGGAAAGAATGTTCTAGACAAAAGGAAGAGCTAGTATCAAGATCTTGAGACAGGGCTTTGCTTGTTGTAGGAACTGATTAAAAGTTGGTATGACTAAGTATTGTGATTGAATAGGAGAACTCTATGAGAGCTGAGGATGAGAGAGGGATAGGCAAGGGCTGAACCACACACTAATGTGTAGGCAGTCTGTGTTGGAAACTAAGTGTAATAGGAATCAATTAATAAGTTTTAAGTAGGCAAGCTAATAAAAAAGTAGATCTCATACATGGAATCCAGAAATAGGAATTTTTAGATGGAGATAAATATCTTATTTTTGCCAAGCATAAAATATTGTGAAGACATTTTAAACTAGTTGGATTATCAATCTGTTTAGCAAGAGCTCTATTGGCAACACAAATGTAACTTTATTCCTCTTGGGAAAAACACAAACAGAACTATTTTAACCCAGTTTTATGAGATCAGGAGTCTAACCAAGTGACAGAAATTGATCATGATAACAAAGTATAGATTGGAACCTTTAGCTGTACTCCTCCCCTCATTCCCTCCCTTCTTCTGGGGGTCTTTTTAGAATTGAGAGAAATATGCTAGAAGCTTCTGAATGGGAAGTGACAACGTAATCAGAGGTGGAAGTTCTGGGTTGGTTTCTAACCTTTTGGTCTACACACCGCAGGGCTTCCCATAAGCTAGCAAGCCTAGACACCCTATAAGCTCTGGTGGGAGGGCAGAAAAGGCCCACACTGTGTTACATTTTGAGACTCCTCCTCTCCCAGTAAAGAAAGTGCTTAAAAATCATTAAAGCTTTCAAAACTTCACTGACTTAAAAAGGCAACAGAAATTGTCCCTTCAGCTGCAGTGTATTTATTGGGCTTATCTGACATCAGAACCAGCCATAACCTGAGTGCTTCTTTAATGTAGCAGCAGACTATTTACAAATGAGTTCATTTCCCATTGTGTTAAGTAGCTAATACAGGCTAGAAGAGCCCCACATAGGGTTAATCAGGAGAGTGTCTGAATAATGGCAAAAACGAAGCATTTGATTGAGAATAGCTTTAAGGTGCCTGCTTGCAGAGCATCTCATGGAGGGTACTGAGGCAAGGAAGTGGAGGAAAGGTGTGGAAAATGGATGGAACCTGGTATTTATTTTCTGAAACTGCATATCCTATCCTAATATTACGTCTTCTCTTTTCCACTTCTATCTCAAGTGAAATGAAGCACTGTTTTCCAAATCTGCAGAGACATCCACTTCCTTGAAATAAGACAAATTATCGTATTGCTGTCCTGTAGTAATTTGACACGATGCATACACATGTAGCACAGAACCAACGAGTGAGACCCAGAGCCCTGCACCCATCTGAATGCAAATATTCAGCATGGCACCCATTTGCACAAGTTTCCTCTTTAGCTAAGCATGCAAGCCCTCACTAGCATGTGACTTTGGATAAGTCACTGAATGTCTTGAAGGTCATATTTCCTTTTCATTGAAAGGGGAATAATAATATCCAATTTTCTAGGACTATGAGGAGCAAATGAAATACTGTATAGGAAAAAGCTCTAATTGTTGAAGTGCTTGATAAATGTAAAATCTGTTATTCCTATTCTGGCTGTTGTGATTAGGTAAAAGAGACTGAAGATAACATTCTTGCCTTTTTTTGAAGCTTAGAATTAACATGAGAAGTCATGACTCTAGGAATTACGTACATAAAAGGTAACTTATCAACAACCACTATTCCTATGACTGTATGCTCACAATATCTGTTAAAATGAAATAAAAATATTAGGATAGGATATGCAGTTTCAGAAATAAATATCTGAAGGAGGTATCTGCAAAAGTTTTCTGGAGGGTGTATGTTGAGACCAATTTTTTAGAGGTGAGGTAGCCTAGCGGTTATGAACTTGAATGAATAATGGTTAAAATTTAAGCCCTACTGTTCAGTAGTTGTGTGGCTATGAGTCAGGTAAACTCTCTTAAGGTGATACCTTTACTTACTATAATGTGGGGATAATCTTACTTACTCCATGGGCTTACTCTAAGGACTGGGAAAAATTATGTCCATAAAGCTTTTAACACAGGGCTTAGCTTGAGGCAAGTGCTTTAAAAATAGTAGCTATTATGATGATTAGCATTATTATATATCTCACTGTAATTGAATGACAGTAAGGCATTATAGCTATAATGGTGATAAGGGAGGTGAGACCATTATATTATTCATATAATCCTGACAAGTGTAAGGAATTGTTAGGATATACTAAGGCATAAAGGAAAAGGAAGGAAATAAAAGAAATTTGAAAGAGAAGTTGGATTTTTTTAAGGCAATAAAAAAGTTATGAGAAATATGGCGGGCTCAGCTATTAAAATAAAGTCTGCTTCATTGGTCAGTCTTAAATTCTGTTACGTTTTAAAAATACAAATCACATCTAGCTTGTATCAAGCATATGTAAGGTGCCGCCTCTGCTGAGGCAGTTTTATGGTCTTAAGTGACCATCAAGTCAATATGATTAATCATTTGAGTAGGGAAAATGGCTAGTAGTGACAAACTCTGAGCTTTTCTCTTTGGAGATTTCTTTGTTACAACCTTAATTAAGAAAAGGTCAAAGAAAAGCAGCAGAAATAATTAGTGTGTTTAGAATTTTGGGGAGAGGACACAGTGTGAGAGTACATCATTGTCTTATGATTGAATCTATAGCGACTGTATTTTTTCTTTGAAGATGATAATACAATTTTCTTTTTTTGTAATTCAGTGCTTAGTTCTACTGTTTAACACTGGGTTACCAAGTGCTACCATGTAACACAATGCTACCATGGAACACTGGGGTACCAAATTTTCTGGGTTTATAATTAAAGCAATCTTATTGTTTTGTGAGACTGAATTGTGAGAAAGTAGATACTATTTAATCTAGAAGCTCAGAACAACTCCAACAAAGAGAAGGGTTTAGGTCAGCAGAAGAGTGACCTAACGTATAGTATATAGGATGAAATTAATCTAGTGTACTGGTTATATATTTCTAAGAATACAAGCTAAGATATAATACATATATTAAAACAAATAAGTGTGTGTCAGTTCATAAGAGGTGAAATCAACTCATGGACTAATCTTGCAAAAATAGTTCTAAGAAGCAGAAATAGGAAGGAATTTTGGAAACATTTAAGTGAGGGGAAAGAGTTCTAGAAACAAATTGGCTACAGTGAGGGTGTGAGCAGCTGAGCAATGGCCCTCTGTCTGAGGGATGCTTCTGTGAAACAGAAGCGAGAGGACCTGCAGTGCTGAAGGTGGGAACCATTTTAATGGGAATTTAACCCATTGGCTCCCTTAGTAGTTCTAACTGCAGAAACTCCACAAGCCCTTAGAGAAAATTGGAGTTGTTGAGTAAAACTGAAATATTTCCAAGAAATTAGTTTGCTAACTATGTTTGTAAAACAGCAGTCTAAACTAGATTGAAACACATATATGATACATTTATAGTCTGTACTTTTACTTTATTTATTGCAAAGGCACACTCATTATTAAATATCAGGTAACTTTAACCAATGTGAGAAAATCCCTATATCATCATTAAAACAGAGAAAAAAATATAAATTCTTTAGTCCAAGTATACAGGGTTACCTGAATTCCTGGATTTAACACACATAAAACTAAGCTATGCATATTCTGGGACTTGAAAGAAAGTTTTAGTGTGATGGCTATTCAGAAACATTTGTAATAAAAGAACTGTCAAAAGACAATTTTCCCCACTGTTGTCATTGTTTAAAAAATGATTCCCATTTTGTGATCCCACCACATTACATTTTCTCTTTTTCACTTCTATCTTAAGTAAAATGAAGCATTGTTTTCCAAATCTGCAGAGACATCCATGTCCTTGGAATAAGACAAATTATCTCATCGCTATCCTGTGGTGATTTGACAGGACACATGTAAACAGAACGGACAGGTGGGACCCAGAGCTCTGCACCCACCTGGATGCTAATATTTAGCAGGGCATCCATTTTCACAAGTTTCCCCTGTAGCTAAGATATAAGCAAGGATATGAATTCTGTGGTTCATTAATGGGAAGTATCCAGACTAGCATCACAAAAGACTTATTTGAATCAGCAAAACAGTGCCTTAGTGACATCATAGGCATCCCGGGACTTTGCTCCATGCTGAGACTGCTTGTCACCAGCTCAGACTGCTCCCCTCTCGAAGGACAGTTAAGCTGCCAAACCTGCACTAACCATGATGGGTTGCTCCGGAGCATGTTGACATACAAACCGATGAGCACATGTTCATCAGCTAGCCTGTCTGCCACATTCAGGCTGTACTGTATCCTGGGGCAGGAGGAAAGAAAGGGTGCTGTTAAGAGAGGTGAACAGAAATATGCAAGAGAAAGTAGGAGTGAGTTTGTGGTGGAAAAGGCATTTAGAAAACCAAGCAAATAAAGGTACAGCAGTAAGTGATGTTCTACAAAAGCCACAAGCAAAATCCAAGCAGGAAAACTTACACTTCCATTTCACTAACTGTAAAAATAAAAACTTCCATTTTAAATAATTTTTTTTTTAGAAAGCAGATTTGCATCTTTCAACCGCTAAGGCTGAGGAATTCATCTGTACAGTAAACACATTGAAATGGGTTGCAAGCAAAGATTAAGTATCCTCCGGAAAATCAAATCTTTAGCTTAGTCATTTAAAAAGAAAAGAAAAAGGCATTAAGGAAAGTGAAACAACAACACAGATGTGTCTACTGGAAATAACTACTGGGTGCTGTTAATTGGGTTATCACAGAGCTGCTTTTGCTAAGTCAAAGATGGTCTTTCACACACAAAGCATTTTTGACAAAAGAACTCTCCATTATTAGTTCCATTAATTCAGGGTCCCAGTACACTCTGGCTTTCACTTACCCTTTGCCCTTCAGAAAAGCTGGAGCTGCCCTAGCCAGAAGCTTGTTCTGTTCTACTTCACTGTCCTTGGGAGGAGAGCTAGTTAATAAGATGGGAAAGCCAAGAAGAGCGTAAACACGGCAATGCATTCAAGAACAGAACTGGCAACAGACACTCCCAAGTTTAGATCCAAGCTCCATTTGGACGGATCTCTCATTAGTTTGAAGTATTCAAGATGTTTTCAGATTTCCACAGAGTTCAACTAGGAGTAGAGACCTGGCCCAAGAGCCACAGTTACAATTATACAAGTCACCATGATCCCAGATTCCCCCTCTGGTATTTGCGTAACAGGCACGCTTTTATATTGCATATGCATAGACATAATGAATGTTCATTCAACATTTATCATGGGATATCATGGAAACAGTCCAATAGTTCACTCAGTCCTTCCAGCCTTTAGATCCCACTCAATAATTTTACTCCTCTAGCCTTCCCTGAATTTTCTAACTTTCTGTAATGAGTAGAAAGAATTGAAAATTACCTAGAGGTTGCTTTCATATTAGAAATGCTTTACTACTTCAAGCACAAGCCACATGATCTTTGCTGTGAAGCTGCAAAGAAAACTTTCAGAGAAACAGAACTATACCTTTGATTTCTAACAAATATATATTCAAATTTCATGTGTTTATATAAATATCCAGCTAGTGAATAGAGTTTCATCTCTAAAGCAAATTATTATCATATTAGATTTATTATGGGAAATGTACATTTTATTTAGTAATTTAAATGACAGTCTTAAAGTTTAAAATGTAGGTTTGTTAAATTACAACTAGAAACACAAATAATAATTAAGTGTGGCCAAGGCAAAGTCACCCAGTATTGACAGTGATAGTCATGCTTCATTGGGAAACGGTATTAATTCTTAGAATTACAATTGTATTGGTAATATATTTAAAAGAAAACTTTCAGAGAAACAGAGAAATATACCTTTGATTCCTACAAATATCTATTCATATTTAATGTGTTTATATTAATACATATCTAGTGAATAAAGTTTTGTCCCTTAAGCAAATTATTAAAAAGAGTTTGATTCTTTGTAAGTTAAGTAAGAATTTGTCCTACAGACTGTTGAAACTAAACTGTCCCACCACTTCATGGAAAATACAAAAATAAACTGTTCTGCTTTGTTTGAATACCAAGTGTTTAATGACTGGGATCTAAATTATGAAGTTTTGCCACAAATTTTCAAGAAGCTCTAAATCTACTATTTATATTTAAAACAGCTTATGAATTAGTCAAAAATTTAAAAAACGTTCAACTGCAAGTTTTAAGGTTTTACTACAAAGTAAGCTTCTTTCAGACTGATGTGCTGAAGGTAGAAATGTATAAATGAATATCACGTTAGAATTATGCACAGTATAGTTGGAATTCTTGTTTTATAACAGCATAGACTACAAGATTCCTTGAATAGTGAAATCTCTGATAAACTTAGTATTAAATTTGACATAAAGAAAGCGGACAGCACAGAGTAGGCATCATTCACGTTTGTCGAATGAATGTTCCCTCAGCTTCTCAGAAAGGCATCTGATACACAAAGTATTGCTATACTTTAAATATTGACTTAAAAATTAGATTAATGTTCCAGGAGAATTTACTTTTCTGATGACCTTAATGATTTTTTCCAGCATATTAAACTTTACCTTTCAAGATTATGAAACCTGCCCATCAGGGCCAAATAACCTCCTTAAACCATCATAGTTGGTATTTTATGTAATGTACCATTATTCCACCAAAACATCACTCCAAACCTTGGCTACTGAAGCGTAGCCCCATATGTTCATTACTCAGTAACTACAATATACAATATACTGCTGCCCAATATACATCTGAAACTTAAAAAAAAATAACTATTGCATAGTTAATTGGATTTCAAATATCAATTAATTGTATGAAATATCAATGATTTTTTCCCCTGAAAAATAAGCTGTTTCCCTTCCTTGTTATGCATCTATCTTTGCTCTTTGGATCCCAGAAGTTGTGGAGATATTTCCTTTACTCAATAGCCTAATAATTGCCCAGGTACATCCTCTGACATTGAATGTGCAAGACAAAAAGAAAGTACCAGCAGAGTAAAGAAACAAAGGAAGATCAACCATGCAGCTCCGATTGCTACAAATTATTCTGGTGAAGTTTTATGGAAGGAAGATGATGTGTCAATAAAGATACAGAAGTGTCAGTCCACCACTTGCTTACTGACAAGACATAAGCATGGAGGAGCCAATGCATGGGTGAGGTGATGGGAAAGGAGCAATTGGCCAGATTTTCCTTTGGTAGTCTTATTCTTCCTCCCAAGTCCCTTCCTCCTTCAAAGAGATGAGCAGATATTCTATGCATATACATTTCTTTTAATTTTTGTTGTCATTTTATTTTTTTTTCATTGGCCCTTGCCAGTGTTGGTTTGAGGAGATCATTTAAATCTTTTTATTTTCCTTTCTATTCCCACATGAATTATTGGGGAAACTAGCTCTTGGGGAATACTGGGGTTATACCACATACATTTATGCATTTGTGGAAATAAACTGTTTTGTTTTGCTACAGCTTTTAATTTCTAGTGCCAAAGCATTTCTAACTATTGGTACTCACTATTTACATAGTTTCTGTACTTCCTACAGCTAGCCTCTAATTCTTCTCATCATCTGTTTCTGGAAAGCCAAAAAATGTATAAAGAAAGCCAACCAAGGCAAAAACAGTCACTCTTTCAAAATGGAATAGATCAAGAATTTAGAGAATTTACTGGGAGACATTTAACGCAAAACTTTATAGTCTGTTCCTTTGAAGTACCTTCCACCAAAATGTCTTCTGCAACTCCCTCGAAGCATGAAAAGTGGGACAAAGTGATTTTTTCCCCTCCTGAGTTGGTGTGAAGATAGTGATTGCTATGGTTTGAATATTTGACAGCTCCAAACCTCGTGTTGAAATCTGACCTCCAGTGTTGGAGGTGGGGCCTAATGGGAGGTATCTGGGTCATGGGTGGGGATCCTTCATGAATGACTGGGTGTCATCCTCATGGCAATGAGTGAGTTTTCACTCCATTAGTTTCTGTGAGAGCTGGTTGTTAAAGGGAGCCTGGCACCTCTCTTTTTGTTTGCGTCCTCTCTTGGCATGTGATTTCTGTACACACCAGCTCCCCTTCACCATCTACTTGAGTACAAGCAGTCTGAGGCCCTCGCTGGTACATGAGCAGATGCCAGGTTCATGCTTCTTTTAATAGCCTGCAGAGCTGTGAAACCAAATAAACCAATTTTCTTTATAAGTTCCTAGCCTCAGGTATTCCTTTATAGCAACACACACAGACTAAGACAGTGATGATGTGTTGTTGATTATGATCCCTTCAAAGTAATATTCTCACAATATTTTATGGAATAATTTATATTTTTAAAGCTTTCATTTTGTAGTTTCGTATTTGCATGAAGTTGTGATATTTCCAGTGCATTGTGGGCAGGAAGATCAGGCACGTTAGAACCTATGTCTTATTAAGTATTGAGTGCTTCCATTTTGACATCAGTCCTCAAGTCAAGATGCATTTTTCTTTTTCCCTTTTGAAACTGGGAACTACTTGGGGCTCCCCTTGACCATGGGTGGTACATCTTTTCTGAGTCTCAAGAGAAGGAGGACTACCGTCTCTAAAATTGTATGTATACATGTCTCTTTTTCTTATTGTTGTCATTTCCTTTTCATCAAGCCTTGCCACTGTTTAACCACATCCCTTTGCACAAATATTATCATTGATGACTTTGCTGACAGTCATACCCTGGAGGGTATAATATGATAAAATTTTAAGTTTATGTGTTCTGCTGACATAAGAAAGGTAAGGAATATTGCTTTAGACTTTTTTTTCCCCTAAAGTTTTTCTATTTTCTGACCATCTCCTTTTTAAACCTCTGAAAAACAGCACACCTAAAGAAAAATAACCTTCTTTCAAAATTTTTCTCTCACACACATACACACACAATGACACAATGGGTTTCAGAAGAAGAGAACAATTTCAAAGTACTTCATATTTATTTTTAAACATCTCCCCTTAGTTTTGAAGAGTGACAACTCATGCCAATATTTTTACTTTAGTGGAAACACTTTTGAGGTGCCCTAAAGGCAACAACATCACACACAAATGCTCCCTGGATTTTTGCTTAAATCCAAAATGTATTTTGAAAAACCACTTCTGCTTATGTTGGGTTACTACATTAACCCTGGGCAAATATTCTTTTCTTTTATTGAATATGACATACAAGACCTTGATATAGTCTCACAGAGCAATATATTACATAAATAAATTATGTTAATGTGGAATAATCATCACACAGTTAAAAGGAAAACAATATTTGAAGTATAGTGAATTAAAAAGATGTATATGTTTATATTAACTAGATATAAATATGCATATTATATATAAAATTTTATACTAAATATGTTATACATGTATAATTTTTTTTTTAGATGGGGATCTCAGTCTGTTGCCTAGGCTGGAATGCAGTGGCATGATTATAACTCATCACACACTAAAACTCCAAGGCTCAGGTGATCCTTTTGCTTTAGCCTCCCTAGTTGATGGAACTACAGATGCATGTCACTATGTCTGGCTATTTTTTATTTTTTGTAGAGATGAGTTCTCGCTATGTTGCCTAGGCTGGTATTGAACTCCTGGGCTTAAGCAATCCTCCCTCCTTGACCTTCCAAATTGCTAGAATTACAAGTGTGAGCCACTGTGCTTGGCTAAGAACAGATATTTTAATTTCTATTGATTCTTAAAAATTGATAAGCATGTGTGGCATTTGGATTTGTGAAGAATGACTTGTGAAATTGCCTCTCTCCTTAAGTAAGTCTACTGTGAATAAAATTTTGCTTCTCACTATAATTTACACAGTCTAGTAATAAGCTCATCGAAGTAATTTAAAAACAATAAAGAATCCACAAAGAATCCAAAATCCATTTGTCACGAGATAATTTCTTGAAGCATTTTGTTTCTATTTATTTTTCTAGCTTTTGATCACTTTCATCTGAAATATAGAACTACATGCAAATCAGCAGGCAAGCATAAAAAAAATAGGTTAGTGTCTCAGTGGGAAAACTAACTGTCATTAATTCAGGCTGGAACAAAAGTTGAACCACCTTAAACAGGCACCATGGAAGAAATAACAATTCTCAGGTCATATTTGATTTACTACATTTACTATGTTGTTCCCAGATATCATCAAGCCATACCAATTGTATTTTTGCCAAGAAAAGTTTGTTGGGTACAGGACATGTACAGGCAACTACCAAAGCAACTCTATTAAGAAAATAAAGGTTATTGATGTGAAGAATAGAGGTAACTGTGCTTTTAATTACACATGAATATTTTAGTATAGGAAATTGTTAGAGCTGAGTGTGAAGACCGGTTTAATTCACATTTTAAAAAATCCTAGCATATTAGTGGAGCTCTGGGCTACATGAAGTGAGAATTATTTGCAGAGAGAGATTATTTCAAGTCTCATAAAATTTTATACAACATGTCCAGAAAGTTGAAAGACTAAGGAATGCTCCAGAATGGTGCCAGATCTTGATTTATAAATTTATCTATTTTTATGATTGAAAATGAATGGGCATTCATAGTAGAAAAATGTTAGCCATCGCGAAAGCTTTGATTTTTGGAAGAAAAGGCTGAATTTGCTGTTTCACTTTTATTTTTAGTCACTTCTGACTACTAAATCTCAAATGCTTAACATTTAGTTTGAGTATTTCAAGTATGAGTACAAGCCTGGGTTTTTAGGTAAATAATCACTGGGTAAGCAAAAGAGTTTGAAAAACCTGAACAATTACAGTGAATTAGAATTTTTTTAGTTGAAAACCCAAACCAATCAACCAACTGACCAACCAGTCAACTAACAAAAATAACTCCCAAATGCTGCTCCACTGGAAAGAATCAGGATTTGGGAAGCCCTTAGGGTGGGTGAGTCCCTCCCCATAGGTATAACAGAACCTAAAACCGTATCAGTAATTAAGAGCTTGTTATTGTGACAAAACAGAAAATTAGATTGCGTTCAACACACTGTGTGAATTACAAGCAATTTTCTAATAGTTGGTAGAGTGATAAGATCTGGCTAGATGCTATATGCCAAAGTGATTCCTTCTGTGAGTGGTTACCATTTTAGAAGTTGCAACTACGAAAACATCTGTGAAACCTTTAAGTGATGTTTCTAATAAGGGAGGTAAAATAAACATGACATTCAAACTTTCAGAGTGTCTTTACCATGACAAATGGAGAAGGTAGGTCACAGTTTTAAAAACTTATTTTGCATCGGAAAGGATTTACTCTCTCACTTCAATGAAGTAAGGATTTTGGCATGATAACTAAGATTTTACAAAAGAGGAATGATGCCAACAAAGGTAGCACATCCAATGCTGCAGGAAACAAAGGGAAGAAATTTGTGGTCAGTTCTTGCAATGATATTTGCAATCATGTTATGTCATTTATGTCATCTTTCATAAACTTAGATAATGTTGCTGTCCTTGGAGATCTTTTTCTTAGTAGTGATGATAGATTTCCATCCATCCAGTCATTCTTTCTTAGACATTTATAAGAAAACAATTTGGTTTTGGAATACCATACATGATCAAGAAAATGAACGAGGTGAGTTAACGTTATTTGATCCGTATCCTACCTAAGTGCTAACCAATATTGAATGTACACACATGCATGTGTGCACACACACAGAGACATACACACACAGGCAGGAAGACTTCAAAGAATGAAGGCAGAGTGCCGTTGAGAATCCCTTCTTTCCTTTTAAGCAAGGGAAAAATGAATCAAGTATATAGCTGGAAAAGGATATAAGAACAGGAGATGCGACAGATGGTGCTGGTAACCAGAGGAACACACTAATAAATCTGTGTGAGGTAGATTACTAGGATGTCAAAAGACTTCAAAGATAAATCTTTGTGCCCTTTGAAGATCAAAGTGGTATGCCTGGAAAAGGCCCTAGGTGAATACTGCTGGGAGTTTGTGGAGAGGATTCTGGAGTGGGGATTTCAGTTCATCCTCATTCACTTTATCTTTCTATGATCTGTCACAATACAAAAGATTGACCACTCAGACTAAGTAAAATATGGCAGACTTCACTACTTTCTTAATGCTGCCTTAATACCAATCAGCACTATTCTTGGCTTGCTTAGGTTTTATTTGATTATAAAAGGGGCAGTCGGGGGTAATGTCAGGATGAGGGCAGAGCTCTACATCATATTTTCTTGTTTCTGTTCCAATTATAGAACATACAGGACCTTTAGCTGCTGCCTACTTCTGGCATGATAAATTTCCATCAACCTTGGTGTATCGACACGATTAAGAAATCAAAAGTGGTTCACCACCAGCATTATTAAGAGAGAGAAAACAAGCTCTGAGAGCAAGAAGCTGGTTTTAAAATTGCTACTTCAGGAGGAATGAGATTGCCCTGCCTGGGGGAAGAAATGGCCCGGGTCCAGGGGGACAGAAATGAACAAGTCCTCAAGTCTTTAACTGCAATGAGGTCCAGCCATATGACACTGTGCTAGCCTCACCAGGTTAGTGCTAATGATCTTGACAAAAGACTCCTTAAAGAGTCTTAGAATTCACCATCTGGGGTTTTGTACATTGTACAAAAGAGGAGACTTGTCCAAACAAGATGGCACTCTTCACATACATGCATCTCATATATATTTATATGAAGCTATGAAATTAGCAAAATAATTTGGAAAGAGAGAAAAGAGCTGAGGAGTTCAGCTCAAGTTGGAAATTCATGACAGAAGCTCATTAAACCCCCAAAGACCTCTGTCTCCAAAAAGACAAAAACTACAAGAGGATTTTAGTGCTGGAGTAGAATGATGACCACTCGATTGAACAATTACTAGGATTAGCAGCTCAGGGCTGGGATACTGACCGTGCACCGTGGTCAAGCTGGTTTACACACAGCTTTGTGAGGGAATGCTCTTCAGCCAGAGGGCTGCTTTCACTCATTCCCTCAGGTAACCTGAGGGATGCAAACAATGAGACCTCATTAAAACCTCCCATGGACAGAGCAAGGCCCACTCAGAGAGGAAAGTCATTGAGTGTACATAGCTTTATTGAACAGCACCCTTAAAACAGAAACTGGAGGCCAACCTCTGAGGTGGTAGGAAGAACTGCAAGCTTTAAACAACGTGTCTGTGGTTCATGGGGAACATTCCAAAAGGACTGGAAATGGGAATAAAGGGAAATGATCATATTTGGGGTTAATGGGTCCCATGCACCCTGAAGGAACCAGAACAGCTCAAAGTATTATAGGAATATCTTAGGGTAGAAGAAGTCATGTTATCCATCTAGACGCATCCACCATAAGCACCGTCCGAGCTGAAATGATATAAAATGACCTTCAGTAAGGATGGGGTCTATCTCTGCTCAACATTTGCAGAAAGCAGACCTTCCTAATAAAAGCACGTCTTTTGAACCATTACGTCAGATCTTCCCTAGTTACATGCACAGACCTCTGTCTTTTAGACCTTACAGTTTATGACTTTGTTTTAGAAAAAAATGATTGAGTCTTCTGGTGAGTCTGAAAGGAACAGCTAAAAGAAATTTACGGAGGGCCCAAACCAAATTATTCACTGTGGATGTTCTGCAGTATAACTGCCCCTCATTTCCACCAGTTACAAAATTAATTTATATGTCGGAAACACCAGGTACTGCCACATTCTATTTATTCTGCTCATTATACGTATGGGGAACCTCTTCATCTCAGGTTCCCGTTGATGGGTAAAACAGGAACTCAGGGGGAAAACATCAGCAGTGTTCTCGGTCTCACTTTTCAAATCCTCATGAGAATCTACCAGAATATTGCAGCGAAACTGCCGCCTTATTAAACCTCTTCAGGGAAAAGATCAATTATGTGTGTTTTGTGAAATATAAGACTGTATTTTTCTTTTTCTTTCTTCCTTTTTTTCTTTTTTGCTACTGAAAAGACATTTGAAATCTTATTTTCATTTACTTCAATTTTCTTTACCTTTGTCTTTGCTTTCCTGTGAGCATTCTCCCTGTATTTATAGAATAATTCTCTGGTGCTTAATTCATGGTATTTGCTCAAATGACTTAGAACACCTCTTGATCTTGGATATGTCTAACACTAACTCTTAGAGAAGTATTTATTTCTCCAGTTCCTTGCTCAGATGGGAGTGGATCTTGTGCAAAAGTATCAGACACATATACACCTTTTGTAAAAAAAAAAAAAAAAAAAAAAAAGTTCTTGCTATTCGTGGAATTATTTATGTGGAAACTACATCTCCAAGTTTGGTCTTCAGTCTCAAGTCTGAGGAATGCCAGAGTTTACCAAGAAGAGGATTATTTTATAGTTGGAGTTTTAAATAATGAGACATTTCAGAATCTATATAAGAATACATCATGGCATCTTGAAATCCCAGTTCTTTGACTTCAGTGGACCACTCCAGTTCTATGAAAGTGACTTTCTCAACGAGATAGAATGCATGTGTGTCAGTTGTAAAACTGAAACATACCCCACATTCGTATGCTGGGAAGATTATAAATGCAGGTTTCCAGAAGTGGCATTGATCCCAAAGCCACTTCAGGCTTTTGAAATGCATCAAAATGAACGAAATTGAAAACTTGTGATGGATATTTACAGACCAGTTTCCAATAATAATATTTTGTACTTGGCTTACACTAGAATATTTTTCTTGCCACAGAACCAAGGCTCATTACTAAAGAAAAGGCTAGTTTCATAGTAGGATTAAAACTTACCTCCTGGTAATAAAAGGACTTCCTGAGGAGGGAACAGAGTGGGAGAACAGGGTATCGTTCATGCTGGTTACAGGTCTGGGTGGCCTAAAACAAAATACAGTGTGTATGGAAAGTTAAAACAAATAAAAATCACAAATAAACAACTATTCACCATCCCTTGAGGAAAGGGGATGGGAAGATCAGAGTTCTAGATTGCTCAATCAATATGAAATCTTACTTCTTCCAATTAAATTTTTTAAGAGCTTGAAAGTTGCATTTCCTTGAGAATATAGAGTTTCAGTAAAACACTGGGAAGAACCTCCAGACACCATAGGAATGTTGATCCATGAGCTCTGAGTTAGATGTTTCACAGAATCACACTCTCAAACAGAGAAAAGATTGTTGAGAAAGCAGCAGCGTTACTTCTACTGCCTTCTAAAGGAAGAAGCCCTGAAAACATGATTATCAGAATTTACATCCTTTTGGAAAGAGGAAAATTTCCGAGGCTTTGGAAACTTCCTTCTGTGTTCTTCATGATGACAGTCCTCTCCAATATGCCTAATCTGGAAGGACACAGGCTGCTAAATCATATCGCACCTTATTTGCCCTTTGTCCTAAGTGACGATGTGATTAAGCACCACAAGGATTTACCAAGTTACTTTCTTTTATTTGGATGAGCCATATGATAGAGTATGTAGTGTAAGGTATCCCATAAACCTCACCTTTTTTCTTATGATGAAAGGAAAAATATAAAATCCTATGTTCTTCAGAATTGTTCATGGTTCTAAATGCCACCTGCATAGGGTCTGCCTTCCTTGGTCTTATTTTCATTTCATTCTGTCATTCTTTTACTATCATGAATGTTTCACTTCAGATAAAATGATGGGTTTAAGATTTCTGTCTCATCTCCAAGCCATTTTTAGGTTTATTTTAGGTTCAATGAAAGATGCTGAATGGTAACATGCAATGGGACTTATGAGTTCAGAAGATGGAAAGTGAAGTGGGCATTATTCTGAGTTGGGAAATTTTGATTTCACTATAACACTGTATTTGAGTTTGACCGTATAGAATTTTTTGAAGATGAGACATGAATTACTGTAGCCTATAGAATCAATTTGTTTTGGCTTACTTAAGAGCCATATTTGTAAATGGTTTAATTTTTACCTTAGAAAACTAGAATTAGCTTTGGATTTTACAATGCAGAGATTCTAGAAAAAAGGTAGACTTGTTTATCAGTATGTGCTGGCTGCATGGGCCTGAGGCTCTGCAGGTTTTAAAATGTCAACACCATACGTAAAAATTCATTGAAACTTTTTTTCTTGGTAGCAGTGCTAAATTTACAAGTGAGCAACAGGAGACTAATTAAAAATGAGTTATGCCTTGAGTAGAACACATTCACTTTATATGGAGAATGCTAATTTTATACAAATGTCTTCTGTATATTATGAAAAGTTTGGTATATCAGATTTTAAAACTGTGAACAGAATAAAACACCTTCATTGTAGCTTTGCAAAAGTTTGGAAAAAACTTGGCCCCACATTTCTGACTTCCTTAAAAAAAAAACAAAACCCGACCATCTTGCTCTCACTCTAAAAAATATGAAGATAGAAGTGGATTTAGAATGTTTTTTCACTAGCATGGTGAATTTACTCTCTTGAACCTGGTTGCTACAAAACTGAATTCAAGGTTTCTTAGCAAATGGCTCCACGCTTAAGGTTCATCATGAAACGTTGCACCTGGGACACAGAATGGCTAACCTTGGCACCAAATGATGGTTTTTAGAGGGGCTGAAGTTCCTATTTTCTCTGCAAACAAATGGAAAGTTACCTTATCTAATAAAATCAGTCACACTGGGAATTTAAAACATTTAATTTTATGAAAAGGAAACAGAACCACAAGATGGAGCAAGTCACAGGGGTCCAGTGCAATTTTCTTTCTGAATGAGATCTCCACAGAGAACATTTTAATAAAATTGGCATCTTTCTTGTAAACCGGAAGGGTTCAGCACAAGCAGAATTAGTTTTAACTAACTTTGCATCTCTCTCTTGTTTTGTGTATCATAACCACTTATAATTATGGTAAGTTTTTACAAGTCCATTGGTGACTGCTAAACTACTTACCAAGTATCACTTTTGGCAGCAAAAAAATAAAGAATACAGACTGTTAATCATGGTAACATTTACAAGCAATACAATAGCTAAGAACAAATGCCAAAATACCAAAATGTCACCACCTGCTCATTTCTATTTAAGGATGAATTCATGACTGGCAGCACCTCTCTACTGCATGGGTATAAAAATCCTTTGGCTACTGTAAAAGAATGGCATTTTCTGTGAGTCACATGGTTTATTTCCATATGCAAATAGGTGTGTATGTGAGAGAAAGATGGAAGTATCACAACTTGTTAAAAATCCCATTGACTGAACCTCTTTTTACTGTATCTAAGACTACTTATAAAATGTTAGTTTAGTTACAATCAGTCTGTGCCATATTTTTGCCATTTTTTACATTTAGAAATTGGAACTGAAGTTTTAAATGAGTAATGAAAATATTCTCTAATTTCTTTCTTTTTTTTTTTTTTGAGTTGGAGTCTCACTCTATCACCCAGACTGGAGTGCAGTGGCCGCTCCCGGCCACCGCAGCCTCGACCTGCTGGGCTCTGGCGATCCTTCTGCCTCAGCCCCCCAAGTAGCTGGAACTACAGGTGCGTGCTACCACGCCTGGCTATTTTTTTTTTTTTTTTTTGATTTATTGTAGAGATGAGGTCTCGCCAAGTTGCCCAGGCGAGTCTCAAACCCGTGGACTCAGGCAATCCACTCACCTCAGCCTCCCAAAGTGTGGGATTACAGGCTGAGCCACCGAGCCTGGTTTCTAATTTCTAAAGTAAGTATTGGTCAAGCATTTCTATGTGTTTTTCCTCCATGTTACTTAAAATTTATAATGACTTTTTACTGATTAAGATTGGATACAATATGTATCAGAGGACTAGTATAAATTTTTTTACCACAATCATAAAACAGCAAAATGTGTTCATTTAAGACACTGTAGAACGTTCAACATCAAATTCCATATCCATAGGCTTCATTGCATTAAACATATTTCAGCATTACATAAGAACATACAATTATCCCTCACTTAAACATTTGCATCACGTCATTTTTTTAATGGTGTCTTCAAAGAACTTGCTTTAATTTTCCAAAATAGCACACTTTTTCACAGTAACAAAAAATGCTGTATTTTGAGTCTATGCTGTAATTCCCCACGTCCCAAACCCTGTCACCAGCCCATGACAGAGTGTGCCCAGCAATACTGCTGAGGATGCTTGTTCCCCACCCACGGTTTTCTTCATCCCTTTGTCTGTGAACTTATCCATGTGTGTAACTGATATGGATTGGGATATTGTTATGACCCTATATAAACATGTGTCTAAAGAATAATAAAAATGTGGTTTGCACCACTATTAAAAGATGGGTCAATAAATTATTTGCAAGAGCACAGGGAAAAGTCAGTGAGGATGACAGAGATAGAGCCAAAGACAGAACAAATATTTTTTATTGCCATGTATGGTTCTAAGGAAGATACTTTTAGGATGGTCTTTGCTAGAGACTCAGCAATAAAATGTCTTACTATACAGCATATTACACTATGGTAATATTCCTTCTGCATAAGACCTTCATACTTTAAGACATATTTGGGAGTAATAAATTAAGGGTATGAAGTGGGGGAAGGAGTATCAGTGTGCTTTATTTCTTAAAGTAATCATTCACTTATTTTCATTCTGCAGCACCATATAAAAGTAGTGGAAGGTTTACTACAAAAGAGTATGTTATGGAATGTTCTTTTATTTGTCATATATTTTTAGCTAATTTATCAAAATTATTTTACATACATTTGGAAGAAGTATGATTATTCATTAATTCCACATATTCTTTATAGAAGATAAAGGGGACATTTTTCTTTGTCAAAGATTAAAGCATAATGCCATTTATTCTGTCTTTAAATGGCCTTGCTGTGCCTGTGATACTTTAGAATTGCTAAATGAGCAGCATATTTTTAAATTGGAAGTCTTAGAAAAAAAATGAATGTCTGTTCATGGCAATAGCATTGATTAAAGAAACGAATATGGAAAAGATTCCTATGGCTAAAAATAAAAAAAAAATTCTATTCTAATAGAACAGTCAGTGGACATTCTGCATTCAGAGCTTTTTTGTGTGTTATTCCAACAATTAAATATCTCACATAATTTTTATTTTAAAATGGAAACATTCACCCTGGAAAAGTATTATTAGTGACTATAGATCGGTATTGTGATTCAAAGATTCTTGAGAACCTGGTTAAATACTTGGAAGTTTTCTCAGAAAAAAAGGCATATTTTGCATAGAATTGCAGTGGTATCCTGAAAACTCACCATGGAATCTAAATTAAGAACGTACTATGTAGATATAGTTCTAAGTTAATTCAATGAATAATACATCAGATTACATTGCCCATTAGTCAAAATTTAAAAATTATTATTCATTAGCCAAATTAGTCAATTAAATAACTCCTCCTCTCTCCCCCACCACATACACTCCATTCTTGAGCACCCACTGGATATAATAAGGCCCTGGGCTAGGTAATACTCCAGCATGAGTTTCGGTCACATCCCAATTCTTTCCAGTAGTGAGCAGCAGCATCCTATGTCCTATTACAAAGCTCACAAAGCCAGGCAATTCACATCTACATTCTCCATCTGCATCCTGGCCAGCAGTTGGGAATGAAGGCTGTTCCCTTGTGGTGAAACTCCTAGCAGGGCTGGTAGAAACTACTCTTGGCAAAGCTCACAAAGCACAGGCTTGCTCTTACTTTGTTGTGGTCATTCATTAGTAACCTAGTGATTGTCTCGGATTGACTGTGGAAAGAAAATTCAAGACCTCAACAAAAACAGCTCAGTGAGGTAGATTTCTGTAAGTAGCTGGCCCTTTCAGACACTTTCCAGATTTACTTGTCCCTGGCTTATTTTAAGGCTTGTTTTTAGGAACATAATT
Source organism: Cephalopachus bancanus (assembly GCA_027257055.1). Classification (NCBI taxonomy): domain Eukaryota; kingdom Metazoa; phylum Chordata; class Mammalia; order Primates; family Tarsiidae; genus Cephalopachus; species Cephalopachus bancanus. The sequence goes on along the minus strand of JAPVLO010000242.1, from coordinate 1,262,383 downwards.
TCCAAAAATAAGTTAACCACATTCTACAGAATTGGTTTACATTACTTTCTGGATACCTAGCTCATTCCAGCATGTAAGTTGAGAAACAGGAGCCTCCAGACTGTGTATATTGTTGAGGTCAGTGTTCCCTCAAAGCACACTCAGGACTAAGCAAAACAAAGCCCCATATTTATACAAAGCTTATAGACAAGACAGCACCAGTTGTTTGATGGTATTTGCTTAGGTCCATCAGGAAGCAGAGTTGATGCCTTCTTGAGGGTCTCATACCACCACAGTGCCATTCCACTTAGGGATTATATGCTGAACTGCCTGAAGCATGAACTTTGCATTGGTGAATTCCTATATAGGTAGGTCCGATCAGCCCACTTCTTAAGGTCAGCATACAAATAGCTCCTCTATGGTACAGTAGGTCCCACTGAACTGTGGAAAATTATAAGCAGTTCATCAGGAGACAACTGTGGCTACATAATTCCAAATTGTGCATAGAATCAGGTAATAAGCTTCTTTAGTTCCAGAAGAGATTGTTTCTTCTACCTAATCCACCCATTATTTTGGTTACCCAGGCCTGAGAGAGGCTGTAGGGCATGAAGTTTCTGAGAGGTGGCAGAGATGGCTGGAAGCACCATCCACTGGCCTAACTCCCCTTGGCCACCAAACCTGCACATACTTTGGAGAAAAAATTTTAGAGAATGTTCTTATTAATTTTTCCACCAATCCTCCTCTTTAACCTTCCTCTGAACAGGCCATGATTCCTCTAAAGTCATGGAGTTGAGATGAAGACAAAAATCAAAACAATTTCTAGGTTTGCTGGCATCTTTAAAATGACAGGGTCTGTAGATAAGTGAAACAAGGCTTTTATATTTGGAACTCAAAGCACATATAATGTTAAGGTGTAATATGCTTTAAATTATTTTTTACTACAGTAGTTCCATTGATTGTTAACTTCCAATGTGCAGACCCCACTAACATCTGTATTTTATAGTTAAGCTTTTTGAATATTTTCCACTACTAGGTGAATTATATTAGTGTTGCATACTTTACTTGTACAGCTGGGAGGAAGTACTGTATACTCAACAATAACAACAAAATAATGACTTTATTTTGACTCTCCTTTTTTTTAAGTATACATTTTAAAACTTAGTCCCTGACAACTGATATGAAATTGTCTTTGTGTAGATCAAGTCATTTGTCAGTGAAGGAAGAGGATAATTTGGAAAGCAGAGATACTCACACGATGTGAGCCAAGTTGAGTGGCTTTTCAGGCTGATCTGGGAACATGGGGTGCAACGGTTCACGGCTGGAAGCACAGCTCAGGGACTTGCTTAATGCATTTGTTAGCTTCTTAGCAGGTGATTTCTGGAGAGAAGAAAAGTAGAAGTGATAACAACAAATGTTTATGTAATATTTTATCAAATTATTTGCTTTTCATAACAGAGTAGAAGTGGTAACTAATGTTTATGTGGTATTTTATCAAATAATTTGCTTTTCATAATAGACATGCATTAATTCAATAATTCCTTTTGAATCCCTAATCTAAGTCTGGATGTTTGCTCAAGGCTGGGACTGGAGTGATAGAACAAGCTACCTCCTGTTGCTTCGTTTCAGCAAAAACTGTAATACATGGAAGTAGTCATTGTTCCTGGGGCACCTGAACTGGGTCTTAATGAACCAGCAGAAGTCTTTCTGACCCAAAGTCAGGAGACTGGGAAGGTCATTTAAGATGATGGAAGCAACAACGGCAAAGGAAGAAGGAAGAAGAGAGCCCTTCTGGGAAAAAAAAGCAGGAAGCAGATCACCAAAGACCTTGTATGGCACATCAAGGACTGCATCTTTTTCCCGAGGGCAGAAAGAGATAACAAGTCATTTAAATCATAGGGGTGACAGCATCATACTTAATTCTAGAAGAGTTGTTCCCACTTAAGAATAGAAAATGGTTTGTGAGGGAACAGGAATGAAAGAGAGATGAGCAGAAGGTTTTGCAGAAATCCAGATGCGAGGTGTTTCAGGTGTGGCTGATCACATTCAGTTAGGAGTAAAAATGAAACTTCAGTCTTTAGAATTTAAAATTCATGTAAGAACATCCTACTACCTCTTTTCCATTTAGACTGTTGTGATGTTTATCTTAATGTCACACAGTCAAAATTACAGTTAAAAAACAGCCTACCACATATAATAAAACTTTAACCAAATCATTGTTTTCCATAAGAAGCCACTTATAATTTTTTTCTAGTTCTTTTACACCTGGAGTCCCTAATAGGTGATATAATGAAGTGACTTTTGTCCACATTATTTGAAAGCTAAGTAAGGGGCCAGCTGTGGTGACTCATGCTTATAATCCCAGCACTTTGGGAGGCTGAGGCAGGAGGATCACTTGACCCCAGGAATTCGAGACCAGCCTGAGTGACAGAGTGAGACCCTGTCTCTAAAAAACAAAAGGCAACAAGAAAGAAAGAAAGGTAAGCAATGAGTGCATGTTTAAGAAGTCCCTCTTTGGCTTTTGCTAAGAGATGTAATTCTTAGAACACTTAAAACAACAGTAGCAACAGCTTCTCACCCCATTAACCAAAGGGCTCTTTGTCTTCTTGAGAAGTCTGATTTTACTTTGTAGAGACGGTGCCCTGTCATATAATTTTAGAGTTCACAACTCCTAAGAAAGAGGCTTCTTATGTGGCTTTAGCATTTATATAAAACAACAAAAAATGATTAGTCTTCAAACACCAACCCTCCAGGATCTGGGACAGATGTTTGAAAACTGGCGATATATTGAAAATTAGAAAATAGGAAGTGTTAGCCTCCTGTCTTCTATATTAAATTATAGTTCATGATCTGTGTTACTATATCTATCCTTAGCATATGGTGTGACAAACAGCAAGGGGTGGCAATTGAACTGGCATGAAGTTCTCAGTATATTCTGCCTTAGTGAAGAACTATCACTTATATTCAGAACTAGACTGGTAATGAACTACTAGCATATTTGAGTTGAATATCAATTCCCAACAATAATTTCTAGAAAAACATTCTGATTTAAGATGCTTATTCTGAAGACCTTCTTTTGTTTTTTTGTTTCTTTTTTACACTTTATTTTATTTTAAAGATGTGGGGTGCGAGTCAGGATTAAGTAATCAATGTGCTGGTTAAGTTTGGGCCTCCAACTAGTCCTCCCTTCCCCTGGTTTAGGATCAGGTACCCTTTATGTTGTTATGTGCTTCCCTCTCCTTCCTCCCTTCCCTGGCAGTGTCCCATGACTGCCAATCCCTTCCTTGTGCTATTGTAATGTTCAGGTCCCGTTTATGAGTGAGAACACGTAGTATTCGGTTCTTTGCTCCCCCCCCCCCAAAGAACATGTTACTGTTTCAGTAAAGACTACAGGTTGAATTGAAATACATTACAATATAGAAAACCCCATAAAGAGGTTACATTCTCTTGCAATAGAAAAATCTATTTCTACTCCAAGGGGGGCTTGACGGGCTGCCTGTATATCCCACAAAAACCAGTCTATGCATAGAGCAGTCCTGGAACAGATGCATAAGAGCAACATTGCTGGAACTGATTTTTGAGTCTGACTAGGATAGAGGGCAGAAAACCGTAAACCATTTGAACAGCAAGCCCACTGAAACAATCAGATTGTCTCCCATAGACCCACTGCCTCGTGCTCCTGAAACACATCCATCATACACTCACATGCCACCTTTACCAAATTGGTCATTTACACAATTCTTGATATAACCACAATCTCCCCTCCCCATGCTCTGCAAAAAAGCAAAATGGAACAGTATTAAGTCCACACTCTCATATACTTTTCTTAATATTCCAGTCATGCATGTGACTCCAGAATCTAAGAAAAAATGAAACTAACAATGATTTTTAAGTAATTCCCACAAAAAACAAACCTGGGAAAAAATTTTAACTTACTGTGAATATGAGACTGTGTTCCAGAAGGTGCTTGCTGTTCAGTTGTTATTTAAATCAGCACTGAATTATCTATATTCCAAGAAGTAACATAGTTTGAGTCTTCCTATATTTTAAGTCTTAGAACGCTATACTGGGTTCAGATAGAATAAATAAGAGACTCCAGGATGGGAGGAAGGAGGAATGAATGTTAGAGTTGGGGTAGAGGGTATGATTGCCCCTTAATTCTGTCACCATCCTTAGTGTTCCCTTTTATTCTGGACAGCACGCACACATCCAACTGTAAGTACTGCCTGGACCTCGCCTTACCCATGACGTGTACTCTTTCATTTGGTGCTGGTTGCTATGGGAACCACCGGCATGTCCCCTCCAGAAGCAGTCCTGACAGAGCTGGTAATTGTGACACTGCTGGCATCGGTAGCGAAATCCCATCATACTCTCACTGTGGCAGTAGGAACACTCAACCGGATGGAAGACTGAGGGGGAAGTAAGTGAAGGAAAAATAAAGCAAAAGCATGAGCTACAATAAGAAAAGTACAGTCTAACCGAAACTGCATTTTCCTGCTGTGTGCCATGATTTCAGATGATAGTTGATGCTGGCTCAGAGAAGCATTTAGTTCACTTCTGGATTCTCACTACCCTTTCAAATGTGTTTGGGGGAGGAAGAAATGAAATGGGATGGAGAAGAGGTGTCCTTTTAACAACACAAATCTCTGTAATGCCATTTCCTTTTTCTGCCCCTATCACTAACACCACGAGAATTTAAATTACTCAAATTGACTTGTTTTGACCCAGAACTGCTCTCTGTCTCCAGGAGACCAGCACAGCTCCCTGGGAGACCCAGAAACACAAGGGGTGGTTACATTGTTCAGTGGGAAGAAAGCAAATATTAGAGAAATGGAGAATGAGAGGAAGAAAAAAGAAAGAAAAAAGGGGGTAGAGTAGAAAAACTGGATGAGAGAATTGAGTTATATTTTAATAAGTAGAGTGGCTGATGGGCTTATTTTTTCTCTTTATTTTATTATAGAGATGTGGGGTACAAGTCATGATGAGGCACATTAGTAGTCTACGTGCAGGAGAAGTTTAGGCCTCCAACTGGTCCTCACTTCCCCTGGTTTAGGGTCAGGTACCCTTTGGGATCATCACATGCCTTCCCCCACCTTCCGTCCCCTGGCAGTGTCCTGCACCTGCTAACCCCTCCCTTGTATCATTGAGATGAATGTTGGGACCCACTTATAAGTCAGAACATGTGGAACTCAGTTCTTTGTTTCTGTGATAGATCACTAAGTATGATGGCCTCAAATCCATCCAGTTTGCTGCAAAGTCCATAATTTTGTCCTTTATGGCTGTGTAACACTCCATCATGTACATATACCATATTTTCTTTATCCAGTCCACTTTTGATGGTCAGGAGGGTTGGTTCCATTTTTGCTATTGTGAATAGTGCGGCAATAAATATGTGTGTGCAGGTATCTTTTTTGTAGAACGAAAAGGCACTCCACATGTGTTCCCAGAAGGGGGATTGCTGGGTCATAAGGAAAGACATAGAATGGGCTTATTGAATGAGTGGAGTTGCCTTCACCCAATAAGCAATTATTTTTTTCTTTTCTGAGGCAGGCGGAGAGGACCCAAATGATGTGTAAATTATCTGAAAACAGTTTTAATTAATAGAGCTGAAAGATACTTAGCTTGCTTTGGCAGGAAATTTGAATTATAAGGCAGGCAAGGTAGATTGAGATTTGAAGTTAATAAGTGATCAAATCAAAGTAATTGTCTACTTGCTGTAAACCAAAGATACTAAAACAACAATAATGGTTCTTGTCCTTGGTGAAGTCATTCTCTGGCTAACCAGCCAGGAAAAATAATGCACAAAAGAATAAATGATGATAAAAAACAAAGTGTAAAAACAAAGACATAACCAGTTCTGGATGTGCTGTCTGCTCAACAAGCATTGAGCCTCCCTTTTCTGGATCTTGGAAAAGACTAGGTTAGGGCCTAGATTCAGGGATAACCGTTCCAGGACTGTGCCTAAGAAATTCCTCTATAACAGGAAGTTCGAAGAGAGAAGGGATAATCAGAAAATGAGTAGTTCTAGAACAGTAAACCATAAACAGTAACACAAACTCATCCTGCATAATAATACGAGCCTTGATTGCTCTTGACTTCTGAATATGGATACGAAGCATTTAAAAGAATCAAGACTGTTAGTGACTGCAAAGAAATTAGTAAATTCATTCTTTAAATCTTCTCTAGAGCAGAACAGGATAAGCTCCTCACTTTCAACTTAGTGAGATGAAAGGTTAGATGCTGAAAGTTCTGTATGAGAATTTAAAATTAAGCTAATTTTAGCTCCAATATCTACTAAAGAAGTATATAGAAATTAGGCAATATAGAGAGGCTTTAGTTTCTAATAACAGGTACAGAATAAATGATTTCTGTGATTGCAAAGAAACTACTGGATTCATTCTTCATGTTTTCTCTATGAGCAAAATAGGATAAATTCATAACTTTTAACAAAGTGAGCTAAACAAGGGCAGATCCTGAAAATTCTGAATGAAAATTTAAAATTAAGCTACTTTTAGCTCCAACATATATTAAATAAATATATAGAAGTTAAGTAACATAGAGAGAATAAGCTCCAGTCTTTAATAACAGATATGGGGTGAATTATTTTCTATTCAAGAGTGGAAAACTTTCAGAGCTACATTAAACAATAAATAGAAACACCTAAAGATTAAACGGAGCCACTGAATTGTTCCATGTTTAAATTTCTTTAAATCTTTGTTTTTAAAATGTTTTTATTATTTATTTATTTTGAGTTGGAGTCTCACTCTGTTGCCCAGGCTGGAGTGCAGTGGTATGCTCATGGCCATCACAGTCTTGACTTGCTGGGCTCAGGTGACCCTTCCCATCTCAGTCTTCCAAGTAGCTGGGACTATAGGCATGTGCCATAAGACCCGGATAATTTTTTCATTTATTGTAGAGACGAAGTCTCATCAAGTTGCCCAGGCTGGTTTCAAACTCCTGAGCTCAGCCAATCCTCTTGCTTCTGCCTCCCAAAGTGCTGGGATTACAGGCGTAAGCCACCATGCCCACTAAATCTTTAAATACAGTTCCAAACTGTATTTCATATGTAAAACTTGATCTGCCAAAGGGAGTTACTTGCTTTAAAAAAAATGCTACAAAAGTTACATTTGCTCTTATCTTTGATGTAAGGACAATTATTGAAAGCTCACAATCTGAGCAAATGACTAAAAATTAGCAGGGTGCTATCATTTAATTTTTTGCCATCTCTCTCATCTATTCCTGACTGAGTGCCTGGGAAGGAATAGTCAGTGCCATGTATACCAATATTGGAAATTCAGACATAAAATAAATACAATAAATGACACATTCCTTATTGAGGTTCTTTTGTTGTTGTTGTACCCAGTCTTTTAACCCCACCTGACTTGTAATTGTGAGGAACACAATGAGATTTAAAACGTTTTTAGAACTGATAGTCCTAAACTTACAGTGGTCCTTTAAAGCCTTACTGATTAGAGAGGTGGGTTAGTTCTATCCTAACACAATTAAGAACCACTAAATAGACTTCCCTAAACAATAACAGAGCTCAATAAGCTCAGGTATACCTGAGGATCTAATTTCAATAATTTAAAAAACTGCCTTTGCTCATTTGTAGCTACTCACCATTTTCTACATTTGCCAGTCGATGCAGAAGAGGCAACCAGACCAGACACTGAGGAGGAGGATCTGACATGAGTGTGTCCAAGAAACCATTTAACGTGACTTTTTTCTGCATCAAAAATAAAATAAAATAAAATAAAAATACACACACAAAAAATTAGGACACTTAATTATCTTAATTTATCAGCTATGTAAATGTCATTTGAGACTAAAGAAACAAGGGACTCAACTCAATCACTAATATATGAGAAAAACAGTACTTGCCAAGTGTGTTGTTAAGTAGTTCAGAATTGAAAACGTCAATTGCTTTTTACAACTAAGCATATATTGGACTGAATTATCTCCACGGAGGCTGAGTCAATGGTATTACCAGGAGAAAAACAGTTCCAAGAGCATCGCTTTTATATATGAGGGACAGTGTAGAAATGACGAGGAAAAATGAAGAACTGAAATTCTCCAGGGGATTTTACTTAATAATGCATCATAGCTTATTCTATAATTCTCCTACCCATCAGTCTTCTAAATTTGTAGGACAACTTCCCTTTCAAGCTTCCTCAACTTCCTTAGGTACTAAATATTTAGTAGTTAACGTGAACGGTTTTGTTATACAAGATTAGAAGGGAATCTTGTTAAGAAAGAACTACCTAAGTTAAAATAAAATTTCTTCTTTCCTTTTTAAATCAGTCTGCCTCTTTCTCATCCTGGTCTTTTCTTATGTAGAAAGGAAATGTATTATATCTATAAGTTTCTTTCAAAATGACAAAATAGGATATAGTAATACATATACTGTAAATAGCATGAATAACAAAAATTACATGTTTATATTAAAATTATTCTTTTATTTGAAATTGTGAATTAGAATATCAAAATGGATGGGATCATTTTATTTTTTTCTCTTTTTAAAAAAAGTTTTTTGTTTTAAAGATGCGAGGTACAATTCAGGGTTAGGTATACAAATGTTCATCATGCAGGTACCCTTGTTTATGTATTTATTTACTTATTTTTAGAGTAAGGGTCTTGCACTGTTGCCCAGGCTGGGCTGAATTCCTGGGCTTAAGTAATCCCTCCACCTCAGCCTCCCTGAGTAGCTGTTATAGACAATTTATGAAGTATAAAAATAATCTATTCTTATTATTTTTATTTGTGTTACCTTTTTTGGTGCTTCGACTGATCTTATCCATTTTTACTATTCTTCATACTGGTTAAAAATTACTCCTGGAAGTTTCCAAAAATATTCTTATAATTTGGATATGAATATATTTCTCGTCATTATGGATATACAAAAATTATATAATGTAGTAGTCTATAGATTGTTTCAAAAGAGACTTTGAGCACGGTGATATCATATATAATTATTTTAAAGTAATAGGCCCTATTAAGTTGAAAAACCCAACCAGTTCTATTATTCTGGCTAATTTTGAATGAAACATATTCTGAGGAATTAGAACATTTATCAAATATTCTATAATAGATTACCTAAAACCTAATATTTCAGAAATAAATAAAATTGTTCTTGTTTCTGTGATTGAGTGAAGTAATGTAACACGCAGTTACATTTCTTTGGGTTGGACCATCTGCACATTTGTAGATATGAACTGACAATGCAAAAACAATAACAAAACAAGAACAAGAACATGAGAGCAGCATTAAAAGATTGGAATTAGAGCTAGAAGAACAGAGTTAAATACTCAGCCCCCCTGCACTCACTCTCTATGAACTTTATATTGTTTTGTTTTTTTTTTTTTTTGAGTTGGAGTCTCACTCTGGCGCTCAGATTGGAGTGCAGTGGCCGCTCCCGGCCACCACAGCCTCGACCTGCTGGGCTCTGGCGATCCCTCCGCCTCAGCCTTCCAAGTAGCCGGAATTACAGGCATGCGCTACCATGCCCGGCTGGTTTTTTGATTTATTGTAGAGATGAGGTCTCACTGCCCAGGCGGGTCTCGAACCCGCGGGCTCAGGCAATCCACTCACCTCAGCCTCCCAAAGGCACGGGATTACAGGCTGAGCCACCGAGCCCGGCTATATTGTTAAAAATGAATAATACAGTATTTTTCTTGTTAGCTCACAGGTTTGTTGCAAGGCATAAATCAGACAATTCCCTCCGTGAACCATAAAGCTCTGTACAAATATGAGAAGCCATATATTTAGAATGCCATAAGAAGCGTTGGTGAGTACTAAAATAGAAAAAAAATTAGTTGACTGGGCGCAATAGCCCTTGCTTATAATCACAACACTTTGGGAGGCTCAGATGGGAGGATTGCTTGAGGCCAGGAATAGAAGAATAGCCTGGGCAACATAGCAAGACCTGTCTCTACAAAACAAACAAACGAAAACAAGTTAATAGATTTATGCTTTGAAATCACTGATACTGTTTCAAAAATTATTTCAGTAAAAAGAAAAGAGTCGAGTGGCCACTGCGCTCCAGTCTGGGCGACCGAGTGAGACTCCAACTCAAAAAAAAAAAAAAAAAGAAAGAAAAGAGTCACTTTTAAATCAGTAAAACTCAGTATAGTGAGCATTGGTTGCACGCAGTATCTGGGGCAGGGATGCAATTTTTTAAAGATAATTAAGACAGGGGACTTCAGTCTTTTGAGAAAGGTTTCTTGGAGAAAGTGACACTTGGGCAAGAAAAAGGAGTTGGTAGAAGAAATGGAGAGGACTCTCTAGAGAGAACACGTGCAAAAGAAATCTGAGGGTACGAGAAGGGAAGGAGAGAGAGGGCCCGTAGGGGTAGAGAGAGATGCGGTGGAGAAGGCATGAGAATGCAATCCCAGGGAGGGTGCAGGCAGTGAAGTCAGCTAAAGCAGACAGTAGCAGGTCCCAGGTGGGCCTTGTGGGTGAGAGATTAGGAGAGAGGACGCCTCCTTTATCGTCTCTCTGAATATTTATCCCGTTGCACTCCATGCATTTTGAGGATCTCCTAATATGCATTTTTATGACGAGGTTCTGGAAGAGTTTGAAATGTAATGAGGCACAATCCCCAGGCAATAGGATGATCTGAAAAACATTCAGAAAGTGAAAGCAGTCGGATCTGATGATTTACGAGAAACTCTGGGTTAAGAAGGAGTATAGAAGGAGGCTCAGGTGGATGGATCCGTTCTGATGTCACCAACTCCAGAGGGAAATAGAGGATCATGTTCTAGTTGGGGACAGAGATAAGGAGAAATGCCTAGGAGACCCTAGGCGAGTGGGCATGGGAGCATGGGGAGGGTCAGAAAGGCTCCCTGGGTAAGGTGGCAGGAGAACAGAGGCAGCATTTAATGTAGCAAACCACCCTTCTTTATTAATTGCATGGATACATTTATGGGTCTACAAAAATTCATGACCTAAGAGATGCCTAATGCAGTTCTGACCTCCCAGGTCATCAAGGAAACAGATTGATGAAGTGTACTAGCTGGACAATTAATGTAGGTTTCTAGGGGCTACTATATACCAAGTTCTTACATAAGGGATCCTTTAGAGGACACATTTGATTAGTTTGAATTTTTTAAAAAATTGTAAACAAATCTTCAATGTATGGATTTATAAATTACCACTGTGCTGTGCAGGAGAATGGCCATGTAGGTGTTCTGTGTGACTTTAAAGGTGGAAGTATGGAGAGCCCCTCAAGCCGAGCTGCTTCCCTGGGCTAACCTGCGCCATGCTCAGTTACAACACACTATTCTGAATCCCAAATGTATCACATTGGGGATGATTTAGGCAGCTGTGTTCGCCATATCTTGAGCCTCCCAGATCTCAAGGTGATGGGATTCCTTTTTGGACTCCTTTGTTAAACATTGGTAACTCCTTTGTTAAACATGGGTCAAACATGTGTTTCATGTGAGGCTAAGGGACAATTCAGCCCTTCTGAGAGTGCGATAATAGTATTAATAATGATATTGAGGGTGCAGGGGAGTTTTAAGAATTAAATTAGACAATGAAAATAAAGAACATGGTGCCTGTCTCATGGTCGGTAAATACCATCTACTGTTATTAACCAAGTGTCTTGGGTTTAGTTACCAGTTCAGAGGTCATTCGTCAGAGGCTGGAAGATACATTAACAGGTTGTTATCACAGAGAAAAATGTGTTTATCTGTGACTTGGAGTGACATCTAGAAGAGGAGCAGTCACTGTCTGAGAGATACTTGCTTAAACACATTTTTCTCCCCTACCTGTTGGGAGAAACAGGATCTAGCTGACTGTTCTGTGTAACCAAATGAAGGACCTTCAAAAACTGCCGTGGGAAGTTTGAGAACTTCCCGAAGGAACTGGTCGTATCGTCCATAAACCATCACCCCACTGGAGTCAGAAATCATTGAGAAAATATCTGATGGAAAGAAAAGGAAAGATATTTAATCATCACATGAACATTCTCCACTGTTTTTGTTCAACGTATCTGCTGCAAATATCAAAAATGTTGCAGAATATATATAATATGTATTTTTATTTTTATTATAAAGATGGGGGTATAAGTCAGGATCAGGTGCATAAGTAATGCATGTGCAGGTGAAGTTTGGGCCTCCAACTGGTTTGGTCCTCATTTCCCCTGGTTTAGGACCAGGTACCCTTAGTGACAATAATATAAAAGCTAACTTTTATGTTGAAATACTCCTGGCATGCTGTTGTTTCTGATGTCTTTTTGTAGAGGATTCTGACATATATCATTAACAAGTAATTTGGGTAAAGTTAGCATATTTTGATTAGACCAAAGCCACCATGTTTGTTTTGAGGTCAATTATCAACTCATTTGTAACTCAGAAATTGTGAGAAATATGCTGCCCTCTTTTGCAACACACAATGAGAATTTTACTACAAAGTTGGGGTGTTTGTATGTATCTACTCATCTAGCTAGCAATTTAAGTTTATATTATCACTAAAACTTTTGGATTTTGGTTTAAGATACTTGAAAAATGAAAGAGAATGGGTATAAAGATGTAATGAAAAGCACTTGATTAACTTTCTACAGAGGCAGAAAACTTGGTGTAAATCATAGTGTTCTGGGTAGAAGACACCTGAAGGGTCTTTTGACTGTAGTGAAGAGGAAGTGTGGCCTTGTGAATGATCGGTGAGGTAAAGTCAGGGTCCTGGGTTATTCTCCAAAGAGCCTGTGGCTTCACTGAACCTTTGCTCTTCAGTTTCTGTCACTATGTGCACTTAATGAATATTAATGACATAATTTCTCAAGGTACTTTATAATTCCTCTGTAGAAATCACTATTGAATGAAAGAATTTGCTATTATATAGTTTATCACCATGCTAACTAGATTGTCACCAGGCCAGCACAGCTGCTGGGATAAACTATTGTGAATGTGCTGCCTCCATTCATTTTGGGCTTAATTTTTCAAGGTCAAAATGTAATCTGGGAAACATTGTTTTTACACCAAAGTCAAATGTTAAGAATACCACAGGCTTTATTGGATTATGTTTTGAGCACGTGACTGCCTTTCATTTTCATTAAATATTCTAATTATACAGGATTTCTACTAGGTTGTAGTTTCTTAATCATGAGGCTATAGAAATTCCATCTGAACAAAAAAAATTAATGCTATTCTCATCTACCTTCACAATATTGTTTACTTAGGGAATTTTATCTCTTATGTTCCATTATAAATAGTAAACATGCAAACAAACAAACAAAAGAGAAGTTGCCAACAGCATAAAGCTGTCAAGTAATTCCAAATATAGAAACCCAAGAATTCCAATAGAAAGGGAGACAAATAAACTCAGGAAGAGTAAATTGACTTCTTTTTTTTTTTTTGAGAGTTGTTGTTCTGGGGCACGTTGGTTGGTTATAACAGAGTCATCAATTATCTTCTGGACTCTGATTTTCTAGACCAGGGAAAGTGTTGGAAAGTAGACTAGTCCTTCCAAATCTCCCACTGAAAGAATTTAAACATGCTCCCTAACTAGGGCAAAAGCAGAAGGAGTACTAATAACCTGAAACTAATATTAAACTTACCTGTGTTGATGAAAGTCTTCTAAGACCAGGCAAAATAGGACTAGATCACTGGGACTAAAGGGAAAGGGCTGTTAATGGCTACTCAAGTTTTTAAAAAGAAATGAAAAAACTCTGAGGAAGTCATCAAAATGATATGTGTTTATACCTTAGTTTTAGGCTGTGTATACACACATACACATACACATACATAATATGCTTGTAATGTGCAGTACGTGTGTATATGTATACACATATATGAAATAGAGGGCAATTTCAAGGATTAACCTAGCTAATGGCAGTAAAGCACTCAGATTAGTGCTTGGCACATAAGACTCAGTATAGAAATGTAGCCATTTATACTATCAGCTTAATTTTTATTTTTCATTTTTTTGAGTCCGGGTCTTACACTGTGTCCCAGGCTGGAATGCAGTGGCATGATCATGGCTCACCACAGTTTCAGTCCTGGGTTTAAGCAATCCTTCTGCTTCAGCCTCCCAAGTAGCTGGGACTATAGGCATGCACCACCACACCTGGCTAGTTAAAAAAATTTTTTTTTTTGTAGAGATGAGGTCTTGCTATGTTGCCCAGGTTGGTCTTGAACTCTTGGTCTTGAACTCCAAACAATCCTCTTGCCTCTGCCTCCCAAAGTGCTGGGATTACAGGCGTGAGCCACCATACCCAGCCCTATTTTTTCTATTAATTTTATATTGCATTATTCTGTCACCTATTTCATATGTTTAGGCTTTACTTTCCAATGGGATTGTTCAGTAGTAAGGTTCCAGATCATACTCCAAACCACATTTGTTATTTTGTATAGCACCATGCAATGATAGATACTTTAGAATAATTTACATTAATCTATTCATTCAACTAAAATCAACTAAAATACCAAATGTGTGAAACTGCGTTAAAAAATGAATATACAGAAAAACCAGAATGTAGTTCTTGCCCTCTGGGAGGGCCCAGTCAATTGAGGGCGACAGAAAAGTGTTGAGACAGTGCATCACAGAGCATCACACACTGTCACATTGTGGTGTGGATACCAGAAATGCAGGGTGTATAGGATGCAGCAGGAGTGCAGATGGTTCCCAGAGGCAACAGTGGGCCAGGGAAGAGGTCTTACAAAGGGGATTCTGGCCAAGTATAAGGGACAACTAGGGGCTGGCCAGGCACAGATGAGGGCAGTGGGTTTTAGGAAACAGGATCAGGATGTGCACAGGCAGGGAGATGAGAGCCAGCACGATGTACTTGATGCACTCAAGGATCTTCAAGGAGGTCACTGGGGCAGGGGTCTCGGGGCACACAAGGGCACGGTGGGAGATGAGGCTGAGATATGAAGAGTTTTGAAGGTATTCATTCCTTCATTTCTTCATTTATTTCTTTTTTTATTTAAATTTTTTTCCTTTCATTTTTTTTAGCTGACATACAATAATTGTACATGTTTATGGGGTACAGGTTGACATTTTGATACATGTGTTCAATGTGTAATGATCATATCAGGGTAAGTAGCATATCTATCACCTCAAACTTTTGTCATTTGTGTTGGGAATATTCTAAATCCTCTCTTTTAGGTGGTGGAAAATATGTATAAATCACTGTTAACTATTGTCATCCTACAGTGCTATAGGACACAAGGATTTACTCCTCCTATCTAGCTGTAATTTTGTACCAGTTGTCTAATCTCTCCCTATCCTCCCTTTCCCCTCCCTTTCCCAGCCTTTAATAACCACTATTCTACTCTTTACTTCTATGAGCTCATTTTTTTTAGTTCCCATATATGAGTGAGAACATGCAGTATTTATCTTTCGGTGTCTGACTTGTTTCACTTCACATAATATCCTCCAGGCTCATCAATGTTGCCTCAAATGACTGGATTTCATTCTTTTTTTATGGCCGAATTCTACTGAGGAGTTTAGATTGTGTCCAGCAGCTGTTGAGGGAGAAACTGAAGGATTTAAAGCAGGCCAACGCATTAGAAACGTTATCCTGGGGGCAGGTGTAGAGGCATAACTACCCAGCCCAGTAATAGAAACTCAATAAATACACGGTATTTGCTATAATGCTAGTCTTTTAAACAAAACAAGTTCTCCCCAAAGCTTTGGAAGAGCACATGGCATACCAGGCTTACAGCACTGTATTTAGAATTTCTTAAGATCCTTAGAACTATCCAGGAGCCCCGAGGCAGAAGTATAAACAAGTGTTCCAACCCATCAAAACAACAGTTTCTAACTGGGCCAAGAACAATTGGACAGAAAAGTAATATATTAGGTCAGTTTATGTCTAGGTTGCTATGGCACACACCTGCAGGGGGCACGCTTCATCTCCTAGGCTGTGTCCATGAATCTCTCTGGAGTTACATAATAAACACCTTGTACACCAGTTGATTACTTGATTACTGGAAAGTGTTTTGCAACATGGGGTTGTTGTCTCTTTTAATGCATCTTAAAGCATTAAAAAAAATCCGTTTCAAATTTTCTGTTGCTTTCTCATTTTTGTTTGTTTTTTAATGATTTCCAATTTATTTTCAGCCAAATATTCTTGTTCTGTGCGCTCCAACAATATAGGCCTAGTTGGAACAAACTAAGTATCCTTTATCCCTATGCACAAAAATAGAAAAATTGCCAAACAAGCACAGCTGGTGTATTGGCTTACAGTGAATTAAAAAAAATTAAAAGACAGGAAAATAAAACACTCAACCCCCAAACAATTCCATATCCCTTCATTTTACTTTTTCTTATTATAGAAGTAATGTGGAAAGTGATGACTTTCCTTGCTTTATTATTAAAATGCAAGCCAGCAAAACAAGATATGTAGAAACACCCACAATTCCACTCACCAAGGAGCAGCCACTGCTCTCTGTGGGTAGACTTTTGCAGGTAGATTTGCCCATATTTGCTCATTCAGTCAATAATTATCATAGCAAATAGAAATACAAGAGACTAAGGATATTCATTTTTGACCAACTAACATTCTGGAGAGATTCTTGCAACCAAACTGCTTTTAGCTAAATTGTTTTAGGTCAAATGGTTTTCAACCAAGTTACCCAGAAACCACCAAAACCATTTTCCTGTGGTTAACTATACAAAGAGTGACTCCTCAGTAGGAGAACTAGGAACACATAAGGTCATGATTCAGGCTCACTGCTTTCGAAGTGGGGTATGGTATATATCAGGGTCACACTATCCGTTCTTCTACAGAATTTGTGACATTGTGAAGATTGCTTCTGCAGACAGGAGGACTTAGTTTACTCCAAGGGGATTCATGTATTTTGCTTCCTTCATTGCACTGAAGACTGACTATGGCCACCAGAGAGCATGCATGCTTTGCTCCCTGATTGTGCTTTTTGGAGGGTGATGGGATGATGTGAGAAGAAAACACCATGACAGTTACAATGTTTGCTTCGAATTCCTGGACCTGTGGGAGAACTGCAAGAGTTTTGACAATAGGTAAAGATCTGCTCTGACAGTTATACCTCGAGCTTTGCAACTGTGCTGCTATTGCAAGGTGCTTACCTAACAGACAATCCCTACATCTGTGTTGGTCCCAAATTTGTTCCTGAGCTGAGGGAAAGGAGTGGCCCTCCCTAGTCCATGACCATTGCCATCACTCCAGGAACATTGTGCTTTTCCTCTTACCAGTATCTGGCTTAGTAATTGGTCTGAGATGCCGCTCTGGGCAAAGACACTTAAGGGCTGGGGCCACTGGAGTGAGATGAGTGGCTGCACCTCCTCCCACCCACAGGAGCAGGATGAAATCTGAGGAAATCAGAGCAAGAAGGAGTGCAAACACCTATGTCCTTGAGGACTCCGAATTAACATGTGAAACTGATATGTTAAAGGCTCAGAGGAACTCTGAAGTGCAGAAATTGAATTTTATCAGTTTTCCTCAAACTTACTTTAATATGAGAGCTTTCTACCCGGGTACCTATTAATATAATATTGAATGTGCTTTTGGAAATGTTTCTCAAAAAAATTTTATTTTTATGTCCTTGTCACAAGTGGCCAATTGTCACATGGGGTCAGCAGAGAAGGTTTTCAGGACTGTCTTCCTCTGCCTTGGTTCATTTTGCCAACGTTTCTCTTCCTGGTTTAACCCTGACTGAAATGCCTCCTGGATTATTCTGAAGCTATTTTTTGTAAAGGCCACTGGTTTCAGCACCTTCTAATTTAGCTATTATCTCTCAAACAAGTACTAAGGTAGATAGCTTTGAGTTTTCTACATCTTTCAGGCTAACTCAAGAGAAACAACATGGATTCTCCTGAGGTCTGGTTGGGCTTCTCTGGATCCTGGCTGCATTTGGCTGTTCTATCACAGGAAGTCCCTGGAAGTGAGGGAAGTTGTGGGTCACCCGGGGCTTTGCTGTCCCTTTTAATTACTTACTGGTCCAGTGAAATAACTCTTCCCTGGAGCATGTCTGTGGAAATTTCATAGGAACAAAGGGGCTTTTTTTTTCTTTTCTTTTCTGTGTCTTCCTCCATTCTTTCTCTCTCGGTGGATCAAGAAGCAAGAGATCTCACCTAGAAGCTGACAGACAGCAAGGGAGACTCAGGCTGGGAGTCTCAGATAGCTGCAGCTAGGAGTGACTCTAGAAGTATCAGAGAGAATCCCCAAATTGGAGATACAGAAGGAGGCTGGAGAGTAAAGAAGCGAAGTAACTTCCATAGGGCAACTCAGCGAATTAGTCATATGGTGGGCTTGCAACCTGGAACTCCCAATTCCCTTGACAGTGCCTTTCTAACATAGCTGTTATAATTCAAACTCACATTATTTAGGGGAAAGGATAAGGTTAACTGAAAAATGTTCTTTTTGTATTTTGGGGTTTTTTTTTTAGTTAGAGTCTCACTCCGTCACCCAGGCTGGAGTGCAGTGGAGTGCTCACGGCTACCCCAGCATCGACCTGCTGGGCTCAGGGGATCCTTCTGCCTCTGCCTTCCAAACAGCCGAAACTATAGGTGCACGCTACTCCCTCCCCTCCACCCCCGCTAATTTTTTCATTTATTGTAGACATCAGGTCTCGCCAAGTTGCCCAGGCTGTTCTTGAACCAGTGAGTTCAGGCAATACCCTCCCTCAGCTTCCCAAAGTGCTGGGTTTACAGGCTTGAGCCACCGCACCTGGCCAAAAAATGTTATTTTAAACAGCAGCATCAGCATCATTTGAAACTAATTGGAGATAAATATTATTGTCCCCCCCCCCCGAGCCTTACTGAGTCAAAAATTCTAGGGGCGGGACCCAGAAATCAACGTTTAAAAAAAAACTTCTCCAGGTGATTCTGATGCACAAAAAAATTGAGAATCATTGGTGTAGAAAGAAAAAGAAAAGTCAGGGTTCAAATCCTGGTGCCATCTTGGCTATGTGATTTATTTTAACTCTCTGAGTCTCAGTTCCTTTACCTAAAACACATAATCAAGTGTGTGTTATTGGTTAAAAAACTACCATATTTAGAGACAAAATATACATAAAGGTCCACAATCACTTAATGTGCTTTAGCTATCATGTTTTTATTGGCATCAAGCTCATTCTGTCTATCCTGTCTCTATGCAACTACTGTACCTCTTTTCTGGCACCGTTTGCTTTGGAGCATTGGGGGTTCTCAGTGATTGGAGTGGCACTGGCTATTCAGTGAGGAAATGGGCAGGATCTTTGGTTTTAGAATACCTAATGGGAAGGTTGCCAAATATGGCCTTGTGTCCCTATGATGATAGACTGCCTGTAAGGTTTCATAGTACAATGAACTAGAAAGAGTGTTTATCTTACTTTAATATCAAAAAGAGTCTGGTTGGTGATACTTGACAGATTATAATTAGAGAAAAACATTCATTTCATCAATATTTAATATGAAAATATCTCTTTGACATAATCCCAAGATCAAAGAAGACTGTATTTTAAATAATTCCTGCAGAATGCAGAAAGATACAAACAGGCAGGGGGACATAGTAGTAATAGGGGAGACAGAAACATGGTACTTAGATGGAATAAGCAAAGACAGACACAAGGAAAAATAACTTACATCTTAATTTGTCCATGATCTTCCCTCCACACAAGGTAGCTAAAGCCATTTTGACAGCAAACACTGAAATTTTTCCATGGCCTTCACTGTTTAATGACAATAAAAAAAAAAAAGCATGATGTAATTTGGAACACCTCCAATAACAAGGTTCGACATTTTCTATTCTGTAGAAATCACAGGATACATAGCTGTATGCACTATATGAACACATCTAGTTTAGAAAATGTTACGAATACAATTCAATGCAAATGTCTGAAAGACTGTTTATTCAATATTTTCTTTTTTTGAGAAACATCAGAATCTTCTAGTTTATTCTCTGTATGTGTTGCTTAAAACATTGGCTGGTAGCCGGAGAACATTCATTTTGAGGTTCATAAAATAATTTTGTGCACAATAATTCCATAGTCTATAATTTATTTAAACAAAGCTTCAGAAACGTCACTTTTTTGTCAGGGAATTCCTGAATTTGAGGTTAAGCTAATTATGGGGACTTTGTTATCACACATTTTTTCCAACCATTATTTCCTACCCACAAGCGAATTGTGTTTATGTGATGTTTACTCGTTTCAAAACAAGTTGGTATTTTAAAGGAGTGAAAGCGAAAGCTCTGTTTGAATAGTCCTCTTGCTACTAAAATGATACAGGTGCCGTCAAATCTTCATTGATTCAGGAAGTACAACACACCTGTCCTTCACAAAATGTGATAAAAAGGGCATCTTGTCAGAAGTATAATGTTTCAGTTAAATGATTTTCCTGCTGAAAGGAACTGTTTATTCTTATATCCTTGGAATCAGAGAGCATGTTATATTAGCAATTCATTTCTTTGAGAGCTACTCTTAAGAGTAATCAAAAAATGAATTTAAAATAATAATGTGACTGAAAGGTAAGTAGAGTCTGCCTTGGCAAGCCTAAAGAATACAGAATAAATCATTTATATGAATAAAATCCACATACCTGATATGTTAGAAGAATAAGCTATAATAAATAATTGTGTTTCTGTTCCTTACTAGACTTCAGAGAGGGGTCATTTGTTATCTTTGATGCTGTTATTCTTAGCATAGTACCAGAAATACAGTTGGACAGAATGCAAACTGACTGAATCCCATGCTAGTGATGCTTCCATTTAGATATCTAAGCCTAAGCACCAGTCTTATGGGATCATTTATTGTAAATCTTAAATACCTTATGCCAAATCAAATATATATAAAATAGAATTCACTATCTTTGCAGAGGTCTTCCAAAATACTCAGATTAAACCTAAAACTAACCTGCTCTTCCTCCATTGGTCCCTCTTCTGGGACTTTAGAACCACCACGTCCCTAGTTATACAAAAATGAATCCTGGGGTAAGGGGTCACCCTTGATTTCTTGCTCTTTGAACAAATGTTTGAGAGATTCCAATAGACCTCTTAACTATATGTTGAATTCATTCCCTTCTTTCCATTCCCACTGTCGTGGCTCCCATCTGCTCTTTTTTAAAACATTGTAATAAATTCTGAAGTGATCTCTCTGTTTTTACAATCATAGCACAAATTTGACTGTATTATTTCATTGTTTAAAAACTCCCAGTCTCTGAGGTGAGTGGATTGCCTGAGCCCATGGGTTCGAGACCCGCCTGGGCAACTTGGCGAGACCTCATTTATACAAAA
The DNA here is from genome assembly GCA_027257055.1 of Cephalopachus bancanus. Taxonomy (NCBI): domain Eukaryota; kingdom Metazoa; phylum Chordata; class Mammalia; order Primates; family Tarsiidae; genus Cephalopachus; species Cephalopachus bancanus. The sequence goes on along the minus strand of JAPVLO010000242.1, from coordinate 1,241,217 downwards.
AATCAGCCGGGCGTGGTAGCACGCGCCTGTAGTTCCAGCTACTCAGAAGGCTGAGGCGGAAGGATCGCCGGAGCCCAGCAGGTCGAGGCTGCGGTGGCCGGGAGCAGCCACTGCACTCCAGTCTGGGCGCCAGAGTGAGACTCCAACTCAAAAAAACAAAACAAAACAAAAAAACCTCCCAGTCTCTTTTTGTCCACAGGATAGAGTTCTTTTTCTCATGGCATACATAGAAGTCTCTTGTAGTCTCATCTGCTACCATTTAGTTCTCTTGTTGTACCACACACCATGGTCACACTGTTCAATGCCTCCCGGCCCCTGCCCTTCTCACCATTGTCTGTTCATGACTCTCACACACATTTGTCAAGACATCTCTTAATATCATCATTCACCCTGCCCTGAAAACAACTTTTCTCTTGGATGTCCATCTAGGCAATCACTCTGCCCTTTGCTTTACTTATGATATGATACCTATCACACTGAGTGGACTTGCTTTATTTTTTTACATGCCTGCTATGTGACTCAGTTCTACATTGTGAGGGCCTTGTGGGCAGAGATAGTGTTTTCTGAATTAGCTGAATTTGCCTAGCAATTTGTCTCACAAAGAATTAGTGATCAATACATTTCTTATATGAATGAATGGCTATTAATCATAATAATAGGTATCCATAGAATTCTGAAAGTCTATTTATCAAGTTGTCTATAATTTTTAGAGCAGGTATCTGTAAAAGAAATGCAATGACTTTGTAAAAACTACCTTATTCAAAATTATTCCTGTCTGTCCCCTGCATTCCCAATGGCATGGGTAACTGGAAATATCAAACGTTTGGCTTTAGAAAGTAATTAGCTTTTTCCCCTAAACTGTGATGTGGTTCAAATAATGAGAAAAGGAAAGTTCACAAGGTATGGAAGATTAAGACTAATATAGCAGCAATGTAGTCTTCACAATGCAAATAAATTGAGAAGCATTATATGTACGACTTCAAGAGCAATTCAGTTCCTTTCAATGAATCAGAAAGAACAATTTAACTCAAAGGAGAGGATTGACTGCAGATGACTTTGGAGCAGAGTATTCTCCAAAGGATAAAATGGTGACAGTTCGCAGGTGAATTCTTGGACCTTAGCTTTTAATGAAGAGGATCATAGGGAGATTGCCAGTTCTATGTTGTTGTGGGGTATGGAAAATTGATGGTGTTAAATCCAACAGTGGTTGTATTACAGCTATTTTGCCAAATTGACACAATAAATCTAGATAAATCACCACGTGGAAGGCAGCCGAATGAGAGCTTTGCAGTAACTCAAGGGTGAAATTAGGCTACTGGAATCTATTGTTATGCAAGCTATTATGCCAGATTGCAAATGTGACCCTTGTCATGAAGAAGGATTCAGGGGGCATGCAGGGATTTAGGTCATGGTAAGCACACCAGGGCTGGTTGAGTACAGATCTTATCCACCCTAAGTATTGGAAAAAATTTAAGGAAGTTTAAGGAGTGAGTGGAAATGATCAACTCTTCAACAGAGAATTGGGGCATCAAAGACTTAAATACATATAGATCTTTTTAAAAGAACATTTTAAGTAGATATACAGGATGAAAACAATAGGGGAGAAAGAGGTCCTTTCTAAAGGCCTTCGACCAGGTTCCATACTAAAGCCCATTGCTTAAACAAAGTCATCTTGGGATGGGGCTTCTATTTTGTTGTGAAAAAAGAATTGGCATTGACATAGGAAGCAAGGAGTAGGGAGAAGCTGGTATAGCCCACACAAATAAATGTAAAAGCTATGTTCATCAGGAATTGTCATTAGTTGGGATCAGTTTGACTTATGAACAGTCAGTGAAATCTGTTAAGTGTTAGGAAGTAGAAAGACAAGCTCATGAAGATGGATGATGAGAAGCTACCAGGAGTCTTGTGCAAATGAACAGGAAATAGCATATTGTTTCAAAGTGAGCATATCCACGGCAATGCCTTTAAATGTACGGCAGTAAACCGTACCCACGGAATGCTGGCTGTCAGTCACAACTCAAGAAGCAGACCTGCCAGTGTGTACAAACAATGAAAACATAGGTGAGCTGGGCTTGGTGGCTCAGCCTGTAATCCAGCGCCTTTGGGAGGCTGAGGTGAGTGGATTGCCTGAGCCCGCGGGTTCGAGACCCGCCTGGGCAGCAAGACCTCATCTCTACAGTAAATAAAAAAATCAGCCAGGCATGGTAGAGCATGCCTGTAATTCCGGCTACTCAGAAGGCTGAGGAGGAAGGATCGCTGGAGCCCAGCAGGTTGAGGCTGCGGTGGCCAGGAGTGGCCACTGCATTCCAGTCTGGGTGACAGAGTGAGACTCCAACTCAAAAAAAAAAAAGAAACGAAAACATAGGTGGTCCCTAATGCTGCAGGCCAAGCAGCCTGGGAGTGGGGCAGCACCAGGAGGAGTAGAGATGAAGTCTACACTTTCCTCCTGCTTTTATGAAAAGCCATGGAAGTATACCTTCAGTTTCATGTGCAGTTCTGATGGCCACCCCAAAAAGACGCAACAGAGTCAGACATGTTTGGGTGACTGGATGCATCACGGTGCACATATTAGAATCAGATTTTTATATATAAATAGGGATGGAATGGGCCTCCAGAGTCTCTAATTGATGACATGACCATATCAACTTTTCTTCGTCAATTACAGATGCGAGTGCAGTTGATTCTTTAGTGGAAAAGGCACAGTAAAAGCTGAAAAAGTTACTATTAGCATATCATTTGAAATTAACAGAATAATTTTATTTTTATAACAAAATGACAGAATCACTCCCTTTCAATGTAGAGAGAAAGCCCAATGCATAATACATACTTTACTTATTTTTTCTACTATTGTCTTTTGGCATAATGGAATATATTCTGTTTTTAAGCCGATTATCCTGGAGCTTTTGCCTGTACAAACTATACTTTTTTGATCTAGCTTGGTATGTAAATGTACCCAATTAAATTGTATACTGGTATTTAATTAACACCAAAAAGTATTTAAGAAAACCAAGTTAATACATGCAAATCATTAAAAGTATAAACTGAAGTCTTCATAAATCAATGTCTTTAAAAATCTTTTATTTCCCTTTACATTTTGCTTTCTCACTCCGATACTTTTAAAATTTTTTCTGGGGACAACTGTTTGAAATGGAAAGAGGAAATCACTTAACCTTTGGTTAAAATTATATGGTGATCGGTAGTGTCTGTCTTGAAAACATGGATTATAGTTCTTCGAAGTTTGACTTATATAAAAAGTGAGTAACTGCTTTAGTCGAGAAACTTATAAAGCAACAAACGGATTTCTTTCAACTAAGACGATATTATTTGGGAAGGGAATATTTGCTTCTGAAAAGAAGGAAAAACAATAAATAGATATCAATAGGTCTGGGATGCTAGGCGGAACTCAGAACAAAATGTACATTTTCTCCAAACTGCCAAGAGAGCTGCCTATTTGAAGTTACAAAATCCCATGATCAATTTCAAGTCCTCAATAGTGAGATTTGAATTTCTAACTGATGCTTTCTTGAACAGGCAGGAGGAATGATGTCTCTATTTAAGAGTACTAAAATCAGCTCTTCTTTTACCAACATATTTTACAAAAACATTTGGCAAGCATTTTTGATAAGCAGAGGCACAGCACTCAAACAGCTTTCGCTCACACATTTTGGTGGCTTAATTAACTGAGAGAATTGCTTCCTCCCCTCTGCTTATACAACATGCCTCTATTATAACACATTTTTTAATCTGAAAATTATTCTGCTCATAGGGACCACTCATTTAGTCCCTCGATAAATATTTATTGACATTGTTCCAGAGGTTGGAGATAAAGAGATGAATAGGATGTGCTCCTACCTACCCTCCATTTTTTTTTCATAGTCTATTGGAGTGAAAGGCTCAGAAACCATTAATTTAAATACAACACATTTTTACAAAGGGCATCTCCTCTCACTTTATCTTGTCTTACTTATCATTTATCCCCAGACTATCATAACGTCTAGCAAATAGCAAGCTCTTAATATATGTTACTTAAATTAATGAATGCACAGATGAAAAGAAACTTTCTGATTTACCACTTAAGGCTTATATTGATGTTGGTTCCATACAAAGAGCAACCGAGTTGTTCTATGTGTGCCACTCACAACAATGGCACCCTCGCATTTTAAGGGTTATGTTGAGAAATATAAAGTGTTTGAGCACAAGTATAACAATTGGCTTTATTGCTCTTACTACTAGATAATGCAGTTATGGATGCCTTGAATTTACACACATAATTACTCTTGTTTTGGGGATCAGGAAGCTAGCTTATGAATAGATAGAAACCTTGCATTTGGACCTGGTGTCTCTTTGGCCTCCCCACAATGTTAGCAAAACATCTGGGAAAGAAATCCCTCATAGTCCTGGGCCAGGTGAGTTTTCCAGGGGTTTCTCCAGAATGAAAGGGGCCTATACTGTTGGGATGTCCCTCAACATTCCATCTACGACTTATCCAAAGTCTAAGTCAAGCAAAAGATGAGTGTCATTAAGGGTACTCAATTCCTCGACAATTGTGAAACGTCTTGGCAAAGTGATTCTATTTTAGCAGCATGTAGGAATCAGAGTATTTTTCACCAGAACAAAATTTTAGTGACTAGAGGAGAATGTTCTATGGACATCTTGAATGTAAGATGTGCTAAGAAAAAAGTCACCGAGCCAAATAAACATTGCTTTAAATATCTCGTTTTGGCCATAGAGATTACAAGAGAAAAGGGAACATTTGGTTTTCTAGAACTCTTTTCTCTTGCCTTTGCTCTCACACATCCACGTAGTCTCCAGCATGAACAATACGTTTTGTTGGCGCACAGAGAAATGGCTGCGTACTTTTGTAGTACATCCTGCATTAAATATCAGAACGATTTTTAAAATTCAAAAGGCAGAAAGCTTTTGGCAGAGTTCCAGGATCATTTCATATTCACGCATTTGAAATAGTTCTGTGGTCCCTTTTGCAGCACTGGGGGCTTAGCAGTGGGAATGGTTGTTTGAACGACTCAGCCAGGTGTGCTGTGTTGAAGGAAAGGGAAAACATTAGGATTTTGTATTCTCTACCTCTGACTATTACTGATGGGTTTGTAGTTTCGGGTGTCTGTCACAAAACTGACTCCACTGCTACAATGTAAAACTTGTTAAGTCCAAATATTTATTTCATATACACTCTGTCAAATATGTCTAAATATCACAAACTGGAAAGGTTAGGGATGTGAGCACAATAATGATATCCTGTAATAAGCAGGATATGTCTGGGAGGAAAAAGTACATTAATTCTCAGTTAGGAAAATGAAAGAGAAAGCATAAATAGAGCTGAAATGAAATCGATTCTTGAAACAAAATGATTTTTCCCCACACATCTCATCTAGTATAAAGCCGTATGACCTGCAGATTATTGACCTTTCTGCTCTCAGTTTATCACCTCCTCAACCTGGAAAATTAAAACAATATGGTGCCAAATCAGTAAGATTGTGGGTGTAAATGCTAAGTACACCTGAGCTATTATTACCACTATTATATTATTATTATCATTAAAGACTTGGCAATAAGGCTACAGTTTGGGACCCCTTATAACAGGAAAGCCTCAATTTCTTTTAATATTTATTACTGTCCTACTATGATTTTTGAGTGACTGAATATATAAGAAAATGAAATTTGTCACTGTCACATAATCTATGAGAAACTATCCCTAGGAAGGAATATACTACAGAATGGAAATGAGAAGTAAAGACTAAAGTTGTTATTAGTGTTTCCTAGAAAAATAGGAAGAAAGTAAAAGAGGTACATTGAAGTCTTTTGTAAAAATAGGATCATCCACATTGGTAACCATGTACACCTGGTTTGTTTGGTTTTTTTCTGTGGAGCAGAAGTAAAAATAGGGTCTGAATCTAGGTGACCAGGACTTGCCAGTCTTGGTAATATGTTGGACATTAAGGAGAACTTAATCTCAGAAAAAGAACTAAAAGAAATTAGTGCGACTAGAGCTAAGAGAGACGAGTCTATCATTCATTGAGTCAGTCTTGCGTTGTGTCTGGCCTCGGATGCTGTGCATACAAAGAAGACATGGTCCTATCTTGAAGCAGCTTGTGGGAAGGAGTCACATAGTCAGACAAGCACTATAAGAGAATAACAGAATCCTGTACAAGGAACAGTGGAACCCGGGGAAAGATGATCAACGTAGTCACGAGAGGTGGAAGGTTCCACAGATTATTAGAGGTTGTGACTGCACCTCTCAAAAGGGCTTCACATTATAGACTTTTAAGAGTTATTGTTATCTTGTAACTTTTTGCAATGTTGTTTTTCTTTTGAGTTAGTCTCTATTTCCTAAAAATTCATAATCATAAAATAAAGGTTCTTAGAACACAATAATAACAATAAATACCCTTAGAACACTTCAAAGAGATTCCCCCCCACATGGTAGAATATGGATAAGAGGTGAGAGAAAAAACTTCTGCCTGTTTGTCAGTACAGGGGTTCCCAACTCCCAGACCACAGACTGGTACCTGTCCATGGCCTGTTAGGAACTGGGCCACACAGTAGAAGGTGAATGGTGGGCGAGCAAGCAAAGCTTCATCTGTATTTATTGCCATTCCTCATTGCTGGTATTACCGCCTGAGCTCCGCCTTCTATCAGATCAGCAGCGGCATTAGCTTCTCATAGGAACCCAAACCCTATCGTGAACTGCATGTATGAAGTATCTAGCTTGCTTGCTCCTTATGAGAATCTAATGCCTGATGATTGGAGGTGGAGTTGAGGCAGTGACGTTAGTGCTGTGGAGTGGCTGCAAATACAGATTAACATGAGCAGTGAGGGTTGACTGCACACTCACCCCCCGGTCTATGGAAAAATTGTCTTCCATGAAACTGACCACTGGTGCAAAAAAGGTTGGGGACTACTGTGTTAGTGGATTCTGAAGGAGAGAGCCTCAGGTGGGAGGCCAGTTCCTGGGGTGCACAGGAGACAAGGGACAAAAGGAAGACACTGACTCAAGCTCTAGCTACTTTCTAACATGCCCTCTTCTCTCTCAGCCCCGCTCCGTTCTTATGGCACCTCTTTCCCATCTTCTCCAGGCATACCCATCCACTTTCCTGGAGACACTAGAAAAGATGGTGTCTGACCATGGAAACATCTGCTTAGAAGTTGGCTGGTAATCACTCACTGGTGACCCTCTCCCAGGAATACAGCCATTTTTAGAATAAAAGGCAGGAAGAACAAATATCTTATAGGTATAAAGGACTGTCTCTTTGGTGACAGAATGGCAAGCAAGAGCATAGGCCACTGGGGTCCACTGCCACCTCCCAACATTTTACAAATCATCTACAGATGTGGTTATGTACCATATCTTTTAAGAAGCTGACTTGGCCAAAGAGCAGAGAAACCTTGTAACTAGGAAGCAAACTGTGGTCCACAACAAGCATCCTTGTATGACAATGGAGACCCAGCTTGCAGAGGGAGCACTAATTGTTGGGAATATGGTTGTGGGAAGGTGAGTCTAGTTCCCGGGGTAACATCCAAGTAAAGAAGGCTTTAATTCTCATTTTGGGATACCATTTTCCTGGCAGAGTCCAATGGGCTGGGTCTGGTGAATTTTAAGGCACTGCCAAAAAAATGACCAATTCTCTTTGGATACAAGTTTATTAAATCATCATACTGTCTGTCCTCTTTAGAGTCCAGGTTCTTAAGGCATCTCAATTTTAATTTTGGATTTTTTCCATGTTTATTCGTATGTCCATTCAAAATACACCAAATGGGAGAAAATCTCCTAACTGTTTCAATGATTCTATAATAGAAACAGCACATCTTTGTTTTACTAGTATCAGGCTCATTCATGTCTGCCAAAATACAGAAGTTTCTCTTAAACACTTGGGTTCTGTCACGGGACAGGTGGTAGAAAGTGACATCAGATTTCCATACTGGATCTAATTTTTGATAAACAGGAGTTCACTCTTCTAAGAAATAGTCCAACATTTATTTTATTCCTAAGTTTCTCTTCTCGCATTCACTCCTAAGTTACATTTCCAGTTAGTTTTACTTCCTGATGGCTCACATTTCACATCCAAAATTCCATGCCATCAAATAGAAAATTTGAGTATTAATAGAAATTTCTATGCTCATTTGCTATGCCAAAGGAGAGGAAGAAGTATCTGCAGACTAGGATCTCTATGAGGAGATGTTTATAAATCTACTACAATGAGATTATTGAAAGTACACATCAGGGCCTTCCTATCGATAGGAAGAATAGGCACTAAATAAACATTTCTTCTGAACATTTGTGTAAGTTGCTCCTTACTTTGGGATGATCCTTAAACTTAACATTCATCAGTCTTGAAATGATTCAGCTATATTATCAGTGGCTATTTAGAGAACATTTATAGCTGTATATTCAGAAATGATCTAACCAATATTTTTATATGAGAGTGAAAACTAACTCTATTAGTGTGAATCCCATAGTTTTACAAAACACCTCCTTCCTTATTGTAAATCTGGCCCTGTTTCTGTATTTATGCAGTGAGTACAAATTATTCTTGTGCTTTGACGTCTAATGAATCCCCTATGAATTTAGTGGAAAATTATATTTCTATTTTTTACATTTTCTATTGCTACAAGTCTAACAAACAAGTTCCCAAATTATTTAGTGGCAAGTCTGAAAGCTATTGCACTGTTGTTAAGGGGCCAGGATAGAAATGCCATTCTATCCCGGTGCTCTTCTGCTGCCTGTCATGTGAAACCCCAGTCCTCTTTACCTTCCTATCACTGAATTACCAGAGCGATTAGTCCACAGGAGTACATCCAGTTTTGAAGTCAGCACAGAAAAGGCTAAGGATCAACCAACCTGGACTACTCGTTTTAAAATTGCTTATTTCAACTTGAGAATTTTTCGAAATAGAAACATCACGGAGACAACTGTATAAACTGGTCAAACTGAGCAGGAACAATTCTGTTAACACTCTCGATCGCAAATTGACAACTGGAGACTTTTGTGAGCTGTATAATGACATAAGCCTGGCTGAAACATCTCCACCACTGGGGTGGAGGCTTCTAAGCATTGGTCAAACGATGAGACTAAGCAAAATCTTCTGAGAATCTTAAAATGGGATTGCTGGAAGGTCAGGTTAGTAATTTTCCTTTGTAATATTCAAGACAAGTGAAAGTGGGAACGGTGCAGGGGGGCGTGATACTCTGTCCAGATTGCTGGCAAAAGCTCTTTTGGAATTTTAGGCTGATAATGTAATTCAGGGGAGTTTCTACATTTCACAAGCCTGCCACAGATACCTTGGAAAAGACACCTTAGCTCATTACCCAAGTCCCCACTCTGCCACTAACATGCTGTGTGACACTGGACAAGTGACAATTTCTTTGTGTTTGAGTTCCTTCATCTGTAAAATGAGAGATTTGGAAGAACAGTCTTTAAGATCTCAGCCAGCTCTGTAGTGCTCTGATTCTGAGGGGAAATTATATAAGAATTAGGTTGAGCTTCAGTTGTGGTCATGTGGACAGCATCCTATTGTTTTATGGTGATACGTTATTGACCAGTCCATTTAACGCAAGTCATGGTTACTTGGACTAGGCCAGTCTAGAAACCCTTTTCAATTTCTTCCCTGTTTGCTCCAGGGCCTTGTTAGGACACCTCAGAAACACTGTCTTAAACAATTTGCAAAGAGGAGAGTTAAAAACATCCTCCTACTTCACGCTTCATTAAATCGCTCCACAGGCACTGCTCTCAAGCGGCCATAGCTCCTAGGAAGCAAGGGATGAGTTAAATAAAGGTCAGAACATAAAATACAACTGTCCTCAAATTCTAATGGCACTGTTCTACTCCCTAGTCTTTTCCATTACACTTAAAGATTTATATTAAACACATGGAGACTTATTGACATAAGCATCTGGTCAATAAAAAAAGGAGACAGTTACTCTAGAAAATGATTAGAGAAAAAGACCAGGAAGTAGAAGAGGCAATGGAAACCAAACATGGAGAGAGCAACAGACATTCAGAGGACACTTACGGGTCAAAGGCTGCAAGCAGGAAGTTGAGGAGGAGGCTGATGGATTGCTCCACGTGGATTTGATGAGTGGTTGGCATCCGTTTGTTGAGCTGGTAAAAAATGGTGGAGAGCACAGCCTCCAAGCGGGCCACGTTGAGTTCTGTGTTTGGGTCCAAGTTGTTCAGAGCATTTTCCCGCAATGCTTCTATGACATTCCATATGTCCACCAGGTGCACTGCAATTAAAGCAGAGTTAACAGATCAGGTCCAAGGTACCCGTGGCAGTCTCGTGAAATGTAAAAATGCCCCTGAATTACATTGTCAGCCTAAAATTTCAAAAGAGCTTTTGCCAATTGCCTCTCTTCTGGATAGATTACTATCTCCTCCACTTTCCCCACTTGTTTTGAATATTACTTACTTTCTATGTGTCTCTACCCTGTTTTTTCTAGGCTCCTCACACGTGTTTAGCTGCTGCAGGGGCTGACATAAGTCAACAAACATAGGCTGTGCATAGTCTCCAGGACTTGATATATGTGGGAGGGACTCAAAAAACGAGAATTTATTTATAAAAATTGTGTATTTATTCTTATATGTTTAAACTTCAGTCGTCCTCAAAGTACTCTTTGATGCAATATACCCGTTGAGACGCTTTTTCACTGCTCAGAACAGTTTTTGAACTCATCAATTTTGATGCCTCTTTGTATTTCTACCATTTTTTGTTTCACCTCTTCCATATCAGCAAAAAATTTCCCTTTGAGGACTTTTTTCATCAGGGAGAACAAAAAGAAGTTGCTCAGGGTAAGATCAAGTGAATTGGAAAGGTGAGGCATGGGGAACATGCTGTTTTTTAGTCAAAAACTTCTGAACACTCAGAGCGATATGAGCAGGTGTTTATAAACCACCCATCATGAAATGGGCAAACACATTGAAAGAATCTCCAAAAAAAAATTCACTGAAGCTGAATACAGTCTCTCACAACAGTGTCAGCTGGTATGCTGATGCTGATGGGTTCCTAGAACACTTACCTCCCAGGGGAAGCTGCCCGTACTACAAGGGGCCTGCCCTCCAAAAACGTAATTTTTTTGTTTTTGGAGGTCTCCCCTTGTATAATAGCAAGCAAATGATTTGCTGAACATTACTGTAGATAGTTGTTTTCCGACTTTCACAATGGCCCTTGAAATAAGAACATTATCTCCATGATACATGCAGGAAAACTGAGGATCAGGAAAGTGAACCGTCAAATGCAAAGGTACAAGGTCCATCAGTGGAAAAACTGGCATCCAAATCTGAGGCTAGCTGGTATGGAAGCATTTTCTCACAGCACACACCGCTACTCAAAAAAAAGAGAAGACCAACCCTTCCATTCTAGTGTTTGAAAGGATATCAATACTGCATTTGAGTATTTAAATGTTTTTCCCATGTATATTCTTTTTAGTAGTATTCAGTTTGAAGTAAGAAAAAAAAAGGAAAGTTAAGGTAGGCAGAAAGACACAGGAGTAAGGGAAAGTTATAGTCACAGATCATATAATTTACCTGGTCAAGAACAAGCAGTATCTTGGTGACATTGTTGACTAGCTGATGTAAGTCATGGTTACTTTCACTAGGATAGTGAAGAAATTCATTTCTATTTTCTTCCCTATTTGCCCTGAGGTCGTCTTATGACGTCCTAGAAATCATTACCACAACCAGGATAATGAACATGTCCAACACTCTCAAAAGCTTCCTCTAGAGCCTCTGTAATTTACACCTGCTCCCTGTCTCAGGCACCTGATCTGCTTTCTGACACAAATTTCTAAAATTCTGAGTCACTGGAATTAGATACTGTGTACTTTTTTTTTCATCTGGATTCTTTTGTATCAACAGTTTGCTCCTCTTTACTGCTTAGTAGTATTCCACTATGTAAATATAGCACAATTTGGTTATCAACTCACCTGCTGGTAGATATTTGAGTTGTTCCAGCTTTGAGTTACATGAACAATCACGTACAGCTCTTTGTGTGTTGTACACACACACACCACACACACACACACACACACACACACACACACACACACACACACACACAGATGCAATTCCATTTCTCTTAGATAATTAGAGATTAAAAGTACTAAAAGCATTAAATGTATTAAGCAAATACTTAGAAATGAAGAGGCTGGTCATATGGTAGGCATATATGTTTAATTTTTTTTTTTTTTTTTTTGAGTTGGAGTCTCACTGTCGGCCAGACTGGAGTGCAGTGGCTGCTCCCGGCCACCGCAGCCTCGACCTGCTGGGCTCCGGCGATCCTTCCGCCTCAGCCTTCCGAGTAGCTGGAACTACAGGCGCGCGCTACCACGTCCGGCTAATTTTTTGATTTATTGTAGAGATAAGGTCTTGCCTGCCCAGGCGGGTCTCGAACCCATGGGCTCAGGCAATCCACTCACCTCAGCCTCCCAAAGGCGCGGGATTACAGGCTGAGCCACCAAGCCCGGCTATATGTTTAATTTTTAAAGACACTTTCGAAGTGTTTTCCAAAGTAGCTGTACCCTCCTCCATTCCCATCAGCAATATGAGTTCAAATTCCTCCACACCTTCACCAAGTTTAAGGTTTATTTTCATTACGCTTTTGCATTTACAAATACTTTGTCTTTTCTCAAAGAAATATATACTTTTGTTTCAGTTCTTGAGAAATGTGCACCCCATATATGCTTTTTCACTAACAATAGCCTAAGTATTGTCTCCTATCTTTTTACCCACTTCTGACACTGTGTTTTTGTTGGGGTTTGTTTTTGTTTTTGTTTTTTTGTGAACACCACCGAGGTCTATTGCTTATACATTCTGGAGCAGCAGCCCAAGCTACACCTGGGTCCCTGTGAAGCATCCAAGGTGCAGGGCAGTGTGCACCTCTCTGGAGACTTTGTCCTAAAGGTGCTAACTTGCCTCAAAGATCTCTGAAATGCCCTTGAGGTCATTCTTCCATTGTCTTGACAAATAGAATCTGGCTTCCCTCTTTCCATATTAATCTCCTTAGCAAACAGTTGCTTGACCAAACCCTTAGTATTCTCTCTTAAACAAGCTGCTTTACTCTTTACATGACCAGGATGGCAGTTTTCTAGATCTGTCCATTCTGCTTCCCTTTTAATTAAAATTCCATCTTTAAATCATTTCTCTCTTCTCTCATTTTAATGGAAGCAGTCAGAAAAAGCCATGTAACACCTTGAACACTCTGCTGCTTGGATATTTCCTGTTAGACCATAGTCCTAGCAGGGCCTCCACAATGTTAGGTCAGGCCAGCTGGGGTGTGGGTATCTGGTGTACAATTTGGTGCTGCGAGAAAAATGCAAATAATTGCACAGAAGTTAGATTAGAAAATATCGTTTATTTAGAAAGTAATTAAGAGAGAAAGAGGAGGCCAAAGCCAGGAAACATAGCTCAAAGAGCATTAAACATAGCCAGGCATGGTGTTGCACGCCTGTAGTTCCAGTTACTTAGAAGGCTGAGGCAGAAGGGTCACCTGAGCCCAGCAGGTTGAGTCTGCAGTGGCAGTGAACATGCTACTGCACTCCAGCCTAGATGACAGAGTGAGACTGATTCCAAAAAAACAAACAAAAACCAAAAACCAAAAACCAAAAACAAAGCAAACATCTAGTGAGCTCCTACTATGGCTGCCTGGCATTGAGCTATGTGACCATGTTTTCTTGGCTCTTCTCTTATTTTTGTTCTCGGAACAGATCTGTAGTTTCTTGCCTTTGGTATAGGAGAACTTTATCACCAATTCCTTCCACTAAAATAACAAGCCAGCCAGCCAGTCAGTGAGTCAACCAACCAACCAACCAACCAAGTCTTTTGAAGTTAGACTCTCTTCTCCTAGGTCAAGTTTAACTGCAGAATCTTTAGCCACGGGACCTTGAGGGACATGCAGATCTTCTTATACCTAAATTAGGCTTAAAGAAAAACAAAAACCTAAAATTTGGGTCTCATAACGAATTTTATATATATTTTGAGACCTAAACAATAAATGTATCATGCAAATCCACAAACTAACAAAGGCAGGTTATACAAAACTTTCACTGTGATCATTTGCTGTTACTTTTAATAATTACTTTAAATAAACTGGGCATGGTGACTAATGCCTATAATCCCAGCACTGTGGGAGGCCTAGGAGGGAAGATTGCTTGAGGCCAGAAATTTGAGACCTGCCTGGAGAACACAGAGAAATCCCGTTTCTACAAACATTAAAAAAAAATTAGTCTGGTGTTATGGTGCTTGCCTGTAATTCCAGTTACTTGGGAGGCTGAGGCAGGAGGATCATTTGAGCCCAGGAGATCAAGGCTGCAATGAGCTATGACTGTGCCGCTACACTCCAGCCTGAGCAACAGAGCAAGACCCTGTCTCAAAAATAAATGAATAAATAGACAAACAAGTAACTGTTATAATAACTTAATGTTTCCATTATTTTAAAGTCCAAACCTAGTTTGCCAAGTTTCTTTTCTTTGGCCCCTTCTTATCCACAACTTAACCATCTACCTCAGTGTCAGCACCACTTCCTCAAGGATATCTTTCTGGATCCTGAATCTCCAGGTTTTGTATCACTACTATGTGCCACGGCAGAATTTGTCTTTCCCCATGATAGCCTGTAGTGGTGGTCTTGTGTGGACCAACTGGCTGTCTATTTCCTGCTGTGCATTGTACAAGCCACAGGAAGAGACTATGTCTGTCTGCTGTGATAACTTCACACCCCTAGCACCTGCCACAGTGCCTTCCATATCACAGGAGCTAGTAAATATCTTTTGACTAAATGAATGAATGACAATGACATGACTCAACAGTGAAACAGCGTTTTCTAAAGATACATTTGCTTCCTAAAGGAGCAGTAAGATACAGTGGTGAAGAATCACACAGATATTGGTTTGAATCCCAGAAGTACTGTCCATCAAGTTATTTAACTTCTCTGATTAATGTATTGCATTTAGGAGAAGTACTGGGACGGGCTCGGTGGCTCAACCTGTAATCCTAGCACTTTGGGAGGCTGAGAGGAGTGGATTGCCTGAGCCCGTGGGTCCGAGACTAGCCTGGGGAACTTGGTGAGACCTTGTCTCTACAATTAAAAAAAAAATTAACTGAGTGTGGTAGCGTGTGCCTGTAGTTCTGGCTACTTGGAAGGCTGCGGTAGAAGGATCGCTGGAGCCCAGCAGGTCAATGCTGGGGTGGCCATGAGTGTGCCACTGCACTCCAGCCTGGGAAATGGAGTGAGACTCCAACTCAAAAGAAAAGAAAAGAAAAGAAAAGAAATGCAGTTTAAAAAGATCATTCCAGACTTCATTTTTATTTGTATTTCTGTTTGAGTAGGGCTCTTGCTCTGTAACCCAGGCTGGAGTGCCATGGTGTGATAATGGCTTACCACAGCCTCAACCTCCTAGGCTCAGGTGATCCTTCCGCCTCTGTCCCCTGAGTAGCTGGGACTACAGGTGTGTTCCACCATGTTCAGCTAGGTTTTTGTTGTTTTTTTTTAGTGACGAGGTCTCACTGTGTTGTCCAGGCTTGTCTTGGAACTCCTGAGCTCAAGGGGTCCTTTCACCTCAGCGTCCCAAAGTGCTGAGATTACAGTTATGAACCACCACAACCATCTCATTCCAGATTTTAGGGAATGAAAGGAATGGAGATGGACAGATATGCATTAGGAGGAAGTAGCTGAAGTCGATTTTAGTCCCAGTAATAGATGGTGGTACTTTTGCCTAGGGGGAAGGCATTATGCAGAAAAAAACTATGATCATGCACTTTGTACCATGTATTTTCCAGGGAAGGCACAGTGGAAATAATTCAGATCTTGCAGTCCCAAAGATTCAGAATTTCATTTCTGGCTCCACTAATAAATGTAAAACTGGGTAAGTTATTTTACTTGTATAAATTTTATTATTCCTATTTATTTAGAAATGAGAAAACTAATATCATCAGGAGGCAGTTATAGTGAGGCTAAAAGAGTAAATGTATTACAATTGCTGGCCACAAGGGCTAGCACACAATAAGTGCTCAATAAACTATAGCTAGCTATTTATGTTACAATAATTAAACACACCCGATCTAAAGTCATATTATGTTACTATTAATTTAAATGACCTATGAGTCCAAAACTAAGTTTTAGTTGAGTCTCTTAAAGGCAATACATTAATCAGTCTGTAATTTTGACCATATATTATTTGGGTCATACAGAAGAAGCACAAACCACATTCCAGTCACAAAAGCAGAGGTGGATTCAGTTTAGTTGTCTTAAATTCTGAGCCAGTGGCATTGGCATTGATTTTTACCATATTGAGTAATTAGAAACCTGGTGAGGAAGGCCTTCCTTCCTAAAGGTTTCCTAGAGACTTTGTTTCATTGGTCACTGCTCTGGAAAGTGTAATCACAGCACAAAAATTCAGGATCTTGGCAGTGGTTGGGTTCCCCTATTACTTTGGGCAAGTCACTTCCTTGTTTCGGTTTCCTCATCTGTAAAATGGGGGCAATAAAAGTTCCTCCATGACAGGGTTATTTTGGGGGTCAAATGAAATAATTCACATAAAACATTTCACACAGTGCTTAGTGCACAATATCCATTCACTAAATATTAATTACTGCTATTGAGAAACTTAAGTAGCATAAGATTTTTTGCCTATTTAAATAGGAACACTGAGAAATAGGAAAAGTTGGTATTCATTAGGAAGTTATTAAGAAGTCTGTTTTAAAAGCACGACACTTGTATCAATACGTTGCTTACTGCTCTGCTGGTAAATTCGTTTTAGAAAATGAGGACATTTAGTTTATGCAATAATAGTCATAGACCACTAGATGGCACTGTGCATATTTTACTAAACAGTGTCAAGCTTCAGCTGTTTGTCATAGAGCACCGGCTACTAGGCACAGGGGACAGGAATTGGGAGGGGGTCCCTCATCAATACGACGACATTCATGCTATATTAACATACTAGATAAGGCAACAGTCTGCATCATGAAATTCCTTAGTTGACATTAACCATATCAAGAATAAACAAAGTGTATTCTTAAAGTAATATTTAGTACTTCATAGCATTTTAAGAATAATGTTATTAGTGTATCATCATCATAAGAATCTATGACAACTCAACTGAATCCGTATCTGCTTTTGTGACTGGAATGTGGTCTGTGCTGCTTTTATATCACTCATATAATATATGATCCAAATTATGAGCTGATTAATTTAATGAATTTGGGAGACTTGCTTAAAACATAGCTTTGGACTCATGGAGCTTATAAATTAATAGTAGTGTAGTGTGGCTTTAGATGAAAGTATGTTTAATTATTTTAGCACAAATAGCTATCATTTGCTAAGCACCTAATATTGAATGTATTTCTGCATTAATTATTAATACTATCTAAGAGGTGTATTTGTAAGCAAATGGAAATAAACAAAGCTTCAGTAGTTTGTTATAAATCCAGGCAAATCTCAGGTAGAGAAAAGGGTTAGGTCAGGGTGGTTGGGGGAGAACTACAGGCAGGTAGAAAAGAGTTTGTTGTTGATCTCAAGAGATGGTTCTTATCTGTTTGCTGATGTCTTACACTATTTTTTTTTTAGTTGGAGTCTCACTCAGTCACCCAGGCTGGAGTGCAGTGGCACACTCACAGCCACCCCAATATTGACCTGCTGGGCTGAGGTGATCCATCCACCTCAGGCTTCCGGAACAACAGGTGCACACTACCATGCCCGGCTATGTTTTGTTTGTTTGTTTGCTAAGTGTAGAGATGAGGTCTTGCCAAGTTGCCCAGGCTGTTCTCAAATCCATGGGCTCAGGCAATCCTCTCACCTCAGCCTCCCAAAGTGCTGGGATTACAGGCTTGAGCCACCATGCCCGGCTGTCTTACACTATTTTAATAAGAGATGGTGTCCTAAGTCCATAATTGGAGAAGACTTTAAGTATCCTTGGGAAAAGTGCTAAAATGACAAACCCATTTAGACCTAGATAGAAATGACTGATATCATAAACTTTATTAGAAGTAGTCAAATCATATCAACGGGATAAAATATGGGGGAGAGGATACAGAAAGGATAGGCTTACAAACACGCAACTTCAGAGCTTAGTCTATTTTATGATTTATTTCATAGGCAGAGTTTCTTGGCCTCCAAAGGCCGTGTCCAGGCCACTGCATATAAGCATAATGTTCTTCTTCTAAATTGCTTGAAGATCGCCTCAAAATTTTCAAACCCAGACTCTACCACCTTCTGATTCCAAAATTTAAGAGAATGGAAAAAGATTTTGACAAAACTCTCCAGGTGATTCTGACAACCACTGATTTATAAACTTTTAGGAGACTCTCAAAAGGCCTCGTAGCTGGGGAAGGTCAGTAGACAATGATCTTACAGGGCCTTAGCTTTAGTCATTTAAAAGTGATTCTTAACCTTGGCTGCACATTGAAATCATCCACAAGGTTGTAAATGGCTTCCTGGTGATGTTGCTGGTCCAGCATGACACTTGAAGTGGCTAGCACAGGCTTTTTGGAAATCTCATGCCCCCACCCCGGACCTAAAGAATTGGAATGTACATTTTAACAACATCTCCAGGCAGTTTGTATTCACATTAAAATATAAGAAGCACTGCTGAAAGTCAGTAGTTCTCAGTCCTTTGACATCAGGTTGTGAGGTGTGTTGCAAAAAGCTGATTGCCATGAATTAATTTATGCTGTTTAAGATATTGTATAATTATGTATATACACATTTTTTAGAGGGGTTTGGGATTTACAGATATCTATAAGAAGGTCACTCATTGCATTATGGTACACTTTCTTAATTAGGGGAAAAGGAAATTGCAGTTAGCTTGGGAAATGAATATAATCTGTTGATATGCCATTGGGAATACATACATCCTCTAGTGTGTGGACAGTGTCTGTGTGCTGTGCTTTGTGTGTGTGTGTGTGTGTGTGTGTGTGTGTGTGTGTGTGTGTGTGAGTGCGCGCGCGCACTCATGTACATGCTCCCTCAACCCTCATCTCGCCCCCCATACTTAAAGTGATAGTGACTGGTGTCCCAGATTTTATGACTTGTTTTCCCCTTGGAGACAGGCAGGCAAATGCAGGGAGAGTCAACTGTGGTTAACTTACCCATCGAATCCCCACAGCAATGCAGATAGGGTGTTTCTCCTGAAATTTCATTCAGTTCTCCCCTCTCTACATGTAAATTTCCTGACCTTCAGTGCAATATTCCCAGGATGGATTTTCCATTGTAACCACACTCTTCAGAGTCTCAGAACCCAGGTTAGGTAATATTTCTGATTAGTTGACATGCTGGGTTTGAAGTGCCAAATTATGTCCTTTCAGACATGGCAGATCCTTATGATATGTTTGTTGGCTTGTAGAAAAGTTAATGATGGAGATTCATTCTTTCAGTTATCCATCAAAGTTGGATGTCCTTAGAACTAACAGATGAACACACATACAACCATTGTCTTTTTACCACAACAACTCTCAAATGGGAAGTTTCATTCAGTATTTTAAGTGCCAAGTCGACTTTAAGTAAACACGCTTTTAAAGTGCTTCACACGTCGGTCAGACATCACAGCGGTGAGGTGTGAGGAGGTGGGGAGAGGAGCTTAGCTCCTTGTGAGTGTAGGAACGACCCTGGATTCCTCATGGACTCATTACCCTAGGTTGCTCAGTGGCCATCTTTCGTAGACTTCCGCCTTAGTCTTAAAACTTCTTTCGTACAATATGTGTTGACTGAGACATTTTCATGTGGCAGTGCAGGCTGTTCTGGGTTCTAGAATTAGAGGGTACAAGATAGGCAGGTCCCTGGCCATATAGAAATTACACGTTGCAGGGACAGATAACAAAAATAAGTGCATTGAGCATGCAACAGTAATATTTTTTCTCTTTTTCATTTTAAAATTTTGAATTGATAGATAACATTGTATGTAGTTAAGGTGTACAATTTGATAATTTGATATTTATGTAGATATTGATCTATAACTATTTTTTTCTTAAAGAGAAAAATAGGCTGAAAGTAGATTTGGGTTCAAGTGTTTACTTGTACAATATGAATAGCAATATCTATCTTTCTTACACTATGGTGTTCTGAGGAACAATAAATATTTGCAGGGGAAAACAGTAAAATGCCAAGCACTATATAAATCTTAGGCATTTTTCTTATTTTAGAGAGTAACAGGCATTAAAATTTACTGTCATATTCAGGTGGATTATAAAACATCCCCCCCTCACAAAAATGCTTTCAATTATTTGCTCTACTCTGTCAGTCATAAAGAAATTTGGTCCTTCATATAAGCTTTCTTCCATAACTTCAAGTTTGTTTTCCTCTTAATGGATGAAATTATGTCATAAATCCATGAGAAACTATTTCAGTGATTACTAGTTTAGTTTCATTTCAGGTCAAATATCTCTCTTGAAATTTAGAAAGCCTCAGCTCATGAAATAAAAAAAGAGACTATTTCGATGTATTACTACTTACCATACATCTAACTCACACAGGATGTGACATATGGAGAAAGATTGCCATATGCTTGTACACACACAGTTGGGAAACGGAGCAAAAAGTAAGATTCCACAATAATTTCAAAAGAAATTCAATTCAACCCAGTAATTTTGAAGAATCTGCAACACATCACGGTTGATGTTATCAGTGGTTTAACAAGATATGAAAACCCAACAATAAAAAGAGATTGTAATTCCCATGGGGAGGGATACACTCAATGACCTAGCTGAAGATCAGCAGAGACACTCTGCCAGGTTATCAAAAGCCTACATCCTTCCTGCAGATTTTTTTTTTAAGTGCCACCTGCAGCTCAAAGTACAGGGATGCTATTGTGGGCTGGAAACTTTGGAAAGGTTTGAAGGTGGAGGTTAAAGCTTAAGTTGATTTCTAAAACACAGCAGGAAGTGCATAGATGAAGATGAGGAAGGGAGAATTCTCCGGGAAGAAGAGGATCTAGCAACCAATGGCACAGAGGAATGGATAAAGATGGGCTGCCCAGAGCCTGTATTGATCTGACAGAGTCAGAGAGGTTTGTATTGAGGCTTACAGGAAAGCAGGGTTTGTAACTAAGTAATCTTATCTATTGCCCATTACATGCCACTTTTTCCATTTTTCAATGAGCAAATGTATGTTTTTTTTATTTAATTGAGAATATACATTCTATAAAGTTTAATGCTTGATTTCATTTTTAGACAACCATGTGAAATACTGTTTAGAACCAACAAGTCTGGTAGTGAAAACCAAGGCTGTTCTTTAGAGCTATGAGTGGGTTCCAAACTATGGGTCTTGGGAGTCACCAGGGCATCCTGAGGTTTAAGCAGCTCTTCAGGTGATTTTGATAGACAATGAAGGTTGGGAACCACTATTATGGAGAGCAACTTACAGGATGGAGTTTAGACGAGAGACAGGAAGAACAGGAAATTGATGCTCATTTGATTCAGAGGAAGTTATTTAAAAGATGACACAAGAATCCTGGGAACATTGTGGTCAAGAAAGCCAGGTGCAAATTAGCCAGTTGTTAAGATTTTCTCAAATAAATAACTTACTTTTATGCCCTTACTCAGGCCTCTCTTATCGTGGTAAAATAGTGCTTACAAATCTGTTAGGGGGGAAGAACTCAGTTAAATGATATGCTTTTCCAAGGTCAACAAATGTATTTTGATGGGATTACATGGGCCATATTAGCCATCACTAATTAACTAAATATTGAAATCAGAAAGAAAATGTTAATAAAAGCATCATTTTCAGATTTGTTTTCCATTAGTGAGCATGAGCTATGCCTTTATAAAATGCAGAACCAAACAACACCTGAGTTGCTCACAAAATTTTTTTAATGCTTCCAATCTTAATATCTTCCTTGCTCAGACGAACGTATGTTTTTATCACCAGGTAGTTCTCTTTGCCAAGAATCCTTGGAGGGAAGCATCGTTTCTTACAAGATAACAGTTTCACTTTAATTTCCTGGTGAAGGTGAAGCAATAAACCTTCATGAAAAGGCCTACAACATAATTTTGGTGTAAGATCAAATAGAATATCATGTCAGTCTTCAAAGGCCCTGGCAGAACATCCATTGCCTATTAGGAAAAAAGTATTCAGTATTCCTTAAAATGTGTTTGTAGACCAGCGTCATTATTCAAAATGAGGTATAATAATTGTTGGCTCAATAGCTGTCATACTGTAAATTAAATTTAGCTAAATTCAATTGAACAAGCATTTATTAAGCCTATTATTTTCAAAGTAGTATACCAGGGATTGTAAAACTAATAAGAGAAGGTAAATGAAAAGAAAGATCTGAATGATAACTAATTTCTCATTGTCAATGTTTAACTTTGTTCAGAAAACGTTGAATAACTTTAGAAGCAAGCAGATCTATTATCTTGTTTCCCCAGTGGCTAGTCATTTTATACATGGCGTTTAGACTTCACTGTATAACTATACAGGCTTCTTTAACGTGGTCTTACCATCCCCTACATTCTAGTGCTTTCATTTAGGCTTTTACTGCCTTCTACTTAGAAGTAAACCTCTTACCCATCTCCAGTTTCTGTCTTTTTCTATCCGTCCTAAGGAATATCATAAGGCTCCATTCTGGTCATGCCTTTCTCTGTTGCCTGCTGAGTAGAATCCAACATGCTAAGCATGAAAACCAATGTTTGGGCCTCAGTCTACTCTTCTGTGGTCTCATCTCCCACTACTCTCTAGTTTCTTCCAAGAGTCCTATGTTCCAGCAACAATGGACTTCTCACAATTCCAAAATATGCCCTTGGCTTTCTTATGTGTGCCTTTACTCAGCCTGCTCACCTCTCAGGTGTAACCTGAAATCACCATCCCTCAAAGTGATACATACTTGCCATCTCCTCTAGGAAGCTCATGCTGATACCCTCAGGTAGGACTATACTTTTCTTTTCTTTTTTGCTCCTGGAGTCCTTCACATATCTATTAGAACATTTATGACACTCTGCATTTCCCACAGTTATTAATGAGCAAGTTTTTTCCTGCATTTTTTTTAGACCAGTCCATATTTGGACTTTAGGGGGAGAGTCCTTGAAATTATGAGCTAAATTTTGTGTTTAAGGTCATATATGTTTGAGGGAGAAAGGGTCTATGGTTTTCATCAGTTTTTCCAAAAGAAACATGGAGAGTAAGCTGAAGAACCACAGTGTGGCTGGGTGTGGTGGCTTATGTCTGTAATCCCAACATTCTGAGACGCTAAAATGGGAGGACCTGGCAACAAAGCCAGACTTCATCTCTACCAAAACAAAAATAATTAGCCGGGCATGTTGGTGCATGCTTGTAGTCCCAGCTACTTGGGAGGCTGAGGTGGGAGGATCACTTGAGTGCAGGAGTTCGAGGATAAAGTGAGTTATGAATGCACCACTACAACTCCAGCCTGGGCCACATAGAAAGACAAACAAACAAACAAAAAACAAAACAAAACAAAAAACCCACAGCTCTAAATGCTAGCATCCTGAGGACAAGGGCTGCTTCTTGTTCATCTTTGTATTCCTCACATCACCCTGCACAATACCTTGTTCAAACTGGGTGATCAATGATACTTGGTGAACAGAATTAGTGGGGCCTCTATTCCAAGGAAGGTGCTACATAGAGCTCCTTGAAACTCTTCCTTGACCTCAGTACTCTAAGAAAGTTCCATGAGGCTTATTGGGCATGGTTTCCTACACTACTTTTCTTGTTTCTTATGTAGTGACTTGAGTTATAGTCAGAGTCCTAGATGCCAGAGGCCACATTCCGAGAGAAAAAGCATCCACTGGGCTACCAACCACAGGGGACTGTCTCTGACTTGTCCTTTAGAGCTTTTGATCTCACTGACCCTGTATCATGTACCCATTTGGCCAACATGAACACAAATAGACAAAATACACGGTCTGGGAGTTGAAAGGAGTGAGAAGACAGCAACTGGCTATGAAGTATGCTACTTTTTCTGCATTCCTCCTATACCATTTCTTTATGTATTTAATTGTCTTTGTGCAGTGAGAGAGAATAGGGATAATAATAGAAAGTGCATTTTAATCACCCATTCAGAAAATAGCTATGGCTCAGAGCTTACTGCATGGAAAATTGCTTGGGAAGTGGGGCTAGCATTTGGGATAAAGAAATCTCTGGGCAGGAAGTCAGCAGTACGGGTCATTTACAGGTGTCTTGTGTTATCCATAAATCAACATAGTCAAAGAATATGAGAAGTGTATCATTTTTGTTTAAAAAGTCTTTAAAAGTCAATGGAATAGTTCTGTATCTGTTACAGAGCATGGTGACTATGGTTCATAAAAATACACTATTTCAAAACTGCTAAAAGATTAGATCTCGAATGTTCTCTAGGATTAGATTTCGAATGTGCTCACTACAAAGAAATGATAAGTATGTGAGGTAATATACATGCTAATTAGCCTGTGTTAATAATTCCACAATGTATACCTGTATCATAACATCATCTTATAAATCTTATAATACATGTCTTATAAATCTATATGAAGTATGTTACTCTTGCTTGTCAATTAAAAGTCGACGGAAAATAGTGATGAGGAACCAAAAAGTCAAGGCACACAGAGGTGATATTTCAGATGACTCTTGTGTACCATTCCAAATCCTCTTGGCCCCACCTCTTTCTCCACAAGGGGCATGGATTCACATTCAGAGCTTCACCTCAAAGTGTCATGACTGGCACCACATAGACTTTAGCCAGGTTGATGCAGCTGAAATCAGACAGTGACTGGTCCTGGGATCTCACCGAATACCTCTGACATCTTAGCATGAACACCTGGAACCTACTTAGCTCTCATACATGTGCAACCCAGAAGCATGGGTGGATTAATTCCAGCAGACCACCTTTGACCAATGCAGCATAAAGCAGTTGGATTAGAACATTCTCCTTTTGTCCTCTGGGTGGACAGTCACGGGATACATTTCACAATGTTGCTTAGAAATTTTTGCACTATTAACTTTCCTTCCTTCCTGGTTCCAGTTCTGCTCCGGGTTCACTATGCCAGTGACCTGTTTCCACATTAAGTCTTGTTCTGGGTTCTGCTTCTTGGGGACACTGATTCTAATCAAGTCTCTCTCTAGTCCTGGTGGAATTTCCAAAACAATAAATGTTTAGAAAATGATGATTATGACCATGTTTAAAGCAAATTTTGATTCTGTTTAATTATATAAATTTTCCTCAGTTTATCTTTCTCTGAATATAATATCACAGTTTTATTTAGCAATGTTTAAATTGAAAAATTAAATGCATCATACTTGATTACATTGAATAAAGTTTATCATTTTTCTGAGAAGGTAAACTGCTTAGGGCTGCTGTCATTATTATCTGTTTTGCAGTAGGCTTAGTGGTAAGTAAGCTTGCCTCAGTGTTCTAGTGTTTTTTGGTGACAAGGCTTGACAGACATTGTAGGACAGTGACTCTGTTTATCATAACACTTGGTTAATATTGGGAAATCAGAAGTTGGGCTCTTTATATGATTTTTATCTGGTGTTTATCCAAGGGAAGCCACTTAATATCTCTTGTGCTGTTCTCTCCTTACTCAAAACAAACAGAACTTTATAACCCTTTTTAGACAAGGAGATAAAGCATAAATCCTAGCCCAACACCATCAATGGTTAGAAATAGCTAAAGACAATTTATTTCAATATGCTATAGATACACTTGATCTTTTTAACTATCATAATTATAAGTAACTTTTTTCCTTTGCAAAATGACAGTTGGCTTTGGGGACTTATAAGCTAGATATCAGTATACACACACACACACATATATAGATATCAGTATATATAGATATAAGTATATATATCAGCACATATATCAGTTTGAGACTGATCTACTATTTGATAGTCACAAAATCAGAAGTGTGATAATAAACAGACACGTTCATTAGATTCTAAACTTGAGGTCATTTCATTACTAAATTTGTACACTAGGGAATATTACTATCTAGGATAATCTAAATTAATGGAAAAATTCCATATTGCATTGTTCTTCTTATGCTGCTTGAGTTAATTTTTTCCCTTTTAAATACAAATGATAATGCCAAGAACCCACATTATTTGACTGACATATATCTATGTGTTTCTGCAGATGCATAGTTGTTGCTATTTTGTGGGAGGGGTCTTTCAAAGGGGAAGAAAGGGAGAGACCTTTATTGAATATTCTAGGCTTCAGCTTTTTTGCTACTGCTGGATATTTTAAGGATGCTCAAATAAATTATACAGACCATGTCAAATAATTGAGAAAAGTCTGGGAAATCAGAATAATAGAAAAGAAAAGTAAAAAGAAGGTTTAGACTAAAGAAAAAGCTAGATACATTATCAAATAGCTACTTCTAGAATGGAAACAATAAGCTATGTGCATACTGGGTTTCTTATGATTATCTACAAACTCCTCGAGGTGAAGCTCCGAGTCTGAATCATCTCCATGTCCCTCAAAGTGCTCAGTGAGATGTCATGTAGAGAGTCATTACTCACAAGACACTTTATAAACCCATCTGCATATGAAAATGAATTAAGTGTGTGCTGTATGCCAGACATTGTGGAAGATGCAAGCAGCAATAAGACATAAATCTTATTGTCCTGATTCTGAAATTATGTATTATTTGCTAGAATGTAAGCTCCATGAGGGCAGGTTTTTTTTTCCACTTCTCTGTCTATGAAACTCCTGGCCCATGAAGGATGATATACATATAGAGCCTGTATATATATAATAATATATATACACACAGATTTTAAGAAAGGAAAAAGCTGTATTAAAATTGTAATACTCAACATATACTGATAACAAAAGATGAATACAAGTCACGTTTGACTTCTGCAATTACAAGGGGTGCTCAAAATGGTTACCATCTGCGTTCAGACGCTTCTGATGATGGGGAAACTCTGCAAGACTTGTTGCTGTGCAGAGCCTCCCAATCTTCCCTTGTGCACATCACACACAGTACCATGCTTCTCCAACTTATCACAAATGTATGCAACTCTTAGGTATGTCGGTGGTTCTGTTGCATACTCACACCTCCATTGTCATTATACTTTTACAACGTTCTCGAATTTCAAATACCACTTCAAAATGGTCTTGTGCTCCTGGAACAACAACTGTGCTTCCACCAATCTTCTTTGACTGTCCTGTCTGCCGCAAGGTGACACTAGCATTCATTTGATTAATGCCATCTTTTGATACTTATACTACACATTGCTACTGTAATCCAATTCAGCTTCACAAAACAACACATAGATAACTAGATAACATCATTTTTTGGCACTCCCCCACACACAAACACACATATTATATATACTTATATATATATATATATATATATATATATATTTAATATTTCCCAATAAAATAGTATAGACTTTATTTTACAATAAAAGTCATTTACAAATGGGATTTTTTAAAGTAAATATTTTTTGTAAACTATTTTTTTTTTTTTGGTTCTATGGGTATCACTTAACCATGTGATTGGCTTTCAGAAACTCTAGCCTATACCTCAAAGCTTAGTTTCTTTGGTAGCCATCACTGGAAAGAAAAATGTCTGAGACAATATATCCAGAAAATTTAAAATGCGATAGGTACAGAATTTTTGTTTGGAATGATGAAAAGTTTTGGAAATTGATACTGATGATGCTTGAACAACACTGTGAATGTACTTAACGCCACTGACCTGCACACTTGAAATGGTAAATTATATGTTATGTATATTTTAATACAATTTTCAAAAGCAGTGAACATATTTAGGTAGAAAAATATAAAACTATGTATGCTAAAACTATGTATGCTAAAACAAGAGTAAAGTGGGGATAATCAGCCCATCCTACATCATACTTCAGATAATGAAAGAAATGCAATTATCTTTTTAAAAAGTCTTTTGTCTAGATACATTAGCTATTGCTTTTTGGATATTAAAGGGACTTGTTTTCTGAATATTTATATTTTGGGGATTTAATGTTATCATCCCTCCCCATCTTCTGCCAAGAGAATCTGTGTATTAAGCTCTAGAATGATTCCCTAAGTTACAGTTAGATTCTGAAATCTCTCAGATGACTTCGGAACAGGAAAGCTCAGTCTACTGCAAGACACGGCTACCCCCCTGAAACCTCACAAACCCACAGAACTCTCTCTGTAAGAAATTTTGTCACATGGACTTCCAGTCATAGCTTCAACAACTGGGCTTCTTAGAGCTACTGTGGCTCTAAGAAGAACCCTTATAGCAAGAACATTCAAAGTTGGGAGAAACTTGAACTTAGAAACTTTTAAGAGGAAAACAGAGTTGGGGTACTAACTCTGTTTATAGATGGTATCTATAAATATTTTTCATTTCTGAAATACGACATTAATGACAATGCACTAAGCAGACTATCAGTTGTATTTTACTCTTTTAAAATTAATAGGTACTGAAACATATGCTGCCTTTGACCTCATTTGCTTGTTCAAGAGCTTCTCCCCAGTTGATCTCAAAAGGTTCATCCATTTATTCAGTAAGTATTTTTTTTTGAACACTTGTTATGTAGGGGATATATCAGTGTACAAGACGCACCCTGATCTTTGCCCTTAAGAAGCTCACATTGAGTTAAGGAATACATAATGAACATACCAACTAAATAAATTACATAGCATAGAGTACATTAGCATGCAAGAAGTACTTTATAAACAAGACATACAGGAGGACAAGGGAGATGGGGGACTGGAGTATTAAATGGAGCTATCAAAGTAGAGGGCCCACTGAGAAGATGACAAGTGAGCAAAGGCTTGAAGAAGGTGAGGAGGTCAGCCATGTGGTTCTTGACAGGAAGAGAGTGCCTGTTTGGGGGAATGGCTAGTGCTAAGGCCCATGATGGGCACTTGCCTGGTATATTCCCAGTAAAGTTAGGAGACCTAGTGTGGATGGAGCAGAGTGACCAGGTAAGAGGGTGGGAGGAGATGAGGCCAGAGCAGAAACAAGGCTAGATCATGTGGGGCCAACTAAGCCATTTTCAGGACTGTGTTTTTACCATGAGGGAAAAGGGAAGCCACTGCAGGGTTCTGTGCAGAGAAGTGACAAGATCTGACTCAGGTTTAAAAGTCTGCTTGTGATCTTTACTTTGTGGTAGAAAATGCTCATATTGAAACATGTTATTTCCCCGTCAGGCTTCTTCATGTTTGGAGGATGCTTTAGGGGGACTTGTTATACAGACTTGTTGACTTCTGACTTCTCTCTCCCACATTCACTGCCCTTGATTCTGCCTCCTTGGCCAGATCCTGCCTTTGGGTCCTTCTTTTCCCCCTTGGATGATAAGAGACTTGGAACTTGATGTAGGAAAAGATTTCAGTAAACAACAGTGAACCTTATTAGCTGTGCAAAACAGTTACCATCCTTTCCTAAACCTACAAAGTTGTTTGGTCTTAGAGGACTTTGAATTTTATACCAGCATGAATGTCCTAGTATCTCTAACACACATTCAAGTATTCTTCTTTCTCACAGATGTGACTGGAGTGTGGGCCCATGCTTTACTGTGTACGGTAGAATGGCTGCATTAGTTTTCTACTGCTGTGTTACAGAAAACCACAAACCCAGAAGTTTAAAACAATAACTATTTATTAGCTCACAGTCCTGTTGGGAAGAAGTTTAGCATGGCAAGACTGGGTCTTCTTTCAGGGTATCACAAGGGTCAAATCCAGGTGTTGGTTGAGCTGAGTTCTTACTAACAGGCTCTGGGGAAAATTTTGCTTCCAAGATGATGATGATAATGATGATGATTTTTGTTAGCATAATCCAGTTCCTTATGGTTGTAGGACTGAGGTCTCCATTTCCTTACTGGCATCTCTCAACAATCAGAGATTGAACATGTGACCCATTCCATCTTTAAGCCAGGAATGGTATGTCATATTTACCAGATCCTTCCAATTTCTGACTTTCTCTTCTGCTGCTGGGCAGAGAAAATTCTCTGCTTTTAAAGGGTTCAGATGATTAAGTCAGGCCCACTCAGACAATCTCCTTATTTTGAGGTCAGCTGTGCAATATAACATAAACGAATCACAGAAGTAAATTCCACTAAATTTACAGTCCTGGGATTTCCCCGGGAATAGGAAATCTTGTGAGTCATTTTAAATTGTAATCCGGGTAAAGGTGTTTTAGAGCAGGTCTGTGCAGTCAGGACAGAAAGATGTAGATAGAATTAAGAGATATGTGGAGAGTATAATTTGGGTTGAAATAAGGTCAAAGATAACTCCCAGATTTATGACTTAAGCAAACTGATGAGTTGTGTTACCATTCAAGGAAGGAACAACTTCTCTTTTAAAATGATTCTTTGAACAAACCTTGCACTTTTCTATAACCAACTTCTAGTTCTTGCTTTCCTTAATCTCTAACAGGTGAGATTATTGTATTGAAAATAAAATCTGTAGTACTGCCCAAGAGGTATACGAAAATAAATATGCACTTATTTAAACGTTTTGTAGGAGAACTATGCAAAAGGGAAAGGCTTTCTGAAGGCTCCACTGTTTTTAATACTTGAACTTCTTTTTAATTTTTATTTATTTATTTATTTTGAGTTGGTGTCTCACTCCGTCAGCCAGGTTGGAGTGCAGTAGCATGTCCACAGCCACTCCAGCGTCCACCAGCTGGGCTCAGGCGATCCTTCCGCCTCAGTCTTCGAAGTAGCCTGAGCTACAGGTACGCACTACCACGCCTGGTTAATTCTTTTGATTTATTGTGAAGTTGAGGTCTCGTCAAGTTGCTCAGGCTGTTCTCGAACCCGTGAGCTCAGGCGATCCACTCACCTCGACCTCCCAAAGTGCTGGGATTACAGGCTTTAGCCACCACACCCAGCTCTTTTTTTTTTATTATTTTATTTTATTGTATTTTAAAGATGTGGGGTACAATTGAGGACTAGGTATACAGGTGTTCATCATAACAGTTCCATTTTCTACTCATACTTTCCTCCCCATGTCTAGAATAATGCTTGGCATGCAATAAGTGCTCAGTCCCTATTTGTGGAGTGAATAAATACATGAGTAATCATGAATAACCACAAATGTTAACAGAGCTTTAGTGAAGAGTGGACCACAGTGACATCAGGAGTGACTTTCCTACAGAATCACAGGTGTGGTGGTGTGGGAGAGGCTGATATTCCCGCCTGATCTCCTGACTGTCTTTTGTTTTCTCTCACTGTGTGCTGGAGCCCTGAGATCTGGGAACCAGGCTACAGGAGAACACCTCCTGGGCAACCCTTCATCAGTCTGCTTACTGGCTCCTGGCCGATCAGGCAGTTTCCCAGGAACTGGGGTTGGCAGGCCACCAGGGGAAGGTCACTGAATCTTGCCTTGGCACCTGTTAGAGAGGATTGGGGAAGCTTGAAAGGCATTCCTCTGCATGCATTACTCTTTCCAAAATGACAGGAGTATTTAAAGACAATGTTTGTCCCAAATTGTGAGAGCAAAAGTGTTTAGCTGGCACAGCTTCCAAGTAAATGGAGACACAGAAGAAAGGGAAGGAAGTCATTGTGGTATATCTAGATGCCTAGAAACAAAACTACAGGTGTTGACTTAGTTCACAGGCTGTGTAATGGTAGAAGATTAAGTGGACAAAGTTTCCAGCATTTTCTAAAACAAGAATGCTAATTAGAAAATGCTAACAAGAAAACAAAACTCTATATCTTTAAGTTCTTAAAAATAAAAACAGTTAAAGGGAAGAAGCATCTTTAATTAAGCTCATAATGATCAGAACTTTAAAATAGTATATTTTCTCTACCAGAAGTTTGCTCAGATTAATGCAACATGATTTTGTTATAGGTCGGGATACCCATAGAGGAACAGTTTTCCCATTGTCATATTACACAGGCATCTTTAATGGGTTTGTTTATATTCCTCTGTCACCACGGACTTTTCCACAAGGAATATTGAGGAACAATGAATTCTAGCACAATGCACTTTTATTTATTCTAAATAAATGTCTACCATGATTCAATGTCAGGAATGAAAACATGTATCCAAAATATTTGCAACAATACAAAGATAATTGTGCTTCAAGAGTTAGTCATCCGCAACTTATTTTCCTAATGCTCCTGTTGTTTCTTCTGAAAACTTGATGATGGAAAGACCTTTCATTGTTCTCTTTTAAATACATTTCTTTTGTTTGTTTGTTTTTCTGAGTTGTAGTCTCATTCTGTCATATAGGCTGGAGTGCAGTGGCACGATGGCTCACTGCAGCTTCGACCTTCTGGGCTCAGGCAATCCTTCCACCTCAGCTTCTTGATAACTAACTTGGCGTTCCCTGATTTTTAGAAACATTCATTCTTTCACTCTATTAGAGAATGTGCTAGTTATGTCATGGGGAGGGAAGGCATGGCAGGGTATGAATTCTTCATAGAGATCAGTGGGTCTTAACTGAGAAGAGGTTGTTTATTTTTAGGTCCACTGGGACTACAGGCACTCACCAATATGCTCAGCTAATTTATTGATTAAAAAAAATTTTTTTTTGGTTGTTGTAGATGAGGTCTTGCTATGTTGCCCAGGCAGGTCTCAAACTTCTGGGATCAAGTGATCCTCCTGCCTCAGCTTCCCAAAATGTTGCAATTACAGGCATGAGGCACCACACCTGGCTGTGGTTCTATTTCTATGGCCTACATTTTTTGCTTTCAACTTTATTTTTACATCCAAGATTTTATATATCATTATCTGGAAAACAGAAGTCTATGGTCTTAGGCAGTGTATAGGCAGAATCCTGCAATATCTCCCTCCCTACCCCCTAGATTCCTGGCCCCTGGTATACACACACCTTCTCCTAGTTATTCAATCAAACTCAAATCTAGGTACTGCCATGAAGGAATTTTGCAGATAAAATTATGATCCCAAATTAACTAATCTTAAAATATGGAGATCATCTGGCTGAGCCTGACATAAACATATGAGCCCTTAAAAGCCAAGAGTTTTCTCTGGCTGATCACAGGAGGAGTCAGAGAGACACACTAGCTGAGTTGGAAGAAGCAGCAAACACTAGTGTTCTGAACAGTCTTTGGAGGCCATGTGCAAAGAAATAAAGGAGACTCTAGGAACTGAGTGCAGTTTCAAGCGGATAGCCAGCAAGAAAACAAGAACCTCAATCCTCCAACCACAAGAAAATGAATTCTTCCAATAACCAGGGCACTTGGAAGAGGACCCAGAGCCCCAGACGAGAACCACAGACCCAACAGGCACTTTGATTTCAGTCCAGTGAATTACTGAGCCGAGAATCCAGCCATGATGCATGAATTTCTGACCTACAAAAACTGTGAGATAATAAATATGTACTGTTCTAAGCTTCTACATTTGTGGTAATTTGTCACCCAACAATAGAAAACTGATACTGGCAGCCAAAAATAGACATGTTTAAACATGAGGCAGGAAGGAGAAATATACTGGTATACTTGCTTAAAGAAAAATGAGTGGGGTATTAGTATTTGCTACCAAAAACATAGCTCAAGGCTATTCCGGCCATACAAGACTTGTGTTCTTCTATTTACCTGGCTGGTGAGAAACGAATCTAGTGGAGTCTGTTTATTCATTCATTTATAGAATATTTATTGAGGATCTACTAGTTAAATGGCATTCACCTGGACTAATTTTGCAGTGATAGAGAAATTTGAGGTAAGCAAGTAATTTCATTTTTTGATTCACAAGAAATCCTGAAAAAGGTTTAGAGACATTGACATAAAAAAAATCATGTGATCTAACTTAAATTATATCTGAATGAAGGATACTTTAAAAAAAATGTTTCATTTACTAGACAAAGGATATTTTGAGAAACTCTGACAGCCCAGATGTAATTATAGGCCTTTTCTTCTTTTTTTTTTTTTTTTTGGTTTTAAACAAAATTTTAATTAATTTTTAGTTGATAAGACTGAGAGAAAGTAAACTCAGACTGTAACAACAAGACTAAAAGATGGTGCAATGTTAGCTGTGGGTATGAGATACAGTATCCTCCTTCCCTCCTTAGTTCTGTTCCTACTATTAAACAGGAGGAATTTGATATTTCTGATTTATTTCTCTTGTTGCCTTTTGTTGTTCATGAACTGAAGGCTGTATTCTATTGACTCTAGAGTAATTTCTGGAAAAAAAAAAAGATCTGCTGACATTGCAGGGTCTCTGGGTCATCAACCATGTCAATGTTGACTGAGGGCATAATGCTTTAGCAGAAAACAGTTATTTGTCTAAAATAAAGGCCAAGGTGTTGCCATTTCACTTATGCTTACAAACAGTTTATAGGGTATTTATTTTCATGGAAAGTTAATAAAAAGTCTGGAAACTAAAGAGAAGGCTGTTGACTAGAAAGGAGTATTTAGACTACTCTTGTATTCTCTGTTCTGCTCCATAAAACATAAAACAACTAACTTGGTATTCCCTAATTTTTAAAAACATGCTAGTTATGTCATGGGGAGGGAAGGCCTGATGATATGAATCACTTCAGGGAAGAAGTGATTTGGAAAACAGATTCCATGGAGCAAAGTGGAAGGAATGGAAAATCTTGTGCTTAGAAAAAGAGATAGGCTTCTTGCAACTCTTCTTTTATAGCAGGGGTTGATAAATGTTTTTAGTGGATCAAGAGAACTAATCACGGATATTTTATCTTGGTATATATATGACAAGAGAGAAAATGAATTTCCACAATATCTTTTACTGACAAAATATCTAATAATTGTTAAATTATGCTAAAAATGCTAGCCTACCAATGAGATGAATGTAATTCTTTTTGGGGACCTAAAAATAAACAACCTATTCTCAGTTAGGATCCACTGATCTCTATGAAGTAAATACCGTAGTGAGTTTCTTCTACAGTTTGAATGTGCCCCCCCCAAATTCATATGTTGGAATCTAATCCCCCAATGTGATGCTTTAGAAGGTGGAGCCTTTGGAAGGTGATTAGGGCAAGACGGCAGGGTTCTTATGATTGAGATTAGTGCCCTTATATCAGAGGCCCCAGAGAGCTTCTTGGCCCCTTCTACCATGTGAGGAAACAGTGAGAAGGGGCCACTTATGAACCAGAAAGCTTGTCCTCCTCACAAGACTGAATCTGCCAATGCTTTGATCTCAGATTTTCCAGCTTCTAGAACTATGAGAAATAAATGCTGTTTATAAGCCACTTGGTTTATGGTATTTTTGTTATAGCAACCTGAATGTATTAAGACACTTTCTAGTAAAGCAATGTACTTACAGATATACTACCTAGATTTTTTTCCATATTTATTTTATTATAGAGTAAAACTACATTATAAAGTACCATAATTTATTGTGGGTTAGGTTTTATTGCAGACCAAAATTACCTTCCCTTAATACAAGGATGCATATTCAAACTTGGCTAATGTTATGTCACATAAACACCACTGCCTCTGGCTAGTTAACTTCCTAAAAGGGAGGCTTCAACTTTGATTCAGATAAGCCAAGATCAATTGCATTTTACAAGGACCTCTGAATATCACAATGGTTATATTTACTGATAGGAAGGAAAACTCAGCAAACACATCTTGTACTTGCGTTGGATGCTTCTGACAAAGGTAGAAACAGTTTTTACAAGAAGCTGAATTTAGCAGAACATTCAAAATATGCTTGTTTTTCTTCCTTGAGTCTTTACTTTGTCCAATTTAATACAGAATGTAATAGCTTTTCTTATACAAAAATGCATGAGCTTTATAAGATTCATTGTAAAGCAAATAATACTTCTTTGCTTAATATCTACTAATTCTTTAAGGCCCGACCCAAATGTCTCTTCTTCCAGAAAAGTCCTCATAACAGTCCCCATTTCACAGGCATGGACTCCCGAAGCTCTCACATACCATGTTCATATTCCTATCATTGCACTTCCACACAGTTTTATACATCTATTTAAAAACTCATCTACCCAATTGGATTTTGAACGACTTTAAGGCAGGGATTGCATCTGGGTATCTTCCAAAGGTAACACTGGGCATCTTCCCTGTGCGACCTATTCACATCATGGGATTCTTGGTATCCAACATAGTGCCAAACATATAGCAGGAGCTCGTTATACACTTTCTAAATTAAGAGGCAAATAAATGGACACACTGAGTGTGCACTGGACAGGTAAGAAGGTTCTATTTTCACCCAGGGATTGTCTACCATCCCCACTTTTCCCCCACCGTGTTTTCAAGAAATTCAGAAACAATTCTGGATATGGGATAAGGATGAGGACTAGAAAAGAACAGGAAGAGGAAAATGAGAAGAGACCCAAGAATGAGAAAAGATCTCTCTCAGACAGCAGGAGGTGTGGGGTGAGACCTGGGGCTTGCTGGAGCTCCCCAGCTGGGAGAAGCACAGTGTGTACACTTTAGTGTGGGAAGCATTGATGATACCGAGGTTGGAGAAAAGAAGAAAAACATCCACTCGAATCAAAAGCATTCTAATGTCAGGATTATACTGCATTTATATCCGGAAACTCATCCATTTCAATACTTTAGTATTTAAGTATAATCTAGACCTCAGGACTTTATTTGTGTGTCATTACACCCCTTTTATTGTTGTGTAACATATTGTTAACAATCCTTGTAAGAAAACGTAATTTAATAAACTTGGTACCCAGTATAAACTAGAGGATTCATGATGGTAATTCAACTCAACAACTGGTGTACTTACAATTGCATTTCTTCTGAACAAACCTCAGCTTGCATGCTGTTCTGTAGGTGGAGAGTCGGATGCGATCCAGATCTTGAGCCCCTAGTGGGGGGAAAAAGGACACATATGGTATGCCACATGTATGGAAAAGAATTCATAATGTTTACAAATAAAATGACTACAGATACAATCCATACATCTCACTTTACTTAACTTTATATATATAAATATAACTTTAAGACTTGAACAGGTTTGTCCTATATTCCTCAGGTTTTGGGGGGAAAGAGTACATGTAACTGACTTTGGAGATCAGGTTATCAACCATGCTCATGGATCATGGAACATGATGTCATCCCTGTTGTGTCTATACTTCTGAGAACAGTCTGCTCAATCTGTGACCTGGAGTTAAACAGCTAGGTGATATCAGATACTATCATTAAATAATCATTTTAAGTGCACTGTTATGGGCCATTAGAATATGGCTATCAGGTGGTCACATACTGAATGTTGGGCATCTTCCCTGTGTGACCGCGAGCCATTGGCTTTTAGTAGCTTCAGTTTTCTCATCTGGAAGATGGGGATGATGATAATAATAGTACTTTTGTTAAACTGAAATAAATGCCTTTTAATTTAATTTTATTATTTTTTAGGGAGTTCTTAGTCTATTTTTTTCTCTTGTAATTTTTTTAATTTTAAAGATGTGAGGTACAATTCAGGGTTAGGTATACAAATGTTCATTATGCAGGTACCCTTGTTGATGAGGTGTGTCCCCCTTCTCCAGGCAGATTCCCACTACTGCCAATCTCGCTTCCCTGCTCCCCCGCTCCTCTTCCAGAAGTTTTCTGTCAATCCTTTTCTTATAGTATTATGATAATTGTTCAAGGCCCATTTATGAGAGAGAACAAGTGATACTCAGTTCTTTGTTTCTGTGAAAGATCACTCAGTATTATAGACTCTAAGTCCATCCAGGTTGCTGTGAAGTTCATGAATTTGTTCTTTATGGTTGCATAATATTCCATCATGTGTATGTACCACATTTTTAAAATCCAGTCCTCTTCTGATGGGCAGCACGGTTGGTTCCATGTTCTTGCTACTGTGAACAATGCTGCAATAAACATACGTGTGGAGGTATCTTTTTTATAGAGTGATTTGAGTTCTTCCGAGTATACGCCATACAACCCCGCAATCCCCCCACTGGGAATATACCTGGGAGAACTCAAATCACTCTATCAAAAAGATACCTGCACATGTATGTTTATTGCAGCATTGTTCACAGTAGCAAGAACAGTACTTATTTCACAGGATAATTGTAAGGATAAAAGAATGAAAATACCTAAAGTGCTTAGAACACTGTCTGGCATGCAGTAAGCTCTGTATAAGTATTCATTGTTATTACTAATAACTTTCCAGCAATTCTTCCTGTCAATCTCAGAGGAGGAGTCTCCTTTCTAAAAACAACCTCTACTCTTTCTTATACTGTGGTTTCCAGTTGCTTTCTAACATAGCGGGAACATGTTTCTCACATTGTTGAACTATTTTCCTTATGCCACGCTTCCACTCAGGAATTCAGCATGGCCCCTGATGCCTGGAACACCAGGCCTGAAAGCACTGCTCAGAATACAAGTCTTTCTACAGACTATTCCCAGCTCACCTATGCAACAATAATGTATTTTGCTCCCTACCACAGAATCTCTGCTAACACCTGAGTTCCTAGTATTTCACCCACCCTCCTTTGAATGTGCTACTCTCTAGAATAGTGTAGAACACATTAGACTTAAAGCAAATATTTGCTTTTCTCCACTTCTAAATACGTGGCATTATGTTTATGGTTTATGTTTAAGCCCATGTTTATGGTTCATAACAGAAATAAAGGCACATAGCAATATTTTGACATGTATTTGAACCTTCTTTTTATCAGCGATACACCAATAAAATGTGCTGCATGGATGCTTCAGAATAAAATACAGTAGCAAGTAAATGAACTGGTTTGGAAGCAATTATATTAGAAGGCCAATTAAGTGCTTTCCCAGTGAAACTCAGGTTGAATTAGAAAGTATTCCTCACTGGAAGCATTTAGAATTCTCTCAACTCAAACTGGTATCTTTAGATTCACTTAAAAATGTTGCCATTGTCCTATTACTTTGTGGTTTTATGAGCTGGTCATTAAACATTCATTCTTAAGAAAGTTTATTGCTTGACAAACAGGCTCCTTATACTGAGCCTCTGAAGGATCTACAAGAAGGAAACCCACCCACACCCAATGCAGGAATTATCTTAGAAATGTTCTCAAGAGAAGGATATTCAGCCAATGGCCATGTAGTAGTATTTCCAATGAAACGCTATTATAACTTGTGAAATAAATGGGCTTATTTAAAGTCAGTAACCTTGAATTCTGTCACTCCCTAGTTGTGTGAACTTCAACAAGTTTTTTTTCTTAGCATCTCAATTTCCTCATGTATAAAATGAGAATAGCAATATCAACGTTACTGGCTAGTAACAGATGTGAAGTGTTGACTTCTGCACTGGGTACATAACGACCACTTTACAGTAAATGGGTCCCCTTAAAAGGCTTCCTGTACCATTTCTGAGCAACAGTATGTGATATAAATTTCTTTTTATATTTGAGCTTTAATTTGTCTCCCTGTAACCTTAACCCATTTGATCTAGTTTCCCCTCTGGAGCGACATAATCTTTTCTTCCTGCCACTTGACAATTCATTTCTCAAATATTGCTGAACAGCTATCATTATCATTATTAGTATCTTAGTCATGATCTGAAAATTATATACAAATGTCCCTGTCCTCACTTACTTTAAAGAGTCAGAGAGGTAGCTTCTCCTTGACATTTTAACATAAGAGATGTTCAACTCCATAGCCATTTTGGATACAGTGTCTACCCTGAAGTATAGTACCTGAAAAGGCTTCCATACACAGAAGTTGTGATTATTATTTTTATCATTTTCAAACACGGCTTTGGATCTCTTAAACATTCTAGTTACCCTGTTCTATTGCTGGCTAATATCGCTTTATTTGAGATGCCCCAAATGAGCCTAAATGACATATCTATTACCTTACCTGTATAGAATATATAGAAAGCAATTATCATCACCTTTGATAAGGACACTTAAAATGCAATCTTTTTTCTTTTTAATAGATGGCTCATTCTTCTGACTTTTATTAAGTTTTCAGTTAATTTTTAAAAAGTAGTTTTAAAAGTCCTATGTGCTTTTATATAAGCCATATCTTTTCTATTTTCTGTTTAAATGCTTATTTGGGGGCTGAAGGTAGGACTTCATAGTTATACCTTTGCCAAACTGCCCCTAGGACTCTTTCCTGGCTTATCACTGTGTGGACTTACTTAACCAACTGTATGCTTTGTTCTAGAATCAGGAGAAGGTATGGAGGTCTGTACATGTTTCCCATTTGTATACCTTTGAACCTATATGATATTTTAAAAAGGTCTTATTTTGTCAGTGGAATTTCAAAAATCATTCTCAGTTTCACGTCTTCTGTAAATCCAAGAGGCTCATGGGGGACATGAGCTCTCTGGGATGACAGATAGCCGGAGACAGACTACCAGAAATACCTGAATGCTAAAACTCCCTCTTCTCCTGCATAAGGATGTCTTTTTTTTTTTTTGAGTTGGAGCCTCACTCTGTCGCCCAGACTGGAGTGCAGTGGCCGCTCCCGGCCACCGCAGCCTCGACCTGCTGGGCTTCGGCGATCCTTCCGCCTCAGCCTTCCGAGTAGCTGGAATTACAGGCATGCGCTAACAAGCCTCGTTGATTTTTTGATTTATTGTAGAGATGAGGTCTCGCTGCCCAGGCGGGTCTCAAACCCTCGGGCTCAGGCAATCCACTCACCTCAGCCTCCCAAAGG
Source organism: Cephalopachus bancanus (assembly GCA_027257055.1). Taxonomy (NCBI): domain Eukaryota; kingdom Metazoa; phylum Chordata; class Mammalia; order Primates; family Tarsiidae; genus Cephalopachus; species Cephalopachus bancanus. The sequence continues at coordinate 1,200,784 of JAPVLO010000242.1, read as the reverse complement.
CGCGGGATTACAGGCTGAGCCACCAAGGGATGTCTTTTTATTGATGCTGAGCTTGGCTCAACAATCAGGAGAAGTCTCGGTATCTGTAAACAATCACTTAAAGGAAAACATTAGGGACATAGGTTATTTATGTAAGTCCTTCAAGAATAATGAATTAAGTTTCAGATGTAAAAGGATGGTGATGTAGGACATAGTTAAGTTTCTTAGTTCCAGCAAGACCTTACCCCCCGAGAACAGTAACTCTGACACTTCTGCACTTCTGTCTGTTTGAGGTGGTCCTAGGGGCAGTTTGGCAAAGGTGTACTCTCCAGGTGCACTGACTGCTCTTTCCTGGCTTATCACTGCGTGGACTTACTTAACCGATGCCATGTTTTGTTTTAGAATCAGGAGGGGGTATGGAGGTCTGTACATGTTTCCCATTTGTATAAGTTCTTGGTTGATGATGTAAGCCCTAAATAGCAAAAGGGATGTGGTAAGCAATACAACTTAGCTTTTAAATACAGCAGCACGCCATGTAACTTGCAACGGCAGGATCCATCTACCAAGGGATCAAAAGAATCTGAGCAGAGATATACTGTATGGGCTCTTGCTCTATCTATCCATTTTGTTTAAAATGCATTTTATTTTCTCTGCCCCAACAATCCATGAACTTAACTCAGTCTTACATGTGTGATCTTTTCTTCAAAGTTTATAAAACCCAAATTAGTTTCATGTCTTTTGCCTCTTCATCCAAGTCATTAAAACCAAGAAGCACTAATAGAACCTTCTGAAATACTATCAGAAGCCTTTCTCCAAGTTGGTTGTTCTCCATTAGTTGTTCTTTAGATACTGTCTAGACACTACCTATTCATCTACCTAACTGGTGGCTCAGCTCACATTTCTCCAGCACACACAGTCTAAGAGCCTTTGCCAATATCTTGTCGAAATTAAGGTTAATTTTCATCGAATACTATTTTCCCGATCTGGCAGACTGGCAATCTTATTAAAAAGGGAAATTAGCTAACTTAATTCCTTTATTTAAAGGTGGACTTTAATAAATGAGTAAAAAAAATCAAGTCAGCAGCACAATCCTTGTTCTTAACATGTTGAACTGTCTGGAACTACTGCATTTTGGTCATGATCTAAAAAAAATTCATTTAATCATGAAACTACATCAAGTTCATACCTTAGACTATAAAGAATCTGTAATGTCTTATTTTTTCATATAAAAAACAGAGTTTTCCCATCCATTTTTTTTTGCAGTCATTATTTTTCAAAATAATGAACAGTGGTTGCTGTTGTTGATTTTTTTTTCTTAGCTATATCATTAGGGTATAGTTCTTGAAAATCAGGAAACTCAACTTATTTAAATAATTTTTAGATTAACTTTATAATAATACAATGAGGGGTGGGCATACATCTTTAAAGGTAGAGATAAGTACTATTTTCTTTGCATACAATATATATATATTTGAAGCTTTTCATAAGAAAAATATAAAGAAAATTCATTTAAGGCTATAATGGAAGCTCTCACACCATCTCCTCAAACCTCTCATACCTAGGTCATCGCTGGAAGAAAGCAATAAATATGAAAGTAAAGATGCAATTAAGACATTTTGATTGTTCACACTGTTATCAGCTGCAAATCCTATTTTTTCCTTTCTCTAGTCCCTCTTTTCAAGATTCTCTCTCCGTCTTCTTTCTTTCGACCCTTCATCCCTTCTTTCCTCCCTCTTTCCACTGCTTCCTTTCTCCTACCCTTTCCATCCAGTCAACCAACCAACCAATAACCATCCAACAAACTAACCAACAGTCTTACCTAATTTCTGGCTTTAACCTATTATACTTTAAACATTTTCACACAATTCTTGTATGTTTTGTCTTCTATGTTTTGGTAGCTCATTATACCACCGTCTGTATAGTCATTTAGATTCTTAAAGATCTCACCCATTTTACAAATTTGTACAACGAATACTTACAGAATGAAAATAAAGTCTAAAAATAGTCTATAAACCCTCTGCCTGAACTCCTTGATGATTGACTGTGTGTGTGTTTGTGTGTGCACGAGCGCAAGAGAGGGATGGAGTGAAAGGGCAAGGGGGAGACAGAGAGAGAGATTGACTGAAAGGAATGGGTGGGAAGTAAACTAGTTTGGGGATCAAGAGTAATTTCTGTCTTAGGCAACTAACTGAATGGACTGGAATATCCCTCATTGAGCTAAGGTACAAACAGGAGGAACAGGCTTGTAGGAGGGTGAAGACAAAGTTCACTTTTGAACTACAGAGTTTGAGTTGCTTGTGGAATGTCCAAGTGGAGATATCCAATGGGCAGTTGGATATGTGGACATGGAGCTCTTGACCAGTGCTATAATACACTCCAGGGATCATCAACAAATATGCAAAATGTAGCCATGTGCTTGACTGGGACAAGATTGGGAATATTTTTCCAAGAGGAGACTGTGTGCACAAGCAGGGCTATTCTACATTCTAAGTGACAAAATGAGGCACAAGATTGGAAACAGAAACATATGCCTCACTTCTGAACAGTGTCCTGCTGTTTGGCAGTTGTTCAAAGATTGCGTGACTTTGGGAACACTGGAAAGCAGTAGCCTTGGCAGAATGTTGGCTTCTTTTGTGAGGGACATTATTAGTGGCGCTAACGATGAGCCCATCTGAAGCTGCTTCATCAGTAGACGCCTTGACAACAAGTAGGCAAAGCTGCAAGGGACGGTGAGTTCATATGCTAGCTATTCCAGATAAGCTAGTTCATGAGACAATCAGAGGTGGTTTTAGGGGGCTCCTTGAAAAGTTGAGAGCATAACAATAAAGGAAAAACCTGGGGGAAATAAAACTTATGTATGGAGAGAACTGGTCAAGAACAAAAGTTTGACTCCTCTGACTTCAGTATCTGGAGGGCACCAAGAGACAGAAAAAGAGAAGTTGACTGGCCTAAAAAAGCAGGAGACCAGGCTAGGGTGGGACAGGGAAAGAGTGGTGATCCATGGTGTTAACATCTTAGAGAGACTAAGGAACATGAGAAATGAAGGAGCATGTGAAAACAGTCACTACATCCTCCATGGCCTATGGTCGTAGGGTCATACATGTCATTTTTCGGAACTTTTGAAATTAGTGTTCTTAAAACTCGTAGTGCACATTTCAGAATCATGCCTTAGGTTCCATTCCAAATGTACATGTGCTGACTGTAGCCAACATGCTGAAGAAGAACTGCCTGCCTTCAAACAATTCACCAGTACTTGCTGAGTAGCTCTGCTGCTTCCCTTTGATTTCAGGTCCCTCCTCTGTGTAGAGGCCAGTGGTCACTCCACTTACTCCCAGGATATCTTTGCCTAGTTAGGAAGCTTGCATGTTCCCAAAGAATGTTTTTCAGTCACTTCCTTTCCATTAAAATCTATCCAACCTGTGTCCCATAGGCCATAGGCTTTTTTAAAATTTTTTTATTTTTTTAAATTTTTAAGCCCATTAATTCACCATCTAAGGTGAATGAATTTGGAGTTACATATCACAGGTCTGTTCCCGAAAAGGAGTTCACAGCAGGAATAGAAAAGTAGGAAAGAAGGAGAGTTTAATTCCAAGGACAAATAATTTTTCTACTGAGTCAGTCTGATAAACTTATTTGAGCTGGTAAACATTGATGGCTGAAAAAGTCAAGGTGAGAATGATATCTACATTTAACCAGTGTTTTTTTTTTTTAAACTTTACTCCAAGGTAGGAAATAAACTGATAATGAGAACATTATAGTGAAGGGAATTTTTAGTTAAGGGTGACTTGCTCAGAATTTCTTAAATCAAAGTAGGTGGCTACCCAGATTTTTGTATAAGGCTAGTCTTTATCTGCTTATTTGTGAGTTCATGCTTCTCTTCATTTCATTTCTTTGCTGTTTCTTCCTGCTTTTGTTGCTCATGGTAATGAACTCAGAGTAAATGCTTAATGCATGTGTGCTGCAATCACTTGAATTTGCTAAACTTTCTTATCAATTATTCTTCTTATCAATTATTCTCTGTTCTCTGGCCTTTGTAAGGTCAAGATGGCAACCTTAACATCCTTCCCCTCAACTTGCCTAACTTTAGACTGACTTCCTCCTAGGTCTTGGCCTTTGACCTCCTTTTTCTTAAAGCATTTACTTTAGAAAATTTTCCGGTGTAAATTCTTTCTCTGCCCTTGAGATGTAAATCTTCTGATCTCTTGCCAATTTTACAATCCCAGAAATGTCTTTCTTAAGGTTCTGGGAGCTGGCCCTTTGAAATGTAATCACCAATGGCAATACCACCCTCTATCTCCCAGTCTCTGTGGGAAAGTGGAAGCCTAACTTTTTAATTGCAATAATTAGCAAACAGATGGCCCAATCACATTGACTAATCCCACCCCCCTCAAGTCCTCCAGTACTTTCCCATTAGCTCACCCCAGAGCTTCAAAACTCCTGTCTTTTGTTTCAGGGAAGTTGAGTTCATTCTCTCTCCCCTATTGCAATAGACTTCCCTGCCTGTTTAACTCTGTCCATTGAAATCTTTCTTTCACATTTGTAATTTTCTAAAGCAAAAAATCTCTCTCACTGGTGGTATCTTTGCTGGTTTCTTTTTAAACTTCTAGATAATACTTAGCTGACCAGAAATACAAGTTAAGTCCTAGTCCTTTTTGCTCCCTGTCTAGAGAGCACAGATTCCTGCAAGAAGTTACTTTTTAAATCTTGATGCCAGTTTTTTATGATAGAGATGGAATATCTATTTTCCTTCCTCCCTCCCTCCCTTCCTCCCTCCCTCCTTCCCTCCCTCCTTCCCTCCCTTCCTTCCTTCCTTCCTTCCCACCCAGGCTGGAGTGCAGTGAGATGTTCACAGTCACCCCAGCATCAACTTGCTGGGCTCAGGAGATCCTTCTGCTTCAGCCTTCCAAGTAGCCAGAACTACAGGCGTGCACTACATACCCGGCTAATTTTTTTGATTTATTGTAGAGATGAGGCCTCGTCAAGTTGCCCAGGCTGTTCCCAAACCTGTGGGCTCAGGCACTCCCCTCACCTCAGCCTCCCAAAGTGCTGGGATTACAGGCTTGTGCCAGCGCACCCGGCCTTTTATTTTTATTTTTTACTTTGAATCGGAGTTCCATTCTGAGTAAAGTGGCACACTCATGGCCACCACAGCCTCAAACTGCCGGGCTTCAGCCTTCCAAGTAGCTGGATCTACAGGCGTGCACTACCACGCCCAACTAATTTTTTTTTTTTTTTAATTGTAGAGATGAGGTCTTGCCATGTTGCCCAGCCTGGTCTCCAACCTGTGGGCTCAGGCAATGCTCTCACCTCAGTCTCTCAAAGAGCTGAGATTATAGGCATGAGCTACGGTGCCCGGTTTATTTTTCAACCAGTTAACACACTCTCAATGAGATCACCCTTTCTCAGTCTACCTACTAAAATCAAATCCTCCCTTTGAAATCAGCCAATTGTTTTATCTAGCAGTAGTCTAGTTATTGCGGATGTGTCCTACTTAATGCTGATCTAAACATATAGCTCAAACAAATGAATTATTAAGATCAGACATGTTTAGCTGTTTTGCTGACAACTGAGTTGGTATACCCAGAGAAGAAAGATACGTATTTGTTTGGTTTGCCTCTATATTCTGATCACTAGTCAGGAGAACTTATAAAACCATTTAACAAAGTTGCATAACATCACTGTGAAGTTTCTATGAAAAGATAAAGTTATAAGTTGGGAAATATATGTGCAATTTTCCTAAGTCTCTCTTGAAGAAAAATTTAGAGTTGTTCTGTTTCCATGGCTATAAAACTTAGATCAAGTTTTTTTTGAGTTGGGCAATTTTAATTCAATTAGACATTTGTAACATACATATTTGTCTGTGCCAAGCACTGGATACATCAAACATTGGCATACTTCAACTCAAATAAGTATTTATAAAATTATTGCATAAGCACACTTTTATAATTCTTACAGCGTGTTGCCTTATAGTCTATAGTGTGACAGTGATAAATTTAAAGGTTTTCCCAGAATTTATTATTTCTTATGATAAATAATAACACTTTTTTTTCTGTGTGTGAGAAGACATTGACCTATGATATACTCTTGCCTTTTTAAACATGAGAATCTGTGGTATGGGGGCAATCTGTGCTGTTCTGGATTTTGTTTAGATGAGCTGGTGGTCACCAAGGTCCTCATTCTATTAGATTTGTTATCTACAAAAAAGGTCACAATTCCAGGTGATTGGCCATGCCACAAGTAAAAGATACAATACCAAACATGGCCTAGGAAATTGGAAGGTCTTGGCTGAAACTCTTACAAACACTTTAGGCATATCTTTCAAAGTAGAAAAAGCCTGGAACATGATTGAGATTCCCCACATCAATTTTAATTTTCTTTCCTCTTTGCTACTTCTAACACTGTCTTGGTGCCGCCAGATTACTGGGAAATGATAAAGGAAAATATGACTTTTATTATCTGGGACTTTTCTTCATCTATTCTGACCCTCATTCTTGTCAATCACTTCCAATCTTCAGTAGAAACCTAATTTTGGCTACTGTCTTCTCAGGGAAAAAGGCTTACAACTCACTCCTGCTCACCCTCATTCCTTATGCAGAAAGGAGAGGTAAAAAGACAATAAGAAAATCATACTTTTTTCTTTATAACATTTAATCTGTGATATGTCTCCCTCCCATAGCCAAATGTCAAGTTCTTTTTCTTTGTGAATAAGAGAAATGGTTTATAAAGGAGACATTACCAACCAATTGCTTATATAGCAACCATTAACTTACATAAACCAATAGTCTTTTAAAAAATAGATTCTTCACCGGAGTCAGTAAATATATTATTTTGGTGTCCCTAGTGTGGCAGGTGACCTTCAGGCTCCTTTTATCTTTTATTTTAGAAAAACTGGTTTGTAGGACAGATTCTTCCCCACTACATAAGGTCCAAATGACAGTGTATTGTTTGGTCCAGTAATCATGCCTAACTTCTCTATTCCGTATAAATATATGATATCATTTTGCAGGTTTATTTCACAAAGTTTATCTAGTGCCTACAATATGCCAGCACTGTGATAGTACAGTGGAATGAATGCAGACTTTAAAGTTTAGTGTATTGTATTACTGTCAAAATAAATCATGTTTATCAAGTATATGTATGCGTGTATGACTATACAGATATAGGTTCACGAATTTTTCATTCATATGAAATATACACCCTAGTAAGAAATTATGATGCATCACTGACTAACTTAACTCTCACCTAGTAGGGTACAAAAATGGCCAATTATACACTTTATACAAGGAACTTAGGGTTTTAAAGAAAAGTACAAATGCTATAAAGACTAAGTGGCTATTTCTAGGCTTTCTATGAGTATCCAGTGGAAACTATAGCATGCTCCCTAAAAGTTCCATACTTACTCATCTCTGCAAACAGCTGTCTTCTTTCTGCCATGATATTTCCTCTTTTCCCACTATCTTCAATCATTCTATGAGACAAAATGGTTACAATGTACATTATCCTCACACTAATGAGGTAAATAGCCATTTCTCTGTAAACACACTTGCTGTATTTGTGCCACAAACATACAGAACATCTATTTAAAAGGCGTATTTTACAAGTACAGCTTTACTTTTACTAACCTAAATTGCTGCACATATTCTCCCATATGTGATATTGTGGTTGTCAGAAGATAAAATTTTTATTTTCTAACATAAAAATAACTACAATAGCAAATGACCTTGTGTTATAACTAAATACAACTATCTACCATCTGTTAGGTGATTCATTTCACATAGAGTTTCTCTTTCAATTTTGGGAGTATCTACAAAGACTAGGACCATATTATAGACGTTATTCAACAGATGATGAGACCAAAAATCTCATGGACTTGGTGAATGCAGAGCATAGATGTTTAGACTCCAAGACCAGTATGCTTTTGAAGCAGCCTAACTCCCCATAGAATGAATGGTTACAGTTTCATTGAATAAACATAGAAATTGACCTTCTTGGTCTTAAAGCTTGAACCTTTTATTTGTCTTATCTGAGTTCCTGTCTCAGAAACCTATAGCATCAAAGAACTGAAACTCACCAGACCACTGTCTCCAGACAATGAGATGCCAGATTCCTCCCTAATTCCTGTTTTCTACATTCCTACCCCAATATATAAACTCATGGTTTCGGTGAGACAGGGAGGTGGATTTGGGAATAAGTATCTTATTTTCTTTGGTTGATTATCACCCAAAGAAAAAGATTTCTTTTTTGGCAATATTTGTTTCAGCAATTGGTTTCCTGTGCAGCAAGCAATAGGACCTTGACCTAACCCGTGGCATCTCGGTAACATTTCCACCTAATTCTGTTGCCAGTTGTTTCTTGTGCAACCAAAATTTCATTTAGAAACAGGTAATTTTCTGAATTTTCATTTCTAAGTTGAGCGATTGAAACTTGCAACCGTTTTTCTATACATAACAATTTCATGTAAGGTGGTTAGGTTCATATCTCTTACCTTAACCATATTATTATCTGCAGTGGAACTATGTAAAAAATACTATTAAAATGCCAACAGTTAAAACAGAGAATAAAGAAGATACAAAAATTATAATTTGGCTTGAGGAAAAAGAAAATGAGAAAGTTAATCCAAGTGTTGTTTAGTCATGTAGAGGTCTTTGAGCTAAACTTCAAGGGTTTTAGAGGCTGATGGATTTTATTTTTGATTACATCTAATTAAAGTTTTAGAAACTAAAGTTTCCTCCCTCACATACACTATATAGATGCACTCATGTGTATACCACTCTGACTTCCATTTTGATTCTCAGGCATAGTTAACAGAAGGCATAGCTGCATGGAACTTTTTGCCTATCTTTAGATGGGCCCAGCTGTTTCTCAAATCTGGGTCTTTCTCTATGCCTTTTTTGACAGGGTTGCCCTCTCTTGATGCTGAGCTAGTTTGCAATCACTCTTCAGTTCTCTGTTTACGATTGGGGACCCCCCCCCAAAAAATCCAGAGTTATCTTTTGGAGGGCGGGCCCCTTGTAGTATAAGTTTTCCTCCGTAGGTAAGTGTTCTAGGAACTCATTGGCATCAGTGTACCAGCTAGCGTTGTTGTGAGAAGCTGTGTTTGGCTTTAGTTAAATTTTTTTTTTTTTGAGATTGTGTCAGTGCATTTGCCCATTTTATGATAGGTGATTTACGAGCACACCTGCCTACACTGTGCTGAGTATTCAGCAGTTTTTGACCAAAAACAGCATGACCGCCATGCCCCACCATCCCAATTCACCTGATCACACTCTGAGCGACTATTTCCTTTTTTTTTTTTCCTGGATGAAAAAAATCCTCAAAGGGAAACGTTTTGCGATGTGGAATAGGTGAAACAACAAATGGCAGAAGCACTCAAAGACATGAAAATTGACAAATTCAAATCAGTTTTGAACAGTGGAAAAAGCGACTTGTTCGGTGTATTGCATCAAACGAAAAGTACTTTGAAGGTGACTTCAGTTTAAATATGTAAGAACAGATACACAAATTTTTATAAATAAATTCTGTTCCCTCCCCCCATAGGTGCATCTTCCTCTGGAAGTCTCTGTGATTGCCTGAGTTTAGTGCCTTTCGTGTGTACCTTGACAGCATGCATGTCTTTCTCCCAATTCTCAGCATTCATTCAACAAGTAGGATTCTCACCAAAAAAAAAAAAAAAATAATAAATAAAATAAAATAAAATAAATTGGTGAGGTGACAGATATGTTAGCTTGATGTGATCTTTCTATAACATATATGAAGAACAAAACATCATCGTATATCCCATACATATACCCAATTATTATCTGTGAATTAAAAATAAATAATTGAAAACAAGACAAGTCTTTACTGAGTGCCTTTCATATTCCGGGAACCACAGTGCACTCTGTGTGTACCATAGTGCCTGCCATCAAGGTGCTCACACTGTAGTGGTAAAGAAACAAAAGTATAAAAGGAATTAAGATACAATGAGATAGTTATAGCCATAACAGTGGAAAGAAAGATGTGCACATGAAAGAGGTTGATTCCTTGGGGATAAATTTAACAGAATTATCAACAGAAGATTCCTCAAAAAGTAATGAGTTGTTTACAAAAGGATTCAACAGAGGATAAAAGAAAATTTAGTGGCAAAAACAATATTAGTCACATTGGTTACATAGTCTCACCAGTTGCTTCAATGAGTAAAGAATTATTTGCCCATTGCCATGAAGGGAAAGAAGGATATGAAACAGGCTTGGTTTATAGAGTCAAAGGAAGAGTGTATAAACATTCACAATGAGTTAGGTAATATGACCAGGGTCTAGCCTAACTAACAATTAGAAAAGAGTAGAGTTAGTAAATTAATAAATTTATTAATTAATAAAGCTTCCTCCATTAAGTGACAGTTCACTGCTGAATACAGTTAAATATTTTCCTTTTATAAGAGTTTAGGCTGATCTTGGTGGCTCAGCCTGTAAACTCAGCACTTTGGGAGGCCAAGGCGAGTGGACTGCCTGAGCCTGTGGGTTCGAGACCAGCCTGGACAACTTGGCGAGACCTTATCTCTACAATAAATAAAAAATTAGCTGGGTGTGGTAGCATGTGCCTATAGTTCTGGCTACTTGGAAGGCTGAGGCGGAAGGATCGCTAGAGCCCAGCAGGTTGACGCTGGGGTGGCTGTGAGCATGCAGGCCACTGCACTCCAGCCTGGGAGAAGGAGTGAGACTCCAACTCAAAACAAAAAACAAGATTTTAAATATGCAGGTATAACTGAGAAAAACGCCTCCTTCCTGATTCACATAGACCTCCCTCCTTTACTCCAGAGGGAGTGGGTAGATAACCTGACATTTACAAAATAGTCTGGATATAGCTTCTCACTGTTATTACAAGGAATCAGAAGTAGAATTGAACAGGAGATAGGGGATAGAACCAATGAATCTGTCTACATGCTAGAACAAGATGAAAAGAACCATTAAAAATAAATCATGAAGGATGGCAGGCTAGAGAACTGTGATTGATCGTATCAGCAAGGTAAAGACTGGCAACTGAACTCAAAGCACTTGCTGCTTGTAATACTTTTTGGCACTATTGTGATAACTCTTTACCTAGTTAACTTTTTCTCTGTCTCTCTATGAGGTTTTTGAGGGCATTAACCTCAAAAATTTTCAATTCTTCATAGTGCCTACCAAAATCCAATCAACAAATGATATGGCCAGCTCATATTTATTGAATAAATGAATGAATGAGGAAAAAAAAAAAAAGAACAAGAGAGGACAGAAACATTAGAGCTAAATTTGCTTTCCATGAAATTAACTTTCATTTATATTTCCAAAATCTGACTCATAGAAAAGTGAAATTCAAATTGCACTAGTTTCAGAGTTTAATTATATGAAATGAGAGAAACTAATTTACATTGCTTTATAATCCAGGACCATACATTTTAAAGCAAAATTGTGTCTCATAAAATAGAAGTTGAAAAAGATGCAAACTACATTGATGCCAACTTTTGGTCTATTCATCTTTTTTTTGGTTAATTAACTCATAAAAGAACCATCATTAGTTACACAATAGATATTCATTCTCACTTCTAAGTAAAATGTGTACCTTGTAAGAAACAGAAGGAAAAACTCAGTGGTGTGAAATAATAGAAGGCACAGGATATAATTATAAATATGAAAGAAAAATAACACATTTCTCACTTACCCCCAGAGTTTCCTGGGAAGTAGCACAGTTAGGTAAAATTGAGAATATTCACTTAGCACCCATTGATCATAGTCATAATAGTAAAAAGGGGGACACACTAGTGTATATCTTATACTGACTTAATAGAGGAACTCTTGGGCAAAGTAAGCTCTTGAATCAAATAGGCATGAGCACCATGGTGGGCTCACTGGTTTCCAGTTAAATTCTGATCAACGGAATTTAAGATACACCATGCTTGACTACATTCTTGTTGCCTTCAAAAGAAAGAAGAGAGCACAACCTTCAGTAGGGAAAACACTCAGTGCTTTTACGGAGAACAGTTTTGCTTCTGAAATAACGGAAATTATCAAGGAGCTCTGCTTTTCCTGAATTTTGGTCTAACAACAGCTGTCCAAAGTCACACGGAGGAGGCGAAAGGGAAAATAACCCATCTGTGATGATACTAATGTGTGTAACAAGGCACATGACTCACCGACAGGCCTGATTTGGTCAGTTTCTGTTGCTCCTTCATGTAGATAAGGTGCTGACAACCTTAGAATTTATAAGATTATATAAAAGAGGTAACAGTGATAACTGATATGCCCCATCTGATACTTCCTTTACTAGAGCTCAGTCCCACACATTTTACAAAACATGTTATTTTTAGTTACGAGAATCTATTCATTCATTTATTTAAGAAATATTTATAAGGTAGCTATAATTTGTTAGACATCGCTAGTTTCTCAAGACTCAAAATCAATAACACATGATCCTTGCTGTTAAGAAGCTCACAGTCTTGTGATGGGAAACCAATTTTTCTAACATATAATTGTAATTTGTATAATACATACCATAATGAAAGTGCATAATGCTAGATGTGTTTTATTTCTGGGATGATCTGAAGAAGGCATTAAAGACAGGGAAACTGACAGAACCAGAATAAATAGGAATTTTTCATAAAGATGGAAAAGAGTGGAGGAAAGGCAATTATAATTAGACGAAATCATGCTAAAAAGCATGGAGCTTTAGAATGGGTGTGGTGCATTTGGGAACCAGAAATCACTCAGTTTGGGAGGGTGAAAGTGTGAGTGAGGAAGACATGAAGAGGCATCAATCCAGAGAGCCTTTCTTGTCATGTCTAGACAATATAGGGCCTTCCTGTAGGGGACTGGATGCTATCCAAGGTTTAAGAAGGAAACTGATGTATAGAGATTTAGGCTTAGGTAAGTATGCTGAGTGGAAGGAAGATGGGGGCAGGCTTGGAGGGTAGAGGTGGGAGTACATGATTACAGGAAGAGTCCAGTTAGTTGGATAATCCTGTGGTTCAGGAGCAAGACTATTATGTCTTGCACTAAAGGCCTGATCTGAGAGAGATTTAGGGGACACACTTGATAGGACTTGGTGATTGACTGCTAGGCCACATGGAGAATGGCAGTGGAGAGGACCTCGCCCTTTGCACTGTCATATTAGAAAATAATCTGCTGCCTTCATGGCAATAATGGATTTGTAGGAGGTGAAGCCACCAAGTCATCCTTCTTTCAGCACAGTCATTAAAAGAGGGCTGCACAACTGGAGAGGGAGGGCTCCAACTCTTTGTCCCCATGTACAGGGGAGGGAGAAGAAACAACAGAGTAAAACAGCTTGGGAACCAGCAAGACATAAAGAATAAATCCAAATGTAGGACACAGCGTGTTTGTGAATTATATTTTGGCACAGTGAGAGTAAGTTCACATTGAAATATTACATCCTCAAGTGACTTCTTTCATGACACACCTTTCATCCATCATCATCCTAATACATATTTCAATTACACACAGTATATAAGGCGTGTTACACGTAGATGCTTAAACTAATGGTGTTTTACACTGCGCATTTGATAACTTTCTGAAGGTTATAAAATGATTCTCTGTGAAACTTTGTGAGGAAGTCAGGGAGATGTTATATTCCCAAGTTATAGCTGAAGAACTTAAGACTCAGGCAGGTGAAGTAGCTGTCTAAATACAAAGTATTTTCTGGCATGGAAGGACATTGAATTCTTTTAGATTTAGATTTTAATTTTTAAATTCCTAGGCTGGTATATATTCTAATCACTAGTAATCTTAATCCAGATGCCACTGTTCAACACAAACTAAGATTTTCTGAAATTGGTAAACTGAAAGGAAGTTAACAGAATTTGGTGATTAATGGGCCCAAAAGAAGAATGGAAAGGGTCACAGCTCTCTCAAACTTTACTGGGAAATTCCTTTGTGTGCTACTTCTGAGTGGGATCTTCCTATCTTAGAACATTGTTATACTGGAAATAATCAGGGAGATTAAAATAATTCCCAATGTCCAGATTTATGTAAACTCCATCCCTTAGAATCACACCAACTCACACACTGATTCACACTCTTGCAATTTAAACCCACCAAAGCTGGGCAATGTTTTTAGAAACGTTTGGCTCTGCTTCGCTTTTGCTCCACATTAGCGAACACTTAAGCTGACTTTGAGTTTAACATGACAAGACTGTTCCCATGCTTCATTTTCCTCCAGGTGAATGACAAGAAAACGCTGGGTTCAGCAATCCCCAACTGCTGCAATCTCTGAAGTTAATAACTACTATGAAGGCCGTTTCAAGCTCCTTTCCTCCTTTAATTGATTTATTGGCGGCACATAAATGCCTGTTTCCATTTCTGTTAATGAGGAGGGCCTTTGATATGACTTTCTCAGATTTATATTCTAGTCCTAATCTTTGGCAATATAATAAAAAAGTATTCAGAGCTCTTTCCTGAGGCAAAATATAATTGCATTTGCTTTTACTTCCTAGTCCTTTATCTAGATGAGCCCATGACAGTAAGAAAATGCTGTTACTAAAATACATGGTCATAATGAGTTTTTGACTTTGTCTTTTAATTTGAACATTATCTTCTTCTACTCTTGGAACCTGGGTCTTGTTTATTTATTTTATTTTTGGAGGGGGGAGGCATGAGCTCACTACTTGATATAATTTGGGTGTTTGTCTCCAAATCTCACATTGAAATGTGGTCACGAGTGCTGGAGGTGGGGCCTGGTGGGAGGTGTTTGGGTGTATGGTTTGGTGCTCTCCCCTTGGTAATGAGTGACTTCTCACTCTGTTAGTTCACCAGAGAGCTGGTTGTTTGTGTGACACTCCTTCCATCGTGTTCTTCCTCTCTCTCTAGTCATGTGACATATTTGCTCCTCATTCCCTGTCCACCCTGAGTGGAAGCTCCCTGAGGTCCTGACCAGAAGCAGATGCTGGAGCCATGCTTCTTATACAACCTATAAAAACATGCGTCAAATAAACCCCTTTTCTTAATAAATTACTCAGCCTCAGATATTCCTTTATAGCAATGGAAAATGGACTCATACACAAGCTTAGTGTAATGACTAGCTAGATGAGTTATTAGGGACTTTGTCTTCCTATAAAGTATCCAGCATAGAATTGCTGAGCTGTGGCCATCCCCCATCACACTAGCCTGGAGACTTTACTCAAACTGCAAATACCTGGATCTACTGCATCTCAACGTCCAGACTGGAGTGCAGTTTCTCGCTCATGGCCACCCCAGCGTCGACCCACTGGGCTCAGGCAATCCTTCCGCCTCAGCCTTCTAAGTAGCTGGAACTACAGGCACATACTACCATGCCTGGCTAATTGTTTTTTAAAATTTATTGCAGAGATGAGGTTTTGCCAAGTTGCCCAGGCTGGTCTCGAACCCCTGGACTCAGGCAATCCTCTCACCTTGGCCTCCCAAAGTACATTTATACTTTGTGAATAGAAAGAAATAGGTCCTCCCTTGTCCAATTCTAATGTGCAAAGAAACAAAACAAAACAAAACAAATAAAAAACAAAACAAAACAAAAACTGGTGCTGCTACTGGTCATGGGGCTAATAGTTATGTGAACTTCTGGGGGATTAGAACCCCAGGTGCTTCTTATATGTGACTAGGGTTAAGCAGCAACATGATGCTAGCTGAGCTTGACCATGAACTTACTTGTACAATATTGGGTTGAGAGTCTTTATGTTGTTTTTTAATATGTTTCTATAGCTTGTGAGAACCACCTTAAAATTTACTTTGAGCCAAGGGTGAAAATAATTGTTTTAGGGGACTGTAAATATACATAAACATATACATACATTGACATGGGTATCTAATGAGGCCAACTTTAAAAAATGGAAAATGCCATTAAAAATGAGAACATTTTTATTCTAGAAAAAACTTACTTTGAGTGGTTCTTTTAAGTCAAGAAGGAACCTCTTGTTCTAGGGTAGAACTGTACGGGATGATTAAGGACACTTGGTTTTGTTTGGTTTCATTTAATTTCCTTTGGCTTGGTAAGAGGCTAGGACTCCTGCTCAACCACAGTTGGTATCACAGCACACTTCCCCCGAATTATGAGGAAAGATTGCAGAGCAAGGCTGGGAGCAAATTGACATCGGTAAAAAGGAACATTTTGGAAGGATCGTGATCAAAATTCAGACTCTGTCATGTGAGGCTCAAAGTTATTAGAACACCTCTAGAGGACTGGGCAGTCCTGCGCAAGGTTGAGCTTGAGCAAAAGGACCTCGAGGGTGCCTAGAGGGAGATAGCATAAGAAGGGGCCACCTGTATGGATGCATCCAGCACTGCACCAGGACCTCAGGTTTTTTTCAGAGAGCCATGTTTTTATTAAATATGATGTGTCCTGGGACAGTGGTTGTGTGTATGTAAGCATCTATCTGCTCTTCTAAGGAGCACTAGACCCAATATGTCATGGCGGAATGATGGCTGACCTTAACACCAGAGACAGAGGTGTCCTTGTCCTACTGCTAGGGCTGCTAAGTTCTTAACTTCTGGTAAGTGAATATCAGGAACTGACTGCCCTTTGATCATTTGGGATTTTTTCGGCTAAATGTAAGATGTCACTGTCCATAAAAATATGTCTGTTTCTTTTTCCTGCATATCAAAGAAATAAAAGCAAATAAGTGAAAAGCTCCCCCCCGAATAATTAGAAGACTATTTTTCATTAACATTGCAATAAGACAATTGGTAACTGAAATTTTGAATCTTATCTCATTATAGTGGGAATATATTGTAAATATGCATAAACATTTATACAAGCAAAGTGTTTTGAAACACTTTAAAGACTGTAATTCCAAATTTTTTAAAGCAACTGAGCTAAATTAGCATCCCAATAAAAGGGTTGCAACAGGACAAAAATGTATTTAGCTGGTTAAGTAGCGCAGTGCTGCCCTGTCTATAATTTTTAAAAATAAGATTTGGACCTGTTAGTGATTTGACAAAGGTATGGGCCTTCACCTCACCAAAATGTCCTTGTCTATAGAACACAAATAAAAGAATTACAGTTCCTTGCATGGGCTGGTTTAGGGGAAGAAAGCTATGGTTTGGTGGAAATCAAAGGTAGTTTTGTTTCATGGAAAGCGCCAACTATTAGAAAAATGGCAACAGCCAATCATGTGGACACATTTGTAGAGTAGAGCCCATGGGACAGCTAAGATCAGCTAAGACAAGGTGGAGCAGTGAGGGTGGGAGAGAGCAGTGACGGGCTCCTCACACAGTGAGAACCAGATGGATAACCCAGCATTCATGGGTCATGCAGAAACTGGCATCGGGAAAATTCAAAATGCTTATTACAGTACTGTCATGACTGCTGGAACTTATAGAATTCTAACATACCTTTGTTTTCAAAGATCTTAGAGTAGTAGAAAGAAATAGGTCCTTATGTGCAAAGAAAAAAACAAAACAAAAAACAAAACAAAACAGAAACTAGTGCTGCTACTGGTCATGAGACTAATAGTTATGTGGACTTCTGGGGGTATGATTCCCAAAGGAGAATTCAGAAAAGGAGAGTGAGAATAAAAATGTAGACAGATCATTCAGCATCTAGATGTAGTCCAGAGAGACTTGTGTTCCTTAAACTTTTCTTTTTCTTTTCTTTTTCTTCTCTTCTCTCCTCTCCTCTCCTCTCCCCTCCTTTTTCTAGGGTGGGAGAATGCTGAATTTGGAGAGGTAAGAAAGGGAGAGGCAAGAAAGTATACTGTTTTCAACAATAGGACAACAAAATCAGACATCTTTTTTTTTTGAGTTGGAGTCTCACTCTGTCGCCCAGACTGGAGTGTAGCTGCCGCTCCTGGCCACCGCAGCCTCGACCTGCTGGGCTCCGGCGATCCTTCCGCCTCAGCCTTCCAAATAGCTGGAACTACAGGCACGCGCTACCATGCCTGGCTAATTTTTGATTTATTGTAGAGATGAGGTCTCACCAAGTTGCCCAGGTGGGTCTCGAACCCGCAGGCTCAGGCAATCCACTCACCGCCGTCTCCCAAGGCACGGGATTACAGGCTGAGCCACCAAGCCCGGCTCACAATCAGACCTCTATTGGTATAAATAATAATGATAATAGCCATGATACTATTTATAACAAATCTCATTTTACAAAAAAGCTTACTATGTACCAACACTACACAAACCTTTCTCATTAGAACTGTCATGTTGGTATTGCTAGTCCCGTTTTACCAATGTGGACATCAAGGTTCAGAGAGATTAAGCAATAGCCCAAATGGGCAATTTAAGGTTTAAACTTGTACATGTCTGACTATAGATCTCATTGAGTTTCATACAAAATGGAATTGTATGAACAAAAGACTAAAAGGAGCTGCTTTATTTTCCTGAAAGTGGTGGTACAGGGGCATTGGTCACACATACACATACAGAAAAAACATAACTAAAGACAAGCATGATTCGACAAAGCCTCCACCACCCACCACTGAGGAGAGGAGAATCTATTCAGTAAATTGTGCTGGGAAAACTGGCTGACCACATGCAGAAGATTAAAACAAGACTCCTATCTATCCCCATACACAAAAATTAACTCTAAATGGATCAGAGACCTAAATGTAAAACCTTAAACCATAAGAACTTTAGAAAACTCAGGACACACCTTTATGGAAGTTGGAACTGCCATCCAATTCCTGAGAAAAACCCAAAATGCACGGGCCATAAGAGATATGACAGACAGGTGGGACCTCATTAAACTGACAAGCTTCTGCAAAGTCAAAGAAACCATCAAGAGAGCAGGGAGACAGTCCACAGACTGGGAAAAAGTATTTGCCAACTCCATGTCTGACAAAGGCCTAACATATAGGAACTACAAAGAACTCAAACATGCTGAAAAACAAAACAAAACAAAACAGAAAACAACCCCATTACAAAGTGGGCAAAAGACACAAACAGACACTTCTCAAAAGAAGTGGCCAACAGATACATGAAGAAATGTTCAACCTCACTAGTTATCAAGGAAATTGAAATTAAAACTACACTGAGATACCACGTAACTCCAGTCAGAATGGTCATTATCAATAACTCAAAAAATAACAGATGCTGGAGAGGATGTGGTGAAAAGGGAACACTTCTACATTGTTGGTGGGAGTGTAAACTAGTGCAGCCTCTGTGGAAATCAGTGTGGTGATTCCTAAATGCTCTAAAAATTGACCTTCCATATGACTCTGCAATCCCCCTACTGGGAATATACCCTGAAGAACTCAAATCACTCTATAAAAAAGATGCCTGCATATGTATGTTTATCAAAGCGTTGTTCACAATAGCAAGATCATGGAACAAACCATGCTGCACATCAAAAGAGGAATGGGTTAAAAAAATGTGGTACATATACATGATGGGATATTATGCAGCCATAAAAAAGAACAAAATCATGAATTTCACAGCAACCTGGATGGAATTAGAGTTAATAATACTGAGTGATCTATCACAGAAACAAAGATCTGAGTATCACATGTTCTCACTCATAAGTGGATCTTGAACAACTATCGTAATACTATAAGAAAAGGATTGACAGTGGTGGGAAACTATGGGGGGGCAAGGAGGGGAAGGGAGGTGGGATTAATGGTGGTCAATATCTGTCTGGGGACGGGGGGGACACACCTCATCAACAAGGGTACCTGCACAATGCATATTTGTATACCTAACCCTTAACTGTACCCCACAATTTTAAAATAAAAAATATGTATTAAAAAAAAAGACAAGCATGAGAGGATGCCAAAGGGGAGCTAGGCAGGATGGAGATCATAGACTGTACAACACCCCATTTTTGTCAAGGAAAGAGACCTGTGAGCCATAAGGTGTCTGACCTCTGCATTTCCCCATTCATTTTCTTCCATCTCTCTTCTTTTTATTCTTGCAATCTCTGCTTCAACCTTCCCTTCCTCTCCTTTCTTTTCCTTTCCTTAACTCCATTCTTTCAGTCACTTTCTTCATTTTGATGTGTGTTAGGGAATATGACTCAAACCGACGAGCTAGACAGCTCTTAGATTCTTTTAATTTTGCTTTTTTTTGAGTTGGAGTCTCACTCCATGGCCCAGGCTGAAGTGCAATGGCACACTCACGGCCACCCCAGCATTGACCTGTTGGGCTCCGGCGATCCTTCCTCCTCAGCCTTCCAAGTAGCCAGAACAACAGGTGTGCGCTACCACGGCTGGCTAATTTTTGATTAATTGTAGAGACGAGGTCTCGTCAAGTTGCCTGGACTGGTCTTGAACCCACGGCCTCAGGCAATCCACTCCCCTCGGCCTCCCAAAGTGCTGGAATTACAGGCTATGCCACTTAACCCCGGGCCAATTTTTAATTTTTATTTTTTGAGACATGGTCTCACTCTGTTGCCCTGGCTGGAATGCAGTGGCACAATCCCAGTTCACTGCGCCTTGATCTACCTCCTGGGCTCAAGTGATCCTCCTACCTCATCCTCCTGAGTAGTTGGGACTACAGGTATGTGCCATCACACCTAGCATTTTAAAATAAATTTATAGAGACAAGATCTCATTGTGTTGCTCAGGCTTTTGAAAGAAAGACCAGACAAGTATAGTAAGAAAAGGAATATCATGAGGGACCCTAACAGAGTCATGCCACCCATGACTTGTGAATCCTACAGGGACATGGAGAGCTTCATGGTGCTTTTACCACTGTATACACAGAGCACAGTACTTCCTTTTCATAGGCATGAGGATTCATGAATGAATGAATGAATTAATACATGAAGATGAAGGGGGTAGTCCCTGATTTGGGGCAGCTTTAGTAAAACTAGAAAATTCTTCTTTCCATGACACCTCTCTTCTATTTCCCATGTGTCATTGAGATGTATCTTAAAATTACTCCATGAGAAGTTTATTTTATGCCCTTTAAAAAACAAATTTCCTTGGGAAAATGAGAAAGTTCATCTTAGTATAATTAATTTAGCTGCTTTCTTAATACCTGGTCAAGATAAATGCAGTGAAGAGGTGGCAATGTTGATTTACTGGGAAAAGAAAATAATAATGGCTCTTGTGTGCTTTCTGGGGAGGCTGCGTCTAGATGATATTCTCTGGAGACCACAGGAGGAAACTGTTTTGTTTTTGAGGTAAGGAAGATGGGAGGGCAAATGGTAGATGAGGGCTAAGATAGGTAGGTGGGGAGCCTGACACTGTGAGCATCACTGTGTGTTTACAGATTCAGAACCAATAACAAAGCATGGAAGAGTACAGGATTCTAAATTCAGTACAAGATAGACAATAAAAGATGATAGAGTGTGTCTACTAATATTTTTTTAAAAAATTCCTTTCCTCCCCCCATATGTTTCGTAAAATTTATTTGGACTGGAACACGTATTGTAAAAGAGTAAGTCTCAAGAATTCTAGATTGCAGGAGGCACTATTTTGTTCTTTAATAAACCTGCATTTAAAAGGAGGACCTAAAGGGACCTTCATTTAACAAGTTAACAATCTAGTTTTATGTGTCGGTAAAATGTGGAATAGAAATTAATACATAGCTAAATGAGGGATTAATTCATACTATACTATTTTTTTTCTTTGCCTGCTCAAATTCTCTCTGTGGTGAATATTTCAGGCTGATATAACAAAAAACAATTTAGAAAGGAGCAATGTTTAGAAACAACTTAGAAGACAAGAGTGTAGGGACTCTGATGACTGCCATCCACTAGAAGCACAGCCAAGGATGTGGGGGTTAATGAATGTAGATGCCAAAATTAAATAGGCCACATGGAAAGGAAACAGGCAGAGTGTATGAGCAGTCAGAAGTTATGGTTGCAAGATCTCTAGTCGCCAACAATGGCCTTTTGCACACCATGGTCATTTTCCCAAGTCGAGGGTTGACTAGCAGGACAGGAATACAGAATGGAAAGAGAAGAAACAGAGGAAGCCCTTATTTCTTGCCTCTGGATCTGTTTCTGTGAATTATAAGGCTCTTAGTTATGTCCCTTCCATTGAGGAAATTTTGTCTGAAATTAAGGAAAGACTGGGGGGAATGTGTTTCTTGAGAGAACCATGGTTTTAAGTTGGTAGTTGCCAAGAATTTGAGTGGGGAAGAATAGCTGGTGGGAATGCACCTTGTTTTTTAAGTCTTGGATCACTCAGGCCCCCTGAATTCTCACAGTGAGGCAGAAGCATGAATGCCTGGGTTATATAGCAGGAAGTGACTCTAAGATCCACTCACTGAGTGTAACAACAATAATCACTAACACTTACTAAGTTCTTTCTTCATAAGTAGGCTCTGAACTAAACATTTTACATGGATTATTTTATCTATTTGGTATCCTAATTCTGAGATACTATTACCCTGTTTTATAGATGAGAAAACAAAGGCTGATGAGTTAGAACAATGACCCCTCAGAGATGCCCATGTCCTAATTCCCAGAATTTGTGACTATGGTCTAGGTTATTGTTCATGACAAAAGGGACTTTGCAGATGTCATTAGGTTAAGGAACTTGAAGTGGGGAGATTATCCTGGATTATCTGAGTCGGCCCACTGTAATTTCAAGAGTCTTTACAGAGGGTTGAGAGAAGCTTTGAAGAGGATGGAAGGGCTCACAAACCAAGGAACGCAGGCGAACTCCAGAAACTGGAAATGGCAAGACAATGAGCTCTCCTCCAGAACTTCCAGAAGGATAACAGTCTTGCAGACATCTGGAATTTAGTACAATAACACATACTTTGGACTTTTGGACTTCCAGAACTATAAGAAAATACATGTGCATTGTTTTAAGCTGCTAAATTTGTGGCAGTTTGTTACAGTCACACTAGGAAACTAAGAGAAGGGTTAAGAATCTTCCACAGGTTCATACTACAGGTAGTCACAGAACCAGGATTTGTACTTAAGAAGCCTCCTCAGGCTGGGCTCAGTGGCTCAGCCTATAATCCCAGCACTTTGGGAGGGTGAGGCAAGTGGATTGTCTGAGTCTGCAGGTATGGAGCCAGGCAACTTGGCGAGACCTCGTCTCTGCAATAAATAAAAAGTTAGCTGGGCGTGCCTGTAGTTCAGGCTACTTGGGAGGCTGAGGTGGAAGAGTCACCGGAGCCTAGCAAGTTAATGCTGGGGTGGCTGTGAGTGTGCCACTTCACTCCGACCTGGGCCACAGAGTGAGACTCCAACTCAAAAAAAACAACAATAAAAAAAGGAAGTCTCCCCAGAAGTTACACACTTAGTCATCATGAAGTACTACTACCTTTCTATTGTTCCTACAAGCTCTGAAATATCGTTAATTGAGATCTACTATGTTAATTCTATGTTAATTTTCATGATCTTATTTACTCCCTAAGTTAGTTGGTATTATTATACCCACTTTACAGATGAGAACAGTGAGGTTCAGATATTTTAAATAACTGAAATTTAAATCTGGGGTCAGTCTGACTGACCCTCAGTTCTAGCTGTAAGCCACTTCATCCTATTTTTATAGTCATTGGTCAATATTTTTTGAGTATCTGATAAATGCCAGCCTAAAACACAGACTCAAATTTGAGTATTTGCACCTCAGTAATTTTTGAAGACACCAAGATGGTTCACACAGGAGTCACTATATCAACTACGCTCCAGGCATATTCCATTCCAGAGGGTTAGTGGTGGAAAGCCTTGGAACTAAACTTACCAGAGACGCACGCTTTTTTAAAAAATTATTTTATTTTATTTTAAAGATGTGGGATACAATTCAGAATTAGGCACACAAATGGACATTGTATAGGCGTAGTTTGGACCTCTGAGCAACCCTCTCCTGCCCCCTGGGAGCTTTTCTGTCCTCTCAATAAATCTTGCTTTCTCAAAAAAAAAAAAACAACAGGCTGGGCCCAGCACTTTGGGAAGCCAAGGCAAGAGGATTGCCTGAGCCCACGGGTTTGAGACCCACCTGGGTACCTTGGCGAGACTTTATCTCTACAATAAATCAAAAAAAAGAAAAAAATTAGCCGGGCGTGGTAGTACGCGCCTATAGTTGTAGCTACTTGGAAGACTGAGGAGGAAGGATCGCCGGAGCCCAGGAGGTTGAGGCTGTGGTGGCCGAGAGCGTGCCACTGCACTCCAATCTGGGCGATGAAGTGAGAGTCCACCTCAAAAAAAAAAAAAAAAAAAGTTTGGACTTCTCTTTGGTCTCCAGTTTGCCTGGTTTGAGATCAGGTATCCTCATTGATGTTGTGTTCTCCCTCCCCAGCAGTATCCCACTACTGCCAATCCTTTTCTTATAGTATTATGGTAAATGTTCAGGGTTCACTTTTTTTTTTTGAGTTGGAGTCTCACTCTGTCACCTAGACTGGAGTGCAGTGGCTGCTCCCGGCCACCGCAGCCTCGACCTGCTGGGCTCCGGCGATCCTTCCGCCTCAGCCTTCCGAGTAGCTGGAACTATAGGCGTGCGCTACCACGCCCGGCTAATTTTTTGATTTATTGTAGAGATGAGGTCTCGCCAAGTTGCCCAGGTGGGTCTCGAACCCGCGGGCTCAGGCAATCCACTCACCTCAGCCTCCCAAAGGCACGGGATTACAGGCTGAGCCACCGAGCCCGGCTCAGGGTCCATTTATGAGTGAGAATAATGTGTTACTCTGTTCTTTGTTTCTGTGACAGATCACTGAGTATTATTGACTCTAAATCCATCTAAGTTGCTGCAAAGTCCACGTTTGTCCTTCTTTATGGCTGCATAACATACTATTGTGTATATGTACCACTTTTTTTTTATCCAGTCCAGTTTTGATGGGCAGCACGATTGGTTCCATGTGTTTGCTATTGTGAATAGTGCAATAAACATGCATGTGCAGGTATCTTTTTTGTAGAATACTTTGAGTTCCTCTGGGTATATTCCCAGTGGGGAGATTGCTGGGTTATATGGAATCTTAGAAAATGCAGGAGACACACTTACAGAAGTTGGAGTAGGCAACTAATACCTGATCAAAACTCCAGGTGTCCATGCCATAAAAGATAAGTGGGACCTCATGAAACTGAAAAGCTTCTGCAAAGCAAAAGAAACCACCAAGAAAGCAGGGAGACAACCCACAGAACGGGAGAAAATATTTTCCAATCATATATCTGACAAAGGCCTACAGCCAGGCTATAAGGAACTCAAACGTGCCGAAAGGAAAAAAACAAACAGCCCCATTAAAAAGTGAGCAAAAGACATGTATAGACACTTCTTAAAAGAAGGTTTACAGGCAGCCAACAGACACATGAAAAAAGTGCTCAGTCTCACTAATCATAAGAGAAATGCAAATCAAAACCACATTGAGATACCACCTAACCCCAGTAAGAATGGCCATCATTATTAAAAACAAACAACAACAGAAGCTGATGAGGATATGGAAAAAAGGGAATGTGTCTACACTGCTGGTGTGAATGCAAACTAGGTCAATCTCTATGGAAAACAGTATGGCAATTTCTAAAAGACACAAACTCTTTCAATCTCAGGGACTTCTTGTTTAGAATTAGCGAGGCTACACTCTGGCACCATCTATTTAATTAGCTCTGATTGCTTGATTAATATGGTCAAATTTAATAGAAGTAAATATAGTAAACAATATTTTGAGGTTATTAAATATCAGCCCACACATCTGACTATCACCACAGAAGAATCATTGCAACCTCAATCTACCACATATCAAAAGTTGTCTGGATGGGAGGATACTTGGCTTACAACAGCTAAAGTACTCTGAAACATAAAAGTAGCTTAGCTAACTAAAGGGTGTGGAAATGAAATGCATACTACTGGGAACTTTATGATCCCCAAAAGCCAGTTCCTCAATGAATGACATTAAATTAATTAAAATATCACATCCTTTTATTATCTTACATTATTCTTACTATAATATAAAGGACAAAGTGATATACAGCACAATTATGTAGAAAATGGACCTGCCCAAAGAACCAGAAAACAAAGTCAATTTTTGAATTATAATACTTGTAAATAGAACAAATACACAAACACACTCATTATGCTCCTCTGATTCCTGACGCCTATGCTTCAAATCACCTCCATGCCACAGACACACTGCTAGAAACAGTCCCAGGGATGCAAAATAAGAACTAGGGCATATGAACAAAACATCTGTAGCTAAACAGCATTAACACCACTGTGGACACACTTCTGAGATGGTAAAAATCACGCATGTGATGCATCAACATGTGTTCACTGTGTGAATCTCTGGATATTGAAAGCCTGTGTTCCAGATTCCCTGTCTGTGTCTGTATTTGTGGAAACAAATGTCCCCAGACCTGGTGAGAACCCAGCAAAGGCTAATAAGTGGGAGGCTAAGTGTCCCAGACTGAACAAGCAGTTCTTTTTTAACAAAACATTTTGCCTAGGGGTACTCAAGCTATTTCCTGATGTGCTGGGCACAGAGACATGCAGCCACCATCTCACTGTCACTCAATGCACCCAGGCAGTGATGCATTTAATAGTACCAGTGGTTTCAAACACTTAATGAGTCTAAACCACTACCTGGAAATCATTAGGCACTGAGAGAAATAACTACTAAAAAACTATTTTTTAAAAGCTCTAAAATGCTGTTGAAAGAGACTCTGGGATTTAGGAAGTTTATTGTATGTGACCAAGAGTGTCCTTTGAGTTCACATAGTTGTAGAATCAAACCTCAGAGATGCCCCCTTCCAGCTGTGAGCTGTCATATGATTAAGATTGAAACATGAATCAGTTCCATCTCTTACAGGTCAGGTCATTTTTTAAAAAGCCAGGATCTGCATAACATTTCAGGGCAAACAAGAATGGGACATCAATAAAGAAGTCACACCAAGAAGTTTCTCACCATGACTTCCCCACTAGTAATAGGTTTCTGTGCTACTGTTTTCCAGCTTCACATTGTCACATGATGAAACCAAGGAAACTCTGAAGTCAGCCAAGAGGTCCAAAGCTGCCTAGTGAAGCAACAAAGCCAACACCAGAATTTAAAATTATTTGGCTTCAGGTTAGAGATGTTTTTATCTTTTCTGATTTTGAGATCTACTTCTTTGAGCCAGCCCCTCTAGCATAAACACTCTCTAGAACTCCTATCAAGAAACAAATACTTGGTATCAGGGATGGGGTGGGGTAGGGTAAGGAATGAGAAACTTAGAGTATACAAGTGATTGACGAAATTACAAGGATCCACAGAAGTCCTTCCAAGCAAGCAAGTCATTGCCTCTGCCTGAAAATGTTTTAAACTTGAGTTATTGTTCCCTAAGGTCCATTAATAGTCTGTAAAGCAGCCTAGCTAATGAGACTTTCGAACGATAGAGCTTTTAAAAGTTTAATGGGTCTTTGTTCATCTAAACTTTATGATTATGCCAATATTTTATGGAGGTGTGTAGGGGGAAGACTGGTTGTGATAGTGAAGAATAGAAAAAGTCCTAGACAAAGAAAGAGAAATATAGGCCAATATCTTTGATGAACATAGATGCCAAAATTCTTTACAAGATCCTAGCAAACTGGATTCAACAACACATCTCAAAAATCATCCATCATGACCAAGTAGGCTTCATCCCTGGGACGCAAGGCTGGTTCAACATTCGCAAGACAATAAATGTAATTAAATACATCAATAGACATCAGAACAAAAACCACATGATTATATCATTAGATGCAGAAAAAGCTTTTGATAAAATCCAGCACCCCTTCTTGATAAAAACCCTCGAACATCTAGGTATACATGAAACATACCTCAAAATAGTAAAAGCTATCTATGAGAAACCCACAGCTAGCATACTCCTAAACAGACAAAAATTGGAACCATTTCCCCTGAAAACTGGAACAAGAAACAAGACAAGGATGCCCACTCTCACCCCTCCTGTTCAATATAGTATTGGAAGTCCTGGCTAGAGCAATCAGAAAAGAGAAGGCAATCAGGGATATTCAACTAGGAAAAGAGGAAGTCAAGTTATCTCTCTTTGCAGATGACAAGATTGTGTACCTTGAAAACCCAAGAGAATCTGTCAAAAGCCTCCTTGCACTGATAAAGGACTTTGGCAAAGTCTCAGGGTATAAAATAAATGTGCAAAAGACAATCGCATTTCTTTACACTAATAATAAACAAACAGAAATCCAAATAAAAAGCACAATCCCAATCACAATAGCCACACACAAAAAAATGAAATACCTTGGCATCTTCCTAACCAGAGACATGAAAGACCTTTACAATGAAAACTACAAAACACTGCTCAAAGAAATCAATATGACACAAACAAGTGGAAAAATATCCCATGCTCATGGATTGGAATAATCAACATTGTGAAGATGTCCATCTTACCTAAGGCAATCTACAGATTTAATGCAATACCCATCAAATTACCAGCAACATTCTTCTCAGAGCTAGAAAAAACAATACAGGAATTCATATGGAAACACAAACGACCAAGAATAGCCAGAACAATCCTCAGCAAAAAAACAAAACAAAACAAAACAAAACAAAAAACACATTACCAGACTTCAAACTTTACTATACAGCTACAATAATCAAAACAGCTTGATATTGGTACAGGAACAGGCATATAGACCAATGGAATAGAATTGAGATTCCAGAAGCAAAACCTCAATTTCTCAACCAACTCATCATTGACAAAGCCTCTACCACCTACCACTGGGGAGAGGAGAACCTATTCAGTAAATGGTGCTGGGGAAAACTGGCTGACCACATGCAGAAGATTGAAACAGGACCTATCCCCATACACAAAAATTAGCTCTAAATGGATCAGAGACCTAAATGTAACACCTCAAAACCATAAGAACCTTAGAAAATGCAGGATATAGCCGGGCTTGGTGGCTCAGCCTGTAATCCTGCACCTTTGGGAGGCTGAGGTGAGTGGATTGCCTGAGCCTGCGGGTTCGAGACCCGCCTGGGCAGGCGAGACCTCATCTCTACAATAAATCAAAAAATCAGCCGGGCGTGGTAGTGCGTGCCTGTAATTCCGGCTACTCGGAAGGCTGAGGCGGAAGGATCGCCGGAGTCCAGCAGGTCGAGGCTGCGGTGGCCGGGAGCAGCCACTGCACTCCAGTCTGGGCGACAGAGTGAGACTCCAACTCAAAAAAAAAAAAAAAAAAAAAATGCAGGACACATCCTTATGGAAATTGGAACTGGTATCCAATTACTGAACAAAACCTGAAACGCACGGGCCATAAGAGATAAGATAGACAAGTGGGACTTCATTAAACTGACAAGCTTCTGCAAAGCCAAAGCAACCATCAAGAGAGCACGGAGACAACCCACAGACTGGGAAAAAGTATTTGCCAACTCCATGTCTGACAAAGGCCTAACATCTTGGATCTACAAGGAACTCAAACATGCTCAAAAGAAAAAAACAAACAACCCCATTACAAAGTGGGCAAAAGATATGAACAGACGCTTCTCAAAAGAAGACATACTAGCGGCCAACAGACACATGAAGAAATGTTCAACTTCACTAATCATCAAGGAGATGCAAATTAAAACTACACTGAGATACCACCTAACCCCAGTCAGAATGGTCATTATCAATAACCCCAAAAATAACAGATGCTAGAGAGGATGTGGTGAAAAGGGAACACTTCTATACTGTTGGTGGGAGTGTAAACTAGTGCAATCTCTGTGGAAATCAGTGTGGTGCTTCCTAAAAGCTCTAAATATTGACCTCCCATATGACCCCACAATCCCCCTACTGGGAATATACCCTGAAGAACTCAAATCACTCTATAAAAAAGATACCTGCACACGTATGTTTATTGCAGCATTGTTCACAATAGCAAGAACCTGGAACCAACCATGCTGTCTATCAAAAGAGGACTGGATTAAAAAAATGTGGTACATACACACAATGGAATACTATGCAGCCATAAAAAAGAACAAAATCATGAATTTCGCAACAACCTGGATGGAACTAGAGTCTATAATACTGAGTGACCTCTCACAGAAACAAAGATCTGAGTATCACATGTTCTCACTCATAAGTGAACCTTGAACATCTATCGTAATACTATAAGAAAAGGATTGATAGTGGTGGGAAACTATGGGGGTGGGGCAGGGAGGGGAAGGGAGGTGGGATTAATGGTGGTCAATATCTGTCTGGGGACAGGGGACACCCCTTATCAGCAATGCATATTTGTATACCTAACCCTTAACTGTACCCCACAATTTTAAAATAAAAAAATATGTTAAAAAAAAGAAAAAGTCCTAGACCTCTCATCTACAAAAAAGGAGAAAAACAAATGGTTACTCTTAGTTTTTAAATATGTCACTTAAAATATGACAAATTGTTTATTTTTAATACAAAGCTTGCTTATATCCTAATCATACAGAATCAGAGTCAGGCGTCTTTTAGTTTAAGAAGTTCAAGTGAATTACGCATGTTTACTCTGCAAACCTCGTCAAGAGATATTTGCAACATGATCTTGGAAACTTTCTTCAGGCATAGCATTCTGCACTAATCCTTCATTAATGCGTCACTCCCAGCTCTGGGCTCTCAGAACCAGGACCCTTCCAGGACTGTTAACTGCACAAAACTCCAGAGAGGAGTGTGGGAAAGGGCATGACCAGGAGACTGGCATTCCTCATTGTCACGTGCGTTCCTCTATCAGACGTCCTAAACCCCCAGCACAGCAGAGGGGAGAGGTTTATGAGATCCAGACAGCAGATAGAAGGCGAGGATAAAAGAGGCCAAGGAGCAGTCAGAGGGAACAGGGGGAACATAGAGGAGCTAGAAGGAGAGTGACTATCAACTCAGCTTCACCAAGGCTTTCAAACTCAGTCTGGTGCACTTGTAATCTGAATTCTCAGTAATCCATATGTTTTGAATGGCAAAAAACCAGTGCGGGCATCTTTGTTTTGAAAGAGGTACGCATACTATGTTGTTGCATTTCTGAGGTTCCTGGGATAGTCTCCTTACTAGCTGGACCTGTAAGGTGCCCCTCCCTCAGTGTGGACGTTATGCTCATGCTATTGCAGCTTGTATTATATGAGCTAATTTAGTAGCCATGCCTGCTGAGTCTGATGGTCTCTGTGGTCTGTTGAGATGCATTTTGGAGAATAGCAAGTAAAAGCAGCATGGACTTCCTACTGCTTTGAATTTAAAGTCCAAAATCCTTAAAATGGTTTCGTATGTCCAAGCCATCTGGCTCCTAGGTTTATCCTAGGTCTATGTCTCTCTGTACAGTCACTGCGCTGTAGTCACACATGCCTCAGGGCCCTCCCATCTGCTGATTCCTTGGTCTAGAACATTCTCTTCCTAGGGCCTAGCCCAACTCCTCTCTGCCCCAAACCTGGCTAATTTCAATGAGCATCTCCACCCCAGGGCAGCTTTCTCTAATTTCTCTAATACTCTCTAGCTATCTGCTTTTCCAATGCCCTCATAATTTTCTTTTAGAACCGTTATCACAGTTGTAGTCATAAAATGTTTTATGAAATTGGGTTTATGGTGTCTGTTTCTCATAGGACTGTCAGTTTCATGAAGGCAGTTCTCATGGGACTGTCAGTTTCATGTCTCTGTGATACTCATTAGTATCACTTGTGCCTAAAATGAATGAAGTTAGGGAGAACTATGCTGTCTGCAGGCCAGTCTGGTGGCATAGAGAGGAGGAAAGAAGATACTCTGGGAAGATTCCTATGCACAGAAGTTAAACAGAGTAATGACAGAATATTAATCTGACAGAAAACAGGATGAATTAGAGGTGGAGAGAGACTAAAGCCTAGGAAAATTGGTCAGGAAGGCCCACAATGTGAACTCACAGTGAGAGGACTGTTCCCAAGAACTGAAAGGCTTCCCTTCTCTAATCATTCATTGGTTGTAAGCACTCCAAGAGAGAGGAACACTACATAGACACTACATAGATGGTTCCTCTCTCTAAGAGAAGGAACTAAGAGAAACCAATTAGAAATCCTGAATTGTACCCCACATCTTTCAAATAAAAAATATATGTGTTAAAAAAAAAAGAAAAAAGGAAAGAAAATAAGAGAAATCTTTCTTTTTTTTTTTTATGGCTTCACATATATTTTTACAAGACAGGGAGACGTGGTAAAAAACAGACCATCTGTAGAAGAAATAATTAAGATTTCATTTAAATATGAGGAGGGGCCCCCCAAAACCAGAATTATCTTTTGGAATGCAGGCCCTTGTAATATAGGCTTCCTAGGTAAGTGTTCTAGGAACCTATTGACATTAGTGTGCCAGCTAGTGTGGTTGAGAAAGGCTGTATTCAGTCAGCTTCAGTGAAATTTTTTTGGAGATCGTTTCAGTGCATTTGCCCATTTCATGGTGGGTGATTTAAGAGTGCACCTGCCCACGCCGTGCTGCGTGTTCAGCAGTTTTTGACCAAAAATGGTGTGACTCCTGTGCCCCAATCCTGGATCTTGCCTTGAGTGACTTTTTTTTTGTTGTTGTTGTTTCTCTGGATGAGAAAAGTGCTCAAAGAGAAAGCTTTTGCTGATGTGCAAGAGGTGAAACAAAAAATGGCAGAAGCACTAAACGGCATCCAAATGGACTGTTTTGAGCAGTGGAAAGAGCATCTTGATAAGTGTATTGCATCAAACGGAGAGTACTTTGAAGGTGACTGAAGTTTAAATATGTAAGAATAAATACACAATTTTTAATAAATACATTCTGTTTTTTTGGCTCCTCCCTCATAAGGTTTCACAATCATTTTTACAAAATAATGGTGTACACACATATCATTTAAATTTTAAACTGCATGGTGTTTGTGGATGTGAACTTAGATAATAGCCTACATAGGCACAGCTTGGCTCAATTTCCCTAATAAATGTTAACTAGTTCTTTCTTTGATGGTGAAGGTTGCCTTTTATGTTATAAATTTACTCTCCCCTGTTTCAATTAAACCCCAAATTAGTTAATTTTGAATAACTCCAAATATTTTCAAAGAAGTCAGATATCCT
Organism: Cephalopachus bancanus; assembly: GCA_027257055.1. Taxonomy (NCBI): domain Eukaryota; kingdom Metazoa; phylum Chordata; class Mammalia; order Primates; family Tarsiidae; genus Cephalopachus; species Cephalopachus bancanus. The sequence goes on along the minus strand of JAPVLO010000242.1, from coordinate 1,167,992 downwards.
TAGACTACAAATACTTTCACTATACAGCTGTTTTAAAATTAATACAAACGAAACTAATTTTCACTACTTCCCAATTCTGAATGGAGCTCATGTTCTATAGAAGGCGAGAAGTGTTGCCTTGTGGCACCTTATGCCATTCCTGACAAAACTGAGAATATGTGGCAAAGTAGAAGATCAAATTATATGAGAAAAAAGTACAGAGTTATTCTCCAGATTTTGTCATCTCTAGAACCAGATAGACTGTTTTTAAGTTTTTAAAATTCACTACTAAATTTTTCATCAGTACTTTCAAACAAGACCTATACTCAAGTGACTTGGTTGATGTACACTATTACTGGTCAAAATGTAATGTGAACATTTCCAGAAAGTTCATAAAATAATTCTTATTTTAAATGCATAATTTTAAATAGCCCATGAGCATATTAGGCAAATATCAGGTAATCCCAAGAAGTTCATGGCACTTAAATAAAGCCTTAAATTTCAGAATACTGAGATTTTTACTTTTACGAAGCTTACTTATCTTCTCAGTTCACCTACTAGTTTTAAAACCTGGAATTTGATTCTGTCTGGATAATCTTCCATTCTTTTCCCTTCATCTGTGACTCCATTTTAAGATCCATGACATGATGGCCATGGAAAGTAATGAAATTCATCATTTGGTGACAATTGCTTACTATAATATCAATGGGAAATGCACAACTTAAAAAGTTTTGCCTGAGTGGATTTATTCATATTAATTATGGCTTATACATAGTTTAAATAAAAAGATACTCCCACGGTGTTTGGAAATGAAATCTCTAACAAATAGAATCAAATGACAAATAGTACATGCACACATAAGTGCAGTGTGTGAATACTCATTGTACAAAGTAACACTTCAGAATTGAATGTGGTATCGTCTCTTGTAAATATAAATTTTATGAGTGTTAGCCCAACTGAAGGTACAACTAAAAATTACAGTACTCAGTCATTAATGTTGTGAGAACTCTCTAAAAACAATGTGCAGGGTACTGAACCAGAATTTTTCAAATCCATGGTATAGATGTCCTCTTGGCATATTTACTGTAAAGTTAGATTCTATATATTGAACACTATTTTCCCAGTGGCTTCTATTTTTAAATGAGAAATAAAACACCAAAGGTAGTAAAGTAATAGGAAATAGTATCTTTGGGGGAAAGGGAGGCGAGGATCCTGTAGGCAATATTAAAAGAAGATGAAGGTAAGAAAATGACTAGCTTTCCATATGCTGTTTTAGTGAACTTATGTGGACGATACATCTTAAACATCAGGTCCAGGGAGAGGTTTTTCTTCTGGTTGGCCAGTAGAATGATGTGTTGTAACTTGAGGTCAAGCAATGAAGCAATGCAATGAATTTCCAAGGGCAATACTAATTAATCAAATAACAATAATAATAATGATAGGAATAAGATCAACATCAAAAACACTCAATTGTAGAATTTCTTCATGCTCTTCTTGATGTGTGATGCCCACCCTTCCACTCCTGAAGTACCTAATGTATAAGGTTGCCAGACTTAACAAATACTTTTTTTAAAGCATATGTTTCAAATATTGAATAGAGCATACTCATCTTTAAAAATTATTCATTGTTCATCTGAAATGGAAATTTTACTGAGTATCCTGTATTTTATCTGCTATTCCTACTAACGTAACACTTTTTAGACTCAATATTTGTTGGGTAATTCCATGTTCTTTGCTTGGGATTATAGGAGAAGAGTCTCTTTTTCAGCTTGATGATTTTATTTTTTGCCATGGATTTTAAGACTTCAGATGAATTCCTTAACCTGTGCCTAGTACCTAAACAGACAAGCAGAGAGTTGATCTGGTGGGGGAAGGGGAGTGTAACCCAGCCCACTCCAGCTCCCATACCATGCTATTGTCCGAAATCTGTTTCTTCAGCCCAGACTTCTCATTTTAGATGAGAAAAAAAGGATCTCTGAGCAGGGTGACTGCAAATCCAGTGTCTTTGCCTTGGATCACACTGTCTCGGCATATATAGTACAGGAATGAGTTCTATTCCTAAAGTTAATTTGCAAGCTTCATTACAGCACAGAGCACATTTTCCTGTTCAGAAAATGCTATAACATTAAAGTTAGTTTATTAGGTGATCCAACAAGCAAGCTGAAAAATAAAATATCTGCCACGGAAAAATATTAGGGAAAAAACCCAGCTATTTCAAATAAATTATGGGTAAGATGGGTTTTCCTGGACTTATCTGAAAACCTAATGATTGTGGTTTGTGTTAGTGAGAGTGTGGAGGCAAACATACCAAATGTTCTATTCTATTCTCTTCTCTCTCTTTTTTCCCAGCTTCAGGGAGACTGATACATCTAACACAGATAGGGAGGAGACCAATTTGGTGGGGAGAGTAGAAAAGGCACAGAGATAAAGGCACAGGATGTATAAAGAATTGGAGGACCTGCTAATTTTCCCAAACTCTCAGAGAACTGATGACATTCCAACAACATCTTAAGTGTCTTCACCATCCCTCCCTTGCCCTATTATTTCTTCCCTCCGCAAAGGTACAACTCTAAGGAAAGGAAAATCTTCCACACCCAACACTGCCTATTTGTCCATTCATCTAATTATTAATGCAATAACAAGTTAAATAAATGAACCAGTTATGTATCAGGCACTGGTAACACAGTGGTAAATCAGGTGGATATAGTCTGTGGCCTCAGGGAACTTACAGTCATAGTGTGGGAGACAGACATTAAAACATGATTATAGGCCGGGCTCAACGGCTCAGGCTGTAATCCTAGCACTTTGGGAGGCCAAGGTGAGTGGATTGCCCGAGTCCACGGGTTTGAGACCAGCCTGGGCAACTCGACGAGACCTCGTCTCTACAATAAAGAATTAGCTGGGTGTGGTAGTGCATGATTATAGTTCTGGCTACTTGGAAGGCTGAGGCGGAAGAATCACAGGTCAATGCTGTGGCGGCTGTGAGTGTGCCACTGCACTCCAGCCTGGGCGACAGAGTGAGACCCCAACTCAAAAAAAAAAAAACAAAGCATGATGATAAAAGTCATGAATTATAACTGTGCTAAGTGATATTCAGAGAGGTGTGGTGACTGCAAGACCTGGCTATGCAATACAAAAGCATCATCATCATCACCATCACCATCCCGATCAATCATTCATTATGCACTTACTATATACTGTACATTGTACGTATAAAGCTTTTTACATCCCTTTCATCTAAGATCCACACAAAGCTTGGAGAATAGCAAGGTAGGTATTATTATTACCATCTTTAAAAGATAACAGAAAGCCTCCTTTTTTTCTATTTATAACCTTGACTGTCTTCAGAGGAGGCCAGTGGAAGAACCTTTGTTCTGCTAGTGTCTTGATGCAGTTGAGTATGAAAATTTGGAACAAGAACAGAAGAGAGCTAAATTTTTCTGCATAGTAAGAGGGAAAATATTTGTGTTCCTAAGAAACAATCTGGAGGCATATGTGAAGAACGAAAAAAGGAAAAGATGGAAGTTTCTGGCAAGACAACAAAGGCTGTGTGCCTCACGAATCCCACCAGTCCTTGCCAACCCCAAGCCTACAGTGAAGTTACTGGACACAATATCGTGAGTGAATTCTGTGGAGGATACTGGCGAGGAGGCGGAATTTCACTTGCAGTTTGATAAAGAAGGAAAAATGAATGCAACTTGTGTAGATATTAGGGTCAGAGGAATAACAGGTTAGGGGACAGTAACCCTAAGCATTCCCAATGGTTGTGCAAAAGGTTCAAAGTGGTTCTAAACCAATTTTATGTGAATCCTCAAGGGGCTAGGAGTCTCAGCTGACTACTGGGTTATCCAAATCAGGGTGTATGGGCTCAGATAGGTCCCAGAGTCACGGAAATTACTGTATTGGAAACCAAATCTGACTTCAAGGTCTATACTCTTTCTTCTTTTCCATGCTCCTCAGTTTTTGGCAAGAAAGCCCAAGGGGGCCAGGCACAGTGGTTTATGCCTGTAATCCCAGCACTTTGGGAGACCGAGGTGGGAGGATTGCTTGAGCCCAGCAGTTCAAGACCAGCCCAGGCACCATAGCAAGACCCCTCTCCACAAAAAAAATATAATTAAAAAAAAAAATCGTTGGACTTGGTGGCAAGCATCTGTAGTCCCACCTATTCAGGAGGCTGAGGCTGGAGGATTGTCTGAACCTGGAAGGTTGAGGCTGCAGTGAGCCATGATCGTGCTACTGCCCTCCAGCCTGGGTGACTGAGTGAGACTTCAACTCAAACAAAACAACAACAAAAAAGAAGGCAAAAGGGGCCACAAGGCAACACTTCTGACCTGTGACTCTCATCAGAATTAGCTCCAGACTGACCAGAGAGCATTTTGGTCTGTTCTCAGAGTCCCGAGCAATCATGTACTGCTTTAGTGCTTCAAGTCTGAAAGCACTTTTACATACCTTGCCTAGCGTATGGAATTTTACTTCTTCTGAATGGAGAACTAAATAGATTGTGCTAAATAAATCCAAAGGCATCGTCAGTGCTTTTCACTACAAATTCCTCATCCAGCAGTTTCTCTACTGGCGTTATCTATTAAGTGCAGCTTTGCCAAACACAGCCACTCAGCTGGGGAGCAAATGCAGAACTTGCATTTGTTGTGCTGTGGACAGACTTCAAGAGCAACTTGCACATCCTGTAGGCTTTGGAAAGAAAACCAGGGACAAGATGTCCTGGTTAAAGCAAATGCCTACATTTATTTTTGGAATTATTCCTTGGAACGGTGGAGATATTTCCCCGCCCCCCAAGCAGAACCAAGGACAAGAAACAACAAGGTTGAGAAAACATAAACCTTGAAGTCTCAAAGCGCTACTGAACGCATCTAGTGTGTACTGGAGGTTTAATCACTAGGTAGAGTAAGCCCTCAGCAGGTATAAATAACTTTAGGTTTCTTTTAGATTGACTGCTTTGGTTGGGGAACTGCCAGATCTACAAAGACTATTATTTCTGGTTGCCATTTATGTCTCTACACCTTGAATTTCCCATCTTCCTTCTTTTCTGTGTCCTGATTTAGATGTGTTTACTTTTATATCTTAGAGAGAGCCTGACATGCTGTTGAAAATACTCTTTAAACACCCAAAGTGTAATATGCTCAACCTCTTTCAGAAAAGTTTAAAAATTTGAGTGTGAAATTCTTTTAATATATTAGAATCCTGCACCCTATTTAAATGTATGGAAGGTATCCAATATTTTACCTTGGGCTCAAGCTCTGACATATTGTTTTCTCTATTAGCTCTTCTCAAAGCACAGTTCTCAAGGAAGAGAGCAACAACTTGTCACCAGATGTCTAATTAGGAAGATATTAAAACTTTTGGTTTCCCCCTTGCCGTTTCTCACACACAGAAGCACAGAATGTCTCTTCCTGTCTTGACTCCAGATGAAGCAGCCATAAGAGCTTAAAACAGACAAAAAGTTTTGAAGGGGGGTTGGGTGATGGAATCAGACATATCTTAGTTCAAATCTCTAGGATGCCATGTGCTACTTGCATGCTCTTGAGCAAACAACTTAAGTTTTTCTTACCCCTGATTTCCTTATTTAGAAGTGGACACAATAATTTACCTTATGTAATTCCACGAGAACTGAATGAGATGATTTTGGACATCTGCATTGTCCCTATGAGTTTCTGACGTTGACTTCTGTCAAACTCTCCTTCCAACTTTCCCTTTCCTCCATTTTTCCTTGTGATCTCTCGAAATGTCTTCCGGGGCTGGCTTTGTTTCCCTTCAGAAATAAGGAGGACTATGGAATCAGGCCTGTGAATTGGAATATGCTTTCCCCGTGGCCATAGTGACCATTCAGGGCTACGCACACAACCCAAGGCAGGCTTTGACACTTACTTGTTGGGATCATGTCTGAGTTATCAAGAAAAATTTCCTACTGGGGATGTGAGGCTGGTGGTGTGTGATTTGGGAGCCACTGACAGCCACTCTACCTGCTGCTTGGAAAGCCCCTGTCCAGGAGCTAGTGAGAGAGACAAGATTGGCTTATGTCATTTGAGTAGGAGTCACTGTGAATAGAGCTAAGCAGAAATGAGCAGAGTCTAGAAACAGGGAAAGATAGGGCTTTGGAGATGTCTTTAGGGTCTCTAGATCTAAATGAGTCTGGAGCAAACTGTGCCTGAGCTCTTGTTATTTATGTAAGCTGATTCCTTTTTTATTTTATTTTATTTTATTCTATTTTATCATTTACAGAGATAGGGTTTTGCTCTGTCATCCAGGCTGGAATGCATGGCACAAACACTGCAGCCTCGACCTTCTGGGCTTAAGATATCCTCCTGCCTCAGCCTCCTGACTACCATACACAGTAAATTAAAAAAAAACTTTTTGTAGAGATGAGGTTATCACTATGTTGACCAGGCTGGTCTCGAACTCCTGGCCTCAAGTAGTCCTCCTACTTTGGCCTCCAAAAGTGCTGGGATTATAGACATGAGACACTGCATCCATCCTATTTTTTTTTTTGAGGAAAAAATATTTCATTTTACAATATTCATTTCAAAAAATATTGAAAGAATATGTATCATGTCTTCAACAGTGGTTATCCTAGGGTGAGAATGAAAATTTCAGGTAGGGAATTTTTTACTTTTCATGTTATTCTGCAATAAAAAAAAATTTTGTTTTTTAAAACTAGTTGCAGTGGATTATTTCTTGAAGCTGCAACAGGAGATTCTGTTTTCTTGCATTACTTGTCAAAATTAGAAAAAAGGTCTTGTTTTTTTCCCTCTCTCAAAATCATTTTTGCCCTGATTCTCTATTATACAGAAAAATTCCAAAAGCTATACAAAAGAAGATAAAAACCATACTATCAACTTTTGGGTTGATATTCTTCTTGCCTCTTTTCTATACATAGCTGCATTCATATTGAGTGTTCAATTTAAAATTCCCTTTTAGAAAAAGGGTCTCACTGTGTTGCCCAGGCCAGAGTGCAGTGGCACAATATAGCTCACTGCAGCATTGAACTCCTGGGTTCAAGTGATCCTGCTGCCTCAGCCTCCTGAGTAGCTGGGAGTACAGGTGCACACCACCATGCCTGGCTAATTTTTTTCTTTCTTTTTTTTTTTTTGTAGTGATGGAGTCTCACTATGTTGCTCAGGCTGGTCTCAAACTCCTAAGCTCAAGAGATCCTCCCACCTTGGCTTCCCAAATGCTAGGATTATAGGCATGAGTTACCTCACCTGGTCAAATTCTGACTTTAACTTAATTGATATCACAGCATTGCAAAAGTAATATATATATCTGCTGATGAAAATTTAGAAAACACAGAAAGATAAAAATATATAAACTAACTTAGTATCCATAGATAATTATCACAAACATCTTGCTTGATTTCCTTCTTTCTATCTTTTTCTGCCTTTTCTCCTCCCAGGGCCCTAATATTAGGATTAGATAGTAGATGGCATTTTATAAAAAGCATATTCTCTCTCACAAAACATTTTTATAAGATACCTTAAATTATTTTCATCATGTAGATGTACCATAGTTTATTAAGTGGTTTTTCATTGTTGTATATTTAGTTGGTTCATAGAATTTCATATTTTAAATAATACTATGATTAATATCTTCATTTATAAATTTTGGGGCAAAAATATCTCCATTTTAGACATGCTTAGAAGTAGAATTACTAGGTTAATGGTCACAAGCATTCCATGTCAATTAAAGGTATTATCAAACTGCTCTCCAGAAAATTTGTACGAATTCTCATCCCCACTCCTATCTGCTTAGCAAACACTTCTTTACAAGCTGCATAGAATGTCTTAGCTATGGAATGACTTTCACAATTCATTTTCTTGCTGTAAGACATTTGGTTGTTTCCAATTTTTCATAATACTATAAAAAGGCCCTCTATACATAAATCTTTGTATCAATTTAAGATTATTTCTTTAGGTGGTTTCTTTTAAAAATGATCTTTTGTAATCAAATTGTTTTCAGGTCATTGATACATACTGATATGCCAAATTGCTTTCCAGAATTATTGTATAAATGTATACAATAAGTATGAGAATGGCTTTCAACTTCACTAACATTACATATTACCACTATCAAAATAAAGCAAAACAACTCGACAATGACAATCTAAAAATTTGACAGTGTCACAATGTAATTTTATTTTTAATTTCTTCGATTAAAAGTGAACTTTACTATTTTCTCATATTTTTTTTTTTACCAGTTTTGGTTGTGAGCTACCTATTTATGTCCCTTTCCTATTTTACTGTCTTAGTATTTTCCTACATATTTTGCACAAATTCTTTTTACATTAATATTATCGACGCAGTGAAAAGCCATAACATGGAGTAATATAGCCAATATGCAGCCATTTAAACATTTCTTAGCTTTGTCATATTTTTCTAGCAGTTCACTTTAATTTCGGCTTTAATCCACTAGCCAAGGACAGAACCGGTTTCTCAGAGGTAGCCATTGATACTTGCTTTACAACCCCTCCCCAGCTTGCTTTGTAAATAAGTTAACCTAATCAGCCCTAAATGGCCTTCATGACACAGATCCCATTCACATGGCAGGAATCATGTGACTAACCCACCCATCTGCCTGCAGTCCATCACCTGACACCAGTACCTGTGTTTACCTACCCTCTGTGATGATGTGGAGGAGATCATCACTCAATCACCTTAATGAACTTCCCCCATCAAAGGGAAGGTTTAAAAAGATTCAACTTTAAGCAGCCTTTCACCATTGCTTTGTTAAACTCTGATGTAGCTCTTTGCACTTTGGCCCTCTCCTCTACCTTGGGGGGTGAATCTTCTCTCTCTCTCTTTTACTTTCTAGTCATTGCTCTGCTAAGCTACGGTCTGGCCATGTGCTCTTTGAGCTGTGGCCGCCATGTTTTCTTAACTTTGGCTTCCCTACCTACCTTTGGAATGTGAATCTCCTCTCTCTCTCTCTAAACTTCACTTTCTAAATAAACTATATTTTTCCAATCTAAATTCTGTGCAGTTCTTTGCATCTTTTGTGTGGTACCGGATCACAGATACCAGTTACCCCTTGGTGGGCCTGACCTATTTGGAGGCCTTGCTGGGAAATATTTTAATTTAACATTTTTTGAGGTCCCATCGAGATCCCCCTACTGGGAGATTTTGGTACTTAATACATTTTGTCTCACAATAGAATTTCCTAGCTATGGAATGACTTGAGCTCTTCATCTTCCTGTTATACAACATTTGGTTGTTTATAATTTTTCACTGTTACACATATGTAATATACATCTCACATGTATATTGGAAATATACATTATATGAATTATTTCTATTATGTTTCGCATAATTGTCTACATTAGAAAGTTAAACCTTTTATGACAAGCATACCATCTGTAAATAATACATGCCCCCTGTTCATGCAGGGAGGCAGCATAGAGCAGTGGTTAAGTACACAGGCTGTGGCACTGGTTGCCTTGAGGGAAGTCAGTGTCTATTTTTTAGGACTGTTGGGAGGGTTAATTGATACTTCAGATACAGTCTTTGATGCCTTACCTATTTCAAGTTCTTAACCACTGTTAGCTATCACTCATATATTTCCTTTGTCTTTTAACCTGCAATATGTTGATGGCATTTTTTGATATGCAGAAATTTAAAATGTTACCGTTGATAAACATAATATTTTTTTCATTGTGAACCTTAACTTTTATACTTAGAAAACCTTTTCTTTCATAAGTTGTTTAAAATTCTTCTAATTACTCAAAAGGAAAGAAAATGTGTATTAATTTAAAGACTTTCACATGAATGTTCATAGTGGCTTTATTCATAATAGTAAAAAAAAGTGGAAGGAACCCCAATGTCCATCAACAGATGAATGGATAAGCAACAAATAAATAAAGTAATAAAAATGAACATATTATTGACACATACAACAACATGGATGAATTGCAAAATAATTACACTGAATGAAAGAATCCAGGCCAAAAAATGTATTTACTATATGATTCCATTTATGTAAACTCTAGAAAATGCAAACTAATCTATAGTAACTGAAAGTAGATCTGTGGATGTCAGGAATCAGGGAAGGGTAGATGGGAGGCATTACCAAGGGGCTTGAGAAAACTTCTGCCGAAGATGGAAATGTTCACTATCTTGATTCTAAAAATGACTTAGGGTATACATATTATGTGAAGACTTACTAACTTGTACACTTTAAATAGTGTTGCTACTTGTCAATTACATTGCAATAAAGCTGTTTAAAACTCCCTCTACATTTTTGTTAATCTTGATAGTTTGATTTATCTTCAGGATTTAACTCTAATCTAGTTGGAATTTGTTTTGTGGTATGAATGAAGATATTTTCCTTCTTGTTACTACTTATTGCATGATAATCATAATCTTCCCTATTGACATGTACCATCTTCTCTAGCATATATTAATGCACATGCTAGAATTTGTTTATACTCCAGAGTTTTGTCTATATTAACACCTCCTTTAATTATAGTTCAGCTTATAAAATCATAATTGTAGCTTTATAATAGGTTTAATAGCTGGTAAGAAAATTTCCTCTTCATTTTAATATTCTTTCCTTGCCTAACCTAATCAAAAGAATCCCAGATCTTAGCATTATTATCAGAAGACAATATTTAAGCCCAAAGAATTATTTTAATACAGTTTAAAATAACAAAGGTAATAAATGCTGCAATTCATTTTTGTTCTTGCTTTTTACATTTTAAGAAAAGGTATAAGTGAAAGGAAGCCTAAATAGAAGCAATGCTAGCTAAGTAAGGAGCTTCAGTTGAGACAAATTGAAAAAACACGATTGCTGACAATTATATCCCCTGGCTCCTTTTCTCACTAGTTATCACAGATAATTTGCCAGGGGTAAAAATATTTTTGATATCTCTGGTAGGTAGGAAAGATAGCTAAATTCAAGGGTGATGTTGGGTAAAGGTGAGTTGTAAAGAGTACAGACGGTGTGTGATACAAAGACAAAACACGCACTTAGGGATATAGCAAGGCATTTCCTAGACAAGAGAGAATTGTATATTGTTTGGTTGTTGCATGGATATGGAAGACAGAGTAGTTCTGAGGCTCATAAGAATTTCCTTCTATTGGTTTTGCCTATGTATAAAGTATCTGCTTTGTTGTTTTCTGGTTTTGTCCACCTGAGCTATTTTAAGTCCACTCATTTAGATGTTAGATTATTTTCTTAAATTAAAAAGAATTGCTTCACATTTTTTTTCTGCATTAGTTTCCCATGTTAGGAGTTGTAACTGTTGGCTATTATCTTCTACTCCAAAATAAACCTTTTCATCAAATGTGTGAGAATCAAAACGATTGCTTTTGAGTCATACAAAGAGACAGTAATCAGGCAGTTAGCACTTATTAAATACCTACTGTGTACATAAACTACCTTGAAAGTGTTTTTAAAAAGAGGATGTAATCTGAATAATCTGAGTAAATGCAAGAGCTCTTTATTTCTAATAGCAATTTTCTAAAGGCAATTCGCTCTCACTGAGGACATTTTTACATTTGAAGGTGAGAGGGTGTTGAGTGAAGCAGCATGCTTTAGTAAACCAATAAATTAAAATTTATGCTTTGCTATCAAACCCAGTTCCTCTAAGAAAGTCATTGAGTGTGATTTTCTTCATCCTTGAAAGGGAAATGATGGGCCCATCTACCTTTCATGACTGTAGGAGATTTAAATAAAATGTAATCAAAATACTTTGCAAACAGTAAATCACCACACCAATTTAGCTATTAAGGTTAATAAAAGCGTGTTACGTCTCTAGTAATAAACTACATACAACATTTACAGAGATTATTTCAGAGACCCCATGAATCACATGATCAACACATTCCCTAACAGTTGGAAGAAACCATTGCCACTGAAGCTCATGGAGGAGCAGCCATCGGTGATGGGGGAGACATAGCAGAAGACAAAGTTGTAGAGACAGATTCCCCACCCCACACCCTTCAGTCCTCCCTTCCCCAGTACCAGAGTGGTACTTTCTTCCTTGTTTTCTCATTGGAGGAGTTAGCCATGACATCATTGGCTAAAACCCTCTGAATTCTCAGGTCACAGAGAAAGTCAAAGGGAGCATCTATAGGAGCCACAATGCAGCTGACAAGGCAACTTCTGGTTACTCAAATTCGAGGCTTTACCTTTCCTCTCTCTTCTGCAGTCTCCTGTACCCCTCCAAATTCCTCACATTTCTGTTGTCCTCAAACCTCCTCTGCCTCTGCTTCTTTCTTATCATGCGTGACCCAAGCAGCATCAGTCTCTCCAGAAACTCCAGTACAACACAGGCGTTGTTCTTGCACTGCCTGTATCTATGATATTTAACTATCTTTAATCCTGCATCTATTGACTTTCTTATTTCAGTTGGATTTCAAGCCAACTAATTTTCCATAAAATCCTTTTTGTGCAGAGGATGACAACCCACCCACCCTCAACTAGCCATCATGATAGGAAAAAGGGATCAGAACCCAAGTTTGTATCTGACTTTGCTCTAGGGTCTGGTTGGGTTCTGCCTGGAACTATCCACTTGACCTTGATGTTGTTATCCATCCACCCCTTAGGACTATGCCTTGGTCAGCCTCTGGCTTGACTCCCCTTTCTCACTACCAACCTCTCACTAGCTCCCCTAGGTTATAAAAATGTCAGAGCATTTAATTCCCAGCAAGACAGCGATGAACAAATTGACATATTATTCAAATACCAAGCGTGGAAAGGGATTTCATTTGCTCTCATTAGTACCATTAGCAACAGAAATTCCCTGTCAGAAGGTAAGAGCTAGGCAGATATAGAACACTCTTTGAGGTAAAAACTTCACTTGTGCCAGTCAAACTGCTTGATAGTATCTGGGTAGAAAGAACATTCCTTTAGTATATAAGGGCATGCTGCTAAACAAAGCTTTCTTCACACTGTACATAAGAAAAATCTAAACCTGCCCTAAAAATCTTGTTACTATTTCTGAGCAGTGTCATGTAGAATGACATAAATACCAGAAAATCTTCTAAATCTTATTACATAATGATAATTGCTAACATTTTTAGAGGTTTACTATATGCCAGGCACTTTGTAAGCACTTTATAAGAACCATCTTTTTACATATTATAGACTTCACATAGATTAAGAGTAGGCAGGATGGTGTGATGGTTGAGCTTGTTAAATATAGACCTCTCTTATTAACTGCATGCTGTTTGAGAGATTACTTAACCTCTCTGGCCTTAATTTCTTTGTCCATAGAATAAAGATGATAAAAGTACTCAGCTCATGGGGCTGTTGTGAGGATTAACAGAGAGATAATAACAACTTATATGTCTTCAGTGATTTCCATGTGCTAGTACTGTTCTCTAAATGGTGATTAGTTTAAAGTTTAGACAAAAAAACACTTAGAACAGTATCTGGCTGTTAGAAAGTGTTCTATTTTATTCTGTCACTCAAGGGACTCTCACATAAAGTGCTCCTCTAAGTCCTCCTGTATGTTTGGGTTTCCTACTGTCCAGCCATACATGAAAAAGACTTACATGGTCAGCACATTGCCCAAATGGCTGGTATTCCTTCCTCAATTGCTCTGGCTTGCTGTTACTGCCAAAGTCCTCCTTACAGACAGGCTAATGCCTATACTCTTCAGTAATACCTTTTTCCTCCCTCTATCTCTTTGTGTGTGTGTGTGTGTGTGTGTGTGTGTGTGTGTGTGTGTGTGTGTGTGTGTGTGCGCGCACGTGTGTGTGTGTGTGTTGGAGTCTCACTCTGTCTCGCAGTTGGAGTGCAGTGGCATGCTCACGGACACTGCAGCCTCAACCTGCTGGGCTCAGGCGATCCTTCCACCTCAGCCTTCCAAGTAGCTGAAACCACATGCATGTGTCAAGACGCCCGGCTGATTTTTTTATTTATGGTGGAGAGGAGGTAACACCATGATGCTCAGGATGGTCTGGAACCCCTGAGCTCCGTCAAGCCTCTCGCCTCCACCTCCCAAAGTGCTGGGATTATAGGTGGGAGCCACTGTGCCTGGGTTCTTCTATCTCTTTTATGATCAAGACCACACTCCACCTCTTCCACCTTTTTTCCTGCATTTTCCCAACACTCTTCTTCGAATACAGTGACCCTAATGCTTTGGAAGAAATCAAAAGTAATTTATTCTTGAAAACAGTAGGGACTCTGGTGCTGGAAGTAACGACTTCCACTAGCTTCCGACCCATAAATGAACCTGGACATATTGGCAAGAAGGGAAAAAATCCATCTAAATGGGCAAAGACAGAAGAATAATATTGTACTCAAGTCATAAAGTCAATTAGAAGACAGCTTCCACAATAATAAAGGGAACTGTTTTTTAAACTTTTCTAAATGATGTCTAATAATATACTTTAAAATTCTTGTATATTGGAAAGAAAAAAAATCACTATTTGTCACACCAAAGAATGTTAAGCTTTCGATGAAAAAGACTTCATAAATATTAAGTTCTTACCTTAGTTACATTCTATCCCCAAACAATATTGTGATTGTGCCACACATTTCAAGAACATAGAGGATGTAGTGGCACTTGCTTCCAACAGGATGATTTATGAAGGGGTCTTGTTTGAAAAGTATCCATATTATAAGATAAGCCCAGTTTCCTTGACCACAGCAATCCTGCCCTAGTGTTGCATGCAGTAATTTACAATTTTCAAGGAATCTTAAAAAATAAATCAGATGTTTTCTATCTGACTTATTGCAAAGACAGGCAACTGACAAAACACCTCTCAAGTCTACCCTTTTTCTTTTTCTCTTTAAAAAAATTTTTATTATAAAGATGTGGGGTACAATTCAGGGTTAGGTACATAAACATTGATCTTGCAGGTACCCTTGATGAGGTATGCCCCTCCCTCCCCTAGCAGTTTCCCTCAACTGCCAATCCCACCTCTGCCTCCCCTGACAGTTTCCCACTAATGCCAGTTGCTTTCTTATAGCATTATAATTGCTCAAGATCCGCTTATGAGTGAGATCTTACGGAACTCTGTTCTTTGTTTCTGTGATATATCATTGAGTATGATTGACTCCAAATCCATCCAAGTTGCTGCAGAGTTCATATATTTGTCCTTCTTTACGGCTGCATAATATTCCATTGTTGGTCTACCCTTTTTCAAAATCTTTCACTCTCTTAGTTCAGTATCTCCCTCATCTTTGTTCTGGAGGGTAGCATTAATTTCTGGACTTATTTTTGTCTACCCAGTATAGTCTCCCTCTAGTCTATTTTTCATGCTGCTGCCATCAACTTCTTCAAATGCATAAGGTTTCCCACAGTATTCAGGTATAAATTAGCTTAAATTCCACAGGAGGGTCTATAAAAACACTCAATGGAAGTGGGGACTCAGCATGGTTAACAGGGCTGAATCTGGTCTGACATCCCACTCTGCACTCATCGGTATTGCAGTGGCCTCAACAACAAATGAAGGCAATATTTGCTTCATAGGTTGTAGTAAAAAATGAATAATGCATGAAAAATGTTTGGCCAGGTTTGGTGGCTCAGCCTGTAATTCCAGCACTTTGGGAGGCCGAGGTGAGTGGACTGTCTGAGCCCGTGGGTTCGAGACAAGCCTGGGCAACTTGGCGAGACCTTGTCTCCACAATAAATTAAAAAATTAGCTGGGCGTGGTAGTGAGCGCCTGTAGTTCTGGTTACTTGGAAGGCTGAGGTGGAAGGATCTCTGGAGCCTAGCAGGTTGATGCTGGGGTGGCTGTGAGTGTGCCTGCACTCCAGCCTGGGTGACAGAATGAGACTCTAACTCAAAGAGAAAAAAAAAGAAAGAAAAGAAAAGAAAAATGTTTGCATTAATGCCAAGTAATCAGTAGTTAATTATTGTGGTTGTGGTGATGATGAGATGATGATGATAATGGTGATGATGATGATGATGGTGATGATGATGATGACGACAATGATGATAATGATGAGAGTGATCTGGTCCCTACACAACTTTCTGAATTCTACCCTCATTACACCTTTCTGACTAATTAGACTTACAGAGATTTTGAACTTATTCCTCCCTGATTTATTCATAATGCTTTCTCTCTAGTTCCTCCCTTCTCCAGTCTCCTACTTAACACTCACTATTTCCTTAAGGCTTATCCTAATGCTTCTTTCTCCATAAAGCATTTTCTCCCCCTCCTCTGTAACATCTGCTCTGCACTATTTGACTCCTAAACGGATTCCAAGGAAGCACTGAATCTAAGGACTCTGGACTGTCATTATCTTTTCAATGTCAAGTACAGTGTCTGACTCAAATATATTCAATATAAGTCTTTTATTTAATAAATAGGAAAATGAATGAACGTTAGAATTCTGAAGCCAAAAAGCTATAGAATATTTGAGACTGAGATCTTGGACTTACAGACACCAGTATCAATGAATTTCCTCAATCAGTATTTCTCTATATAGAAGGAAAATTTCATAAGAATACTCACCATCTTGTCCTATATCCATCCAATTCATCAGAGATGCTTGAAATGAATCCTCACATTAATGAAAGAACCTATTCGTTGTGCCTAATTCTAGAGACTCACTGTCCAATAAAATAGCACTAGTCACATATGACTTTTTAGATGTAATCTACTTAGCATTAAATAAAATTAGAAATCCTGTTCCTCAGTCACTGTAGCCACCTTTCTTTTTTTTTTTTTTTTTTTTGAGTTGGAGTCTCACTCAGTTGCCCAGACTGGAGTGCAGTGGCTGCTCCCAGTCACCTCAGCCTCGACCTGCTGGGCTCCGGCAATCCTTCCCCCTCAGCCTTCCAAGTAGCTGGAACTACAGGCATGCGCTACCACACCCGGCTAATTTTTTTGATTTATTGTAGAGATGAGGTCTTGCCAAGTTGCCCAGGCGGGTCTCGAACCCGCGGGCTCAAGCAATTCACTCACCTCAGCCTCTCAAAGCACGGGATTACAGGCTGAGCCACTGAGCCCGGCCTGTAGCCACCTTTCAAGTGCTTGATAGCTACATGTGGTTAGTAGTTACTGTATTGGACAGTGCAGATAGTGAATATTTCTAGGCTCTCAAAAGTTTTTATTGAACAGTACTGCTCTGAAGTTCTGCCTCTCCACTTCTCCTAAATGTAAGGTTACTTTCAAGTCCAATTATCCTCTGCCCATTCTTATATGAGGAGAAATTTCTTTTGAATACATTTCAAACAATAATAATGTGGAAGTAGATCCTAGTCAAAATGCTTTATTGTTTTCTATCAAAGACAAGCCACCCCAGATTTTACTATTTGGCATTTCATTTCAGCAAAACTACAAAAAATGTATTTTCCCTCTCAAATCCCAGTTGATATGAGACTTCTTATCTGCAACATCAGTTGTGAAACAAGCACACATAGATGGATAAAAGGATATATAAACTTTTTTTTTTGATCAGGGTCTCACTCTGTTGCCCAGACTAGAGTGCTATGACACGATCACAGCTCATGGTAGCCTCTACCTCCTGGGTTCAAGCAATCTTTCCATCTCAGCCACCCAAGAAGCTGGGACTACAGGTACATGCCAACATGCTCAGCTAATTTTAAAAATTTTTTTGTAGAGATGAGGTCTCACTATATTGCCTAGGCTGGTCTAGAATTCCTGGGCTCAGACAATCCTCCTGCCTCAGCCTCCCAAAGTGCTGGGATTACAGGCATGAGCCATCATAACTGGTCAGGATTCATAGACTTTTAAACTTTTTAATGTTAGTATTTTAATAATCCCAACATATGTGTATACTTATGTTAACTCATCTAGTGCATAGCAGGACCCAGGCATTCTGATTCTTAAGCCAAGACTCTTTTCCTACACCATGCTGTCTTATACATGTTCGATCTAAAGAGTGAGGAAGTGGAACAGTTAGGTAAGCATATAGTCACGTCTGTGACTTCTTACAGCTTTACAGTTTCTAGAGCAGAGATATGAGCTGGTGTGTTACATTCCCCAGAAGATTTTTTTCCAGAATGAATTCCTAATAGCAGAATTGTTAGGTCCACGGATATGAAATTTCAGTCTGCTACACATTGCAAGGACGACAAACAAACAACCAAAACCCCCCAAGCCCCAAAACAAACGTATGCTATCAAGAGCAGTGTATGAGAGTTCCAATTTTCTACACCCTCCGTAAACCAGGTATTATTTACCCATCCACTTCCTTTCCCTCCTTCTTTTGCTTCTCCCTTTCAAAAACATTTGCTAACTATTAAAATGGCATTTGTTTGTTTGTTTTTAAGGTATTTTATAAACAATTAGTAGGGTTTTTTTTCCTTATGGATGTATGATGCCTAATTATATATATTATGAATATTTACTTTTTCTTTTTCACATGTGTTGCAAATATTGTTTCTGATTTGCTATTTGTCTCTTAATTTTACTTATAGCGTTCCTGAAGAAATAAGTTTTCATATTATCACTCCTTATGGTTTCTGCCTGTGAGGGCATGCTTTTCTATCTCAAGTACTATATTTTCTTCCACTACCTTTATAGGTTCACATTTTATACTGGAATTGCCAATTCACCTAGTATTTTTCTTTCTTGTGAGAAATGGGTAAAGGTAAATTATTTTCCGGAGTAAATTTTTCCCCAAACATATCAAAATGAATGGGTTTCAAACATAAAATATTGTTTTTTTCAAAAATTATTTTAAATTTAAAAACAATTAAAATATTGAAATGGTATCAGCAGTGAATATTTCATAAATTATAATGTAAATTACTACAATAATATCACTCTAAAATGTATTAAGCTAATATTATCATGAAAGTGAAACCAGTTGGTAAATATATAACTAATTATTCTTTCCTAGAAATGAGTTTACTCTTTTCTTATCAGAGATGGCTCACGCATTGTACAATTCATGATAAGTTTAATCATTTTTTATGAAAGCACCTATTACTTATTGAATGCAGCCAACATATTTTATAATAGGGTCTGATAAGAACATAACAAGTACATCTATTGTTAGTGATTTATAAATGCTATTAATGGAATTAATTAAATTCAAGAGTTAATTTCTGAGAATTATATTACTCGTTGGAAATTTCCACTTTCTTTCTAAAAATATTGGCCTTTTACTACATAAAGAGCCAAAAGTTTTTTAAGTATTAGTCTCCAAATTAATCATTAACGCCAACATCATTATCATTTTGATCATAGTACCATTACTTTCCTTTTCATTTGAAAAGTTTTAGAAATCTTTAAAAAAAAAAAGCCCAGTTGTTTTCATACCAAAAAAATGACATAGTGGTCAGTAATAAAATCCATTTTAATAAAATTACAGGTTCAAAAATAATTTCTGATAATAAAATCTCTAACTGATATTGAGTCATCATTTATTGGCTTGATCTTCACCCATTTTAGAAATATTGTCTTGGGTTTCAAAACCTGATATTCATTTTCTAGAAGAGACTGTACTGTATTAGACAATACAGTTCTTCTTTATCATGACTGTTAAACATCTACCTCTTTAAAGGAGGCAAATGTTTGCAGATAATTAGCTATCTGAGAGTCTAGGGAGCTCTTAAAATTAAAGCTAAATTGTTTAGTACACTACCAACCATTCAGAATTTACAATAAGGCATGATTTACACAAGAGCTGACACAAATATTATTCAATTCAAACATCTTGGCAAAATTTCTTATTTAAAACAAATATACCAAAAATCAATTTTGCTTCTTAAGAGGGTAAATACCAAACGAACTATAAAGCTTCCATCGTATGATCTCTCAGTGACAATGACTTCAGAAATGGATGTGTACATAGGTCCTAAAGTCAGCTGAATAAAGATCACAGAAGTTTGGGTATATATTGGTTTTACACACTTCCAGCTCTAATGTGTAAGCTAGTTAATAGCCCACCACTACGAGAACAGAAATAAATTCAATTATAGAATTTTTTTTCATTTCAATTAATAGAAAGGAACTAACTATGCCTTATTGTGTATTTTAAATATGAAACAAGTGAAATAATACTTTTTTAGTAATTTCACCTTATCCACACTATCTCTTTTCTCTGATATACAGAGGTTAAAGCCATTAGAGGAAAGAAGTAAACGTGGGTAACAGATCATTTATACTTTTATCTTTACCTTTTGTCTATCTTTTTATATCTTGTGTCCTCTCTCTGTGTCTCTGTCTCTTTTCTTCTTTCTCTTCCTCCCTTTTTTATTTTTCCTTTATTAAAAACTGACTATTTTCTACCTCAGACATTGTCAGTTTGGAGAATTTCATACTTTAAAATATTTTACCAGGTTTCATTTTTCACCAATTTGGGGAACTCCCTATTCTCTAGTAATAACAACTTATGCTCGTGAAAATATTTTATGCTTTGGAGGACATGCTAATAGCTCATTCTGTATTCACATATCAGAGGGAAAAAGAAAAGAATGGGCTACAAGCGTGAGCATTTTACAAATGTTAGGTGTTATTATAATGCTTCTGATATTTGTTATCATGGGAACAGTCCTCTTTAATTGAAATTATGGTAAAACAGTGTTTTGAATAATGATTATAACTCCTTGCTCAAACTTAGAAGATGGCTATGAACATATGAAAACTAGAGAGGTTTAAGAAATAGCAATGAAAATCACAAAGCATAAATTAACAGACTTTAAAAAAACTGAAGTTTCACTTTTCCAAGAACGTGTTATGTGACAAAATTGGGATAATTTACTGGTTTTAATCCTAATTAGTGCCAGTTAGTGGCAAATAATTGATTTTGGTTCACTAAGATAATGTTTTTCAAAATATTTTCCCATATGAAAACATTGCAGGTGAGCAGTGAATACACCAGAAAAACGGTGGAGCTCTGCTACTATTTAGTCAGGTTTTATCTCTAAAACCTGCTAAGACAACTTTGTTTTAAAAGGACACAAGTTACATAGGTTAGCTCTTGGCTAAAAATTAAAGGAAATCCTAATGTCTTAGAAGAAAGCCAAACATCAGATGTCACAGAAACCATGAACAAGGAACTGAAATAACTTATTGATAAAGAAATTTTCTTCTCCTTTAACTTGCTTTGGGTGCTCCAAGCCTCCCATTTTGAAACAAGCTGCTAGGGTGATATGTAAACAACCCAAGAGGAGGCTTTTGCTCTCTGGGAACTGATGCTTCACAAAGCCACACTGAATTGTTTACATTCGGTTCTCACCAACCTCTGAGCAAAAGAGTTCATTTTACACTCACCCATATTGTATTTACTTCTATTTTTAAATCCTCTGACACACATACAGCCACAATGCCTGAAAGAATAGAATGCTAACGGAATTAAAATATGTTGTAAAAATTTTAGGTAACACTGAACTATTCATGTTGGAGGAGGCTGGCAATAATATGATGAAAGAAGAGAAAAAAGCCCACATGCAATAAAAACACTAAATAACATGCCGGAGAACTTTGTCCTACTGCTTAATTTGTAGAAGAGACAAGTAGCTTTGGACTCATGCCACTAATAAGGTGTCCGCTTAGAAAAGCGGACCATTTTCAAAGAATGAAACAAGAAAACACTCTGCTCAGTTTCACATTGATCTGAAGACCCTGATGATTGCATTCTGATGACTCCTCTGCAGTTTTCTTTCTTTGACTTAACATACACACACGCTCACACACAGAATTATACACATTCACAACGTTTCAGACTTTCAAAAGAAAAACAGTTGAAACCGGAGGTGGAGGAGTTGGGGGTGGGCAGGAGAAATTTGTCCCGTGCCCATGTGGGGGTGGGGGTGGCGGCGACAGTGAAATTCCACCCAGCAAGTTATGCCACTGCGACACAAGTCAGAGAGTTCAGTTTCATAGATTCAATTGTGCCTTACCTGGTTTTGTAGTTAAATACACCAACATGCCCCTAATTCCTCCTCTGAAGTACTACATAGGCTGAAAACTATAGTATTTGACCTTACACATTTCCACAGAAGAAACTCCAAAGTAACCTTTAACTTCAATAAAAAGCTGTGTTCATTCTTCCCCTTGTGCTCAACACGCAGCAATCTAATACACCTCATCATGTGGTCCGTTACCATGGTAGCAATGAATCCAGCTGCTGAAATACAAAAGACTGACAAAAAGTTGCTTTTTTCCCCTCCACCCACCCTGACAAAGTCAGATTTTTCTTTTCTGTATGACAAGTCTAATTTGAATATGCTTCTCTTGCTGACTCAACTTCATGAACAAGAAAAAAAGGCTAACGGAGGTATGAGAATAAAAGGTCTCCCAAAGCGTTGAAACTAACTAATGAAATAACTATATGCCTTTTAAGTCGCCACTAATCTCTTTAAATACTGATCGTTATCTGCTACTTCTGCCAACTAAATATTTTTAAATGTCAGTCACTAACTTAATAGGATATGCAGCAATAGCCTCACAGCTCCTTTAAAAACATAAAAAAAATACATTAAATTATTCAGTAAACACAGATGCTGAAAACACTACATCAGTGTACGAAGAAGTGCTTTTTTTCTAGAGCAAACTTCTAACCACAGCTTAGATGTGGGAGGTAAAATTCTCCATTTTCTTTTCATCAAAACTCTGTGTTTAACTGTTATTTAAGCAGATTAGATTTCAGTTCTATTTAAATGGTTCAGAGATGCAGTTCTGTGGCAACACAGCCTGCTAGAATTAGCCAAGTTATATTTGGGGGGGCTCTATATTAAGAGCAGGGGTCTTGGAGTTGGAACGATATGAACTCTGAACAATCCCAGGACTCCCCAGAAGGGAGTCTATGGCTATGTAGTTAAGACTTAAGACATCACCTTCCACTTACTACCAGTTCTTTAAGGAAAGGCAGAGGGAGTCCCAGTGACTGGAGCTGCCCCTCATGTCAGCACAGTCCTTCCTCCCACCACGACACATTCACCAGCTGGTGACCCAGGCCTCTGTTGGGTCACTACTTTGTCCCTCTGGCCTCATATTTTTACTCTGCTGCTTGTACAGCCTGCTTATTTCCCAAATTTAGCTCATATTTCATAATTTGTTTACATATCTATCTTCTCTTTTTAGACACAGACTCCCTGAGGAAGAGGAATATTGTCTTATTCATGTTTTTATACCAAGCCACCAGCAAAAGATTTGGCATTAGATAGATAGGGCTACTACTTGAATGGATAAAGAAGGGAATGAAAGCCTGGATGAAGCCTCAGCTCCTCCAGGACTATGTTCACAGCGTGCCTTGTTGTGGTTCAGCCCTTCAGGGATCTGCACAGGATTCTGCTTAATGCACAGCATGGCAAAGGAAGGCAGGAGAGAGGACTATCAAGAGCACCTGCAGAGTTAAGCAGATGTGGGTTTGAAACCCAGCTCTCGTCCATTCTGCTTTTGTGATCTTGGATGGATTGTATCACCTCTCTAAACCTGTTTACTCTTTTGCAAAATTCCTCAAGAGTTGCAAAAAAGGATTAAATGAGATAACCCAAAGAATGTACCAAACACTGAGCTTAAAAAGTGCTCAATACTTTCTGTTATTATTTAGGACATGTGTTTATGAATTTTGAACAAGAGGCACAATGAGAAAGCTGACTGGCATTTGACTTCCATTTCCTGGTGAAACTCGTTTCCACAAGATGTGCATTATCAGTCATATGCTTCATTAAATAGGTTTGGATAACTACACAGCGTAAATACAGTGACCACTTCAGGCAAACAGCCAGGGTTGCTTGCCCCTTCCTACAAACCAACTAGAAGTGACTGACTGATTAGTCCCAAGTGTACACATATTCCTAGTACAAAATGGACTGTGAGAAGAGTGTTAAACTTGATAGTCAATTTTTTTCCATCTGTGAAAGAAAAACAAATTAAGTAAAGTAGTTCATTGCAGTATTGAGACTGGACTCTAGAAAAATTGTCTATGTATTATTTGTTAGTGACATTTCTTTTCAAATTAAGGTGTATAAAGAACCTCCATCCTAAAGGACCTCAGAATAGAAATTATACACATAGATTATATTTTTAATAATTAACCACTATTGGATAAACCATAGTCTTTAAAAGGTCACCTTGATCTGTAACAAGTGCTGTAACTTGCTGTAACAGTGTAGACTTTTACCTGTTTTTCTCCACAGTCATCTAATTCAGGGAATTACCTGACACTAAAGCCAATGGCACAGGAAAATTAGCATTAAAATCCCTTTGAAGACTACGGCACAAAGCAGCAGCCAGGGGTTAAAAAAGCCTGTGGCATTAAAAAAACAAAACAAAACAAAAACAACTTTCATTGCAGGAAGTTACCGGAAAGAATAACATGAATGTTGCACCTTGCAAGATTTATCTATCATGAAAAAAAGAAAGAAAGAAAGGAAAGAAAAGAAAAGAAAAGCCCTACAACAAATCAGTTGAGATGATTAAAATAGCTTTGGCTTTGCTCCAACCCTGAAAAATCCTTAAGTGTGGGGACTCAAGATGATACAATCCTATAAAATATGTGAGGCAGACCAGGCAAAAAGGCAAGAAGCAGCTACACTGGAAAATTAGCACTTCCTAATCCTCTTCAGAACAGTTGAGGAAGGAGAGACTAATAGAACCCCAATTTGAATAATTCATAACTATTCTCATGTGTGGCTGGCTGGAGAGAGACTTTCACTACTTGCATTTGTTAGGAGTGTTGACCTTGCACATTTTTTTCCCCATACAGATTGGTTATGTGGTCAAGTATCTAATTCTTCATTTTGTAAATGTAAGTGCCTATTATTCACCTAGTTAAGGTACACTGCCACTGGTGGATTTAATATGATTGGCAAATATCCTTTGTCAGATATTAAAGCAATTCGGTTGCTTCCTTCTTTAACCACTAGGGAAGTTTGAATATTGACTTTTCACTTAATGGAAGACATATCAGTATATTTAGTTTCTCAAAGTTTCAAATCTCCTTTTGCTAAATATTAAAATTAACCTATCTCTCAGTGCAAACAAAATATGTGATACAATCTGTGCTGGTGTGGCCCACTTAATTTCATATGAAGAATTCAATCACCTAGAAAGAAACCATTTTTGAGACATAGATGATAATGCTTCAGGATGTACCCCAGAAAGTCGATTTGCCAAACCCTGGTTCCATTGAGACAGGAGAGAGCTTAGAGATTATTTGCTCATTGCCCACTCTTTAGATGTGAAGGCACCTAATTTCTCACAAACTCAAGGTAACAACACCGACTCAGAGGTCACCAGCTTAGATTAAAAAGCATGGCTATCTCCCCCGCCAAAAAAAAAAAAAACACTGCCTGCCAATGTTAACGAAACTAAAACAAAAACGATTTGAGCCTCTGCAAAGGTCATTTTTCACATCACATTTTAAAATTATTATTATTTTTCTTAATACCACAAAGTGCTTTATTGCTATGGTGCTGGTTTAAATTAAATAAGAAAAGTTGTTAATGGTTACAATAAAAGATTGTGATCTACTGAACACTTTTTGCAAGTGCATAGTTTCTTGCGCCACTTCAAGCAGCTGACCTAAAAAATATTAATCAGATTAATATCTATTCTATTCATAAAAATTTCTTATGAAAGAACAAGGCTGTTGCAACCCATATATAAATTGCAACCCTTTATATAACTTAATATCAAGATATTCTATTTTACTCTCAAGATGTTTCAAAACACGCAATTTTCTTTTGAATTGTAATAATGGGGCTACAAATAATAAGGATTTCTTTATGTTTTTCTACAGTGGACATATCACAGAAATTACATTTTCAAACAATATCAGGAAATTGATGTCTACATATCTTACAGATAACCTACTGTTAACCCTGAGTCATGATGTCCTATCATTTATGGGAATGTAGTTACAAACCTCTACTTTTATAGTGTTTCATTTATTTAAAATTCTTAATTATATAGTTATATTGTGAATTTATCTTTACTGAAAAAATGTACTTGGTTTTTAAATTTAATAATATAAAGTCGCACTTTTCATCCATATTCTCAGTAAAAGATATGGCTACATGCTCATTACAGAGAAACTGAAAAATACAGAAAAGATTTATGAAATAACATGGAAAACACTTATGATCAACTGTCAGAAGCAACCAATTTCAGCACTTCGATGTATTTCTTTACATAGTAACAATTCTGAATTATTTTGGATATTGCCTTTTTACTTAAAGACATGTAAAATAAGCACAATATGGTATACATTCTTTGAAAATACTTTTTAATGGTTGCATAAAATGTCATCATCCTTTATTATTAATATATATTTAGTCTTTTACAGGTTTCTAATTATAAGCAATGTATCTTTGCATATAGATTTTTGGTTAGAACTTGGATTATTTCCTTAGAATAGATTCCTGGAAGTGGGGGCTGATTAACTGAGTTCAAGTTAGAAAATCAAAGGCAAAATTTACGAATTGGCAGGCTCTGTACCCATAATTTAGTCTAATACCTCATTTTCTTAATGAGGAAACTGAGGCTTAATAAGTTGAAATAACTTTATTACACATCCCAGTGTGAATTATTTCAGTGCTAGACTAAAAACAGGGTTCTTTGTGATTCTTTTTTGTTTTTTGTATTGCAATTTTACCACACTGACTCTCAACAGCAATTCATCTCTGAGAGACTCCCTCTCAGTTCCAGTTTGATGTCATCTGTGAAGAAACTTCATGAATGTGTTCTGGAGACCAAGTTAGAAATAGGAGTTGCTTTGAGATGGGTGAGGCTGTTTTTAATTTATTTTTATTTTTATTTTTTTGCCAGGGACAATCCACATGGCAGTGTCTCTAAAACAACCTTCCACTGATGGCAGAACAGAATGGAAACTGGAAAGAAGTAAATATTCTCCCAGATGAAAATCTGTTCCATGGATAACAAAATAGAAGGATTCCAAGAGAGCTGAGGGCACAGGATATTCATGAAGTTAGTGAGTTGAGATGGATAGAAAATCACTGGTGCTATTTCATGGCCTCTGAGTTCTCTTATGGCCCTGTAGTCTGTTGAGAAAATAGTTCATTGTGACTTGAGTGGCAGGCTGTCAGGTTACTCAATAAGTACCTGTCTGGTCACCCCTCCATGGCAATCCCATATCCTATAAACACAGATGTGTTTGCACAGCCATGATGTCCCCATCTGACAGGATATATTCTTTCTCACAGGGAAAAGGGACATTTCTGAAAATCAAGTGTACTTGTGAAGTAAAGAAAACAGACAGATTCCAAGAACCTTACTCTTAAAAGAATTCATTTTTGTAGTCTGGATACACAGGGCTAGAGATTATTGTTTCCTTGTTTCTTCCATGTGCCACATTCTAAAATGAGATAACTTATTTTAATTCAATAAATTTTAATTAAGTGCCTTCTAAAAACACTTACTGTACTAGATGTAGTCAAAGAAATGTAAATGACCTACAATCTAGACAGGGAGATAAAAATATGGATAAGGAAATACAATTGTAGATATAGCAATATATGAGAAAAATGTAATCAATTATTTGAACATAGATAATTGAATTAGGTCAATTTAGGCAGAATGTTTAGGAGAGGAAAAAATCATCCATTCAGTGTCCCCCAAGCTTGGAAAGCCTATAAGGTATATTTTCCCAGATTCTTTTACTTTGTGTTCAGGGACTTGGAATACATTAGCACAGTACACATTCTAAAGCTCTATGGAGAAATGCCTGGTGTACTTTATGAACATATTCAGTGACCAAGACGAGATGTAGAAGAGATAGAAATGACTGAGTTTCTTCCTCCCTTCCTTGGTAATGCTCCCTTGGGAGAAGAACAAGTAATTAAGTCATCAGCGGGCAAGGGAAGGGAGGACTGCACCTGTCCATCAAGTAATATGTGAATATACCTCATAGATAATGGAATGGAGGGGACTGAGAACAAATGCAGTGTCCTGTATCCTGTATTCACTCAGCCAAAGTTAATTATTGATGACACTATGATAAAAATAAAGAGGATGAGAAAAAGAAGCAAGTTAGAAAAAAATAAAGGTAAGACTATAGGAGACTAAATTATAATGGAAAAACACAGATTAAGAAACACTCTGGAAAGGATAGAAGTTGACTTAGTGGGAAAGAAAAAAAAAAGCATGTGTAGTTCAAGAAGACACACAGCAAAATTGCCAAGAAGGGGGGGGGATAGAAATGAATAGTGTAGAAATGCACGCTATTGAGAAAACTGTTTCATTAAATGGACACAAGCAACAAACCAATATTTGAAATTGCATTCCATATACTTAAATGGATCTCGTTATTGTAATGAATAAAAAAGGGTCCATCTAGTAGTTAAAAACACTTATAGAAACTGACCTACAGTATAATGATATCGAGCACTTTGGGCCCTTCTGGATGTTTGTAGTGGTCCTGACAGGGACCATCCATTTGATATTTCAGAGGATCCCTGGAGGCAGTCGAAAAGCATGATCCTTGCTCTACAGGTTTCGCTGGTCAAATCTATATCAGGCCATTGCATTCTGTTTAGAGTCTCACAGTGACGTGTGAAAGGGGAAACTGGAGGAGGCATAATGGTGAATAAACAGAAAGGGAAATGGAATAGAAGCCTGTGGGGGAGGCACTTGAGCATCTGAGACCATACCTGCATGTAAAAAACAGGTGTTCTTCATTTCTTTGTTTTGTTTTTGTTTGAGTCACTGTTGCACTCTGTCGCCTAGGCTGGAGTGCAGTGGGCCTCCTGGGCTCAAGTGACCCTTTCGCCTTAGCTCCTGAATAGCTGGAACTACAGGCATGCAATTATGCCGGGCTGATTTTTTTGTAGAGATGAGATCTTGCTATGTTGCCCAGGCTGGTCTCAAACTCCTGGGCTCAAGCAAGCCTTCTGCCTTGCCCTCCCAAAATGCTGGGATTACCGGTGTGAGCCATCCAGCTAGTCATGTTCTTCTTCTTCTTTTTTTTTTGAGTTAGAGTCTCCCTCGGTCGCCCAGGCTGGAGTGCAGTGGCATGCTTATGGTCACCCCAGCGTCGACTTGCTGGGCTCTGGCGATCCTTCCGCCTCAGCCTTCCAACTAGCTGGAACTACAATAGTGTGTGCTATCATGCCCAGCTAATTTTTTAATTTACTGTAGAAATGAGTTCTCGTCAAATTGCCCAGGCTGGTCTTGAATATGTTCTTAGTTTTTACTGAAGGCACCACGATATGCTTCTGGTAGGTTACACATTAGGATGAACCTCCTGATATACCATCTTGTGGTTATAAGTATATGAGACAGAAAGACATTAGCATTCTACATTGTTTATCAGAGATGAATAATGTTTTTAAAGGATATTAACGACTCATATTCATTATGCATGTAAGAACTCTATGTCCCAGTGTCTGTATTTATATCCACCTATTCATACCTATGAAACAAGAGAAACCCTATAATACAGGTTAGATACTGTGGTTTGGCTTGTCCACCCATATTGTCAAACAATATCTAAAAGCAATAATATATAAAAGACTGAACAGAAAGACTATTTGTTTTATCTGTTTCAGACTTATATTTGGTAAATACTGTAGAACAATTTAGAAATACAGGTTAGCAAAAATATTTTCTGATCATGTATAATCCCACCAACCACAGTCAACATTTTTGTATTTATGTATTCCTATCTATATCCATGTAAACATGTAGCCTGATTGTAAAATGAATTGTCACCTTTGAAACTGAAGCTTTTTCTGCATTTGAAGGGGAGCTAGAAAGTTCATTACTTTATCTCTAAAAGAAGATCAGTCTTTTTTGAGGGGGATAAACTTTAATAGGTTATATATAGCTTAGTCTGGAAGACAGAGGTAAAGAGAAGAAACACTGAGCCACTCTATGTAAAAGAGAAAAATGCTGTGTTCATTATGGGAGGTATAGCTGGAAAATTATGAGTTATAAGTTGGAATGACAAAGGGACTAGGGACTAGATCCAAGGAGAATGGATGTTGAGGTTCTAGATGTGGGAGTAAGATCCAGGTCAAAATTAACGCCTACCTGTGGGGGAAACAGGTTCTAAAACATGGCGGCATGTTTTGAAGGGTACAACTTATGGTCTAAGGAGTAATTATGCTGATGACAAACTTTAAATATTCTGACTTGTAATATTTCTGCTAATGTCATGATTTTAGGGAAGCTTTGGAAGCTGATCTAAGCTTCACAGTGGATAATTAAGGCTGTGTCCTTGTTTAGGATGGGGTCTAAAGAAGGAATTCCTCTCTTAAGTGATTTGATGATCTTTCAGACCTCTCAGAGAAAGGGATATTAGAGATGACATTTGTGAAGAAGGCGGAGGTAGAAATTCTGGAAAAAGGAAGAACATGTGTAAGGTTCACAAGGAGAGAGGAGACTGGTATGATTGAGCAACATAGGATGAGCAGTGTAGCTGGAGCACTGCATGTAAAGGGAGAGGGTTATGCTGGGACCTGGCCTTTGTAGGCCAGAGATTCTGAAACTTATTTCAAGCGCCGAAGTAAGCTTTTGAAGAATTAAAAACATTGTAGTGGCATAATGCAACTTTTATTTTTAAAAGAACACCCTGGTTATGATGTGGAGAGTAGATGGGACAGGGGCAAGAGTGAATGAAATGAAACCAGTTTGGAGCCTGAGTATGATGCTGGACAAGATGCTGACAGTGGAGATAGTGACAAGTGGACGCATTTGAAATATAGTTGGAAGGTGGAATTGACAGGAATTAGTCCTAGGCCAAGCGTATTTTTAAAAACCTCCCCAAATTCTGAAATACATGGAGATGCAATGAGGGGTGAGGGGTGAATGAGGGAAAGTGCTGAATTTGAGTTGTCTTATAGGCCAGCAGTCCTCAACTTTTGGCATCAGGGACTGGTTTCATGGAAAATCGGGGTGCGGTAGAGAGGGTTGAGGAAGTGGGGGTAGTGAGCAATCATGAGGCATGAGATTCTCATAGGGAGCACACAACCTAGATCCCGCGCACATGGGACTAGATTCTCGAGGAGCATAATAGGGTTTGTGCTTCTACAGAATCTAATGCCATCAGCAGATGGACAGAAGGCAGAGTGGCCCACCACTCACTTCCTGCTATGTAGCCTGGTGCCTAACAGGCCAGGGACTGGTACTAGCCTGCGGCCTGGAGGTTGGGGAACCCCTGACTGTGTCTCTATAGACTGTGTCTCTATAAGCCTGAAGCCCTGAAAATAGGGCTTGGATGGAGATATAGACATGGAAGTTGCAGGTACAGAGGGATGTTTTAAAAGCCACTGGAGAAGAGATAGCATACCTAGCGAAGCATGCCCAGGATGCCGCCTAGAACAGAGGGGCCCCAGAAGAGGGAGGGCAACCTTGTGAATATGTTTCTGGGGAAGCTAAGACAAAGGAGATTTTCAGGAAGGAAGAAAGGGGTGGTTTTTGAGTTGAAAGATACAGAGCAGTTGAATAAGATGAGAGGGAAAGATGCATTCATTGATTTTGGAATGTGGAGACAATGATGACTTAATAAGACTATTTTTTTGTTGGAACGATGAGGGATAGGAAAAGGATGGGAGGTGGGGAAGTAAAGTCAGCCTGTGTAGACAATTTTTTATTCAGAAACTATGATTTGTAGGGGAGCAGAAGTAGGGCAGCAATTGAAAGGAAACGTGAAGTCAAGAGAAGATTTCTAAATATAGGAGACTCAAAAATATGTACCTGCCAAATAGTCCACTAAAGGCAGAGAGACTGGTAATGGGAGAGAGGAAATGGCTGATTGAATAGGCTCAGCTCTTGATAGGGGGAAAGGAGACAGAATACAGAGTGCTGGTGAAGAGAAAATGCCTTTCCCATGACACTAGGGACAAAGGAAGTGAGGAATGCAGATGATGCTATATTTGCTGGTTTGAAAATGGAAAGAAAAAGAGGGAGTTCCTCTCAAATGGCTTCTATATTCTCAATGAAGTGGAAAGCGTGGTTGGTAGCTCAAAAGGAAGAATGGGCAGAAGGGGTTTGATGCAAATGCAAATAGTGAATCTGTCACTTGGAGAGTAAGAAATAAGCTGACCACAGAAATAGCAGGGTCACTATGGAGAGCTGCAGGCATACCTGAAGGGTGAGCATGAGCCTAGAGGGATACCAGCATGTTCTGTTGCATGTCTTTCTTCAACAAACCTCAGCCAAATAGTTGCAAGTATGGGTATGCTGGGTGAGGGAGCTCCCTATTGTCCGGTGTAATGTAGGATGGGAGGTAGGAAGTTAAAGACACATAAAAGGAAATTTGTACAAGGGATCGGTACTAGCCTGTGGCCTGGAGGTTGGGGAACCTCTGACATAGACTGTGTCTCTATAAGCCTGAAGCCCTGAAAATAGCCAACAAGGTAGGAAGTAAAGACAGGAGGGGGATGATCCGTGGTGAGAAAGAACTAGGGCCAAAAGATCCTTTAATGAACACAAACAACCGCCAATGTGGGCTATCAGAGCAAAATAACTGAAAGGGGAGAATGTGGTGTTTGGAGACTGGGATATCTTATTTTGTGATTGTGGAAGTGGTTCAGTTTCTGAAGGTAAACATCTCTAGTGGTCAAAGAGGCAGATGGCTGAGGTCAAAGGGAGGAATTGTTTTTCTGGATATGAGGAAGGTCTTGACTGGGCTGAAGTAATCAAGAATGGGCCAGACAGGTGGTTAACACCTGTAGTCCTAGCACGTGGGGAGGCAGAGCGAGAGGATTGCCTGGGTCCAGGGGTTCAAGACCAGCCTGGGCAACTTGGCAAGATCTTGTCTCTACAATAAAAAAAGAAATTAGCTGGGTCTGTTGGTACACACCTGTAATTCTGGCTACTTGGAAGGGTGGGATGGAAAGATCATCTGAGTCCAGCAGATTGAGGATGCAGTGGCTGTGAGCATGTCACTGCGTTCTAGTCTGGGAGACAGAATGAGACTCCAATTAAAAAAAAAAGAATGAAAACAAACAGAATATTTATGTGACCTAAGCAGAGCTAAACAGAGTTCCATGGGAGTCACAGTTAAGCTCAGCTGGGAAGATTATTTATGCTTGGAGGCTCTGGTGGCTTTTTTCATTGATAGAGCTTCTTTAGGTATTAATCTAACACCAGAAGGAAATAGTGCTGAGAAAGGAGGAAAGAGACAGTGGCTTGAGTATAACCTTGGACCTCTGGAACTATCTTTATCTGAAGTCTGACTGTTCCTTTTTTGTCAAGTTAGGCTAAGAGTGTGTGTGTGTGTGTGTGTGTGTGTTACTTGCAATGACAAGGTATAAATTAATATGGATGGGTCTATTTCACCAAAATTAAATATATAGAAATGTAACAGATTTGTTGGCTACCTACCCAATATCCATTCTCCCATTTTTCTTTGTTGGCAAAAGACTGAATTTTTTGTAGTCTGTGTCTCCACCATAGGTCTCAGGGAAGGGTCTAGGTCAATCACTGTGAATGTAGTTGCCTTGCCAGTGATGCCGATGAAAATGAGAAGGAAAATCTGTTGGGGGAAGTGTAGTTGAGTCATGTGACATGAATTTTATGTGTCAGTCTGACTAGGTCATCAGGTGCACAAATATTTGGTCAAACATTATTCGGGGTGTGTTTGTGAGTGTGTTTTTGGATGAGATTAACATGTGAATTAGTAGACTGTGTAAAACAAATTACCTTCCCCAGTGTGGGTGGGCTTCATCCAATCTGCTGAAGGACTGAATAAACCAAAAGGCTGAGCAAGAGAGAATTCACCCTCTCTGTGTGATGGTCTTCAAGCTGGGACACTGGGCTTTTCCTGCCTTTGGATTCACACTGGAACTTACATAATCATCTTTCCTGGTTCTCAGGTTTTTGGACTGTAGATATGGAGAAGTCTCAGCCTCCCTAATCATAGGAGCTCATTCCTTACTATACATCTTTTTATAGATATGTGTGTTTATGTGCAAATGCATGTGTGCATGTATATTGTTTCTGCTTATCTGGGAAAGCCTGACTAACAAAAGTAGTGTCCCTCAAAAATTCACATCCATTTGGAAACTTAGATGTGATCTTCTTTAGAAATAGGGCCTTTGCAGATGTACTCAGTTAAGGATTGACATGTGATCATGCCAGATTATGGTAAGCCCTAAATCCAGTGACTGGTATTCAAATAAGAAGAAGAGAGGGGATACACACACACACACACACACACACACACACACACACACACACACACACACGGGAGAAGCCATACGAAGACCAAGGCAGAGATTGGAGTGATGCAGCTGCAAGCCAAGGAATGCCAAGATTGTCAGAGCTACCAGAAGTTAGGAAGAGGAGGCAAGGGAGGGTCTTCTGTGGAGACTTGGTAGGGAGAATAGCCCTGTCAACATCATTATTTCAGACTTCTTGCCTACAGAACTGTGAGAGAATAAATTTCTATTGTTTAAAGCCACCAAGTTTGCGGTAATTTGTTACAGTAACCCTAGGAAACTAATACAGGAAGTTTCTGTGAAAGGCCTCTTTACTCAAAAAGAGACTCCCAAGAGAAATGGAAATATTGATGCTTCAGAGGAAAGACAAATGGTTCTGTATGACTGGGGCACAGGCTGAACGGAGGGTCAAGAACCAAGAAAAGTCTGAAAAGGTGACAGAGCTCAGCCTGCCATCACCAGGAGTATTGACAAGCGGATGGCAGATCGTGTGAAGGAGTAGGTCAAGGGAATTATGAGTTAAGAAGCAAAATCATTTTCTGAAAATAACATTAATGTTTTCTTTTCACATGCTGTGGATGATGGGTTTTTTTTTCTGCAAGTATTGGCTCAAGTGGATTGTCTGCTTCCTGCTTTGTGGTCACCATCATTTCCTGGGATTCTTCCTTGTCCAGGAGGTCAGATTCCCCAAGGGCCAGGCAACAGTCAGATAGGTGGGCTTCTCTGGGAGGAAGAATGGGCCCTTTGTCTCCCATGGAACAAAGAGTATCTCACATCCTCCTGCAATGCTTACTACCTCAGACTGTATTTCATACAATCAAACTCCAGTTGCACAGTTTAGCCTTTTCTATATTCCAAGTCCTGTCCTGGAATTCCATTTTGCCCATCAAAGAGGGACTTTCAAAAATGAAATTTCCTTTTTTTTCAGGAAACCTTTGTCTCTCCTTCTATAACAATGTCATTTCTTCTCCAGTCCAGGTCCCTAGAGCCCAGTCAATCCATTCTGGGAATGGGGTAATGGGCCATGGTTAACTGTCTCATCAGTCTGCTCAAATGATGCTCATGTATTTGAATAGAGACCTGTTTGAGACAGTTTCATGGAATACAGATGGGTTATGCAGGTATTTTTGAAGAGAGGATTGGACACAGAATCACAGGTATTTTTGAAGAGTGATGGACACAGCTGGTTTTTGGAATCTCATCTCCTTTTGAATTTAGGATCTACTATTTGTTGACTGCAAGTTACTTAACCTTCTGAGCCTCCACTTCATCACCTAAAAATGAAGATTATAGTAGTACCTCCCTAATGGAATGGTAGTGAGGATTAAATAGGTAACAAATGGAAAATACCACATATGGAACAGAATAACTCGATCTCCTGGAGAAAAATTTCCCAACCTTGGCACTGTGGACACTTTGAGTCAGACAATTCTTTCCTTTGGGGGACTCTCCTGAGCATCGTAGGATGTTAGCAGAATCCCCGGCCTGCATTCATTAGATGCTACTGGCACTCCCAAGCATGACAATCAAAATGTCCACAGATACTGCCCTGTGCTCCCTGGGGAGCAAAACTGCCCTGGTTGAGAACCACTGATTTGGAGTAAAGTGGGCAGGTCTTTTGTACACCCCTCAAGAAATAGTGGTGGATAATCTTCTGTCTTGCCTATATAGAGGGCAGAGTCCACACAAATAATTTTGTTATGAATAGTGACATTTTTCTCATTTAAATAAAAACCCATCCTTCTTTCCAAACACTCTCCATCTCAGATAGCTGAACTTCCTCAATTTTCTACTCAGTGGACTGGGAGGGAGAAGCAATGGCGGGGGGGCGGAGCCTGGTGGCAGAGTTACCTTCCAATGCTGATATTTCTTTGATATCTTATTTTGTCCCCTTAAAAAACTCATACTAAGTTTGCTTTCAACTCAATAGCATATCCATTACTGTTGTTATAAAATGTAGTGGCGTCCTTCCCCCTTGAAGATGAAGCGGTATTGTATCCTGGGGCTTTGAAAGATCCAGCATATGACCAAATATCCCAGTTGGAAGAGAATGGCATTGGGTGCACTTCAATCTGTCGGTGGTGTTTCCTTCAGAAGGTATCAGGTCTTTTTTTACTGTGTGGGTTCATTTCACCATCCGGCTCAATGTCTACTTACTTGACCCATTTTTTTCCTTTGCTCCTACCTTGCTTTTTAAAGCTACAACCGTTCAAAACAGGGGAAAACAGTTCAGAATCCTTAAACACTCAACTTGAAGAAGATAACACTATCAGAGAATGGAGTAAATGCTGAAATATTTTTCCAATGGAGATGAGCAAACAGAATCACAAGCATGTGGAAAAGGCTGTTTGAGATTGTTGAATCCTTGCTGATACTTCATTCTGCATTCTGTAAAAAGTATTTCAAGGACTAGACCTAGACCTGTTGTTTCTATGGTCATTCTCCAAACTCCTTTCAGACCATAGAGAAGGACATTATGTTATATGCTAATTCTTACTTTTATTATTTAATGAGCTACTTCTGAGAAAGCTACTGTTTCACCAGCTTATTAGAAATGTCTGGGATGGCTAGTGTAGAATTAAGTCTTAGGTCAGCCAGCTGAAACTAATGTCAATGTTTCAGTTATTCATTTATGCTCTTCAGGCTCTAAGACACACCAACACTGGTTACTAGGCAACCATGGCTTATTGCAGTTGTATACAGTAAGCATGAACTCCAGGCATGAGTATGAACGAGATGTGAATATTTTAATGAGAAGGCAATCATGGGCTAAACTAGACTATTACCTTTGTTATTAGGTGAGATGAAATATGAAGGCCTTAACTATCTGCCAGGAAGCAGATTAATAATGTTTTAATGAAAAAACTGTCATGCTTACAGGTGACAACCCTACACATAACAGCTTCAGGGCTGGATGGTATGGAAAATCTCAAAGGAGTGCTTTGTATCAGATGGAAGGAACCTATTAAGAACTGAGTTTAGGGGAAATTTGCAAGCCCTGCTTCTTAGGCCCTTTCACTCCTAGCATTGCAGGAAGGAAGAATCCAGAAAAGAATGGGATGGTTTGTATTGTAGACTAATTTTACCATTGTACTTAATGTCTGCAAATGTTTCTTGCCAGAGAATTCCCAGTGTAATGGGAATATGCCAGGGATTCAGGTGGTGTCATGCTCTGTCCAACTCATTATGACACACTTGATTGCACAGGAGGAATATTAACTGAGGAAGGTTCAACCTGATGCAGTGGGGATCTATTGAACTGAGGTTATGAGAGGCTTGTTTACTGTGACCAAATGAGAAGATGAGGTTACAGCCTTATCTGGAACATACCAATGCTCTTTTCCCCTCAAATGTGTGCCTTGTGGATGCTACTACCATCAGAGGATATTTAACTGCAGAAAGAAAATCATGTGATACTAGAAGTGTTTAAATAATTAGGAAGATATAGTATAGTAATAAAAATCTGTTAATAAAAAAGACAGCCACTTACTTATTTGTCCAACCAGGACTGGATAAAAAAATACTGCAAGTATCTGAAAGCATATTATACACGGAAACAAATAGAGTAACATTTCCAGCCCATTGTTACAGAATTGTTACGAATTGACAGAGTTGAAAGATACATTATTTGTCTGATTTGCTAATTTGAAACTATCAGATTCACAATTTAAGATTTGGCTAAAATA
Source organism: Cephalopachus bancanus (assembly GCA_027257055.1). NCBI lineage: Eukaryota > Metazoa > Chordata > Mammalia > Primates > Tarsiidae > Cephalopachus > Cephalopachus bancanus. The sequence continues at coordinate 1,130,318 of JAPVLO010000242.1, read as the reverse complement.
AAATCTGTGTAGATTTAAATTCATGTTTTGAAAGTTACAAAAATCAGTTGATGGTTAAAATACAAGCTCAAACAATAAACTGTCACAAATATGAATACATTAACACTAAAGCACATTCTTATTTACTTTTGTAAACCCATCACAATTCTTAGTTTTGGGTAGAAAAACATTGCTCCATCCATTCTTGTAATAACATACTTTTAAAAATCATATTTATATAAAGGTAAATAGCATTCTGCAAATTCTTCTGGGGAAATAAAGAGGCAGGTAACAAACCAAAGATAACTCAACTCAAGGACATAACCTGGGAATATGAAAATAATTTTTGTTTTTTCTAAGGGACTAATCTATATCTTACTCAAAGATACAGCAGTGTAGATATGCTACTCATATTTTAAAAAAATTCTTTTTTCACTTTTGAAATGTTTAAATAAATAGGAAATAGGCATAAAATAAGTTATTCCTATAACAGTAGTAGACCAAAGACATAGACATGTATCTCTTCAGTGTAATATCCATCTTTATGCTAGGATTTTACACACGCACACACATACTCATTCACACAAGAGAGTAAGCAGGATGTGGGTCAGAAAGACATTTCTATTTTTCTTCAACATATGTCTAGCACCTAGCAAAGTTTCTGATATTAATTTTCAATAAATACTTGATAAATAGTAAATCAACTTCTACACATTGTACTCAAAACCAAAATCAATCATATTTTCTCAGTATTCTCTCCTTAAACCTGGAAACTTCTCCTGGGGAAAAATAAAATCAAGAATATAGGAATATTGGCTGGTTTGTTGTATGGTAGAGAAGAGCTGGATAGTAGGAGGTTCAGACAGGTTCTGGTTGTGGCTTTGCGTCTACTTATTGGGGAAGATCTCTGGGGCTTTTAATTCCCTCAAATAAAAAATTAGGGGATTTGGGTTAGATGATCTTAAATATCTTTTCTGATGCTCCAATTCTATGCTTCTTTGGCATAACCTATGGCAAATGAAACTAGGATAATACTTGGAATAATTATACCTTATTTATTTCAGGCTCCCAGATATCTAACATAGAGCAGGGAACATAAAGGGATGTGTAATATGTGATTAACGAATGAATGAATGATCATTATAGGTATAAAAGTTCCCTATGCATCCTTAAGATTTTTCACAAAAGAAAGGAGTCCTTCTCTATGGATACTAATTTCGAAAATAAAGTTTTGAGTGCTATTCATATTATTATTCTTATGCATGGAATTTGAATAGTTTGCTAAAAAAAATTCAGAACACATTTATGTACTTCCTAAAGAAGTGCTAATAGCATTATTTTGCATCCTAAACAAATTCTTTTATAATTAATTATAACTATTTCTTCCATAAATATTCTTAAGGAGAAAAAAGGAAGAGACAGAAATCCTTGCCTTAAAAAGACGCTACCTACAGTGATGATTCTAAATAACGTTTAGTCCTAAAATTCTATCAGTCTTTAGATACCAGCTTTAGATGCCAGCATCTCCAGGCTTATGAGCATATTGATAAGGAGGTTTTGCATAACCAAAAGGTCTCAGAATCAAAAGGTGCTACCTTTTTAAAATGCTTGTTGAACAGAAATAATGCTAATTTTAGCATCAACCCAAACATAAACTGATTTGCCAAGGGTAAAAAATATTTTAAATGGAAAATTCTAACACTATCCAGCATACATATTCTCATAGGATTAAAATGGAAAGCTCTTCTATTTTTATTTTTTATTTTGGGTGCAGAATCTTACTCTGTTGTCCAGGCTGGAGTGCAGTGGTACAATCACGGCTCACAGCAGCCCTGACCTCTTAGGCTCAAGCTATCTTCCCTGAGGAGTGCCTGAGTAGCTGGGACTACAGCACGCTACCACGCCCAATTAATTTTTAGATTTTTTTGTAGAGACAAGGTCTCATTATGTTGTCCAGGCTAATCTAGAACTCCTGAACTCAAGCAATCCTCCTATTTTGATGCCCCACAGTGTTTTGATTACAGGCACAAGCCACTGCGCCTTGCCAGAAAGCTCTTTTCGAGTGGCAGTTTGCTGCAATGGAAAGATCTAACATTTTCATTCTGCCACTTACCAGAAATTTGACATTGGCAACTCAATTAAACTCTTGGAATCCTAGTTTTAGTTTTTCCTCTGAGCAACAGGGAAAATAGCTAATTTGAGGGGTTATTATGAAGATTAAATAAGATAATGTTCAAGGAGCATCTGCTTTGGTGCTTGGCACAGAGTGCCACAAACCCTCTCTGTGAGGCTCCCTTCCCAAAATGGAGCTTTCTTTTACTTGTAAAGGCTGGATGAAGTGTGACTATCTTAACCACACCGAAAGTACTCTAGCATATCACTAAGTATGATCCCGCATACTCCATTCAAAATCAGAAAAGAAGACCACTCTGAGCTTGGTATAGGAGATTCAAAGATGAGAAAACATCCGGCATTTGTCCTTGATGAAAATTCAGAGGAATCAGAGACAGAGAACATGAGAAGTCACAACATGATGCTGTGAGAGATTGAATGAAGGTTGGTGTTCTTTCTGTTGTCTACATTAGGTGCTGACCACCTAAAAATGGCCTAAATAGCTGTGCAAATTCAGACATAGGACTGATAACTGTTGACCCGAGAGGAGTTCATCAATGACTTTAGTGAAAGGGCAACAGCAAAGGCTGTGATGGCTCTTGAACGATGACTAGCATAGTACAAGTCACTGAAGAGTACACACATGCCTGTGGGTGAAGGCGATTTGGAGAGGGGAGTGGATGGGAGGAGAGTCTAAGCAGAAGAACCAGCATGTGCAAAAAGTAAAGGCATAAAGAATGTGGCTTAGAAAAGGTGATAGATTTCTGCATTAGCAAAGATCAACTGATGAGGACCAAAGGTAGGCAGTGAGACTCAAGAGATCCATTACGTCTGTATTATGACATGCCGGGGAACACAGGACACAGATTTTGTTCTGCAGTTGATGGGGCAGCCTACACTGGCTGAGATGGAAGTGGATAAGGCTCATTAGATAATATTGTCAACTATTTGTTGTGCACCTACTATGTATCAGGAAGTATGCTTTGTTTATTTTATGGATATTATTTCCTAGTCCTTAAAGCAAAATACACATATCTTTTCCAATGGGGAAATTGAGGCTCAGAGAAGTAAAGTAGCTTGCTGCTCAAGATTCCATATTCTTAAGCAAATCTTGAAAAAGGAACAATGGGATTTTTAAAATAGAACAAACTATTGAAGTATGGAAATGGTGAGATCTGAACATAAATTAGAAAGTTATTCGGGCAGTCATGTTTTAAAAAGAAAAGAGAGGAAGAACACAGAAAATAGGAAATTTGTATTCAAAGTGAGGCCACTTAAGATGTGAGCAAGGTCTGTTAACACAGGTATTCTCTGGAGTGACAGAATTTTTACAATCATAAAAAATGTGGCTTCTGTGTTTTAAAACTACTTGGTGATTATACTATATAAGAGGCAGTGGAGCATAATAATTAATTATTCAGGCTGTGAAGCTAGACTGTCTGGATTTGAATTCTCACCCCTAACTTATTTAACCTCAGGCAGGCTACTAACCTCCCTGGATCCCAGCTTCCTAATCTTTCAAAAAAGAGATAATAATAGTGCCTATCTCATAGGGTTGTTTAAGCATGAAATGGAGAATTTGTATATATAGAACAATGTCTGGCATAGAGTACAAACCTCATAGGGATTAGTCAGCATTGTGTTGTGCCTTACTAGAATCTACCAGTTATCCAACAAGTGTGTACAGTGTACCAAGCACTGTGCTAGTTTTCAGGGACACAAAGATGGATAAGAGAGGATCTCTGGGTCAGGCTCAGTGGCTCAGCCTGTAGTCCCAGCACTTTGGGAGGCCGAGGCGAGTGGATTGCCTGAGCCCACGGGTTCAAGACCAGCCTGGGCAACTTGGCGAGACCTTGTCTCTACAATAAATAAAAAATCAGCGGGGTGTGGCAGTGCACACCTGTAGTTCTGGCTACTTGGAAGGCTGAGGCAGAAGGATTGCCAGACCCAGCAAGTCGATGCTGGGATGGCCATGAGCATGCCACTGCACTCCAACCTGGGCGACAGAGTGAGATTCCAATTAAAAAAAAAAAGAGAGAGAGAGAGAGATGATCTCTGTCTTTAAATATGGTTGGTTTTTAAAAATATCATATTCTTTGGCTCATCAAGTACTGCATCGTGGTTAAAGCACCTTCCTAAAGGATTTGGGCACCAGTGATTTTATTTTATTTTATTTTTTAAATTTTTTTTGAGTTGGAGTCTAACTCCATCACCCCGACTGGAGTGGCTCCCGGCCACCGCAGCCTCGACCTGCTGGGCTCCGGTGATCCTTCCGCCTCAGCCTTCCGAGTAGCCGAAACTACAGGCGTGCGCTACCACGCCCGGCTAATTTTTGATTTATTATAGAGATGAGGGCTCGCCAAGTTGCCCAGGCGGGTCTCGAACCCGCGGGCTCAGGCAATCCACTCACCTCAGCCTCCCAAAAGCACGTGGGATTACAGGCTGAGCCACCGAGCCCGGCAGCACCAGTGATTTTTAAATCTCCCAACACAATGCTGTTCATTATTGTAAGGACTAATTCCTTCACTCCTCCTACCCGTTTCCCCCAATATGACACCAAGGTCTGTTTAGTCTTAATTATCTTTGATGTCAGGTGTTTCTCCTGACCCACCAGACAACATTATAAAGTTAGAGAGAATATTTCAGTAGCCTCCTCCCACGTATGTGACCCACGCCTTCCAAAGCTGAGTGTTTGCACCATTGCCTCAGGGGGCTCTTCTTTGCTACTCATTAGACTTCCATGTTGTGTAGCATATATTATTAATGGATGTATTTTCTTCCCAGTGGTATTTTTTTATATATAGCTTTGTAAAATCTAATTTCCATAAGCCAGAGAGAAATGTAAGTGATTAGAATTTTCAGAACTGTACCAAACTAAGGGGAAGACTACTTTGGGAACATCAGTTATTCAGTCTTTTAAATCACATCATAAAGTTGCTCATCTCTGTCTCCCAACTTTAGGATGATGGCGTTCAAGTAATTCTGCTCATGATAGCATTTGCACATTGTCTGAAAGGATTATAAATTAGGCATTGCAGGTTCAACATTAACACTGGTTGAATAGATGAAAATTGTTGGCAGAAGGAACACCATGTCCTTTTGAGTCTAACCACAGTACATCAGAATGAACAGATGAGCAGTCGTATGACCTCTGAAAAAAGATTGAAAAGGAAAATGTCTGCATAAATGAGAAGGAAATGAAAATAGCAAGACACTTAAATTTAAAATAACTAAGTGAAATACCAAAATGATTAAATGAAAAGCTACTTTAGTACCAAAAAGGTCTTTATAGTGAATGGAATTGTTGAGACAGGGTGAATTGTTTAGCTGTCAAGAAAGTCAGACACTGGGCTCCTGATCACATTGCTTTCCAATGTACTCAGTACTTATGATAGGAAATTTGAAATGTTCAGATCAAAAGGTATCTTCAAGTAGCAAACGACCATTATTAAAAGAGGAAGGTCAGATTTCTTAACTGCAGGTGAAAAGTTCCATAATAAAATAAATCAGAAGCTCTAGATTTAAATGTGAATGCCAGAATGAGACGATGTTCTAAGAAGCAGTTCTTATACTGTACATACCAGAGTTTGTGAAATGCGGATATTTTAAAATAAAAATAATCTTTTGGATATATCTAAGAATCAAAAAAAATCTTTCCATTGATTTGATATGCAAAATGGGAAAGTTGACAATGATTTTGTTAATACCAACAGATTAATGCTATAATATTGACTAGCTGACACTAGTTCTGTTTAGACTGAGTTATCTTTGATGTCAGCTGTTTCTCCTGACCCACCAGACAACATTATAAAGCTAGAGAGAAAAAAATTTTTTTCAGTGTAAAAAACCAATCTTCAGGGGAATGAGAAGGCAAGCCACGGACTAGAGAAAATATTTGCAAAGGACATATTGGATGAAACACTGTTAAGCAAAATATACAAATAACTTTTAAAGCTCAACAATTTAAAAAAAACACATTAAAAATTGGGACAGAGACCTGAACAGATACTTCACTAAAGAAGACATACAGAGGCCGGATGTGGTGGCTTAAGCCTGTAATCACAGCTCTTTGGAAGGCTGAGGTGTGAGGACTGTCTGAGCCCAGGGGTTCAAGACCAGCCTGGGCAACTTGGTGAGACCTTGTCTCTACAATAAACAAAAAAATTAGCCGGGCATGGTAGTGCACACCTGTAGTTCTGGCTACTTGGAAGGCTGAGGTGGAGGGATCGCTGGAGCCCAGCAAGTCTACGCTGGGGTGGCCTTGAGTGTGCCACTGCACTCCAGCCTGGGCAATGGAGTGAGACTAACTCAAACATCAAAATAAACCCCGCTCCCAAAAAAGAGAAGACATACAGATGGCAAGTAAGCATATGAAAAGATATTCAATATATATCATATATCATTAGAGAACTGCTCATTAAAACCACAACTACAGATGTATTAAAATAGACAAATTTCAAAACACTGCCAACATCAAATACTGGCAAGGATGGGGAACAAAGGACATTTATTCATTGCTGGTAGAAATGCAAAATGGTACTCCCACTTTGGAAGACATTTCAGCAGTTTCTTACAACACTAAACATATTTTTAACGTGTGATCCAGCAATTATGCTCCTTGGTATTTCCCCCAAATAATTGAAAACTTAAGTCCAAAACCCTTCACATGGACATTGACAGCAGCTTTATCCATAACTGAAAAACTTAGAAGCAAAAAAAATTGCCCTTCAGTAGGCGACTAGATAAATAAAATGTGGGACGTCGAGCAATGAAATATTATTTAGCACTAAAACAAAATGAGCTATGAAAAGACATGGAAGAAATTTAAACGCATATTACTAAGTGAAAGAAGCCAGTCTGAAAAGGCTACACACTTTAGGATTTTTATTATTCCAACTATATGACATTCTAGAAAAGGTAAAACCATGGAGACAGTACAAAGATCAGTGGTTGCCAGGGGTTGAGGAAAGCATGGAATAAACAGGTAAAACACAGAGGATTGTTAGGGCAATGGAACTATTCTGTTTAATACTATAGTGGTGGATATGTGTCATTTGACACTTGGTAAACACCAAGAGTGCACCCTAACGTAAACTGTGGACTTCAGGTGATAATGACGTGTCAATGTAAATTCACTGACTGTAACTAATGTACCACTCTGGTGGGTGATGTTGATAGTGAGGGAGGTTGTGTGTGTGTTGTATGTATGAGAGGACATATGAAACTCTCTGTACTTTTCACTCCGTTTTTCTGTGAACCTAAAATTGCTCTAAAAATAAAGTTTGCTAATTAAGAAAATAGATTAAGAATGATCTGCTGGTATAAGACACACTATATGATTCCAGCAGATGAGGTTCTAGAATAGGTAGATCTAGTCAATGGTCATATAAGCCAGGATGGGTGGTTATCTCTGTGGGAGGAGTGATGGGAAGGTCTCATGGGCAGGACTTCTGGGGCATTGGTAATGTTCTGCTTCTTGATCTGATTGGTAGTCTACACTTTGTGAAAATTCAATGAGTTATACACTTACTTGAGACCTCTTATGTATGTATATTTCTCAGTGTCTTAATATAAAACATTTTAAAAGATAAAAGCTACCCAACTTTGCATTTAAATGTAAATTCATTTCCTGGGAATGATTTGTTTTCCTGAGAAGTAGCAAATAATTTCCGTTCACTCTTCTTCCAAAAATTTTGGAAGAAATTAATGATAAATTAGTTAGGATCCCACCAGGAAAAGAGGAAACATTCTAAGTGTTTAAAATGATGGACTTTCATTCAGGGAAATGGTTACACAGATGATAGAAGAATTTAGAAGCTAAACTGGATATAGCATATCAAACTCAAGATTGGCAGTCTCAGGAAGCCAAAGGCATATCACCCATGACTCTCAAGGGACAAAGGGAAGAGCTTGTGTTACTAGAGTTCATGGGAGGAGTTAAGCTGGAAGCCAGGACTAACAGGGTAGAGAAGGCTGGAGCTGAAAGACACAGTTCATAAGGTCAGACCCTGTGGAACAAACAGAGGGGCAGGGCAAGGAATGGGCTTGAAGGTAACAGTAGGTACATGTGGGGCAAAATTGGAAAATAAAGGGTTCAGAAAATAAATTTTTCATTTTCCCTTCTAGAGAAACTGTTACACTAGGCAAATTGATTTACTGGTATTTTTGATTGGCACCAAGTTTAGCTCCTTGGAACTACATTCAGCACACATCTTGTAAATAAATAAAATTACTATTTTAGTTCTACATCCAATCTCAATAAATCAAATTTATACACACTTAAGATTTAAAAAAATACTCACCTTCATTTTGAGGTTAATCAAAAGTATGAAGGAAGACTACCTTTCTTTCAGATTAAATTTAGACAGTGATCAGTGCTCTGTCAATTGTATTGTTTTATTTGGAATTGTAATCATAGTGTTCTGAAAAATCACCTTTTTTTCAAAGTAGATAAGAAAATTACACTGTGAAAACTGAACTTATGAGAAGATAGAAAGTCATGTGATTCTCAATATGACCATCACTCAATTTCTCCATTTTTCTCTGTTCTGATTAAAAATGACAATGGCGTGTGTGAATGTGTGTATGTGTGTGTGTATGTGCATTTAACTGTATGTATCCATTCAAAATTTAGTGCACCTGACCTTAGCCATGTTCTACTTTTAATTCTAAACAATTAAAATTCTCCCAATAGGCAGCTTCTAAAATGTTATCCCCTATCTCACACATAGACTTGTTAGTGATTAAAGCACCATTAAAATCATGAAATTTTTCTTTAGTTTATGCCACTAAAACATGATTTTGTGTCATTCAGTTTATTCCTCTGATATTAAATATTTTCTTTATTATGAAATTAGATAACCTAGAATGAAATATTATGACATTTGCTTAACAAAACCTATAAGAGATAGATGGCCACGGCCATCTCTGTGTTGTACACCTCATAGTTTGGATAGTTTCTGATAGTAATAATAATAAATAAATAAAAGATAAAAGCTCCCACTGTGGGAGCTTTTCTGTCCTCTCAATAAATCCTGCTTAAAAAAAAAGATACAGAGACTAAGTCTTTCACTATCTGACATCTCAATAAAAGTACAACAATTAGAGGCATTGATAATAATTAGACCCACTTTTTTCTCATGCAAAGGAAGGAAGCACTTTACAGGGAAACAGTTCAATGTCCATCTTAAATTTTTTGTCTTAAAGACACTCACCTAAAATTCAATAAAGAAACAGCATGAACTTTCCAAAACCATCTATTTTCTTTTCTTTGAAATGACAGCTGATTATGACATTTAAATACTTCCCAAGCACTTCATCCAGCGACTGGTAAATCCTATTTATCTGCAATGAGAAAATATACTTTTATTTAGCCAAGCAACTGACACATATATTTATTACACAAGAAAGGAAGCCAGAATTGGCAGATCTACAACATACGATATTTTACAAACTCCCTGCACCCTACTCATGACTTGAAATATTCAACTCAGGGTAGTGCTTTTCATTTACTCTAAGAGATATTTAGAATAATAGACATTAATGGTAGAAATCATTTCACAAATGAGGATGGTGAGGCCCAGAGGGATGCAGTGACCATCTAAGTTTAAATAGGTGACTAGTGACAGAAAGTGACCTGGAACCTTGGGTTCCCGATGCATTTCTTTGTTTTTAGTTGATTAAAAACCCAGAAATGGGAAAACACGGATTTTTCTATGCTTTCCAAGTAGATCATTTTCTGGAATATTGCATTGTCATAATTTCTACTAAAGCTAAGGAAATTATTATTCAGGGCAGAGCTCTCATACCAACATTTTCTCTAATGGTATATGCTTGAGTAGTCATAAGTAGAAATCTTGTAAGAATGAACTACAGCCAAGGCAACCTAACATTATGTAATAATCCCTTAAGATTTATTATGTTGTGTAGTAATAACATCCAAATAGTAAATACTTCACAAAATTGGCTGTTAATGTTCCTTAACAATGCTGAATGATTTTTGTAGCTTTTGTCTTCTGAGGAAACGTACAGGCTGGGTGCGGTGGCTCGTCTGTATTCCCAGCACTTTGGGTGGCTAAGGTGAGGGGATTGCTTGATCCCAGGGGTTTGAGAACAGCTTGGGCAACTTGGTGAGACCCCATCTCTACAATAAATCAAAAAATTAGCCAGGTGTGGTAGCACACGCTTGCCGTTCCAGCTATTTGGAAGGCTGAGGCAGAAGGATCGCCAGAGCCCAGCAGGTCGAGGCTGTGGTGGCAGGAGTGTGCCACTGCACTCCAGCCTGCGTGATGGAGTGAGACTCCACTCAAAACAAACAAAACAAAAAAGCCTACAGACAAGAACTGAAAGAGAGAAGCCCTAGATTGCACTCCCTGACTCCTAGGATCCCCATCATTCTGCCTAGGGATAACCCAGGCACTCTATCCACCCTCTCCCCTCAGCTAGTCTGCTCCAACATTCTTCTCTTCCTCTTTCCGTCTTCCCCCTTGCTTCTCTCTGCCAACACACAGGCTGGATGTCACTATCCCAGGTGCCAGATGGCTTGAAGTAGCAAAAATTTGAAGCTCAGGAAATAGAATGTTAAGATGAAGGAAAAGAGTAAGGAGGTGGGACACAACAAAGTAAGGAAAGAAAGTATCTGATGGTGGTGGAGGTGGAAAGAGAAGGGATGGAAGGAGCCGAGCTCTGCACCCATGGATGGGTGAGGGGACCCTCTGCCTCCAGCTCCTGTGCTTTCTTTTTTTTTAGTTTTTATTTTAAAGAGGTGGGGTACAATTCAGGGTTAGGTATACAAATGGTCATTTTACAGGTAAAGTTTAGGCTTCACTTTGGTCCCCACTTCACCGTTTTAGAGATCAGGTACCCTTGTCAAAGAAGTGTGCCCTGTCCCCATCCCCTGGCAGTTTCCCACTACTGCCAATCCCCAAATGTTTTCTTTAACACGGATTATCTAGAATGACCCCAATAATTTTTTAGCTTCCATGACTAGCTTTGGGTGTCCTACGACTTTAGGTACATAAAGAAAATTCTATAATGATATTTCCCCCTTCCTCTAATACAAGTTCTCAGATATGTTCATTATTATATGAGATTTATTTAATAGGAGATTTAAAAAATAGTCACTACACAACTAACTTTGTTCTGTCACATTAGGACCCAACAGTCTTACCCTGTGCTTAGATTCTAGGCACATACATGCATTTGACAGACTTTGAATTAAATGCTTTATTGCAACACTAGTACTTTCAGATTTTTTTGTTTTGTTTTCTTAAAGTACATGCTATTATTTAAAAAAAAATTGGAGTTGCAATAAATTAAACCTATGCATCTGGGAACAAGTTATATATATAAAAATATTAGATCTCCTCAAGAAGATAGCTGTCTAAGCCACTAGGAAGTAAATGAAAATCTTACACAACCTAGATAAACTTATATCCAGCGCTATCTGCAATATAGAATCACTCAAGACATCTCTTGGTATCAGCCTAGGGACCTCAGGATTTTACACTGGTTGTTGATCCTCTACCTGACAATCTTTGGAAAGGTATTTTGCATGTTTCTTTTTTTGCACAGGTCCCTGGGTCACCCCAGAATGCAATAGACTAGGAAGGAGGCTAGACAACGCTCAGATAAAGATGCTATGCTATAGTACCCCATGGGTGGTGAAGGTTGACATGTTGACTGGGATCCATGATTAATAAAAGTTGCCCCTTGGATGATATCCTGATCACAAGCCAGCTGCAGATTTTGCTGCTTCTCCTCTGCCAAGAAGTGGCCCCACTTCAACCAGTATCTCACAGGCAGTGATCAAAAGCAGTTGTCTAATTGGGAGGCAGGCCCATCCCTACCATTCTTTGCCTCTTTCCCATGTGGCAACTCCAGAGTCTGCAAAACCGAATGCCCATAATTCTTTCTGCTCTTGAACCTGAGAATGGCATCCTCCCAAGTTGCTACTGAATTAAAGGCATCAATTTTACTCTCAACTTTTGCTCCAGCCATTGGATCTTGCACAGCAAAATTCTCATGTGAACATTGGATGGGAACAGAAAACGATACTTTTCTGTCTTTAAATTCTTACTTAAATTGCAGGCCAACCAACTTAAATTCTAGGTTGGCTAATGTGTAACCAGAAATTAAAATTTAGTGTCGGGGATAAAATAAAAATACCATCTCCTTTACCAAGCTCCCTGAGAAGCTTTTAGCCAGAGCCCGAATTAAAGTTGGGCGTCAGTGTCTTACCACAGAGTACCACAAGAGAAAGAAGTATTTTGTTTATTTTGGATGCCATATTTTAGGCATATAGGTTGGATGGAAGTTGCAGGAGGCAGATTTTTGCTTAATAAGAGAACACCCCTCAAATTAGAGCTCACAAAAGTAGAATGAGCCACCTAAAACAGTAGTGACCTTCATATTAATAGTATCAATTTACATAGAGGTTCAATATCATTTGTGGTGGTTGAATTTGGTAAAGTATATGCATTTGTTACACAATAGTGGAATAAGTGGTCATTCCCAACTCAGATTCTGTGGGTCCTCACCAAATATTAGAGTTAACATACACATTGTTATCCATCCCTTTTTATGCCCTTACTGAATTTCCTGCCTAAAACAGCACTCCATATTCACTCGCTATTGTTTACTCTGATATATTACCTTGCATAACACTGCCACTATCTGATATATTGCTTATTCATTGTCTCTCCACACTAGAAAATAGCTCCATAAAGGCAGGAATTTGACTCTATTGCTTAGAACACTGACTGGTGTGTAGTAGGCCTGCAATGATATTTTTTTTTTTTTTTTTTTTGAGTTGGAGTCTCACTCTGTCACCCAGACTGGAGTGCAGTGGCCGCTCCCGGCCACCGCAGCCTCGACCTGCTGGACTCCGGTGATCCTTCCGCCTCAGCCTTCCAAGTAGCCGGAATTACAGGCATGCACTACCACGCCCAGCTGATTTTTTGATTTATTGTAGAGATGAGGTCTCGCTGCCCAGGCGGGTCTCGAACCCGCGGGCTCAGGCAATCCACTCACCTCAGCCTCCCTGCAATGATATTTATTGCATGAACGAAATAATGAATGAAAGTACATTCTTTGCTGTCACCAACTTTAAGTCTAAAAAGGAGTTTGCTTTTTTTTTTTTTTGAGTTGGAGTCTCACTCTGTCGCCTAGACTGCAGTGGCCGCACCCCAGCCATCGCAGCCTTGACCTGCTGGACTCTGGCGATCCTTCTGCCTCAGCCTTCCAAGTAGCTGGAACTATAGGCGCGCGCTACCATGCCTGGCTAATTTTTGATTTATTGTAGAGATGAGGTCTCACCAAGTTGCCCAGGTGGGTCTTGAACCCGCGGGCTCAGGCAATCCACTCACCTCAGCCTCCCAAAGGCGCAGGATTACAGGCTGAGCCACCGAGCCCAGCTTGCTTTTTTTTTAATCACAAAGATTTGCAAGTCAGATTTAGGCTTCTGGACGGTGATTTTATTTTTATACATACCATAGAAAAAACAAAGTAGAGTGAAATACAAGATTAACAGGAATATCATAAGGCAAAAATCCTGTTACATTCTCTTCCTTCTTTTTAATTTTGACTTCCTTTCTTGTAAATTTGTAGTCCAGTCTCCTTTCCCTTACCCCTATGAACTTGCACCCCACTTAGACTAATTTCATCACAATCTAACAAATTCACAGATCTTTTATTTACACTGAAAATATAAGGAAACCAAGCAGACATTTTATCTACTTTCATTGTTGTGTAGGAATGGGTTGCCTGAATGATATAAGGAGAATGAGGAAGGTGGTCTCCAGGACAACTTCTGTAGTCCTTCCTTCTCTTTTAGTTGTGCTTGGGAGACAATGGTGCTATGAGTCTAGCTTACTAGATTTTATTTTTTAATTTTTATTGTAAAGATGTGGGGTACAATCCAGGGTTAGGTACACAAACATTGATCATGCAGGAATCCCTGTTAATGAGGTATGCCCCTCCCTGTCCTAGCAGTTTCCCTCAACTGCCAATTCCACGCTCCCCCACCAACAGTTTCCCGTCACTGCCAATTGCTTTCCCATAGCATTATAATTGTTCAAGGTCCTCTAATGAGTGAGAAAATATGGAACTCTGTTCTTTGTTTCTGTGATAAATCACTGAGTATGGTCGACTCCAAATTCATCCAGGTTGCTATAAAGTCCATATATTTGTTGTTCTTTATGGCTGCATAATATTCCATTGTGTATATGTACCACATTTTTATTATCCAGTCCACCTTTGATGGGCAGTATGGTTGGTTCCATGTTTTTGCTATTGTGAATAGAGCTGCAACAAACATACGTGTGCAGGTATCTTATTTGTAGAATAGTTTGAGTTCCTCCAGGTATATTCCCAATAGGGGAATTACTGGGTCATATGGATGATCAATTTCTAGTTCTTTCAGAAATCTCCAGACTTTTCCAGAGAGGTTGTACAAGTTTGCATTCCCACCAGTGGTGTAGAAGCGTTCCTTTTACTCCACATCCTCGCCGGTATCTGTTGCTGTTTGTTTTATTAATGATGGCCATTCTTACAGGGGTTGGGTGGTATCTCAATGTAGTTTTGATTTGCATTTCTCGGATGATGAGCGAGGCTGAGCACTTTTTCATGTGTCTGTTGGCTGCCCATATATCTTCTTTTGAGAAGTGTCTATTCATGTCTTTTGCCCACTTTTTAAAGGGGCTGTTTGTTTTCTTCCTTGTGGTGTATTTGAGTTCCTTGTAGATCCTAGATGTTAGGCCTTTGTCAGATAAACAGTTGGCATATATTTTGTCCCATTCCGTGGGCTGTCTCCCTGCTCTCTTGATGGTTTCTTTTGCTTTGCAGAAGCTTGTTAATTGCTTACTAGATACTAGAGGTTACGGTAGAGATCAATTTCAGGCCACTGAAGTCATAAAGGGTAGGTCCAGCATTATGAGAACCGATCAGAGGTGACAATGACTATAGATTAGCAGAGAGTTCCCTAGAGTAATTCAAAGATGGAAAGCAGCACTGCATCATAAACATATAATGCTTGGTCATTTCTGGTGTTTGACACTATTGGTCACCATAAGATATAGCAGTTATTAAGGGAGTTTGTTTAAGAATGATTATAGACACTTGAGAAGCAATAACTATTTGCACAAATAATTTCCAAAAAAACTTCAATAGGTACTTCTTTTTGCAAGTGGCTCTATGCTTCCATTTTCACAAATCGCAAACTAGGATTTCACCCCATGAAAAAAACAAGGTGAACTCAGGATTGTGGATCCTTTTCCTCAAACACAGCATAGATGGATCCTCTGCAACAATGAAAATGCTGAAAGAGACAAAATATGCAAATCTGAAAGGTCTCTGAAGCATTTTTTGGTGTTATGAAAAGGAGATTTAACTGGCATCCAAGAGACTATTTTGTTGTTGTTGTTGTTTGTTTTGTTTTGTTTTGAGTCGGAGTCTTACTCTGTTGCCCAAGGTGGAGTGCAGTGGCACGCTCATGGCTACTACAACCTTGACCTGCTGGGCTCAAGTGATCCTTCTGTCTCAGCCTTCCAAGTAGCTGGAACTACAGGTGTGCACCACCACACCTGGCTATTTTCTTTTTAATTGTAGAGATGCGGTCTTGTCTAGTTGTCCAGGTTGGCCTCGAATCCCTGAGCTCAGGCAATCCTCTTGTCTCTACCTCCCAAAATGTTGAGATTACAGGTGTGAGCCACCACACTCACTTAGGAGACTGGGCTGTTGTTTTTTTTTCCTGTCTCTAATACTAGTTGCTGAGCAAGTCATTTGCTCTTAACTTCATTTCAGTTTTATCATTGAAACCAATACCAATGAGGGAATTGGTTTTGACCAATAGTTCTCAACCAAGGGTGATTTTGTCCTTGCCTTTAGGGACATGTGACAATGTCTGGAGACATTTTTGGTTGTGGGGGGAGAGAGTAGATGTAACTCCCATCTAGTAGGTAAAGGCCAGGACACTGATGAACATCCTTCATTTCACAGGACAACAACCTTCTCTACCCCCAGGCCAAATAATGACCCAGTCCAAAATGTTCAAGATTATGGAGTTCACAGCAACTTGGATGGACTGGAGTCTTTAATACTGAGTAATCTTTCACAGAAACAAGGAACTGAGTGTCACGTGTTCTCACTCATAAGAGGACCTTGAACGATTATCATAATACTGTAAGAAAAGGATTGTCAGTAGTGGGAAATTGCCGGGCAGAGGGTGGGGCCGCAGGATTGGCAGTAGTGGGAAATTGCCAGGGGAGGGAGAGGCACACTTCATCAACAAGGGTCCCTGCATAATGAACATTTGTATACTTAACCTTGAATTGTACCCCACATCTTTAAAATTTAAAAAAGTCAATAGTGCCAAGGTTGAGAAGCCCTGATTTAGATGGTTCAAGTCCTCGCAGTCCTAATACTATTCTATAATTTTACCACAGGTCCCATTCAGACTTCTGAAGTTGCACAAGGTAAGCCTAATTCCCCTTTGGAAGCTTCTTCCAAGTCTATGTACCATATTAAATTTCTTTTTGCACCTCCCAGCTATACTCTTTGGCACCCGTCCTTACTTCAACCCTTGGTGCTGTCACATTGAGGCAGAGTAGCTAGCATAGCTTAAGGGATAGATTGATGAATTTCTTGAAGGCAGGGATAGCCTAGATACTTAGAAAACCAGATGGTTAGGCATCCAACTGGGAGCTATCATATCAGGACATAACTCTATAGAGTACTACCAACACTGACCAGGCTTCCAAACCCAACCTTGGAGTGTAGCGTGGCTGATACATTCAGCCACAGAAACCACAAACAGGGCAATAGTGCCTGGAGGCACTAGGGGGTGGTGTTTTCAGGAAGAAACAATTAATCTGTAAAACAGTGACTTTTACCATTATCTCAAGGTTTTCATAGGATGCAAGTAAGCACAGAAGTAAATGATAAGAATAGAAACTTGTGATCAATAGATTGTAACCCACCATGTAGCACACAAATATTAGTTTAAGAAATAGTTCGCTTAATTATCACTAAGAAAATGTATAAAATACTCAATTAACAGGTTGGTGTGTCCTTTCTCATACTCTCTCTTGAGTATGTCTTTTCTTCTTATAAAATCTTGTCCTAAATTATACTTTGAACTCTCTCTGAAATTCTTTTCTGTGTCAGAGTCAAAAACTCATGGGGCAACTACAACTGGCATCAACACCACTCTCTGAGTTCTTTTATTGTAGCACCTATTACCATGTAAAATTACCAAATATTCTCTTATTCCTCTATAAGAATATGTGCAACTTGTGGGCAGGGGCTGTCTTGCTGGATTTCTTCATCATCTCTAGCTCACCATCTTTAATGATAAATAGCAATCTCTACTAAATGTTTGTTTGAATAAATGTTTTGTGATGAAACAACTGGCAAACATGAAGCTCACCTTCTCACAGCTGGCTCCTACACAGTGTTGCACTGTAAGCTTATTCAGATAATTTCACCAGACTATTAATTATTGGCCTAAGAATGCCAAAGTGGCTTAGAAAGTTATAGTAAATGGATTTGGAATCTTGGCCCTTGGATTAAACTCAGAATCACCCTAGAAACAAAAATATTAGTTACATCAGAGTCAGGGAGAGGACTACTGGAAAATGGACATTTCTGGACACGAAAAAGCTGGAGACAGAAGTAGTGCTCAGGGATACTTGGGCATCCTATTTCAAAGACTTATTCTTGTTGACACATAACTCAGTTTGAGAACCAGGAAGGCCAGAGCTCAGTCTGAGAACGAGGATGTCTGTACTTATTTCCTATTAAGGGCATAGAAGTCCCTAGGATAAAGGGAGACTTGGCTGTGACAGTTCAGTTGTTGATATGCCATCACGGAAGGGCAAAATCATAAATTCAGCTAGATCTCTCCCACTATAGACTCTGGGAGCCAAGGGAAGTGTTGTTGAAACTGGCTGCATCTGCTCCTGTTCTGTGTAGCCACTTCATTTTTGTGAAGTTTTTAAGTCTTTTGTCAAATAATTACGGACAGAATCTCAGAGGGGGTTGCACAGCTATAATTCCTTTAAATCACAGTCTAATGATTGCAGAAACATGGATGTACTTCACAACTCTAGGAATCTTTGTATTTTTATAGACTGCAGCTGTGTCTCACTTTTCAGTTGCCTATTTTAATACTTAACTACCTGTATTTCCTAACAAGACAGCAAGAAGATATCTGAGCAAACATGAAATAGTAGCAGAGAGTTCATAATTACTTTTGATATTTTGTCAGTAGTCCAGGGATAAAACAAAATTGTACTTTATTACTTAGGTTAAAGTAAAATAAAGCAGCAGAAAGAACAATAACATTTGGAAAAAATATTTGTCTAAAGGACTGGACATATACATTCAGCAATGAATGTAGAAATCTTTTACCCAAAAAGCCAAAAACCTGCAACATTCAGTAATGCGTGATCAATAATATGGTGACTTGCCTTTCAACATCAGTTCAGTTGGGTATGCAACCTACTGTTTTAAAGGTGCTGGGACAGAGGAAGGTAGTTTATAGAGGATTTCTCAGCTCTGTTTCTTGCATAGCATTTGTTTTTCCCCAGAGGGACTGCCTTTGTGTTCCTTTCTGTGGCATCTTGTAAGATAAAGGAAGTTGCTTACCAGATGATATTTGTGTTTTAAAAGGACATTTGCCCAGATATGATGTGTTTAATGACTTCACTATACCTGGGCAACCTCAGCATAGGCACTCAACTGATAAGAACTCACTAGAGTGCTCTTAATTTTCTTCTTCTTAAAAATAAGAGATGTAAAAATAATTAGCTTATATGCTAATAATTATGAAAAAAGCAAGTTTTATTAACAAATTAATCAAGAGATGACAAGCAACAGAGTTTTAAAAAATTGTATGAAATCACAGTAACTTTCTTTTTAGGAAATGTGGAAGATATAATAACTTATGAAGAAAGTTAATATCATCCACATTTCACCTCAGGGGAAATTCCTATGAAGACTTTATACATTTACTTGCAATTTATATATACACATACCATATAATTTTTTTCTTTTTATTTTTTTCTCTTAAAGATGTGGGGTGTAATTCAGGAATTCAGGATTACGTAGGTAAGTGGTCATCGTACAGGTAAAGTTTGGGCCTCCCTTTGGTCCCCACTTCCCCTGGTTTGAGATCAGGTACCCTTATTGATGTTATGTGCCCTCTTCCTCTCGTGGCAGGGTCCCGCTACTGCCATTCCTTTCTTATAGTATTATGATAAATGTTCAGGGTCCGCTTATGCCATACACAAAAATCAACTCTAAATGGTTCAAGGACCTAATAGAAAACCACAAACTATAAGAATCTTAGAAAATGCAGGAGACACCCTTATGGAAATTGGAATAGACAGTCAATTCCTGATCCAAACCTCGAGTGCCCACACCATGAGAGATCAGATAGACAAGTGGGACCTCATGAAACTGAAAAGCTTCTGCAAAGCAAAAGGACCCATCAAGAGAGCGGTGAGACAGTCCACAGAATGGGAAAAGATATTATCTAACTGTATATCTGACAAAGACCTAACACCCAGGATCTATAAAGAACTCAAATGTGGTAACATAATTTTTTAATGAAGTTGACAGATTATAAACGATATATAGTTTTGTTTCAAGTTTTCAAAAACTTTCTGTGTCCTATTATCAGCAATCCATACATATTCAGCATAAATATTTCTTATTTTTATCACCATAAAATTATTTTTATTCAATTTACCAATTAAAGGCTATGACATACCAGGGGTGCCAAAAAATGTCTGCACATTTTAAGAGATGTTATCTGTGTATTACTTTTAGTTCGTCATAATCAGAAGTGTCTGGATGCTGATGTTAACCACTTTGAGCACCTCTTATTATTGTGAAGTCAAATGTGACCATATTTATCTTTTTTTGTCATTATATTTTTTGAGTATTATAATTTAATACAGTGTTTTCCTTTCTTAAAAGTTGTATACATTTTTGGCACCCTCTGTATATGAAAATATGGGACATCAACAGTCAATGATGGCTTCTTTATTTATTTATTTTTTAACTTTATACATATTCACATTCCCACAGTACACATTTTGTCTTACATTTCAGAGGAAGCAGTAAGGTCATCATTTTATTTTTATAATAATACTTATTTTGTTATAGAAGTCTCTACTGTACAAAACCCAAGTATCCCAAAATATAGAGGTCACTTCCTCAGAATACACTTTTAACAAGAGTGATTATCTCATTTTATATCTTAAAAAAAAAAGATTGCAGAACCAATAAGTCTCATTTATATTACACATTCACTAAACTTAAATATCTTAAGTTCTCTTGGATGAAAATCTCCTTTTATAAATGTAAGTAGGATAGTAGGCAACTAAAACCAAGTACAGGCAAATGCCACCCCATAGTGATGACCTCATTAAACTCTTCAGCTCTGTATGTTGAAATAAGTTCCAAGTAAGGCAGAAAGATTAATGTATTTCTGCTGACTAAAAGAAAAAAAAATCTTTACCCAGGGTCAGTCATTTGTCTTTTGCATCCCAGTATACCTACAAAATTGGTCAAAAGAGAATTAAATGGAATTTTCAGGGTTAAGTAAAAATGTGTCAAAGATTAGTCCAACTAATTTTTTAATTTTTTAATTTTTAATTTTTTTTTTTTGAGTGGGAATCTTACTCTGTCACCCAGACTGGAGTGCAGTGGCCGCTCCTGGCCACCGCAGCCTCGACCTGCTGGGCTCCGGCGATCCTTCCGCCTCAGCCTTCCGAGTAGCCGGAACTACAGGCGCGCGCTACCACGCCCGGCTGATTTTTTGATTTATTGTAGAGATGAGGTCTCGCTGCCCAGGCGGGTCTCAAACCCGTGGGCTCAGGCAATCCACTCACCACAGCCTCCCAACGACGCAGGATTACAGGCTGAGCCACCGAGCCCGGCTCCAACTAATTTTTTTAAAGACATATATTTAACTACCTACATCGAGCTATATAATACATCCCAATGAAATTCCACCGGTAATATGTGATCATGAACATCTTGCTCATATTTTATATTCTTTCTTTCTTTCTTTCTTTTTGAGTTGGGGTTTCACTCTGTCACCCAGGTTGGAGTGCAGTGGCAGACTCATGGCCACCCCAGCATCGACCTGTTGGCTGATCCTTCCACCTCAGCCTTCCAAGTAGCTGGATCTATAGGTGCGTGCTACCATGCCCGGCTAATTTTTTATTTATTGTAGACGTGAGATCTCGCCAAGTTGCCCAGGCTGGGATTGAACCCTCAGGTTCAGGCAATCCACTCGCCTGGGCCTCCTAAAGTGCTGGGATTACAGGCTGAGTCACTGAGCCTGGTCTATGTTCTTTCATTTGTTAGAGAAGTTTACTGTATATTTCCAAGAGATTAATGATACAATGTGATGTGGTGTAACTATGTCTGATTATACTATGATGTAAAGTTCAATTAGAAAAGAAGGGAAAGAAAGCAGAAAGAAGAAAGAAAGGGAGGTAGGGAGGGAAGGATTAAACATATGAAGCTGAATATAGAACAAAACATGCAAAATAAAATAAAGATTTTATAGGGCCTTTATCAGTTACACTGAAAACTTGAAGAAAGGGATGGATGGAAAGGGGAGAAAACGTTTGCATGCAAAGTAACGCACTTCCCACAAATATTCTGAATTAAATTTGTGCTAAGCACATGGAATTCCACGTTTTTCAAAACATCATTCTTCTCTAATATGCATAAAAGCCCAATCATAAAGCTTGCTCTCATAAAATAACTTGTATGCAAATAGGTATTTGGACACAATTTCATTGACAAGCTTTCTGGCATAGAGACCAGATTCTTAATATTTTTTTTGTCGTTGTTTGCAATGTCTATCTTGTTTCCCCAGAAAAGAAAATCTGTGTAAAGTATGGTGATTGTTAGAAACAGATTTATTTTTTCTGGAAATCATTCAAAGATAAGCATCTAGGCAGGACACCTTCAGAGTCCGAGGAGGGAGAATCACTTGAACTCAGTACTTCAAAACCAGCCTAGGCAATGTAGCAAGACCTTATCTCTCCAAAATTTTTTAAAAATAATTAGTCAAGTGTGGTGACATGCACCTGTAATCCCAGGGAGTATCGCTTGAGTTAGAAACCATCTGAGGGTTGCTGAGAACTTGACTTACCATTTTCATCTGACTCAAACGAGATGAATGCCTTTTTAAAAATGAAGATGAAAGTTATTTCATTTAATTTCATGTCAACAAATTGCCATGCTTCTTTAGAGTTAAAACAAAGTGATACTACTACATCCTACATCAGAGGTTTTCAAACTTTTTGTTTTGAAGGCCCCAGAAGTTTTTGTTTATGCTTCCTATATTTATCAATATTTGTGTTACTAGAAATTAAAACCTAGAAATTTTAAAAATATTTATTTATAAATTCATTCACATAAAAATGATGAATTCATTACATGTGACATAAATAATATATATTTTTAATAAAATAGAAATATTGTTCAAAAATGTTGGCAATAAGTATGACATAGTTTTACATTTTCTGGAAGTCTCCTTAATGTCTGGCTTAATAGAATATAGCTGGGTTTTCATGTCTGCTTTTGTATTTGATTTATTGCCATCTGTTGTGTTGGTTGAAGAATATGATGAAATTCCAGGCCCACACGCAGAGATATGTAGTTTGAAATGGTCTTTTTATAGCCTTTCAGACTATATGGATATTTTTCTTTGATACAACACTAAAACTCCACAAGTGGTTGCTTCTTAAAAATGAGTTGCAATGGGGAATCTGAAACATATCAATGAACTTTTGCACAGTCTGATAAGTTAAAATCGATTATCTATCTCATACTTGGTATAGATTTTTTTAAACCTATGCCTGATTGTATAACATTATGAATTGGTTATGTGGAAAATATTGGCACACTTAGGAATGCAGATCTTAACAAATGTTGACACATTTCATTTTCAATAACAAAAGATTATTTTTGTTACTATCACTACCATCAGTGTCATCAGAAAACTATTTTAGGTATTGAGAAGCTGTCAAGCTCATAGTGCAGATGCAAGCTTTCCAAATTTCTAATTTCTACTTGAAAGTTTAAATTTTATCATTATCAGAAAATTCTGTCAGTTGCTTTTTCTGAAGAGATAGCTCACTTCATTTATTTCTAAGAAAATATTTGCCAAATGCCTCTGTCGCAATAATCATAGCTTGTCTTCCAGTAGTTCTTTCAAGAAAACATGTTCTAGGAGGAAGTGGCTAGTCCCACGTGCACCTCAAAAAACCATACTTGGAGACAACTATCATACCTCAAAATGCTTCAAAAGTGCTTTATGCATACCCTCTGTTTCTTCACACTAAGTGTTACAAAGATGTAATTTAAAGCCTCCAGATTTAATAGAATGCTGTTGTGTTGCTTGCTTTTTTTTTTTTTTTTTGGTAGAGCATTGGAGTAAAGAATACAATAACCCCCAGAAGAGTCTGGTGCTGCTGCCTTCATGAGTAACAAGTCTCTAACAGTTTCACTCACCATCACTCCTGTGCTATCAAGATAGATGTCCACATAGTGAAACAGCAAATAATATGTTAGAATTATTATTAAAATAGTTTAGACCTTAAGGACACCCTGAAAGTGCCTTGAGTTACTTCATTTTTAAGAGTCATTGCTCTAGAAAGAATCCAATTTTTTTTTTTTTTTTGAGTCAGAGTCTCACTTTGTCACCCAAGCACACTCATGTGTGTAGTGTAGTGTAGTGTAGTGGCACACTCATGGCCACCCCAGCGTCGACCTGCTGGGCTCTGGGATCCTCCCACCTCAGCCTTCCAAGTAGCCGGAACTACAGGTGCGCACTACCATGCCCGGCTCATTTTTTGATTTATTGTAGAAATGAGGTCTTGCCAAGTTGCCTGGACTGGTCTTGAACTCGCGGGCTCGGGCAATTCACTCACCTTGGCCTCCCTAAGTGCTGGGATTACAGGATGAGCCACCAAGCCCGGCTTGGAATGAAATCTTAAGGTGACTGGGTCAAGGCTCTGAGGTAGAACAGTGCTACCGATGTAAGTCTCATTTCATGACTGTTTTAATCTCTATGTGATATTGGGCAAGTTACTTAACCACTCCAAACCCCACTTCTTACACCTCTAAGATAGAAATAATAATAGTGTTCTTCCTAAGGATTAAAGTGGATCACTTAGTAGAGTGCCTGATACATAATATACCCAACAGATGTTCACTATGATTACTAATATTTATATTATCACTTTTTTTGAGATTAAGAAGCAATGCTATGACTAAATTGGAATATCAGTTGCTTGTTAGATTCCAAATTCCTATCCAATTCCAAATTTTAGTTCTTGTGTCCTCTGTGATAATTACATGTAGATATGTTTTTTCCTAGTATACTGTGTACCAAGATTGATATTTTGTACTTCATAGGCTGATTTTTCAAACTCTGAGTAGTCAGTTATAAGAGACATTTCTTGGTAGTTAGGAGGAATAAATGAGAGATGATATCTTGATTGGGTCCCAGGATCTTCCAAACCATGATTGGCTGCCTGTCACACTACATTAGGGAAGCAGATATTACCAAGGGGTTATGCTTTAATCAGAAAGCTAGATCACAAGAAGTCACAGGGACATATTCTACCTAGGCCCAGAACAAACACTCAAGACATGTCTTTCCTGGAACATCTGTTCTTCCCCTAACCTTAGTCTTCCAGATTTTACCACTTCATGGGGAAAACTGAATTCAAGATAAACTCAAAGTGAGAGGTGTGTGTGTGTGTGTGAATATACTCTCACAAGCAGGGTTTGTAGAGATTGCATGAGTTCTAGAAAACTCTAAGCTCATAGGGACAGTCAACTGATGTAGATGGTAGAAACAGATGAGTGTAGGTCAGGGGGACTCAGGCGTATGTTCCTCCTTATGAAGGGACCCCCCCAAAAGCAGAATTACCTTTTGTAGGGTAAAACCCCTTTGTAGTACAGGCTTCTCCTGCTAGGTAAGTGTTCTAGAAACCTATTGGCATCAGTGTGCCAGGTAATGTTGTGAGAGGCTGAGCTTGGCTTCAGTGAATTTTTTTTTTTTTTGATATTTTTTTCAATGCATTTGCCCATTTCATGATGGGTGATTTACAGTCACACCTGTCCACGCTGCTGAGTGTTCAGCAGTTTTTGACCAAAAAACAACATGACCCTCATATCCCACCCTCCTTATTCACCTGATTTCACCCCAAGAGACTTTTTTTTGTTGTTGTTTCTTGGATGAAAAAAGTCCTCCAAGGGAAATGTTTTGCTCATGTGGAGGAGGTGAAACAAAAAATGGCAGAAGCACTAAAAGGCATCAAATTGACAAGTTCCAAAATTGTTTTGAGCAGCGAAAAAAGCATCTTGATAGATGTATTGTATAAAACAGAGAGTTCTTTGAAGGTGACTGAAGTTTAAACATGGTAGAATAAATACACAATTTTTAATAAATAAATTATGGATTTTTTGGGTTCCCCCTCGCATTTTGCTCTTCTGAGTTTTTTTTTTTTTCCTGCCTCAAATTAATATGTTCTCTCTCATTTCTCTTGACATTATACGTAATTTGCTTGGCTTGTTTTTATTTTTACCACTTTTGATAAAGATCTACAAAAAGAAAAAAATCTATCTCTCAACACTAGAAAAGCAATGAAGTAATGTAGGTGGTAAGTAGCACATGATATTTACAGTCAGTGTTGGAAAAATAGAGAGTGGTGGTGACAGAGTTGAAAGGAATCGTGTGCCCTGGTTAAAGAGAGAAGCTCCCTGTGTGTCACACAGGGGTACGGACACAGTATAACCACATCTTCCTGTTTGGGGTTTGGGTTGGAAATCCAGATATTTACCTAAAATCTTCAAATGTATAAATGTTGCCTCAAACTGGTCAGGCCAAATAAAACATAATGGCAGGATTTACAAGCTGCCACATTTTTTAAAACTTCTACAAAGATATAACTGCTTTGTTCTCCTTGATCTCATAGATCATTATATTCTCCACGGGACTCATTTCTGTTACCTCGCTTAGGTCAAGGAGGTTGGGACCAGGGGATACAGAGGCACCTTTATCCCCCTCTAGTGGTTAAAGCACGCCAAAGCAATGAACTGAATGCTCATTCTTCCTGTTTATTGACAATTTCTGTCTATGGGAAATTCATCATTCATCTCCCTGCAGTCAGCAAATTCTGGCTATTATATGTGAGATGTGAACCAAAAGGAAATCTTACTATCGGTGCAGATTAGACTCTGGGGCAAAAGGCATCAGAAAGAGGGAGCATGGAAATCAACTCAAGTTAGGGACTTCGAAGACACAAGAGTTCCAGACTTGGTCACCAGGAAAAGAGAAGAATCTGAAAACTTGTATCTTAACAGAAGCAGGATCAACAGTGTAACTGAGAATGTATAATTCAAAATGCATTTCAGACAGCCTTCCCCTTATTTCCTCTTCTCCCCTCTTAGCATTCGTTCCTTTATTCTTTCCCTGACACATCCCAATGCAGTTAAACTTGCTTTTCTAATTGTGTTCTTGCTTAAGAAGTTCCAGAGGCTAATTGTGGAACAAACCAGGCATGAAGCCTCAATTGTGGAACCCTCTCACCTTGGGGAGTCATGGACAATTGATGCACCACCAAGCTGTGGTCAAGATGTTGCCAGCCAGACCCCATGATGGGCAATTACTCAAGATAACCATCATCCACCACCAGGCCCCTAGTCAAGATGACAACAGCTATATTCCCAGATGGGTGATTACCTAAGACAGTCATCACCTACCACCAGGTGATGTTCTAGATGATGCCAGGCTGACCCTGAGGAGGGTAACTGATTATTCAAGATAGCCATCATTCACCACCAGGCTGTGGTCAAAATGATGCCAGCTACACTTTAGGATGGGTGATTACTCAAGACAGCTATCATCCATCAGCAGGCCGTGGTCTAGATGATGCCAGCCAGGCTGGATGGGCAATTAGTCAAGATGGCCATTATCCACCACCAGGCCATGATATAGATGATGCCAGCCAGACCCCAGGATGGGTGATTATTCAAGACAGCCATCATCCACCACTAGGCCATAGTCTAGATGATGCTAGCCAGAACTGAAGATGGGTGATTGATTAATCAAGATAGCCAGCACCCACCACAAGACCACGGTCAAGATGATGACAGCCAGACCCTTGGATGGGTGATTCCTCAAGATAGCCATCATCCACCAGCAGGCCACGGTCAAGATGATGCCAGCCAGATCCCCTGACAGGAGATTACAAAGATAGCCACTGGAACAAAGACATGTGGACACTGTATCCTGTACCATTTCCACATGTTTCCCTTACCAAGTTTCCCTTTAAAAGTCCCACAGAAAAAAATGCAATCTTAGATAGTACTGGGGACATTAGTCCATCACCTCTTCAGGTAGTTGGCTCTTGAACAAAACCTATTTTCCTTCCACCAACTCTCGTCTCTTGGGTTTGGCTTACCAGAGACGAGCACCAGTTACAACAATACATGCTGTTGGCTGGAGGGTGTACCCAGAGTTTTATGTGTAAAGATGAAGATAGTGTGAATACTCAACTCATCCACTCGCTATAGGTACTGCTAATTTGATCCCTGCTTTAAGTATTTAATACTGTCTTAGTACTTACTAATTAATGACGAGCATCTCACTTGATCTTAGTCAAAAGGCTGAGAAGCGATCAAAGAGCGTCTCATATTCTTTGTTTACAAGCTGCACTTGAGGAAAGTATCTTTAGGGTGGGGAATGGAATACATTTTGCGATTTTGAAAAAGTGGGTAGAATTTCAAATAGGTCGGGAACACAGAGCTATTAAATGATTCTGAAAAAGTTAAAAAATAGATCTCATGGCAGCTTTGTTTAATTTGGATGCCCATGTTGTCCTAGAACACTGTCCCCAAGTATTCTATGCCTGTAGCTCAAATGTCAACTTTCAAGGATGGTTCCTTTCCTGTATATTCATTTCTTCGTTGTTTTGCCCTCCTTGGCGCACTCAGATAATTTAACGAACTGAAATACAATCACTTTTAGAAGCTCAATACTTCATTATGCTTCTGTTTTGAAAACAGTTTTTGAGTTGAGAGTATGTCAGCAAAAGCAACCAAAAGAATGTGAATGTTGTGACAAGGTTAGCTTTTCAGAAGCGGTAGGCAGCCATTATTGGCATCCTGTCAAACAATCACCAGGGGCAGCGGGCCATTCATGGGCAGTGAGTCAGCACCTCTAACGCTAACTACGATAACCAATTAATGCGCGAGATAATAGGCTCACATGCTCCTTCAGAAAGCATTGGTTAAAGGGAATGTTTTACTTCTCAGGTTTATTTAGAAGGAAATCTGGATAGGTCCTGAAAGCCCAGATGTTAATACATGCGCGCACGCGCGCACGTGTGTGTGTGTATGTGTGTGTGTTAGAATCTAGATTAAAACATTATGCATATGGATTTCGTCTATAGAAAGAAACACGTTCAGGCTGAGTGCTGAAATAGCAGAAGCTAGGCATTTCAAGTGGGATATTGTTTTGCAAAGATGGAGACATGCTTTAGACCTAGTTGTCCAATCCAGTAGTCACTGGCAACATATGGCCACTGAGCAGTTTAAATGTGGCTAGTACAAATTGAGATGTGCTGGAAGTGCCAAATATACACTGGATTTCAAAGATACAGTACAATAAAGGACTTTAAAATATCTCATTAATAATTTTTTATTTTGGTTACATGTTGAAATGATAATATTTTTGATACATTGGAATAAGTAATATATGATTTAAATTAATTTCATCTGTTTCTTTTCACTTATTTTTTTGTTTTGTTTTTTGAGTCAGGGTCTCGTTCTGTTATTAAGGCTGGAATGCAGTGGCATGATCACTGCTCACTGCAGATTTAAACTCCTGGGCTCAGGTGATCTTTCCACTTCAGCTGCCTAAGTAGCTGTGATATACAAGTGCATATCACCATACCAGGCTAATTTCTTGAATTTTTGTAGAGACAAGATCTCACTGGGGTGCCTAGGTTGGTCTCAAACTCCTGGACTCAAGCTATCTTCCCACCTTGGCCTCTCAAAATGCTGGGATTACAGGCGTGAGACCATCGTACCTGGCCTCTTTTTACTTTTTTTTTTTGGAGTTGGAGTCTCACTCTGTCGCCCAGACTGGAGTGCAGTGGCCGCTCCCGGCCACATCAGCCTTGGCCTGCTGGGCTCCGGCGATCCTTCCGCCTCAGCCTTCCAAGTAGCCAGAATTACAGGCATGCACCACCACGCCCAGCTGATTTTTTGATTTATTGTAGAGATGAGGTCTCGCTGCCCAGGCGGGTCTCGAACCCGCGGGCTCAGGCAATCCACTCACCTCAGCCTCCCAAAGGCGCAGGATTACAGTCTGAGCCACCGAGCCCGGCTTTTTTACTTTTTTTTAATGTGGCTGCTAGAATATTTAAAATTACATATATGGCTTGCATTGTATTTCCATTGCACAATACTTCTGCAGAGAAAGATATTTAATATTATCTCCTTAACATACACACACACACACACACACACACACACACACACACACACACACAGATGCACGTGTGCAGGAAATGGTGAGGAAGAGAGGCTATCATAATGAGCATTTAAAAAATACAGGTTTCAAAATTCCATTGAAGGTGCTGATTTGAAAATTCCAGTTCTTTAAGCCAAAGAATGGTACAACATAAGCCACAGCACTGAAAGACTCCCTACCCTGAATTGTCAATAGGCCTCAGCTCTGGGCTCAGGGATCAAAGGGCATTTGTCATAGTTTAATTCTGACCATTTTTACTAAGAAACAGTACTGCCAAAGATGCTGAGAAATGCCATTCTTAAAGAAGAATGAAATGAGCTCTATAGAAATAAATTGACCTTGCCATAGACTTTTCAATTCTGTTTTAAACTTGAATACTCTCAAGACTAAATTAGCAGTGGCGGTCAAACTAGTATAACACACTGGATGAAACTTTGACTTAATAAGGATTTTGATAAAAGCAAAAGTCGAATACTAAATTGGCTATTTAAATCAACCAATAAAAGATCATAATTTCTAGGTTAGCTTGAATGTGGTTTTTGTGCTTTGAGTCTGATTTATTGATTTGTCTCTGGCACTAAATTATCCCAAGTTCTGGCTAGTGTTGAGAGGATCCTAGTAGTCTTTCTTCAGTACCTTACTGCCTGCTCTCCACCACCTTTCTCCACCCCCCCCCCCGTTTTTTAGTTTCAGTGCTTGAATAGTCAGCTTCTTTCATCTTCTTCCTAGTCAACATTCACTTTGAGGACTTGGGAGTCCTGGCATCAAACAGTTGTCAATTTGGAGCTCAAAAGTCATCCAACTCTTCTTACATTTCTCTTTCATCCATTTTAACTTTAACTACTGACATTAATTTTTATGAATACAGTTGGAAAACAAACAGCTGAGCAGAGGTTTCATGAATGGTGGTGAGGTCTTTCTGAACTATTGTCCAAAGGTAGATGCCAGCAATAAAAAGATGGCAGCGTGCATGGCTCCTGAACTAGCTGGAAGAAAGGGTGAAGTTCTAAAAAAACTTGTTTTATTCAAAGTCATGCGATGTCTCCCCTCCTTTCTAAAAAAATAACCTAGTTGTGTCTTTTATTCTGAAATTGAGACAGGTCCCTAGGGGAACTTCTATTGGAGAATGGTTCATCATGCTCTGCTAAAATCACTGTTTGATATTCCTCCTTCTCTAGTGTAGAGTCATGCATGTACAATTTTGTGTATTCATTTAAAATTATGAAAACATTTTAAAGAAAAATGAGCAGTTAGTATTCTAATGATTTTGCAAATATTTTTGCTTTCTTATTAAAAAAAGTATCGTGTTACAATATTAACATTTACATAAGGGATAAAAGTGATAAAATACTTTTACTACACTTTAAGGCAATTATTTTTTAACTCTTTCAGTTTGAACAATAAAAGGAAATTGACTGATTTATATCACATTTTGCTTTGTGACTAGTTTTCTTTTTTAAATCTAGATTCTTGACAAGTGTTTCCAAGCAATTCCAAAAAAGTGCCATATTTGGGAAATATACAAAAGCAAGGAAAGTTTAAGCAAGCTAAGACAAGCTTACAGTGTTTGCAGAATAACAACATTACATTCTCTGAAAGCATTGGTGAAAGGGAATGTTTTACGTCTCAGGTTTATTTAGAAAGAACTCTGGATAGGAGTCTGAGCATCTTAGAGTGGGGAAGTGGGGGTGTAAGGGAGGGGAAAGGAGGACCTGGTGGGCTGGAATGATCTGAGCTATGTTTGAGTGATGTTAATCTTCCATTTTCTCCACAGAACCATCAATTATGTAAGACAGAGGCAATGACTATTTCCAATAACCAACGCAGAGAAGGCTTTGAGTGGGAAGATGCAGTGTGGGAAGGCTACCTGTTACACTCAGCAGTTTATTTGCCTGTCTACCCAGATTGGGGCTTTCATTTTTGCCAGTCTGAATAATAGAATATTATATACCGTGCATAATATAAGCTTCTAAAAAATTTACATACTTTAGTAAAATAATTCCTTAATATTATGAATGCTATTTTAAAAACTTATTTAGGGCTTTTACAGTCAACATGAAATATAAGAGATAGTGGAACATAAAAGATTATCCTACATGAAAGAAGTTTCAAAATCTGCATTTGGATTCAGAATGTGAGGTTTGTTTTGGATTGTATCTAGGAGATTAACTTTATAATTTAGCTTTGTTCCAGTTAATATTAAAAGGCATATGCTCTGAGTATACATTAGAAAGTACAGTATATTGACCAAGAGCATGGACTTCCATCTGTGATGCACTTTCTCTAAAGGAATTTTCTCATCTTTAATATAAGGATAATAATAGAGTTTACCTAGAGTAATCCTGAGTTTTGATAAAGATAATGAATGTATTATATCGAGCACACAACTCTCATTCAGCAACTGGTAACTGCTCTAGGATTATTAACTGGGATACTAGAGTGAGAAGTAACCATATAACAATGGGGGCATGGAGACATTTTCAAAGTGTTATTTCTAAAGTGAAAATCTCCTCCCTGCCAATTGGCAAGAGCTCCATCATATCAGCTATTTGAGAATGTCACTAAACCAGCTGAAAGATAGTTGGCCAATCACAGAAGAGAAAATTGAATAAGATGACTAGGTAAATTATTGAGACTACCTAGGCCTGAGAATATCTGCAGTTCCTTGAGGAATCATTACCATCCAAAGCTCACTCTCAACTTGTTCCTCAACTCTGAATGTTGAATCTAGCAGATTATTTGAAATGGACAATAGGGAAACATCCTCAAAAACTTTTATGCAATTTCAAATAAAGCTCAAACAGCACTAGCAAGTATGGGTAGATACAAGCAGGCTGAAGGGGGACACTGCTTCTGAAGACATTTATTGTGTCTTCAGTTCGAAGCTGCCTAATATTTCAGAATGGATTCCTCAGCAGTATTTAAAAAAAATTCTGGCCGGGCTCGGTGGCTCAGCCTGTAATCCCGTGCCTTTGGAAGGCTGAGGTGAGTGGATTGCCTGAGCCCGTGGGTTCAAGACCTGCCTGGGCAGCGAGACCTCATCTCTACAATAAATCAAAAAGTCAGCTGGGCGTGGTAGCGCATGCCTGTAATTCCAGCTACTTGGAAGGCTGAGGCGGAAGGATCGCCGGAGCCCAGCAGGTCGAGGCTGCGGTGGCCGGGAACGGCTACTGCCCTCCAGTCTGGGCGACAGAGTGAGACTCCAACTCAAAAAAAAAAAAAAAAAAAAAAAAAAAATTCCTTCCTGTTAAGTGGTTTTCCCTTGTCCCTTAATTCAAATATACCAGTGAAATACTAAAGAGAATCAATCTGTACTACAGTATTCACCATGGAGACAATCAGAATCCAATTCTAGTATTCACTATGACTCATGGAATCTGCTAGAAGTAAGATTGGTGTGCCTGCAAAATACAGAGGTAATTACTAAAAATGTTAGTTATAAATCCACGCAGAGAATTGTAAAATGGAAATATTAAAAATGAAGCAGAATTTTGTATTTAGCAATCAACTGGTAGAAGTCTATTGTATTTTTTTACCTTTCTGATTTGCCACGATTATAAGAATAAATAAAAAGCATACACAAATGCATGGAACAGAGCTGAAAGCAGAGGTGACACAGTTTCAAGTACTTTAGATATATAATCTTTAATAACATATTATTATGATTATTATCATTTTTTGAGTTAGAGTTTC
The DNA here is from genome assembly GCA_027257055.1 of Cephalopachus bancanus. NCBI lineage: Eukaryota > Metazoa > Chordata > Mammalia > Primates > Tarsiidae > Cephalopachus > Cephalopachus bancanus. Next base: position 1,096,957 of record JAPVLO010000242.1, on the reverse strand, counting down.
ACTCCATCACCCAGGCTGGAGTCCAGTGGTATGCTCACAGCCACCTCAGCATCAACCTGCTCCGGCTATCCTTCCACCTCAGTCGTCCAAGTAGCTGGAACTACAGGTGCATACTACCATGCCAGGCTAATTTTTAAATTTTATTGCAGAGATAAAGTCTCACCAAGTTGCCTGCGCTGGTCTCGAACCCATGGGCTCAGGCAATTCACTTGCCTCGGCTTCCCAAAGTGCTGGGATTACAGGCTGAGCCACCAAGCCCAGCCTAATAACATATTATTAACCTATTAGGTTTTTATGCAAATCTTGAAATCCTGTAAGAAGGGTGAAATTTAAGAGAAATTATACTAGATTCAGGTTTACCCAATTTGAAACAAATAATTTAATAGCTCTGGCAATGTGGATTATTAGGAAGTAATACAATAAAGTAACTACTTTCCAATTTCAGAAAATGCATTCACCCATTTGTATATTTATTATAGACACTGCAGCTCCTAGACTAATGTGAGGGTATGAGCTATGGAAAACACAATGACAGATGGACCCCTGGACTCAGTCTCCTAGAACAGAACTCTCATAGAAGTTTCAGACTCATGAAAGTTCTTAGTTCATGTAGTATAAAAAGTGTCAAAAGCCAGTGGAGAGGCATAGTCAAGATATTAAGATTTCAGAGATGAAGAAAAGTAGAAGAGATTGTGCCAGCTGAGGCATTTGGAGACCTTCACAGAAGTGTCATTTAAACTAGTGCAGGAAAAATAGCATGGCGCTTAATACATATTCATAGGATGAACAAATGAAAAGACATTGGAAGGATGAAAACTCACAATGCCTGGCACATACCGGTTACTCAGCATATGTTCCCAAATTGTAGAATTTGAGGAAGAACATTCCAGTCAAGGAAATAAGCAAACACTTGGGCATGTAGAAAGCAGGCAGGGATATGTGGGGGGAGTAACAGGAAAGGTGGATGGGGCCAAATTACATAGAATCCAGCTGAGAAGGCTGAGTGGTATTGGATGAGTGAAGAGAATCCATGGATGATTTCTGAGCAGACTGCAGGATAAAGTCTAAACTCCTTAACACGAATACCACGGCCTTCTGAGATCCGATGCCTGTCCATTCATCTGGCTTTCTCAGTCTGTTACTCCCCTCTCCATTCATGCTGAATCTCTTTTGATTCCTCAGTAAACAGCATTTTCTCTCACCTTCGAGTGTTACACATGCAATTCCTTCTGGTAATCTTTTCTCTTTTCATCCTTCTCCTGCTCCTCTGTCTGGCTAACTCCTATTCACCTTCAGGTCTCAGTTTTATTTTATTTTATTTTGAGTTGGAGTCTCTCTCTGCCTTGCAGGCTGGAGTGCAGTGGCAAGCTCGCGGGCACCCCAGGTTGACCACCTGGGCTCGGGCAATTCTTCTGCCTCAGCCTTCCAAGCAGCCAGAACTACAGGTGCATGCTACCATACCTGGTTAATTTTTTGATTTATTGTAAAGATGAGGTCTTGCCAAGTTGTCCAGGCTGTTCTGGAACCTGTGAGCTCAGGCAATTCCCTCACCTCAGCCTCCCAAAGTTCTGGGATTACAGACTTGAGCCACTGTGCCCGGCCCAGGTCTCAGTTTTAACATCACTTCTTCTAGGACGCCTACCCTGGCCCCTGTACTCAGTTAGCTCCCCTTTATATATTCTCCCATGAATTCTGCAATTCTCACTGTACCTTAATACAATAAGCTATTTATTACTAATCTTCCTGTTGTAGTGTAGGCCCTTGGAAGGCAGAGACCTTGGCTATCTGCTAGTTGTATCCCCAGTACCCAGATCATGGCCTGCAAAGTGAATGAAACAAACAAGACCAGAGATGGGCATTAGGAAAACTGACTGACTCAAGCACATCCCACATTACTGAATGAAGAAAGACTAGGATTTAAAAAATAAAAGCGGCTGGCACATACATAGTGTATAGTCATTAAAATATTATTAAATTAAATAAAGTAGTAATGCCTGCTAACATTTATTGTTTACCATGTCAAGCTCTGTGCTAATTACTTTTTAAACATTGTCTAATTTAATCCTCATGGTAGTCTTATTAGGAAGGTATTACTAATAAATAAGTAATATTATACATAATTATATATAAATAAAATTTGATCATTTTATTGTTGCTTCTACACCTTAAATACCATTCATTGTTCCACTTATAGCTCTCAAGATATATATGGAGTATCTCAGGAACATAGGGGGGTAGCTGTATAAAGAAAGACTACAAAAATATGGGTGTCCTGTTTGCAAAAAGGTGAAAAATGTTCTTGGTTTTGATTTTGTGTGTGTGTGTGTGAGTCAGAGTGTCACTCTGTCACCCAGGCTGGAGTGTAGTGGTACACTCATGACCACAGAAGCCTCAACTTGCTGGGCTCAGGTAATCCTTCTGCCTCAGCCTTCCAAGTTGCTGGAAGGACAGGTGTGTGCCACCATGCCTGGCTAATTTTTTGATTTATTGTAGAGATGAGGTCTTGCCAAGTTGCCCAGGCTGGTCTTCAACCCATGGACTCAGGCAATTGTCTTGCCTTGGCCTCCAAAGAACTAGAATTACAGGTGTGTCACCATGCCCGGCTTGAAAATGTATAAAGCTTCAAATGATCTGAAAAAGATGACAACAGACGTATCCACTGAAAGTCTATTGTAGTCTCAATAGGTGAGTTTATTTTTTTATTTTTATTTTTTAAGTGGAAGTCTCACTCTGTTACTCAGGCTGGAGTGCAGTTGCATGGGCTCAGGCGTCCTTCCACCTCAGTCTTCCAAGTAACTGGAACTACAAGCATGTACCATCATGCCCAGCTAATTTTTTGATTTATTGTGAAGACCAAGTATCACCAAGTTCCCCAGGCTGGTCTGGAACCCCTGTGCTCAGGTAATTCTCTCACCTCCACCTCCCAAAGTGCTTAGATTATAGGTGTGAGCTACTGTGCCCAGTTAAGAGGTAAGTTTAAGGTCCATAAAAGGGCACACTAGTAATATTTCCTGGAGTAGGTTGAGAATACAAAATAATTTTTAAATAGTCAAATGATTCATGAGTAATAGAGCTGTAATAAATTACTAATGTACATTAAGATTTAGAGGTAAATTCTTAATCTGACAATAAGAAAGATAAATACCTTCTTTGTTAGCACATTTCCTGGTGCCACTATAATAGAAAAATATACAGTTTTAACAGGAGCAAGAGTTTGATTCAGAACACTAATTTTATGTTCTTTACTGACATTAGAACAGAACGTCCTGTTGCAGCAGCTATGGCCGATGGGCCTAGTACAGTGTCTGACTCTAAACTCAATAAATGCTCACTGAATGCTAAGAGAGTGCCCAGAAGTGCCACAGGTTAAGAAACAGAATTTTCACTCTATTTTGAGCTAGAGATATTGGCTCCAAATCCAAAAGATGATTAAGAGTGTCTAAAAAGGAAGTGATCTAATTACCACCATTACTATAAAAAGACTATGTCCCAAGGCGAGAAGCAGGAACAAAGCAGGTGTGTACAAGCTGGGAAAACAACACACACACACACACACACACACACACACACACACACACACACACTTCACTATTTGCAGTTGATTCACATAGCTGCAAATTCAACCTTGAAGTAAAGTGAAGACTCTACCTGACTCATGATCTTTTCACCTATAGTTCTCATGCAGTGTCTTAGCAGTAAATCTGAATGCTGGGAAGGTCAACTTTTTTTCTTCAAAGACTTTTGCTTTCAGGAAGTGAGGATTTTCCTCTTCTGTACAGGTGCCAGAAAGCAGTGTAATCGGAGATCTGCTTGTAAGAGTTCTTTGACTCTCAAATTCTTCTCTAAAAATGACTTTACCCAAGACTGAGTCCTGAGTGGTTCCCCCCTGCCCTAGGGTGAGAGCTACTAGTTTTGGAATAAGTGACATATACAAATATCACCTGAAATGCTAAGCGAGACCTTGGAATTTGCAAACAAATTTATGCCATTTTTATATTCTTATCGTACTTCCACATACAAACTGAAGTAAGAGCAACAAACTGCATATATAAGGTTCTCTCAATTTCCTATGCTTTGGGTCACATATAGCATCATATTGAAATGAGGTGGCTATGTGATAGGGAAAAACAAGCAGAAGAAAAGAAATGATTTTAAAAGATTTTTGAAAAAAATTAAAACAGAATATAGGTAAATGTTAATTTGGGGTATACTCAGGTATCACAAAGAAAGTGAGGGATAGCCCAATAAACATGAAATGAAAAAATAAGCTTATAAACATCAACATGTTTAGTGGGAACAATCAAACGCCAAGAGGTTTTTTGTTGTTGTTTATTTGTTTGTTTGTTTGTTTTTGATTAATCAGCATTTTTTATTATGGTTTTGTGGGGTACAGTTAAGGGTTAGGTGTACAATTAAGTTTCATTCAGGCACCCTGTTGATAAGAGGTGTTTTCCCATCCCCCGACAGATATTTGCTACTGTTAATCCCATCCCCCTCCCCCCCGTAGTTTCCCAGTACCGTCAGTCATTTTCTTATAGAAATTTACATTGAATTTTACATTGAAATTTACATTTAAAATTACATTAAATTTCTTATTGAAAATTACATTGGATTTCTTATTGAAAATTTCTTATTACATTGGATGTTCAAGGTCCATTATATGAGTGAGAACATGTGATATTCAGATCTTTGTTTCTGTGAGAGGTCACTCAGCATTATAGACTCTAGTTCCATCCAGGTTGCTGCGAAATTCATGATTTTGTTCTTTTTTATGGTTGCGTAGTATTCCATCATGTATATGTACCACATTTTTTAAATCCAGTCCTCTTTTGATGGGCAGCATGGTTGTTTCCACGTTCTTGCTATTGTGAACAACGCTGTGATAAACATACGTGTGCATGTGTCTTTTTTATAGAGTGATTTGTGTTCTTCAGGGTATATTCCCAGTAGGGGGATTGCAGGGTCATATGGAAGGTCAATTTTTAGAGCTTTTAGGAATCGCCACACTGCTTTCCACAGAGGTTGCACTAGTTTACACTCCCACCAACAGTGTAGAAGTGTTCCCTTTTCCCCACACCCTCTCCAGCAGCTGTTATTTTTTGAGTTGTTGATAATTGCCATTCTGACTGGAGTTAGGTGGTATCTCAGTGTGGTTTTGATTTGCATCTCCCTGATGATTAGTGAGGTTGAACATTTCTTCATGTGTTTGTTTGTTTTTTGTTTTTAGTTGGAGTCTCACTCTGTCACCCAAACTGGAGTGCAGTGGCCGCTCCTGGTCACCGCAGCCTCGACCTGCTGGGCTCCAGTGATCCTTCCGCCTCAGCCTTCCAAGTAGCCGGAACTACAGGCGCGCGCTACCACGCCCGGTTAATTTTTTTTTTTTTTTGATTTATTGTAGAGATGAGGTCTCGCCAAGTTGCCCAGGCGGGTCTCGAACCCTTGGGCTCAGGCAATTCACTCACCTCAGCCTCCCGAAGCGCGGGATTACAGGCTGAGCCACAGAGCCCGGCTGTTTGCTTTTTTAATGAAAAATAATAGTTCTCCCAATTTTTTTCTCCAGAGAAAGAATCATCAAAGAATGCTATGCACTGACTTATAGCTACAAATGGTGTTTTTGGATAAAAATTATTCATATAACTACTTAAAATTGACATTCATCACATGTATTATTGCCAGAAGAGTCTCAGAAACGGGGCTCTATCTTTAGAACGAGGGCAGGAACCTATGGGAAGTATTTCACTGTGGGTGTAAATGTCCTTGCAGGAAATCTGCCAGTTCTTCACAGCATTCCTGCTTGGGAGTAGCAGCTATTTTGCAGACATATCAATCCCCAAGATCATAATATTCCTTTGCCCATACCATCTTAAAAGCTGACTGATAAACGCTGAAATAGCTCTCCTGGTACCTCTGGGAGTCACTATAATGTCCATTTTCAGGATGATAAATATGGACAGAGATAAATTTATAAGCCAAAAGCGGATGGAGAGAGACAGGAGAGCGGAACGGAATTCAGGAACATCAAATTTCCAGCCCTCTGTACAGAGTGTCCTTATCTCCAAAGACTTCTAATAAAGACCTGAACCATTAGAACTGACCCTGAAAGGGTAGAACACGGCTTCCATTTAACACTATTAGAGTACTTGTAATCCCGCGCCTTTGGGAGGCTGAGGTGAGTGGATTGCCTGAGCTCACGGGTTCGAGACCCGCCTGGGCAACTTGGTGAGACTTTATCTCTACAATAAATAAAAAAAAAAAAAAAAAAAAAGGAAGGAAGGAAGGAATAAATAGATAAATAAATTAGCCGGGCTTGAGGCGGAAGGATCCCTGGAGCCCAGCAGGTCGAAGCTCCGGTGGCCGGGAGCGGCTACTGCACTCTAGTCTGGGCGACAGAGCGAGACTCCAACTCAAAAAAAAAAAGAATACTTGAATTGCTTCTTAAAATATTAAGTTGAAAGATGAAAACAAAATCAACAGTACCACATTAGCAAGATATTAAAGATCTTCCAAAATGTACACCTTTTTTTTTTTTAGTTGGAATCTCCCTCTACCGCCCAGGCTGGAGCGCAGTGGCACGCTTACAACCAACCTGCTGGGCTCTAGCGATCCTTCCGCCTCAGCCTTCCAAGTAGCTGGAACTACAGTCGTGCGTTACCATGCCCGGGTAATTTTTTGATTTATTGTAGAGCCAAGGTCTCGCCAAATTGCCCGGGCAGGTCTTGAACCCGCGGACTCAGACAATCCACTTGCCTCGGCCTCCCAAAGTGTTGGGATTAGAGACCAAGCCATCAAGACGGCCCAAAATGCACCTCTTAATGACAAGGTGGGCACCTTAAAAAATATACGTGTACATACATACAATCCTTCACTATAATTACACAATTTACATAATTATTTCTTGAGGACAGAGGGAAAGAGGAATTCAATATACAATCTGAAGCAAATTTTGTAGAATCCCAATAATCTGGCCTAAATTTATTATTTATTTATTTATTTTTGGTTTTTTGCAGAGATAGGGTGTTGCTATATTGTCCAGGGTGATCTCAAATTCCTGGCTCCTTGTGATCTTTCCACCTCAACCTCCCAAAGCACTAGGGTTATAGACATAAACCACCATACACAGCCATGAGCCTAAATTAATTAATTAATTAATTGAAAGCAGGATTTATTGAGAAGACAGAAAAGCTCCCACAAGTGGGAGGGCACTGGAAGGGGTTGCCCACTAGCCCAAATTTAGATTCCTGCTCCCTGATTGATCTTTGAGCAAATCTTCATAGTTGGGACAAAGTTCCTAAAACATTTTGAGTATGTTTTTCTAAAAATGTCCAGTTTATCTGAGACATAGACTTCTAGCAAGTCACAAGTTGAAAGTTAAAACTGATTATTATTATTCTGGTAAATTAAATATTATTTGCTTAATAACTCAAATGCATTTTTGAATGTTTAAATAAATATAATCAGTTCTGGATATAAAATATACCCTTTTCCACAATAAAGTCAAAATATAAAATATATGTTTCTTATTATTGCTTATATGAGCTGTATTCTCCTAATTTTAAAACTATTCTCAACTGTCAAGTTGAAATGCTTGCATCTAAACAACAAATTTATTGGTCATTCTCAGCATAAATAACTTTTGAGTTTATTATGAACAAGTAAGAGATGGGAATTTAAGTAATGTGTCCAGTTTTTCATTGTAATTTTTTTCATCATCTAATGAGAGATGTTGTATTGTTATTTGGGTTATTCTGAAGCAACTGATACAATGACCTTTTAAAATATTGATTTAAAGGGTATGGGTTACTGAAAATGCAGGAAGCACCATCAGACATTTCTTAAAATACTTGACCAAAAAAAGAATACCAGCTAAGTGAGCATATGTCCAATCACTGCAATTCAAAGGATATATCCCATGAAGTTAGAAGCATAAATAGGAAGGGGCAGGATGTGTGTCTCCACCTGTTTCTTGATCTCTAATTACCTTAAGAAACTAGGTGATGGATATGTTCAAAAGAGGAAATATTAATAAATAAGACCAATTTTTTTCAAGAAATGGTTACAAGGCTGGAAAATGAGTTAGAGCAGAAAATGATGTAAGTCAGCTTCTAAAGTCAATACAGTGGAGGAAGCAACCGAATCACTTGTTTTCCTCTCTTGCAACCTTCGAAAAAAGACATTGTGAGTAATTGAAGGGACTCCCTATTTACTACAGTAATATTTATTGAGTTGACATGCTCAAATGCCTTGCTGAGGAACCCCTTTCCATTTCTGCAACTCCTGTATGAACTTATGAATCTAGTGTATACGTACATCATCTGGATAATCTGATCCCTTGTTGAGATCGATTTTATAGCATCTACATACAGAGATGCATATTTGTAGATTTTTCCATGAATAAGGATATCTAGAATGGAAAGGAACTGCTGTTTTACTAATAGTAATAGTCCTTCAACAAAACCTAAATTTTCATCTTCCCTCAGTCAACAGTAATTCTCAATTACCTGCCCACATTACAGGGTGGGATTAATAACATCCTCAGTCTGGCAATTTCATGAGCAGTCTTTAAAAAACCATATGGAAATCTTTTTAATAGTAAAGAACACTACACTCATGGGTGTATCCAGGGTTCGCTATAAGTGTTAAATATTGAGGATAAGAAACATGTCTAAAATCATGCTATTCATTTAACTAAGCCCTCCACATAGTGTGAAAATTGCCAAAGGTTTTCCAGAACCAGAATCTACAGGCTAGAGCCTGGCTTTGTGAAAATCCTTATTTCTAAGATGATAAGTCTTACATTATGTTAAAAAGCTATGAAGCAGATAAATAAGCTTGGGAAACTTAGGGAAAGATTGAGTTTTCTTCGAGTGCAAAACTGATAATAATTTAAAGCATCTAGTTTATTACCTTACAAATGTGCACTAAGAACTCCTAAAGGGCAATAATTAAAAGAATGAATTTACTATTTTGAAAATAAATTCAAATACTTAGTATATATTAAAATATATTCTTGAACGCAAGGAACATTAGAAGCAATGTGACAAACCATTTAGAATATTATGTCTTTTTATATTTAGTGTAATAAAGGATTCATTGTGCAAAGGTCTAAACAGCCTGGCAAACTGCGGCAATACTAGGGAACACTAATGCCAGATACATTTTATATCCATATAAGGCTGAAAAAAAAAGACCAGTTGAAACGGACTGAAAAATATGTGTTCCTTTTGCTTGAACTTTTTTTTTAAACTTCAGTGATGCTCTTCCCAGATTATAAAGTAAGATGCCAAATTGTGTATTTCTAGAATATTCCTGATGATTAAAAGAATACAAATAAATAGTGGCTACACCAAATCTGCAGCTCAAAAATAAACTTGAAGTTAGAGACGTTTAAGTGACTACAAATCCTTGGAGAACCCGTTAGCTCCCTAGTAAGATTTAGGAGATGTTTTAATGTCTGTTATCCCAGAAAGCCTTTTGAAATAACAAGTGTGTTTAAACTGGAATTTTTTAAAAGTTGTTTTATTAGCTGCTATGTAACTGTATTCTCTACCCAGTATACCTCAACAAATAAATACAAAGATTACAAGTAGTCATAAATAATTCACATTAAAGAAAACAATATTAATAATACAGTCAACTCCAACATGTTCCACGAGTCACTTAGTTTTGTGGCTTAGTCCTCTCCTTTATTTCTCTATAGATTCACTCTATATGTTTTTCCACTGTGTATTAAGAATTCCAGTAGATTGGCTGGGTGCAATGGCTCATGCTTGTAATCCCAGTACTTTGAGAGGCTGAGGCAGGAGAATCATTGGAGCCCAGGAGTTCGAGACCAGCCTAGGCAACAAAGTGAGACCTCGTTTCTACCTTGTTTCTACAAAAAAAAAAATTAGATGTGGTGGCATGTGCTTGTAGTACCAGTTACTCAGGAGACTGAGGCAGAAGGATCGCCTGAGCTCACAGAAGATTGAGGCTGTGGTGAGTCATAATGTGCCACTGTATTCAAACTTGGTGCACACAGTGAGACCACAACTAAAAAAAAAAAAAAAAAAGAAAATTCCAGTAGAGAGTGTTTACGACAATAAAAGATATAAATGGACTAGGATCTGGCAAGGGAAGCCCAAAACTAATTATTCAAATGAAGTTTAGCTTATTTGTGAATTTAAAATATCTGTGTTATTTCTATTTTCTATTATCTTTCATAATCACATTGATCATGATAAGAATGACAGATAATTTAGAGAGGACAATATAATTTACAGTTGAAGAAAAATGTGATTTTTGACGGGTTATAAAGTTTTGTTCTAGCATGGTAGCTTTTGGTTACAGGAGCTTATAATTTTTACAGGTATATAAAATGATGCTTAATGATGTATGGAGATTCAAAAAATCATGTAATATTTGTAATATGACCTGACTGCTATAAATTATATAATAATTTTATTAAAATTTCATGTTGGCATCTAGCCCTAAAACATAGAACAGAAAACAGAATCCTCTTTTCAAAAGAGACAACCTCTGTCACACAATTGGATATAAGTTTAAGGATAAAATTAGGACACAGGTCAGATGCTTCTAACCAACAGCCTAGACAATGAGACTATGCCTCTTGGTGATATTGTTGCTAACATTTTTGGTTTGCCCAGTAAATATATTCCTAAAACTTCTGCAGAGAATTACAAAGAAAAAATAGATTTCCTTAACATACAAAACTTGTGGAGATGAAGGCAAATTAGAACCAAGTTAATTAGCACATCTCTCATGGGTCTTTTGTCATCTTGTATTTAAACCCAGGAACTGAGGACAGGCTGCTGTCATCATTTAAGAGTAATTCTTGTAGGATTCTATCTCAAAACAAGAACGTGATAAAGCAAATCACATCCTTTTTTAGTGAGTGCTAATTTTGAAGATCAAAACTAACATCATGTATTCCTCTTATACTGATATCTCAAAATATTTGGGTGCATGCTTTACTACAGAGGATAAGAAACCATGGGCTCTAAGTGTGATTAAAAGCACCAGTGTGTTAACCCAGGAGAGGCCCTGATGAGCTGAGCACCATGACACATCTGGCCACTCTGTATTAGGTCCATATTCACTCTACTCACAAAAGACTGACCATGTCCCCAGATTGAAAGAATGTTACCAGAAATAATCACCAAATTCCTTTCTTATTTTTTCAGTCATAGGCTCCAGCCCAACTTAATCCCTAGAGATATGTTGCAACAGCCTACTGTTAAGCTATGACATACTAGTTACGGACATGAATTCCAGGTTAGTGGTCAACAAGCTCGGCACAGGGCAGTGCTGCTGTAACATTTCTGGGAGGGTTTGATGTTCTGTAAGCAGACACACTTAGCGTGAAGCCAAGGCAGCGTGATTCCCCAAGAAAGGCAGCCTGAAGTAAAGTGGAATGTGCAAGCTGTTCTCCTGACAGGAGGCCAAATTCCCCGTACCAAGGCAGTAGGATTGGGTACTTGGATGGCATTCAAGAGACTTAAATAGTAAAGAAAGCTGCTTATCCTCAAATCAGTGGGCTCTCTCTAAGGCCCAGGTAATCCCAACATGGAGGATGGGAATCATCTAGAGGCACTCCACTTCGATTTGGCAATCTTTAAGGGGGGAATCCAGTTCCAAGTGCCTTCATTCTTACTGTTCTGGTGCCACATTTGATTCTGCTCTAGGATACCTCTGAGTGTTCCCAAAATGCCTCGGTGGCCCCTCACAGGTTCTGCTTTGGAAAGGATGTGGTGACACTTCATTGGAAGGTTTCTTCCTACTGTAGTAGTACCTGATTATCCAAAGGGTAATTAATATACATTACTCGAAAGGCAGCTATACAATCATTAAACAAGAGTTCTGCACATAATACAACCCTTATAGAGCAATGGTGCTAGGAACAATAGCTGGTGGGTTATAGTTTGCCAGGACTTTGCTCTATGTGACTTTTTTTCAGGGCTTATTTTTGAACTCTCAGCTTACATGAAACTATGTAATGTAATTTATGAAATTTAATTCTCTGGTGTACAACTCTTTCTGTCTTTTCCTTCCATAACTCAGCTCTAAGCTGCAGTCTTCATATCAATTTATTTACGTTAAAATAAAATAAAGAACCAAAGAGAGAATTCTCCACCTATGTTTATACCTAAAACACAGTTGATTATCTGGGCCATATTTTGAGAAGTGGTGATATTTGATAGGAGGAAGAAGTTTGAATCCAGAGATTGGGAGCGTTTCTCCTGAAAAGAGTCTCATGCTATTATAAGTGGATGGATTGGTTAAATGAATTATTAATACTGTTCTGTCTGGAGAAGAGAAGATGCAAGATAAATATGATTGTTGGTAATTATTTAAATAGTTATCATATAAAGGGGAGAATAGGTCTGTTTAGCCAGGTAATTTAGCCAGAGGTGAAATTCTAGACATAATAAACTGAAGAACTCTGTAACATCCACAGTGGCTCTGAAACATTCTCGGTTGCTGTGATCAGTGGTGAGTTCCCAGTTTCCAGAGGAAAGAATTTCCCAGAATTAAATTATATCAATCATATGCTTTGCCTTGCTCATAACAGTATACACATAAATTATTTATCACATGCTATTATTAATGATCATATAATTAATTGTTATAATTATTTTTAGGAATGGGATTTCATAAGTGCCTATAAATTCCCATAGATCTCTGAAATTCTGTGATTTGATAAAGACTTATTATCACTGGCTTACTCTTATGTTCACATTTTACCTACTTGTGTTCTAGAAATCTTGCAAGCATGTTTTTATTTTAATATTTATTTTTACTAGTAGCAACATTTATTATGCAAAAACACATACATTATTTAATTATTAATAAAGTATTTACCCCAAGCTTATAGATATGTAAATTGATGGTGCCTAATTCCTTCCCAAAAAGACAAGCAAACAATAACCAAAAACAAACCAACAACAACACCCCCCACTCCACCCCAAATGGGTCTTTCACGTGCAGTGAAAAGCACCTAGAAGTCCACAGGAAAAAAAAAATAAACAAATAAATAAACTTTTGTTTTAAAGATAAAAATTTTGCAATTTTAATATGAAAATAGTGAATAGCCAGTTCTGGGGAGGTTAGATCAAGACTGGACTCTGAGTTGATTTTTATAGAGGTGTAAATAATGGAGAAATTCTCGGCAGTTGGGCAAATCATGGTGCCCGATAGCAAGACTTCTAGAAAGATTGGTAGGAATATCAAGGGATGGGTATCTGTACCTAGTATGTGGCCCGGATTATGCAGTCATATTTGATGAATGTCTATAGGATGAATGAACCAATAAGTTAAAGAACAAATTTCTGTGCTTTGGCAGGGAGGTTTTTGTCATGGACATTGGGTTTTCTTGGTGAGGCTGTAGTCTCCATAAGAACAGAGATTGGGAATAGGAAGGATGGCTGGGACCAGCTACTGGTCCTGAGGAATCAACATGGAATACAATCAGAAGGACAGTTGTCTACATAGAAAGGAGAAAGACTTGTAAGTCTATAGATGCTGTGTTTCTGCTTGAATGACTTGGGGAAAGAGGGGCAGAACTAAGCTGAAGGACACACAGGCAGGCAGATGGCCAACCAACCCACAGGTGCTGTGGGGAGAGATTGTGAAACAGTCCACAAGGTGCTGATAGAAAGGACTTGCTGATAAAATGGTGATGATCAGATGAAAATATTTTTAAAAGGATGATTGTTTCTGGGATCCTGTAAGTGACAAATAAATTGCCACAGACCTCTGAGATTTGACAGACAGTTAAAGTTTTATCATCACTGGTTTCCCCTTATGTTCATATTTTACCTACTCTGTGATACAGAAATCTCTCCTTCCTATCAAATATTATTGCTTCTCAAAGTGTGGCCCGGGTAACCACACACTGTGTTTAAGGTTATGAACAGGGCTAAGGAATTATTTCTTTGTTTATTTTATTTTAACATGACTAAGTTGATATGAAGCCTGCAGCTTGGAGTTGAGAGATAGGTTAGCAGTTATTTCTGACAGAATTTGAAACTTAGATCAGCAGAAATTTGCATCAGAGACTTTGAGTGGAACTTTTGAAATACAATCATTCATGCCTTAAGAGATAGTTTATTTTCAAGTATTCATTGGGCTATGCAGAAAACAATCTCTGAACTATTATCCTAATTCCATCTCAGTAAGTCTCAGAAAAATGTGTTCAGATAAAAACAGAACAGAATGGAGCTGGGGATGTCGTGACTTCTGGTGCTGATATTTGTTGGGAGGGCAGCTGACCTTGGAGTCTGTCTTCATTTCTAAGCAGAGAGAAGCACTGAGACTCCATGAGAACAGAATGAGGGGAACAAGAAAAACTCAAATGCCACCACCAATGCTGACTTTAATTTAACTTTTATCTCTTTCCTTCTGAGAGCTGGAATCAGGTCAAGAAGAGCTGTGCTTATAGCTTGAGCATGGACTGTAAATTTCAATCCATTTAGGCCCATAAAAACCTTTGCTGGAAGGAGTTTTTGCGTTTCTATGCCACTTGTCAATTCAGGGGTGGAGGGTTGGGGTTAGTTTGAGGAGTGTCTTGGTGTCTTGGGGTGTGAAGAAGGCTTAGGGGTGAGATCTCTGCCCTATTTAAATGGGTCTTTTTTTGCTTCATGCTCTATACTGTACCTTGATATTACCTGAGATGATGTTGTCTTCTGTTTTAGCCCATTCATGTGGAAACTTTATGAAAGGTCCAAGGCAAGAGGGTGTCAGCCAAAGGGTGATTTTGCTGTCCTTCTCCAGGGGACATTTGGCACTGTCTGGAGACAGTTTTGGTTATTACAACTGGGGAGGGGACATGCCACTGGCATCTTATGGGTAGAGGAAAGGGATGCTGCTTAGCATGCTACAACATAGAATGCTTTGCCCAAAATATGAGTGTGCCCAGGTCAACAATCCCTGGCCTAGGTGACATTACTAGTCCCTATAAGAATGCCTGGAAACCAGTAGGTAACCAATAAATGCTAATTACATTGTTCAAAGTCCAATGAGGAATAAACTTTTGCTTTCATTATGAAATCATAATGAACCATATTTTTCTATACTTATGAATTAAGCAAACAGAAATGCTTATGAATTAAGGTGATAGTAATGTGTTCCTACCCAGAACACAGAAACGTGGGATCCAAGATATCCTCTGAGAATTAAACTATAAATCAATACATAGTGAACAGAGTCCAGGTATGTAAAGTCTCCTTGGAGATAAAGAATGATGCCTAGGCAGGTCACACTTGAGTGTCAGTATAGGGTACCAGCTAACAACATGGTTTCTGGAGTTAGGTGGCCTAGATTTCAATCTTGGCTGTACTATTTTTCAGGGTGGTAACTTAACTAAACATTGTGCATCAGTCTTCTAATTTAAAACATGGGAATTATTATAGCACTTGGCACAGGGTTGTCATGTAGAGTAAATGAAATGATGCCTTAAAAACAATTTATTAAATACATTGCCTAGTGCATAGTGAGCACTCTGTAAATCTCAGCCACTATTTACAACTATAACATCATTTAGTGTATTAGCAGACCTAAAGGAATAAAGTGTTCATGGGAATTGCGAGAGGTGTCAGCAAAAGGAGCAGAGGAAAGCAAGTGTCAGAGATGGAACAAATACTTATCTTTCTCAGCCAGGTGCAGTAACTCACACCTGTAATCCCAGCATTTTGGGAAGATGACATGAGAGGATCGCTTGAGGCCAGGAGTTTGAGACCACCCTGGGAAATATAGAGAGATCCTGTCTCTACAAAAAAATAAAAAAGAAGGGTGTGGTAGCACATGCCTATAGTCCTAGCTACTTAGGAGGGTCAGATAGGAGGATCACTTGAGTCCAGGAGTCAAGGCTGCAGTGAGCTACGATCATGCCACTGTTCTCCAACTGCATGAGACACTGTCTCAACAACAACAACAACAGCAACAACAACAACAAAAACAGTACTGCTTTCTTGAAATGCCAGGCATTTCAATAAATCTTCTGTATCCATGATTTTATTTAGTTTCCAGTGTTATTCTTTAGCTAAAGGAGGCTGAGTAATCAAACAACCATAAGAAGTGGTGCTGAGATTCCTGGCACCTGTCTGACAATGAACAATAATCCTTACTCTTTCCTGTATCTCAAGAGAAGATGCTCAGGCACAAATGGCAATGACCAGTTCACATGGAAAAGATTCTGATGGCAAATTTACTTTTGCTGTGGAAATATATGCTTAGCTTGATGCTCTCAAATATTTGAATGACCCAGCTAATTGCTCTTACTCAGATTTAATCTTATTAAGCAACCCTCTGATTCTATTTCCCATCTGCCTACAGGTAGAGTGGGTATTTTGCCTATGAGAGTATCCTTGTAGCACTTACACTTATCACTACAACATTTAATAAACTGACTAGCAGTTTCACAAGTACGGATGATAATGAGTCTATCTCTGAGAAAGAACTGAGTCTGTCTATACCTAAAAATAACAGGCAGGTCCAGACCCTCCACTGTTCAGAGGAGACACTACTAGATGCTGGACTGTGGCGGTGGGGGTTGCTTTGTAGAGTGGGGATTAAGGTTTAAGCAAATCTTTAGCTTAACAGTATTTGAGAGCCAAATGAAGTTTTAGTTAGCTAATTTGCCCTATTTACACACAGAAGAAATTCACCTATTTAGATATAGTCTTCCTTTGGGTACTTTGTTATCCATCCATATATTTGTGGAATAGAATTTTTTCTTCCTGTGTGGGTGGCATTTTCAAGGCAACAATAGTGGCTTTACACTTCCAAAAGATCTGATAAGAGTCATTGTGAAGGGGGCAATGAACTGCATTTAATTAAATCCTGGTTGCTAAAAGTAAATAGTAGAATACACCACCAACGGCAACAAAGATTGGTCATGAGACAAATCATGTGTGGTGCTGAAGACAGAGCTAGTGTCTTTGCTTTTGCACAAGGTTAGGGCATAATTCCACTCATTTCCTTTCTCTTGGAACAATTAGGGGGAAAATATCAGTAATTAAGTAAGCAAGACATTATGTAAGTATGACATTCAATTCGTTTAGAAACTCAGCCTTCTTGGAGAGTACTAAACAGCTGGCAGGTGTCAACCATTTTCATCCCTCTTCTCAGTGCCTTTTAGAAGAAATGACCTGGAAGTAGGGGTCAATGACAAGCAAAGTCTCCTATTAAGTATCCTTGGAACATCGGTTCCTCCTACAGCATTTCAAAGCGTTCAGCAAACAGACTACTAAGTTCAGTTTAATCAACATCAATCATCTGCATTTTAGTTGGCAATGGAATACACTCATGCCATAGTCACGACTTTGGATTCCGTAACTCAATGACTTAAAAGCTGTGGGTGAGGAGGGAGAGGCTTTAAAAATAAGACAAAGCAAGATAAACTTAGAAAGAGGCATTCTGCACAGCACTCTTCCTCAAAGTGTGGTCCATGGGCCACAAAGCCGATACTATCTTCGTCCTCATAGTAACATGTCACCAGCTTTATTTACCACTTGCCATTTGCACTGATGGTTCAAGAGCAGGAGTGAAGCTATCAGCATCTCCACAAGAATCCAGGGAGTTACATCAGATGGTACTAGTAATTATTTTATTTTATTTTATTTTAAAGATGTGAGGTACAATTCAGGATTAAGTATACAAGTGGACATCATACAGATAAAGTTTGTGCTTCCCTTTGGTCCCCAATTTGCCTGGTTTGAGATCAGGTACCCTTATTTTTGTTGTGTCCTACCCACCCCACCCTGCTCCTCCACCCTGGCAGTATCCCACTACTGCCAATCTCTTCCTTATAGTTTTCTGGTAAATGTTCAGGGTCCACTTATGAGTGAGAACATGTAGTACTCTGTTTTTTGTTTCTGTGATAGATCACTGTGTATGATAGATTCTAAATCCATCCAAGTTGCTGAGAAGTCCAGAGTTTTGTCCTTTATGGCTGCATAATATTCCATTGTACATATGTACCACATTTTAAAATACAGTCCAGTTTTGATGGACAGCATGGTTGTCTCCATGTTTTTGCTATTGCAAATAGTGCTGCAATTAACATGTATGTGCAGGTATCTTTTTTGTAGGATGATTTGAATTCCTCTGGGTATATTCCCAGTAGGGGGATTGCTGGTTCATGGGGAAGGTTGATTTCTAGTTCTGTACTAAATTTTTAACTGCAGTTAAAAAAGAGTTTGTTTTACTTCAAAGAGTCCTTGATGGAATGGTAAAATGTATTAATTTTCTTTAACTCTCAATGTCAATTTCATGTATTTAACATATTTTATGTGATGAAATGGGAAGTATACATAAAGCACTTTTGGTATACACCAAAATGAATGTGTGTGTGTGTGTGCACATATGAAACATCTGTGCAACTGATTGTGAGCTGGGCTAGGTACTTTTTCATGGAACACAATTTTGAGTGAAAGAACAGTGACAGATGAACTATGGTTATTCAAGCTTGGGTATTTCACAAGTGTTTTTTTTTTTTTCTGAAAATGAATGAAGTGAGCTGTCACTTCAAGTAAAACAAATGACAGTATTTGTTGCCAATGATAAAATTAGAGCTTTCAAGCAAAAGTTAGAATTTTGGAAAACTTGCATCTGTTACTGTGAGCATGACAGCTTCCAAATACCTAAAAGACCTTTGATTTTGATTTCCCAATACCTAAAAGACTTTTGAGAGAAAAGATTGAATGAGATCGATGATGATATTAATAAAAGTGATTTTTTTTGTTATTGTAACGTGAAATATGTCACTATTTGGAAGAACTACATTATTCAGTAAACCAATATTCTCTAAATGACCAATACATGATTTTATAAAATCACTCATAGATTAAAAATCTATTCAAAGAATGAGACAGACAATGGATTTTAATGTAATAGATAATGCATTCATGAATTAAGAGTCCACCTTGCAATTCACCTTTGAGAAACAATCACTTGTTGAATGTTAATTAGTATAACTATTATGGAAAATGGTATGGCAATTCCTCAAAAATGTTAAAAACAGAACTACCTTATGATCCAGCAATCCCATTACTCTAGGGAT
This sequence comes from Cephalopachus bancanus, assembly GCA_027257055.1. Taxonomy (NCBI): domain Eukaryota; kingdom Metazoa; phylum Chordata; class Mammalia; order Primates; family Tarsiidae; genus Cephalopachus; species Cephalopachus bancanus. The sequence goes on along the minus strand of JAPVLO010000242.1, from coordinate 1,077,900 downwards.
CTATCCAAAGGAAATAAAATCAGTAAGTCAAAAAAAATCTGTGTACTCTCATCTGCACTGCAGCATTATTTACAATAGTCAGGATATTCAATAAACCTTTATCTGTCTGTCAATAGATAAAGGGATTAAAAACCTGTAATTCCGGCTACTCGGAAGGCTGAGGCAGAAGGATCGCCGGAGCCCAGTGCGTCGAGGCTGCAGTGGCCACTGCACTCCAGTCTGGGCGACGGAGTGAAACTCCAACTCAAAAAAAAAAAAAAAAAGTGACATATACACTACACAATAGAAAATAATTCAGCCTTAAAAAAGAAGGAAATTCTATCATTTGTAACAACAGGGATGAACCTGAAGGACATTATGCTAAGTGATATAAGACAGGTACAAAAGGCAAATACTACATGGTTTCACTTTTATGTGGAATCTAAAAAAGTTGAGTTCATAGAAGTTGAGAGTAAAATGGTGGTTACCAGGGTCTGAAGTAGGGAGTGGGGAAATGTTGGTCAAAGGATGCACAATTTGAGTTAGAAAATAAAAATAAGTTCAAGTGCTCTATTGTACAACATGGTGACTATAGTTAATATATTCTTGGGAATTGCTAAGATAGTAGATTTTAAGTGTTCTCACTACAAAAAATACGTGAGGTAGTGCATATGCTAATTAGTTCAATTCAACCGTCCCACAATGTATGCATATTTCAAAACAACATGTACATAATATACAATTTATATTTGTCAATTTAAACATTTTAAAAAAAGAAACAACCACTTTTTGAATTAAAGTGTTGTATCAAAGAAGATCCACAATTTTTTGAAAATGCAAGGCCTTTTCAGCATACTCTTGAAAATATGCTTGTCTTTTCTAACTCATATCGGTATAAGACTGCGTTTTCTTCATATACTTCAACCAAAACAACATATTGCAACAGATTAAATGCAGAAGCAGATATGGGAATTCAAATGTCCTTTATTAAGTCAGATATTAAAGGAATTTGCAATAATGTAAAACCTTGCTGTTTATCTTATTAAACCTTTTGTTTATAAATAAAGGTTTATTTTTAATAAAAAGGTGTCATTGATGCTAATATGTTAACATCTTGTTTTTTTATTTAATTCAGTAAAAAATTTAAAAATTTCTTAGTTTTAATTTCTAATTCGGACAATATCAACAAATGTACTCTATACAAGCAAAGCTCTTTGAGGTTCTAAATAATTCCTAAGAGCATGAAGGAACCCCGAGACTAAAAAGTTTGAGAATAGCTAATGTACAAAAATACATTTGGGGCAAAGGAAGTAAATGCTTTGGAGAAAGAATGACAAAAAAATGCAAAACAAAGAATTAAATACAAAAATCTCTGGAGATTTTGTCTTCCAAATCTCAACCTCAAATCCAAAAAGTGCCAGCATCATTTGCAGCTATCACATTTGAAAGTACCCTAAAATACCCTAAATATGCTTGTACTGTCTTTTGTTTTCTTTTTGGTTGAGGCCTTGGGAAAGCATCTCTGTTTTCCCCCATTATACTGCTAAAACCTATTCAGCATCCGCAATGTACTATAGATTTCATGTCAATTATCTTATTAGTTAATTAAATTGATATATTCCTACGTATGCTCATAGAAACCAATTTTGATGAGGCCTAAACATTTGGTTTAAGTTTTAAGATAGGCAGGCTCTGGTATCCCATTTATTCTTTTTTTTTTTTTTGTAGACTGGAATTTCAGGAAACTGTTCACCACTCTACAGTCCTTCAGGTGTGGGTGTCCTTAGGCGAGTCCTATTCCTTTTCCTCTTTGAAAATTTTTTTTTAATTCTAAAGATGTGGATGCCCTATTCTTTTATCAACATAATGGTTGTTGTCAGACAAGGAAATGGATATGTAGCCTCTGTGTGTGTGTATTTCTCCGCAAAAATACTATATTTAGAGATCATAGAAGTCCTTTGAGTATATGGCTTGCTAATACAGTGTGTACTCAAAAGTTTTCAGCACACCACCTCTCTTTCCCATCCCTACCTCCCTGCTTTTCTATTTCTCAGCCTGCAAATTTTTCACTTCATCACAAATTATCATTCCTTGTAATGTCCCTGATTCAGTTCCTTTCTGAGGCCTCTCTTCCTATAAAAGATCATTATATCTCTCTTCATTTTATAACTAAATCAAATATTTATTAATGCAATGCTATTGAAGATTTTTTTTTAAGTTTCTTACTGTTTTTTGTTTTCCTTGATATCTGGCCTTGTAGCATCACAGCTTCTTCATGGGTTATTATAAATATACTATACTTCAACTAGCTCAGATTTTAAATAGGATTTTTGTGGGCTTGGCAGATCACCAGTCCGCTCTATCACTAGATTCTGAATTCAAATAATTAACTTGCAGTGGACTCTTGGAACTCAACAAAGATTGTAAATAATTATCTTAATTCAGATGTTAGAATAGATATCATTGCTTCATCACAAAGAAGGTACATCAACTTAATATTCTAGACATTCCTCGTTTATCAAAATGACTCTAGAAGAAGACCACCTGAGTTCAAATATTGGCTTCATTATTTTATAACTTTCAGATATTTCCTATCCTCTTGGTGCCTCAGTTTTACTAGCTGTAAAACGGGGATAATAATAGCACCATAAAGAATAAAAATGAATGAGAATCTGGTATCACATAGGATATACTAACTCTTAATTTAGCTAATTATGCTTATTAATTGAAGATGGACTATCTTAACAGAAAAATAAAATCTAATTTTATTAATTAAAATTCAAGTAAGCATTCATATTTTCTAAAAGATGAGTTGAAAAATAAGGAAAAATCTTCAGTACATTAAAATTAAAATTTCTTCATAATAAATGCGTATAACAAAGACTGACATTCCCTGATGAAATTCTTTGCTTCTAAAGCTCTTAGGATGAACAATTAAGGTAAGCTACAGTTGGCATATTCTGTAGGAATGAAATTTACCACTAAAGGGCTGAACGATTTTTGAAACAGCTGAGAAATCCCGCTGATAGAAAGATTCTCCCTGACAGGGGACAAGAGTTCAAGCTGAGTTCTGGCATTTTCTACAGAGGCCTTTTCCAAAATAGCACTAGGGAACTGTTAAATAAGGCACCATGCCCAGAGTTATGTAGAAATCTACAACAAAGCATAGCAGCATCATTTGCAGCTATCACCTCTGAAAGAGCCGAGATGCGATAGAAACCACTTGGCTTGCTTTCTAAATGATCTTGCCCTTAAATCACCACTAACAAATGTAAGCTTCATGGACTGGTAAGGAAAGGCTGACACGAAATGTCCCAAATGTACAAGTCATTTCTGTCTATGACTCCTACAAGGAGAAGGAAAAGAGTAATGCCCTATAGTCCGCTTCTGGTGCCAAGGGATTTATAAATCCATGTTTTGAAGCTTACATAAATTCTATTTTCTTTAATTAAAAGCACATTAGCTTGAAAATGTCATAAGACACACAGATGAGGTTCATTAACAAATAACCAAGTTCATCAGGATGGTGCAAAATAGCAAAAGTGACAATTCTTCCAAATGGAGAACTGTGAAACGCCCAATAGAAATGGAGCTGACTAAATTCAAGAGGAACCCAATTGTTCAATTACAATGACGTAATAGGAAATCATATTTGTTAGTTCTTCCAGGTACAGAGATTCTTGGGTAATGAACAAGTTTGCACATGAGAGCCACTGATACATAGCACAGAGTAGGTGTGTAAATTGGCTCCTGTTAGCTCAATTCCCAGGTAGTAAGAGTTCTTGTTAGTGACCAACTTTGAAATCATGTTATCCTCATCAAAACCTCTATCTCTGTTATTCAACTTAGCAAATTAAAAGAGCATAATTTATAGATTATTTTCATAACAACTTCATTTCATTTAACACTGTTAGTCACTCTCTGTTTCTTAAAACTATTTACTTTTGGTTTTTTACAACATTCTTTTCTGCTAATAAAATACTTGGATTCTCTAGTCTAACAGACTTCTTTCAAATGCCAACTCCAAAACTTATTTGCTATATAAGCAAAGTGCCATTTCTGAATCCTAGTTTCTCCCATTAAAAAAATAAGTATAATAATCATGCCTCCCCATTGAGTTATTGTGAAAGTAAATAAAATTGGAATGATAAAATAACTGTTAACTCTTATATAGGACTTTCTATGAGTTGGGCACTGTTTTACATGGTACATTAACCATTTTAGCCTTCACATCAACCCTTTAAGTTTAGTATTATTATACTCAAACTATAGTGACACAGAGAGCTTAGGTAACTTGGCCATGGCAGCAGCTAATAAAGAGTAGAGTTGTGATTTGAACCCAAGGACTACCTGGGCTCTAAATCCCTATACAGTAGCTCATACAAAATGCATAGCAAAATTATCTGATAATAATAAGCACTCAAAATATGTGAGCTATTATTATTGTTTTAACTTTTTTCATTTGTAACCATTACTTCCTTCTCTAGCCCTGAGATTGACTATGTCTCTTGGCTACACCCCAATGTTGGGGTTCTTCAGAGCCTTATTCTTTTCCCTAATTCTATGCCCTTTCCCTAGGTAGTTACATCCACGAGGGAGGGCCCCAAAACCCATAATTTATTTGTGAAAAATTGTGTATTTATTCTTATATGTTTAACCTTCAGTCGCCTTCAAAGGACTCTCTGTTTGATGAAATACACCTATTGAGATGCTTTTTCCACTGCTCAAAACAAGTTTTTGAACTCATCAATTTTGATGCCTTTTAGTGCTTCCACTGTTTTTTTGTTTCACCTCTTCCACATTGGCAAAATGTTTCCCTGTGAGGACTTTTTCCATTGGGGAAACAAAAAAAAGTCTCTTGGACGAGGTCAGTTGAATAAGGAGGGTGGGACATGGGGGTCATGCTGTTTTTGGTAAAAAACTACTGAACACTCAGCATCGTGTAAGCAGATGTGTCCTCATGGTGGGAGAATCAGTCACCTGCTTGTCAAAACTCGCGACTTTTCTTCCACAAATTGTGACACAGTTGTGACACAGCCTTCTCAAAACTTTCAGATAAAAACTTTGGTCAACCATTGGACCCAGAGGAACAAATTCCAAGTGTACAAGGGGCCCACCCTCCAAAGGATAATTCTAGAGTTTTTTTTGGGGGGGGTCCCCCGTATTTTTGTAACTTTAACATTTACACACTGATAATTTTACAAACTTTATCTCTCACTCAAACCCTTCTTCTGAACTTAAACACATGTCTACCTTCTTTTTGAACAGAATTACTTAAAAATACCTAAAATTCACCATCTGGCTGCATTAAAAGAGTTACAATCCAAGTAGTCTCCCAAGCAAGCCTACTCCTTGCTTTCCCCTAAATTCAAGAGGCTACTAAACATTATCAATCTTATCTCACTCATGTCTCTGGACATAAATGCTCTTACATTCTATGCTACTGCTTCTATCTAGGCTCCCAGGAATTCCTCTGCTGCAAATAAAACTAACTTTCTGCTGGTCTCCCTTTCAGTCACTATTCTGAGCTCTTCATTTTCTTAACTCTGTTAAATGTGACTCTTACAGAGTAAGATTATTATATGCTGCATGTGGTTAGCAACTGAGGCTTAGATTTAGGATCAGCTATTTGATTTATGATTTCAGAAGTTTAGGAGAGTTGGGTTGGTAACATCAGGATGTAACTGGGCAGTGGAATGCATGGAGTAGGGTAGAGAAGATGGCTGGAGTCAGGGAGGCAAGGTCCTGATAGGCTGTTTTCATGGATCACCCACAAGATGTGAAGTAATTTAAGAAGATGGCAGTTGCTAGAGTTGTGATAAGTGCCATGTCCTGGCTTCTAAACTCTTCAGCAGGTAGGGAGATACCAACAGTCAAGAGAGGTAGAAAGAACCTAAGGTGGATACTATAAACCCCCCAAAGAGGTCTTTATTCAAAGATGGTAGAATAAGGTCTTTAAACCACATCAGGAAGGGAGAAAAATGCCAACCACATCATCTCAACTCTTGTGGCACAGAGAATGATGGAGAATAAGCAGAGTAGTTGTATACATTGATTCCTGGTAGCTCAATTCCCAGGTAGTAAGAGTTCTTTTTAATGACCAACTATGAAATCATGTTATCGTCATCAAAACCTCTATTGCTGTTATTCAACCTGATGAATTAAAATAATGCAATTTATAGATTATTTTCATAACAGCTTCATTGCATTTAACACTGTTAGTCATCATGAAGAGGGCTACTGGGGAAGCCATGGAATCAGAGGCCACCAGGTTGTTCAAGGCCAGGAGACAGAGATATGATTAGTGAAGACAATGACAGTGTGGAGAGTTACAAGAACAATAGTTAGTCCAAAATGGAAAGAGTTAGGAGAAAGGAGGCTTAGAACACTGTGTCTAGTGATAGAAGTCTGGAAGAAAATGAAGGACTGGAGAGGTTCTTATGTTGGGTTGTAGTTGACCATGGATAACAGGACTAGGGTGGCCTAGAGTACTGAGGAGGCTGCAGGTTTTCAACAGCACTTGTTCTGGAAGGCCAGGTGAATAGGATAGCTTAGGCTTGCCTGGAAAGATTTCACTAAGTCTTACATTCAGTATTGTTCTGGAGAAATCCTACCCCAGGAGGACATATAGCACGCTGAGAGAATTCCTAGGACCAACACTAGAGGCCTGTTGCGTTAGGACTTAAAGTACCACACTCATCAGAAAACTGAACAATGGCTATAAAAGGAAGATAAAGGGATAAAAATAAAACTAGTTCTCCTTCCCAAGTCCCAACCTTACTTGTTGGCTCTTAGTTCAGTTACTTCTGGAAACCCCTTCAAGCTAGACTAGCAAACTTTTGGTAAGTATTGTTTTAGTTAAAGAAGCTTCTGAGGTAATTTACAATAAGAAAAGTTTTCAAAAAATGTGAAAACTCGATCAATTTTTAATATAAATAATGGGATAAGCTTTTTGTGCTTTAATTGAAACTGAAATTGAGCTGCAATGAGATTTGAATTGTTCTTTGTTAATTAAGAAAATAAAAGAGCTTATGTAAATAAACATAGCAGAGAATTGTTAACATATTTTATATGGTATGACATTTCATAATTTAATAAGACATTTTATTATTAATAAAATTCATGAAATTATTTATACTACTAAGACAAAAGTACTAAATAAAATGATGAATGTTATTTCAGGTAAGAAACATTGTACTGTGAATATTAAATGAATATTAAATAATTATTAGACTATGAATACAGTAGATATATTGTGTCTTAACCAATTTGGAAATATAAGCTTACCAAGTGTAACGAACAGTTTCAAGTATGAAAAAAGGAAATGTACAAATCTTGTAAGAAATCAATGCAGCTAATAATACTTCACACAGATGTCTTTCTGTGTTAGATGTATCTTTGGAAGCAGTGAAACTTTACAATAACAGCAAATAAAATTGTTATACAGGGAATATGCAATTTTGAAATACCAGAAGGTTACTGGAAATTCTCTGATATGCAATTCTATGAAAAGACATCAAACAAGATTTATCCGGATCAATGAACAAAAAATCTTAAAGAACATAATGCAATTTGAGCATTGTGTAAGTAGAGGCCAAGGAAAATGAGTCTCCATAAATGGATCAGTAAACTGATGGCTAGCTTTCTTTTGCATGTCATGTCTAAAGATCCTTATGGCAAAAAAGGATATTTAAAAAAAACAGTCATATGAATATATGAATCCTTTACCAAATCATTTGGAAACCTTTTAGTGAACTGATTTGGCATGGAGCTAATTTTATATCTTTTACTTTCCATTTTATTAACAATAAGATGATTTATGTAAGTTGGTTAGCAGAGAAGGAATGCATAAGAAGAATTTTAAATGGCCTTCATAAAAGCGAGAGAAGTGACTTAAAGATGCACCTAAGTGTTTAATAGCCATTGTAGAAAACTTGGTTATTCTCAAAGATTAGAATTCATATTTTTAAAAATCAGGATATAGCCACACAGAAAATGTACCAGGAAATTCCTAAAAGTAACTAATGTTAGAGGAAATAGAAACAGTATCATGAATCCAAAAAATTGAATGAAGAATTTTAAAGAAAATTTTTCTTATTTTGCCCAGACTGAGCAACACATCCAAAAGAGAGGCTGGGCTGTGGGTGGAATTCTCAATGAGCACAGCTGCACGGGTACAAATCAAGCGCCTCATCCTTCCTTAACTCAGGAAGTCAAGGTTGAGCACCATTCTCCAGAGAGACCAAGGGCGAAGGACATCAGAATAGGCATTATAAAGACAATGTGCCCAAGGCCTGAGAATAATTTCATTTGCAGATATTGAAGAGGACTTTTCAGATAGCACTGTGTCTAGTGATAGACACAGTGTTCTAAGCCTTTATTTCAATTCCAGGGCACCTTAAGAAGGTTCTTAACATACCTGTTCATGCAGGCCCTCCCCTACAGCATCTCTGACCTTGTTTTAACAAGTGTTAAGTCATTATATCTGTTTTTCATCTATTCCTTTGTGGTAGAGCAGGCTGACTAATGACCTCTGTGTCCCTAAGTTTTGTTGATACTGGTGGACCTAAATTTAATGACTTGAATGAATATGTGAGCATTAGCTAGGAGTATGCAACAGGGCATAAAGATGCTATGGGAACTGATAGGGCCCTGAAAGAACAGGTTAGGAAGGAGCTGTGGACTGCTGGGAAGAATTTGCTCTCCTGGGCTGAAGGGAGCAGTGGTGATTTCAACATTTGGATGATAGAAAGTAAATACGCTTTAAACAGGCATCGCTTGGAATGATTGCTGGTTCCCCAGCTGTCATACGTTCTCACACAAATAATCTTGCTCTTAAGGGTGAATTTGTTTGTTTTGACCAATCAAGTGGGGGAAACAAAAGTTCAAGTCATTTAAATCATCAGCTTTCTCGATGTGGTAGATATTTTGAATGAACCATTTTTCTTTCGTTCTTTCTTTTTTTTAACCTTCAAACTCCTCTGTGGGTGCAAACTTTTGCCTAAGCAGGATGTATGGGAAATTTTTTTTTTCTAGTAATGATGATGAATTTATTTTGTTCTATTTATCTTGTCTGGTTCTTCTAGTGACAACAACATGTGTTGTGATCCAGGAGGAAGGAGTAAGCCGAGCATGTAATGTGACTCCCACCTGGAAGGCATTTCCATTACTTTCACACCATTAGCATGTACCTTTGACCACTGAGCTTACCAGCTACAAATGAATGTTTCCACATTAATGGTGAGACACTAATATTACTTAATCAATAAGTAATATCTAGATATAAACCTGCATCATCTATGCCCACAAGGCAACACCCATAAACTGTATTTGTGTAGCTTATGGCCAAGAATACCAAGTAGAACAGACTCCGAAGTCTTACAAAAACCTAGCCACATTATAACCTCCTTATCACAAAGATTTATTACTGTGCTGTGAGAGGAAATTGAACTGATCTGCCCTGATTGTTCTTTCATAAGGTCTGTTGATTACTACCACATTAATGCTCTGCTGGTTGCTGGCAACCTTTGGGTCTGTCTCTTCTCAGGTATTAAAGTTGAGATGGCTAGTCTGTAATTCTCAAAGCCATTTTCCTCTTTTAAATAATCTTACGAGAGGAAATTTCCTTTATTTCAACTCCAGGGCACCTCTTGAAGGTCCTTAACATACCGGATGGGGGCTCTTTTTGGATATAAATCTTTCTTTTCATGGAGGCCATTCCCTACAGCATCTCTGACCTTGTTTTAACAAGCGTTAAGCCATTATATCTGTTTTTCATCTACTCCCTTGTGGTAGAGCAGGCTGACTAAATGACTTCTCCTAAGTCTCAGTTACAAGTTTCTACAGAATGCTTTCCACAAGTGTTAGGTTTGTATACACACCCATTAGTTTCCTGTATGTGTCTGAAGTAGTAAGAACATTGTACATCTGTCTAATGCTTTACATATTCCAAACTGTTTGGAGAAACTTTATATAAAACAATTCTTCAGAAAAGCAATTACTGCCAGACTAATCTTTCTAGCTGCTTTCATGTGTCATTAGGCTGCTCAACAAACTACAGGATTTCCTGCTCCTATCAGAGCAAGTCCGGGTTCCTCATGTTGGTATTCATGACTCACCCCATTCTACTCTTTCTTAGTGTAATCAATCTGTTCTTCCAGTGCTCTCCAAAGAAGACCTTGCACTTCAGTCAGATCAGTCTCTGAAGTTTATGGAACAGGGTGTAGGCAATTCTGCCTTCGCTCCTTGTTTTCATAATTTCTGCTTTCTCTGCAAATACTTCCAGCCCTTCCCCGCCCACCTTGGGGTCCACCTTCTCCAAGAGGACATTTCATCTCTCCAGTTGATATCAACTTCTCCTTCTACTGAACTCTTAGAGTCTTTACTTTCTGATCAAATACTTTTTGTTTTACCGTATGCAACTGTACATTTTATAATATTTTGTCTATGACTAGAGTCCTCTATTTTATGTATAAGTCTTATCTTCCCAAGGAGATAAGTTCCTCAAAGGAAAGGGCCATGTCTTGTGTTTATCCTACAGTCCTCTGTGGTACTTAATGCTTCACCTGGTGTACATCACTTTAAAAGTGTCCCCAGGTGGAATGAATCCCTCCCCTCCCCCCGCAGTACTGTTAGCCTGGTCGTTTATTAAGCTATTAAAACACTTAGCCCCACAGTTTACCACTGTATATTGTGAGCTCTGGGTGAGTCACAGTCCTGCCAACCTTTTTTTTTTTTTATCTCTCAAAGTACCTAAGATAGCACTGCTTGTAAAAATAATGGAATGATACTTGTTAAGTTTATATTAAACTTCAACTGTGTTTAACATATCAGCATTCTGTATAGCCCTCTTTTTGAGGAACAAATATTTCCACAGTTAAAAATGGTTATACTTGAAATTATATTGGAGTTTGGCACATGAGAAGAAAATTTTTGCTTTCCTAATTCGTTTATTCAAAAATAATGTTACAGTCTAAATTTAAGTATACATTAATCAGTTGTGTTGTTAAATCATCATTATTTAAGAGGCTGCTATATCAAAAATGCAAAAATAGATATTAAGCATAATTCACTTTTTATAGAAATATTAATATATCAATATGTTATGCAGTTCTCAGTGTAAGATTTTACTTCATTGTTAATTTCTTGACTTCAATGTTTTTTATAAATTAATTTATCTATGACTGGCAAAAGTAAAGTGAAAACGGTCTTTCCACTGTAAAATTCAAGAAAACATTGTGATATAACTCATCAAGAACTGATTACCTTGTGTTTTTCTTGCTCTTTTGATTTAACTATGACACAATTTCTTTCTTTAGAGGTGGGCAGAACTTTTCATGGACTCAGACAGTCATGGAAAATCTTTTCACCAAGGCTTTGAGTAATTTTAATTAAAATTCAGTTCAAGTCAGTCTCTTATGCTTAGCAAAAGCATCTGCCATGTTTTCCCCACTTAAGGACTTGAGCTGAAAATATGAGCATTTTCCTGTTATAAAAGCGCTGTGTCTGTGTAAAGTTAAAATAACTTCTGAGGATAATTTTCAACACATTTGGATCTTCCAAATTATGATTTTAAAAATGCAACTTTCAGAAAACAACACTGATGCTTCATTCAGTGATATGACTGCAATTCTTATTACATATGATGCCTTCTCTCTCAGCATGTGCTTAATTCCTTGAACCATTAGCCTACTCTTAGTCTCCATCTGTCCCATGGCCAGGACACATCACCTGATCATCTGTCACATGACACTTGCTAAAAGGTACTAATATTTGTTGAATTAATGAGTGAATGAGTTCAAGGATATAAAAGCCCTGCCTTAGTTTATTTTTTTCTACCTGTACTAACTATAGTTACTGGTTCCAGCCTAGAATGTTTTCCCAATATGGCAATACCCTTGAGCTCTTGAGACTAATTGGTGAAAACTAATTAGAGAAGTAAAAGATCCAGAAAGATAAAGTACTTTTGTGCAAACAAGAATAAATTGTATTATACATTTTTTTTAGAAAAGGCAGTTCCATCTGTCAGAAAATTCTCTTAACTCCAACTCTAAGCAATCTATAGTATGAATGGAGTTCCTTTGATTCTGATGTTTATTGTATCCCCTCAATAACCTAAATGGAAGTCCTATAAAGTCTGTTCTTACTTGGGGCTCAGATCCTGATTCCTGAGTCAGATTTTCATTCCCTGATTAGATGAAGCCTGCATTTTTCAGTCCTTAATTCTACACTGGTGGAGTTATCATGTTATGCAGCTCCCATGTATTCTATGTGAATGGTGCCCTGGGAGTTCTGCTCCATGATGGTCCTGTCATGGGCCTGAACACACAGCCATGTGTGCTATCCCATGGAATATTTTAGAAGAAAAATCTCTCATATTTTCAAGAGAGTCTGATGTTACCATCTATGTCAATCAGGGTTCTCTGAGAGATAGAATCAATAGGATATAGATATATAGAAATATAGATATAAATATATAAGTAGATATAGATATATGAGAAAGGATTTATTTAGAGGAATTGACTCATGTGATTATGGAGGCTGAGAAGTCCCATGGCAGGTCGTCTACAAGCTGGAGGACCTGGGATGCTGGTTGCATGGCTCAGTCCAAGTCTGAAGGCCTCAGAATCAGGGAAGTCAATAGTGCAATAGTCTGAGGTCAGAGGCCAAGAACCAGAAGGAGGAGAAGGTTCTTGCAAGCCCTGGAGTGCAAAGGCTGGGGAGCCTGGAGTTGTTATCCAAGGACAGGAGAGGAAGAGTATGTTCCAGCCCCAGCAGATACATCAACACGCTCACCTTTTCTGTTTTTGTTTTCTCTGGGTCCTCAGCAGATGGCATGGTACCCGCCCACATCGAGGTAAGATCTTTCCTACTTAGTTCATCAAACTTATGCTAATCTCCACTGGAAACACCCTCACAGACACCCCAAAATAATGCTTTATCAGGTTTGTAAGTATTCCATAATCCAGTCAAACTGACACCTAAAATTAACCATCACACTGTCATATACACCAAATCGCAGCATTTTTTAGTAAACCAGTGTGACTTAGGGATGACAATTAAAGCTGTTCTTTTGATGGCAAAACACACTAGTTGAAAATACAAGTTAGATGTGTAGAACACTTCTGAGTTCTTTTCCTCACCCTAATCTATTAAGGTTAATTGACAAATAAAAAAATGCATATACTTATAGTTTATACTGTGATATTTTAATATAGGCATACAAATCAAGCTACTTAACATATCCATAACTTCACATAATTATGTTTTTATAGTGAGAATAATTGAGATGTACTCTCTTAGCAATTTTCAAGTATTCATTGTTATTAACTATAGTCACAATGTTCTATAATAGATCTTCAGAACTCAGCCAGCCTATGTATACATTGTGAAATAGCTAAATTTTGGTAATTAACATGCATAACCTTGCATACTGTTTTTGGTGAGAATATTTAAAATCTCTCTTAGCAATTTTGAAGAATACAACCATAATCATCATATTGTACAATAGAATTCTTGAACTTATTCTTCCTTTCTATCTGAAATGGTGTCTCCTTTGACTGACATTTCCCCATCCCAGTCTCTACTCTCAACTTTTATGAATTCAACATTTTCAGATTCCACATAAAAGTAAGATCATGCAATGTATATCTTTCTGTGCCTGTTTTATTTCACTTAGCATAACGTCCTCCAGGTTCATTCATGCTGTTGCAAATGATAGAAGTTCTTCCTTTTTAAAGGTTAGATAGTGTCCCATTTGTAGATAACTACTACATTCCTTCATCTATTGATGGACACAAAGGTTGATTCCATATCTTGACTATTGTGAGTAATAAATACTGCAAGATACATGGGAGTGGACCAGGTCTGATTTCTCTATTAAGAAAACAATACCATAAAACAGGACGCCTACCTATCATCATATACAAAAATCAACTCTAAATGGAGTTTAGACCTAAACATAAAACAGAGACAGACCTAAACATAAAACCTCAAACTATAAGAATCTTAAGCCAGGCTCGGTAGCTCAGCCTGTAATCCCGCGCCTTTGGGAGGCTGAGGTGAGTGGATTGCCTGAGCACGCAGGTTCGCCTGGGCAGCGAGACCTCATCTCTACAATAAATCAAAAAATCAGACAGGCGTGGTAGAGCATGCCTGTAATTCTGGCTACTTGGAAGGCTGAGGCGGAAGGATTACCAGAGCCCAGCAGGCGAGGCTGCGGTGGCCGGGAGTGGCCACTGCACTCCAGTCTGGGCGACCGAGTGAGACTCCAACTCAAAAAAAAAAAAAAAAGAATCTTAGAAGAAAACGCAGGAGACACCCTTATGCACATTGGAGAAAGGCAACCAATTCTTGACCAAATCCCTAAAAACATATGCAATAAAAGATACGATAGACAACTGGGACTTCATCACACTGAGAAGCTTTTGCATAGCAAAAAACCATCAAGAGAGCAGGGAGACAACCCATAGAATGAGAAAAAAAGATTTGTTGATAGTGTATCTGACAAAGGCCTAACAACTAGGATCTACAAGGAACTCAAGTTGAAAGGAAAAAAAAAAAACCAACCCTGTTAAAACACAGGCAGAGAAGCCGGGCTCGGTGGCTCAGCCTGTAATCCCAGCGCTTTGGGAGGTGGAGGTGAGTGGATTGACTGAGCCCGCGGGTTCCAGACCCGCCTGGGCAACTAGGCGAGACCTCATCTCTACAATAAATCAAAAATTAGACGGGCGTAGTAGCGTGCACCTGTAGTTCTAGCTACTTGGAAGGCTAAGGCAGAAGGATCACCGGAGCCCAGCAGGTCGAGGCTGCAGTGGCCGGGAGCGGCCACCGCATTCCAGTCTGGGTGACAGAGTGAGACTCCAACTCAAAAAAAAAAACCAAAAAAACCAAACATGGGCACAGGACATGCATAAACACCTCTCAAAAGAAGACATACAAGCAGCTATCAAATACATGCTCAGCCTTCTTAATCATCAGAGAAATGCAAATCAAAACCACATTGAGATATCACCTTACCCTAGGAAGTATGGCCATCATTAATAAATAAATAAATAAATAAATAAATAAATAAATAAAAGTAGGTGCGAAGAAAAGGGAATGCTTCTATACTGTTGATGAGAGTGCAAATTCGTCCAACCTCTATGGAAAATAATGTGGTGACATCTAAAGGAACTAGAAATTGATTGTCTATGCAATTCAGCAATTCCCCTCCTGGGAATATACCAAAGGAACACAAATAGTTCTACAAAAAAAGACACCTCCACATGCATGTTTATTGCTGCACTAGTCACAATAGTAAAAACATGAAATCAACACTTCTGCCCATCAAAAGTAGACTGGATAAATAAAATGTGGTACATATACATGACGGAATGTTATGCAGTCATAAAGAAGGATACAATCATGGACTTCTCAGCAATTTGGATGGAACTGGAGGCAGCATTCTTAGCAATCTATCACAGAAACAAACAACCAGATACCATATGTTCTCATTCATAAGTGGGACCTGAACATTAATCACAAAAGCACAAAAGAGAGCTCAGCTGTCATGGGTCACTGCCAGGGGAAGGAGGAAGGAAAGGGATGCGTAATAACACAAAGGGTACCTGATCCTAAATCAGGCAAAGTGAGAATCAGTTGGAGGTCCAGACATCACCTGCACACACATCACTTATGTACTTAATTTTGACTTGTACCCCACATCTTTATAATAAAAGTTAAAAAATAAAGCAATACCAGTTCCCACATAATTTAGTTCTTTCTGAAAATGTTTTCTGCCGGAACACACACACACACACACACACACACACACACACACACACACACAGTTGTAATGTATTATGATCTTTAAGATACCTTGTTTCAAACATTATGTGATTATTTGTAGAAGTGAGAGAAGGAGATTTTTCTGAACCAAATGCTAACACTGTATCTACCAATTTTTCCTTGATGAAAAAACAATTTTATTTAAAATTTGTAATAAATAGTTGCTTTTTAATGGTTTTTAAATTCTCTTTTCTTTGTCTTAGTAAAGAGAAAACAATGTTCCCAAGTGTTAAGTTCCCTGAGGTTGCCCCACTAGTAGGCGCCAGAGCTGGGATTCGGACCCATCCAACTGGATGGAGGGCAGGAGTGGGATTTTTATGAAATAGCTCCCAAAGCAATTCCGCCACTCCAAATAGGTATTTTTTAAATTAAAAAATTAATCATAAGCCAAATACAACCGCAAAGTGTATTTTGGTTTATATTTAAGGGGGAGGACCCCTAAACTGGAATTTATTTATGAAATTGTGTATTTATTCTTATATGTTGAAACTTCAGTCTCCTTCAAAGTGCTCTCTGTTTGCTGCAATACACCTATCGAGATGCTTTTTCCACTGCTCAAGACAGATTTTGAACTTGTTGATTTTCATGCCTTTTAGTGCTTCTGTTGCTTTTTGTTTCACTTCTTCCATGTCAGCAAAATGTTTCCCTTTGAGGACTTATTTTCACCCAGGGTAACAAAACCAAACCAAACCAAACAAAACAAAAACAAAAACAAAAAAACGTTGCTCAGGGCAAGAGAAGGTGAATTGGGAGTGTGGGCCATGGAGGTCATGCTGTTTTTGGTCAAAAACTGCTGAACACTCAGCATGGCGTGGACTGGTGCATTGTTGTGGTGGAAGAACCAGTCACCTGTTTGCCACAACTCAGGATGTTTCTTCTACAAATCATGAAATAACATTCTCAAAACGTCCAGATAAAAACTTTGACTGTCTGATTCAGAAGAATAAATTCTGAGTGTACTACAAGGGGCCCACCCTTCCAAAAATAATTCTGTTTTTGTGGGGGGGTCCTCTTCATATTTCACACAAATTATCCATTTCTATGAACTTTTTTTTCCCTATAAGTATTCACATTTTTTCAAGTCTGTCTTACTTGAGATTTATATTTTTTAAAATGTCCTTTCCTTTCAGTCTCCCCCTTTGGCTACTCACTTTTTTTCCTTTCCACACCATGAAGTTTCCCAACGAGGGGTCTTACATTGATTGTCTGTTCTTCTCTATCTCCCTTTCCATTATCAACCCAATGCCAACCATCTCCTTTTCCTAATACTACATTGAACATGTTCCTAATAAGATCACCTCTGACTCTGAACTAGGGAAACCAATAGACAATTCTCCATCTTCACCAATCCTATTTGTTTCATATAATAACACTTACTAGCATCTGATACCCTTGGCATCTGTAAGCCCATGCTGCCCTGGTTTCTCTCCTATCTCTTTGACTAATTCCTCCCAATGTCTCCTGAAGACACAATTCCTTTTGCACAACTCAAATCGGTAATGTTCACTATGGTTCTCACTCAGCCTTTTTTTGTTTGGTCTCCATGTTTCTTGGGATAACACACTTTTCAGGGTTTTAACTACTTATACACAAATGATGTTTAAATCAATGATTCTGCACCAGACGTTATTCTATGGTCTAAAGGACATTTTAATTTGGACATCTCACTAGAGCTTCCAACCTAAAAGCCATTGTGTTCATTCTTTCCACACATGAACATTTCCCCACATTCCACATCCCTGTGGATGACATTACCATCCATTCTGTTGTCAGAGCAAGATCCTGGGAACCATCTTTGATATTCTCTCTTCCTTCTGGTCCCCCACTCAGTCTCCAAATCATGTTGAGTCTCTTTAGGAACTATCTCTTAGATTTATGCTCCCTGTTTGATCTCACTCTTATTGTCACTGTGATTCCCTTAGAACCTTAGGATCTACTGTTTCTTGCTTAGAATTTGTGGTGTATTGCCTCTTTGCTATTCTTACTGGTTTGGGGTTCCCTGCCTTCCAGCCTTTTTCATAGACTCTGGCTGCAGTGGTTTTTCTAACATTCAGAATTGGTTATTCCATTGCCTAATTCTTGAATGGTTTTCCATTACCCCATTATAAATTTTAACTTCCCTAACATAGTCTTAAAATACTTTTTATGATCATCTTTCCTATCTGTCCAACCTTATTCTACATCACTCATTACAACACATTTTAAGGTTTAGCAATGCTAAATGATTTGCAGTATCCAAAGATATCATATGAAGGGGTACATCCCCAACAGAAATTTTTTCAATTGTGTATTTATTCTTAGATGTTCAAACATCAAAGTACTCTTCATTTGATGCAATACACCTATCAAGACACTTTTCCTGCTGCTCAAAGCAGTTTTTGAACTCATTGATTTTTTTTTTTTTTTTTTGGTAGTTTGTGTCTCATTCCATTGCCCAGGCTGGAGTGCAGTGGCATGCTCACAGCCACCCCAGCACTGACCTGGGTGATCCTTCTGCCTCAGCCTTCCAAGTAGCTGGAACTACAGGCATGCATTACCGCATCTGGCTAAATTTTTATTTTATTGCAGAGACGAGGCCTTGCCAAGTTGCCTGGGCTGGTCTCAAACCTGTGGGCTCAGGTAATCCACTCACCTAGGCCTCCCAAAGTGCTGGGATTATAGGCTGAGCCACTGAGCCTGGCTAAACTTGTCAATTTTTATACCTTTTATGCTTCTGCCATTTTTTTGTTCCACCTTTTCCACATGGGCAAAACGTTTTATTTTGAGGATTTTTTTTCATCCAATGAAACAAAAAGAGTCACTTGGGGCAAGATCAGGTGAATAGAAAAGGTGGGGCCTGGGGATCATGTCATTTTTTAGTCAAAAACTGCTGAACACTAAGCACAGTGTGGGCAGGTGCACTCATAAATCACCCATCATGAAATGAGAAATGCCTTGCAAGAATCTCCAAAAAAAAATTTCACTGAATGGCAAACCATTTTCCACAGAGGTTGTACTAGTTTATACTCCCACCAACAGTGTGAAGGTGTTCCCTTTTCCTTGCATCCTTTCCAGCATCTGTTGTTTTTCATTGCTGATGATGGTCATCCTGCCTGGAATTAGGTGGTATCTCAGTATGGCTTTGATTTGCATTTCTTTGATGATTAATGAGGCTGGGCATTTTTCCATGTATCTGTTGACTGCTTGTATGTCTTCTTTTGAGAAGTGTCTATTCATACCTTTTGTCCACTTTGTAATGGGGCTGGGTTTTTTTTTTCCTTTCTTTTTGGCACATATGAGTTTCTTGTAGATCCTGGGTGCTAGGTCTTTGTCAGATACAGATAAACAGTTGGCAAATATTTTTTCCCATTCTGTGGACTGTCTCCCCACTCTCTTGATGGTTTCTTTTGCTTTGCAGAAGCTTTTCAGTTTGTCCATCAAAAGAGGACTGGATTAAAAAATGTGGTATATTTACATGATGGACTATCATGCAGTCATAAAGAAAGACAAAATTATGAACTCCACAGCAACTTGGATGGACTTAGAGTCTGTAATATTGAGTGATCTATCACAGAAACGAAGAACTGAGTACCACATGTTCTCACTCATAAATGAACCCTGAACATTTACCATCATACTATAAGAAAGGGATTGGCAGTAGTGGGAAACTGCCGAAGGGGAAGAGGGTACACCTCATCAACAAGGATACCTGCATAATGGCCATTTGTAAACCTGACCTTGAATTGTACACCACATTTTTAAAATAAAAAAAATTAACTGAAGTTGAACTCAGCCTCTCACAACAACACTAGCTGATATACTGATGCTGCTGGGTGCCTAGAACATGTACCTAGCAGGAGAAGCTTGTACTACAAGGGGTCTGCCCTCCAACTAAAGATATTTTTCTTTTTTGGGGGTCCCCCTTAAATGAATTGGGGGTACTCTCACTACTCCCAATTCATTAAAAATGATATTTATTCCTTCTATAATATTATTTTGCATTCATATTGTGCACACACTACCAAAATATGTCTGTCCAACATGTAGCCATCTTTCAAGTTTCAGTTCATTTATCTTTCCCTCAATTAAACCTCTGCCTCCTCTATCATGTATTTTGGGGCTTCTGTTGTGTCTGTCACATGAAACCATGAACATTTGCTTGTGTGTGTCTCTCCTCAGCACTGTGGGAACTCCCTGAGGGCAGAGATTGCATCCACAGATCACACAGAGTAATTGGTACATGGCTGGTGATCAAAGTCAATGGAGAAAGAATGAAAAAAAGAAATTTAAAAAATACAGGTTCTCTTCATGATCAAGGGTCATTCATCTGAACAATACTTTCATGGAAGTGAAAAATGCTATGAAGATTGCAAGTAATTGTTTTCTTATGTTTCAACATGACATTGGTTTGAAGTTCTTTCTTCATCCAAAACACAAAACCTTAGAAAATACCCCATATCCTGTCTCATAAAAATGAACAGTTTGGCATAAATCCCCAAAAGTGACATGGGCAGAAAGGCACAATTACACATGATTGAGAAATTGAGAAGGCTGTGCCGCTAGTCACAGAATGATGATCTATCTGCTTCAGCCTTTGAAGGGCATGCCTGCTCTATGTATAGATAATTATCCAAAACTGTGTTATTTTAGTCACCACTGATTTAAATTGCTTTGCAGACAAATTCTTAATCCTTCTGTCCCTGGATTTTCCTCACCAAAATGATTTCATAGCATCACCTAAAAATATTATGAAGCAGAATGAATTCCATAGAATAAAGCACCTTCGGCTGGCCAATCATTACTGTAAGGGCAAAGCAGGGTGCGCATGAGTTTTTTTTAAAAAGGCTCTAAGATGTAACATGACAGAAGTGGATTGGGTGCTACTCTTGGCTCTTGTACTCTTAGACAAAGTTAATCTCTCTAAACTGTGATTTTCTCTTCTGTAGAATGAACACTTTGAACTATTTGCAACATGATGTCTAAACCTCCTCCCAGCTTTAACATTTGGTGATGCAGATCAGAAATGAGCTCCTCTGAATCCAGTGTAATATCAGAAAATTGTATTCTAAAAGAGGTGAAGGAGATATGCAGAGAAGTTAGTTCTTATTTAAAAAGTGTAGACAGGATACCTCAGAAATGTTGTAGGTTTGGTTCCAGATCACCACAATAAAGCAAATATTGCAATAAAGGGTGAGCATACTTTTTTTTGGTTTTCCAGTGCATATAAAAGTTATATTTATACTATACTGTAGACTAGTAAGTGTGCAACAGCACTATGTCTAATAAAACAATGTATTACCTTAATTAAAAAAAAAAACTTTGAGCCGGGCTCGGTGGCTCAGCCTGTAATCCCGCGCCTTTGGGAGGCTGAGGTGAGTGGATTGCCTGAACCCGCAGGTTCGAGACCCGACTGGGCAGCGAGACCTCATTTCTACAATAAATCAAAAAAAATCAGCCGGGTGTGGTAGCGCATGCCTGTAATTCCGGCTACTTGGAAGGCTGAGGCGGAAGGATCGCTGGAGCCCAGCAAGTCGAGGTTGCGGTGGCCGGAAGCGGCCACTGCACTCCAGTCTGGGTGACAGAGTGAGACTCCAACTCAAAAAAAACAAAACCAAAAACAAAAACAAAAAACTTTATTGCTAAAAAAATGCCAACAAGCTGGGCTTGGTGACTCAGCCTGTAATCCCGCGCCTTTGGGAGACTGAGGTGAGTGGATTGCCTGAGCCCGCGGGTTCGAGACCCGCCTGGGCAGCGAGACCTCATCTCTACAATAAATCAAAAAATCAACCAGGCGTGGTAGCGCGTGCCTGTAATTCCGGCTACCTGGAAGGCTGAGGCGGAAGGATCGCCGGAGCCCAGCAGGTCGAGGCCGC
The DNA here is from genome assembly GCA_027257055.1 of Cephalopachus bancanus. Classification (NCBI taxonomy): domain Eukaryota; kingdom Metazoa; phylum Chordata; class Mammalia; order Primates; family Tarsiidae; genus Cephalopachus; species Cephalopachus bancanus. The sequence continues at coordinate 1,056,241 of JAPVLO010000242.1, read as the reverse complement.
GGTGGCCGGGAGCGGCCACTGCACTCCAGTCTGGGCGACAGAGTGAGACTCCAACTCAAAAAAAAAAAAAAAAAAAAAAAAAAAATGCCAACAATCATTTGAGCCTTCAGTGAGTGATAATCTTTTTGCTGGGAGAGGGTGTTACCTTGATGCTGATGGCTTCTAACTGATCAGGTAATGGTTGCTGAAGGCTGTGGTGGCTGTGGCAATTTCTTAAAATGAGGCAACAAGAACATTTGCAACATCGATTAACTTTTTCTTTCATGAAAGACATTTCTGTAGCATGTGGTGCTGTTTGATATCATTTTACCTGCAGTAGAACTTTTTTCAAAATTGGAGACAGTCAATAGCAAAAACATGGAACCAACCATGCTGCCCATCAAAAGTGAACCAGATGAAAAAAAAAGTGGTACAAATGCACAATAGAATATTATGCAGTCATAAAGAAGGACATAATTATGGACTTTGCAGAAACTTGGATGGACTTAGAGTCTATCATACTCTGTGATATATCAAAAACAAAGAACTGAGTACCACATATTCTCACTCATAAGTGGACCCTGAACATCTATCATAATACTACAAAAAAGGAATTGGCAGTAGTGGGACACTACCAGGGAGAGGAAGGGGCACATAATATCAATAAGGGTGCCTTATCCTAATCCAGGTGAAGTGAGATCTAATGGAAGGCCCAAGCTTCATCTGTACATAAACCACTTGTGTACCCAATCCTGACTTGTATCCCACATGTTTAAAAAAAAATACTCATAGGCAAAATCATGTAATCTAAAACTACACCCCCCCCATGGAGTCAGTTCTCTCAAATCCTGATGAATGCTTTATCAACCAAGTTTATGTAATACTCTAATCCTTTGTTGTTATTTCAACAAAGTTCATAATATCTTTACCAAGAGTAGATTCTATCTCAAGAAACCACTTTATTTGTGCATCTCTAAGAAACAGCTCCTCATTCGTTCAGGTTTTATCATGAGATTGCAGCAATTCAGTCACATCTCCAGCTTTTACTTCTAACTATGATTTGGTTCCTACTTCCACCACATCTGTGGTTAATTTCTCCACTGCAATCTTGAATCCCTCAAAGTCATCTAGGAGAGTTGGTATCAACTTCTTTCAAATACCTGTTAATTATATTTTGACCTCACCCCATGAATCACAAATGTTCTTAATGGCATCTAGAATGGTGAATCCTTTCCAGAAAGTTTTCAATTTATTGTGCCTAAATCCGAGGAATCACTATCTATGGCAGCTATGGCCTTATGAGATGCATTTCTTAAATAATAATACTTGGAAGTAAAAATTCTGATCCATGGGATGCAGAATGGATGTTGCATTAGCAGGCATGAAAACAACATTAATCTCTTTGTATATCACCATCAGAGCTCTTGGGTGACCAGTTGCATTGTCAATGAGCAGTAATATTTTAAAAGGAATTTTTTTAGCAGTAGGCTTAAAATAGTAAGTTAGCCATGCTGTAAACAGATGCGCTGTTATTATGGCTTTGTTGTTCCATTTATAGGTCATGGGCAGAACAGCTTTAGCATAATTATTAAAGTCCCTAGGACTTTTGAATGGTAAATGAATATTGACTTCAATTTAAAGTCACCAGCTACATTAGAGCTTAACAAGAAAGTCAGCCTATCCTTTGAAGTTTTGAAGACAGTCACATTAACTTCTCCTCTTTTAATATGAAAGTCCTAGATGACATCTTCCATTAGAAGACTATTTTGTCTACATTGAAAATCCATTGCTTAGTATAGCTACCTTTCTCAAGTATCTTAGCCAGATCGTCTGGATAACTTGCTGCACTTTCTAATGTTTGCTATTTCACCTTGTACTTTTATATTATGGAGACAGCTTCATTCCTCAAGCCTCGGGAACAAACCTCTGCTAGCTTCAAAGTTCTCTTCTACAGCTTCCTCACCTCTCTCAGTTATCAGAAGAGTGAGGACCTTGGGCTGGATTAAGTTTTGGCTTAAGGGAATGTTGCAAATGGTTTGATCTATCCAGACCACTAAAACTTTCTCCATATTAGCAATAAGACTAGGTCACTTTCTAACTTTTGATTTAACATGAGACACATGCAATCTTCCTTTCACTTGAACACTTAAAGGCCACTGTAAGGCTATTAATTAGCTGAATTTAAATGTTGTGGAGGATACCAAGAAAATGGGGAAATGGCTGGTCAGTGCAGCAGTCAGAACACACAAAACATTGATCCATTAAGTTCACTGTCTTATGAGTATAATTTGTGGTGCCCTAAATTAATTAAAATAGTAATATCACTTTGGGAAGCTGAAGTGGGTGGACTGCTTGAGCAGGCCTAGACAACACAGTGAAACCTCATCTCTGCAAAAAAATCAAGAAATGAGCTGGGCACGGTGGTGCACATCTAAAGTCCCAGCTACTGGAGATGCTGAGGCGGAAGGAACACCTGAGGCCAGGAGATTAAGGTTGCTGTGAGCCATGATCTTTGTGATCATACCACTGCACTTCAGCCTGGGCAACAGTGAGATCCTGATTCAAAAAAAAAAAAGTAATATTAAAGATCACTGATTGCAGATGGCCATAACAAATACGATAATAATTTTAAAAAAGAAATACTGTGAGAATTACCAAATGGGACACAGAATCATGAAGTGAGCACATACTGTTGAAAAAAAATGGTACTAATATATTTTCTTGAAGCAGGGTTGCCACATACCTTCAGTTTGTAAAAAGTATAATATCTGCAAAGCAAAATTAAACAACCTGAAAGTACAGGTATGCCTGTACTCGCCCCCCAATCTTGTTTGATGAAAACATACTTGTTCTTAAAAGTAACAAGAGTATAGCGTGATGATGAGCTTATTATAATTGATTTATGCACTGAGAACTCTCCTAGTCATGATTCTTTCCCATGAGTATAATACTTCACTTAGATTAAAACATACAGTGTTTCATAATTATAAGGCAGGAGCAAAGCACCTTGGTGAGAAGACGTTTACAGGTAAGTTGAGCACCCCTGAAAATGTGAAAGTATAATAATGTTTACTGATAGTGTTAAGTGCTGCAAAATTAACAACCTTTCCTTGTTTACTGCGCTTCAATATTGCTAATCACAGCATAGGCAGAGAAGACTCTCCCTGGAGATTTTATTTCCGTAGCAATGAGGTGTTACCGAATATTCTCGGGGTCCTCAGTGTAGTCACAAACCCCCTCATGTCCTTTAAGGATACATGATTCTTCTGAGCTTTTTCTTTGCTAAGAGAATGACATAAGTTCTGAAGGAAGAAATGAGCTCCTGGAATCAAGATTTATAGAGCTCAACATCTGAACCTGAAGGAAACTTCTGAGAACAGAATCATATCACTCTCTATCTGGTAAATTTTCATTACAGGTGAATGAGCTGGTCTAAAAGGCTAGAAAGGACTTGGACTAGAAGAGAATTCTATTTCCTTAGCATGTATGAAATGTGGACTCATAGGTAAAAGTTTGTAAGGTTTGTAAGCAAATGAAACCACACTAGTTCCCTCAAAAAAAAAAAAAATCCAAGAATTATTAAGATCCAAGGGGAAAAAATAGTGGATTTAGATCTATCTTTAAACATTTTATATTCTTCTGGGCATATTTTTATGTGTTTTATAGAAAATTTGCATGCTACAAGTGGGAATAAAAATAAATAATCTATGTTTCAAAATGTAAAGTAACTGCAATTAATGTTTTCTTCTTAGCTTTTTCTATCAATATATCTACATAATTGTGACCAATTTCACAATTTCGTGTTGGTTGTGTTGCATATATATGACATCAGCATTTCTCCATTTCTCCATGCAATTATAACTTTTCATAGATATTATTATTTTACTGCATGCAATATGCTGAGCTCATAAGTCCTTTACATGGATTACTGCATCAAATATTTTCAACATTCCTATTGTCCTAATTTAACAAATATGAACAAAAAGTTAAAGAAGCCAAACCAACATCACACAGTTTACAGGAAGACATTTGGTCTAGCTCATGAAATAAATGGACGATAAGCTTAAAGGCATGAAAGACATGTGTTACTATTACTATTATTATTTATTTTTTTAAGTTGGAGTCTCACTCTGTCACCCAGGTGTGCACTACCATGCCCAGAAAATTTTTTATTTATTGTAGAGATGAGGTCTCGCCAAGTTACCTGGGCTGGTCTCGGACCCACGGACTCAGTCAATCTACTTGCCTAGACCTCCCAAAGTGCTGGGATTACAGGCCAAGCCATCAAGCCCAGCCCATATATTATTTTATTGAGTAGATTTACCATCCTTTTCTTAACTGTTTCCTTTTTAAGTAGGTGTTGTCACTCATATAGTGTCCCCCAGCTCTTTGGACCTATTCATTTTCTAAGTGTACCTCAAAATAATCTGTGTATGCTACTGGCACAAGAGATTAGTGACCACACCCCACACCCCAAAATAGTGCTCTATATTCTGAGTCACCCTTTTTTTTCTCAATACACTGTTTCAGATAACTTATGAGACACATCTGAGAAGCATTTTAAAAAGAGTTCTGGATTTCAAACTAGGAGATCTGTGTTTTAGACATCCATTTAGACTGATTTGTTTTAGCCCTGGACAATTACTTAATCTGTCCAGTCTCAGTCTCCTTATATGTCAAAAATACTTCCTTGAGAGAAACCATTAGCTCCTACAAATAACGATTGGTCTGACTCATCCTATTTCTCATAAAGACAGTCTCAAAGGCGAAATCTTCCTTGGCCTATAGAAGTCTCCTCACGTACTTGACTAATGGCCTTGGTTTCAAGAATAGGACAAACTGATGACATAAACACACTGTAATCAAGCATGACCTTACTGCTTAACTATTTTATCTAGAGTCCTCTGATATAAACTCCAACAAAGTTAAAACCTGCTGAAAATAAAACTCAATAAACTAAAACGTGACCTGAATGACAATTATAAATATAGATCTGGCCAAAAATGGAGGGAGGATAAAAGGATATTGCCAAGCTCTTTGGAGAAAATTGGTTTCAAAATGTCCCTAAATATTGTTACTGTATTTATTTATTTATTATTCTCAAGAATCTTTGCTAGTCATTCTTGATAGTTTAAAATTTTACTTCCTATTTTCAAAATGGTACATTTCTTTATTAAAACATATAAGACAGTGCAAAGTAATGCTGATTCAACAAACATTTATTGTCTGCTTGATGATGTGAGGAACACTAGGCAGTTATCACTTGAGACCAAGATCACAAGTGAGTAGAGGAGGCAGGGATTCTTCCCTCATTAGATAAATGCTATGAAAGATGAAATAAATAAGATTTTCCTAAGGTATATGTCAAAACAAATGTTGAAGACAATAATCATATAAGGCACCAAAAATTAGATGATTAATACAACTGAACATTCAATTTAGCTCTAAGCATCAAGGCATTCAAAACAAAAAGGGAAATTGATAGATTATGTAGTTTACCCATGTACAGTAATGAAAACTTACAAGCTTATCTTAAGAGATCAACTTTTTCTTTGCATAAATTCCTGTGAGAATTGTATGGTTTAGCTCCTTATTCTGAGGATAACAAGTAGCATTTAGCACAATGTTACTGCAGTTGCTCCAAGTCATTCTTTCTTTATTTTTCCAAAGAACTTGCCTTATGGTAAACCTCAACAGTAATCAAAGGCATAAAATGAAATGGTTAGTAATAACATTATATGTGTACCGGGGGGCAGGGGAAGCATTAAGCCAGTATGCTCTATGCCTGTGATCCAATGTACAATAGCAGAAAAGGAGGTGTCTTGGCTGTACTCTTAGCACAGTCAATCCAAGGTTAAATTTGTTGACAGTTGCTAGAAATGCCGATATTCTACGTGGATGATTGAAGAAAGATCTATGTTTGAATAGCAGGTGACAAGGCAGCTGAGTTGACATTATGATGGGAAAATTAAGAAGCCTGACTTTTATTCTCACACAGAGATGGGTCGCTCTAATACACAGAGTGATAAATAAATGTTTTTCTGAAAAAGGGGGGGATTCTGAATCTGCTCTTATGATTTCATAAATTACATATGGCATAGTTGAAACAGTTTGGGCCTAGAAATTTTTGTGAATATTTCTTACCATTACACTGCCTAAATCAATAAAAGAACCTAACTAAGACTTTTGCCATATATCTGAATATTTGAATAGAAAGACACAACAATGGGTGCTTCAGGGTATAAAATGCTTCAAGTAGATGAGTAAACTAGCCCAATAGGTTATTTAGGAATTTTTTACTTGAATACTAGAGAATATGTCTTTATTTTTAGCTTTGTTGATGTAAAGTCTTTATTCCTGGTAGCAATTAGTAACAGACCAGCTACTTATTAAGACCACTCCTCTTTGTCATAGCAAAATCATGTTATCATAGGTCGGGCTGCCTATCTTTATGTAGGCTTGAGCACATAAGCATGTCTCCAATACATCTGAATCCCAAACCAGTTATTTGAATATATAAAATTAGGAGGACACAGCACGGTTCTTTTTATAAGATTTAAAATTATAATTGAATCTGTCAAAAGAGTAGAATAGCTTCATCAGGGATTGGAGAAGCCTTCTGGACTCCCCTTAATTGGCATCATAGCAACTTAAGATTCAAGTCAAGGGATTTGGAATCTTTGCCATTTACAGATCAAGCACTGTTATAATCCTCCATCATGCATTTCACTACCTACTGTCTCTATTAAACAGCCATCTGGAAAGCCTTCCCCATTGAGTATCAAAATGCTACCTCTTTGGCCTTTCTCCTAGTTATTCTATGCACTTCTGTATCTTCTGACCTATTGCTACTGGATAAGGTAGATTGTGTGTACACAAAGAAACAAACCACCAACATTTCCAGCAAAATCCAAAACTTTGAGTATTTATGGAAGACTGCCACTAGATGCCAAGAGATCATGAGAAAAGATGAGGGGCCTTTCAGTATTATGGGTGCTGGCTACCATCTCTCCTTGCAATTACTCATAATATTGTGGAAGGGTTGAAACTATGAGAAAATGATAAATAAAAATAGATTTATTTTTATGTAAAACTTTGGTTATAATGTCCATTTTGACCCAGGCTGAAGAATATTCAGCTATATCAAATAGATTCCTGCAGAATCAAAGTTAAAAAAAAAAATATATAAATATATATATATATAATATATATAAGTATATATATATTATATATATATATAATAGCACCACTCAGCAGTCAGAATAATATTCCTTCTCATTAAGCATCATAGAATCCATTAAACTTAACCTTTTATGAGCAGACTATTACAATATTCTCTTTCTCCTCTGACTCCATTCTTGCCTTATTCAAAATCATCATCCTGAGTGGCGAATTTAGGTATCTAAAGTTAATTTCTTACAACTCTAATTTTAAATCTGTGCTACCTACAGCTGTACTTCTCAATCAGAATTCTCCTGATTTGTAATCCAAGAGAATTCTAAGGACATCAACAGTGTATCAAGGAATAAAACTATTGAATAAAAATGGAGCATGTTTCTGTAAATTTGTAGAAAAATACTTTAATTCTGAATGAAACAAAGATTTATTATGAAGTCCAATGAAAATACTTGAGAATTCAGAGAACTGGACATATAATAGATGCGGGGTCTCCTGTGAACATGTATTCCTTTTATTTTTACTTTGTTTATTTTGGAAGAGTGATTTGGATTCCAGAAGCATTAAATCCTCTAAGAAATAGAGACAAAACTCATTGGAATTACATTAAAGTCTCTGATATCTGGATACTTATTTACCTATCCAACTTCATCTTTCATTTTAACCTTGGAGTGTATTCTACTTACAATAGACATCAAACTGTTGGTTACCTCCTCTACACATAATATCTTCATATCTTTGCTCTTGCTGGTCCTTCAATCCTGAATGCCTTTCCCATCTTTCTTTATCTAGGTAACTCACACTCATCTGTTAAGATACAACATAGGCATTACTTTCTTCAGAATGTCTTCTCTGGGAACCTTAACACTCTATCACTACACTGTAACTAAGTCATCACCTATTTACCTGTCTTCTCAGTGGACAGTGCACTCCTCAAAGGCAGGAACTTGGCATCATGTGGATTGCTTAAGACGTCAAACAGGGTATAATGCTGAGATTTAGAGGATATGTTACTCCAATACATATGTCTTTGATCATATAATTTTGACATGACTCTTGGTTATGAAATGATTACAAAAAAGGAACATTGTTAATTTCTCACTTTTTGTTATGAAACAGAAAGAACACACTAAATCAAATCTGATTTTCTTTCATTTTTTGAAAATATATACCATCATATGAGCTAGGAGATTATATAGACTTCAATATGGTAAGATCTAAAGTTGCTATGCTGAAGTTGCAGCTATAGCAAGTAGATTTCTAAAGAAATAGTTAAAAAATATGAGAGCCCTCCAGTGGTCAAAATAGCATATGCAAATATTTATAGTTATTTACTCAGTATTTTTTCCATCCAAAGAAATTATAAAACTTCAACAGTCTTCCTTTTATAAAAATGTATGATTTGATTACTTTCTTTTATCACTGTAATAGTACACAAATTATTTTTTAGCACCATGGAGAAAATAGATGTTTATCTAAATCAATTAAATAAACCACAGATAATTGTGGCCCAAACCATCCACTTATGAATGAGTGATTTTGGACAGTTGCTAGAATCTAATCATGTGAGAGAAATGCTCAATTCCGTCCAGATATAAGTAATTTAATTATTTTTACTGTAGCCATTGAGATAAATGTCGCTATATATTAAAACCACTCAAGATAAAGAAAGGATCTAGTCAACCCTAGCTGTGCCTACTACTTCTGTGTTTCCCTTAAGCACAGAGTTGTATTTTAATGTGTATATTCCTAGACTTATAAAAGCACAGTGTGCGTATGTGTGTGCATGTGTGTGCCTACGTTTGATTTTGATGGTTTGCATAAGAAATGTGTTGGCTTCTCTTTTAGCAAATGCGTATCTTACTAAGCCAGGCAGCAGCACTTCCATTTGCTTCTTCCCTTGTCATCAGATTACCAGTAATGGCTTGGCAGAGAGCCTGGAGTAATGTCTCTGCCTTGAAAGTTGTCAAGATCTAAAATTTACCCAAATGCTGCAACACTGATTGGTGAGAGAACTTTGTTTTGTTGTCACTGAATTCTTATATTACCTTATTAGAAAGTAAAGCTTGTTTGAAAAATTCATTCATACATTTGGACACTGAGGTCCAAACATTTGATATTCAAAATAGAATTAAGGTTCTTTTACACAAACGTAGAACAATCTATTTAATTATTACAGTTCTAAATTTTCAAAGACTACCCCCCAATGACCCATACTTATTTATTTTTAAATGTTTACAGCAACAGTGGCGAAATGCCATGAAAAAACTTTTATGACTTATACTTTTATGCCTTATACTTTTATGCCTTATACTTTAATTTCTTACTCAGAATTTTTTGCTTGTTTTCTAAACATTTTAGACAAAGAAACTGTTTGTTAGTTTCCCTTTTTATAGTAATGTATGCAGACTTACCACTTCAATGTTCCTAAGATTAAAAAAATCAAGATCAGTTAGTATCTATGAATGACCTTGAAGAAATTCAGCCTATTTTAAGAAATGCTGTGGGTAATTCTCAGAAATCATACTTTCTGGGAATAAATTATTGCCTAAGACAAAAGTGGGCATTTCTGGAAGCTACATTGTGTCTTTGAGGCCACTGGGGTACCATATAGGAAACTGCAGCAATAAGTTACCCTTGTGCAAGGGAAAATATAATGTAACTTGCGCACCAGGATCCTCTGCCTCATTAAGTTAAACACTTCCCTCATGTCATTTTAAAGGAGAAATTGGAATGCTGTAAATCTAAGTAACTTAGATTTATGTTCTAGTGTCTGAAAAATGACTACACAGGATATTTTTCAGCTCCAAATGTTTTAGGTGCTAGGCAGTTTCAGAATATGGGTATAATTGACTTCATACTCTAGCAAACAAGAAATAGAGTTCTACTGTGTGGCTATTCAAAGAGTTACAAAGGAACAGCCCTGCAGTGCTGAACAGATATCTTTAGAGCCTCTTGTAAGAAAAGTTTAGGGGAGATACTGACATCATTGTAGCTTCTGAATCTTATTATAACCCCACGGAAAAATATAAACAAAACTAATCACAGGAAAAAATGTGTGTGAGGAATTTATGCTATCCATAATTCTGATTGAAAGATTTCTCCTTATGTAACAGAAAAATAAATATTTCCCAAATAATTGTTAAAGTGTTGATTTACTTTTTTATTTTAAAATGAGGAGGGAAGAACTGAAATTGCTAATGAATTAAGAATAGAATAATCTTATCAGAGTGGACAAGGTGATAAAAGGACACCCATACCCGTTCACACTAAGCCACCTTAATATCTACTGGGGAACCACAAATCTAGGATTTTCTTTGAATGGAGTTACTGATAGTATAAAAGTTCATGGAAGAGTTGGCTCCTCTTAAATGGTCAAAGCATATTCTAAAGAGAAAAGTGGCTATTTTGTTTTTTTAAATCTATTAATTTTCTTCTTGCACAGAAAAATTCTCACAAGTAGTAATTTTAGTAGAACATCTTTTGAAACCCAACGATTTCTTTTTTTTTTTTAGCTTTAAAGTTTCTGAATTTACAGGAGGTGAACAAAAAAACAGCATTAAGAAACAGATGTTGAAGTTGTAGATGACCATTCTCTTTACAATGTCTTCTTTAAGGCAACTATGTCTAATAAATCAATAATATGTTATAATATTTTAAAATGAAATACCAGTCTCAGAGTTTTGAATGAAACAAGTAAAATAGGGTAAATCACTTTTGAGTTCAGGATTCTGGAGCACATAGCCAATCTTCTTATCTGTAGTGTATCACAAATTGTATGCCCGAATAATGCTAAACTAATATTATTGGATGCACTGTCAATTTAAAATTTGATTTCTGTTGGTGTTGAAAATCAATGCCTTTTGTCAAAAGAATATGATAAAAAAAGAATATTTATTACCACTGAATGCACACATAAAAATGGTAAAGGTGGTAAGTTTAATATGTATATTGTACCTCAATTTTAAAAAGCGTGACTAAAAGAAAGTATAAAAACAAAGTACCAAAGAGTAAAGATACTTATAAAAGTCCTTCAAAATTCTCAGCTTTATGTCCTAGAAGTATTACATGAGCTACATATTATTATACTTTTAATTACCAATACAATGTACCAGGGTTATTTAAACCAGAATTTACCAAAGTGTTTTTGGTGGTGTTGAAAGTGATATCCATATCTATCTATATTTATATCTATATGTCTATATGTCTATATCTATGTCTATGTCTATATCTATATCTATCTATCTAGTACCATGATCAAATTAGATTGAGAAAAATTGGCTTAAAAAAAGTCAAGCATGTCTTTTTACTGCAGAACTTTAATGAATCCTTAATGCAAATGTTCACCTAAATCTCCAAGAGCAGGACATGGTCCAAAGCATTTTCCAAATTCATTTGATCCAGGATTGTTATCCTCCTCCTTCATTTCAACATAGCATTTCCTAGAATGATCGCTCCAAGAACATAAATTGAATTTGCTGATGTAAATTGCAATCCAAAAGACCTTAAAATTTTCAACTTTTAAGTGCCTCATTAATTTTGCATTCCTGAGTTTTATCTTGTTAGTGCTTAAAATTAAATGCTAAGCAAAAGGTAGAGTATCTGAGATAGAAATGCTATTTTAGACTATGCATTTCTAATGTATGATATATATAACCAATCCTCGGTGCCATTCTCACTGAACCTAGTATTTTACTTTGATTTCATGATATTCAGAACTTTTGGTATGTTGTATTTTTGTTTTCATTTGTTTCTAGGAAACTTTCATTTCTGACTTGACTTCTGTGTTAATTCAAAAGGCATTCTGAAGAATGTTGTTTAACTTCCATGTATTTGTGTGCTTTGGGGGGGTTCCTGTAGATAATGATATTTATTTTTATTCTGCTGTGGTCTCAGAAGATGCTTGGTATCATTTCAACCTTTTGAAACGTGTTCACATTTGATTTGTGTCCAAGTATGTGGCAATCTTGAAGTATGACCCACGTGCTGATGCAAATCCAACTTATATTCTTGGGAGTGATCATTCTAGGAAACGCTATGTTGAGGTGAGGGAGGAGGATAACAATCCTGGATCAAATGAATTTGGACATACATTGGTGAGTAAAAATGAAGGCCAGGGATTAGACTTGCATTCAAGTCCCTATTTCTCCATTTCTCTACTATACATGGCCAGTTATTAGAGATTGGAAAGTGATAACATTTTACATTTGTTCTCTACATTCTGTGGGAATTGCCCGAATGTAAGCACCTTTCCCTTTCCAAAACCATTTAAGGGAAAGACTCCTTGAGCAATACGTGTGAAATTTTAGAATTTCACAGGTAAAATTTTAGAATTCCGTAGTAGTGGACAAGTAGTGACAGGAAAGGTCACAGACATTCCGGAAAGGACAATGATTTAAAGAGCCAAAAAGTCTCATTGGGGTTGAAAGCCAAATAATCTAAACAGGTAAAAGACGCTCGCAAGAGGTCACAGGTAGCCTACACATTTTCCAGTATGGACCTGTTCACTGGTATATGTGACTTGAAGACTAGATCTGTGTTAGTCTGGGGGCTTTGGACCGCTTATCATTCATTAGTGTGAAAATATGTTAGAGTTCTTCATAAGTATGCTAATCCTTTCTCTTTCTGGGCAAGTGGTAGTATTTTACTTCCCATCCAAATGATGTTAGATATGGTCACATAGAATGCTTTAGCCAAGGAAATGTGAGGATAAGGAAAATGGACCATTTCCAAGTAAAAGCAGCAATGTGGGGAAGGACCTTCAGCCTATCTGTGCTGGACAAATTGTGTGAGTGAGACAGAAACCTTGGTTTTTATATGCCACAGAAGTTGGGAATTGTCTGTTATCTCAGGAAGCCACACAGTATATCTGGAATACTTCATGGGTCTACATCTAAGTTTTACTAACTATACAATAAAATAACCTATGCTTTCTGTGTACAAAATCATTTGAAACATTGGATGCATCTTGGAAGAGAGTTGTTTGTTAAGTTTAGCTGAGGTGTAAAACATCCTTTGGTGAGTAAACATTTCTACAAATGTGCAGTGATTAACAGTATAAGATTTGGAAATTCATATGCATTAGAAGATCAATTTCATTCAAAATTAATCTGTATCTTTTAATAAAACAGATTAAGTTGTCTATATTGCTAAAATGTGATTAATTCAGTGAATTCATTGTTGTAGCAATCCATAAGTCTATGAACTATCACATTATATGGAAATAGGTAAAAACAGCAAAATAGGACACAAAAAGAAAAATGGTAAAAAAAACTCTAAAATATATAGAGGTGTACAAGGCTGTCATGACTCAGGGCGTCGCTGAGTCATCCTTACATCACATTTATTTTGCAAAAATGCAAAGCCCAGCTTTATCTGTGCAAATAAATGTACTTCTACTTTATATTAGGATATAATGCAATATATGATGAAATATACATTTTAATGCAACTCTTTAATTTTTTTTCAGAATTTTCTTAGGTTTCTTTAAGTTATTCTGTAATAAAAGTGTCCCTAAATATGAGACTTTTTAAGAGTTAGAGTGATACCAACACTATTCCATAACTTGGTTTTCTGAGAGGAAGAAATTATTGTTGAGAAAGGCAAAATAACTTTTTAGACATATGTGAATATTTGATACATAAACTAAGAATATAAATGAAATAATATATAAGAAATGTATTGATTAAATCTGTTGTTTGAACACGATATACTCCAGTGTTAGTGTTCAGTGAAGGGGGGAGATAAGTTTATTGCTTACACATTAAAGAATAAGGTAGGAACTTGAATTGTGAATTTATAAGACAAATGTGGTCAGCTAATTGGAAGTTATGATTTAAAATCAGTCAGATTCAAGAGCTGGTCTTAATCTCGTTTATGAGGCAAAAGAAAAGACCCATATCATATTTTCATATTTTGTGATGAAGAACTCTGGGTTCTAATTTAAACATTGACTTTGAACATTTCATTGAATTCAAAGATGTTTTTTGAAGATCAATTTGGGGTCCACCCATATTAGGACTTTTTTCTTTGTGGGTATAGGAGACTCCTATATGAGAGATAATATAAGCCAATTTTCTTATTTTTCTAAATCTCAGGAGTTCACATATCAAAGACTTACAATACATATGTGAAAAATTAATAAGTGGTTTTAAGAATATGAAATTAATTAAATACCCTTTAAATTAATAAGCTATATTCTTATTCCTTCCCAACTGTGTTCATTTTTTAATAGACAAATGCAATTTTTCTTTGTTTAGCATATGCTGTTAGCAAAATGATATTAAAGATGCACCTCAAGGTCTTAAAAATGTAAAGAAAAATTTTCAACCAGTGTTAAGGTTTAGAGTCACAATTCATATTATATAAGCAATCAACTACTTTCTCTTTAATACCACACTGTGATCTGAAAACAACCCTGTGTTTCCTCATGGTTAAAATTCAGGCTGTGTGCAATGAGATAATTTTAATTTTGTTGTGCCCATTGACTGTTTCCTATTGTGTTAGCCAATGCTGTAAACTAGATTTGTTGAAATATGTCAGTTTTCCCATTCTATTACTCTTGTGATTGTGAACCTTTCTGATAATACACAGCTGATTCACTCTACCTAAACGTCCACTATTTCTCTTACATGACTATCAAGTTATATGCCTCATTTGGCATAAAAGGAAATAGAGAATCTCCTTTCCTCAAAACAGCAGCAACCACCAAACCTGCAAACATATTTTTTACTGACAATAGTTGACATATAGGATTGTCAATAATCATTATTCTAGATAAAGAGCCTAAGAGCACAAGAATACTGATGTTTAGAATTTTAAAAATAAGGTGAAAAAAGGAATTGCTGAGAAAAAAATTTCCTCAGGATAGTCATTTCTTAAACATGTGTTGAGTGGTTTCTATGTATCAGTTACTAGCATACAAAAAAGAGTAAGACACAGGTCATGCCAATAGGAGTTCCCAGAATAGTAGGGCAAGGTATAAAATTAATGGAAGTACAGTGAACATGACTTACGAAGTCAACCTTGAAGGAGAAGTAGGATTTGCCCACGAAGGAGAGAAGCAATAGGCATTCTGAGGGGGAAAAAGAAAAAGTCAGTAACCTAGCACAGAGATATGTTTGTATATGGTATATTCTGGGGGCAGCGATTATGTGTGACTAAAGTGTTGGCTGTAAGAAGTAATGATGATAACATTGGAGAAATAAGTCAGTAGACTTTGTAGGACATACTAAGGACATACTAAAGATACTAATCTTTATTTTGAAGGGAATAGTGAGTCGCTGAAGATGTTTAAATAGGGGAGCAATCCACTGATATCCATAATTTTTAGAAGACAGGTCTGTCTGTTCCAGGATGGGAGGTGTAGGCAAAGGGGGTCGTGGATGGAGCCTAGAGACAGGAGAACGACTGGGAGACCATATAATACCCAAGTGAGTTGATGAAGATCCAAAGTAGACCAATTGCAAAGAGAATGGAAAGAAAGGGATTTATTTAAGATAATGTTTGAAAAGTGGTGACACTTGATATAGGCCAAGAGAAAACAGAAAGAGTCAAAATCAGCAGCTGAGTGTTATGGTAGGGGTGAATTAGAGGTTAAAGAGATTGCCAAGGAAAAGGCCAGTTAGGGACAAATAAAAGAACTGTTAAGTGTTGCTGACAGCTCAAATAAAATTAGAAAACAAGAATCT
Source organism: Cephalopachus bancanus (assembly GCA_027257055.1). Classification (NCBI taxonomy): domain Eukaryota; kingdom Metazoa; phylum Chordata; class Mammalia; order Primates; family Tarsiidae; genus Cephalopachus; species Cephalopachus bancanus. The sequence continues at coordinate 1,040,396 of JAPVLO010000242.1, read as the reverse complement.
TTCAATCAGCATGCCTATGCAATTTTCTCCAAAATGTCTAAATAAGTCAGGTCACAACTAAAAAATTTTTAAAAATTAGAAAAACAACCTGAAATCATTAACAATGTCAAGCAGAGTCTGATATCGTCTCTAGAATGAAAGCATTTAAAACAAGCATAAAAGCAGTAGAGTGCATTTCCATTTCTGGTAACAGTAATGAGGTAATGAGGTAATTTTATTTACCAACATATTCAGTGAGGTATGTAAAAATATTTGAAATGTAAAAACAGCAAAGAGCTAATAATATGATGAAGATTTAGCAGATGAAAATTTAGGAGAAGACCAGAAGTCAAAGAGGCAAATTCGTTTTTAAAAGCTTTTGCCCTTGGGCATGTGACTATCAGGAAAAAAGATCTGAGAAACCAGCTGTGCTTTAGGCAGTCTTATGTGCTTCATGGAAAATCAGTTCTTGACCCCCAGGTGGGGGCTTTAATTAACTAAACCAGCTTTAAGTTGGGATCCTGACAGGCCATGTCTTCCTTCAGGGTAGGAGTGAACCCACCATTCCTCACACAGATTTGTAGCCTTACTTCTTGTCACAAAAGTGATTCAGAGAACCTTAGGTCTTGGACTTGTCTAAGGTGATTCTGGTCTGATATCACCCCCAGGTGCCTGGCAAAAACAAACCAAAGTCTTCTCTGGAGGAAAGCTTCATCACCCATTAAGTCTCAACTTACTCTTAAAATTTTTAATTGTAATGTAATTTTTAAGACACATTTTTAGCATATAGTCAAAGATATCCAAGCAACCCAGAAAATAATACCATGAATGAGAACTGGCAGGAAAAGTAATAACAGAAACAAATCCAGTCATGAGATATTTTAACTATCAGAAATGTATTATAACTATACTTACTACATTCAAAGAAATAAAAGTCAAGCTTGACAATTTCATCAGAGAACTAGAAACTATAAACGTAGCATATAGTAATAGCAGACAAGTATTTGTCTCTTCCTGTTAACACTATTTGGCCATATGGTTTAAAATTCTTACATTTAGACTTTTACATTTATATATATATATATATATATATATATAGATAGATAGATATAGATACACTGTATAAAGAATCTCACACTAATATGCCTAATAGAATTTGTATTTATTTTTATATTTAATCAGAAATGTACTAGCTAAGTAAAAAAATCTGACTACATATGCTTGTGTGTGTTTGTGTGTATACCTGTGTGTGGCAAGCACACAGGATCATGCACTCACAAACTTCTTGGAAGTATTTACAGCCTCTGCCAGGTTCATTCCAATTGTCAATCATTTAAGATATATCTGGGTAACACAATGTCACCAGAAATTCTAGGTGACCGAGGAAATTTACAAAGGTAACATCCACCTGTGGGGAAATGAAAATTTCTACAACCTAAGGGTTAACCATAAGTATCACAAAAGGTTAACTATGATTTAACAAATTGCCTAAGCTGTTTCAAGTGTAAATACTTATACTGAAAAGTAAATACTCCTGATAGACTAAGTACATTGACTTAAAACCTTTTATAGTCAGATTCTTCCTTGTGGACAGGTCTTGACTGACAAGAAAAGCCCCGGGCAGTGAGCAGTGATATTTATCAGGGTTCTGGAGGGAGGGAGACTGGTGAAGGGGTTGGGGAAAGATGGCAGAGAAAGGAGGGAAGGGGCATGGAAGTTGAGTTCTGCCAGCTTCACATACTGTTTGGCCTTGCTAGGTTATTCAGTAGTTGTAAAATCAAATGACTATCAATATAATGTCCACTGCTCATTTTCGAAGGGTAGCACAGTATATAGCATAGTATACTTCTTATTCTTATCAATGTTGACTAGATCTGTATTAAGCCTTTCATTGTCTGTACCTAGTTTAGTCAACTTAGTTAATTAGAAGCTGGTCTACTTGACAGAGTAAAAACTGGCCAGTTTCATCTAAAAACTCTTCAGTCCCACACTCTGTAATAAGAGCGTCAGCAGATTTATTTTCCCCATATAAAGTAGAATTTTCAATTCACACCATGTAGTCTGGGACTATTATGGACAGTATTTATTCAGAAGGAATGCTGTGCAAGTTTGGAAAAGCTGTCTCTAAGAGCTCAGGGAGAGGTCGTTTGACAAAACAAGAAATAAAACCTATACATGGGCAAAACATGAAGAGGACTAAAGTTTGTCTTTATTTGTTTTCAAGAAAAGAAGTTTTCAAATACTTAAAACAGCCTGGCAATAGCAGGCTCCCTTTCTCTCAAGCTCTGTATAATCAGAATGACTCCATTCACTTAGCAAATAACAACTTTTTGGGGGAGGGGAGGAGAACCTGCTTGGAATTAATGGGGCAACACCGAAAAGAAAAATAACTTCTATTAATAACTTGTTATCTTCAATGGAAATCGCCTATTTTTTCCCTGCTTTTTAAAAAGCAGAATGTTTTCTAGAGGCTCATTATTTTAGACCACTGTTCCCTCCTCTTCCACCTCGCCCTTTTTTGTGGTTTCTTTAAATTAGGATGTGACTTAGTGCCACGCAAGGGAACTTAAACTCTACCTCACAGTAATGCAGTTTCGTTCAATGGCATCATGGACACAGTAGCGTTCAGTCTGTGTTGTGATACAGAACTACTGATAACATAACTGAATAAACTCAGAGTGGTTAAGAGACGAGTTAATAAGGAGAAAGCAAACAGGGATAAAGAGACAAAACTGAAGTTACAGACCTGCTATGTAAATTTCAAAACTAAACTAAAACCCTTACTTCTTTCTGCTGCACAAAATACAATATGTCAACTATCTAAAGAAAGGTGAGCAAGCTACAATGCTGAAAAAACCTTCATTCTTGTCTTTCCTTCTACACAAATAAAAAGATAAACTCAAAGCAACCCTCCCGGAGAAGCGATACACCTTAAAACCAATCTTTTCACTTACCCTAGCGTATGCACACCATGATCTCTTAAGTCCTTTTAATTCCAGTACATCCAGAACATGTATGGATTCTTAGCACAATTCACTTAAAGGACAAACTTGAGCCACACCATTAATTATGACAGAGATCGTAACAGAACTCCCTGAAATTCTAAGGAGAGACAGGAGTTTAAAATCCAGCCTCTAGATCCTGGTGTATACTGTGTCTATCTTTAACTTGAAAATGATTTGGTTTCACATTCCATTGAAGTCCCACTGGCAGATGCCTTTGGTGAGCTCGCCAATGGCTGGCTTTCACAGCCCTCCCTCCACCCCCTCCCTCCGACTGAGCTTCCGCCCTTCCATCTAATGCTGATTTACTCAGCTGTCTTTTTACCTGTCGCTGCGTGGGTAAGAGGAGATGCTTTCATTGATGGCTATTACGGAAACACTTGGAAGCTGAACATCAGCCTGAGGACTCACTGTGCTTCCCCTGCCATCCCCTCCCCCCACATACTGCCAGAAACCAACTGACTTCCAAACTTGGCTGCCTGAAAAAGAATGTTCTCTGACTGGCATTCCTGGAGGCAGAAAGCAAGGCAGCTCAAATGTTGTACTGTTACCCAACATGAACAACTTCCCAAGTACACGTAATACAAACAAGTAACTTTCTTGGATTTTTTTTTTCTTAACTTTGAGGGGAATCAAGTAAGTATTTGGGGACATTAAAATATTTTTATTGTAGCACAGCATTTCAATTTTAAGATCCACATAAAATTTCACTCAGAATGACTATGGCTGCAGTTTTTTTAAAAAGTGAAATGGCAAACTGTGGTTAAAAGTTGAATGAGACTCAGTAAACATGCTGGGACCCACTTGAAAAATAGCCATGCTGTCTGCTTTTCAAGTATTCTAGAGGGCAACTGTTTAACCTGTAGATTGCGAGCGAAAAACTTGCTTATAAGAATTGTGGAAAAATCTATACTTTATATTCCAGACAGCAGGAAGAGAGGGTGCAAAAAAATTGTCTATCTCTCTGCTAAACCTTCTTTTTAGGACTGTCTTGCAAAACTTTAGGGAGGACTAGGGAAGAATGTGTGTGTGTGTGTGTGTGTGTGTACACACATCTAAAAGAAGAGAAACTGAGTGAATGGAAACTAGGAAAAAGACATACTTCATCAAAAAGAGTATGACAGAGATTAATAATGTGGGGTCGTTTTAAATAACCACTAGTTAACTTGTGTTTAATGTTTATTTAATGATCACTGGGGCCAAAAAGAAAATGATTTACCTCTTTATGTTCAAAACATGCAACTCTATGGACAAGAAAACTTCTTCAGAGACCTGATAAAGGATTTATGATTTTGGTAGTTAGACACATCTCAACTCCAAGCATTTTGGGGTTTCCAGATTTTAGCTGGTTGTGGCGGCCAATGTTAAGCAACTGTCAGCTGGCTGGGCTCAGGGCAGCGGTGTGGTGGCAGCTGCTCCTTGGAGCTTACAGGGACATCTCAAATGCATTTAACAGCAATTGACTCCAGAAAGCAAACTTTCTTTTCTGTTTGTTTGTTGCTGGTTTTACATTTTCTGTTTTAAGTTTTTTTACTACACTTAGAGCAAGACCATTTAAAGACACTATGGGTGAACACTTGATTAACTGACCTTCTATTACTAATTTATTTCAGTGGTATTGTGGTGCTCCATATAGATTGGTGGCCTACCAGCTCTTAACCTAAGCCTGTTATTAGATTTTTTTTTAAAGATTATAAGAAGGAGAAAGGGGTGGAGAAAACTTTCCTTATTCCTATTCCTATCTCCAGAGTTGATTATCTTAGGGAAACTGCAGGCTATACATAATGCTGTTAAGATAGGGGCATTCTAATGACTTCACAAAAGTGAAACAAATAACCCTTCAGCACAGAACACACATTTCTGTCCCTGTGCTTCTTTTTCCCTCCGTCAAAAACACTCTTTCCCAAGGGTAATAGATGGTGTCAAAACACAAATGAACTAAGAAGAGTGGACAGAGTTGGCAAGCAATTCAGCCACACTGAATTCACTTCTGTGTGTCTCAAAGTGAGCCCCAGAAAATAACACTCAAGAAATGTTTGTTGAAACTGAAAAATTGCTCACATACAAGTATATATTTTAATCTATGAAAAACAGTTATTTGTTGACCCACATCTTAGATAAATGTATTCTGTATTTGTCTTGGGAAAATATGCCTTTCTTCAAGCAATTAACCAAAAGATCATATACATAATGTATTTTATTACTAAGCATCTTTACTGAAACTAAAAATATAGTCATTATATATCGTGTGTGTGTGTGTGTATGTGTGTGTGTGTGTGTGTGTGTGTGTGTGTGTGTGTGTATGGCTTGTGTAATTGACTCTAAATACTAACATGGCAAATATCGATTAAGATCATGTCTACTGAACCTGCTGGCTTGTAAGAAAAATAGAGAAAAAGGTAATGTTAGGTTCTCTAGTATTTCCCAGTAACTAGTAAACTATGACAATGTTCTTTATTGAATTGTTAGTGGCCATTCCTTATGGTGCAACATTTGCCAGTCAGTTCTCTCCTTCCCAACTTTATTTTCACTTATATTTTCATCTGTGCCATTCTTAGAAATGTCCGAACACTTTGCAACAGTCATAGGAGCATTAGTCCAGATGCAAGGTTGAGTGAGCATAATGAATTTGTTTTTCTTCCCCTCCCCCAACCTTCACAAGGCAATTGATAAGATTTATAATGGCTAGAACTCAGTGTTTATCATGAGTAAATGTTTTTTCTCTTTCATAAGCACTAACACGAGTTAGGATTTGATCAGAAAAATAGCTTCCAGGGCTTGTTTCCAAAGAAAACTGGGCATGTAACAGGCAAATCAGATACCCTTGATTTATCATGAACAAGCAGTTAATCTCCGCTCCTTTATCCAGAAATAGAGTGTTTTAGCCCAGTTCTGTGGACAGCAAATGCTGGTAGCAGCTCCTTATGGGGTAAACAAGGTATTCAAATGCAGTTCTTAGCTGATCTGTGAGGCATCCCTGGGTATGAAAAACCTGGTCACAGAAAAGCAAGCAACCTCTGTTATTTATTTCCTCCCTGTTGGCCTTAATAGACTAAGACAGGGGGTATTCTCAGAATGATAGTTTTGTGTGTGTGTAAATGTACCTAAAATCTTATATATAGCTTTTTGCTATATAATTTACTTTTTAGAAGTAAATGCTATTTATGAAAAAATAATATTTTTCAGGAACCATGTTTTTTTAAAAAGAGAAAAAATTAATACATTCCAGTAGTGGTTGTTAGACAATTATTAAAAAATATAGTGTCCCAAAAGAGTAGAAAAACTATACATAAACAGCATTAGAAAACAGGGGCTCTAACAACAGAAATGGAAGAGATTCAAAACAGCAGTGTGCTACATATAATCCTACTAAATGCCAATCAACTTAAAAATATACCCAGCAATCTCTTTGCTGGGTGTAAACCCAAAGGAAATACACCACCCTATAAAGACATTTGCGCTCCCATGTTCATTGTAGCATTATCCACAATAACCAAAATGTGGAAACAACTGAAGTGCTCATTGACAGAAGAAATTTAAAAATTGTAATACATGTATATGTATATATATACACACATATATGTGTATATATATACACATACACACACACATATACACACATATGAAATATTACTCAGTCTTTAAAAAGAAAGAGATCCTATCATTTTCAACAACATAGATGAACCTAGAGGACATTATGCTAGGTTAAATAAGCCAAAAGATGAAAGAAAAATACTTCACTGCCTCACTTATATGTGAAATAAAAAAAAAAGACATAGCAATAGAGTAAAAGAGTATTAAAAGGTTACCAGGGGCAAGTGGGAATGGGAGAATGTAAGTCAAAAGGTACAGAGTTATAGTTATATAGTATGAATAAGTCTAGATATTTAGTATACAGCATGAGGACTATAGTCAATATTGTATTGTATACTGGTAATTTGCCAAGAGAGTAGATTTTAGGTACTACACACACACACGAAGATCACTGTATGAGATGTTTGTATACTAATTTGTTTAATTGTAGTAATAAAATAGAAAGACTACTATGTATATTAAATAAGTATATAGCAAGTCCACTATGGGGGGAGAGAGGGAATGCTAGAAATCCAAACCTCACCTGCATACAATTTACTTATGCAGTAAACCTTCACATGTATCCCACAACAAATTAAAAATATAATTTTTAAAAAGTATATCAAAATATCATTTTGTGTACTTTAAATTTACACATTTAGAAAATGAAAAAACCCCACAACAGCATGATGTGTTTAATAATCCTATTAAATGCCAACTAACAACGTTAAGACTGGACATCCATTTTGTACATCTATCATATGAAAATAACCCTGATCAAAGAAAGGGCTGAGTGAACAAATATACCAAATATAACATATTTGGTAGTGAATAATGAGGAACAAAGATAGTTTTTGTGACTATAGAATGGCGCAGGCTAATGCGCAGCTTACAAATTAGCACTGAAGTGTACATGCACCATGATTGCAACTACATTAGAGAGCACCAGAGCTGGGCTCGGTGGCTCAGCCTGTAAACCCGCTCCTTTGGGAGGCTGAGGTGAGTGGATTGCCTGAGCCCGCGGGTTCGAGACCCACCTGGGCAACTTGGCGAGACCTCATCTCTACAATAAATCAAAAAACTAGCTGGGCGTGGTAGCGTGCGCCTGTAGTTCCAGCTACTTGGAAGGCTGAGGCGGAAGGATCGCCGGAGCCCAGCAGGTCAAGGATGCAATGGCCGGGAGCGGCCACTGCAGTCCAGTCTGGGCGACAGAGTGAGACTCCAACTCAAAAAAAAATTTTTTTAAAAGGCACCAGGAAGAAAGATAAAGGCTGGACGATATCTTATCAGCATTGCTTTGGGGTCACTTTTTAAAAAGTCTTCATTCATTTTTTCATGTATTTTCTGGAATGGGGTTATCTTTATCTCAAAAATTTACACACAACCCAAAAATATTCAAGGAAGAATAACTGCAGCCTTTTCTCATTCCCTCGCTTTCCTCGTCTTTGAAGAGGCACCTCTAGTTCTCTTCTCTGGGTCTCTGTAGCAGGGAAGGATGAGAGAAGAGCAGAAGGGAATGGAGGTGCTCTGGAATGAAGAAAGAGACACAGAGGAAACTGAAGGGGGCTCATGTTGCTTTTAGGGAATGAAACAGGAAAATACCCATGAGAAAGATCACTTCAAGTCAATGGTGAGAATGCGGGGAGAGAGGGTAGGGGACAGAGTCTGGCACACTGTAGGTTTGGAGGCCAGCTGTAAGCCAGATTAGGAAGCAGCTGTTTCTATGAGGTAGACTTTGAGGACAGCAGGATCTCAAGAGGAGGTTTGGGACATTTGGCCCCAGGGCGGCTGGCTGGGTGTCTTGCGATTTATTCTCATGCAACACTTAAGGGAGGTCTTTGTTTTTCAAGGCGTGGTAGTCTCAAGTTTGTGGAACTTTTGGACACTTCTTTGTATTGACATGTGTCTTAAATCTATAGATATATTTGGTTACACAAACATTTTTGAAAAGGTAGTGTTGGCCAGGCTCAGTGGCTGTCTGCAATCCCAGCATTTGGGAGGCCAAGGTGAGTGCACTGCCTGAGCCCACGGGTTCAAGACCAGTCCCGGAAGCTTGGCCAGACCTTGTCTCTACAATAAATCAACAATTAGCTGGGTGTGGTAGCTTGTGTCTGTAGTTCCAGGTACTTGGAAGGCTGAGACAGAAGGATCGCCTAAGCACAGCGGATCGAGGGTGCGGTGGCTGTGAGTGTGTCACTGCACTCCAGCCTGGGCAACAGAGTGAGACTCCAACAACAACAACAAAAAGAGATAGCGCTAATTGTTGGGTTGTTGAAATTGATTTTTTCTGATATGGATAAAAAATCATTTTACTCTTGTCTATATAAAACTTCTGGAACATTTTCCTCTACTTGTATTTCATTTCCTATCTCTCTCAGTTCCCATGGTGGGTAACTATCACAGTCTCTTGAGTTGACTGCTAAATGTAAAGTAACCAACCATTCTGATTTGACTGGGATTGAGGGATTCCGTGAGACAAAAGATTTTCAGTGCTAAAACGAGGAAAATCTCGTACAAACCAGAATGAATTTGTTATATATACATGTAAATATGGAATTTTAAAATTATACATATGCTTTCAATAAAGATTCACCTTTCTATCAATCAGAAAATGTTTGGACCAGGTAGACCAATGCCCTGAAAATATGGATTTCATTTTGCCATTACCTCTTGTTAGCTGTGCAACCTGGGAGTGGTCACCATCCACGGGCCACTATTTCTTCATCCCTACAATGAGAATAATAGTACTTCAAAGAGCTGTTGTCAATTTCAAATGAGATATGGGTGTACATTCAGAAATATAAAATGTATAAATCTATACTTTATGTCAAGTACATTTTATAAAAACTTTATATAAAATTATATATGTATAGTTGTTTTTCAAAGTTATATGTGTATATATATATATATATATATATATATATATGTATGTATTTATTTTAAGAGGTAGTATCTAGCTCTGTCACCCAGGTTGGAATGCAGTGGCTCGATCATCGCTCACTGCAGCCTCAGACCTGGGCTCGAGTGAACCTCCTGCCTCAGCTTTCCAATTAGTTGAGACTACAGACATGAGTCATCATGTCCAGCTAATTAAAAAAAAATGTAGAGATGGGATCTCGCTATGTAGCCCCAGCTGGTCTTGAACTCCCGGCCTCCAGCAATCTTCCTACCTTGGTCTCTCAAATACTGGGATTTCAGGCTTGAGTTCCAGCCCAGTTTTACTTGTTTTAGACTGAGAAACCATGGAAGCACACAGAGGAGGCACAAATGTAAAGACCTCTCTTTCAAATTGTGTGGGGTGGTGAGGAGGAGAAAGAGAAAGGTAGAGAGAGAGAGAGAGAGAGAGATAGAGAGAGAGAGAGAGAGAGAGAGAGAGAGAGAGAGAGAGGCAGAGAGAGACACACAGAGAGAAAGACTGAGGAAATAGATTATTTCAGAATTGTCTGTTTCAGTTTTTGATTTTTCCCTGAATTAAACTCGCCAAGTTCTGAGAGGCTATATAGCCTCTGTAAAAACCAATATGTCATGCTTATGAAAGATATGGATTATCTTCAGTGTAAAAAGGTAAAGATTTTATTGTATTTTTCCTTTATAGAACCAAAACCACCTCTAATCGAAGCACAGTCACAAACACATCCATACACTAGAATGTCTGAGCTCATCTTAGGAACAGAGAGACCCCAGTCTAATGGATCATTTATTTGGGCTATGCCAGCATATGCAGTTTCTGATGCTACTTACGAGATGAGAAAGAATTTGGTTTTGGAGCAAAAATAAAAATGTATTTAATGTCATCATTTAAAACCTTCACAAAATTTCATAATCAAATGTTCAATCCATATTTCAAATTCAAGTGAAAAACTGGTTCTAATCAAGGTATCTGAGATTTATACAGGGTTAGAAATTGAACAGTTAAGTTTCATATGATTAAAAAAACAATGACAGATGATAACCAGACTGGATGGAGTTTGGCAGTCATTATATTTGACTTATTCATTTGTGTTCTGGAGATTGGGAAGTCCAAGATGGATGGTAACATGCTGCTTATAGCATGGTAGGAGAGTGGATGGGGAGGCTGACACACTCAAAGAGACCAAACAGGAGAGGCAGGCTTGCTTTATAACAACCTGGAAGTAATAAAATAACTTGCTCTGGCTGGTGAGAAAGAATATCCCTCTTAATGACCTCATCACATCTTGGAGGCAATACCTCCCAATACCAGCACCATGGGGACCAAGCCTCAACATGTTTTGGTGGGGACAAACCACGTTCAAATCATAACAATATGGGAGTAGTTTTTCCCCAGATGAGCATACAGCTACCCATGTTTCCCAAGCTTGTTGTTTTGGTATGGAATTCTTTGTTCAAAGGAAACTGTTCACTGACACTAACAATGACAAGGTATAGCTCTTTTAGTGGAAATTCAAGTGTGAGGCCTATGACTCCACCTCTTCCATGAGGTAGTCCCTGCGGAGACTCTAGAAACCCTTCAACACAGCATGAAAATCATAAAGTTCTAGTGTTCATGGAATTTCCTTTCTTTAAAAAGTAAGCAATTTTACATCAATAAAAATTCATGCACATATCTTTTAAAGTCACACAGAAATGTAGAGCTTAAAAGACTATCCCATCCACTGCATGCCATCTTTTGTGTTTGTTTTTGAGTCAGGGTCTCACTCTGTCACCCAGGTTGGAGTGCATGATCATGGCACACTGTACCCTCGATCTCCTGGGCTTAAGCAATTCCTCCACCTCAGCCTTCTGAGTGGACTACAGGTGTGCACCACCTCGCCTGGCTAATTTTTTTATTTTTATTTTTTTTTGTAGAAACAAAGTCTCACTATGTTGCCTAGGCTTGTCTTGAACTCCTGAGCTTCAGCAGTCCTCCCACCTCAGCCTCCCAAAGTGCTGGGATTACAGACAGGAGCCACTGTACTTGGCCTCTCTCTCCATCTTTGAATCCCAAAGGCAACTGTTTTCAACTCTTAACTGTTCAGTATTATGATTATTCCATATTTTCAAATAATATTCTCATATTTCAAATACATTTTTTATTTTTCAAATGCTTTTGTTATCTGTTGGCCTCCTACTGTGGAAGATAAGGATTCAGCTACTACACACTTCCTCAGTGTGTATACTCTCTGTCTCTCTCTCCTCACACCTCTTTTTCTTCTTCCCTGCCTCCCTGTCACTTTTCCCCATTCTCAGACACCCCCCAACACATGCTTCCTTTCCCTTAATCTTCCCAATTTATTGCCCAACAATTTTAGATGAAGCACTAATCAGTGTTTATATTATGTTGGATGTGTATATATTATTCACATGTAAGCCACATGGGGATTTATGATTATGCTTCTTTTACACACATTTCTTCTCCTGACATTAGTAGTTGTGTTATATTTTTATTTGTTCAATTTTCTATCTGTTCACCATTGCATTTTCTCAAACTCTTGAATAGATTTGCAACATTTTTCTTGATATAATGAAATATATTTGCTATTTTTTCAGCACCCTCATTCTGTTTGGGGCAATCTTGCCACTGCACAATCATCCTGGAACTGTTATTTGCCTCTGTCTAGAAACTTTGTTATATATTTTAAAACAGTTTCTGACCTCTATTTCCTCTGTTCTTTCATTCTGAAACTAAACTCCATTTGTACTCCTCAGTATTCCAATCTTGGTATCTTTTTTATTCATCTTCTTTCTGACATATCCTCTCTGGAAGGATCCCATTCCCTGAAATATTTGTTTTCCTCTTTCAAGATGGACTGCCCCATGGGTGGTAGGGAGAGTCTATATTGTAGTAGTTTCCTTAGAAAGATGCTTGGGAAAAATACATACATGTCTGAAAATATTTCTTTACTCTCTTCTTACATCGATCGTTACTTTGATGAGATACAGAATTCACTGTTTAGAAATGTCTTTTCCTCAGAAATGTCAAGGAATTTCTTTACTGTCTTTAGTTTGTGGAGTTATCGAGAAGTTATTTTGTTCCAATTCATTTTATTTGACCTTCTACCCTTCTGCTTTCCTCATTCCTTTGTCCCTTTTTCATTCCTCCCTTTTTTCCTTCCTTCCTCTCTTCTTCACTCTCTCCCTCTCTTCCCTCCTTCTTTCTTCTGCCACTGAAAATACTTAGTATTTCTTCTTCATCCCTTCATCCCTGGTGTTATGCTGTTTCATGATGGTATACATTGGTGGGATAGCCCCTAGTTCCCCCAACTGATTGTATTTGAAACACAGGGGACTTTTACTCATTCTTCCAGTTCTGGGAAATTTTGTTATGTATTTTTAACAATTTCTGACCTCGATTTCCTCTCTTCTTTCATTCTGAAACTAAACTCCATTTGATTGAATACTATACCCCTTAGACTGATATTCTAATCTTACTATATTTTCTATTAATTTTCTTTCTGTCATCTCCTCTTTGGAAAAATTTCTCATCTCTCTTCTGTTGAATACTTTATTTCTGCTAACATTTTTAATTTCGATGTAATTAGATAACTTGTTCTTGTCCCTTTTATGTTGGAGACTTTCCTCCATATCTGGTATTTCTTAGCTGTCTGCTCAAGCAATGCATTATGGGCTATAGGATGTAGCCATAAAACCATTAGACAAGGATAAGTTGTTTCACTGAAACACCCTCAAGAGTAACTAGATTTTTTGCTCTTGGCTAGTCACATACCCCAGAGAGGCACCCCCTTCAATGTTCTGCCTTGGAGGAGGTACAGCCTGTTTGTCAGTGTCCTGGGGACTGAGCTGCCTAAGAAGGCTTGAAGGTGAGAGGGAATTTGTCACCCCTTAATCATGTAGATGTCCACTTAGTCTCCCAGAGTTCTGTATTGAATCTCACTCTTACCTGCCACTGTACCCAGTTATGCTGAATTTGTAGCCTCTCTGATTAAGCCACGTCAGAGGATAAAAACCTGCCTCCATGTCTCCTGCAGGGTGAGGGAGGGGTAGTTACCAGGCTCCACAGGTCTGAGGAGAGGATTTGGGAATCCAACTGCTCTTTTCACAAATTTCAACAGCCTGTTTTCAGCACTACGTCTCTCCTTTAGCTTCAGTCATCCTTTTTGCCTCCAGTTCTTTAGTCTTTCCAGGGTTCTCTATGGAGTTTCCATTTGCTCCTTGTTGGTATCACTTCTACAGGAACTTGAGTTTCTACATTACTGCTCAGCTAAATCAAGTCTACTCACCTATTTTCAAAAAATATGTCAATAGCTCTCTGCTGTTGTATTCTCTCCCATTTTCTTTATTTTAGTGAGTTGTTGTCATTGTTGTTGTCAGAATAGTAACCGCTTTGTGAGGTAGAAAGATGGAAATTAACATGTATCCTATCCACCACTTAGTGTAATTCCATGGCTTCACTTTTTAGCACTGCTCTAGAAAAAGAACAAGTTCTCAAACATCACCCTGAAACAATCCCATCAAATTCAGCAGTTTTGTGTGTGTGTATGCGTGTGTGTGTGTTTGAGGAGTGCAACATAATATTTCATTTTTCTCTACAAGTACATCCAATGCTAAAATGAAAGCTAAATCCCAGCACGGTATATAATTATCTATATCAGACACAGTGAAGTATAACATTCTTAGCATTCTTTACTTTCTTTTTATTGTGACGCTACCTGTGGTCCCATATATTAAAACTTTTATCATAAATCTGTGGAATTAAATATCTGAACATATATAATTATAAATAATTTCTTCATATGCAAAAGCGACATATCTAAAAAAGTGAAAATACTTTTTTGCAATTTAAGTTCTGCCTAAACTAACAATAAAACCATAACCCAGTCAAAAAAAATTATCTTAAAATTATCTTAGTGGTCATTTTTTGTTTGCTTTTAGTTGAAAAGCAATGAAAAATCTGATAGTGAACTAATTTCCCTTTTAAGTGGTCACGATCATTTGTATATGGGCCACATTTGTGTATTTTGTTATTTGTGGTAAGATTTGCTTTGAATCATTGTATATACTAGTTCTGCTCCTTATAATATGTCAATCTGGAGTTGTCAGTTTTCTAGAAAATATATTTGACTCTATTTCTTCGAGTGTACCATCAACATTGAAGCTACCTTCTACACTGGAGAAATAGCATTCTATATTATTTCTTTAGCTGTAAGAATTGGCCCTAGCAGAGTCAAAGATCATTCTTAGCATTCTTTACTTTCTTTCTAAATTTATCTTCTTTCCATGCAGTCTGTTCACCTAGCTCTTAAATACTCTGTGTTGCCATCCGTATTGCCCTTAGATCTAGTCAAAAGAGCTGGGGATATGGGTGGGGGTGCCCTGGGCTTGACACTTTACAAGGCCTTGCTGTTTTAGACTTCCTCTGCCTCCTATGTCTTCCTCACAGAGATGGGAGTTAGAAGAACCAGTGGCCCTCTTTTACGCCAAGCCATGAGTACGTGAGACTCTGGAGTTTCCTGCTCAAAAGGACCTGAGACTGCTTCAAGGTCTTTCTTCCCAAGCTGAACTTGCCTTTAGAAGACGTATAGGGGTAGTTAAAGGATGGTTGTTTGTGGGGAGCTGGATGCAAGGAGTATGAATCAAGCTTGAGATGATGTGCTAAACTGTTCACACACACGTGTGCAAGGCTCTTCCAGATATAGTATGGAACTAGGGAAGGGAAGAGAAAGTAGAGTGTCTGGGTGCCATCTCCCTCTGAGCAGTCACATTTAAGATAAATTCAGTTTGAACTGGGCCGTCAAATTCATGATGAAGACACACTTATTAAGGTAAGAAAAGTATACTTTGACTTAATAGTTTGTAAGTTTGTCTTAAAACTTTTAAATATTTACATATATTGTTTGTGTGTCCCCATTTGTATCCATGCCCCAAGTCCTACAAAGTATTAGGGACAGCCTGGCTGCTATATTATCATCACATTTATAGTGCAGTGTCCTAAATGTAACTGCATCCCTTCCCATAGTTTCCTCTTCTTCATCAAATTTATCTATCCTGAACAGCGAATAAACCTCAATACCGTATTTTTAAAGACTCATCAAGGAGCTGAAAACACAAAGAAAACTAATAGATTAATTTCCAAAATGAGATTAACCCGTTCTTGGAGAGAAAAATTATACAGCTGGTCTTACACCTGGGGACACTGGCAAGGAGAGGAGCACCTTCACCACAGAGAGGGAGAAGGACAACCAGTCCAGCTGTTCACAAACTTGTAACAGTTGCAACTGTGCAGGCATCATGCATTAGAATCCTGAGACACCTCAACCACAGGGCAAGCCTGTAACTGCTTGCCAACTCTTCCTCACAGCCCTCTGCTGCACACTTGGGGTGGTTGATACAGGCTGTGGCTGGGCGGGAGAACTGATGGAGATCTCGGCAAGGTGCATCATCCTTCACTCACTGTACTACAGTAGTTCTCCAGAGGTGGAGAGAGATGTCCTTAGGGCTGGACAGCTGGGGAAAGGAGGGAACAGGAGAGAGAAAGAGATCTCCTGTGGTTCAAAAATGTCAACAGCTAGGCTTTAAGCAGACATCTCCGGAGCACTGTCAGTTCAGTCTTGCTAAAGGGAAAGTTCTACTTCCTCCCCAAACATGTCTAAAGCCAATGATGAATCAAATCTAACTAAAGCAGCAGCAAAGCTTAGATTCATATCTAATACATGCTAGGTTGATCCAGTCTCCCTGTACCCCAGTCATATGTATTAGCAGCATGATAGAGAAGGGGGTGAAGTTTTTTCTGGGAGTACATATTATTTATTTCTATGCTTTTACCCAGAAGAACAGATAGATATAGAATAAAAATTATAAAACACATGAATAAGCCGAAAAATGTGACCCCTAAATTTAAAAAAAGAGTAACAGAAACAGAACCATAGATGACATAAATATTGAACTTAGGAGACAGAGATTTTTTTAAAATGATGATAGATACATTAAAATGATATAATTAAGTAGTAGGAAGCATGCATTAACCATTGGGGTATTTCAATAAATATATGGATACTATGAAAAAGGTTAAAATGGAAATGACAAAAATAAAAATTACATATCATAAACTAAGGATTCATTTAGTGGGTTGAACAGCAGAGTGCACCCAGCATAAGAAAGGATTAATAATATTTAAGGCAGGTCAATAAAATTGCCTAAAATTAAATACAAAAGAAAGAAAGAGTGAAGAAAATGGGACAGAAAGCTTGTGATTGTAACCCACTATCTCATGGTTTAACATATTTGTAATTTGGGTCCAAGAAAGAGGGAGAAAATCAGGCAGAAGAAATAAATGAAGAGATTAGAGGTGAATATTTTACAAATCTGATTAAAGATATCAACCTGTGTATGAAAAAAGCTAAGTAAAACACAAGTGAGATAAATGTAAAAACAAAGGACTAAAGAAGTGAAATACACTATGCCACCACCAACAAATCATTGAGGTATTTTACGATTAAACTGCTGAAAAACAAAGACAAAGAGTAAGTCTTAAAAACAGCCAGTGGAAAAAGATGTTACACACAGGGACCGACTTTAGGCATGATGTCTGAGTTTTCATCTAAAACACTGAATGCTTTAACACAGTGCAATATTATCTGCAAAGAAATGAAGGAAAGCAACTCTTAACCTAGAATTCTATATCCAACAAATGTGTCTTTCAACATGAGGGTGAAATACGACAGGCAAAAGTTGAGAGCTTGCTTTTAGCATATATGCATTACAAAAGAGGAAAAAGAAAATTTTTCAAAGTAAATTTTTTTTTTTTTGAGTTGGAGTCTCACTCTGTCACCTAGACTGGAATGCAGTGGCCGCTCCCGGCCGCTGCAGCCTCGACCTGCTGGGCTTCGGCGATCCTTCTGTCTCAGCCTTCCAAGTAGCTGGAACTACAGGCGCGCGCTACCACACCTGGATAATTTTTGATTTATTGTAGAGATGAGGTTTCACCAAGTTGCCCAGGCAGGTCTTGAACCCGCAGGCTCAGGCAATCCACTCACCTCAGCCTCCCAAAGTGCTGGGATTACAGGCTGAATCACCGAGCCCAGCCAAAGTAAATTCTTGATGAAAGTCTAGATCTACGTGAAGAAATGAAAATTATTAGAATAGGTAAATGAACAAATATCTGGGTAAATATAAAAGGCCTTTTTAAAAATTATCATCAATCTACCTACCTATGTAATTTCTATTACCATCTACCTAGTGGCATTTAAAAACTAATGACTATTTAAAGGAAACAAATACATTTTGTGTTTATTACCTGTAACTACATGCAATATATGACAAGAAGAAGAAAATGGCAGCAAGTGAGTAACAGAATTATAGTTTTTTAAGGTTCTTAAACTACTATTTTAGTAATATTAATGATGAAGATGCATTTCTGTGATCTCAAAGCACAATGACTAGGGAAAAAAACCACCCCATTCCCACTTAGATACAGTGAAAAAAACTTGATGAAGGAGATAAAGTGGAATAATAAAGCAATTAACTCAAAGGAAAGCAAACAAATAAGGAACACAGAAACAAAGAACAGATGAAACAAATAGCAAACAAATACCAAGATGATAGATTTAAATCTAATGAGAACAAATATTACATTAAATCCAAATGGACTAAACAACCCATTTCAAACTGAATAAAAAACAGACACCAAACTACATTCTGTTTAGTAGCAATACACTCTAAGTATAAAAACACACATTGATTGAAAGTAAAAGAATGGGAAAAATAGACTGTAAAAATGTTGGTGTGCCTACATAAGGCACTGTAGACATGTAGACTTTAAGAAAAATTTAATTTCAACAAGGTGGATCATCAGAGATAAAGAGAGACATTTCATGGTAATAAAAATACCAATTCATCAAGAAGACATAAAACTAAAAATAGAGCTTCAAAACACATAAAGCTAAGATAGACAGAATTAAAGGGAAATAGACAAATTCACAATCATAATTTAAGGGCAAGCAGTAACAATTTTAAAGCCCTTTATTCCATCATGCACAAACATTATTACTGACCAACAACAAACTAGGGGCGGTGTGTTTTAAAGAGAGGTCTCTGGGACCTCTTGAGGCTGGATTTATCTCTAGAGCTGTAGCCTAGAAAAGATACAGAAAAGGGGGAGAATTAAGATAGGATTTTAGTTATTTTGATAGATTGGTGATGGTGGGAGTGGGGGGTGGTGTGAGGCTGAGGCGAGAGGATTGCTTCAGTACAGGTGGTTGAGAGTAGCCTGAAAAACACAGTGAGACTCGGTCTCTACTTAAAAAAAAATCTATGATTTAGAAATTAATATTTCCATTTTATGGATTAAGAAATGGAATGTCAGAGAGACTAAGTTACTGGTCACGGGCTTAGGATAAATGGATGAAGGTACTTAAATTTGATCTTATATCTGTGTGATTCCAAAGCCTTACATTCTTTCCATTGTATTGAGGAATACAGAGGTCATTTTTCCTAAACATATTGGTCACCTAGCAGTACTTTCTTGTGTCTTGACTTGGTGATGTTCTATTGCAAGGTAAATACAGCGGGGCATGGCTGTCTAATGGCAATGAAACAGAATTCCCCGCCTAATAGCGGAATTGCTGAGCCTGGACCCAGGTGAGACCCTGCAAAAATCAAGAAGGAAGGGAACCTGATGGGAGATCTACAGACACATAGTTTATTTCATAACTTCACATGAATCTAAAACAGTATAGAGTATTGGAGTCAAACTCCCTTGATTTACCTTCCACCTCTGCCAGTTCTTGCAGTGAGTTTTGGTCTCAAGCAATCCTCCGCCTTGGTATCCCAAAGCTCTGTGATTTACAGGCATGAGCCACTATGCCCGACCTTTATACCTATTTCTTATCTAAAAAAAAGAGATAATATTAATATTTCTCTCACCAAATAACCGTTGTGAATACTGAAGGAGTTACTTACCATATGCAAAACACTTGGGAAAACTGCTTAGCATATAGCAAGCTCATTTGGAGTTACTATCATCATTATAATTGTTGACAGTAAATATGTGGACAACTTTTATCTAATACCTACTTCCTACAACAGTGGAAAGTCTGAGAAAGGTAAAAAAAAAAACAACAAAAAAAACACCCAGCAGATTTGAATCACTTAGGAAGCTTTTAAAATAGCAATAACTGAGACCAATGTGGACCAACTGAATCTATCTCTAAGGGTGGACTCTGAGCATATAGTTTGTCTAAAAAGTCCTCCTAGGTTCTAAAATGTGCAGCCAAGGCAGAGAACCTTTACTGTTTTACTCATATATTTATGCTTTCCTCCCACAGTCTTGCTTATTGAGATTGAGATTAAACTAATCAGTTCAACACTTTACATACATATCATACATCAAGATATCTGACTGAATTTAGATAGGATTTCAGGGACTTGCAGAGACACCTTTTATTTCATATGAAGGTAGCAATCCTGGATATTAGCCGCAAGATTTATAATACAAAGAAAAATGAACTCTGTGTTACCAAAGTTAATGGAAGAAAACCTGTTATTAAACCTAACAATTGCTTCACGATACTTACTTTGTTTCATTTGTGTGGTGAATGTGATATGTGTGTGGACCAAGTATCACCTTACTATTTTTGGAATGGAGTAGGTTGAAAAGGCGTCATCTGTGCTATGAACTTACAAAGACAGAAATGCACTGATTAGGACCCTTGGCAGAGAGTCAGAGACCAGGCATGATGTAACCCATTTCATTAATTCAAAGTAACAACAGGATAAAACTCTTGCTAATATCAAAACTGACACCCATTAGGAGCATCCCAAATTACTTGGCAAACATGTGACCATACAGGCTTTTTAAAAACTGAATTTAGGAAGGATCATTCATAAACTAACTGAGCCAAGTCTCTTTCCCTGAGTGAGAGCCCTCGTGTGACCACAGTGTGAGAATTGGCAAAATGAAGGATCTATGGTGCTTAATGGTTGTCAACTCTGGCAACATTTAAGAAACATTGACAAGATTTAAAATTAAATATGGATGCCTAGGCCTCCTACCCAAAGATTTTCATATAACTGATCTTGAATGGGGTATGAATTTGGGTGCTTTTGTTGTGCAGTTAGCATTGAGAACCATTGATACAAAGGAAAGAACATAAAGTTTGTAGCCAATCGATCATAGGCTTGAATTTTTGCTGTTCTGGTTGCTTGATGTGAGGAGCTTCATTAAAGCTCAATGTCCTTATCTGTGAAAAGAATGTAACACTACACCTTACAAGGCTGCTATGAAGACAAGGGCAATGTGTGTAAAGCACTTAGAACTGTGCCTGACACATGGTAAACACTCTGTGTGTTTACAAAACACCGGGTAACT
Organism: Cephalopachus bancanus; assembly: GCA_027257055.1. NCBI lineage: Eukaryota > Metazoa > Chordata > Mammalia > Primates > Tarsiidae > Cephalopachus > Cephalopachus bancanus. The sequence continues at coordinate 1,019,558 of JAPVLO010000242.1, read as the reverse complement.
TTCTTTTCAGCACTTCTCTCTTTTCTTTTGTTATCTATCACTCCTCTGGAGCTTCTCAACGTTTCCAACCTGGAGGCCCCATATGGCCCTGCCTTCCATAGCAGTACCATATATATATTATATATATATATTTGAGTTGGAGTCTCACTCTGTCACTCAGACTGGAGTGCAGTGGCCACTCCCAGCCACTGCAGCCTCGACCTGCTGGGCTCCAGTGATCCTTCCGCCTCAGCCTTCCAAGTAGCTGTAACTACAGGAGCGCGCCACCACACCTGGCTAATTTTTGATTTACTGTAGAGATGAGGTCTCGCCAAGTTGCCCAGGTGGGTCTCGAACCCGCGGGCTCAGGCAATCCACTCACCTCAGCCTCCCAAAGTGCTAGGATTACAGGCTGAGCCACCGAGCCCAATATTTTTAACCTTCCTAAACAACCTCCCTGCTTTACCTACATCTAGTGCAAGGATTCACAACCACCAGAATCACCTGCAGTACTTTAAATCATGCTAATATCTTATTCCTACCACTAGCTTTTGGGTTTGTAGTATAATTTCTCCAGATACTGAAATGCCAATCTGTGTAAATTCCTCAGAATGTGTTTTTTAAAAAATACTTGGAACAAAATGGAAGTGTTCAAAAATAAGAAAAAATACCCAGTAAACATTTAGTAAGTTGCTTCATTATTCTTTCAGTGAGCATTTACCGAGCTCTTAATTTGTGTGAGGTGTTAGGTATAAAACCATAATTAAGACTCTCTCTACATTCACACTGACAGGCAGAAATTAAATACAATTCATGTTCTCATTCATTCATATACTTTTTAATGAGTGACTATAATGCAGCTGGAGATATTTTAGGTGCTGGAGATGCAAATTTGAACAAAAAAACCCCCAAATATACTCAGGGGGTTAAGATTATAGTAGGGGGGGCATTAGAGAAAGGATATGTTTTCATGACAGTAGTAAATACAGAGTAGTCTGGGAATTTAGTCCCGAAAAGCAGACTCCTACCTGCGAATTCATTTATGGAAGGCTTTCCAGGAAGAAGACAGGACGACTGACTCTTGACTGACACTGAGTTAGTCAGGCAGCTAAGGGAACATATGTGCCATGGTTAATTTTGTGTCAGTTTAGCTAGGATGTGGTGCCCAGATATTTGGTCAAACATTATTCTGGATGTTTCCTGTGAGGGTATTTTTTAATAGATGAAAATGCCTTCCATGACATGGGTGGGCCTCATACAATCAGTTGAGGGTCCTAATGGAATAAAGACCGACCACCTCCCTGAAAAAAGGAATCCAGCAGCAGACACTTCCTGGCTCTCTAGACAACCGCTCCACTCTGCAGATTTTGGATTTGCCAACCTCCATAATCATGCGAGCCAATTCCTTAATATAAATCTTTCTCTCTTTCTCCTCATCCTATTGGTTCTGGTTCTCTGCAGAATTCTGAGTAATATAGTATGCATTTGAGTCAGATGAATCTTTTCCTGTTCTCCTTAAGACTCAAGTCCCACCCCTGGTTTTTCACTGTTTCTCCAAGTAATAGATGCCATCCAACACAATCCCCTTCAACTTCCTTTCCGTTTACCTCAAAGGTTTTCCTTTATTGGTTATCTTTATTGGTTCACTGGCTTCTCTTATTTTTCAAAGGAAAAGAACTCCCTTTCTTTCCTAAGGCCAATCTGTCACTTGTGTTCCAGGTCCTTCTCAAGCATTCCTTTTGGAGTTTAGTCCAATAATTATCTCCTCTTCATAGTGGCAGCCTCTCCTTCTCTCCTGTCCCTTGCCATATGCTCCAGCCTTTTCTGGCTCATGCATTTTCACACACATGAACATCTGGGTGTACACATTTATGAACATGACTCAATCCCCTGGTGGGCTGATCCAGTGAGCTCAGATCCTGCCAGATCATATCACGAGAAGGTGAGGGCACATTTTACTTGATTTTTCATTACTGGCCTCCGTGGCAAGGATCAAAGGTTTTTTCCGGAGATGTCATGGGTTCAACAGAATAACATGGGTTTTCTCAGATGACCAAGAGACATGCCTGAGAGTTAGGAATGTCCTTGAGTAATTAATTTTCATTTATTACATGATGACTGCTTTGCAGATAAACTTTTAAAAGAAATCATAATAAATGAAGCCCTTTATGATTATGCATGGGGGGACTGTAGAAAAAAAGATCAAAGAGAAGAACAGAAAATCTGAAGACAAAGCAAAGAAGAGTGGTAGGTGGGAGATTGGAGGGGAATGAGTTAAACCCTGATCAGAACCACAAAAACTAATTTTACTTAAGACCTGTACATATATATTTACAAATATATATATATATATATAATAACACCATTTACAACCAAATCCGTCTCTCTCAAATCTGTAATGCCTTAACAAATCTCATCACTGAACATCACTGTGTGTATATACATGCACATAAACACACATACACAGTGGTGGTGACTATGGTTTGAGGTCACACTATAGTGAATTATTGGCAATGTACAATGCTTGACTTATGATAAACTATGAAATTCCATTATTTCGTTTTTCTTGGTCTTATTTTTATAAAATTACCCTTCATCTAGTGTGAATAACAAAGACTTGAATTTGTATGGAATTTGCTTCATTTTCCAATCCACTACTCATATACAGTCTTCCGATTTCTATAGAAACAATAATTTTTTTTCTGAAATTTCAAGGAGCATTCCCTCCATAAAGCAATATTCATGTAAGAAAACTGCATAATTGCAACATGCAGGAAAATAACATATAATTATATCTTAAAAAAATAAAACTGCAGAATAAAGAACTTGACTGACATTATAAGTAGGGCAAGAATAAAAGCTTTACACAGATCAGAATTCTCTCTAGATGAAAGGCTTATTTTATTCTAATTAGTTACATATATGTAGTTTGTGAATATAAATGCTAAAAGAGTAGAAAATACACTACTGGATTTGTCTAATATGTGCTGAATAAAAACTTAGAGTCATTTTAAAATTGAATTTGGCATCAAAATAGTAGTTAGGTAAAATTTTTCAGAAAATCTGTAACAGTGTGTGATTCAACCCTAAGATAATGGCTGTGTTTATTTACTGACCTCTTGGTATTAATCTTAAGTTTATGGGTTTTAATAGACATCAGTTATTAGAAATGACATAATAAAATAACAGATTTTTATATGCTCCAAGTTAATATTTTAATAATTTAAAAAATTCTGATTAACAAAATCTAGCACAAAGTATCTGTAAAACAAAATTTTAAATAATTCCTGTAATGAACTCATTCAAATTCTTAAGTTTTTAAATTCAAATGATATAACAGTTAAAAAAGTATATTTTAAAAATAAGGTCATTTATTTTCATTGATTTTAAGGCTCAACCTTTTTTTAAAAATTTTAAAGATGTAGTGTACAATTCAGAGTTAGGTACATAAGTGGTCATCATACAGGTGAAGTTTGGGCCTCCCATTGGGATCAGGTACCCTTATTAGTGTTATGTGCCCCAACCCCTGGCAATGACCTGCTGCTGCCAATCCCTTTCATGTTAATCCATTTTTTGTTTTGGAAATGAACACACTTGATATGATTTCAGTTCATAAAGCTGAGAAAATGAGTCAAAATTTACCAATCATTGTTAGTACTTAAAATTAAAATATTTAAAATGACTGCATGCTCTTTAAACTTTTAAAAATTTAGTTGACACAAGTAAACTAGTACATAGTTCCCATTGTTACTAGGTAAAAAAAATGTTGTGGGGGAAATACCAAGTTACCTAACAAAACAAAACAAAACAAACCCCTCAATGTTCATCCATTCCATAACAAGGAATTTAAAAGGCCAAATTTGTGTTATATCAATCACATACCTTGGAAGAGTTTCTCCGTTGTTCCTCCAACAGATGAGATTATAGCCATCAGCACATTTCAGTTATTAACTTAAAAAAGCAAAACAAAACAAAAAACCTAAATGCAGTTAACAGCAGAATGTCATTGTAAAGAAAAAAGCTGATGATGGCCTCAAAGTATAATGCAGTTTTAAATCTCTGTAGTGTGTAAACATGAAGGCTTCTGCTATTTTCAACATATGTTGCACTACTGATCAGGTATGCCTGACTGATGCTTTATAGTGGGTTCGGTAGGATTCCCGAAGAACATGCTTCTGGAAGATCAGAATCAGAATTGCAGTTTGAAAGCTGTGTTCCTGACTGTGAATATAATAAGATGTCCTGCAATGAGCAGAAATTACATGTGGAGGACTCCAGCATAGTGGCCCTGACAATCTGTGGCAACTCACATAGTCCATCTCGTAGTTCATAGGAGATGGATCACGGACATGTGTCCTCACACAGAATTTTTACAGGACTCTTTCTCTGAAATGTGTACATTGAATGTTATGGAGGGCAGGCTATGTATTGGTTTAGTTTCATTCTTCACTAGAAAAATATTTCTAGATGTTTGTCAGATGTTCTGCTATTTTTAATCCACTGAAAATTGAATTCCTAATTTTGAAATTGTTTATATCAAGTTCTCAAATCAATTCTTTTTCTACTTAATCAGCTTCACCTAACCTGACATCTTTTTTTTTCTTTTCCTTAAAGATTGGTTTCTCTCTTCTCTCTTATGCCATCCTTCCCCCTTGGCTTCTCTCGTTTTTCCCACCAACTCCTTCTCAGCCTCTACTTCTGAATTCCTCGAAGATGGACTGTCTCTTGGACCTTGTTTTACTCTTTTCTGTTCTCACACAGCTTCCCTTGGTCATCTTATTCATTCTTCTGACCAACCCAGGTCTTTTGATCTCTAGATTTGTTTGTCCACCTGCTCAGTAAACATTTTCATTGAGTATTTCATCAATAACCCCACAATCACTTGCTATGTGCCACTCATTGTGTATAAGTGGAAAGGACTTGGGTATCTCACACTATCTATGCCTAAAAGAGACCTCACCACTTGTACCCCCTCTTCCCTTAAAACTGCTCCACAATAGAGATGCTGTCTTTTGTAGGCAGCTATCATGAATTGAATGGTGGCTCCCAAAAGATAAGTCCATCTGGAACCCGTGAATGTAACACTATTTGGAAAAAGGGTCTTTCCAGATATAATTAAGTTAAAGATCTCAGGATGACATCATCCAGGATTAGGATGAGTTCTAAATCCAATGACACATGTTCTTAAAAGAGACAGAAGAGGAGCAGACAGAGAGACACAGAGAAGAAGGTCATATGGAGAGGAATGCAGAGATTGGAATCATTTGTTCTCAAACCAAGGAATACCTAGGGTCACAGGAAGCTGAAAAAGGCAGGGAAGGATCCATCCATAGAGCTTTCAGAGATAGCTCAGCATTGCTGGGGCTTTGGTCTTGAACTTTTAGCCTCCTGACTATGACAGATTAAATGTCTGTTTTTGTTTTGTTTTTATTATTATTATAGAGATGTGGGGTACAAGTGAGGTTAGCTACATAAGTAGGCTGAATGCAGGTGAAGTTTGGGCTTCTAGCTGGCCCTCACACCCCCTGGTAATGGCCCAGGTACCCTTTGTGTTGTCATGTGCCTCCCACCCCATGGTCTCTCTCCCTTACCTAGTGGTGCCCAGCAGCTGCCAATCCCTTCCTTGTGCTCATGTGACTATTGTTCAGGGTCCACTTATGAGTGAGAACTTGTGGCATTCAGTTCTTTGTTTCTGTGATAGATCACTTAGTATGATGGTCTCCAACTTCATCTGATTTGCTGTGAAATCCATGATTTTGTTCTTCTTTATTGCTGCATAATACTTTATCAGTTTACTTTTGATGGGCAGCAGGGTTGGTTCCATGTTTTTGCTATTGTGAATAGTGCGGCCATAAACATGCATATGCAGTTGTCATTTTCGTAGGGCAATTTATGTTCCTCTGGGTATGTTCCCAGAAAAGGAATTCCTGGATTATATGGAAGATCAATTTTTAGTTTTTTCATGTGTCTGTTGTCTGTGTCTGTTTTTTTAAGCCACCAAGCTTCTAGTCATTTGTTACAGCAGCCCCAGGAAACCAATACAGTATCCTTTCTTAATTTTCCCCAGCCCAAGGGCCCCAATTTTCTACTTAAACAGATACTTAACTGTCTGTTTATCACCCTCTTCTCTGTTAAGACTACCATTCCTTTGAGTAGGACTGCATTTTTTTCTCTATCCCTAGTACCTAATACTGAGCACATAGTATATATGCTAAAAGAATGACACCAAGGGTTTTTTGTTTGTAGTTTGTTTGTTTTCGTGGTTATAGAAATAGCATAAGTGTACATATAGTAAAGGTAGATCTTTAAAGTCATTTAAATTATGTTAGCAAAGTTGTTTTCTTATTAAGTGTTTCTTTCAATTTGTATGACTTTTAAAAATACCTATTTATAGATTATAATAGAGATGTTTTGCTAAATTGGGGAGAAAAAACATGACAAAGGCATTCACGCAACTATTAATATAAGGTACAAGAAGGTAAATTCGGTTTCTTAAGGCAGGCTCCCTAAATATATTATTAATAAGTACATATGTTTTGTTTTTAAGACACATAAAGCTTTGCTTGGTAAATCTCTCTTCATTATCATAAGTCTACAGTGGGCAGCTTCCACATATGCATGAACTCACACCCATACTCCAATTAACCCTGTTTGTGGAGGGTCAGTGCATTTATGACACGACACAAACAGCAACAGAAGGAGCCCCAGATACACTTAATAGTATTAGTTATTTGCATATAAAATGGTCAAATGGTCTAATTAAAAGGCTTGCTATGTATTTGAACAAATGAGAATAAAGCAGCTTAAAGAGTATAATCCACATCAATCTAAAATTTCATTGAAAGACAGATGGATAGACGATATTAGGCATCATTTCTAACTAAAAATATACAAATGCTTTATTTTTTCACAATGAAAAGGGCTTTGTATTTAATATTCTCCTAGGAGAGTTTTTTTTTCTCCCCAACAATAAATAAGGATATGACTTTCCCTGCTAAAACAGGACACCTTGAAGATCCTTCAAAAGTATGGAGATGTTGGTCAAAGGTCACAAACTTGCAGTTATATGAGGAATAAGTTCTGGAGACATAACATACAGCATGGTAACTATAGTTAATAATAATGTACTGTATACTTGACATTTACTAAGAAGGTAGAAACTATCCCTATTACACACAAAGAAAGGTAGCTATGTGAGGTGATGGATGTGAATATTCTTAGACTGATGAAGAAGTCTAAGGACAGAATGAACTGGTATGATTACATTCACCTTTTCTTAGTTCATATTAATTCATATTTTTAAAACGGGAAAGTTTTCCCCCTATATTTTCTGATTGTAGTTTAGTCTCTAAATTTTGGTGGATTTAAGGCAACTTCAATGGAGAGTCATATCACTTTGTACACCTTGAATAATGTAATTTTTGTCAATTATATGCCAAGAAAACCTAAAACAACAAACAAACAAAAAATATGGGGCATATAGGGCAGAGGACAAAGATGGAACTGGTGGGTGGGGAGGGAGACTTTCTTCTTATAGAATATGGTTTTGTTTTTTGGGGTTTTTTTACTTTTGAGTTGGAGTCCCACTCTGTTGCCCAGACTGGAGTGCAGTGGCATGCTCCTCGCCACTGTAGCCTCACCCTGCTGGGCTCCGGCGATCCTTCTGCCTCAGCCTTTAAAGTAGCCAGAACTACAGGCACGTGCTACCATGCCCAGCTAATTTTTTATTTATTGTAGAGACAAGGTCTCGTCAAGTTGCCCGGGTGGGTCTCGAACTCGTGGGCTCAGGCATTCCACTCACTTCAGCCTCCCAAAGTACTGGGATTACAGGGTGAGGCACCGAGCTCGGCCTAGAATACGTTTTAATGAGAAAGTTTTTATAGACCAAGAGCAAGGTCAAGAATCCTCATCAAATATAAACCCTATGAAGACCTCTGTTGGTTTCCCTAGGCTTCTGTAACAGTTAAGCAAAAACTGGTTGACATAACACAACAGAAATTTATTTTATCACAGTTCAGGAGGCCAGAAGTCCAAAATCAAGATGTCAGCAGGGTTGGTTCCTTCTGGAGGCTCCGGGGGAGAAACCGTCTGTTCCTCTCTCCTAGCAAAAGTAGTTGCCAGCAATCCTTGGCATTGCTTGGCTGTGGCAGCCGAAATGTAATGTCTGCCCCCACCTTCACAAGGCCTTCTTCCCTGTGGTCTCTCTACATGATCTTCTGACAGAAAGCCAGGCATTGGATTTAGGGTCCACCCTAGTCAAGCATGACCTCATCTTAACTATTACATCTGCAAAGACTGTCTTTCTAAATAAAGTCACATTTGGAGATTTCAGGTGAATATGAATTTTGGGGGAAGCTATTCAATTCAGTACAACCCCTCGGTCTTGAAAGTTCTCAGTTTTCACAGTATAACTCATGAGGCAAACTCCAATAGTCACACTTGTTCAGGGATAAATTTTCTTAATTTGCAATTTGTTCAAAGGCACAGTATCTCATTGCATTATTTCCCCCTGCATTTAATCAGTAAATTTGAGGAAAATCTTCAAGGATCACATGGAATTTTCTGTGCACTCTCAAATGGGTGATTAACGTGTGATTGTCATGGTAATTATTCCCTAAACCAGCGATCCTCTAACTTTAGTATGCTTCACTGGGAGGCTTGTTAAAATACAGATTTGCTGGTCCTCACCCTCAGAGTTAGACATTCATATCTAACAATCCCCTGGTGATGCTGCTGCAGCTGTTCTGGGAGTCACACTTTGAGAGTCACTTTCCGAAGTGATCATCAGGTAAGGGCCCCTGTTACTCACAGGCAGGAGGAACTTTTTCCTCATTATCAAGCTCCTTCTTGTAATTGTTATTCGTGGTAAAGAGAAGTAGAATGCAAGAGTGAGAAGAGGGAGAAGCCACATCCTGTGGCAAACTATGTCTATTATTAACTTCTGACTGATGAAGATGTCTAAGAATAGAATGAAGTGGAGTGATTACATCAATCTTTTCTTAGCCTAGGGTTCCTACAGAACTATAATTCATATTTGAAAAACAGGGGATGTTTCCCCCCATATTTTCTGAATGAGTTTAGTGTCTCTAAATTTTGGTAGATTTAAAGCAACTGCAAAGGAGAGTAATAAATCTGATGAAATTATGGACATTTTATTTTATTTATTTAGAAACATGTGTGTGATTTTTTTGTCTGGTTTTTTTTTGTTGTTGTTGTTGTTTTAATTTTTTTTGGTTTTCACTTTGTTGCCTAGGCTATATAGTGCAGTGGTGCTATCGTGGCTCATTGTAGCCTCCAACTCCTAGGCTCAAATGATCCTCCTGCATCAGCCTCCTGAGAAGCTGGGGCTACAGGTAGGTGCCACTACGCCTGGTTACCATTTCTATTTTTCATAGAGAGGAGGTCTTGTTGTGTTTCCCAGGCTGGTCTTGAACTCCTGGGCTCAAAGAAATCTCCTGTCTCAACCACCCAAGTGCTGGGATTACAGGCATGAGCCACCATGCCCAGCTGTGTGTATTCTTTTAAAAGTAGCTTTTAGCTAAATTGATCATCATTGTGTGAGTTTTTATTTTAGAAAACATTGTTGAATAAATAAATGTCCCTTAATAATGAAACAATAGTTAATGGCTCCAAATTTGCTTTACAGAAAACACCATATAACTTTGCCATAGGCTCTAGTCCATGGTGGAAAAGTGATTTTAATACTTTTAAATACAAGTAAAGATAACTTGAAGAGTGAAGAGAAAAAAAGATGTGCAGTTTTTAAAAAATTATTATTTAAATTTGGTATAGGTAGATAAAGCTACTTAGTTACTGATACGCTAATGAGAGTGGGGCACAGGTAACTGCCACGGAGAGATTGCCATCTCTCCACCTCTGATGAAAAAAGAGGTGGTCTTTTTCTGGGGAGACTTGCCAGACTTCCTAATACACAAGTTCATGAGCTAAAAGGTGATCTTATTATCATTTCTATGGTTCTGATTCCTGGTCTGGGAGCCACCTTGGTGGGATTTCCCTTTTGGTGAGCTGAGGGGGTGGGGTGCACTGGGAGTTCGCATTGAACTCACATTCCAGCCCACAGAGCCATTCAACCTGTCAACAAGAAGTCTGGACACTTTCTTATTAAAAACTAAAAGCTGTCTATAAGAAATTTGTTGGGCAACCCCCTTCGGGTCCCCTCTCACTGTGGGAGCTTTTCTGTCCTCTCAATAAATCCTGCTTTCAAAAAAAAAAAAGAAAATTATCTGTGGCAGCGATCTGTGCCCCACCCTCATTAATATGCCAATAACCAGGTAGCTATCTATACCTACCTTTTTGTAAAACACAAAAACACAGTCTTTTTTTTTGAGACACTTGCCTTCTGGCACAAAACCTCCGCTTTCCCCTTCTTCCCTCTTTTCTTCTCACTAATAAGCTCTGTTTTAAAACTGCTGGCTACTCTGAAGTTCATTGCGGAGTCAAGTCAAAGAGCCTACAGGTGTTGTGCTGCACCCCACGCAGCAACAAAAGTACCAAGAGTGAGGTTCCAGAGTGTATGAGTATATTTCTGATGTTTAAAACATACATAAAATTATCTCCAAAAGCTGTTCTGATTTATCAGGCCGGCAGCCATGTTGGGTCATTGTGATGTTGCAAGTATTGGTTATTTTTTAATTTAAAAAACCTTAAAGTAAAATAAATCCATACTTTTCATTAAAAAATTTTGCTATAATTAGTTGTTGTGATACACATTCATTTCCTTCACATAAGTATATAAAAGTGGTTCCAAAGATGAATATTTTCCTAAATCAATACAAATCACAATATTTAATGAAATTGCCAATAAAAATAATTATGCTTGAATGTTGCTATTAGCATCCATTTTTACCCCTTTCCTCTGACATAATATGTGCAACAATATTTTAACATTTTTATCAGTTAAATCACTGATTTGTAGAGAAGACAAAGCAATTTTGGATTCCAATAGCATTGTAAGAAAGTCACTACTTTTTTACACTCAGCTATGATGTTGGTAAGGCAGTACATATCAAATATATGTCTTAGAAGAGTAATCAAGTTCTTTTGCCAGTACTTCAAAATTCAAAAAATAAAATCTTTTACTACGGCATATGTTTCAAAATACATGCAAATATATCCTGAGAGAGCAGTGATTCCTGAGAATTTCTGTAAAGTTCTTAAGGATCCCAAGGATAGAATTTCAATTTCATCTCAATTTCATTTTTATGATGTTAGGAACATGAGGCATTATTAAGAAAATCCATTTCCTCTTGGAAAGTTATGCTTTATTAAATCTATTATTGTCCTAGTCATGTTTGTGGTAGTGTATATTTACAAAATTGTTGCTACATCTTGAAGAAACAAAATACCCATTTTTTTTCTTTTATGGTAAAAACATCCTCTTCACTATCAAATGATATTTCTTATATCAGGTTTATTGTGCAGATTATAATTAACACTCAATTCAAATAGATCGAAAATGAAAATAGACAACTTAATATAGTAAACCAAATAATTTAAGATTGTTTTGAAGAATATCAATGTTTAATGAAAATAATCATTGAGAAATTTTATTCAAATTTTAAATTGCTGTAGATTCTCAGTGACTACCATGAAAAAGTAAGATATATTGTATGTTTAGGATATTTAGTGGAATCAAGATTCATCTCAATGAACATCAAAATACTTGAGTAAAATATGTTTTCTGTTTCAATTACTTATGATTACACTAGAGTACATTTACTTTCAAAGGAATTCCAAGTCATAAATATCTCATGATCTTAGAATTTATTACAACTTTCTCATTACCATACTTAGTTAAATACTATAATGTTTGTTTTGGGATTGCACAAATTCAATGATTCAACAAATATTTAGAGCGCCTAGCTATGTTCCTGGCTTTGTGCTACATACTGTGAATATTAGGAAAATAAACAGCTTCTGCTGTCAAGGAGTTTGCGGTCTCCTAAAGAAGACACATCTAAAACAAAAGTTGGCACTGCGAGGTGCAGAGAGGTAGCCAACCCAGAGAGGATGATGAGGGAAGGACAACAGGATGAGATCTCTTAAAACCTCAGTCCAGATAGATAAATAGGGGTTTGTCAGGCAAAGCGAGTTTGGGTGGTCAAGGCAGACGTTCCACATGGACGAAAAGGTCCACATGAAGGGCTGTGAATGAGAAGGAGCGGGTGTGTGTGTGTGTGTGTGCACGCGTGTGTGTGTGAAATTAAAGAATCTTGAGTGGTTTATTAATTTGTTAGCATGATCTAGTTTACAAATATAATATCAAATGGGAAGTATAATTTTTTCAAGCACTTTATAATTTGTATTTCCCTGAACATATTTTGTGGTACAATGTATGGGATGACAGAGGAGATGCAACATTAATTCCAGCTGATTAGGAAGAAATGGATGGCAAACCTAAAAAAGGAAGCAGTCTGGTTCTGAGATGCTGCTTACTCAAAACCTCTGCAAAGTGGTTCTCAGTTCTGATTTCAGGAGGAATTACAGTAAGGGAAAGTAAAGATGAAATCTTTATATATTTTTGTTTCAATTAGATATGGTCAACATCAGATTTAAAAGTCTTTATTAAATGAATCTGGGTGGACATGGAGAAAATTTATAGCTATATAAAAGTGGGAAACCAGATACTTCTTTCCTTTAGAATTTCCAGTCCAGAACAGCAAACTGTTTTCTTTGGAGCATTAGACGTAACATTTAATTCTACAAAATGAGAACATAACACTGCACGAATATGCACTAAGTACAGTTTTCATATGTCAATTAACAAATACAAAGATTGCACACAGTTCATGCCCTAATTATCTTTAGTTTCTCTTCATTCTCTCTGCCTTTCTGGACACAGCTAGGGAAACCATGCTTTGTAGGTATCGTGTATAAATTATTCTTACTAGCATTTAAAGTTATCAAATAATATCTTGCGTTAAACCTCACTATACATCTTGCTTGTACTGGTGATGTTGTTATGTTCCAACGGGTAGTACTCTTAGTACTTAAGAATACTTAGTACTTAAGGATGACCATGCACTTGCAGTTTGTCATGATCAAAAGTCTGCCAATGATCTCTCCTTGGGAGTCTTACGCCAGCTACCCTAGCACTGACTTTGTCTATTAGCACTGCCTCTTCCCACTCTAAGCTCCAGCCCCATCAGTTGTCAGTCTCCTTGTTGTTCCTCAATAATGCCACACACATTTCAGTCTCAGAACATTTGCCCTTACTCTTTCTATGCTTTCCCTAAATAACTGCATAACCTGGCCCTCTATTTCAATTAGGTCTCTGATCAAATACCCCCAGATGGCAAAGAAACCTTTCTAGACCATGCTATGTAAAAATATTAATTAATACTTCTGTCTCCTATTCCTGGCCTGCTCTGGTCACTTTTTCTTCTCTTACCCTGTTTTACCTTTCTTTTCTTTTTTTTTTTTGAGTTGGAGTCTCACTCCATCGCCGAAATTGGAGTGCAGTGGCACTTTCCCGGCCACCACAGCCTCGACCAGCTGGGCTCCGGTGATCCTTCCGCCTCAGCCTTCCAAGTAGCCAGAACTACAGGTGCACACTACCATGCCCGGCTAGTTTTTGATTTATTGTAGAGACGAGGTCTCGCCAAGTTGCCCGGGCGGGTCTCGAACCCAGGGGCTCGGGCAATCCACTTGCATTGGCCTCCCAAAGTGCTGGGATTACAGGCTGAGCCACCAAGCCTGGCCCTGTTTTACTTTTCATAGTCATCACGTGATATATTATACATTCATTTCCTGTACATATATGTCTCCCTCTGTCACTCAGGCTGGAGTGCAGTGGCATGATCACAGCTCATCACAGCTTCATCCTCCTGGGTTCAGGTGATCCTTCTGCCTCAGCCTCCTCAGTAGTTGGGACTACAGGTGTGTACTACCATGCCTGGCTAATTTTTTGATATTTTTGTAGAGACAAGGGCCGTTATGTTGCCCAGGCTGGTGCTGAACTCCTGGGCTCAAGCAATCCTCCTGTCTCAGCCTCCCAAAATACTAGGATAATAGAGGAGTCACCATGCCCAGCCTATGTCATATTTGTTTATTCTTCTTTTCTCTCTAGTAGAATGTAAGCTCCAAGAGAGCAGAAACTTTATTTTACTCATGGTTGTATCCTTGACAACTAGAATAATATCTGACACATAATAGTCACTCAGTAAATGTTAGCTGAATTACTCATGAATGAATAACAAATGAAAACTAGCAACTGTGCCTAGGATGGCATAGTGTTCTACAGGTTGGGGATTTTGAGGGTCTGTTTATGAAACGGTGATTTTAACATAATAACATCTTCCAGTGAGGTATCTGTCAGATGCACCTTTCCAAAGATTATCAGGTTAAAAGAACAAATTAGAAAATTGTTCATATAGACTAACTAAAAAAAAAATCACTGAAAAGTCTTATGTATATTAACTTCTGAAGAATGTGGAAACATTAAAAAAGAGGAGAAGAATATTAGAGTGGCTAGAAAAGGACACTATAAAGGAGGGACATTTAAACTGGGGTTGAGACAGAGCCAAGCAGAGACTGCATTGATGACAAACAGCTGAGACGTGGAGAAGGGAATGAAGAGAGATTCTGCGTGTGAAGAGAGTCTGCTCAATTAAGGAAATGAAAGTCCGGCTGAATGGAATGACAGTCACTGCCACATGGTAACTGTGGTTGAGACAGGCTAAGATCACTTTATTTGGGGCTTGTGGGTCACTGAGGTAAATCTGCATTGTATATTATCATAATTTGGATTATGTTGTTATAAATCTCATATTGAAATGTGGTTCGCTGTGTTGGAGCTGGAGACTGGTGGAGAGTGATTGGGTCATGGGTGCAGATCCCTCATCAATGGCTTGGTGCGGTTCTTGTGGTAATGAGTGAGTTCTTGCTCTACTAATTGTTGTTTAAAAGAACCTACCCCTACCTCCTCCTTTTCTTGCTTCTGCACTCACCATGTGGCACACCTGCTCCTTTTCGGCCATCCCCCATGATTATAAACTTCCTGAGGCCTCATCACAACCCAGCAGATGCTGGTGCCATGCAGAACCATGAGCCAAAATAAACTTCTCTCCTTTATCAATTACCCAGTCTCGGGTATTTCTTTACAGCCATATAAAACAAACTGATACATATATGTATTAAGAGCAACAGAAAGCCAATGAACGGTTTTGAACTTGGGACAGGAATATAATGTGATTTGCATTTTAAAACAGCATTCTGGACTTCCAAGTCCAGACCAGGCATAGTAGATACACCTTTTCCTATTCACCCTGCTAAGTTCATCTTGGAACACTAGACATTACCTATAAAATGAATGAAGAATATTCTGAAAGCTATAGAGATGAAGACAGACTACTAGGGACCTCAGGCTCTGAGTAACAATGCAGCTGTGAGTTTTTTGGGTTTTCTTTCTGCCTTATACATCCCAGATTGGGCACTGGAGAGGCCAAGGTCCTGAAAAGGAAAAATAAAGTAAAAGAAAAAGGCATTCTGGCTACAGTGTAGGGAGTACATTAATTGAGTGGTTAGGCCAGTGGAAAAATACTGCAATAGTTCAGCTAAGAGACATTGAGGACGTGGTTTGAGTGATGGCTGTGGATATGGCTATGGAGTGGTGAACACCTGTGGGATATAATTTGGAGGCAGAACCATTTGACTTGTTCTTTGCCTACACATGGACAGGGTGGAGGGCAGAGTTCTCATATGAATGACTCAAACTGTAACGTTTGAGTGAGAAATTATCAATTGCTGTGAAATAAGATGGAGGAGCTAAAACAAAACTCTTTTGTCTTGAGGGTTGACAGGACAGATCCATCAAGAGAGTATGAATGGAGTCCAGTCTAGTCACAGTGGTGATAAAAATAATAACTGCCTGGGCTCAACAGACGGCCTTATGTTTCACATCAACAGAAATAAAAGGTCCATTGCAGTCTGAATGAAAAGAAACTGGAGTTAATATAAGATTAAAAGCAGGGCTCATGAAGGAGCTCTATTGAACAATCTAGAATACAAACAAAGTCATCGATGAAAGCTGAACAATTAACTGAAGAGCCACAGGAATACATGTGATGACCAGGAGAAGTAAGAACAAAACAAAATACAGTAGGAAAATGGAAATGTTTTCTTTTAAACCATTGCCACATTTTTGATTGGAGGTAAAACATCCAGACTATATTGGCTTCCACTGCATTTTGGAAATAATAGAAGAAAAGGTAAAGATTCTGAATAAAAATGCAGTGAACCAGAAGAGTTAAAATCACTTGATGTTTTAATTCATTTTAGGCAAGCACAAGTTGAAAAATACTAGCTAAACTTCTTATTCTTTTAGTAATGCAATTAATTTGGATTATGTATTAAAATGCATACATCAATCATAAGCGGACCCTGAACAAGTATCATAATATTGTAAGAAAGGGATTTGCAGTGGTGGAAAATTGCCAGGGGAGGGGGGGGCACACTTCATCAATGCCAAACCAGGTGAAGTGGGGACCAAAGTGAGGTCCAAACTCTACCTGTACAATGATTATTTGTATACCTATCCCTGAATTGTGCCCCAAGTCTTTAAAATAAACATTAAAAATATATATTAAAAAAAGAAAACACATCGATCCTAAAAAAAAAAATCTATATAGACTCCAAAGGCACCTTAGAATTTAGACAATTGGCCAGGTGTGGTGGCTCAGCCTGTAATATCAGCATTTTGGGAAGCTGAGGTAAGAGGATTGCCTGAGCCCGGGGGTTCGAGACCAGCCTGGGCAAGTAGCCAGGTATGGTGGCGTGCATCTGTAGTTCCAGCTACTTGGAAGGCTGAGGCAGAAGGATCGCCAGAGCCCAGCAGGTCGAGGTTGTCGTGACTGTGAGCGTGGCACTGCACTCCAGCCTAGGCGACAAGAGTAAGACTCCAACTCAAAAAAGAATTTAGACAATTTTGGAAAATGTATTTAAAATGTGTCCATTCATCTGCTCACTACCCAGATATTAAGTTGAATTAATTTATAGATATTAAATTAATATCTGGACTTTTTTTCTGATAATCTAGTACTTGTTGTTACTTGCTTCGGGTGAGCAAGAAAGAGGCAGGTTAGCATTGTATTGAGATGCGCTAGTCATTAAACAATACAGCAACCAACCCAGCCTTTTAATGGACACAGCAGCACTCTACAAACCAGTCCCTTGGAAAACAGCATACAGGAAAGGCTGACTGACAGATAGCTGAGAAGCCCTGCCAGTTCATGTAACTGTCTAGTTTATAACCATGAAGACAGCAAGTTCCTTTTTCGAAATTTTAGACAATTAGCCTAATCCTAGGTTGCACTCTAAGATAACAGAAAAAGGATGAAGTGTTACTACTAGAAGTTTCTGGGAGTTGATTACTCATCTTTACAGAGAACACTGGGATTTCAAAGCAGAGTACGATGTGAACCATTTCTTTTTTTTTTTCCTTTATTTTAAAGATGTGGGGTTCAAATCTGGGTTAGGTATACAAATGTTCATTACGCAGGTACCCTGTGAACCATTTCTTTAATAAAATATCTAAGGTGCAAATGATGACATCTGAAATCAGACAATAGTTACTCTAAGTCTTTTTTTCATGGCCAAAGTTCATCAACATAAATTCATTTGTTTAATTTCAAATTTTGATTCATCTGCCAAATATATAGATCACCAAAACAGTTTCAAAGTTACCCCCTGGGAGTCCTCTTTTGAGGATAAACTTCCTAAGTACTAGAGTCATTATCATTAGTAATAGCAGGCAGTGGTTGCTATAGATAATGAAGATCTTATCTAATCTGACTCTAAAACAGTGCTCAGACAAGCAAAGGCAAAACAAAAAAAAATCTGCAAAAGGCAAGGAAATAAATTACAATTAAAGCTTGTAATTGTGAAATAAGATAGGCTAGCCAAAACAAAAGTCCTTTGTCAGTACCCAGTTGGGTCTGAATAACAGGTAGCATGCACCAATGGAACAAAGCAACATAAACAGCACCAGTAATCCAGGTACTTCTGTGAATTAGGCTAAAAGAAAAGTTTGAAAAGTGAGTCCAGGGTCTTGTGAGCCAGACTGAAGTGTTATGTATGTATGTCTGTATTTAATTATTTTAGAGTTGTAGAGAACATGTGAGGATTAACTACATAAGTAAATTGCACACAGGTAGGGTTTCGTCTTCTCGTGAGCACTCTCTCCTGCTGGTAGTGGACCCCAGTGGGTGAAGGCTTGTCCCTTATCTCCCCTCCCTCCTTCTATGCTTTTGGTGGGAATGTAAGCTTTCAACCTTTGTGGAAAGCAGCGTGGAGATTTCTCAAGGAACTAAAAATCAAGCTACCATATAATCCAGCAAACCCCTTTTGGGAATATACCCAGAGGAACATAAATTGCTCTGACAAAAAGGCACCTGCACATGTATGTTCATTGCAGCACTACTCACAATAGCAAAAACATGGAACCAACCCAGATGTGGAATATGGGTATCAGCCCATCAAAAGCAGACCAGATAAAGAAAATGTGTTACATGTACACTGTGGAATACTACACAGCCATGAAGAACAAAATCATGCCCTTTGCAGCAACATGGATACAGTTAAAAACCATCATTCTTTATGAACTCACAGGGAATGAAAAAACTGAATATCACATGTTCTCATTCATAAGCAGGCTCATAACATTGAGCCCACAAGCATAAAAGCAGGAACAATAGATAATGTTATCCTGTAAGCTATGGGGAACTCTTGTATGGTTGTATTTAAAGAAGACACTGTTGTGAGATGTATGTTCTTGGGATGTCCTTATGGCTCTAGTGTGGACAGATCATTAAGAAGCAGGAAACCAGTTAGATATGAGAACTTCTTTTTTTTTTTAATTTTTAGATTTAGGGAGTACACATGCGTATTCATTACATGGACATATTATGTAGTGGTGGGGTTTGGATCTCAGGTGCCCATTCCCCAGATAGTGAACATTGTGCCCCATCGGTAGTTTCTGAACCCTATGATATGACTACTTCTAAGAGAGAAGTGACAAAGCTCTGGTGAATATGTTAGAAGTGGGATCAGAGAAAGATGAAGAGGCTGAAGAAAACATGAGGAGGCCAATCTAAAGGGCATGAGAAGAAGTCGTTCTCAATAATGTTTGTTGTGGATTGAGAGGGATTTGTTAGAAGGAGGGGCCACTTACCAAGGTGAGGATAAGGGGAAGAAACACATAGAATCAGATTATTTTACTTTTCATTTTTTATTTTAAGATGTGGGGTACAATTCAGGTTAGGTATACAAATGTTCATTATGCAGGTACCCTTGTTGATGAGGTATGCCCCTCCCTTCCCTGGCAGTTTCCCTCAACTGCCAATCCCATTTCCTTCCCCTGGCAGTTTCTGATTACTGATAATTCCTTTCTTATAGTATTACAATATTTGTTCAAGGTCTGCTTATGAGTGAGAACATATGGTACTCTGTTTCTGTGTAGATTGCTGAGTATGATAGACTCTAAATCCATCCAAGTTGCTGCAAAGTTCATGTGTTTGGCCTTCTTTATGGCTGCATAATATTCCATTGCAAATATGTACCACATATTTTTTTATCCAGTCCAGCTTTGATGGGCAGCATGGTTGGTTCCATGTTTTTGCTATTGTGAATAGAGCTGCAACCAACATGTACATGCAGGTATCTTTATGGTAGAATGACTTGAGTTCCTCAGGGTATATTCCCAATAGGGACTTACTGGGTCAATTGGAAGGTCAATTTCTAGTTCTTTCAGATGTCATCACACTGTCTTCCAGAGAGGTGGCACTGGTTTGTATTCTCATCAGCAGTATAGAAGTGCTCCTTTTTCTCTGCATCCTCGCCAGCATCTGTTGTAGCTTGTTTTATTAATGGCCATTCTTACTGAGGTTAGGTGGTATCTCAGTGTGGTTTTGATTTGCATTTCTCTGATGATGAATGAGGCTGAGCACTTTTTCATGTGACTGTTGGCTGCTCATATATCTTCTTTTGAGAAGTGTCTATTCATGTCTTTGCCCACTTTTTAATGGGAATGTTTGGCTTTTTCCTTTTGGCACATTTGAGTTCCTTGTAGATCCTATATGTTAGGCCTTTGTCAGATACACAGTTGGCAAATATTTTTTCCCATTCTGTGGGCTGTCTCCCTGCTCTCTTTATGGTTTCTTTTGCTTTGCAGAAGCTTGTTGGTTTGATTAGATCCCACTTGTCTATCTTAACTCTTATGATATGGGCACTTGGGGTTTTGATCAGGAATTGGTTGCCAGTTCCAATTTCCATAAGGGTGTCTCCTGTGTTTTCTAATATTATAATTTGAGGTTTTACGTTTAGGTCTTTAAGGATCAGATTACTGAAAGGTCACATCAGCATCATCATCACAATCATTCTAGGGACTTGATTTGAATCATGGGTTCAAACATAAAAATTAAAGAGGGCTAGCACACTTTCAAACTTACTTCTTGTTTCCTAGTCAGTGGCATTATCACCTCCAAGGCAAAATGTTTACTTTCTTGTTTCCTAGTCAGTGGCGTTATTGCATCCAAGGCAAAATTTTAAAAAACGACCAATTCTAATGCCATTATGCAGTTTCCCCCTATTAATGTTCCTCTGATAAATTCTTTTTTACATTCTAGATATGTGGGGAACAAGGCAGGATTAGTGACACATGCAGGCTTTATGCAGGTAAAGTCTGGACCTCCAACTGGCCCTCACTTCCCCTGGTTTAGGACCAGGTACCCTTTGTGATGCTACATGCCCCCCTCTACCTCTCCTCCCCTGACTGTGTCCATCAACTATCAATCCCTCCATTGTGCTATTGTGATTAATGCTCAGGTCCCACTTATAAGACAGAACATTCAGTATTCAGTTCTTTGTTTCTGTGAAAGATAACCAAAGTATGGTGGTCTCCAACTCCATCCAAATTTCCATGATTTTGTTCTTTATAATCCCCAAAAGCAAATGCCACAAGAGATAAGATAGACAAGTGTGACTTCATCAAATTGAAAATCTTTTGCACAGCAAAATAAACATCAAGAGAGTGGGAAGACAACTCAATGGAGAAAAAAATTTACTAATTGTGTATCTGACAAAGGCGTAACATCCAGGATCTACAAGGAATTCAAATGAGCTGAAACAAACAAACAAACAATCCTATCAAAAAGTGGGCAAAGGATGTGATAAAGTCTTAAGATATTTTTTCTCAGGAGTTGGATAAAGTCCTCAAACAATTAGGAGGTAATGGCAGACATTTAGGAGTTTTGACTCTCGGCTTGGGGTGCTTAGGAGACTAACCAAGGCCTACCAAGAATATTGGTATTGGGGAAGGGATGCTCACTGATATGATCAAATGATAAATAGTTCTCTAAACTCCAAGCACATGGCTTGATTTCCTTTTTAATCCCTTAATATATTCCTTCCAATATTCTTTAAATGACAAAAGAAATGCTTCAATTATAAATGTTCTATATATAGTGTTAATTATCATCAAGTCTTCTTCAAGTTAGATCATTTCTACTGAAGAAGAAAAGTAGTGAAAATAATTCAGCCCAAAGAGATAGAACTGCCCATCTTTAGACTTTCTAGTGACCTTTTATCCTCACAGCTCTGGTTTCTTGTCCAGGCAACACCTTTAACCAACGTAAATAACCAGAGTACAGGAACCCCTCCAGGCACAGAGGGCATAACTCTGTCTTTTCAGGCAGGGTAGGCCATCCATTTTTTCAATTACATGTGCAATCCCTAAATTTATAGCAGAGAAATACATACAAGGCAGCATAGAATAGGAGAAAGTTATTCTTTAAAAGAGGAAAATCAAAGCCTCTAACTGCTGAATTGCAACCTGGGAATAAAGCCTTTAAGTCTCAAAAAACAGGAGAAAAAAAATGTTTCCTCAACTTCCAAAAATATCCACTCCTAAATCATTAAAAATTTGCTGCGTTTATAAAACTCTTTTAATCGTCCAATAACCCTTGTTTAGTCTCATATTCTTCTAGATTTATCTCAAAAGCATCCAAGAAAGATTCTGGCTGGGTTAACGCTTAGTTTGGTTTCTGTGATTACAATTTACCTGATGTATACAGGCACAGATTTCACCTGGGGTATATTAAAATCAATATTCATAAGTCAACTCATGACCAGGTGTAGTGGCTCACACCTATAATCCCAGAACTTTGGGAGGCTGAGGCAGGAGGACCACTAGAACCCAGGAGTTTGAGACTAGCTGGACAACATAGAGAGACTGTCGCTACAAAAAAAAAAAAAAATAGCTGTGTGCAGTGTGTGTGCTTGTAGTCCTACTACTAAGGAGGCTGGGGCAGGAAGATCACTTGAGCCCAAGAGTTTGAGGTTACAGTGAGCCATCATTGCATCACTGCACTCCAGCCTGGGTGACAGAAAGTCCTTGACTCTAAATAAAATAATTTTTAAAAAAGATACATAGAGCCAAGGTATAGTACCCAATAGTCTTTTCCTAAACAATCTATTTCAACTCTTGTCATTTAAGCTCAATTCTATGTCTTTTTAGAAGTGATTTTCAAATGTTTAATTTTTCCTCATATACCTGTTAATGAAGACACAGTTTATGTAAATAGGTATGTTTTGTTTTCTGACAAAGAAAAAGTGAAAATAACTCACTCAAGGGAAACAGTAGAAACTAAGACCTTAATGTAGTTAAAAAAAAAAAAACAATAATAACAGATGTCTTTCATAAACTGGTCCAACATAAAGGCAGTCTATAATTTTCATTGAGTTAGGCCTTATGCATACAGGTCAGAACACAGAGTAATTTTCACCTTCTAAGACTTCTCCCAGGTTGTCTCACAATGACACATACAATAGAGTAATTCCTTGGTGGGTTGCAGCTCAGAGCAAAATCTATAGCAAGATCAATTTTTGTTGCTTCTAGCTCTCTTTAGGATAAAGACAGGAGGGTAGTGAAGGCAAGAAGATGATAGGCTGACTGAGTCTCCCTGGCATAAAGAGTTAGAAATTTAATAATTTAAAATTTGTCATTATAATATAAAAATAGTTCTCTAAGCTTTTGAAATATGTATATATATTTTTTCTTTTACTGCTGAGCAAGAGGGCTTAGTGATCGAATTTACAAAGGTAGAAAGCAATTTCTTTCAAATAATTATTATAAAAATCACAAATCATTATGAAAAGTATCTGTGTTTGTAGTAAATCACCAGTATATTGTAACTTAAATTATAATTATCCTCTCTAAATCATTTTAGATAATATCATAATAACAGGTTTATAATAATACGAAAATTACAACAAAAAAAGGACAGGTAATTACTGGATAGCTTTTCCTCCTTACCCAAACTGTACACATTTGACTTACAAAAAGTCACTTCAACTTTCTTTAAAGGTTTAGTTGATGACTTAGTGTTTGTGAGATAGTGTTAGAGGTATTAATTATGTCTTGGGTGTCAAGTTTTCTTGGGAAATTAAACCTATGTGACTAATTTGTCACTGGCATACTCATTAGCATAGAGTTAGTCAAGCTGACAATCATGCATGATCCTAGATCCTTTTTGTGATCTGAATTGGTCTTTGAGATTCTTCCTTCTTATTGATTAAGGAGGCATGATTAACACAGAGTTTCAAAATAAAGTCAACTGGTAATGTTTATTAAACTCTTAAGCTGGATAAGGGTGATCCCTGTTTAGCATAATATGAGATTGGTAGATATGGACTTGCTTACTATATCCTAGAATGAGAAAAATGGTAGCTGTTCGCTACTTTACTCAAACAGATGTTTTAGGACACCATTTGTATCACTGAAGCAGAATGTTGTATGAGTTAAACCATGCATGTTTTAGAGTGCTCACAGGTAGTATTGGACTCATTGGGCTCAGTTTATAGGGTAGATCTACATGTAAATTAGCCAGCAGGACTGATTCATAATTGCAGAATGATCCCAAGTGTTCACATTGGCTCAATCGAAATTCTTACCTTTGCTTTGACACAGGTCAGAAGGAGGGAGCATGAAAACACAAGAAGAAATATATTCCCACTGTTGGGGGCAGGGGACATTCATATTTTTCTTATTGTGAATCAGTAAACTCATTTAGGAAAGCATTTGGCCATTTTTTAAGCTCTTGTACCAATGTACAGAAAAGCTATATTTTAACAATTCTTTCCACAGTGTGTACTACAGAACTGAGTATCCATAGATCCTTAATGAATGATCTCTGAATAAATGTGCTGCATACTGTGCTTTGAGAAAGATATGCACACTTGGGACCTGGTGCTGTGCTCAGAAAGTGTAGATACAGAAGAAACAGACACCATGACCTATCAACCTTTTCTACAAACTGCAATGCAAAACCAGTAAAATTATTTTCACTATCTTACTATTAAAAAAAGAACACAATTAAACAAACTGTACTCAAGTCTACCAGCTTCCATTTATAATAAGAATATTTTTAAAACCTTGCATAACTAAATGTAGTTTATAAAATCCTAGAGTTGGACAGAAGATGGAGTTGAAGATAGTGGGAAGCTCTGAAGTCCAAACTTATGTATCTGATGTTTTGTGACTCATATTGCTTAAACAAAGAGGGGAGATTAAAGACATACTACCAACCATTTCAATGTTGTACATGCTACTGTGAAAATAAATTGTTAGATCTATTGTTTAAGTTATATATTCTATATTTTAAAATCAGTTACTGCTTTTGTGTTGTTAACTATTGTGGTACCTGGTTGAGTCCACCACACATTAGGAAATACATAACAAAAACATGACTGAGATATTTTTAAATGTTCGATTATTTTCTCTGGAGTAGATACCCTAGTAGAAATATAAATTTGGGTTCACAGCATATCCTTGTCCTCCAAAACTCTGCACAGTGGTTCTTCTCTTCTACTCCAAAGGGAACCAAGACTTATTGAGACTTCCAAAGCCAGTGTCCACTGGTCAGCTAGACTGCAGGGCACCCCACATCACTACCGTCACCTCTGCTGCTAATCAGATCCCTCGTTCTCACTGGCTTCCTAGACTTTTACTTCCCTACATCCGCTTTCTATTAGCCACAAGAAGCTGTAAATTGAAATCTGGTATCCTGCCAAGGACTAATTTATCCCCTTCCTGTGACCGGATTCAGCACTTGTGCTTTGTAGGGCATCTTGCTGGACAAAGATGGATACTCTTGTACTACATCTGCCACCCGTTGGAATCACAGTATCAACACCACATTTTCCTGAGCTGCACCTGCAAGTTTGAGCAACCCAGTCAGTACCAACTGCTTCTGACACTGTCCTAAATGCTTTTTTTCAGTCAGTTTTACCCATTGCAAGTCTTCAGGCTTCCTTCTGAACACTGAGGACCCAGCACACTTTTTGCTCTGAGTCAGAGCTGCTTCCTCATGAAAGCATAGGCAGATACCTCAAACTTTACTCATTAGATTTTTATAGGGTTATGAGAAATGGCTGTCTTGAATATTTCTCAAATAACACACCAATACTGATATAATTATAAGTATTTACATACTCTAATTTAAAATCCTGATATAGGCTGAGTGGATTGCCTGAGCCCGCGGGTTCGAGACCCGCCTGGGCAGCGAGACCTCATCTCTACAATAAATAAAAAAATCAGCCGGGCGTGGTAGCGCATGCCTGTAATTCCGGCTACTCGGAAGGCTGAGGCGGAAGGATCGCCGGAGCCCAGCAGGTCGAGGCTGCGGTGACCGGGAGTGGCCACTGCACTCCAGTCTGGGCGACCGAGTGAGACTCCAACTCAAAAAATAAAGAAATAAATAAATAAAAAATAAAATCCTGATATAAACTTTTGAACTTTCTATAAAATGTTCACAATTATGCAAATAATTCCATTGGGACTGAATTCCTTGTTTTTCCTCTCTAGCTGTTTTAAGATCAAAGGGAAATTCCCAAGTATGAATTTCTTGAGTTTGTTGAGCACTATATTATTTTGTCAGGGACTAATACCCTTTGAAAAAAGATTATCCCCTCCTCACTTTTTTTTTTTAAGAGAGTGGGTCTTACTCTATAGCCTAGTGGTGTGATCATAACTCACTGCAGCCTCAAACTTCTGGACCCAAGCAATCCTCCTGCCTCACCCTCCAGAGTGGCTGGGACTACAGGCATACATCACTACACCCAGCTAATTTTTTTTTTTTAATGTTATGTTGCCCAGGTTGGTCTCAGGCTCCTGACCTCGAGTGATCTTCCTATCTCAGTCTCACAAAGTGCTTGGATTACAGGTGTAAGCTAGCATGCCTAACTGAAACAAGACCCTCTTAATATCACTCGATGATGTCATAGGCTTCAGCTATAGCAAGTTTCTATCATCATTAAAACCTATTCAATATAATCATAGACTTAGGACAGGAAATACATAACATTATAGTGTGATCCATGCAGTATCCTTAAATCAAGACAAACTGAAGGGTAGCATGAATTCCATGGAAAGTCTCGACCTAATCCCACCTTTGCTAGTCTCCTACCTATCAACGATGCCACAGACAACAGCTTCGAAGAAGTCAGGGCTGGAAAAGACTAATCTGCACAACCTTCTCACTGAGGAAGTACTCTCATTTCTACCTTGAAAAATCAATATTTTTCTGTACTCACACACACTAACTGGATTTTTATGTAAGAGAACCTATTGCTTTTACAACTGTCACTCTTTGCAACCCCCCTCTTGAAGTTAACAGCCAGTTCTGAGATTTTTGCAAAAAGAGCCTCCTTCCATCACACCTTTCTGTCCTGATTGCTGTAACTCTGGCTAAATGATCTGGTTTCCCAGATATCTATTGGCCCTGTCTCAAGGTTAAAGGGCACTTTCAGTAAACGAAGTATTAAATTCCAAGTGTATTTGTGTGTGTGTGTGTGTGTGTGTGTGTGTGTGTGTGTGTGTAATATTTGCATAATATTTTCATTTTGTGAAATTTTCTGTTGTCATCTATCATCCACACTTTCCAAATCCAGTATGTTGGTTAAATTAATAAATGCTTACTTGGGGCTTGCTATGTTCCAAAAGTGTGCAGGACACTTTCATATTTACTATTTTACTGTGGCAAGCAAGTAGCTACAGCACTGGGCAACAGGCAATATTCCTGATTCTCCTTTTGGATGCTATTGCCATGCTGTTTAACATTCATGAGAATTGTAACAGGTGCAGGCAGGTGTATTAATCTATAAGGCAGATTGGCTACCTTTTTCAGGATAGCTTTCCCAGCCAAGAACAAATACAATGTGTTACCAATGCTGCATGGATTTTCAGCTGTATTTGGAACATCAAACTACTTAACACATATTTGGTCTACTCTCTGTTGAGAAGACAACATTCTTGGAGTTTCCTTTATTATTATTATTATTTGGGGGGAAAATTACATATTTTGCATGTGATGGTTTATAATAATTTAATAAATTATTATACTTAAGATATTTTGTTAATTTTATACTACTTACTGAAGAGTCTGAGAAACTGTAGCAGGTCTTGTAGCAATGAAACACCACAGCAAGGTAAATGCACAGAAAGACATCCAGTAATAGAATCTAGTATCATTTTTGGAAATTTTATTGGAGCCACAAGCGGGCTTAATAAAGTAGACAGAAAAATATAGTAGCAGTTCACAATTATGCATTATGCCACTAAATTATATTATCACAGAATATCATATTTGTAAAGGTTCAGTGGTCAGCTAGTTCCATTTCTTTAATTCACGTCTGCAGCTTGCTGTAGATTCATGTGGTGTTTTCATTAATATGACATAGAAATGAGAAAGTAATGAGGACACATGATGTTTTCCATAATGTGAAGTGTGGTCACCTTTTAAAGTGGGAAAATACAAATTATTTAATAAAATTCTGGATAATATAGGTGTTTGCTGTTGTTTAAATGGTTAGTGACTCTGTGCCTATTTGTCCATTTTTATTTATTTAATTTTAGGGTCAGGGTCTCACTCTATTGCTCAGGCTAGAGTGCAGTGGCATGATCATAGCTCACTGCAGCCTTGAACTCCTGGGTTCAAGCAATCTGTGTGTGCCACCACACCCAGATATTTTTTTTTTTTTTGGTAGAGATGGGTTTCTTGCTACATTGCTCAAGTGGGTCTCAAACTCCCAGCCTCAAAGAATCCTACTGCTTTAGCCTCCCAAAGTACTGGAATTATAGGCATGAGCCACAATGCCTAGTCACATTTTTAGTTTATAAAACACTATATAGGTGTATGAGTCAATTCATGTAAGATGGTGATCTCCAATTCCATGAGGACACCAATAAGGGGAGAGGTGGAAACAGGGCTTAGGGTTCAGAAATTACCTATGGGGACAATGTTTACTATCTGGGGAAAGGGCCTTCTGAGATCTGGTCTCCATCACCTCATAATATATCCATGTAACAAACATGCATGTGTATCCCCTGAATCTAAAGATAAAAAGAAATGAAAAAAAAACCTCTATATAGGTATATGAAACCCCAAAGTCTTGCAACACTCATCTGAGTGATAACATATCCCTATCCTTAATTTTTGATTTTTTTCCAGAAGAGTAACAGAACTTCCACAGTCTCTGGATATTTTTTCAACAACTTGAATGAATCAGCAACATGAATTGAACACCATGGATTCCACCACGGCCTCAGTAGGGAACATGTTAAGTGAAACCCTTTGGTGATACAGACTGGTCTTTGTCAGAAGCGAGTTACTATGTGGGCATTAACAAGTAGGCACAAAACCAAAGAAGCACTCAGTTCAAAAAGAAAAATAAAAAAATCCATGGAGGGAATGGTTCACCACAGCACAGATGCATGTCAACCCAACTTTCACAAATTTCATGAGATTCAATTCAAGAAGCTGGAAAATGCTATTAATATAATCACTGAAGCAATTTGAAATTAGATTGTTGTCCTGAATTGTGGGTTCTCAGAGGCAAATTACAATGATAAAAATGAATTTGTAGAGTTTTAGATTTTGTTTATTTATTTATTTATTTTTGAGTTGGAGTCTCACTCTGTCGCCCAGACTGGAGTGCAGTGGCGGCTCCCGGCCACCACAGCCTCGACCTGTTGGGCTCCGGTGATCCTTCCACCTGTCTTCCGAGTAGCCGGAATTACAGGCGCGCGCTACCGCGTCCGGCTAATTTTTTGATTTTATTGTTGAGATGAGGTCTCACCTGCCCAGGTGGGTCTCTAACCTGCGGCTCTGGCAATTCACTCACCTCAGCCTCCCAAAGGCGCGGGATTACAGGCTGAGCCACCGAGACCGGCTGAGTTTTAGAGTTTGACTGCCAAGAGATACTTACTAAAATATAAGGCAAAAGAATGGCTAGAAATCAACAGCAGTAAAAGTGGAGAAATTCACTACGCGTCTCTGGTGAGTTCTCTTTCCTCCACCTTCCCCAGCCTAACCACAGCACTGTCTACAGCTAGACTAAAGGGAGGTTCACAGAGTTCTGTGTCCTACCATGAGACCACCCCTCTCTGCCCCCTTCCCGCTATCCCCGGATTCTTCCTATTCCTTATGCCACAAACTTCCTATGATTTGCTTATTCCCAAGAAAGAGGCATTAATTAGGATTGCTGGCCCTCCATCCCTAATCAACCACCAGGACTATATCTATCACACCTGGTAGCTCTTTTACTTCAGTCACCACCAGAAGTCCATGGCTCCTAAGTTCTCTGTCTTCTCTGGGACAACTTTCTCCACATTTCTCTGGACATCTAATCTCACCTTGTCTCTTACCATTCAGTGAACCTTAGGACCTTCCTTTATGCCCACCATCAGCAAAATCCTATATATTCTAACCTCAGTCCCAAACGTTCCAATCACCTTCTTGCTGTAACTGAAATGACACTTTTGAGAACACATCTCTCAACCCAGGGCCCAGACTGCTCTCAATATCTAAGTTATGGATACATGTCACTGCCTCTTCCAGGCCCTTTCTCCCCCTCCTTAAAAACAAACAGAAACACTCAGCTCTTTTGCAGTATGTGCCATCAGATTTGGAACTGAACACATTTTGGGGCATAATTATCTCCTGTTCTGGTCTCTTCTCCATCAGCATGCATGTTGCTACAAAGGAAAAATGGATCAAGGACTTAAATGTGAACCCTCAAATTATCTTAGATGAAAACTTAGGGAACACCTACCTTCCTGGACATCAGCCTAAACAGTGAGTTCATGGCCAAGTCCTCAAAAGCAAATGAGGCAAAATCTAAAATTGACAGATGAAAACTTATCAGTTAAAAAATTTTTGTACAGCAAAATAAACCATCAAGAGGTTAAAGGGACAACCCACAGAATGGGAAAAAATATCTAAAAGCTATATATCTTACAAAGATCCAACTTCCAGGATCTATAAGGAATCCAGCTTTACTAATCATCAGGAGAAATGCAAATCAAAAATCATCTCACATCAGTCAGGATGACGATCATTAAAGAGTAAAATCAATACAAAACAGAAAAAAAAAAACAAAAACAGGTGTTGGTGAGGCTGTGAAGAAAAGAGAACACGTGTACACTGTTGGAGAGAATGCAAGTTAGTTCCACCTTTGCAGTATGGTTTCCCAAAGAACTAAAAATTGAGCTATCATTTAACCCAGCAATCCTACTTGTGGGAATATATACAGAGGAGCACAAATTACTGTATTAAAAAGACACCTACACATGTATGTTTATTGAAGCACTACTCACAATAGCAAAAACATGGAATCAACCTTACTGCCCACTGAAAGTGAACTGGATAAAAAAAATGTGGTACATATACCTGATGGAATACTATGCAGTCATAAAGAAGAACAAAATAATATCCGCATTTTAAAGTGCTGACATCAGTATACTCTATGAAACTTTGCTATTTCATATACTAAATTGTTCTTGGAAATATACTATATATATGTATTATTTATAATATAATACACACTATATATTATAATAAATAATTTATATACTATAAAGAAATACATATATGCATTTAAATTTGAGTGACATGATAAAAATTCATGAAAGACAAGAGCTTTAAAATGAAATCAAAGTGATGTTTACCACATTGGTATCATTACTCAGTTTGAAAAACTGTATTGCTTTTGTCATATGTAAAACTTTGTTTTCAAACCTGAACTTTTTATGAGGTGGTTTTATGGTGTTTTGAGATAGAAAAAGGATTAACATTTACAATGCTTTAAAATTCCTGTCTAGATCTCAGCACTAAAGAATATTATCTCTTACTGCATAGCCTTCTTTTCACAACCTGTAAAACTGCTCTTTTTTGTTGAATCCAGCAAGGATTTCTAAGTTGGCTGAGCAGGTCCTCAGGTCAATTATAAATGGAAAAGAGCTTCTGTGCAAAATAAGTATCCTACCTTCAAAGAGCAATTTGGCTAATAAAACCACTTAATGCATTCAGTATGTGCAATGACCATAATAAAACCTCAAATTCTTAGTTGTCTAGCACATCATAAGTCTGATTTAGAGAAGCAGTATAAATAGAGCATAGTTTTAAGAATATGATGTTTATTTGTTCTCCTAGATTGTTTATATTTGTCTAAATAATCGAGATTTTCCCTTGGATAAAGGATACCTTTAGGCCATATACTCTTGACTTCTCATAGATCTTTGATTTAGTATACGTTTTGGTGCCACAACCATAAATATTGCTGAACAATGATACCAGATATTGTTTTGTGGCCTCTGATGTGTATGTTGTAGGAATGTCAATAAAGTCACTGTCCATTCACTGTTTGAGTATTCCTTATTAAAAGTCTCAATAAGACTATGTTCCAAGATATATTTTTCTTTCCATAAAGATTCAGTATATTGCATATGCTTCATGCAATGAAAATGATATGAATGGTAAAGTTTTTGTTTGTTTGTTTGTTTGTTTTTTACTGTAGCCAAGAGGAAGCTCAGAAACAAATGTTAATTTTAGCAGTTAGGAGTATGTAGAATCTTATGGCTTGAATATTTGAGTTCTAGTCTCTCCTTTTCTCAATCTTTGCATTTTTTGCTCTTGATTTTTAACAAATCCCTTTTATTGTATGAACTCAGTCAAATTATTTTTGTAAAAAGAGAGAAATTAAGAAAGTAAAAACATAGAACTTAGATATTCCACTTTATATATTATTATTATTTTCAATAAAGGTGATTTATTAAATAGAAAGTTTAAAGTAATTTAACACTAATACTCAAGTTTCATAATAACAAATTCTTCACAAATGAAAGTAAGTTTTTCAGATTTGTCACTTGATTTAGGATTTATTATATTTTATTACTTATATATTATTAATAATAATGACTATACAGATAAGTGATCTTAAAACCATGTAGCATGATTAACTGTATCCATCAAAACAGTAATTTAAATAGGAAAAAATCACTTTGAAGATGATATAAAATAGAAGCGACATTTTTGAGGGTTTATATACTATAACTTCAAAAATATAAAGATAACACACTGCATGGAATTCCTAAATCTTTTTAGTCAGAGGCTTATGTCCCTAAAAGCCCTGCCCTAAAAAGAAAAGATATATGCATATGATACAACTATGGCTGGTAACTAGCAAGTCAAGATCAATGCAGCAAACAACATGACTGCTTCTGCCAAATTAACAGTAGCCATGTTAACAGAAATGAGACCCCAGGGAAGATAATCACTACAATCACATTGATCTGGGCTGTGTGAGACTTTGGATTCCTGACCTTTCATTAAATTACTTCAAAGAAACTTGGAAATGTAGTTTGCTTCCAATTTTTCAAAGTGAAGAAGTTAATCAACTGCCACTGACTTTGTAGATCATTACATTTCCAGTGGGCATCTGAGAGCAGTCTTTTTTGTTTTCAGTTTAAGAAACTAGAATCAAATTTAGAATCCAAATTTAGAATTCAAAACGTAAATTTGTCCTCCTTGGACAAACATCTTCATGGGGTCATTGCCATCTTTTTTTTTTTTAAATGGGAATCCTGGAAATAAAATTTCACTGATACTACCAACCTATCCCCTAAAATGGTTTTCCCAAGTGAATTTGCATTAAGATGAGTGTGCTATCTTACTCCTGAGCTATCAATGCATATTATTGATACTTTTTTTATGTTTTGCGATTCTGATTTATGAAAGGTGATAGCTCTTTGCTTGAAGTTGCATTTATTTGTAATATTTAGCATATTTTCATTTATTTATTGGTCATATGTATTTCCTTTTTATAAATCCCTCTTTTGTTCTATTGAGTTATTTTTCTCTCAGTGTTATTTGTTTTACTTTTCTTCAGTGGCTTTTGTGTTGAGAAAATTAAAATCTCTAAGTAAGAAAATTTGTCATTTTTTTCCTTTATGAATTCTGATTTGCTACACACACACACATCACACACACACACACACACACACACACACACATACACACACATATATAAATTTTTTTTTTTAGTTGGAGTCTCATTCTGTCACCCAGACTGGAGTGCGGTGGCATGCTCCCAGCCCCCCGCAGCCTCGACCTGCTGGGCTCCGGCAATCCTTCCGCCTCAGCCTTCCAAGTAACTGGAACTACAGGAGGGATCTACCACGCCCGGCTAATTTTTGATTTATTGTAGAGATGAGGTCTTGCCAATTTGCCTGGGCGGGTCTCGAACCCTCGGGCTCAGGCAATTCACTCGCCTCGGCCTCCCAAAGTGCTGGGATTACAGACTGAGCCACCAAGCCCGGCTAAATTTGCTATATTTTCTTAGGAAGGTCTTTTCTACCTCAAGATTGTAATCATATATTTATATATTATTTTATGATGTTTATATACACTTAAGTTTAGGTTTTTAGACCACATAGAATTCATTTTTGTAAATAGTGGTAAATAGTGCCCAAATAACACCAAAGAACATGTAAGGGATAGCTACCATATATTAGCAATTAGGCTAAGTATTTTAAATGGGTTACCAAAAGTAATACTCCCAACATTCACACAAAATACTTTCATTTCTTACTATCTGTATATGAGGAAATTAAAACAGGTTATCAACTTACTTAAGTTCATAAAATCAGTGAGAAAACTGTGATTTATGACTGGCTTTGTTGGGAATATGATACTGTAAATATGCTCCATAGTTTTTTTTTTCTTTTTTAAAGTGGTATCATATTTTTAATCAGAATTATATTCTAAAATATCAGTATAACAGAATTGTCTTACATTTTTAAAAATTTATTTATTGTTTGTTTGTTTTTCGAGTAGGAGTCTTACTCTGTCACCCAGGCTGGAGTGCGGTGGCATGCTCAGGGCCACCACAGCCGCAACCTGCTCTCAGGTGATCCTCTTGCCTCATCTCAGTCTTCCAGGTAGCATGAACCACCACATCTAGCTATTTTAAAAAAAATTTATTGTAGAGACGAGGTCTCGCCAGTTTGCCCAGGCTGGTCTCGAATCCCTTGGACTCAGGCAATCCTTTTACCTCCGCTTCCCAAAACGCTGGGATTAGAGGCATGAGCCACTGTGCTCAACTAAGTTTCTTTTTTTAAAAAAATGCTTTTGAGTGTTGTTTATATGACTTTTTATGTAATATTAATGCTATTTTCAGCATCACAAATTTTCTTTATATTTTTTGCTATGTCACCCTGAAAGAATAAGATAGTTGACAGAAAATTACAAATAGACTCTGTTGCCTTAAGAATACGTCCTCTAATCATATTTTAACAGTAACTATAGTGCAATGCAAAAATTTATCTAAATGCCTTAAAAGAATTTGAAAACTAGCATTTCAGAAATTAACAAGGACATAGTTTTGTCCCAATAATCATACAGATTGACACAGGTGTGGCTGGTAGTAGCAAGTTGTTTTGATACTTCATGGAACAGAGTTTGACTTCAAGAGAGCAAAGGAAGCTGGGCTCGGTGGCTCAGCCTGTAATCCCGCGCCTTTGGGAGGCTGAGGTGAGTGGATTGCCTGAGCCCGCAGGTTCGAGACCCGCCTGGGCAGCGAGACCTCATCTCTACAATAAATCAAAAAATCAGCTGGGCGTGGTAGCGCATGCCTGTAATTCCGGCTACTTGGAAGGCTGAGGCGGAAGGATCACCGGAGCCCAGCAGGTCGAGGCTGCGGTGGCCGGGAGCGGCCACTGCACTCCAGTCTGGGCGACAGAGTGAGACTCCAACTCAAAAAAAAAAAAAAGAGAGCAAAGGAGAGACTATCTTTCTTTTATTGTTCCTGCATTTTCATTTTTCCGTGTCACACTATTAGTATAAAAGCAGCTGCCTCACTTACCTTATTCCTGTGCCTGAAACTCAACAAAGTCACCTGCATCCTCTTTCTTCCTTTCCCTCCCATATTATTTGCTATTCAACAAATGAGGACATTTTGTCTCTGATGTACTTGACCATGTTTTTATAAGCATTAGGAATATTATTGTTATAGCACAGAGGAGAGAGTAATTTGGGCTGTACATATTTCTCATATAAAATTGAAAAAGAAACTCAAATTAGATAATAACCATACTTAGATATGATAGAAAATTGAATTGTTTCCTAGATATAAGAATACATACAGAGGATGTGTTTATAGTAAAGTAAAACAAATTGCACACAGAGAAAAATAACTCAATAGGACAAAGGGGATATTTATTCCAATAAAGAAATTAAATGATGCTAAATACCAGTAGTGTATGTGACTTAAAACAATGAGCTGTCACTTTTCACAGATTAGGCTATCAAAATATTTAAAAGAACCAATAATATGTGTTGCTAGACCAGGAATAAGAACTTAGCACACTCATCTCTTAATGCAAGTTTACTTGGAAAACTATTTTAGAGGAAAGGTTGGTAGTATCAGTGAAGTTCCACTTCCAGGAATCCATTAAAAAAAAGGAGTTGGCAATGAGCATGAGGATATTTGTCCAAGGAAGACAAATTCATACTTTGCTTAAATAATCAGAATCAAACAATATGGGGAATGATTTTATAAATTACAAGCCAATATCTATTTATGGTTTATTAGGTGACCATTAAAAATGAGAGAAGTCCATATATTGGAGCATGAAGAAATTGCCAGAATAAATTAAGTTAAAAAATGGAAAAAAAAAGTATGTGTGTCACCGCACATTTTAGGCTAGAAAATTATGTATGTGCATGTGTATTCATAAATTCTTAGAAAAAACAAAAAGTTTCAAAAGCAGAAAGAAGCTGAAGCAAACTTATCTGTGAGGACTAGGGAGGAATTGTTAGAAGAGTGAAAAAAGACAATTTTACTTTCTAAGCTTCTGTATTTTAAATATTTATTATGAGAACACAGTCATATGCCACCTGTACAATTAAAATACTGAATTCAGGAGTATTTAGTGGGCAAAAATGAAGAATGTTTAATGTTCTGTCTGTGTGGGGGACAATGTCTCACAACTGAGAATGATCCTCTAAATACATTATTTTAAACCTTTCCAAGCAATATAACAGTAAAATTAATTTATCTAGCAAAAATTAATTTTCAGAAATACTATTTTAAGTGACTGGTGCATAGGCCTTAGTAATATAGACAAGTAGTTGAAAACACAGGTATGATATCAGACTACCTAGAGTTAAACCTCAGCTCTTTCATCCTGGTTGTATGATCTGAGGCAATGCACTAAACAACATTGTACCTCAGTTTTCTCATCTATAAAATGGAGATTGTTGTGAAGATGAAATGATTTAATGTGTATAAAACAATTAGTGTCCAGCATATTGTAAACACTATATAAATGTCAGTAGTTATTGTTGAAGCTGAAGGCATATGTGTGTGGAAACCTTTAGTCTTCCATTAAGAAAAAACTGTCTTCCCTTTCTTTTTTCACAAAATGTTTACCTCTATCAAACTATTCTAAATATTTCTTTCTCAGTTCTATATCATTACATATTTTCTTTTCTTTACAATTATATTTTAGTCCATGCAATTGTGACTCAAAAACATTTTTTTGCTGATTATTTTTGTCTTAATAAGGCACATATATAAAAGTTGAAAGACATATTCCCTCCCTTTTCTTTTAATCATCAAATACTTTTAATCTTCTAATATGTTAGACATTGAGGACACCATAGCTCAAGAGATGGACCAAATTCCTATCTGCTTAGATGGTTCAAAGCAAACTTATGCCAAATCTCAAGTAAAATAAATATTCAGTTCAATATCATGAAAAGTAATTTAAATAAAGTAAACCTTTTGCTCTAATCTGAAGAAAAATAATAAATATGTTCATCTGTGCCAGGGATTCTCAGCACAGGCAGTACTTCCCCTTACTTTGGTGTGAGCAGAGGTCGAGGATGCTTACTGTCTTACAATACACTTGGCTCACTTCTTCACTGGAAAAATGACTCTCAGTCTTGCAAGACCTGTAAATCTTCCTTGAGACACTCATATAAGTGAAATACCTGTTTACCATTTTCTGAGTTTGTGACCCCCCCCAAAAAAATACAAAGTAGTTTTTTCCCTGAAATGTTTCAATATACACTAAAATGGGCAGAAATATAGTTTGTGAGATTTGAGGAAAGATTATACTTTTTGGGAGAATTACCAAGTCTTGTTCACTATTCTGGAAAATCATACCAACAGCAATGCCATTAGTGCTATTTGAATCATCAATTCAATATGTCTGTATTAACACAGACATATCACAATCTGTATTTGCAGCTGTCATATCCATGGTCAGTCTATGACCAGGTGCAAGCATCTTACTATTGCATTATACATTTTTAATTTTTTATTTATATTACACTCTTTATTGAGTTGCGATGGGAGATTTCACTCAGATTCCAAGTTGCCAAACAGGCATACCAGCGCAATTGTGCATGATCTCATCCTCAGGCTCGACTTCACAGCGGATCAGGTATCCATTCGCCTCAGCCTCCAATAGGCTGATACCAGGCTGCAACACCACCCTTCATTTACATTTTAATTTATTTAATTTAATTTTTTGAGTTGGAGTTTCACTCTGTTGCCCAGCCTGGAATGCAGTGGCACGCTCACGGACACTGCAGCCTTCACATGCTGGACTCAGGTGATCCTTCCGCCTCAGCCTTCCAAGTAGCTGGAACCACAGGCATGCAACACCACCCTCTCCACCATTGGCTGATTTTTTTATTTATTGTAGAGACAAGGTCTCGCCGTGTTGCTCAGGCTGGTCTTGAACCCATAAGCTCAGGTAATTGTCTCACCTCTGTCTCCCAAAGTGCTGAGATTACAGGTATGAGCCTTTAGTGTAGTCTGAGCCCATACATGTTGAAAAACATATTATTTCATTACAAATTATTTTCCTTTTATTTTTCCTTTATGATTTACTTAGAGGATTACACTGATTTTTAAAAAAATGTTTGTAAATAGGTCATATTGCCTTTGGATTTTACTTTGGGGAGTGTAAGGTATAACAAAATACTGTCTTATAGAGAGGTTTTGGGCTTGATAGGTTTTAGAATTTCAGAATGACTCCAATCAGAGGTCAGAATAGCCACTTAGTAAATTTTTTTTTTTTTTTTTTTTTTTTTTTTGAGTTGGAGTCTCACTCTGTCGCCCAGACTGGAGTGCAGTGGCCGCTCCCGGCCACCGCAGCCTCGACCTGCTGGGCTCCGGCGATCCTTCTGTCTCAGCCTTCCAAGTAGCTGGAACTACAGGCGCGCACTATCAAGCCCAGCTAATTTTTTGATTTATTGTAGAGATGAGGTCACTTAGTAAAATTTAACTGAAAAAGATGAGGAATAGGGATTCAGTAAGGTTAGTTTTATGGCTGACCACAGACAATGAATGAGTGTCTGAAAGCTGAAAGCAAATTCAGACTTATCTAGTGCAGTCTCTCCATTCAAAACATGAACAAAGTGAGTGTCACATGATACAACAAATGTCAACTGCTGTTCATGCCTGGACACAGATCATATCTCAAAACCAGTGGCAACCCTGGATTGTCTTTTCAGAACACTACACTATCCTCAGTAATTGAGAGAAGGAGTTGGGATAAGTGGAATGGAGAGAAAAGGTGCTGGTGGAGAAGGGGACAAGCAACTAATTCAGATGCCGGTAGTTCTTTTGGTGATTGATTTGGTAACCAGTAATATTTGATCCTTAGCTCTTAAAGGTTTGCTCGCAGCCAAAAGGAAGGTTGTGAAAGAAGTTTGGAAATAAAAGTAAATAGGGAAAAAAATACGAAAGTAAATTATTAAAATATTGATACAGCCAGCCACACAGATTATTCTGCTGTAACTGATACAATAGTCAATCACCATTATTTTCACTTTTCCCTTTTAACTATGGATAGATAGTTACAGAAACATAACTTGGGAGAATCTTTACCTGATGGGTGCTTTAGATTAAAGGTCATTTTATCTTTTTGCTTAATGTCTAATATGAAAAATTTATTATTTATAAATAGTTAAAGCTTAAAGGAAAATCTCAGTAAAAAGCACCCCGTCTTGGAGATGCTTGAAATTCCAGTACCTGAAGCATTCCTTAGAAAGTGAATATTTTGTTGTGGGAGGGGAGGAGCCACCATGGCAAATGACCAATCTGATATCAACCTAGGAGGCACTCAAATATTTTCAAAGGGGAGAGAGGAAAACAGGGGAGAGGGTGAGGGTTAGAGAAAGGAATTAATCCATTCTCAACCCTCTTCTAATATTCAAATACCCTTCAAAGGAATAGTAAATTTTCTCAGCACTTCTGTGCCAATATATTTAACAGATCATATTGTTCTCAGTATGGTGCCAACAAAGGTGTTGACCTGATGTGAACTACTTCTATTTTGCTTCTTAACCTAGGACATAAAATGCTGTGGCTATTAACAGTGCCTTATATTTAAAGCCTTTCCCCAAAACAAAAAATTGTTTCTTAAAGCAATATTTAATTAATTATCTTAATAAAGAATGCGTTTCTGAAATCCCTTTTGTTCCCAG
Source organism: Cephalopachus bancanus (assembly GCA_027257055.1). Taxonomy (NCBI): domain Eukaryota; kingdom Metazoa; phylum Chordata; class Mammalia; order Primates; family Tarsiidae; genus Cephalopachus; species Cephalopachus bancanus. The sequence goes on along the minus strand of JAPVLO010000242.1, from coordinate 979,725 downwards.
TCTGAGCTATGGAAAATGAGATTCAAAATGGTTAAGGTCTTAAAAGACTAATAACCAAGCAAATCTTTATTCTCTTTAAAATTCATTCATTTCTCAAAGCCATTCAAATTGCTCCTGCAGAATCCAAACAAAAATGTCTCAACAAATTTAAGGAACACAGAAAAGCTAAAGCCCTGGCTTATTTTTAGAACAACTGTCATCAGATTTCCATCTGTACCATAGAGTGCTTCAATCAAGATCTTTTGAGAAAATGTCCAGAACGGGCTCAGATATTTACATTTTGAACATATATTTTGTTTCTTATAGGGTTTATGTGTATCCTACATACATGTTCAGGCTCTTCTTTCTCTCGCATATAATAATTTCTGTGGTTTTTTTGTTTTGTTTTGCCTTGGAAATAAAGACTAAATTATCAGAAAACCCGTGCTGCAAATGAGTTATTCAGTTAGAACGCTTAAAGTTTCTGAGATCTTCCTACAGAGAGGTGCACCAAAAGGTTGTTTCAACCATTTTTATTGTGTGAATGCTTGCCCTCTAGTCTTAGTTACATACGTTTGAGAGCTACCGGCTAGACTCAGCAGAGGTTAATTGCTGATACTTAATCAGTGTGGAAGAAGGCAGATACCAGGCCCATTACACTTGGCAGTCTATTTTTGACATCTCCCAAAGTCTTCGAAATTATTTCGCTAACATGTGTCCTGGGCTGTTTCTTTATGGGACTAGACTGGGAAAGAGCCCAAGCCCTTGGATTAGTCTGTGTGGGTTCTAATCCTGGCTCCAGGACTGAGACATGAACTTGGGCAAATTCTGTAGCTTCAGCTGACTTCTATGTCCTCATTGTAAAAGAGGAGTAATCATAATGCTCAATTTATTAGGTTATCCCAGGATCAAGTGAGCTTATATATGTCTAAAACATCTGGCACCCATATTACAGGTAAATAAGCAGCAATTATTTTGGTGGTTAAGTTCTATTATTTATCTTTGATTTCACTTTCTGTAAGAGGTAGAGCCTTAATACTGTAGTAGCCATTGATGTGATAATCCCAGCTTGACTATATCCAAATCGAATTCATCTTCTTCCTCTGCCATATCTCCCTCAAACTTTCTCCTTTTATTCTATCCTCTACCTAGCCAATGAAATAGTTTCACTTCCATAAGCTAGAAAATTCCAAGAAATTTTACCCCTTCTCCTTTGGTTCCAAATCCAAGAAATCAACAAATCTTGTCTAAAATCACATCCTCAATATCAAGCTTCAGGACCTTTTCCTTCCTCCCAAGAGGGCTACAAAATCTCTCCCTGTGTTCAACCAATCCCCAACTCTCCACTTTCCATTTCATCCTATGTATAGTCACCACCAAATTTCCTAAAACACCACCCTGACCACACGACTTCTTGCCTTTTTAATGTATTCAATCCATGAATGTACATAAAGTAAAAATTACTCACCTCCTATCATTCTAACTAGATGCTGCTGACATAAAAACAGACAGTTCTGGCTCTCAGTGCTTACAGCCTAGTAGAAAAATAGGCAAGTGAGCAGTTGATTTTTAACACAGTACAGTATTTTTGTTGATAAGCACAAGGTTCTGAGATTAGAGAAGAGACAGTAGCAAGGACTAGGGACAGGGGTATAAAAACAAAGACCTCCCTTCCAGTTGATAACAGCTAAAAAGCAAAACAAAAAAGAAAAACCAGCAATAGCAACAAACTTCAATTGCTTTCTACTGTAAATGTTGAATTCCAAATTCTGCTATTATAACCTGGCATTCAAATCCTCCCCAAAACCACCTAAACTGAACCTTTCATCAGCTTTCTACACTCTATCATCCAGTCGACTTGCCATTTCATGGTTCCTCAAAAGAACCAAAGCACCAGCACTTTTTTTTCATTTATTTGCTCATTTACTTGTATCAGTCTAGAGTGACCTTTTCTCCCTCTGTTATTTGTCAAGAAACAGGTTAAATGCTCTCACCTCCACAGTGAAGCCTGCTAAAATGCCCTAGTCACAGTTAATTTATGTCTTTTTTCCTTCAGCCAGTGTACCCTGTTTTATAGTAACCTATGCATGCATCTCCCTCTCCCATTGCATTGTGCACTAAGAGGAGGCCAGTGCCATGTCTCATTGTTTCTGCAGTCCCCAGAGGGGCTTTTACAATAAGGGAGGTACCTAGGAGGTACTCCCTGAATGCTGTTTTGAATTAAATTAAATAAAATGGTTAAGAAAGCATTTTCAATCTTCATGATCTTTGGGTAATTTCTCTGAAAGGTCTTCTTTTTTTAAAAGGATTTAACCTTTTGCCTGAAGATTTTCCTCTTCTTTTTTCAACTCTGAGGGAGGAGATTTTTAGCAGGAAGAAAACAAACAAACAAACAAAAAACCTCCATTTTGCTATTTAAAAATTATGTGGAAACAAAGTATTATCTTTCTGTTTCAAGGTTTCTCAGATTCTTTTTAAAAATCTTTGAAACTCAAAGTCAGAAATGGATTAATATTCTAACCTGCTTGGACAGAGAATAAATAAATTTAAGATTACTTCAAAAAACTGACTGAAATTAACTGAAGCATTCGAACTGCTTTGCGCTTTCTGTCTATAGAGTCTTCAATATTAAACATTCTGTGTTTACATTTGGCAGAGTTGAATAATTTACATAGACTATAGCCCAATGAATGAAGTGATAGTTGAACAAAAAAGAGAACAGAAAGTTATACCAGGTAATGGATGTGCAAATGTAAGACAAAAGTTTACTTTTACATAACTTTTGTTATCATTTACTTATGGCATAGTTTAAAATTTGATGACCGTTTATGTACCTAACCCTGAATTGTACCCCATATCTTTAAAATAAAAATAATAATTAAAATATAAATGAATATTAGAAACAAACAAGCAAACAGAATATGGAAAGGGATAACCATGTGAGATGACGGATATATTGTTTAATATAATACCCATTTTACTATAGATTTGTATCTTATAACATCATGTTTTATACCTTAAACATAAACAATAAAATTTGTTTAAAAATAGAATAAAAAGAAAACTGCTTACTTAATCACCTCTTCAAAATTCTAATGCAACAGGAAGTCCTAACAGAGTTATGAAAGGATCTATGAGAGAGATAAGCAAACTATGTCAGGCTGAAAGTCCACTCCCTCTTCCCCCACACACATGCCGACTAGTATGAATGAGAGGAGAATCTACTGACCGTCAATCCTCTGCTCATCTCCATAGAGTCAGATCAGGATGCCTCCGACAAAACATCTTTAATTATACTCAGGCTCAAAACATCAAATTTATAAACAGAGGTGAGAAATTTCCAGCAAAATGATGCTTCTCCTCTGTCCTTCTTCACTTTTAATACTGTATTCCCAATCAGACTAATTATTATTATTTTTTGAGTTGGAGTCTCACTCTGTCACCCAGGCTGGAGGACAGTGGCATGCTCCTGACCACCACAGCCTCAACCTGCTGGGCTCCTGCAATCCTTCCGCCTTAGCCTTCCAAGTAACCAAAACTACAGGTGCATGCTACCACACCCGACGAATTTTTGATTTATTGTAGAGACAAGGTCTCACCAAGTTGCCTAGGTGGGTTTTGAACCCGCGGGCTCAGACAATCCTCTTGCCTCAGCTTCCCAAAGTGCTGGGATTACAGGCTGAGCCCGGCCCAGACTAATTCTTGACCTAAGTGACTGTGTCATCACCCCTACCTCACCTTGGTGGCTTTCCAGATAAATAAATAATGCTTAAGTTCCAGTACTGTATGACTTCATAGAAATGTCCAATTTGATGCTTGAAGCATGCTGTAGATTATGATTGGGAGCGCACAGAAGGCGAGAGAGGAGAAAGATTTGAGGCGTTGCTGATATATTAGGAGAAGGCATTCCCAGATAATCCCTTGGTGCTCTAGTTGCCAGCTGGACTTCTAGAAGGAGGAGAGCAGGGTGATTAAGTTGGGGAGATAATGGAGCAACTTGGGTTTGAATTCTAGCTTTACTGTTTAGTGTGACTTCAAACAGTCTTCCCTATTGGTAAAATTGAGATAAAAATAGCTATCTCCTTTCAAACATTGTTAAATGAGTTAAATGATGTAATATATGCAAAAGTGCTTTGCTTACTACAAATTTTAGCAATTGATTAAGTTCCCAGTAATTTAGCCATTATTGTTAGTGGCAGTATAGAACTATTAATGTTTCTTTTTCATATGTGATAATATAATAGAAAGGAGTAATGTGGGTTTGGGTGGGGTTGGAGAAAGGATAATTGAAGAAAAGAAAGAGAGACTAACAGTGATTTGGAGACAGATTTCCAAGCAAGGAATACATCACAATTTCTGAATGATTTTATTTTCTTTGGAGTAGAAAGAAAAAGAACTAGAGTAAATGTCAGAGGGATCTAGAATGACGGAGCATGAACTTAGAGGAACAAGAGTTAAAGGACCATTTAAAAGACTTAATGTTTTTATTCAAGTGTCACCATTCATTAAAGTCCCAAATTAGGACAAACTAGCCTTGATGAAGATGTTCATGTCCTCACTCTGAGAATAGGTCTTGACTGTGGAGTTGCTATGCCCTGACAGACAGTGGGCTGCCAGACCATCTCATCTCCATCAGCCAGGAGTGGGAGTGCAAAGTGTTACCCACAACCAGTGTTTACCCAAGGATAAAGTGGCTTAGAGGGGTCTAAACAGTTCCTGCTTTCACATATAATCTCATAGAGTAAAAAGAACAGACTATCATATCTATCTATCAGAGAGGTCAGGGAAGCCCTTCATAGTTACATTTATTTAAAATATTGTACGGTGCAGCATTTTTTAATAACTACCAAAACTTTGGTTGAGAGAACTGAATTCCTTTCGAAGCATATTCTCACATTCCATTTTTCTAAATATTCTTAGCTCTATCCTAGATTAAACTGACTTTACTAGAATCATGAATTTATATTGCATCATGCTGGTGACTTATAAAGTTGTTTTTACTAAAGTGCAATTTGGCACTATAATATCAACTTATATTAAGAGATAGTCCAAGAAAAAAATCTACAAAAATGTAACTGTATGAAAACAGTTGAAGATTATGTTCATTACAGTACACAATAACCACTTTGTGACTTATCAGTGGGGAAAATGTTGCTATCATTTCCTAGTCAGGAGAGTTGGCCTTCTGCTAGGCAACTGGTTTGTTCTCCTCTTATGAACACTATGAATTGTATAATTCATCATGTGTACTCTTTTGCACCGGATGCTTGAAAGCCTGAGTCAAATTTTTGTCTGGTCTCTAAAAATACATATGAAATATTTAGATGTACTTTTGTGTTCTTTGGCTTTATTCTACATTTCTACCTTTATAGTCTCTTTGCCTTTTATTTTTCATTATTACAATTACTTTAGTTTACCTTGCCATACTATATGTTGGCTTTAATTATATACTATAATATAATAAATGAGTGAATGAATCAGTGCTTCTGATGATAAAGAAACCATACCATAACATTTTTTTATTTTTTCATAATCAATATTTTTTATTATGGTTTTGTGGGGTACAGTTAAGGGTTAGGTGATACCATAACATTTAATATGATAAAGGACTGAAGGCATATTAGTTTACATAAATATATGGAGTTCCAAAAAATCATATAACAAGAATTCTGGAAGTAGGTAGTCACTAGCATGAGGTCAGCTGCTCAAACAGGTTGGGCGTATCCTGTAGGTCTTTTTCTCATGGTGACATGTAGGCTGTAACAGTGCCACTAATTCTATTGCTCAGAGTGGGATGAAAGCAATGGGAGAGTAGGTCTGTGCCAGTTAGAGAAGAATTACCTATCTCCCTGTGGCTAGACCTGTGTCACTTGTCACCCATACTTACTAGGGAGACTGGAAAAGATAATATACAACACTCACAACCTATGGAGCAGGAGCAGAGGAGTAGGGTTGGAATCAGGTATTGAGTGTGACAACATAAACTATGCCACAGATGTCAACCATGAAAATATGGCAAACTTTTAATGGTCAGTTCAACTTTTGTGTCATATTCTCTATTTTCTAATTTTCAAGAAAAATACAGGATCATATTTTTAAAAAAAGAAGAAGAAGCACCTATACAATTGGTGGTTTGATTTAGGAGTACAATAAAGCCTGATAATGGAAAGGCATTTCTTTTTTTCTAGACAATGTAGCAGACCCTCCTCCTCAGAAGACTGATCTCATTATGAAACATGGTGATAATGCATTAATTCTGGGTATTGTTTTTCTTTTAGAAAGCATTTCAACCTAAAACTCTCACAGTTAACCAGAGTATATCATCATTTACATAGCTTTATTTAAATCAGAGTAATGAATATGCTTGACTTTCCTGAAGGTGAAACTAATAGGGCACTACCTCTATGACTTGTTTATACTAAAATTCCCATGTTTTGTTCTGTGGCTACACCCTCTCATCTAAGCTAATGTGAATAACCCATGATTATCTATTGTAGTAGGCACTACTAGCCCGAGTATCAATTCTGGAATTTTTTTTTTTTTTGAGTTGGAGTCTCACTCTGTCACCCAGACTGGAGTGCAGTGGCCGCTCCTGGCCACTGCAGCCTCGACCTGCTGGGCTCCGGCGATCCTTCCGCCTTAGCCTTCCAAGTAGCTGGAATTACAGGCATACGCTACCACGCCCGGCTGATTTTTTGATTTATTATAGAGATGAGGTCTTGCTGCCCAGGCGGGTTTCGAACCCGCGGGTTCAGGCAATCCACTCACCTCAGCCTCCCAAAGGCGCGGGATTACAGGCTGAGCCACTGAGCCTGGCAATTCTGGAATTTTTAATGGAACAAACTGCAAGCCATGAAGTTAAGACTTTTGTTCAGTTCTAAGTAACTTTGACAATCAATTCTAATAGATTTGGCAGAAGTTCCCTGAGCTCAGTCAATTGTCTAATTTCAAGGTCTTGCATAATGCATAATGGTTGTAGAGAAAATCTGGGTTTCAAGGGCATGCTTTCATAGCAACCATGCATTAGAAACAGATGGGGTTTTAAGACAGAGCATGGAGACTCTAACTCATTTAAATAGGAAATAAAAAATAGAATTAAATAATAAATCAACCACAGTAGCAGGTATAATAACATTCCTGTGTACTTCAAAAAGAGAAAATACTCACATTGCAATCCTCTGCTTAAAGTCTAGGCATAAAAGCACTTTCAATGGACTATAAAGGTCTAAGTTACTTCACTTTAAAGAAAGAACTCACAGATAATTTACCCAAATACGTGACTTTGTTGAGCTTGATACAGGTTAAGCAAAGCTTGGAGTTTTACTTTAACTGCAGTATCTAGACTCATTTATCATGGCTTAGTGGTTTAAGTAACAGTTTAATAACTAAAATTGGTCTTACCAATGATTTTCTCTGACCTTGGACTAGCCACTTGCCTCTACAGAATTGCTTTTCCAGCTTTTATTTTTGTTTCATAGAATAAAAATAACTTTTAAAAATGGTAGATCAAATATGCAAGTAACAAAATTGGAAAAGTAAAACTAGTAACAATGTATCTTCACTAATATCTCAACATATTTTGGAACTCTAAATACAGATTCGTTTTGCCCCTTAAATGACTTCACCTTTTTGGTAGGAAGCATACAGCATTGAATAAAAACAAAATGAAACATTGTCTTGTTTCACTTAGGTTTCTGTCTATATCTAGAATGTCTACTATTGAGATGCCATTCTTTATTAACTTTTGGCAGCTTCTAGTGAACCACTAAAAATATCCTTTTGTATGGGACTAAGGGAAGATAGAAAATCTATTTCTTGACGAGCAGATAACTTTCCTTGATTTGTGAGAAGTATAATTCGAGGTAAAAGGATTTGACTAAATGACCTTTTGAGTTCCTGCCTAATCTGTCTGCACTCTTTTAGCAGAAAAATCTTACCTACTAGATCCAAATATGGAAACACACACACCCCATATTTCCATGTACATGGAAAAGCAAGGAGAACTTTTCATGAGGACCTGCCTAAGATTTCAGTGACTGTCCTTATTAATGGAACTAACAGATCATCCCAACACTGACAATTCCTCCCAGCACCTCTTACAGATAAAAACCAAATACAGTTGCAAAATGATATAGTCCAACTTTAAATTTAAAAAAGTAGATTTTTAAGCAGTCTCCACAGAAATGGTTTCTCTTCTCTTGCTCATTGAGAAAACATCAAAATTTCAAGAATGGGCAAAAACAAACAAACAAACAAAAACCCTCGAAAAGCATGTATTCTTAAATAAGTAGAAACATCAATTTCTTATGTTGGGGATTGTGAGATATTATTTCATAGGATTGACTCCACTCTATGAAGTATAGTTCCACCTAAAAATCATTTTGCATAGTTTTATTATTAGATTATTAGAATTAATACTTCTTTGATGATGTAAATACAAGAATATATCAGTTTTCTTTTATTGGTTAATTCTAATAATAATAGGCAATAGTTTAACATGTGCCAGGGACTGTTCTCAGTATTTTACATTTAGCATATACAAAATCACCACAACTCTTGATGTAGGATACCATCATCTCCATTTTCACAGTAGAAAATATTAGAAGCTAATTGCCCTAGAGCATACAACCAATAAGGGTTTGTGACGAGGATCTGAGCTTAGTCCATGAGGGGCTAGAGTCCCTGCTCCTAACTATGACACTGTTCTATCATCAAAAAGAGTCTTACATTCGCTACATTTTTAATTACCCTTGGCCTAAAGAGTATAAAGACAGTATATTGCAGAAGACAAAATTCATAAGATCACAGAGATCTCTTTTCAAGTCTCCCATTTCTTTTGTGTAAAACAAAGCTCTATGAAATTTTGCTCATTTTTCAAGAGTCTAACAGCAAAGGCCCAAGTGAATCAGGGATCTTAGATTTTTAACCAGAACATGTGTGGTCATGCTTTTCTATTATGTATCACCAACCACTCCTGTCCACTAGCAAACATTCAAGCATGGCTCAGTGTTCTAAAGGAGTGTCTAGGCCAAGAATGTACCCACTCTGATAATCCAATGACACTGAGTAACCCACAAGAAAGAGCACTGGGCTAGGCAACAGGAGAGTTGAGCCCCGCTTGGGTTTTGTGATGTGGAAAGGACACTGTTTGCAGGCAGGGTAACTATAGGGATAAGAAAAAAAAAATTAGAAACACAGATAATTTAACATTATTGGAAGACATCTTCACTAGCCAGTCAATTTCTGTTTTGCTTTTATTATGCCCAAATAGGTCAGTCATATTCTCTTTGTTTTCCTGGAAAACCTACTGTTTTTTTCTGGATCATTAAAATTATTGAGGAATTATTTATCTCTAGTTCTACTACTCAGTGCCAGACGAGTGATTTTATTTGAATAGTGCAACCACCTACTGTGACACAATCTGATTGCTGAACATGCTCTCCTTTAAAAAGATCTGATGGACAAAAAAGAACCTCTGATCTTACAATGCATATTCAAAACTTATGAACCATTCCCTCAAGCAGGGACAGATCACATTCAAAATAGTGTAAGTTAGGCACTGAGGAACTCCAGGACTCAGACAGAAGGAGTTGAAAGAACAGCAGGAACAAAAGGAAGAATTAAAGATGGAGGAAAGACAGAGTATAAGAGGGAGTATGGTGGAAGATGAAAGAGTCTGGAGTGCAGTGGAGAAAGGAATGGTAGCAGAGCAATGGTATCTCTTCCCTAGCTGCTCAGCATATTTTTCCGTGTTTTGGAGATCAGAAGCACATGCGGTGTATCTGCTAAACCACTGGCCATCCTGATGCCCTAGAGATTGGAAAACTTCTTCACTCCCACTCTGCTCATTGTTCTGTGGCAGTCATGAAGACTCCACAGGGTTGAACAACAAAGAACTCCATTTCAACACCCATCAGAATGGTTGCTTCCATACATACCCTAAAGCTGACATCAAATCTGATTTTTTTCAATAATTTGTCACATTAACTATGTTTTGAATATACTTGTTCCCCTTTGTATGACATTAAGGAAGGTTTAAGGAATGAGTGAACTTTGGAAAAAAAATTAACCTTTATTTTATTATAAAGATGTGAAGTACAAGTTAGGATTAGATACATAAGTAGTCTACATGCAGGTGAAGTTTGGGACTCCAACTGGTCCTCACTTACCTTGGTTTAGGATCAGCTACCCCTAGTGATATTATGTGCCTCCCGCCCCCCGTTACAGTTCTGCTACTGATGATCCTTCTCTTGCAGTGTTGTGATGAATGTTTAGGATCCACTTATAAGTGAGAACATGTGGTATTCAGTTCTTTGTTTCTATGATCTTTTACATACATTTCCAGGATGCCCCAAACTCACTTGTTCTTGAGTGCTTGGCTTCTGGCACAAGTGATTAAATTTAGCCCCCTATCAGACACACACGTTTGAGTTATCACAACTTCCTGGAATATTTTTCTTTTAGATACTAAGCAATGTATAAACCTTAAAAAAATCCTTTCATGTCTCTACAAAGTTTTAAAAATTATAGTTTTTCTATAAGTCACTAACAGTACTATCTTTGCATACCAGAGTACCAGCCACCAGAAAAAAATAACTTTGCTCTGCCCAAATTCAGTAATGGATATCAATAACATGGAGAACAGTTTCTAATTTAACTTGCTGTTATCTCTTCTAACGGGACATTTATAATGATAGTCAGGTGATATTCTACCATGTTTCATGAGGAGAGTGGTTTGTTGAGTTTCTTCAAGTAAGCTGACTTTGAAAAGATATTTTGATTGTTTCTCAAAACTAGAAAATTTCATTATCAGCCTCATGTCCAAAATGAAAAATCTGTCATTTTTAATGGTAAATGTAAATAGTAATTATGGCATGTTATTTGTAGCATGTCATAATAAGAACATAGTATTTCTTATTTCCAGTTGGGTAAAAAAGAAATCAGAGGCAAAATGAATATTTATATTTTTTACAAGGATATTCATACAGAGAGTACACAGAGCATCTACTTATTGCTGTTATTTTGCACAAATGCCCCCCTTTGTGTTTGTAAAACATAATGCATGATATGGTTCAACTCAGTTTTTTAGAGCAGTGATATTGTTTTACTATCTCTAAGAGGAACTATAGAGAATACAATAAACTGAAGGAGCAACCATCTTCATACTTATTCAATAATTCAACACATGCCAGGCAACACAGTGATCTATTCAAAGTTCTAGAAGACTCTACTATTGTCAAAAACATAAATAGATGCTAGTGAGCAGCCCCCAAATGCTGACTTTGTAGTCAGCATCCACGACAGTTGAAACAGGAATTACTCTGAAGTCTCTGTTTCCAGGTTTAATTGGTAGAATCAACAATAGAAAGCAAAATTGTAGAAGACTATGATCATTTAGAATCCATCACTAGATGATTTCTCATAAAATGGCCTCCAAACATGTTAGAAGACAAATGATCTTGAAGTTTCAGCTTGAGTCAGTTTATCTGCATAGTAGGTAGTTTCCTCAACTGCAAAGGGAGTCTAGCAGGCCTGCCTTCCTGGCCTTGCAAGGTTACTGAGAGGTGCAAAGGAGACAACATAGGTGAAAACTGTGTGGGAAGTGTAAGAGGCAATATAAATTGCAGTATTATTATAAAATACTTATGAATTTTATGTAGGATCTATGAGTGGTTCTCTTTAGTAACTTAGATATACATGCTCAATAAATTATCTGAGGGGACTGGCATGTTTTATAGTCATCATAATTATTCATACCTTTTCAAGTTCTCCACTCAGACAAATGGAACACCACACTACACTAATATTAAAGTCGACTTTGAATGTGAGAATATTTTTGCCTGGGTTGCATAAAGTCACCTTTTGGAGGTAGCAGGAATATATATGAAAGTTAGTTCTTGTTTTACTAAAATGGGAAAATTAAAAGAAAAATTGTTTTGGAAAATAATTCGAACAATATTCTCAAATAATAAGTATGTTGGTAAAAATAATTTTATGTGCACAGTGACTCTCCTAGATCTTTGGTCTTTTTTGAAAAAGATTAGACTTCCTTGGGACCCTGCAAGTGAAAAACTGCTTGAGCGCACCCTGCATCCTCTTGAGTGATGAGTGATTTGAGATCGAAGAGGGTCTGTAACAAGTTACTTCAGAAGCTCTCTAAAGTGGAAGTAGAATGTTGATTTCTGTACTTGAATGTTTTAATTAAGGGATAAAAATTCAACCTTCCTGACTCCTAGTTTGTAAACTCAGCCTTTCTGTTCAAGAATTTGTCTCCTGTAAATGAAAGGCACCAATGATAAATATGCATGTGTCCCGAATGGACATGCGTGCTCCACTGACTGCCCCTGCTTGGGCCCATCTGCTCCAATGGCAAAAGGCCCATTGGCAAGCTGGCTCCTCTTACTTCAGCAGAGCTGCCAGCCCTCCAAGGGTCTGTGTGTGGGTGCACTCTGGTGAGAGCTAGCTTTCTGCAAGGAGCCCTTCCACTCAACCTACATATGGGTCTATTTGCACTTGACCACACTTGTTGGCTCTCATATGTCATAAAACAAATGCTCCTAGAGTGAATAAAAAGAGGGCAGAGCTGCACTAATATTTCAGGCATCGGTGACCATAGAACACAGGCAAAACTTCCTGTAGAAAACGGCTCAGGGTGGACAAGGAGACTGAGGACAAAAATGGGGAGGAAAATGATCCATTTATCCATTATTAGTGAGGAAAGTAAGAAGTAATATTAGCCTGAAAGTACCAGGGTGAACATTTTATCATCCTGCATAAAAGTATATTTCCCTCTCTCATATGGCTCTAAAAAAGCTTGGGGGATACAGTAAGTGTAAATGAAGTATTTCCCTGTCATTGGGGGCACTGTTGACCCGATATAGCATGCCCTCCTTATAGTCCTCTTTCAACCTAAATCTGAAAGTACCAAAGCCAAAGACAGGATGCAAAGCCCAGGGACTTTAGAACAGAAGGATCTTAGTGAAGTATTTTAAGGACTAACCGCTCTAGGAATGGCTCTATTCTTTATAAATATCAAAGCATCGTTACAAAAGGCAAACAAGATCATGAATACAATGACTGACAGAGATCAAGACATGTCATCTAAATAGGAATTTCACACACATCCAAGGGGCAAGAATCAAAGGCATTGCTCCAGAATGCAGAAGGGTGTCAACTGCTCTATTTACTCAATTCATTCAACAGATACTTAATGAGCACTATGTGCCAGGTGCTAGAGACACAAAGGTAAATAAGACACAGATAAAGCCCTTCCCTCCTAGAGCTTGTATTCTAGTGGGGGAGATAGAAAATTAAAAAAAAAATAAATAAATAAATATATGCTACAATGTCAGGTAGCAAGAAAGCCTATGAAGAAAAGTAGAACAGGAAAAGGGAGTAGTGAGTGACAGGATACTGTATTAGACAAAATGGACAGGGAAGGCCTCACTGAAGATGATATGCAAAGGGATTTTTAACCCAAGTGTGAAAGGAAGGGACTGGAGGTTTTAGGCCAATAAAGGACATTATATCTGATGTGTACTTTTGTTCTTTGTCTTTGTTTTGAGTCAGTGTCTCACTCTGTCTCCCAGGCTGGAGTGCAATGGCGCAATCACAGTTCACCTCAGCCTTGACCTCCTGGGCTCAAGCAATCTTCCTGTATCAGCCTCCTGAATAGCTGTGACTACAGGCATGTACCACTATACCCAGGATCTTTGTTTTGTTTTTGTTTTTTAGTTTTTTTGTAGAGATGAGGTCTCACCATGTTGCCCAAGCTAGTCTCAAACTTCTGGGTTCAACCAATTCTCCCACCTCAGCCTGGGATTATAGGTATGAGCCATGGCATACAGCCTTGATTTGTACTTTTATATGCTTATTCTTGCTTTACCTCTGAAGGACTAGCCATGGGAAGCAAAAGTAGAAGCAGAGAGTTCATGTATCCAGCTACCAAAAGAATACAGAAATAATAGTGACTTGGATTGAATGGCTCTTGGTGGAGCAGGTGAGAAGTGGTTAGATCTGGATATATTTTGAGGGCACAGCAGACATAATTGACTGATGAATTGGTTATGAGGTGTCAGGGGAAATGGGAGACAAGAATAACAACCAGTTAGCAACTTGCTGACTGCTGGGAACACACGAAGACAGAGAATGCTGGAGAAGGAGCATATATCAGGAAAAGGAGTAATCAAAGGTTCTGTTTGAAATATTGAGTAAGCAGCTATAAATAAAAGTCTATAGTTCAGACTTCTATCATCAGAAAAGGCTGTCAAAATACCAACACAAAACATATCTGTCACATAGCGAACGCTCAAGAAGTGATGGCTTTTATATTGTTGTTGTTACTGTTGTAATTACTAAATTGACACCAACTTTTTCTCTAAGTTGTTACTCCAGGAAGGGATTTGATGAATGGGAATGGGGGGCGCCGCTTGGGGTAGGAATTGTTTAAAATGTCCATCAGAACATGTTATAGTTTAGAACTAAAGTGAAAATCTGGGCAATGATACAAAGTGTTCAGAAGCAATAGTTATCTAGAAAGGAAATAGGAGGGAGGCAGCAATGGTAATACCAATGGTTGTGTGCTAAACCACAGAAAAATGGTTCTCAGATGTCCCAACCCTACCAGGGAAGATTTACAAAACAAGATGGTAAAGATTCACTTTGAAAGAACTTATTCAAGAAGACATAAGAGCAGCCAATGAATACATGAAAAAAATACCCAACCTCACAAATCATCAAAGAAATGCAAAACAAAATCACACTGAGATATCACCTAACTCCAGTCAGAATGGCCATCATCAATAACTCAAAATACATCAGATGCTGAAGAGGATGTGAGGAAAAGGGAACACGTCTACACTGTTGGTGGGAGTGTAAACTAGTACAACCTCTGTGGAAAAGTGTAGCGATTTCTAAAAGATCTAAAAATTGACCTTCCATACAACTCAGCAATTACCCTTCTGGGAATATACCTGGAGAAACTCAAATTGCTCCATAAAAAAGATACCTGCACACGCATGTTTATTGCAGCATATTCACAATAGCAAAAACATGGAGTTAACCATGCTGCCCATCAAAAATGGACTGGATAAAGAAAATGTGGTACATTTACATGATGGAATATTATGCAGCCATAAAGAAAAACAAAAGTATGAACTTCACAGCAACTTGGATGGAATTAGGGTCTATAATACTCAGTGATTTATCACAGAAACAAAGATCTGAGTACTACATGTACTCATTCATAAGTGGACCCTACACATTTATCATAATACTATAAGAAAGGGATTGGTAATAGTGGGACACTGCCGGTGTGGGGGGTTGCCCAACTTCAATAAGGGTGCCAAACTTTACCTGTACAATGATCACTTATGTACCTAACCCTGAATTGTACTCCACATCTGTAAAATTAAGAAAAAAAAAGAAGAGAAAAAGAAAAAAAAGAACTGACTCAGTCTTTAAGGATGAAGTCCCAGAAACATATCATTTAAAAGCGTTCCCTGAGTAACTGCATGTTTAAAACCAGTAACCAAGGACACAGTCTTCCAAGTCAAGATGTGAAATGTCTGTTGACACTGGCTGTTAATAGAGTAGGACAGAAAGAACCTCATGATTGTCTTTTATACATAGCAGGCACACAAAGCCATTTCTTAAGTATATCAGAATGTACCTATTAAACATAAGCTTGCTTTTCAGAATGGCATTTTGGAAGCCACAAATGATAGGAATGCCTGAACCTCAAAGAACATTTAGACCACTGATTCCTTCTGGAACTGTAACCACAGTCACCCATGCAAGTCAATGTTATTATTTGAGTTAAGGTACTATGGCATTTCAGAAAGACTACAAAACAGGGAGTAGGTCACCTAGGAAGTTACACCAGGGTCTACCTCCAGAAATAATGTGGTTTTCTTTACCTTTTTAGATAATAGTATTCTCATCTTGAGACTGAGGATTTTACTATGCCAGTAATTTTTAAGAGCCCTAAGCTTCCACATTATTGCTTCAACCAAAAACTTGGGTAAAGAGAAGATGACTTTGTCTTTAACTGTTTTCTAGTTCTGTAAAAGACTTCATTTGAAAAAAGTTTTCTCATCCTTTAAAAAAATAGCTTGAAAACATTATATTACATGATCTCAAAAGTATCTTGTAGGAATAAAAGCACTAGCAAGTGCTAAACCTTCACTATAAGTCAAGCATTTTAGGCTTATCATCTCATTTGGTTCTTACTTCAGTCCTATAAGCTCCAGGATTATGGATACACCCATTTCATAAATAAGAAATTTTTTTTTTTTTTTTTAGCTAACACAATTTGTAATCAGAACTACTCTATTTTAGATTTAGGCCTAAAGTGCACCAAAACTCACAACCTTTACATGAGCCATAATGTTTCCTTTTAGAGTTTTATGATTTCTGTTTTTGACTTTAAAAAGTACCACCTAAATGTTCAACATCTTCCTTTAGCTCTAAGTGATTTCTAGCCCACCATGAAAGTACCCATGAACATTAGCTTCATATGGGAAAATTACATCTGGACAGTTCTTCTTAGATACATAATGGCTTTTTCAAACCTAAAAAGTTTTAAATAAACTTATCTTCCCCCCACAACCTGCTCCTCTTTTCTGTCTTTTTCATAACACGACCATTGACCCTGTTTATCATTAACTCCTCCCTCTCCCAAGAACATTCTTTGTAAGACTCTGAACAATTTTCCTTGTAAATATTCTCTAGACCTATTATTTCCTTCCTGTCTGTATTCTACTGCTTTAATGATCTCTCCTTTTAGCTATTGCAAGAGCTTTCGCTGACCCCGTCTGCATCCACGGTATCCTTCAAGTCCTCTTCTTCCTTGTATTCTCCTGTCTTACAACTCAAGTCATGAATTTGAAAGTACTTTGATATGTACCTCCCCAACTATGCCAGGAGATATTTCAGGGACTGTGTTCTATTAAACTTCTTGTCTTTAGTACCTAATGTCTCACACATGGTAGCCTCTCACAAAAATGTTAGTTGAATATTATTATTATTATTATTTTTTTTTTTTTCTGAGTTGGAGTCTCACTCTGTCTCCCAGACTGGAGTGCAGTGGCCGCTCCCGGCCACCGCAGCCTCGACCTGCTGGGCTCCGGCGATCCTTCCGCCTCAGCCTTCCAAGTAGCCGAAATTACAGGCATGCGCTACCACACCCAGCTGATTTTTTTGATTTATTGTAGAGATGAGGTCTCGCTGCCCAGGTGGGTCTCGAACCCGCGGGCTCAGGCAATCCACTCACCTCAGCCTCCCAAAGGCGCGGGACTACAGGCTGTGCCACCAAGGCCGGCTGAATATTATTTTTAAAAAGTCAAAATTGAAGACATTTGTGCTGGAACAATCAGACATTTATGGACAAACCAATGAGCCTCAACCTAAACCTTAGGCCTTATACGAAAATTAACTCAAAATAGATAATGGACCTAAAAGTAAAATAATAAACAAAAAAGAAGAAAATACTCAAGATCTTGGGCTAAAGAGTTCTTAAACCTGGTACTAAAAACACAATCCATAATTTTAAAAAAATTTTATCAAATGGTCCTCATCAATGTTAAGAGGGCAGCATTATGGAACTGTTTTTAATCTTGATCTTAGTGGCATTTACATCAAGCTACACATATGATAAAATAACATAGGCCTAAACACACACACACACACACACACACACACACACACACACACACACACACAGACCCACCAGTGTATATAAAACGTAAAATCTGAATAAGCTCTGTAAATCATGCCAGTATCAATTTTCTGGTTGTGATATTGTATTATGGTTTTGCAAAATGTTATTGGGTGAACTGGGTGAAAGGTTCATGGGACCACTGTATTATTTATTGCCACTGCATGTGAATCTATAATGATCTCAAAACAAAAAGTTTTTGAATACTGGAAGTATTTAAGAGTATTATGGAAACTTAGGGGAGCTTCAGTGTGAGAAATTTCAGCAACTTATTGAGCAGGAGCAGCTAATTTGGTTAATTACAACCAACAGTCATGGAGACGGCAGAGATCACTGTTTTAGTTAAAACTTCAGATATGGCAGGAGAAAGAGATCAGCTGAAAGGCTAAAAGGTCTTGATGTGTAGTCATTTCCTGTGTGATTAAGTGTGTGGCCTTGGGCAGTCCATTGTGGCTTCTGTCCTAGAAGAAACAGTGGTGCTAAAATATATCTACATTTCCTTTCAACTTTATTTTTTTACATTCTACTATATACACACACACACACACACACACACACACACACACACAATCACATATATGATAAAAACATAATGTTATCTGTCAATTAAAAAAATAATTCTTCTTGATCACAAGTTCTTCTACCAGAGTTGCTAAATCTGATGCCTCTAAAAAGTGTGAGGCTTTCTAAATGTTTACTTTAAATTGCCTTTAATGTCATTAGCTTCTATCCAATTCCAAAAGGGAGATATACAGAATAAAGAACAAAAACCTTTTCTTTCTTTTGAGGCACAGGACTCCTTGGTCTGAGTCTTTGCCAATCATATGTGTGCTTGTTCACTTGGAATGACTTCTGGTTTCCTTTCCCTTTTCTTCTGTACATCTTTGATCTTTCAGTTCCACTTTCCATTCCCCTTATTGTTATTCATTTGGATCATCTAGGCAATGTTAACCTTTCAGCTTTAATGTTCCACAATCACTTCATAATCCTAAATCAAAAGTAGAGGAAAAGAGTTGAGTTCTACAAAAGAAGAAGGAAAAGAATATCACTGGGATCTGGTTGAAGAAAGAATCTGTGAAGTCTTCCCTTTTGGTAAGGTTACCAAGGTGGTTTTAGGAGAGCATTTGTTGGTGATGAGAGACTTTAATCTCTGGAAATAAGATACATTAAGTAATGTGCAGTGCTTGAGAAACTTTCTTAGGAAAACTACTGAGAATGTAACACACTCTATTCTATTAAAACACAAGCAACAAGCTATAGAGATCAAAGATAACACATTGCATCTATTATAGTAATCAGTATAATTAAAGACAAGGTTTATTTCACAAAAGCAACTATGACTATGGAATAGTAAGACACATTTAAGAATGGTTTTGTTGTATGTATGTGCATGTATGTGCAAGTATTTTAAAAATAATGGTTCAAGGTACTAATGCCCTTTGCTTTGTAGTAGTATTTTTCAAGGAAAGATCTGTGTAGGAAGTTAAAACTGGAGAACCCAGTTTTCCTAGCAACACTTAGAAATCACAAGGATTAACCACACAATAAGCCATACAAAAATGGAGTTTTTTATTCATGGAGCTTGCCATTAACAAGGCAAACAATGCCAATGAGCCTACTGACAAGATAATTGGAAAAATCCCATTTGGAGTAATTTACAGCTGACATCAGGGTAGAGTCAACCAGGTGGAGTGGGTTGAACCAGCTGTTTTGGGATATTTTGAGCAGAGTAGAGTCAGGTAGAGTCAACCAGGTGGAGTGGGTTGAGCCAGCTGTTTTGGGATATTTTGAGCAGGAATTTAAAAAGGCATCAAGCAAGAGGAGTTTCCCTTATTAGCAAAACTAAACAAATACACCAAAACTTAATCAATCCATTGAACACCATTCTCCCCTCTCAACTCCCATGCTGCAAAATTTCAAAGCACAGCACAGGGTGAGTTTCATGGACTATTAACACAAACCTTGCTATGGCTGGACTATTGATTCCTCCCCCACCCCAAACTCATATGTAGAAATCCTAACCCCCAAGGTGATGGTATTAGGAGGTAGGGCCTTTAGGAGGTGATTCGGTTATGAGGACAGAGCCATCATAAATGGGATTAATGACATTATGAAAGGACACAGCAAAAAGGTGCCATCTATGAGCCAGAAAATGAGACCTCACCAGACAGCAAATCTTCCTCGACCTTGGACTTCCCAGCCTCCAGAGCTGTGATAAAATAAATTTCTGTTGTTTATTAGCCACGGAGCTTATACAATTTTGCTATAGCAGCCTGGAAACACGAAGACATACTCCTTTGGCCATATTTCAATACCCTGTTTCTTCTTTAAGACTTCCTTAGATATTGTGCCCAAATAATTAAGAATTTTTTTTTAAGATTTTTTTTTTGAAACAGGGTCTTGCTCTGTTGCCAATGGAATATAGTGGTGTAATCATGGTACACTGTAACCACAAGCTCCTGGGCTCAAGTGATCCTCCTGCCTCAGACTCCCACGTAGCTAGGACTAAAGATATGTAATACGAATCTTGGCAAGTAACAGAAATATATTTGTGGAGATGGGGGTCTCCCTAAGTTGTCCAGGATGGTCTTGAACTCCTGGCTTCAAACGATCCTCCAGTGCTGAGATAACAGATTTGAGCTACCAAACCCTGTCTACTCTTTAATAAATTTACTGTGACTCACTATGGTCCTTATATGTCATACTGATGTTCTTAAAGTATGATCCCTGGATCAGCAGCTTTAGCATCATATGATAACTTGTTAAAATGTAAATATTTAGTTCCCACCCCAAATTCACTAAATTAGAAAGTCTGAGAGTGGGGTTCAGCAATCCTTACTTTCAAAAGTCTTCCAAGTGATTCTGATGCATGCTAATAGCTTGAACCATAGATAGATAGATGATAGATAGATAGACAGACAGATAGATAGATGTAGATATTGATACATATGTGCCGAATTCAAAACTCCATCTCTCTGTGTTGATGTGGATTTAAGACAAAAATCATATAATCACAGAAGGCTTCCTTAAAAATGGAAATTAGTCCTTGACTATCTACTGCGGTACTAATTCTGACCACTAGAATCTGTATACATAGTATGTGTTAGAATTTAATTTTTATGGTCCATTCTGCCAGTTTCCTACAGATAGGGAAATTTCTCTTGTCATGGGTTATAACCCCAACACTGTAGTATGGGCAAATAATTCACAATTCGGGGTGCCCAAGTAGGACTCAAGTTCTATTTAGGTTTTTATTACAGAGATTTGAGGTCGGTTGCAGATAGTAGTTAATGGCAATACTACTTTTTCATGCAGCTATCGGTCCAAAAAAGTCACCGATATGTTCTTACATTCCTCCACATATAGCCTTCCTGCTTCCCAGAACGTCTAGATATTTTCTCATATTTTATACAGCACAAATTTACCTTTCTTTGTGTCCTTTGTTTATTTGTTTCTCTTCTTAATTGCATCCCAAGTAGAATGTAAGCTCCCTGAGGACAAGGGAACAGTGTCTTCATCTGCTCAGTGTAGTCTACCCTTCACGTAGACGCTGATGAGCGTACATCTTCCTCTTCTCCCATCCTACACTAAGTCACTTATCCCTTGCAATAGAATGATGGCTTCTCTAATGACAACTTAGAGCAAGTCATTCAATTGTCAGCTCATTATCTGGTAGACACAGAGTAACATGTTAAATATTGCTAAAGAAAATGATATTAACAATAAAATACTACTTTTGCACCTGAGGTCTGCCATATTTTCTTGTTAGTCTATTACTAGGTAAAGACTGTCACGTGTTATGACCATAATTCTTTGTTTTGCCACAATTCTATGTCAAATTTACTATTAGCATATATTTGTTGTTAAGCTTTGTTTTATAGATTGCGTTAATTTCAACCAGTGTTTTCTGAAGTCATGGACATGGAGATTGGTATGACAAACCTAGCTCATAATAATGTGTGCCTGGGTAGTTTTAATAGATATGACGTAAAAGGATTCTGGAAAATTAACTGAGATCTAAAAGTGATGTCTGTGAAAAAGTATGAAAATCTAAAACAGTGCCACTGTTAAGTTTACCAGCAATCGTAATCAATTGCTATTATTAAATCCATGCAAATGAACTCCATTCATTGTAGTCATCTTGATTATAGCAATAGTCACATCTTATGTGCAACCAATATTATTCTATACTGGTTTGCTCTTTTGTATTCCATAATGCAGTAGTTATTTTCCATCACAGTGAACATTTAAAAATTTTTTTCCACCAAAATATGCAAAATCTAGTAAACCATAACCTGTGAGATGAAAACAGTGCTTTTATTTAAGCATTGGAAAAGATTGTTTTAGTTTTTTTTTTTTGAAAAATATCCATTCAAGGACATACCGTTTTTTCCACACCTAGGGTCCTAAAGTTTTGCACACTCAGCAGTTATGTACTTCTCACAAATATATTTGAAAGAACAGTAACATTAGCACCACTGTGGAGGTAGGGTCATTTTCTGACTTAAAAGAATCTCAAAGTATTATCCTCAAGAACACATACTGCAGTTGTGCCATTTGTCTACTAAATTCACCACTGGAGGATGGAATGTTTGTATATGCTGAGGGATTTTTTAGAACTGCTTGTTGACAGATACTTATTTCATAGATGAGAAGGCCATTTGCTTTTCCTTTCTGAGAGAGTAAGGGTTACATTTCAGTAGTAACTAAAAGTCTGATGGGCAGTTCCTAGCAGACCAACTGGGGAAACAGATAGTCAGAAAAATGATTTACTAGTACCTGCCATTTTGAGATGAACCTGTACACCTAGAAATAATCCCAATTGTCACAAGGTGAGATACTGAAGCATAAGTTATAAAGAGGAACTATAACTTTTATTGGAAAAAAGAAATGGTTAGGGGAGTTTTAACACAACTTCATTGCCCTGAGCCTACAGCAAAAGTCTACTAAACACACAGCTTGGAACCCGTGGGACTTTGGGGAGTAAGAGAATCAAGGGTGTATCAGGCAAGATGGCCTAAGTTGGCATCGTGCTTAGGAAACAAAACTCAGAGTGATTATTGGGCATTCAACAGATGAAGAAACTCAGAACAGAGTCACAAGGGAACTGTGAGCTTCATAAGTATTTCCCAAAATAGCAGGAAATCTGCTTGAGTTGAAACTAGTGGAAGTTCAAGTCACTCAAATTTTCAGAGTCAAGGTAACCTCAGACTTGGGGCCATTTAGGAGAAAGAAATGTGAGAGCAGAACCTGATTCTGTAGATCTTTAACTTAATCACAACCCAAGAGAGGTTGGTCAAATAAATCACAAGTTTCCCACTGTGATACCACTCTTGGTTCACCCAGCAGCTGTTCATCCTAGTTACTCATGACTTGAAAGCATCTTATCCATATGAATGATAGCTTACACATTTCTTCTTTCTCTACCAACTAGAAGCTATTCTGTCCCCTACTTGATTGCTAACTTTGTTGCCAAGGCCCAGTCTACTCTCAAGTTATCTAGTAGCTTCTCTTTTCTATCACTAATAACTTAATCGTAGAGCCCAGGAATTTCAGCTCAATCTCTTGGTAGCTCTGTCATATTTTTAAAAATTTATTTGTATTTATTTTAAAGATGTGAAGTACAATTCAGGATTAGGTAGATAAGTGGTCATTGTACAGATAAACTTTAGAATTCTGTCATATTGAGCAAGTTACATAGCTTCTCTTTTCCTACATTTTTCTCATCTAGAAATTAGAGCTAATAGTACCAACACAAACGATTACTTAGCATGGGGTTAAATTAAATGATACAGGTGAAGTGTTTAGGACACTTAATAACACATAATAAGTCCGGTATATTTTCATCATTTTTATCCAAATAACTTTCTTTAATCTGACATCAGGTTCAATAAGAAAACTTATGATAATTTTCTTCCCATGGATACCAGACTATAGAATGCCTTAGTCAAGATGATCCTAGGGTCAATCATAATTCTAACTGTACATAAACAAGTTAGTATTCTTATCTGTAGCTCAGTCTCTATAATTTTAATATGACTTTGCCCTTGAGAGAAAGATCTGCGTTCTGAATTTATAAAAGAGGATAAATTCATGGACTTTGATGAATTCACTGATGGTAATTCTTCTCTGTCAATACCAATCTCTGGTCTTACCTTTTGACTTCTACAGTTCATTTCTGATTATTGACATAGGCTACATGTTTAAAACGCATAAGGCTATTTAATGAGAAACATGAGGATGAGATGCATCCATTCTGATACTTAAAAAGCTACCCTGGGTTGTGAAGCACAGATTTGGACTAACCCCCATCATTAATATCCTAAAGTTAGAAAGAGAGATTCTGATTTGGATGACTAGGTCTATATTGGGGATTAGATACCTGTACTTGCAGCAAACACTCCAGATAATGTTGATGCAGATGATTCTTGAAACATATTTTGAGAAACATTGCTAAAAAAAAAAAAATGCCGGTGTCATAGCCACATTGAGTGAGGGGGCACATAGAAGGTATGGCAAGTATAAACTATGCCAAAGGCTGGTTCTCCCACAGATGATCATAAAATAATGAATTCTAGTGAATAATATGGAATAACCGATAGAATATGGAGGAGAGAAAACCAAAATATGCAGTCTTATCACAGGCTTGATGAGTGGAGAAATGCAAGCAAGGAACCAAAATGTTTCTAGTCTCACAATGCTACCAGTGATTGAGCAAGTTACATAGCTTCTTTGTTCCTACCCTTTTCTCATCTAGAAATTAGCGCTAATAATAACACCAAAAGGATTCCTGAGTGGTATTAAATGAAATAATACAGATAAAATGTTTAGACCATTCAAGTAGATGCTAGATGCTGGCTAGAGATATTAAGGGAGGAAAACCCAGAGAAAACTAAGGCAAATACACAACAAAGGAGATGAAAGAACAGATAAAATGCTCCAAAAAACAAGGACAACTGGCAGAGATTAGCATCTGTTCACTAATAGGCAGAAGCAAACAAAACTAAGGAAGTGAAATGTTGCTGTCACCTTCTCCCACCTTAGTCACTACGCTCAGCCTTAAAAACAAACAAAAGTACATTATACACACTCACTCGTGAAATCAAAGGACTATGTTTTTCCCTTAAACTACAGTGACTAGGTGAAGTTGGATTATTCTGCCTTTACAATCACTCCACAGCAGATTGGTGATAGAATATCATTTCCTTTGGGTTCACTTCAGTTGTTTTTCTTCCTTTTCTATACAGAAACTGTAGGGACATGGATCAACTCTCAATCTTATATCTAAACTCAATCTAAAATATTAACAGTGTTTAGAGAACTTTTATTTTCTAGCTGTTACATTGATTGTTAGAAAATAAGGCATAAAACAAAAACAAAATAAATTTGACCCACAACAAACCAAAAGTAGAAACAAAAAAAGTTTAAGCACTTCATTGAGAAACAATAAAAGAACAGCTGATGCTTTGAAATGTTTTCCTATTTTGAAAATATTGTACCTCACATCTTTAAAAAAAATAAAATTAAAAAAGAAAATATTATTCCTATTTTGATCAAATTTTCCAAGTCAATTGGACTCATACACCACTCCCTAACAGGTGTTTAGCAGCATTCACAAAAATTTTTCTTCTGTATACATTCTAATGGTAAACATTATTATTATTATTTTTTTACAGTACTCGGGTTAAAAGGAAGAGGCAGAATTTATCTGCATATGGAAAAAAAATCACCTGACACATTTTGTATTCATAAATAGAAACTAACATAGTCCAGAAAAATCTGGACCACTACTCAGAGAAGACATGGTATATACTTCCTACCTAAGCATTTTGGTGGTGATTTAATTATTACATTTAAAAAATGCCAACCAAGTAATTACTTTAAGAAAGAAGACATTTGATTAGTATTGCCAAGGCTGGGGGCCCTTTATTTTAGAAAGGATGACTCTGTGTAAGAGAAAACATCTGCTACACAATTTAAAAAATCTGTTTTTAAAGGAGTGATTCCTCCAACCTGCCCAAATGGTGTTATTGAACAAACACTGTATAATGAAGGTTTGGACAAATCTTATCCCCAAAACATTGCAGAGGCACAATCATTTAAACACCCAAGCAAAATGAGCAAATAAGAAATATCATCAGATTGAATGCACAAAGGAAACAGAAGGAATGAAAAAAGCCTAAGACAACTGGTAGTGGGAAATAGTGAAAGGATAAAAAATATATATATTTTTCCAAACCAAAAATGGGTGTCAACATAAACAAAAAGCAGATAAATGGTTCACAAGCCATTTCCCCAGCTTACAAAACAACAAGGCATCTTTTAAAAGGTATATGGAGAAAAGAGTGTATGGAAACCATATGAAATTTATAATTTACAGAAACTTAAAATATCAGCTTAAAAATATACATAGTAAAAGATAATACCTAATACAAAAGCTAATTTGTCAGTCATCAGAAGAGGAAGATATAAAGTAAATATGGATCTATTATGCTTTCTAAGTTTAGTAAATTGCTAATTGACAGTGTAAAGTTATAAATAATACTGTCCTTAAAATAAAATAAAACTAAACCATATTTAGGGCTAGCAACTACAGACTACTTCTCAAACCTGCATTTATCTATATTTTATTGCCATCACAAAATATTTTTAACTTTTTACATTCTGCAGATTTTGCCTTACCCTATCCTGGGTTTTGGAATTATATCCCAATTATAATATCGCTCTACAGAAATGTAGCTTCTCTTCCCTCAGGACAACCCTGTAGTCAAGATTTCTTTAATCTCACATGACCCCAGAGAAAAATGCCAGCATATAGTAGACAGTGAATCCCCCATGGTGGAGCTGATGTGGTAATGACAATGATGAATTTGGACATCTGCATATGCATCTGTCTCTAACAATATTGTGTGACAAGATCTCTTAAAAAGCATCTTCTTTTAATAATGCAGAGACACCCCTACTCTTGCCTCCACACACCCTCATGATGGGTGTCAGCTTTAGTAAGGAACATAAAAACAACTAGAAAACCCATTAACATATGACTTGGCAATGGTGAGGAACAAAGGAAGGGAAATGTAGGCATGTCTCCTTTTTTTTTTGGTGTCAGCAAAACAATCCAGGGTAGATTTGGGTTAAGGTAGAAAACAATTGTACAATGTATTTAACCAAAGACATGGCTTTATGTAATGCATTTTTAATTTCTTTACTGTACTTACTTGAAAAAAACACTTCTAATTAAAGCACACAAAACATTAAACACATAAACAAATTTTCCAAAAACCTAAACTGAAACAGCAAATTCTGCAATGGTTGGAGGTTACTCTAGTAGTAACTCCTAACAGTAGTTTCCAGCTTTAGCATGCACCAGAGCCCCATGGAGGGCTGGCTACATGACCAATTGCTGGAATTTGTTGCCAGAGTTTCTGAACAGTAGGTCGGGTATACAATTTTAGAATTTGCATTTGCAAAAACTTCCAGGGTTGTGCTGACAGTGCTAACCTGAGGACCACTCTGAGAACCCTTGCTCTAGTACAGTGAGAATGTCAGGGTTAGCTAAAATGTCAATAACTTGAATTGTCTTTTGTGTGAATTTCCCTAGACTGTTGTTCTTTGTGATCTCCTCCCTGTCAACTGTCATTCCTCAGCATATTGATTTCCAGCAGAAAATTCTTAGCCCCATCTTTTGTACTTAATCTACCAAGCAGTGATCAAACAACGTGACAAATCAATACATTTATTTCTAATGTAATAATTTTACATTGAAAGAAATTAACAATAATTCTTGCCAGTAGGTGCTACGCAGTCAGAGTTTAAACATGGATCTTGTGCTCACTATTTTCTTCCTACTATAGGAACATTTTAGCACTTATTGGTCCAAAATTGCATTTCAGATGGATGATGTTCTTGGGGATAAAGAGCACTTCGTGAGAATACAGCAAGAGCTAGGTTGGTGGTGTGATCGTTGGGGGAAATATCCAACCTTGTTATAGCCTGCAGCGATAGCTTTCCAGGAAAAGGGAGAGCATTGATATGGGGATTAAGGGTACCTGCATGCGGTTCATGAATACTGCACTGGCAGACTGTTCTGTAAATCTGCCTGCATCCTCAGCCAAGGACTCACTCATCCCAGTGACCTATCAAGGGTTGATTATTCAGAAACAGATCAGCAGTAACCCTCTGAGATTTATCCTCTGAGAATCAATGTAGACTGATATTTTCCAGTTTACGTGGGCATGATATATACAGATTGGACTTTTGCCTCTGTGAAGATGGAGAAAAAGTACTTTCCCTTATTTTTTCACTAAATGCAACTGAAAACCCTAGAAGATATATATAAAATAAACATACAAAGACTGAAAATTAGAGAGAAGACAAACTAGCTAGGGGATTTCAGAGCCTAAGGAATGGCAGGATGATAAGTTCCCTGGAATTGTGCGTTGTCTCATATCCAAGACCACCCGCAATCCCATGATTTGGGAGGCTGAGGTGAGTGGATTGATTGAGCTCGCGAGTTCGAGACCCACCTGGGCAATTTGGCGAGCCCTCATCTCTACAATAAATTAAAAAAAAAAAAAAAATTAGCTGGGTGTGGTAGCACACGCCTGTAGTTCCAGCTACTTGGAAGGCTGAGGCGGAAGGATCGCCGGATCCCAGCAGGTCGAGGCTGCAGTGACCGGGAGTGGCCACTGCACTCCAGTCTGGGTGACACAGTGAGACTCCAACTCAAAAAAAAAAAAAAAAAAAGAAACTGGAAATGAGCTGGGCTCAGTGGCTCAGCCTGTAATCCAGCGTTTTGGGAGGCTGAGGTGAGTGGATTGACTGAGCCTGCGGATTTGAGACCTGCCTGGGCAACTTGGCGAGACCTCATCTCTACAATAAATCAAAAATTAGCCGGGCGTGGTAGTGCGCGCCTGTAGTTCCAGCTATTTGGAAGGCTGAGGCGGAAGGATCGCCGGAGCCCAGCAGGTCGAGGCTGCAGTGACCGGGAGTGGCCACTGCACTCCAGTCTGGGTGAGAGAGTGAGACTCCAACTCAAAAAAAAAAGAAACTGGAAATGTCAACAGGCACAGATTTTTAAAAAGGTGCCAACAAAACCATCTCTTGTCTAAGGACCAGAAAAGGAGCGTAACACAAAAAACTGTAGACAATAACTTCTCCATTCCTACCATACAAGATGGAAAACAACTGTGACCCATCACACACAATCCAACACAGGCTATGTAGAAAGCCTAGATGTCCACTCTCATCAGGCTGGAACAAGATGTCCCAATTTCCCCCATCTCAATCATGGTGATGTCATAGGAGTCTAAGTAAGTCCCACCAATGGTACTCCCCACCCTTACTATGCTGTCAATGGAGACCTCATGGGAATCCTGGATTTCCACCCCCACTTGGCAGTATCAAGCCTCTCCTTCCCTTCTCTGCTAAGGTGTTGTCACAGGAGGCCTAGTGGAAAGTCAGAACTGTCACCAAGACCCAGCAGTCATTAGGCTACTTCCTTTGTCTTCCAGGCTGTCTGCAGAGACCACATAGGGAACAGAAAAGAGACAATCCTACCTTCTCAGTCAGAAAGGTTACCATGAAGACCTAGTGAGAAACCTTAATTCCAAGCTTGTTCCACAGTAATGTGAAGCCCTCTCAGGTGTCAAGGGAGACTGAGTGAGGAAACTGTACTTCTGCCCCCACCTGGCATTGATGATGTGGCAACATACCCAGTTTGCCCAGTGGGGTGTGTTAGTGGAAGACAACTAAATAAAATGGTTTAGATTAGATCCAGGGTCTTCTAATATGTAAGATCCTAGTTTCAGTTGAAAATCATACATCATATCAAGAGCCAGGGAGATCTCAAACTGAATGAAAAAAGACAATCCACAGATGCCAACAACGTGATGACAGAGATATAAGAATTAGCTAACATTTTTAAACTATCATAATACAAATACTCCAGTTCAGCAATTAGGAACACACTTGAAACAAGTGAAAAAGTAGAAAGCTTCAGCTAAAAAATAGAGCATATAAGGAGGAACTAAGTGGAATTTTGGGAACTGTAAAAATAAATAATAATAACCAACTGTTAAAACTGTAATATTCAGTGGGCAGGCTCAATAACAGAAGTGACAGGAAAAAAACTGGAAGATAGGACAATAGGAATTATCCAATCTGAACAGCAAAGAAAAAACATTAGAAAAGAAAAAAAGAAAAAGAACACAGACTCAGAAACCTTTGTGTGGTAGGTTGAATAACAGTTCCTATAGTCAACCAACAGAATGGCCCTAATCCCTGGATACTGTGAATGAAAAAAGATTGTGCAGATGTGGTAAAATGACAGATGTCGAGATAGGAAGAGTGTCCTGAATTACCAAGTGGCTCTAAATGCAATCATGTCCTTAAAATAGGGAGGCAGAGAGAAATTTGACTTTGAAAAGAAGTAGTAGATGTGATGAAAGAAGCAAGAGATTGGAGTGGCCTGGAAGGGATTGTCAATCAAATAACACAGGTAGCCTCCTATAGCTGGAAAAGGCAAAGAAACAGATTGTTTTCTAGGACCTCCAGAAGAAAGCAGCCCTACTAACATCTCAACTTTAGGCCAGTGCAACTGATTTCTGATTTCTGGTCATCAGAACCACACAAGAAAATGAATATGTGTTTCTGTGAGACATCAAGTGTATGGTAAATCTTACAACAGTCATAGGAAACTAATACACTGTGGTACTATAACAAAAGGTCTAACATTCATGTCTTGGAGACCTGAAAGGAAAGAAGAAAACAGGCAGGGCCAAAAAAAGTGCTCAAATAATAATAGTAATGGCTTAAAGTTTCCCAAATTTGACAAAAGACATAAACAGATTTTAAAAACTGAGTTAACCTGAATGCCAAAAACCCAAAGAAATACTTGTCAAGACAAATCAGAGTCACATTTATGAAAATTAAAGACAAAAAAAAAAAAATCTCATAAGCAGCAAGAGAGAAATTATATTCTGACATTTTACCTACAGGAGGAAAAGCATTAGAATGACTGTAGATTTCTCATCAGAATCTATGGAGATCAGAAGGAAGTGAAACAACATTTTTCAAGTGCTGAAAGAAAAGAATTGTCAACTGAGAATTTTGTGTCCAGAGAAAATATCCTTCAGGAATGAAGGAGAAATCAAGACATTCTCAGATAAAGGAAAATAAAGATTTTTTTTTTTTTTTTTTTTAACCAATCTGACATGATCTCAAAGAATGGCTAGAAGAAGTTCTCAAAACAAAAAGGATACATAAATGAGAAATGTTAGAACATTAAGAAAAAAAGAGCAAAAGCAAAAATATGGATAAATGCAATGAATTTTTCTTCTCCTCTTGAAATTTCTAAATTATATTTGACAGCTGAAGCAAAAAATTTTAACTCTGATGTGGTTTCAAATATAGTAGAGGAAATATTTAAGGCAATTATATTACAAATTGAGGTTATAAAGGAAGGTAAGGTTTCTGTACTCAGATTAATAAAATGACAGCAGGAGTAGATAGTGAATAATAAACTGTGTGTATATAATGTCATATTTAGAGTGACCATTAAAAAAAGTCTATACAAAATGATACACTTAAAAATACCCTACACAAATAGAAATGGAATTCTAAAAATACTGAAGTAACTGAATAGATGATAGGAAAAAATCCCAGTGAGGCCAAAATGAAGATAAACAAAAAATATAATGACAAACATAAGCACTAACATATCACTATTTACAGTAAATGGAAATGATCTAAATATATCAATTAAAAACAGAGACTTGCAGAGTGGATTAAAAAATACGACCCCAATACATTTTGTCTATAAAGAATCAAATAAAATACAGCAATATAGGCAGGTAAAAAGTATAAGAATGAAAAAAGGAATATGCAAATCCTCATTAAAGGAAAAAAGGAAACGTTTATATTGATATCAGATAAGCTAGATATCAGAGCATATAAAAGTATGAAATACAGAGAATGGCATTATGTAATGATGAAAAAGTTAACACACCAAGAAGATGTAAAAATTCTTAATATGTATGTACCAAATAACAGAACTTCAAAATATGTAAAGTCAAATTGCTAGAAGTGAAAGGTGAAATAGACAAATCTGCAAGTATAATTGGAGACTTCACATATTGTTTCATCAATAGGACAACTAGGCAGAAGATCAGCAAATATATATAAGAATTTAACAACATCAACCAATATGATCTAATAAGCATTCATAAAACACTCCATTCTAAAACAGCTAAATACACATTCTTTCCAAGTGCCCACAAAACATATACCAAGATATACCACATTTGGGGACATAAAATAAGCCTCAACAAATCTAAAAGCATTGAAATCATATAGAATGTTTTCTCTGAATACAATGGAATCAAATTAGAAATCAAAAATGGAAAAATATTAGAAAATCTTCAAACATTTAGAAACTAAACCCAAACCCTTCAAAGAGAAACTCTCAAGACAAATTAAGAGATACATTGAACTAAATTAAAATAAAAATACAATGCACAAAAATACAAAGGACACAGTAATAGCAGAACTGAGGAGAAATTTATAGCACTAAATGCATACATTAGAAAAGAGGAAAAAAATCTCAAATCAGTAATCTAAGCTCCTTCTCAAGAATATAGAAAATGATAGCAAAATAAATCCAAAGAAAAAAGCATGGAGAAAATAATAAATATAACAATGAAATGGAGAACAGAACAATAGAGAAAAATAAATGAAACAATAGTTCAAAACCAATAATGTACTCTACCATATCAAGAAGCTAAAGAAGTAAAATCAAATGATCATAACACTTGGTGAAGGAAAACATTTCAGAAAAATCAATACAATTTGTGACTAAAAAAAAAACTCAAAAAAAATAGAGATGAAATTCTTCAAGTTGATAAAGAATATTTACAAAAAACCCTCCAGATAGCAGTATGCTTAATGGTCAAAGACAGAATGTTTGCCACTGAAGATTAACAACAAGGAAAAGATATCTTCCCTCACTATATTTATTCAAGACAGTACTGGAATTTCTAGCTAGTGTAATAGGACAAGAAAAGGAAATAAAATGCATAGAGTAGAAATAATTAAATAAAGCTGTTCCTGTTTTCAGAGGACATGATGGTGGTCTACACACAATATGTTAATTAGATTGATTTAATCATACCATATTGAATACAAACATCAAAACATCACATTGTACCCCATAAATGTATACAACTAAGATTTGCCAAAAAAGATATAGTACTAATAAGTGAATTCAGCAAGTTCCCAGGACACAAGATAAATATGCAAACATTACTTGAATTTCAATAAACTTGGATTAAATATACATAATCATTTAGAACTGCTTAAAAATGACTTATATGCTAAAAAAAAACATACCAGAGTTGTATCCTGAAAATTTCAGATCATTTATAAGATGTATCAGAGAAGATCTAAACAAATGGAGGAACATATCAATTCTCCTTAAATTGATAAATTGGTTTACCACAAAATCAAAATCCCATAAATATCTTTTGTTAATATAGTCAAGATAATTCTAAAATTTATATGGAAAGGCAAAAGAACTAGAATAGCTAAGGCAATTTTGAGACAGAAAAATAAAGTGAGAGGAATCAGTCTATATGATTTCAATACTTGATATCTGAAATCATAATAGGTTTATAGCTTACAGAAATTAAGATTGTGTGATGTCCCTAAGGGTTATACACAAACATCAACTAAAAAGAATAAGAAACCCAGAAATAGATCCAAACAAATATTCCCTATACAAACTACATATTTGATAAAGTTCTGTTATTTAGAATATAAAAATAATCCTCAAACCTTAACCTTAAAAAAGTCACATAGAAAATTGTCAAAAGTTATGAATAGACCAAGAAAGATACAAAGATGGAAAACAAGCACATGAAAAGATGTTCTGCATCATTAGTTGTCAAAATGCAAATTAAAACCACACTGAGATATTGCTACACATTTAGTAAAATGGCTCAAATACAACACAGCAATAACACCAAATGCTGGTGAAGACACAGAGAAACCTAAACATTCATACATTGTTGGTGCATATGTAAAATGGTACATCCACTCTAGAAAACAGTTTGGTGTTATTTTATAAAGGTAACCATGCAACTCCTGGGCACTTATCCCAAATAAATTAATGTTACACTCATACAAAAATGCATGCATAGATGTCTATGGCAATTTTAGTTAAAGTAGCCAAAAACACTGAAAAAAACACCACCACAGATATCTTTCAATAGGTGAATCGTTAAAGAAACTGCAGTTCATGTATGCCATGAAATACTATTCTGCAATAAAAAGAAATAAACTACTGAAACATCCAAAACCCTAGATAAATTATGATGAGTGGAAAAACCAATCCTCTAATTTTATATACTGTATAATTCCATTTATACAACATTTTCAAAATGACAAAATTATAGAAATGGAGAACATATTAGTGATTGCAAAGGGTTAAGAGAAAGGGTGGCTAGAGCTAAGTTGGTTTGGCCATTAAAAAGCAACAGGAGTTTTCCTTGTGAGGATGGGATTTGTTCTTTACTGTACTGATGTTGGCATCCTGGTTGTGACACTGTACTATCTTTTGCAGGATGTTACCATTGGGAAAAACTGGGTAAAGGGATCTTGAGATCTCTCTGTATTACTTCTTACAACTGTGTGTGACTCTCCAATTACCTCAAAATAAAATGTTTCACTTAAAAATATTGACGGAATACATTCTATCTTACAGACTATGTTTGACAATGTAAAACAGACATACGGTATGATTTGTATGCCTGTCTGTATTAGTTTGTATAACAATATATGATACCACAAATGATACTTTTGTCCATGTTGGTGCAGTTGACAAAAAATCATGCACAAATAGCTATTCTGATTTCTGTACAATGTTGATACTATCAAGTCTGTTCAGAAAACACAGTTTGAGTGCTGTGTACACTGCTCTTGCTTGCACTTGCTGTCAAATAGACTACCTAAAGCATTCACACAAAATAAACCATAACTTTATTATCATTATCATCACTCTTTGATGAAATACAACTCCCACTGGAAAAGAGTGAGAGGACTGGTTTCACAATAGGTTTAGCCTCTGATTTCTTTGCTGGTGGTTTTATGCAGGAAGAACATCTACTTTTTGACATCCCAGGACGACTTGTTGATGAGTCTGCTTTTACATTGAGTAATAGGTCAATTTTTAGGAGATAAGATTGTTGAAGGGAACTAGCTGATTTTATGTGGTAATCAATAGATCTGTTCATAATGTTGCAGCTTTCCTCTACTGAGACACACGCAGGGACTACTGTTCCTTCCGTCTTCAGGCTAGGCATGGCCATATGACTTGCTTTGGCCAATACAATATGTGTAGAAGTGGCAAGTATTGCTTCCTGGTGGAAGAGACTTTAAGAACTGGTGGTGGTGGCCGGGCTCGGTGGCTCAGCCTGTAATCCCAGCACTTTGGGAGGCCGAGGTGAGTGGATTGCTTGAGCCCGCGGGTTCTAGACCAGCCCAGGCAAGTTGGCGAGGCCTCATCTCTACAATAAATAAAAAATTAGCCAGGCGTGGTTAGCGTGCGCCTATAGTTCCGGCTACTTGGAAGGCTGAGGTGGAAGGATAGCCGGAGCCCAGCAGGTCAACGCTGGGGTGGTCGTGAGCATGCCACTGCACTCCAGCCTGGGCCAAGGAGTGAGACTCTGACTTGGAAAAAAAAAAAAAAGGAACTGGTGGTGGATCACCATGTTCCCATGTACCATGATGAGGCTGAAGACTTTCTGGATGATAGGGTCTTTACTAGTCTGGGTACCTGAGTGAGGAAGAGGCAGAATATAGTCTTTCATTGACCAAGATAAGAGCACAGCATTAGCGAGAAATAAACCTTTGTTCTTTTTAGGTACTGAGATTTTGGAATTGTTACCACAGCATAACCTAAACTATTATAACTCATTGATATATGTGATATTTGCATTAAACATACAAAACTCTTTGGCAGGACAATGCACAATAACATTATATTGTAAACTCCTGTTAAGACATTATTCATTGGGGTCCTCAATGGCATCCTTCCCTCTAACACATATACACTAAAAAGTCAAATCAAGAAATCAGGTCTTATATCTCTGTCCTTATGGTATAAATTAGGCTGTGTATGAAACAGCATACAGAGAAATGATGTATCACATTCTTGATAGGAATACATGAGCCACAAAAAATACATGCACTGCCTTGAGCATTTCCAACAGTTTTCAAAAAAGAGATGCACACATTTGTACAAGTGCACTAAGTATGAATTGTCATTCATGGTCAATATTATTATATAT
The DNA here is from genome assembly GCA_027257055.1 of Cephalopachus bancanus. Classification (NCBI taxonomy): domain Eukaryota; kingdom Metazoa; phylum Chordata; class Mammalia; order Primates; family Tarsiidae; genus Cephalopachus; species Cephalopachus bancanus. The sequence continues at coordinate 943,686 of JAPVLO010000242.1, read as the reverse complement.
CATGTTAACTACACATTTATTGTCAATTTTTATTTTTTTAAGTTGAGGTCTCATTCTGTTGCCCAGGCTGGAGTGCAGTGGAATCATCATGGCTCACTGCAGCACTGACTTCCTGTGCACCATCACACCTAGCCAATTTTACTTTTTGTAGAGAAAAGGTCTTGCTATGTTGCTCAGGCTGGTCTCAAACTCCTGGGCTCAAGCAATACTTCTGCCTCAGCATACCAAAGTGTTGAGATTACAGGCATGAGTCACTCTGTGCCTGATACCCATCATTTTTAATGAGAAAAAAAATTGACTAACTTTTATCGTTGGGCACTGCAAAGATCTTTTTATGCATTACTATGCTTAACCAGTTGGTAATTCACTTTGCTAATGGCAAGTGCCATGTGACTTAGGTTAACATTATTTGGAGAGTATTTAAAATTACTAATTTTTTCTCCATAAGTTTTTTTACTATTACAATAATTACTTTGATCATGTCAAAAGATCCCAATGTAAAATTTAACAGGGTCTTTTTAACATTACCAAGATAATTCAACAGGTGTTTTGTGTAACACTTTATATTCTCTTTGCAGTGCATATTCTGGGCAAAGACATTGAAGAAAGATGATACAGATGACTTAGAATTCTTAAATTTTGAATGCTCATAGAAACTTTAGCTGTTAAAGATATTTTCTGGATCATTTAAAAAATTTTTTTTTAGTTGAGGTCTCACTCTATTGCCCAGGATGGAGTGCAGCGACACAACCATGGCTCACTGCAACCTTGACCTCCTGTGTTCAGTTGATTCTCCCACCTCACCTTTCCAAGTAGCTAGGACTACAGGCATGCACCACCATGCCCAGCTCATTTTTTAAAAACTTTTTTATAGAGATGAGGTCTGCTATGTTGTCTTGACTGGTCTTCTGGGCTCAAGCTATCTCCCTGCCTTGGCCTCCCAAAGTGCTGGGGTTACAGTTGCGGGCCATCTTGCCCAGCCAAGATATTTTCCTAATTATTTAAAATGCTAAGGTATGTGATCTCGATTTAAAAATTTCTAATAGTATCAAAGGATGCTTCATTTGCCATTTAAATTTAGAAATATATAATATATAATGTGAAATTTTTTATAATCTAGGGGTCACCAGTTTTTGTCTAGGCATTCATGCATATCTTCTTGTTTTATACATTTTGTCTGTAAAATGTGGGGCAAAAAGCATTAATGTAAAGGAAGTCTATTTTCCACTTTTTTTTTTTAAGGAAAAAGTAACCAAAAGAACAGATTAGGAGGTGTTATGATTTTCAACAGAGATGGAAATTTAATGCACCAGTAAAAATTTAAACCAAGTGTTACACATTAATAGTTAATACTATGGAATATGGTATGAGAATGCTTGCTCTTTAAAGACCATATCCAACCAAGTGTCATTAGTCATGGTATTGTCTTCTTTGTGTTTCATTTTTCCCATCTATAAAATAAAGATAATACATATAGACCACATATGACCATTGTAAAGAACACATCATTTAATTTACATAGAGGCCACAGTATGACGTCCAGCAGACAATACATATCAATAAATAGAGTCATTATTATGCTTGCTTTAGCTTGTCAGTGTGCATTTCTGCAGCATATTCAACACTGAGTATCGTCTCCCTTAATCTGAAGCCTCTTCTCTTCCCTTGAGTACTTCAGAGAATCTTAGGACTGTATGATGAATCAATTAAAATTCTATTTTGAGACATTCTATCACTTTAACAGCAACCAAAAAAAAAAAAAACCCCACACAGAACTACTCTTTTTGGTTTGAATATAGTTGCTAAGGCAAAGAAAGAAAATGGTTACACTTCATTAAACCTAAATAACTCTTTGCAAATAGTATAATGACCAAATAAGGTAGAACATGATCTGAGTGCTTTAAAAAGTACTGATACGTGTTTTGCAAACCTTCCCATGTCCATAGGTAGATAATAGGGGAATATAGTATTTCTCCTTGTGAACAGAGAAGTAAGTAAAGAGACAATCAGAGTGACACATGTAACTCTAATTCAATAAACCATTCAGAAAAGTAATATGCAAACGTTTAGAAAGACAACTGGACCTTATTGTATTAAAGCCTGTCCCTACTGAACTGTTAGGGTTCATAGATCTTTCTACTAACAATTGATCCCCAGTTCTACACCCAGCACCTGGAACAGAGGGGCTCTCTAGCAGCAGAAATGATACAATTCTCTCAAAAGTAGAGGTGTGAGATTTGAAAGGAAAAGGTCATGTCAAAACTACCAAGTGAGATAAAAGTAGCAAGGTGTTTCTAAAATAAGCAACAGAAGCTAGAAAACTGGAACAAATTTGAGTCAGTTAAGAAAGGATATGCTGGTATGTATGTATCACAGGATTTATGCCTAAAAACAATCAACATTTCATAGAAATAGACTTGGAAAATTCAAATTCAGTTTCAGTATCAACAACAGTTGTGCCTGATGGCATGTAACCACTCTGACCACAGGACTGCATGCACTCTGCAGCCCAAAATAAAGATGTAGCCATAAATTCTGGAGTGTGTGTGTGTTGTGTGTGTGGCAGGGCCCAGGTGGGGGTGGGGGGATAAGCATTGAGAGTTGAAAATTTTCTCACATATAGATCATGTTTCCATGCAGTTCAGTTGGATCCTAACCTCTTTTTACATCTAATGTTGAATAAGTGTGAGTTTGAGATTATGTATATTTAATTTAACCAGAAGATAAGAATTAAAGAAAAACCTATGAGTGTCAAAATAATTTTGAAACTTGTTATGTAAAAAGGCAATTAAATTTACTTGAAAAAAATAACAGATGAAGACTTAACAGAGAGACATCTGTCCAATAAAATGAATATTTTGAAAGCTTCATGATAAGCTCAAATGGAGTGTAATACCCTAAATATGTGAGAGTAATTCTCTAAATAAGCTGGAGTTCACCCCACTGAGACCTTTCCTCACACCATGACTCACTTAAAACAAGTGGAGATTTTAAAAAAGTATTTCAACTTAGAACTAATGAGAGGATTTGATTTCAGTCTTCATTGCTACACAATTTTGTATAAAGTACATACAATTGACTAAAAGACAAGACAAATTTGAAATATAGCCTTAAAATATAGCCTGCTTTTAATCACTGATAGTTGAAAGAGAATTGCATAATTCTTCTTTTAAAACTGCCCAACCTCTTGTCAGAGTGATTGGATTAAATATAAGAAAACTTGCTCAAAAATTCTGCAAGATGGTGTTCTAAAAAAAAAAAAAAAGATTACCATGCTTTGAACAAAGGATAGACGAATAACTTAGGAAGTTTAAAATTAAGTGCAAATATATAGCTTCAGCCAACTACTTTATAATAATTTACTTTGCTAATAAATCTTAACTGTTCAAAATCTTAATGTGCTGTTAAATGCTACTTCAATCTATGTAGTAAACTTGGTTAATTGTGGCAAGAGGAAACTACTCAAAGAACATTTGCCATAATTATAGTATTAAAAGTTAGAATAAGAGAAAAAATTGAAAAAGAGTAAATTAGATTCATCCTCATAGAAAGATGTGGTCAATGCATCAAATATAGAAGACTTTAGGTGCAATGAGCTGACTAAGAGCACACAAAAAGCCAACTTGACTCTAACACTTAATGACTGTATGACCTTAGGCAAGTTATTTTACTTCTCTCTGTATTTTCTCATCTATAAAAGATAAATAATGCTACCTACCCATCATAGTGGAATAAGAATTAAGAGACTGAATAAAGCAAAACCACATAGAACTGTGGAAATTGTGGTGAGTTGTTTTTTTCTAAAGTTTCTACCTTTGGAATAAGCAAAACAAAAAAAAGGTTGGTTTTTTTTTAAAAAAATAATGACTACATATTCTTCATCAATACAGGTAGGTATCTTAATTCAAAACGTAGCAAGAACCCATTACATACCCGGTGATCATGACACATAACAGGAAAACTTGAACATAAAGAAATATCAACTCAAAAGATCATTTTTTAGAGTAAGAATAATCCTAATGGATGGTGAGCTTCCCTGCAAGTGTACACCCCATAAGTCGTCTCGCCCCCCAAGTTCTAAAAGCATCTTCCCACAGTCATACCCCAAGTCGGCCGAAGAGCAAAGTTTTACCATCAAGTCCCGGGTATGGTACCACCGAGTCCCCATACCGCGTCCCCACCCGTCTCCTCTCTTTGGCTTTGGTCTTTTTGACAGACACCTCTTTCCACCTCCCACTCGGGGTACCAGAAAGAACCTCCCTCCTGCCCTCTGTCCAGCAGAAAACTTCCAAGTTGGCAACAGGCTCCAAAAGCCGAAGACACACCCCCCTTGCCCACCCGCCCCCGCCGGTTTCCAGTGCCCAGTGCCCCCTGCCACCCGGCCATCCACCTGGACACCACAGCGCATTGCAACACGCGCACGCCGCTGGCTGGAAAGGAGCCCACCGCGAATTTCCCGGTCCCCTCCCCCGCCGGAGCTGCTCCCCAACGTGAGTGTCATCCGTGATGGAGGTGACCACGCCACCTCCCACCAGCTCAGCCCGCTAGAACGACCCAGAGGGCGGCGATCGCAGCACAAACAACTCGACCCGCGACGCGAGGGGGCCGGTTGCCATCGCCACCCAGGGAGCGGCGCCGGGGCGGCAGCGGGGGCTGCGGCGCGGCCCGGGCCTTCGCGGGCGGCGGAGGTTTACCTGCGCGGCTCCGCGCCCCCGGGGCCGGCCATCCTGCCGCAGCAGCTACCGCCGCCCCGCGGGCGGGAGGCGCCGCCCGCCGCCCGCCGCCCGGGGAGGCGCCGCGCCGCAGTCTTTGCTGCGGCGCCCGGCACATGCTTCGCCGCTCGCGGCTGCCGGCGAGGGCGCACAGGTGGGAACCCCGCGAGTGGGCGTTGGGGCGAATCCCTTCCCCGCCCGCGCTCTCCGCCCGCTCCCACTCTTGACTTTGCCGGGTGCGCGGCGCCTGCCCTTGCTCCGGCGACAGCCGCCTGTGCCCGCGCCCCGGCGCCGTGGGCGGCTGCGGTCCCTGCGCAGCTGGGGCTGCGCGTCATGGGCACCTCCCGCCCCGCGGCGGGTCCGCGGCCCGGGGCGGCCGAGGGCAGCGCGCGGCGGCCCGGCCTCTCGCCCACTCCTCGCCCGGCACCCCAACCCGGGCCCCCTCCACCCCCGCGCCCTCCCCCACTCCGGAGCTGTCAAGGAAGAAGACACCGTGCACACACCTTGGATGGACGGGTGCCTCAGTCGCCGACTCGCCAAACTCTTAGAAGGTGTCCATTGGTCTGCAGGGAGGTTTGGGCATGGAGTAGGAGCCGCTTTCTTATTATTTAATAATGTTGGAAGTGCCGGGTCCGCTGCCAGAGTTGTGGGTCATGTGGGCACAGCAGAGGCTGGCTGCTGCCAGTACCAGGGTTTCCTGAGGATCCTGAAACTATGATCTCATCCTCCTCATCCGCCTCCCCCGCCCCTCTCTCCGCGGGCGCGCACGCACAGCACACACACACACACACACACACACACACACACACACACACTCTCAAACTGCATACACTATCCTCCTTCCTGGACCGAAATATTTCTCTAGTGTTCATGCTCCTCATTGAAAAAAAAGAAAATAAAATCCTTTCAGATAGAGATTTTTCTGTTTCAAAGCTTGATTTATATGCTTTGTTTATTTCCTACAGTTTTCACTCACACGTGCAGGAGATTCAAACAGAACCTCAGAATTAAAATTTAAAATAATCATTATCTTATGTTGACCCAGATATTGGTCAGAACCCAAGAACTTAATCAATACAATATCAATTTAAAACATTGGCAATATACCAGGCTTGAATGTGGACAGTAGTAATAATATCTTAGATGTATGTAGTGGGTTTCTTTTCCAAGCTGCAAACATTTCCCAAACATTACCTCATTTATTTGCAGAGAATCTTTGCAGAGGAGGTGGATGAAAAGGCAAATAGTGTTGTCACTTCAGAGACACAGGGGCATAGGTAAGGTAACATGACTTGTCCACATACACATAATACCCATAATTAACATTATAAATATCAATTGCATCACTACTCACAGGTTTCTTATTCATTATAAGCAATTCATGAAAATTTAGGTTACTGAAAATAAAAATATTCTTAATGATTTCTAGGTTATCAACTAAGATTAAAAATTAATTCGCTTTCCTGTGTGTATGTTTTCATATAATGTTCTCTTGTGTATTTGTGTATACTATATACAGTTTCATGTTTTCATATAATTTCCTTTCTTTTGGAGTTATGTGCTGTGTGTGTGTGTGCACATTCATATTCACTTGCATTGTTTAAATCTCTTACATAGTCACTACAAACAATTCTAGTCAATGTTTTCGGGGTAGTCACCACTTTCACAATGATTTGTATATATCACTTAAACCTCTTTTACCTGATGTATATGAAGAGCTTTTGAAAGATATGGAAAAGTTTAATGCAGTTTAATGTTCTCTATCAGTTTCCATCTAGTTGTTGAGACAAGATACATATACTGAGTAACTAAAGATGAAAAGCTTTTATTTTTGGTGTTATGAATGATCACAAATTAAGTACAGGAAACACTCCTTCTTACCTACTTAATTTCTGATCCATGTTAAAACATCTCATATTTCTATGTTCAGTCTGTCATTGACCCCTTTAGCTTCTAAATGGCCAAGGTAATATGTTTAACATTCCCCTCACCTACACATATGCCATACATAAACACTAATGGCGATTGTTTTATATTGTAAAAGTTCTCAAGGAGAACAGTGTCAGATAGCTTCTGTTCAGATGTAGATTTAAAAAAAAAAAAAAATTAGGCAGCTAACTAGCTTCTAATAATCCCGAAAGAAGAGAAGTGGTGTGTGTGAGAGAGAAAAGGGCAGGGTCAGGAAAGGGGCAGAAGAAAAGGCAGTGAAAAGAGGGAGAAAAGGGAAATTAAGTTAGAAGAAGAGGGAGTAAAGAAAAGAAGAAAATAAATGGAGAAGAAAAAGAGAATCGAATTTCATGTGAAAGTTAGAATTTTCCAAGTCTCACTTCATGGAAAACAAATTCAGGAAATTGTAGATGCTCTTATAGTTATCATTTTTAAAAATCAACTTACAGGAATTTGATGGCAAGGACACTAAGTGCCAGGTCTGCATACTGCACAGAAGAGCTCAAGTTTTAAAAAGTGTAGCATCAACTAGAAAAAATAGACTGACTTATTAATACGTCATAATAAAAATAAAAAATGACAATGAATTCAGTAGCTGTGTGTGTGTGTGTGTGTGTGCGCGCGTGTGTGTATGTGTGTGTGTGTGTGTGTGTGTGTATTATAGAAGACATTAAGATTGAAATTCAAGGAGACAAATGGGAAACCAAAGGCATAGGTATATTTAAGTGGATAATACAGAGTTAGGCTTGCAATATTTGAAACAAGAGTGATAATGATAACTATGCTTTAAAGCACTTTCCGGTTTTTCAAAGTGCTTTTCATACATTTTTAATTAAGACTAATAATAATCAGAAGTAGGCACCTTTGCAAGCTTCATTTTTAATAAATGGGATCATTCTCCCTAGTTTTCTGTATGTTGAATGGAGAAGGGCTGACACTTTTCACTCGTTATTTTGGAAATATCATTTATATGTTCTCATCAGTCAACCCTGAAGATGTTGCTCAGTATATCTTCTTCCAATCCGTCTCATAAACAATACGACTAGATGGATTTCTGGGCATAGATTGTAACAGTGATTTATAATCCAGGATTTTACACAAGCTACTGGAGTAAAACTAGAACCTTTAGCATGTAGCAGACTCTAATGGCTTTGTAGCATCTCTGGGAGATTTCTGCAATAAGAGGTGGAGGGCTAAATTGAACAGCAATATATCAAGAGCACTTTCCTTTTGATCTGCATACTCATAGTGGGATTTGTTTTAATTAGGGATATATTTAGGTTTGATGATTATAACATGTGTTTCAGAAATGCATTACAACTTCAGTGGCTCAACAATCACAAGCCGTTTGTGTCAGAATACCTTCATTTAGGGAAAAATATTTCTAAAGTGGTTATACACATGCATTTATGGTTTGTACTAATTTAGGCTATCTTTACCAAGGAAAAGAAATGATTGATGTTTACTAGTTTGCTCTTTTAATTTCCGTATTTTAAAATTATAGTTAAAATGAGTATGGCCATAGGTAGAATCAGACTGTTCACTAAATTATAGTATAGTCTGTGTGTGTTTGTGTTCTCATATAGTGATATATAGAGTGTATATATGGTTTAGCTCAAATGATTACTTTTATCGATGAGCTAGTAATAGTTTGGGGGCATGAAGAAATAACAACTTTGGAATATTTAAAAGATGTATGTGCCAAGAGTAAAAATAATATGGGTTTGAAAGAGTTAAAGACTTTTCTTTAAAACATTATTTTGGTAGAGATGGGGTCTCATTATGTTTCCTAGTCTAGTTTTGAACTTTTGGCTTTAACTGATCCTCCCACTTAGGCTTCCTAAAGTGCTAGGATTATAGGCATGAGTCACCATGACCAGCCAACATTGCTATTTTATCAGTTAGAAACTTTATATCCAGTAATAAACTACTGGTGTAGGGAAAGACGATATGAGGGTTTAAAGAACACAAAACAGACATAAATTCTTCTCCCCCAAGCAACTGGTTCGCTTTCAAGAATGAAAACTATGTTAACGGTCCAACAGAGGTCAAGAAAATGAGTCAACTGAACTGCAACTTAGGCTATTCATTGTCAGACTTTTTTTCCATGTGAGAGCTGCAACATTTTGAGGCCAAGGTGGGCCCTGGGCAGAATTATAAAGTAGGTGAATTCTGTTCTTCTCCATTTTTAAAAATATAATGTCCCCTTTTTCTTGAAGAAAATTTGACTTCCCTCTGGCTCCCAGGAATAGTCAGCAACCCTTGTCTATTCTCTGACTTTTCAAGATACCCCCATTGTGGAACTCCTCAGCCTCAGTCAGAACATCATGTTCGAACTGCCACCGAAATGTGTAAATTATGTCCTCAGCAGTCATGAAAGCTGAGGGGATGTAAGTATGTGTTTGTATTAATAAACACTAATGGTGTCCATTCAGACTCCTTAAGCACCACTTCAAGGTGCATATTTATGCAAAGTTAATAGGCATTTGCTTGAGAAATTGTGCATACTGGCATGGTCTTGTAAGCTACTAGGAGGTAATTGCCAAAACCGAAAAAGTTGAGGTGGGCTTCCTTTCATTTCATCTATGCTCTAACCCTGTAGCTAGAGTGAAGCCCCTGCACATAGGCAGTGCCTCATAGGTCACCTGTCTCTGTTGGTGACTAATTATGGTGCATAGCCATAGTGGCTTCTCAGTTGAGCCCTCCTTCCTGTCTGACTAATACCCTCAGTAGAAATGCTGTTTGCATTTTCCATAGACTTCTTGAACTGAAAGGGAGAACTTAGCTTCAGAACGGGTGTAAGCGGTCAAGTACATTTTGTGTCCTAGTGTTAGAATGAACAAATCTGTTGACATTTTAAATGACTGTGATTCCACCTTATAATGGCAATTCATTAAAGACATATTATGGTGGTTCACATCTCTCAATGGTATCACACCAGCACGCCCTTTACTCCTGGGAAAATTTATTTTCTCAATGGACCATAAACAAAACACAAATGTTTCAGATGAAACTTTAATGCACTGTCACAGTGAAATCGCAGCAAGAAAAACCCAGCTGGAAAGTAGCTTCTCAGAAGGTGCTTAAAATCTACTCACTTTGCTGCTAAAATAATTTAAAACCCCATTTTTAATTGCTTTTGAGCTGAATGTTGTGCGTATATGTGTGTATGTGTAAATCCCAAGAATACAGAACAGCTTGATACATGTAACCAAAGATTATATTAAATAAGTCAGAAATATCAATGGGAAATAAATTTGATCAATGTAGATGACTAATCCAAATAATTATGAACAAAAATCCCTGCCATTTATTTCAGATTAATTAAATGAATTGCTATCCACTTATGTCAGGGAAATGTCAAATTTTTCTGTGATAATTTTTAAATAAAACCTAATGTTTAAAAAAAAATACCAGAGAAACTGTTACAAAGTGAAAAGCTTAGTCAAAACAATTTTATTTTTGTAAAATGTTTGTCTCACTTAATTTTTTCTCACTGAAATGATTCTTTACATATCATGTAGACACAGCCCAAATTTCTTGTAGACCATCAGGTATTATGTTAACAAGCACAAATTATAATTTCAAAGTTAATTTCTACAGCAAATATCATATAATTTATTTGATGCTGAGAAGCCTTATATTTTATGAAAAACTAAACGAGAAAAAGGAGGGTGAAGCTAAACTAACCAATTTATAATTTTTAAAAATGTATAATAAATATGGGAGTAGATCCATAATAGAAACTTATTGTTGGAAATAGGATATTTTAGCCTTTAGGGGATATAGTTTGAGATAGTGTATACCAATCTGTATTTATGAGGGGTATTAATATATCCCCTAATATGCAAATTTTCTTTGTTAATCAGGATGCTTGTGTCTTATATGTGCCACAAATATCATGTGTGATTTTTTTGTTCGTTCCTTCTCTGTGTCCTCCAACTGCATCACTAGATCAGCTTGAATATTCCACACTGTTTCAATGCATTTTATTTACATATTGTTATTCTTCCTTTTTTATGTCAATCAGGCAGTCTGAAAGAAATGAGAATAGCAGGGATTTTATGTGTTTTATCATAAGCAAAAACATTAATTTGTACCCAGCGTTGTCTCTGCTACTCGCTAGACATATCTAAAAATTTCCTGATTTTGAAATTGTTTTTATTATTTTTATTTGTACATATCTCAAAAAGCACTTTAGATCCTCAAGGACAGTGTCCATGATGAAAACATTCTGTTTTTTTTTTTTTCTCCCTAGAGAATCAGACATGTTTATTTCATGTAGAAGGTGTTTGGAAAATATTTATAAGATGAGGATGATAGTGAGGAAAATTCAAAAATTTTACCTCTGGCATTATGCAGCATATGGAAATATATTTCTGTAAGATTGTGAATCCTTTGAAAGATCATGGTTTTATATATTTTATATGAACAAGATGAACCGTGTTCTTGTTGGCATTTGCTATTGGGGTACATATACCTTTTATTTTGTGAATTTAAAGCAAGCAAACCCAAAAAAATTGGGGGTGATAGAATTATGTACATGGAAGAGTATTCACTTAAATTGTGTGATCAATATCAGGGCAGTCTATTTCTTCTTCTTTTTTTAATTATTATTTCTTCTTCTAATGATATTTCTTCAGTTTATCAAAGAAAACAATTGTAACATTCCACATCTATATCTGTGACTTAAATGATTGGAGGAAACAACTCTAAACATTTAAAAATATAGGTTCTATTAAAAGAAACAGTATGTAGTTTAAGGCCTTTTATTTTTTAATTTAAAAGAAAAATTTTAAAAATTTACTTATTTTATAGTAGGTGAATATGTCAAGGCTTGTATTTGATGTATAAAAACATATTTTATACTAAATGTTCTCTATTTTTTCTTACCATCATTCAAAGTGTATCCTCCAGCTAAGTTTATCCATTATTCTTGAACTTGTATCAGAGACTTACTCTTGGAAACATTATCTTGAATCCTATTCATATAATGTGCTATGTTGTTATCAAACCATTTCATGTATATTAGACATCAAGATTATAAATTCCTAATCCTATAACACCACTTGTAAATTCCACAGCATCTTGAGATTATTCTGTAAATACTTGCTGATAGCATTGTTGATGAACTGAAAATAGACTGCTATTTTGACGTGGCATTGCCCCAAATAGAGAAGAGTAATGTCTTCTTTCTATTCATTATTAATCCCTGTGAGTTTCTAAATATTTGAATATATTGCTAGTACGGCATTAAAGTTGTTTATGATAATGATATTCTTCCTCCTATATTCATAAACAAACAAATAAATAAGAAATAAACCAAAATCAATTTGTTGTTTATCTGCAAAGAGTAATTAGCACCTATGCTCTCTATTTTTTTTAAGTTGGAGTCTCACTCTTATGGCCCAGACTGGAGTGGAGCGGCCAGCACGTGGCCACAGTAGCCTCAACCTGCTAGGCTTAGACAATGCATCTGCCTCAGCCTTGCAAGTAGTTGGAACTACAGACGCATGCCGCCACGTCCGGCTGGTTTTTGTGATTTATTGTAGAGATGAGGTCTCACCAAATTGCCAAGACTGGTCTTGAACCCCCAGGCTCAGGCAATCCTCTTGCCTTGGCCTCCCAAAGTGCTGGGATTACAGGCTGAGCCAGCATGCCTGGCCTACCTATGTTCTCTTAAGTTCCTACCTTAACCAGATAGGATTCCTAAGGTATCATTCATTTTGGGTAATGTAATTTTATTTCTTACTGTAAGAAACTTTGAAAAACGCATCTGAAGGTAATTAAGTGCAAATTATTTTCTCTCTTTGTTTTTTTAAATCAGTGCTGTTAAAAATTTTTGATAATGTAAAATTTTAAGCTGATTTACTTTTTAAATTATATGCCCATCATACTGCAAAATGGCTTATGTTTGTTCTAAGAAAATAAACAAATAGTTCAACATCTGAACATATTTATTGAATGCTAAATACATAATAAGTACATTTGTTTAACAATAGGTCATATCAAAGAGCTGCTATCTACAGTCGATGGTCTTCAGAAAATTCAAATTTACCACCTTAGTTTTTATTTCTAAAAGTGAAAAAATCCCAGTTATAATTTTCTTCACATTCTGAGTAGAAAGAAAATAAACGAGATTCTACTCACTGCCTCCACCCCATCAGACATGAACACATTTTCAGTCCTTTTTAGTCAGGAAGATTCTTACTGGGCGGTGACCAAGGATTTGGCTCCTTCTCTTTACTTTTATTTTCGTTACCCCCTGGAGCACCTTTAGCTTGTGAAACCTTCCAGAGAGAAGACAAGCAGAAGCAGTAATCCTCATTCCAAGCAGAACGGGACAACCTAGTAGGTACACTATGCACAGGCTTTTCACATAGCAACAGGGGCACTGACATACTTAAAAGTTTTTTTTTTAATTCAAAATCATTCATGTAAAAATAAAAACTTTTCTAGACTTATCACACTAATTTTAGGGTTACTATGTATTTTTTTAAACTTTCTTTTGCTGAGAATTCAGATACAGAATAGTACTTATTAACCAGCTGCAGCAATTACTAATCCATGTTCAAATCCTTCCATACTCCCATTCATTCCTCTACCCCCATTATTTTGAAGTACACCCTAGATATCTTATCTATACATCCATTTATATTTCTGCATATGGCTAATACATATTTATATTTCTGCATATGGCTAATATATATTTAATACATATTTAATACATAATTTAATTGAGAATTACATAATGGAGGTAGGTGGGACAGCATGTCATAATATCTTCTGTGCCTAGAGACTCTAAAAATCTTAGTTTGGCTCTTACTGCAGCACATATACATACTTAAGCCAGTATGATTATTTATAAAATGGACATTATGCAGACAAACACAATTACAAGTGCTTAGACATAAAGTAAACCATGTAGGCTATTTACCACTGGAGGCCCAGTCGACTCTAAAGGTTGCTTCTTGTCTTAGTGTTTACTTCTGAGTTTTCCAATAAGTTGGTCTTGTTTTGTAATTCTATGCTTTTTTACTTGGCTCAAATAACTTTTCCCCTACCCTTAGAACCTTTTCTCTTTCTCCTACTTCCTCTCCCACTCCTTCCACTTTTTGCCTCCCCTTCTCTCCGTCCCTATCTCTTTTTGATCTTAAGTGCACAGTCTGACAATTTTGACAAATGTCATCCAACACTGGTCAAGACACAGACACTGAGATCAACAAGAACATTCCCTATGTCCCCTTCTAGTAAATCCCGCCTATCTCCTCCACCCAGAGGTAATGACTATGGATTACTATGGATTCTATCTGTTCTAGAATTTTGTATAAAGGAATTATACAGTATTGCATGCTTCTATGTCTCTGTGTTTTATCTCAGCATCATGTCTGTGAGATTCGTCAATGTCATTTTGTGTATCAATAGTCGATTCTTGTTTGTTTGCTGAGTTACATCCATTGTATAAATATATCACAATTTGTTTATCCAGTCCCATGTTGATAGACATTTGGGTTGCTTGCAGTGTTTGACACTTATGAGTAAAACGCCTATAAATATTTTTGCACAAGCATTTTTGAGAGTTTATATTTTTATCTCTTGGGTAAATACCTAATCAGTTTTATTTTTTTTTTGGAATCGATAAATTCACTTTTCTTTGGTAAATATTTAATAAGTCTTATAGAGATTATCAATTTTGTTTATCTATTTACATAATCAGGTTTAGGTTTTCTTTATTGCCTTTTTTGTTTTCTGATTTCTTTTTATTGGTTCACTCTTTATTCTTAATTTTACTTATTTGAAGTATAATATACTCTTCTTTTACTATTTTCTTTTGGTGGACACTTAGATTACTGATTTGAGACCTCTCTTCTTATTTAATATGAAAGTTTAATATGATAGTTTTCTCTCTAAACACCACTTTAGCTGCATCCCTCATATTTTGATTTGCTGGTTTTTCATTAATAGTCATTTTTTTCTAATTTTCCAAGTGATATTTTTTATCAGTTTTATGTAGAAGTGTGACTTTAATTTCTACATCTTGGGAAGATATTTGAAGTCATTGTTCTGTTACTAATTTCTCATTTAATTTCATTGTGGACAGAGAACATACTTTTTGAATGATTTCAATTTTGCTACATTTATTGAGGATTATTTTATGCTATATAATATGATCTATTCTAATAAATAATCTGTGCTCACTTGAAAATAGTATATTTTCTTATGTTATTGAGGAAAGTGTTATATAAATTACATTTAGGGCAAGTTGGTTGATAATATTTTTGAATTTTCTATTTATCAATTTTGGGGAAAGGGGTGTTAACATCTTTACCTATAATAGTTGTGCTAGTTATCTACTGCTGCATAGCAAATGACCCCGAAACTCAGTTACTTAAAACATCTATTTATTACTTCAGAGTCTTTCGATGGATCAGGATTCTGGGTGTGGCTTGATCGGGTCCTCTGTCTGAATTTCTCACAGGCCCGCTCTTCTGAATTTCTCACAGGCCCGCAGTCTTCTCAAGGCTTGACAGGAAGACTTCACTGACTAGTTCACAAATGTGGTTATTGGCATAACTCAGTTTCTCCTGTGTTGTTGGACTGAGGTCTCAGTTTTTAAGATCTGTTGCCCAGGGGCCTCCGTTGGGTCCTCGCCCCATGGTCTTGCCATTGAGCATTTCCCAACATGGCCATGGTTTCAAAAGAGTGAGGAAGTAAAAGAACAAGTGAGAGTGCCAATAAGAGACAGAGTGCTGGCAAGGCCTTGTATCCTAATCCAAAGGTCACACCTCATCCATATTCTGTGCATTAGAAGCAAGTCAAAAGGTACAGTCCACACTCAAGGGCATGAACACCAGAAAATGGGATCATAGGGAGCCATGTCAGAAGCTGCCTAGCACAATAGTGGATTTGTCTTTTTATTTTTATCAGTTTTTGCTTTAAGTATTTTTGAAGATTTTTATTAGGTGCATAGATATATAGGATTATTATATCCTCCTACAAAAGGGACCCCTTGGTTACTATGAAATGGCCTTCTAAATCTTTCATTTGTATCCTCTCCTGATTTCCCTTGGCCTTTATTATTATTTTTAATCAGTCTCGCTGGAGATTGATCAATTTTGTTGGCATGTATCATATCTTTAATGTTTCTGACAATCATTATCTTTTGAGCGTATTCATTAACATTTAATAAAATTACTAATATGTTTGGACTTAGGTCCATGATTTTGTTATTAAATTGCACCTTGTCTCCTATGTCCTCCTTTTCCATCTTAGTTATAAGTCATAGGATATTTTTAGAATTTTAAATATTTTGCTTTTTAGCTATGGTTCTTTGAATTATTTTTTAATAGTAGCTTTACGGAACTAGCAACTGACCTTCCATATGATCCAGCAATCCCCATTCTGGGAATATACCCGGAGGAACTTAAATCACTCTACAAAAAAGATACTTGCACACACGCATGTTTATTGTAGCACTATTCACAATAGCCAAAATATGTAACCAATCGTGCTATCGAAACTGGACTTGACAAAAAAAAAAAAAAGCAAAAAACATGGTACATACAAACAATGGAATATTACACAGACATAAAGAAGAACAAAAGTATGGACTTCACAGCAACTTGCATGGATTTAGGGTCTATCATACTCCCATTATACAATAAGAAAGAGATTGGCAGTAGCAGGACACTGCTGGCTGGGGGTGGGGGGTAGCACATAGCATCAATAAGAGTACTTGATTTCAAACCAGGTGAAATGGGGACCAAAGGGAGGCCCAAACTTTACCTGAACGATGACCACCTGTATACCTAAATCTGAACTGTATCCCACATCTTTAAAATTAAAAATATTTTCTAAAAAATAGTTGCTTTAGGGATTGCAACATACATTCTTAGCCTTCCACAATCTACTTAGAGTTAATATTGTACTATGTGTAAAATTTAGAAATCTTCCAAACATGTGGGTCAATTCATCCCACCCCTTTAACATTTATGATATCATTTTTATATATATTTCTTCTATTTATGTCATAAGCCTCATGTCTTAGCCTATTTTGTGTTGATATAATAGAATACCTGGGGCTGGGTAATTTATAAAGACAATAGGTTTATTTAGCTCATGGTTCTGCAGGCTGGGAACCTCAAGGACATGGCACTCAGCTTCTGGTGAAGGCTTTTGTGTTGGGCCAAAACATGGCAAAAGGTCAAAAAGGAAGTGGACACCTGTTATGAGGCCAAACCTGAGAAGTATCCTGGCTCTCTAGCAACCCACTCTTAAGAGAACTAATCAATTTCTGGAGAACTTACAAATCTAGTCTTACTGGAGTGAGAATTCACTTATTAGGCTGAGAACAGCACCAAGCCATTCATGAGGGATCCACCTCCAGGATGAAACACCTCCCACTAGGCCTTGCCTCCCAACACCACCACATTGGGGATCACATTTCACCATGAATTTTTGGCAGGGACAAACCACTTCCAAATCAATGAACTCAGAAGACAATTATATATAAAATATATATTTTTCGATATATGTTACATTTGTTATGTATATATATTAAGCAGTAGTATACTTTTTTCCTTCCACCTCAGCCTTCCCAGTAGCCGGAATTACAGGCATGTGCTACCACGCCCGGCTGATTTTTTGATTTATTGTAGAGATCAGGTCTCGCTGCCCAGGCAGGTCTCGAACCCGTGGGCTCAGGCAATCCACTCACCTCAGCCTCCCAAAGGCGCGGGATTACAGGCTGAGCCACCGAGCCTGGCAGTAGTATACATTTTAAAAGAATGAAGGGGGAAATAGTCTTTTTTAGTTACCCAGATATTTGCTATTTTTAAATATTCTTTCTTTGAATATTTGCGTTTCTCTCTGGTATCATTTCCTTGTATCCCAATAAATTTCGTTTAACATTTCTTATATTGCAGATAATGAAATTACTTCTTCTTTTCCACCTTAACTTTTGACTTGATTTCTGCTTTGAGAAACTCTAGGTAGAAAACATGGCTATGCCATGCTATACTCAGACTGTTGGTATTGTTTTAAATTTCTAAGTTTGTGGCAATTTGTTATGCAGCAGAAAACTAATGCAAATAGGGAAGATTAAAAAAAAAAACTTTTGATGGCTATTTTCTGTTGTTATGAGGCAATAGGTTGACAGTTTGACTTTTTTCCCCAGTACTTTGTTCCATTCTATTGTATTCTATATTATTTGTGATGTGAAATCAATATGTTTGAGTCATTATTCCCCTATACATAATTGTTTGCTTTCAACTTGTTGCCTTCAAGATTTTCTCTGAATCTTTGGTTTCTATCAGTTGAACTATGGTATCCAGATAAGTGTTTTGTGTTGTTTGTTTGTTTTGAGTTGGAGTCTCACTCTGTTGCCCAGACTGGAGTGCAGGCCGCTCCTGGCCACTGCAGCCTCGACCCACTGGGTTCCGGCGATCCTTCCACCTCAGCCTTCCGAGTAGCCAGAATTACAGGTACACGCTACCATGCCCGGCTGATTTTTTGATTTATTGTAGAGATGAGGTCTCACCAAGTTGCCCAGGCAGGTCTCGAACCCACGGACTCAGGCAATCCACTCACCTCAGCCTCCCAAAGCGAGGGATTACAGGCTGAGCCACCAAGCCCGGCTGTTTGTTTTTGATTTTTGTGTTTTATATATGTCATCTGTTTGGGGCTTTTTGAAAATCTGGACTCTGTAAATATATGTGTTTTAACAAATTGTAGATATAGTCAATCACTGTGTATTCAACTATTATTTCTTCCCCCAATCCTTTACTTTTCTCCTTTTAAACTTTAATTACATACATGTTAAATCTTTTGCTATTGTCCCACAGGAAACTGAGCCTGTATTCACTTTTTCAATCTATTTTTCAGGTTGCATTCTTTATATTCATTTATCTTCAAGTTTACTGTCTCATTTTCTTATCATCTCCTCTCTGCTGTTAAGCTTATCTTTAGAATTTTTATTGCATACATTTTAGTTTTAAGTTCTAGAATTTAGTTTTAGTTATATTTTACTTCTTCGTTGAGATTTTCTATCTTTGATTCACTGTGAGAATTTTTTCTTTTATGTCATTGAGCATAGTGACAATAAAATTATTGTCTATTAATCCCAAAGCCTGGATCATCTTGAGGTTGGTTTCCATACCTTTTTTCCTAAAAATAGGTCACATATTTGTGGCTGTTGCTTGTATTTTGGGGTTTTATCTGAACACTGCATATATAATATTGGGAAGAACCTATTTTAAAAAAATTCTTACAAAGAGTGTTGATTTTGTTTTCATTTGTTTGTTTCAGAAGGCAGTAAACTTTGTTGAACTCAAGCTGCAAACACTGTTTTGCAACCGCTCAACCCCCAGTTTAGTTCTTTCATCTTTAGTTAGCTTCTGTAGTCTGCCTCACACATGCATGATTTAGGGCTCTGCACAGATTGCCTACAGAATTTGGGGGTCCTTTTGTCTGCCTTTCCTTTCTGGGAGTTTTTCCCTCGCTTTCCAGAAATTGTGGTATCCTTGAACTCTGTCCTTTGTTTCTTTTAGGTTAAAATGCTTATTTTATCCACTCTGTGCATGGTGCCTACTGCAGCATTCTTTTAGGCTAAGAGCTATATTACAGATAAAATCTGCTGTGTTATTCCATTTTGTAAACTATTGACTGCCTTCAGTATACATCTGCTTTTGTTTACTCTTTCAGATGATTGCTTTGTTATAAAAGCAGTCCTTGTTATACGCAGTATTGTGCTAAAAAAACCCCTGAATTTTGTAAAGTGTCCTCTCTTTGCACATTAAAAGATATTATAGAACTGTGTAAAGCAATGACATGGTTCTGATATGCATGACTTTCACTTAACATGGTTTCAGGTAAGACAAGGACTGTATATTTTGTTCAGAGTTCATAGTTGCTATCTACAGAAGGGTTGTTCTGGTTGAATCTTTCTTGTCCACACCAGAAAAGGAACTCTTTCTCCTGATAGTTTTCTATAATGATCTCATGCTTTTTTCCCCCCTCATTGTACTTTTCACAATTTATAATTATTTAATTTTATCTGTTTACTTATTTTCACACTGTCTTTATTGAAATTGCATGACAAGTAGAAGGCAATCAACAGATATGCATGAAATGAAGTGTTGCATAACCAAATGTCTTTCACAATAGTGAAACTTAGGTTGCAAAGTGGTTTTAATTATAGTTCCAAGATGCTTCCAGGTATCATAATTCCTATCAATATCATCATAGGAACTCAGATACAATCTCCATGTTTGTTTAAGATATGAGACAGGCACTTTGAATATTGTAATATCAAGATAACTTGTCCTCTACTTTTAGGTATCTTATGAATAATTCCTAATTGGGGAGATGGGAACAAGTTGACATCAATAATAAAGTTTTAAACACATACATTTTTATGTTCTCAAATGATTAAAAAGCTATGTTTGTATAGGCTAACAGACCACAGTAACACAATATTTATATAATTAGAGAACAGATTTCAAGTTTAACATTTTAGGGATTGGTTCTTTATATAAAACATCTAGTATAGCACTTAACATGGAGAAAATATTCAAGAAATGTTTATTTATTATTACCTTACCCCTATTTTTTCCATAGCAATTTTTTAAAAAAAACCTTTTAAAGAAAGCTCAATTTACTAGTTTTCAAGTATAGATGCAACCCTAAATTTTAACAAAGCCTAATGAAGCTTAGGCAGAAAATTGTCTGTTATGTATAACTGAAGGCAATTTCTACAGCAAGTAAAAGAGTGGAACATTTATTGCAATATGAATAAGGACATATATGTCTTCTGTATAGCTTTCTGGATTCATGTTGTTTTTACCCTGGTGAGTAAAGCAACAAATAATAAAGGACCTTGGTTAAGATTTTAAACTAAATTTCTCTAGTCACTAATTTCTTGGCTACAGCGAAGGAGGTTGCCATAAATTATCTGTATCATTCTTAAATGATGTCTAATTCAAGCTGTTTCCTTCATGAAGAACCTCTTCAGTTTCATATACCTTCTTTTACTATGTGACATTAGGATGAGTGGCATCATCAAATGTAATTAACTGGAGACAAGACAGGTAGGATTTCTTCAGGTGGGTGATATGAATTTCCCTATGCACTGGGTGCAGATCCAGTAGGATTTTATATCATTGCTTCTTAAGCTTTGTAATGTGTATGGGAATCACCCAGGGGTCTGGCTAAATTGCAGATTCTGATTTGGCAGGTTTAGAGTAGAGTCTGAGTCTGCAGTTCTAACAAGATCCAGATGATTCCTATGCTGCTGATGTAAGGCTCACACTTGGACGGTAGGTGAGACAACTGACTTGTTATGTCAAATGAGATAGGGTTTAGGATATTTGCTCCTATTCTCTCTCTTTGAAAGTTGTGATTATCACTCATAAGTGGACCCTATTTACCATACTATAAGAAAGGGATTGAGAGTAGTGGGATACTGCCAGGGTGGAGGTGGGGAGACATCAGTAGGAGTACCTGATCTCAAACCAGGCAAAGTGAGGACCAAAGGGAGGCCCAAACTTACCTGTACGATGTCCACTTGTATTCCTAATCCTGAATTGTACCACACATCTTTAAAATACAATAAAATGTAAGAAAAAAAGAAAGTTATGATTATTACAGTCATGAAACTCCCCAAGCTTTATAGATAAAAAACCTTGTGCAAATTAAATTCCAAGTGATATTAATGAGAAAATTCCTTGATTTTAGAATTACTTGGCATTTTTTTCTGGTATACTTCTTAGTATACCTGAAATGCTCACTAAGAAATTATTTTTGTTTTCGCAATAAATAGTGTTTATATATAATAAAATGTACTATCCATAGGGGAATGCGACTGTGATTGCAACTTCTCTCACTTCACAAATGAGGAGACTGAAGAAGCTAGATTAATTGTGTGACCTGACCACTTACATTTTCTGAAAAAAATTTAAAAGGCAAAAAAAAAAAAAAATTTACATTGATTTGAAAGCAGATTATATTGCAGTGTTACCCACAATTATTAAATTAACTACTTTGTGACTTAATCAATTTTTTTTCCGTAAAAAAGAATTATTTTCTTACTGCCTTCAACCATTTTCCTTGGTATCAGTTGGCAAATGTATCCAGAGAACTCTTTTGCTAGAAAAATTAGCACTTCTCGTTTCTGTTTGAGGTATTTGATGGGAACATTTACTTACATGGCAAAAATTACCCTTTGATAATAAACATTCATTTATGAAGCTAAGCTCTGCCAATTCAGTGTTCTAGAAAAGCACATGGATAAAGGAGACATGATTAAATTCAGAATATAACTAATATGTCTGAGTAAAAATTAAAAACATGCCAAGTAATATGAATGAATATCTCCCTTCAGTTTTTCAGATGTGGTATTCAAATTGAAACTTTAATATTTTATCTCTATTTTTTAGTAAATTTGTATCTGAAATTAAAACAAACACATCTCTGATCTCTTACCCAGGCTTGCATTTTCCACCACACAGAGCATATTTCCTCTCTTGTATCTATTTATGCTTCAAATTAAAAGTATCTAAAATTGTACCCTTATTTTCTATTTTCTGTAAATGCCTTCCATGTTGAACTAAGTAAACTATAATTCTCCCAACATAAAATTAGAATTTTCTTTGATGCTTTCTTGCCATTAGCTTTATATGCCAGCCAGATTCACTGATTATTTTCTCCAAATGTTTTTGCTACTCTATGAATTTTTGTTACTCTATGATATCACCTTGCTAGCTTGCATTTATTTCAGAAAACATCCCCTAGGCTTATTTTTCTTCTTCCAGCCTGTCTCCCTTTTAATCCATTTCTAATTGTTAACACCAGATCATTCTTTTAAAAATAATTATTACACTCACCTTAAACTGAATCCCTGCAATAGTTCTCCATTATCTGTGGAATGAAACACAAATTCTTTAGCCTAACATTCAAGGGTCTTTATAATTCTTCAGCAAACTACCTTTAGAGCTATACTTTATACTAATCTCAACATAAACTCTCTACTATAATCAAATTTCTGTTTCCCAAACACGCCAGAGATATATCTGTCATTATATATCTTTTGCCATTTTCCTATCTTTGTAGCCTTGTAAGCGTTACCTCCTCCTCTGTTCCCATGGAGGTAAATACAAGTAAAAACTACACAGTTTTTGAATAAAAAGATTTAAAGTTATCTAGTTCAATTTCTCACCTCTTGCACAGTTTTAACATTGAAGAAACTAAAACTCAGAAAAATTACCTTCAATTTATAACTTGTTTGGTATATTTAACAAACACCATACTAATCATTGTATAAACTCAGTTATTTTGAAAATTTTGTGGTTTCACATCTATCATGGTTCCTAAGTTTATGTTAAATTAAAAACTTCTGAAGACTAAAAGTGTTTTAAATGTGACTATCATAAACTATCTCAAAAAAATCCAAATGAATCCCAATTTCCTAGACGTTTTATGGACTGGCTAGTGACAAGTTCTGAACTGACTTCATTGATTCTAAGATTTTCCCGGTTCTAAGAAGACATGCTCATCTTTATGCCCTGTTAATATCATAACGAGTTCCAGTAAAAATTCAGAAGCTAGGATTTAAGCAGAATGCTTCAATCTCTCAAACTTTGTGTGTGTCTGTGTGTGTGTGTGTTTTGGGGGAAGTTGGAAGAAATTAGATGATTGTAAAAAGTAGGTCAAATAAAATTTGGTAAGAATAGCCCTTCATAAGGAATGATAGTGAGAGAGGAGAATTAATCTTCTCTGCACTGAGGATAAATAGAGACTGCCACAATACAGGTAAACATTCTTTTTTTTTTTTCTGAGTAGCCATTAAAATTTATTATTGAAGTATGTATATTTTTATTGATAGATGATAACTGTACATAGTTATGGGGTAGGTGTGATATTTTGATACATGCATACAATGTGAAATGATTCAATTAGGGTAATTGGGATATCCATCACCTCAAATATCTGTAATTTGTACTGAAAATATTCCAAATCTTCTTTTCTGGCTATTTTGAAATATACATTAAATTATTGATAACTATTTACCCTATTGTATTATTGAACACTAGAGTTTACTCCTTCTATCTAATTGTGTTTTTGTATCTATTAAAGATTAACATTCTTAAGAGTAAGAATTGACATGTATTCTATACTGACCTTGAAGTAGTCCATATCAGATGATTTTATTGGCACAGAATATTTTGCTAGGTAGATGGCACTACTGTAAAGTGAATCAGTTACAGGTATTCCTGATGATTTGCTATAACCTGAGTTAGAAAGAACAGGATTTTCAGACATGTGTACTGTGGTTTAAGTTTTAAGTAAAAAATATTTCCAAGTATTTGACAATAACTTGTTACAACTTAGAAGATAAAATTTCCAGTTGACAAAGTATAAGAAAATAGTATGAACATTTTTTTAAAAACACCAATTAGATAAAGACTATAGAAAACTGTTCACCTCAGCAAGTGCCAGATAAGGCAGATCAAGATGTCACCTCCTCTCCAATGTAATGGCAGTCTACACCCCAGGGCTGAGAATATCAGGGAGATAAGTTACATGTGGATAGGGCAATTTTTTTTAACTGGGTAAAATCCTAAGTCAATTGAGTTTACTTGGAAATGACTAAGATTGCATATGCTGTCACCAAGTCAACTGATGACTCAATAAGAAATATAGTTTTAGGATAATAAAGTTACTTTTATGCATACCTGAGTTCATAGCTCATTCTATAAGAAGTGATGGTACTCAGAAAGAAGTCTACCAAGAGTAAGTTAGGTATTCTGTTCAAGTTTGTTTTCTATATAGAACGTAGAGTCAGCCAGTGCCTCGTAGGTAATAAAGTTGGTTATAATGCAGGTTATTCAATTGAATAAGAAGATTAAACTCTATACAGATGCATTGTTGTGATCTGTTGTTCAGTCTGAGTTTAGAATTATAGAATTCAACCTGAATTATGGAATTAATAATTGCTTATGCCCACCAGGAGCCAGTTCATAATCCGCCAAAACCTTGAAGCAATCTATAGATTCATCAGCAAGAGAAAGAATAAACAAACTGTGTTATATTTATAAATGGAATACTATGCAGCAATATAAAAGAATAAACATATTGCTTATTCTTCCTTTTTTTAGCTCCAACCTGTAAAGAGCTTGGAACTCACCGTTCCTGTTCAGTCATATGTATGTTGATCAAGTTGGAAATTGATGACTCCTCTTGGAAACATAAAAAAACTCAGTGGTTAGGCTCAGTGTTTATCGACAGGTGAATGAACAAGGAAAATGTGATATATATAGAGAGAGTATGGCATTCTATCACTCTTAAGAAAGGAAATTCTGTCATTTGTGACCACATGAATGAACCTGAAGGACAGTATGCTAAGTGAAATAAGTCAGTCACAGAAAGATGAACAATACATGATCTCACTCTTATATGAAATCTAAAAAAGTAGACACAGAAGTAGAGAGTGGAATGGTTCTTACAGAGGCTGTGGAGAGGGGTAGATAGGGAAAGGGAAGATGTTGGCAAAGGGGACAAAGTTTCAGCTAGACAGGAGGAATAAGGTTTAGTGATCTATTGCACAGAAAGGTGAATGTTAATAATAATACAGTGTATATTTCAAAATTGCTGAAATATTAGATTTTAAATGTTCTCACCACAAAAATTGGTAAGCATGTGGGGTGATGAATATGTTACTCAGCATGACTTAATCATTCCACAATATAAGCATATATCAAGGCATCCCATTTATCCACAAATATATACAATTATTATTTGTCAATTAAAAATAAAATAGCCGGGCTCAGTGGCTCAGCCTGTAATCCTGCGCCTTTGGGAGGCTGAGGTGAGTGGGTTGCCTGAGCCCGCGGGTTCGAGACCCACCTGGGCAGTGAGACCTCATCTCTACAATAAATCAAAAAAATCAGCCGGGCGTGGTAGCGCATGCCTGTAATTCCGGTTACTCGGAAGGCTGAGGCAGAAGGATCACCGCAGCCCAGCAGATCGAGGTTGCGGTGGACGGGAGCGGCCACTGCACTCCAGTCTGGGCAACAGAGTGAGACTCCAACTCAAAATAAATAAATAAATAAATAAATAAATAAATAAATAAATAAATAAATAAATAAAATAAAAATATAAAACCTGACACCATGGGAAGACTCAAATGGTAATTTTGATGATTTGTTGGAGGCAGTGTGATGGAAAAAGTTCCTGGGAGCTGCAGTTTTTGGGAGCCCATACTTTCGTGGTTATTATTTTTCAGAGCTCCTCCTGGTTTTCATTGTGAAGATATAAGAAACATCTCCTTATGGCTCTGGAAAGAGGAAGAGTAATTATTGTGCAATAAACTGACAGCATTCACCATAACAAGGGTCTACTATCCAAGGAAAAGACTGTACCAAAGATTTGCAGCATATCTTAGCTTGAGGAAGTACATTTCTTCCAGTTCAACTCCCTTGGGACTTTGTGTCTTACCTAAGACTGAAGAAAGTGTTGTGGAAATAGAGATGCATGTGTGAAGGTCACACCCCAGAGACATATGCCTAAAACTCTAATAACTTAGATAAAATGGATCAGTTCATATAATTCAGTTTTAAAGTGGTCAGATGATATGGAGACATTTCCCCAAGAAAGATATGCAAATGGCCAATAAGCACATAAAAGATGCGCTATATCTTTAGTCATCAGCAAAACACATATCAAAATCACAATAAGATAGGATCCATACCTACTAGAATGGCTAGATTCCAAAAGTCAGGTAATAACAAATGGTGGTGAGGATGCGGAGAAATCAGAACCCTCAGACACCGCTGGTGGTAATGCAAAATGGTGCAGCCACTTTGGAAAGCAATGTGGCAGTTCCTTGGATGATTAAACAGAATTAAAATATGATCCTGCAATTCCATTCTAAGGAATATATCCAAGAAAAATGAAAACTTACATTCATACAAAAATTGTACACAAATGTTTATAACAGCATTATTCATCATAGTCAAAAGGTTAAAACTATCCAAATGTCCATAAACCAGTGAATAAAAAAATGTAGTATAGCCATTAAGCAAAATGTTTGATCATAAGAATGAACGAAGTATTGATGCATGCTACAGCATGGATGAAACTTGAAAACATTATGCTACATGAAGGAAACCAGTTACAAAGGAGCACATATATATTATTCCATTCATAAGAATGTCCAGAACAGGTAACTTTTCAGAGATAGAAATTAGTTTAATGGTTGCTTAAGGCTGGAGGATGGGGATGATTAGGTAATTGGAGGGATGATAGTTAAAGGGTAGGGGGTTTCCTTTTGGGGTGATGAAAACATTCTAAAATTGACTTGGTGATGGTAGCACATCATAGAATATTGAACTATGTACTTTGGGTGAGTGAATTTAAGGTACATGACATATCTCAATGCAACTGTTTAAAGAAAGATGAATCAGAGAAAGTAGCTCTTACTTTCAGAAGCAAAGTGTTTGAATCCTTTCATTTCTTTATTTCTATTTTTAATATTTGTACTAAGGGAAAAATCAATTGCCTAATGGTACAATTGGTTAGGTTCACAAATAAAGTCAGTTTATTTGGGAAGAGTTTAGGAGCTATCTGTTGTATGGCATGTTTCTCTCCCCAGACAAGACCTTTGAGCCAGGACTCTGGAGTTGGGATGGATGGGGACAATAATAAGCTTCTGAGTGACACCTCCACTCCAGAAGCTTGTCATTCAGTGGGTAAAATGGACTTTAACCTGGGAACTTCTCAGCTTACCTTTCTTGGCATGGTTGTTCCATTACTCCCAGCATGCTGCTTCTAAGACAGAACCTCTGTTCCACTAGTGGGGATTGGCAGAAGAGTCCCTACTTCTCAACCACACTCTGCAGGAACTTAGCCTCAGCAACAGGTAGCTGGGGCAAGATGAGGAAGACTGATGTTCTGTCCTTTCCTGGAAGAAATTTGTTCATCTTAGCACTGTAGGAAGAGGGAGCCATTCTTTGTGGCTGCAAGAGTCTGTATTAGAGGCTCCACCTTACTGAGCTGGGAGAAACAACAGAACGAGTAGTCTAGGTCAAGTTTTATAGACATATTTTAATAGATGTTCTTGCATAAATGCTTCTTCATTTGCTGTGGGCCCTCAGTACTGTTTTTAGGGTACCCAAATCATTGTTTTTGCTTTTGTTTTATAAAATAGTTTTTACTAGTTTCATTGAGAAGTGGGTCAGCATAGTTTCTCATGTGGTCATGATGAACTTCCATCTCAAATAACATCTTTGATAAGTGGAAAACTGTCCACATTCAACCTGTGGCACAAATAGTTCCACTCTCCATGTTTCCTAACTTGTAGCATTCCTGAGTGTTCAGTGGAGTGCCTGTGTGCATATACTAGAAAAAATCTTGTTTTCCAACCTTCTTCTGGTGCTACTGAGTTCTCTTGAAACAAATAGTAATCAGAATGTGAACTATATAAAAGCTGGGGTTATATATATATATATATCTCAAAATAATAAAATATCTCTAATTTATGTAACCTTACTATATTTATTTTTAATTAGAAATGAACTTGGTTTAAAAAAGATTAGGCTTATTTAGCATGTCTGAGGGAAGTCTCTGAGGAGAGCAGAAGAATCTAAGCAGGCAGAGTATTTTAAATTAATCATAAAGGCTATAAAGTATGGGATTAATAGATTAACATGTCTCACATCTTTCTCATTATTTTGTCAGAACAAAATGCATGGTGTTAAATGTAGTTTTAATATGCCACTGCTTAGATGGAATCAGTATTCAAACTGCTTCTGTGTTGTTCACTGTAGGAGATTTTACATTGAGAACAAATGCCCTATTATGTCAAGTTTAGATGCAGTCTTCAATTCAAGAGTAACAGCCCCTGTTTGGTAGCCTTAGAGTATATGTAATGCAGACACATATGTGACAGTTTTTAGTTTGTTTTCTTTTTGGTAATTTTGTAAGGTAGATAAAACTAAGGGTCCATCCAACAGAGACAGTGAATAGCAGAACCTGAACTCAAACCCTCATCAATTTCTCATAGCTAATTCATGGATAATCTTCCAGACACAGGATGTTATTTATAAACATGTACCTACATTTTAGTAAGACGTTCTTGCTCTCCTAATGCATTTGGTATCTAAAACCTTTGGGTGTGATAAGACAATAAAAGACACCATAGTTTCTCACTCTAAATGCCTAACCTCTATTCTTAACCTCTGAGTTGGAAGTCTCTTTCTCTGACCACCACTTTCTACTTTGACTATGAGAAGTTGCCTTTTTAAAGAGCTCCCTCAGTTCTCTGAGTTTACCTCTGTCATAGCACATATCACCTGACCATAAATGCTTCTTCTCACTAGAACTAACACAGTGCCACACATACCAGATAGTCAAGGAATAGTGTTGAGTGAAGAAATGACAATATAAATGTGTATTGCCCAACCCCCTCTTAAGTGGTTTCTGTTTTCTGGTTGATTGATGTTTTTCATCCTGTTTATCCTGTTGGTCATTATTATTGTGCCTTTTTAACTCTCTCTCTAAACCCTCATCAATTATATGGCTTCTTTGCTTACTAGGGTACTCCCAGGGGATCTGAAGTAAGTAGGTAAAATGTAAAGCTAATAGTAGAGGGAAACAGAAGATTCTCCTGCTAAATTTGCAAATTAAAGCCTTATCAATTTACAAGAAGAAATGTGATGCTAATGCCATTGTGTTTTAGGAATCAATAAATCTTTGCTGAATGAACAAAGAGGAAAACACTAAATATTCTTAATGGTGAGTATAAGTGGACAGGCACAGAATCCAAAATAAGTTCTGTTCGGCAACTCTGTTGGAAGCATAAGGAAGGAGATGGTAGCTGTTAATAGAGGCCACTTCTCTGAAGACCTGTTTGCATATCTGAGTAAATGGGAAAACCTAAGTAAAACTTTATCACTCTTCCAATAATTAACACTAAGGTTGAGAAACTTTTTTAAATTTTAATTTTAATTGTAAGCCGGGCTCGGTGGCTCAGCCTGTAATCCCGTGCTTTGGGAGGCTGAGGTGAGTGGATTGCCTGAGCCCGTGGGTTCGAGACCCGCCTGTGCAACTTGGTGAGACCTCATCACAACAATGAAAAAAAAAAAAAAAAAACCAGCTGGGCATGGTAGCGCATGCCTGTAATTCCGGCTACTCGGAAGGCAGAGGGGGAAGGATCGCTGGAGCACAGCAGGTCGAGGCTGCGGTAGCCGGGAGTGGCCACTGCACTCTAGTCTAGGCGACAGAGTGAGACTCCAACTCAAAAAAAAAAAAATTTTAATTGTAGATTTTAAATTTTATTTATACATTAAAACTTAATATTTATTTCTGTATTACAAATTGCACATTTATAGTGCTGACCCCAAAGGACCCCTAGAGGGAGGCACAGTGTCCCAGAGGCCAAAGAAATGATCCAGAGACAACAGTGAGGCATGGGCTTTATTCAGGAACTTACAAGAAATGTCCAGGAGTAGCCAGCTGGACAAGAACTATTGCTTCTGCTATAGGCACACAGGTTATATAGTCCCTTAGAAAGGTCAGAGTGCAGGGTTAAACATAAAAAGAGTGGGATCCCCATCTCACAAGCAGAGTACCAGAACATGCTTCTTCAAGCCAGATGTATGTACACACAATAGCTGTGATTTCTCTCTAGAGGTAGATTTTTAGTATTGTGATGAACTAAAGGTAGCCAAAGGTTATGGACTTTGATCCAAGAAGTCCCAATCTCATCTCAAGCAGTCCAAGAGGGCTGACTGCTTCAAGGAAGGGTGCCCAAGAACAATCACGATGCACAATTACAAAATGTGGTCAGCAGGAGCAGAGAACACCTTGTTCTGTAACAATGGGTCAACATAAACTGCATGGCCAGGCATGGAGTCTGACGAAAACGGGACATACCAGATTGACCACCCCTAAAACCCTTCCCCAGGCTACAACCCTCTCCGTGGAGCCATGTCCAGGGTGTGCTTATGTTGTTACTGTGTGTTGCGCTATAATATTATACAACATGTTACATACTATATATTTTGTAATATGTCATTAAAATGATGTTTATAAACCAATGTTTATTTCTATGCAAAGAAAACTGCAATATGTTAAGTGAATAAGTAGGTTATACAAAAATACTTCTGTGTTTATTAGAAAAAAATAAATATTTAGATATTCATATATGTATAGGAAAGTCTCTGAAGAATCTAGCCCAAAATGTTAATTGTGGTTGCCTCTAGACAGTGAGAACTAAAGGTGATTTTGATTTTGACTTTCTTCTTTGTGTTTTTTTATTATTTGTATTTTTAAAATGAAACAATAAATCTATTTCAAGTTTGAAAAAATTAAACAGTGCAGCTCTTCTCAGTAATTTGGGCTGTGCTTTTCATACCACCCATTGCTGATATTCAATGATGGTAAATGATAGGGAGGAGGAATGGCTGACAAGGGGCACAAAAGTGAGAATGGGTTGACTGAAAACAAATCCTTCAAGAAATATTTAGAAATCATAAGTCAGCTTCCAGGGAAGGCATTTTTTCCTGCTTTATCAATATTGCCTAGTGTATGAGAAATTTGAGAATGTGGGACACTGAGGTTGGGGCAGTCATGAGAAAGTGCTATATCTCGGTAAGACTAGAGGAAAGGAAGAGACAAGAAGATGATCAAATAGTCTACAATGGTACTCTTTGGCATCTATCAAGTCAAGTGCCACGTAATCAGCTTTTCTGGTTTTTAAGTTTTAAAGCAGAGTGGAATCAATTATTTTGGAATTTGCTTACATCAGCTACTTGGAATGTGTTCCATGTCCATCAGTAAATTAAACAAATGATGAACTAGATCAAATATATATTTCTAATACATTTATATACTTAATTTCCAATGAAATCAGTTGTTACACAATATGGTGATAATTAACTACTAAAATTCATGAATTACATTTGAGAAATATATTAAACAATGCCACCATATTTTTATTCTTATTTTAGATTCAAGGGGTACACATGCATGTTTGTTACATGGACATATTGTATAGTGGTGGGGGTTGGGTCTCAGGTGGCCCATTCTCCAGGCAGTAAACAATGTACCTTATAGGTAATTTCTGAACCCTAACCTCCCTCCAGGCTTTCCCCTCTCTATTATTATTATTATTGGTGTCTCCAGTCTATTATTTCCATTATTGTGACCATTTATCTCCCATATATGAATGAGAACGTGCAGTGTTTGGTTTTCTGTTTCTGAGTCAGTTCACTTAGGATGTCACCATATTTTTAAAAGCAAAGTCAATTTGAAATGATTAGTCTTTAAACTAGTCTTTTTTATAGGGATAAATTGTCTGAACATGGGGAGAAAACCCTGAGGAGAACTTTTATTTTGATAGTATTATTGTTGACAAATGTAAAAGGACTATAATGAAGGAAATACATAGTATTAAAAAATTTAATATGTAGAGTTAAAAGTTTTACTCTATATCATTATTAATTCTATAACACAATAGTATTACTATCTTGTGTAAAAATAACCAATCAATTTATTAATAAAATAAAACTGATATAAAAATCAATGAATTGTATATATGTATATATAGTTTTCAAATGATCATATTAATAATAGATAATCAAGGAGAATGTCAACATCCAAGGGATGAACTGAACTGACTGAAATTTTGGTAGTATCTGATTTATGGATTTATCACTTGGCCTCCCTGATTGTGTATGAGGCAATTTTCTTGCAGACCCAAAACTCCAACTTGGATGGTTGACCTTAGAAGAACCTTAAGAACTAGCTGATTGTTGTTTACAAAACCATGCTTTCCTTGATTTAGAGATCCCCAAGGAAAAAAAGATGATAAACATACAACTGAATCATTTTCAGCTTTTTGCAACATAAAATATTGCTATTGAATAATAACAAAGGCACAAGGGAGGGATTGGCAGTCTTGGGAAACTGCTGAGGGGGTGGGGGCGGGGAGGAAATGGGCACCACAAGGGGTACCTGATCCCAAACCAGTGGAAGTGAGGACCAGTTGGAGGTCCAATTTTCACCTGCACATACATTACTTATGAACCTAGTCCTGATTGTACCCAGTCCTGATTGTACCCCACACCTTTATAATAAAATAAAGCGAAAAACAAATAACAGTTGGTAACTGTCTGCTTTCTCTCACTTGCATACATATTTTAATAATCATATTTTTCAGAAACTTATTAAACAAATTCAGACATCTAACTACGATTTAGCATTTCCCTCACGAAACTTCATCTGCTTCCCATTTTACCTTTTTATTTTAGATTTCATCTGAAATTTAGATAATCACTCACTCTGAAGTTTGAATTAGTCAGAATTATTCTGTCTCCATCTCTATTTTTAATTCCGTAGTTCACATTTTAAATCTTATTTACAACTCTTTAAATTAAGTTACTTTTTAAATACCCCTGTTATTTATATGAAAATGTTGGGTAACCATAAACTGTGAATGTATATTAGTGTTAGTTATTGTCATTCTTTTTTTAAAGAAAAAAATGATGTTCGAAATTAAAGATGGAAGTAATATAGACCAATGGAAGTGATCCAGATCATTCATGAATTTTCAGATGACTCACATTTACTGTGCAATAAATGATTAACTTAAAAACTTCAGCAATGCAGCAACTGGAAACAATTTTAAACATGACTGCAATTTTTATGGTTTGAATAAAGAAGTAACCACAGAGAAAAGGTCCTGTTGGTAAATACAAAGTTTTTTTTCTGATGTGTAATGAGTACATGCATTGATTGTGGAGTTAGGTATACTTGGATTATTTTTCAAAACTGTATTAGTTTATAATCACACACGTGCCTTATGAATACACTTTCCTGATAAGAATTCAAATACAATAGATGAATCTAAATTTTTCCCCAGCCCCAATCCCAGTCACGTTATAGAAATAAGTATTGTCAGTTCAAATGTATTTCTACAGAGTTTTCTAAAACTTCTATATTGATACATCTTTTTTTTTTTTTTTTTTTTTTTTTTGAGTTGGAGTCTCACTCTGTCGCCCAGACTGGAGTGCAATGGCCGCTCCCGGCCACCGCAGCCTCGCCTGCTGGGCTCCAGCGATCCTTCCGCCTCAGCCTACCGAGTAGCTGGAATTACAGGCATGCGCTACCACGCCCGGCTGATTTTTTGATTTATTGTAGAGATGAGGTCTCGCTGCCCAGGCGGGTCTCGAACCCGCGGGCTCAGGCAATCCACTCACCTCAGCCTCCCAAAGGCGCGGGATTACAGGCTGAGCCACCGAGCCCGGCTGATACATCTTATAAATATGACTGTTAGCAGATATAAATAGGTTTCCATGGAAAACATGTATTTTTCATTGATATTTTATTCACTAACACTTTGTGTCAGGAATTTTCCCATTGCTTGCAATGAACACTAAAATTTGTTTTCATTTATACGCTGTAACAATCAGTACAAATAATAGTTAATAAATATCGTTAGTTTCTTTATTCCAGTGTAGGAATGAAATTCCTGATTCCTGGCATATGGGCATTTGTGTGTGTGTTTATGGGGCACTTAAGTATGCCCTCAGCACTCTTATGAGTGTGAAGTGAGCTTTATTTCCTCATTTTTACAAATAGGAAAACTGAGGCATAGGGCATTAAGTATCTTTATTAAGAAGATGAAAACCAAGGCATGAAAGATTAAGTTTCTGGCTGAAAATTACATGGAGATTAAGTAGCAGAGTACAGATTTGAACCCAGAGTATGTCTATACTCTTAACCATGTTGCTCTACTGTCTCTATAATTAATATCACCAAACTGAATAAGTAACTAAGAAGATTTGTGCCCTCTTTAGTAGTTATGTGAGTTCCAATTATTCCTCATCTTTATGAATACTGGATATCATAAAATATTCAAAAACTTACCAGACCAACAAATAGTATCTTGTTATTTTAATTTATAACTTTCCAGATTTCTAGAAATGTAGAACACCTTTTTATAGCTTACCAGACATTTGTCCTTCCTTTCTCTGTGAATTATTTTTAATATCTTATAATCATAAGACTACACATAAAGTGAACTGAATTCATATTATGGATTCCTCTCTGTACACACACACACATATAACACATATACTAAAGAATTGACATGTGTTTCTTTCTACATGTGTAACAAAATATCTGTAATATATATGAAATATAGAGTTAATATGTGCACATACATAATACAAACAAGTGGTTTAGAAACTTATAATATGGCCTTAGTACTAATGAACAATTCATTCTGTACTGGCTGTGACCAGTCTGTTGCCCTCTAGGTCCATTTTCTGTCTTTCTGCACCCTGCCCTGGAGAATGACCTCTAAGGACTGCATCATGCTAGTTCCTTCACCTTTTGGCTTCTAATTGCATTCTGTCAATGGAAAAAAAAAAAACTGCAGGAGATCAGAGGACAGCAGGAGAGACAGGCTTGGTAGTTAACTCTTCTCTCTACTGCTGTCTCAGTGTGGTTCTGGCAGTAGTTACTACTCCATGGCCATCAGTCCTGTCTCATAGGGCAGACCTCTCATAGGGCTCCAGCTCTCACCAGATTTGGCTTCTCACCGTTCTCCCTCGGGGCATTTTCTATCCATTGTTGGTCCCTATCATTCTGCCCTCGCTTCTGCAAGTAGTCTTTTCATTAAAATCTCCTTAGCTAAATGATTTTGGTATCTCATCTGTTTCCTGCCAGGACACTACTGGGTACAACTTCTAATTAGAGTGCTAATGACATCCTAATCTAAGAGTGGCTAGAAAAACGTTTTTCCTGATTTTGATCCAAATCCTCTTCTTTAGAAAATCAGATTGTACATAATTTGCCTTATTTATTCCGCAGCAAGCAGATTCACACCAGTCAGCACTGAGAACGTATACATTTCATTGCTGTGATTCTTTCTAGTGAGAGTAAGATCTGAAGTTGAAGCTGATGTTTAGATAATTTCACTAATTATTTTGTATAGGCTAAACTTGTGCCCCAAATGTTACATTTATTTTTTACTTGGGGAAATTTCAAGCATATACAAAAGTAGACAGAGGGGGCATACCTCATCAACAAGGGTACCTACATAAAGAACATTTGTATACCTAACCCCGAATTGTACCCCACATCTTTAAAACAAAAAATGACCAAAAAACAAAGTAGACAGAATAATATAATGACCTCACATATACCCATAACTCCGTTTTAATGATTGTCAATGCATGGTCGTTCTCATTTCATCTATATTTCCACTTGCTTGCTGTCTTCCCATATTATTTATGAGTAAATCTTATATATTCTGGTAGGTGTCTCTAAAAGATCAGGAATGTTTTTAAAAATATCTAGTCATTTATAATTGTTATAAGTAAATGTAGTAATGATTCATTAATGTCATTGTTTATATATTGCTCACATATCCAATTGTCTTCAACCATATTTTTAACTGTTGGAATCAAGATCCTAGTAAGATTCTCACATTCCAATTGGTTTTCATGTCTTTTAATTCTCTTTTGATCTATGAATTTCTCACTCGTTTATTTATTTACTTATTTCCCTTGCAACTTGTTTGTTGAGGGCATAGAATCAGTTGTTTGAAGAATTTCCCACAGTTTGAAACATGCTGTTTGCATCTCCACAGTGCTGTATAACATGCTTCTCTAAACTATGTATTTCCTGTAAATTAGTAGTTGGTAGGTGGGAAGGGCTTTGTCAGATGCAGGTTAGATTTTGTGTTTTTTTTTTAAGGGTCATTTCATAAGTGGTGGTGGAGTATTCTTTTATCAACACCTAACCTCTGGTTGCCTCTCTTTATGTGATATTAGCGACCACTGATTCTCAAAACCTAGATTCATCTGTTGTTGGAAATGGTAAAAGCTATATTATATTACTTCTTCTTCACTTATTGGCTGGAATGCTTCATTTTTAAAAAATACAAAAGCAGAAATTTCCCTGATCAACAGCTTGTTTGGGTATACTTCATATTGGAAAGGCAGGAGGAATGCCCAATTCTTTTGATTTCTTTAGTATTTGCAAAATTTTGAGTTGTTTTACTATACCTCCCAGTGTTGATCAATTCATTTATTTTGATATTATTATGAATTCATGCATTTAAACATATTTGTGTCAATTATCTTTACCCTTATCCATCTTTGGCTAGTGCGACCTTCTTCAAGTTGACTATTATGTTTTATGGCCATAATTCTAAATCTTTGATGAGTTTCTTGCTATTTGATATTATAAATTCATACATTTCTGCCTCAGATCAGAAATCACCCCTTTTCCAAGGGTCCTCATGCATTTTCTTTTTCTTAACTAGAAAATGGTTTTTCAAGATCAGATCCTAAGAACCAAGGGTGTTGTCTTTGGTCAGCCTATTGTTTTTACACCTTTCAGTTGGCAAGATTCAGGAAAAACCATAAGATAAAATACATAATGAGTCCTTGTTTTTACATCCAATTCAAATTCAGGCAACATTTCAATGCAGTTTCTCCTGTGAGATCTCAAATGCAAGTCTCAAGTTAACTTAGAATAAGAACTAGAGCATCATGTAATTTTTTTTTTTTATGGGCTAGAATGCACATGGGCATACTTTATTTTATTAGGCTTCACTTTCTGGCACTTCACAGCATCTTTTTCCACACTGAAGGTTTGTGGCAATGCAGCATCTAGCAAGTCTGTTGCTATTACTTTTTCAACAGCATGTATTCACTTCCTGTCTCTGGGTCACACTTTGGTCATTCTCACAATATTTTAAACTTTGTCATAATTATTATGTCTGTCATGGTGATCTGTGATCAGCAATCTTTGACATTATTATTATTGTTTTGGGATGCCACAAATTGCTCCCATATAAGATGGCAAACTTGATTAATAAATATTGTATGTTCTGACTACTCCACTGACTGGTCATTCCTTCCTCTCTCTCCCTCTCCTCCTTCTTCCCTGAGACACAACAATATTGAAATTAGGTGAACCAATAACCCTGCAATGGCCTCTGTTCACATGAAAGAAAAAGCTACATGTCTCTCATTTTAAATCAAAATCTAGAAAGGATTAAGACTAGTGAGGAAGACATATTGAAAGCTGATGTAGGCCAAAATCTAGGCCTCTTGCACCAGTCAGCCAAGTTGTGAATGAAAAGGACAAGTTCTTGAGCAAAATTAAAAGTGCGACTCCAGTGATCACACAAATATTAGGGGAAAAAAATCAGCCTTATTGGTGATATGGAGAAAAGTTTTCGTGGTTTGGATGGAAGATTAAACCAGCCACGACATTCTCTTAAGTCAAACCCTAATCCAGAACAAGGTCCTAGCTCTTCGATTCTGTGAAGACTGAGAACAGTGAGGAAGCTGCAGAAGGAAAGTTGGAAGCTAGCAGAAGTTGGTTTATGAGGTTTAAAGGAAAGAGCACATCTTTATAACATTAACATGCAAGGTGAAGCAGAAAGTGCTGATGGAGATATTATAGCAAGTTATCCCAAAGATTTAGTTAGGATCATTGATGAAGGTGGCTGCTCTAAGCAATAGATTTTCAGTGTAGACCACATAGCCTTTCATTTGAAGAAGATGTCATCTAGGACTTTCATAGCTAGAGAAGTCAATGCCTGGCTTCAAAGGACAGGCTGACTCTCTTTTTAGGGGCTAATGCAGCTAGGGACTTTACTTTGAAGCCAATGCTTACTTACTATTCTGAATATTTTAGGACTCTTAAGAATTATACTAAATCTAGCAAATCTACACCCCAACAATGTTCAACCTGAGAACCCAGTCAAGAACTCAATCTCATTTAATAATCAAAAATTTAAAAAAAATATATAAAAATTTATGTAACCAAGGAGGTGACCTCTACAAGGAAAACTATAAAACATTGATGAAAGAAACCAAAGATGACACAAACAAATGAAAAAGTATCCCATGCTCATAGATTGTAAGAATCAGTGTCGTTACAATGACCATATTTTTCTGGACATTGGCCTAGGCAAAGAATTTATGACTAAGACCTCTAAGAAAATGCATCAAAAACAAATATACAAACAGCTTTTGCACAGAAAAATGATCAACAGAACAGATAATCTATAAAAAGGAAGAAAAATATTTGCAAATTGTGCTCCAACAAAGGACTAATATACAGAATCTAAAAGCAACTCAAACAACATAACAACAAAAACCCCACAAATTATCCTATTAAAAAGTGGAGAAAGAATATGAACAGACATTTCTTAAAAGAAAATATACAAGCAGTTAACAAACATTAAAAAGTAACATCACTTATCATCAGAGAAATGCAAATTAAAGTCACAATGAGATATCACTAATGGCTATTATTAAAAAGTAAAAAAACAAAACAAAACAAAAGACAAAAAAAACACAAATAGCATATGTTGGTGTGGATGCAGAGAAAAGGGAATGGCTATACACCTTTATGATAAACAGTATGGAGATTTATCAAATAATTAAAAATAAAACTATCGTCCGACCCAGCAATCCCACTACTGGGCATTTACCCAAAGGAAAAAAAATCATTACATAAAAAATAAGGCCGGGCTCGGTGGCTCAGCCTGTAATTCCAGGACTTTGGGAGGTCAAGGTGAGTGGATTGCCTGAGTCCTCAGGTTTGAGACCAGCCTGGGAAACTTGGCAAGAGCTCATCTCCACAGTAAAAGCAAACAAACAAACAAATAAATAAATAAACCTGCACTTATATGTTTATCACAGCACTATGCACAATAGCAAAGTAATGGACCAACCCAAATGTCTGTCATTGGTTGACTGGATAAATAAAAAATGTGGTAGATACACACCCTGGAATACTGTGTAGCCATTAAAAAGAATGGAATCAGGTCCTTTGCAGCAACATGGATGGAGCTGGAGGTCATTATCCTTAGTGAACTAACTCAGAAACAGAAAACCAAACACTGTATATTTTCACCTATAAGTGGGAGATAAACAATGGGTACAAGTGGACTTAAAGATGGAAATAATAGACACAAGGGTAGCCAGGGGTTAGGTGGGAGGGTTAACATAATACAACGGTCACTATTTGGGTGATGGGTGCTCTAGAAGTTCAAATCTCACCATTATACAATACATCCATGCAACAAACTTGCACAGGTACTCCCTGAATCTAAAATAAAAGATAAGGATGTAAAAAAAAGAAACGAAGGGACTACATTTAGGATGGAAGAAGAAAAACATGAAAATTCACTTCAGAAATAAAATCTAAACTGGAAACACAGTGACAGATTATGCCTCATAAGAAAGAGAAGGTGAAAAACAAAGATAAGGAAGAGGTTGTAAGCTCTGAGAAAAAACTAAAAATTTAGTATAAGTATAGAAGATCTAAAATATGAGTAATTGAATTACCTACAAGGGAAAAATAAGTGGTAAAAATTATACTTTAATATTTTTTTCTGGAAATTAATAAAAATAACTTGAAACTGCAAAAAAATAATTATACTGAATTTGTTCTGTCTAGGATCTATAAACAGAACAACAAAGCCTGAATAACAGCATATCTGTTTACAGCATGGTTTACTGATATTTTAAGCCTATACTTGAAACTTAATACTCAAAAAAAAAAAAAAAGTTTGAGAGACAGGATCTTGCTATGTGGCCTAGGCTGATCTCAAATTCCTGAGCTCAAGGGATCCTCTCGTCTCAGTCATGACTATCTGGTGCCACATGTGCATACCACTATACCCAGTAGAACAAAAAATATTTCTTCCAAAGCACTCCTGTTCACTGGCAGTGCACACAGTTACTCAAGATTACTGATGGAGATGTTCTAGGATACTAATATGTTCAAACCTGCTAACACATCATCTATTCTGTAGCTCACAGATAAGAGTCATTTCAACTTTCCGGTCTTATTATTTAAGGAATTAATTTTGTAAGATTACAGTTTCCATACACAGGGATTTTTCTAGTGGGTCTGTGCAAAGTACATTGAAAAACTCCTAGAAAGGGTTCATTGTTTTAGATGCCATTAAGAACATTTATGATTCATGGAGAGAGGTCAAATATTATTAGCCAGAGTTTGGAAGAAGTTGTTCCTAAACCTCCTGGATGATTGAGAGATTCAAGATTTCAGTGGCAGTGGCAACTGCAGGTGTGGTGCAGATAGCAAAATAACTAGAATGAGAAGTGGGCCTGAAGATGGGCCTGAAATGGTGCCACCTCATCATAAATCTTAAATAGATGAGGAGATGCTTCTTATGGATGAGTAAAGAAAGTGGTTTCTTGAGATGGAGTCTACTGTTGATGAAGATACTGTGAAAGTTGTTGAAATGACAAGAAAGGGTTTAGAATATTACATAAACATGGTTGATAAAGCCATGACACGGTTTGAGAGAACTGACTTCAATTTTGAAAGAAGTTCCATTGTGGGTAAAACAGCATCGCATACTACAAAGAAATTTTTCATGAAAAGAAGAGTCAATTGATGCGGCACACTTCCTTGTTTTATTTCAAGAAATTGTCACAGCTACTCGAACCTCCAGCAAGCATCTGATCTGTCAGCAGTCATCAACATGGAAGCAAGACGCTCCACCAGCCAAAATATTATCACTTGCTGAAGGCTTCAAATAATTGTTAGCATTTTTTGGACAATAAGGTGCTTATAAGGAAAGATATGAACATTACGCTATTGCACACTTAATAGGCTACGGTGTAGTATTAACAGAATTTTTATATGCCCTGGAAGACAAGAATATTTGTGTGACTTGCTTTATTGTGATATATGCTATATTGAAATGCTGGAACTGAACCCGCAATATCTCTGACATATGACTGTATTTAACAATTTCAGAATACTAATAGCAGCATTACCACCAACATTATATTTACCCAAAATAGTTAATTATTATTATTATTGCAGTTCTTTTTGCCTTGGGCTATAGTCGAGTCAAATTATTATGCTTTAAAGCCACTTTAAATTGTGACTTTCTGTGTGATTATGCCACAAATTGTATTTCCATTTAGGTTCAGTTTATTCATTTTCATTTCTTTCTTTTTCATTTTTTTCTTTTGGTTAAAATGATTTGATGTGGTAGTTATGTAAAATATGTACATGGTTCCTATTCACCTGACCTATATTTGTGTTGATATGTCTTCATTGCTTTTGCTTATCCAAAGCTCTCTCCCTAGTAGATTTCTCAGGGAAGGCCCATATTCCTCCATGTTTGTTAAAATGTATGGGCTTTATAGTAAAAAGCAATTATCTGACATTTTATCACAATACTTAAGAGTGTGGAACAATACCCCTTACAGAATAGAGCCCTGAAAAGGGTCTCATCCTGTATGCAAATGGTGCACCCTGATCAAACATGACTGTAGTTTTCGAATCAGAGGTTTCTCTTATGCGAGTTTTAGCAGTTCTTTGCACTGAACTTAAATATACATGTTCTTAATTCTGCACATATTCTGAAAGTATTATAATCTAGTGAATTTTGGCATAGACTTGATACTGTCTAAAAAGTCTCATTTGAATTTATGGAAACAGTTCATCTTAATACATAAACATATATGTATGGCTAAATCATATATAATAGAGTATATACTATGAATATGTGCGTGGGTTGCTGGTGGCAAAAGGAAGTGTTGAAAGGAGAAGACAGACGCAATTTTAGATATAATAAATTTAAGCAAAAATATTCTATAGACATTTGTAAATGTATATACATATCCATATCTTTATAATACATATTTGTTTTATATATATATATATATATATATATATATATATATATATATATATATATTGCAGGTTTGTTCTGTTTAGGTGGTACGCCATTAGGGATGTTCAGTCTAATTATATACAGACTGAACATCCCTAATGGCGTACCACCTAAACAGAACAAACCTGCAAAATTATACTTGTGTTTGCTTTCTCATGGTCTAAATCATTAAAATGGTCACAGGATTTATGGAGACCAGTATTTTTAATTTCTTTCAGTTAAGATTCTGCCTTGTGTTAATACGTAGAATCAAATTAAAATGTGCTTTCTTATATACAAAAATATCTCCTCTTAAAGGTTGTACATTATTTACAAATGTCCTTAAAATATTTTCAATTTTAATTTGTAATGCCCAAAATAGAGTTTTTCTTCTTCCTTCACCACTCGACTCTTCTACCAGCAAGCATACACAAACCCACACATCCCCAAATCTCACCCAAATCAATTTTCTCCCAAGTTTTTCATTTTGGTCAGGTCTAATCTTGTAATCTATTGGACCGAAAACTGTAGCATCATCTGTAACTTTTCCCTTTCCTCCCTTATAACTTCCATGTTCAATATATTGTATCTCCATTGAAAAGACTTCTTCGATTCACTCCCTGATTTCTATTTCCACCACATGTTTCTTAGTATGCAACCTTTTTAGCACCAAAGCCATGTTGTATCTATTGTGGGAATGCCTCTGAGTTTTGAAATCACAAAGTCCTTGTTTCAAAATCTGACTCTGCCATTTATTGCTTGTGTGATTTTATTAATGGAATTAATTTTGCTAATGTTGACCCTTTAAATTAAAAAAAATCTAGGTAACCTTAGTTCCATGTAAGGTTGATATGAGTACTAAAGAAAATAAAGTTCTTGAAAATAACACTGTGCCTGGCACAGTATAGGTTCTTATTAAAGTGGAGCTATTTATTTTGTGAGCTCTTATTAGCTAATTCCCAATATTTTGCTTTATTTTTTATTTTTTTTAACAACCCTTGACACTTAACCAGTAGGCATAACCTGGCTCTAAGAATTCTAACTATTTACTCTAACCAAGGTGAATATAACAAGTCCAGCTACTAAATAGGCTATTTAATACTATTTTCTTTCCCCTTCTGATTATGTGTCTTGATTCAGGATTGAAGATTTTTCTCTTTCCCTAGCCTTGATTTTCCATGGTCCCTTGTTTCAGTCAGTGGGTATTGGCTTATCCTTATGTCCCTGTATTATTAACCTGCTTAGCCATCCAGTCCCTTCTTGGCTAGGGTCTCTGCCTTGCACTTGATGGTGTCCTTTCTAAGGACTGGGTCTGTCCTTCTCAACCATTGTGTGTTAATTGGAGCTTTACTAACAGTTGGCAGATTTTCCTGAGAGGAACCTCTAGTACTGCTTATCTGTATGCTGATTTCTAAATATCATATGATCTTGGATTCCACATTAAGCGCTTACAAGCCTCATTTGATCTGTCCTGCATTGCCTTGATGCTAACTGCTTGCCATACCAAAAATCTTCCACCCCAAATATGCTACTGGATTTATCTCCCCAATGCCTAGTTCTTCCAAATGTGTAGTTGTAGCTCAAAAATTTGACCATCTTTATCTGTTCTTTTTTCCTAGTTCGTTGACAAGAAACTATGCCCTGATATGTGACATCGTCACCTTGATCTTAGAGTTTTGAAACAATTTACTTGCTCTTCATGCATTCAAAATCTGTTTCTCTGCCCAAAGTATCAGTTTGACTGAGACTAGACTAATCTTCAACACACAGCTCTTGCTTTGTTACTCCTTACTTACTACCATATAGTGCTTCCTTAATGGATTACATTCAATGCTACAAAGCTTGTCTACTGATTGAAAACATCCCAGGCATACTCCAGCCTCAGGGTCTTTGTTGATGTTCACTGCTGGAAACTTCTTTCAGATATCCACAAAACTGGCTCCCTTACCTTTTTCTACTTTTTACTCCAATTTTGCTTACTTTTAGATTTGTGTTGTTACCCATTTCACCCCCATCCCAGCATGCTCTGTCACACTTCTTTTGTTTCTTACATAGCATTGATTAACTCCTGAAAGACTGTATTCATTTTCTACTGCTGCATAACAATTTATCACAAATTAAAA
Source organism: Cephalopachus bancanus (assembly GCA_027257055.1). Taxonomy (NCBI): domain Eukaryota; kingdom Metazoa; phylum Chordata; class Mammalia; order Primates; family Tarsiidae; genus Cephalopachus; species Cephalopachus bancanus. The sequence goes on along the minus strand of JAPVLO010000242.1, from coordinate 899,176 downwards.
CAATATCCATGTGTTAGCAAACATCCTGAAGCTCTAAAGTTCCTCATGATGTGGTTGAATATTTTGCTTAGTGTCTCATAAAGCTAAAATCAAATATTGATAGAGCTAATTTTTGTCTGGAGGTGCTAGGGAAAATCTGCTTTTGAGCTCCTGGAGTTGTTGGCAGAATTCAGTTCCTTTTGGTTGCAGAAGTGAGGTCCCTGTTTTCTTGCTGGCTGTCAGCCTGAACCTACTCTCTGCTCTGAGAAGATCGCTCACGTCTTTGCAATGTGGTCCTCACCGTCTTCATCGTCAAAGAATCTTCCTCGCATGGAATCCTTGTCACACTTTGAATCTCTGACTTCCCTGAATCTAAGATCCAGATTTAAAAGGTTCATGCTATTAGGTCAGGTCCAAACAGATAATCTTCCTAACTTAAGTTCAACTGCTTCTGGACCTTAATTATAACCAAAAATTCCTTTTTCCATAGAATAAAGTAAAATAATCACAGAACAATATTATATCACATTCTTGGACTCCATCACAACTCAAAGGTGGTGGACCACACAAAGGCAAAGGTCACTGGGTAACATCTTAGAATTCTGTCTAACACAAATAGCACAACTTATTATTATTATTTGACATCAGTCTCCCTCCATTAGAAATAAAACTTGATGAGAACTGAGATTTTTGTATATTTTTCTCACTGCTGTATTCCAATTGTGCTTAGAATGGTGTCTGAGCTATGATAGAGGTTTACTAAATATTTCTTGAATGAGTGAATACCTCAGAAGGACAAATATAAGTTTGTCATAAATTTTGAAGGTATTTTGGGAAATCTCTGAGATGTAGAAAGGAAGCTATAATATTTAAGGGGGTATCAGTTCAAACTCATATTTTTTGTAATTTAGTACTTCATAATCAAGTCTTTGTGTGGCAGTAGTTTCTAAGTATGCCTCCACTTTTGTCAACTTCAGCATGAAGCAGAGGTAACTTTAGCTAACAAGGAGACAATTCACAGTAACTTTTATGAAGTACATGTGCCATATTTTAGCTTCCTTGAATATTCTTCTAGACTTTGAAAAGCCAGAAGAAGTTAGCAAGATTTTTTTCTCTCTCCCTACCGACTACCAGGACAATAATAAGAACTGATTTAGTATGGCATTTATTCTGCTCAGTCATTTAGACTTGAACTCCAGTTGGTCTAATGAAGGACTAAGTTATGAATGGAGAATGAGAGATCAACTGTATATAAAGTGCTCTAAGATAAAAAGTGAACTTATAGCACAAGGCACAATTAGAATGAAAGGAGTATACTAAGACAAGCTATCTATACTAAGACATGTCTGGTAAAATAATACATTCTACAAAAGGAATGGAATATATTAAGAAGCACATAACCTAAAAAGAAAATAGCTACATTGCATTATAGAAAGAAGGTTTTCAAGAATGTGAATCAATTTTCTTTTATCACATGCTTGAATCTTTTTTTACTCAAAATTATTTTGAATTGCTATTTTGGAAAGCACAAATAAAGTGACTTTTAAAAGTCATGTCGAGTTAGTAGTCACATAGATGTGATATTATTGAAACATAGGTTATGGCTATATGACAATAGAGAATTAATGGCTAGACCACAACATTTAAATTTATTTTGAGATTTGGTCCAACTGAGCACATGAAGAGTAATAAGCAAGTACTTTAAACATCTGGAACCTTGTTTTTTCATTTAGATGCAGTATAAAGACAATGTATTTGGAGGGGGTGTGGGGGTTCCAAAATTATCAAAAATTTTAATTCACATATTCTTTGTTATAACAATTCTAAAATGTTTTCTTACAGAAATTCATGTGTATGTGACTAAAGGCAAGAATGTACATTATTACTATATATAACAGAGAAAAATTGAAAACAATCAAAATATTCTTCACTGAATAGATAGGTGAATTGAGAGAGACACAAAACAGAATATAATTCAGTTGTCTAAAATTTGACAGTAGGATTATATATACTGAAATAAAATGTTATACATATTCATTGTTAAGAAAAATAAACAAATTTTTAAAAAAACATGTGTAATACCATTCTTATACAAAAAGTATCTACACACAAAATTATTTTTGCCTAGAAAAAATTCAAATAATATACAGTAAATATGCCTCTGGACACAGAGAAAGGGGAAGAAGGTTTCTACTTTTTATTTTGTGCATTTCTGTATTGCTGCATACATTTTCAGTAACCATGATTTCTGCTTCCCACAAAGAATTAATGACTGGGGGACATTCCTTCCCAGAAACAACAATAAAAATGGAAAATATATGGAAATGATGACTTTCAAACATTGGAAAGAAGAAATGCTTGTGCATTGAGCAAATGCTTGTGATTATTGCACAAAGAGCAACAAATGAGGTTATCTCTATGATCGCCCCCAGCTTACTGCCTGAAAACAGTTTCCAGACTGCAGTTTAAAATGGGGAACCTGGACAGAGTTCAGCAGATTTGTTGAGTTGAGAAACAGAGATGGGTGTTTGGAGAGACAGAGGTTGCTATGCCAGAATCCCATAAGATGAAAGTGCATAGAGAGACAGATCAGGATATCTGCAGAGAATAAACTGGAGAGAACCACACTATAATCAAAGATAGATCATAATCAAATTGCTGAGAACCAGTAATAAAGATAAAAATCTAAACATTTTTGAAAGCATCAAAGGCAAACCATATTACATATAAAGCATATTTTAAACACCAAATCAACAATTACAAAAATATTACAAAAGTACAAGAAGTATATCTAATAAAACATTAATAAAGATAAATGGAATCATGAAAGTAATCCAAACAAAGGTAGAAAAAAGAGAAATAGGACAAATAGAAAACACAAAAATATACTAGATTTAAGCCAGAACATAAATATAACTGCATTACATGTAAATGGTATAAACATTCTAATCAGAAGACAGAGAATATATGGTTGGGTAAGAAAGTAAGCACCAACTATAAACTGTATATAAGGGAGTCACTTTAAATATAAAGATAACCTAGATAAACGATAAAAAGATGTAAAAAATGTATCATGTTAACATCAATCAAAGGAAAACTGAAATATTTATATTAATATCAGACAAACTAGACTTTGGAGAAAGGAATAAGAGCAAAGGATAAAAAGGACATTATGTAAACATTTCAATTTACCAATAAGACATAAAATGTTTAAGTGCATATGCACTCACAAACAGATCTCCAAAATACATAAAGCAAGATCCTATACCATTGAATTGAGTAAGAAATAGAAAATTCCATAGTTATAAGTAGAGACTTCAATACTCCTTTTTCAGTAAGTTGTAGAATAAGTAGACAGAGAATCACTATGAATATGAGAAGATTTGAACAGCTGAATCAAATTGATACTTATGGAACACTTTACTCAATAGCAGCAGAATGCACATTTACTTCAAGTGCATATGGGATACCATATGGTCTACAGGATAGACTATAGTTTAGATCATAAGAGAATCTCAACAAATTTAAAAATATTTAAAATGAACTATGTTCTCTGATGAAAATGGAATTAGATTTTAAAAAAATCAATAACAAAGATATCTATCAAATTCTCCAACATTTGGAAATTAAATAGCATACTTCTCAGTCAATAGATCAAAGAAGAAATCACAGGAAAAAGGAGGAAATACTTTGAAGTGATTGAAATGGAAAACACATCATAATATAACATAGTAGCCATAGACTGAGTCTCTTGGAATAGCTTTTGAGAGAAAACTATTGAGAACTGCAAAGAATTTGAATTTTTACCCTGCTTTCTAATTAATGAGTTAGTTAAACAAGGTATAGCTTAACAAGTTGTGTTAACTTTAATAAACTTAACAAAGTTTCTTAAATGTTAGGTTAGAGACAGAGGATTTTATTTCCCATGTCTTAGGAAGCAGAACAAGAATCAGCATATTAGCATCAGTTCCCCTTATTTCCAAGTCCCATAAGGGTACCAGTAATGGTTGAGCATAGACTGTACCATTTCTACCCAATATGAAGCTCTTCTAATTACTTTAGTGAGTAATATTTACTCTGGGACTTGCAGCCTAGCTGCAATTTTTTCAGAATTTCACTTCAGTATGAAGCCTTTTCTACCCAATCCTCCTTACTTCCCTCACTCTATTCACAGGTGTACACCTCCATAGTATTCTGAAGGTTCTCCACACTATTCCTGTTCCCTCATCTTTTTATTACTCAAGTTCTTTCTTTTTTGAAGGAGATTTTTAGGTATTGAATTCTGTTTTGACTTCTGCTTCTTGGAGAATCTGAAAGGTCTAAGAATATAGGCAATAAGATTGGGTTTTGGGATTGGATCACCCACTGTCTAGCTGGAATGCGGTACATAAATAAACCCTGACAAAAGGTGGTGCCCTAATTACTTAAGAATTCAGTGGTGGTGACCCTGGAAACTGTCCCAGTGGAAGGGAAATTCCTACCCGGGGTGATGATTTTAGAATTTGAAAGGTATTGGGAGCATAATCTCTACAAAGACAGTGGAGTTTATGGCTTATTAATAAGTTGTATTGATATCCTGCAGAGGGATAATGAGAAATTGAAAACAGTTAAACAACAGTTAAAGGTCAAGTGTGAGAACCAGTGGGCTTCTTTGTAAGCTACCAAATGGGTCTTTACCTCCTACAGTGGAAGCACTAATACAATAAGGAGCAACACAGGACTTAATAAATGAAGTCATGGAGCTCCATAGACACTGAAATGGTGAGGTAAGGCCCTAGTATTCTAGTTTGGAAATTGGTACCCTAGCATAGAGGATGTATGTTTTTAGGGATTTGGGTTCTACAGATGACTCTGAACTCTGAGTTGCAGAGGTGGCCCATCACAACCTATTGAGTGTTCAAACTTCCTCCATGGGGAAGGCACTTCCCTCAAGATGATCCATTCATAGATGCCCCTAACTCCTCTACTGGCTGTTGGGCTGATAATTAAGGTAAAATTCCAACATAACCCAGTTGGGGACATGCTGGAATTGTAAGGTAGCAAAATGATTCCGTTCCAACAGGGCTGTGAATGTTAATAAGAGTCAAGGGAATATTAGCAGAAGTCAGAGGAGTATGCTTCAAATTGGATTTTGAATAATAAAACATGACTGTGTAATCAAGAATTCTTTGATTTTAGACATTTTCTCAAGGCACAGGATTTAGCATCATGGCAAAGAACCCAGATGATAGAGCAAAACTGCTAGCAAGGCTCTTAGAAGCCTGGGGAAAGCACTGACCACATTTAGTGAGTTGGAAATAGCTTAATTGCCATGACAGATACTAGAGGAACAAATAGAAATGCAGAGTGGTGGGCATACTGGAATGGATATATTATGCCAGGTTAGATGTCCCATAAGAGGATTATGTTGTATGAGTATGTCTAGAAAATATATCACTCATCAAGGTCATCAGGGATTCATTGATAAGAGAGGTATCAGCATCACACAGAAGTTCAGAAGTGGCTTTCCTTAGCTGATTCCTGCTGACAGTAGCAAGTCAGCTACATTGACCCTCTACCATCTATGAAGGACAAGCAATTCAGTTTCACAATGTACAATATTAATACTGGAAAAACTGTAGCTTTCCTGTTTGCAGAGCCTCAGTCAGCATCACCATCTGGGAGCTTGCGGAATGCCTTATCCATCGGCAATCCTACACATTATAGCATCCAAATAGATGACTCATGACATAGTGAAGGAGGTGTAAGATTCAGATTTATTTTTTAAGTAACGTACAACACCATTCAGAAGAATCTGGTCTCATGAAGCATCGGAATGGCCTCTGGAGGCATGACTGAGGTACCAGCTCCAAGGAAGGCTCTTGCAATGATGGGGTCTATCCAACAGGTCACAGTACATGCACTAAATCAGAGGCTTCTATGGCTCTGCGTTCCCAGCAGAAATAATTTCTGTGTCTGGAAATCTAGGAACTGAAGCAAGAGTGGCTTCACCTATCACTCCCAATGATCTCTTTGGAGAGCTTTGTGCCTCACATTGATGCACTTATGGGATCTGTTTAGTTAAAGGCCCAGGTCCACACAGGACCTCTTGATAGAGGACATGGTGTGGACATGTTTGAACTAAAAGCATCAGATACTACCTTGTCACTTTTGTCTCCTTGTTTCCAGGAACCAAAAGACATGTCAGCATATTGACAGGCACAATTGACCCTTAACAGCAAGAGGAAGTAAGGCTGCATTTACAGTGGGGAACAAGGGAAAATGCATGTGGAACCAAGGTGATTCACTTAGGTTTTTATTGATACTCCTTGCCCAGTTATAAATATACATGAACACATACAGTAACTCCATCCTAAGAAGGGTATGATTATCTAATAAGTTAGAACCCTCAGGAATGAGAGTTGAGGTAAGTTACTGTTGATTAGATGGGGCACCCTGATGAGTAAGCTATTAAGAACTACAGAAGTTGAGTTTGAGAAGTTACCAAGATTTGCATAAGTGATAGCTAAACGTAGAAGAACTTTGCATTAATAGTGGAGCAAGATAGTGACCACTTATAACCCAGAGACCAAATGGTATGATGGGGATTGCAGTGTGTCCCAATATACATCTCTTAATTTTCCTCTCAGCAAGAAAGATCCACAAAAATTGCGGAGAAATTACTTCCTGAAGATAAATGAAGAAATAGATCTTTGTGGCAGAAAGGGTGGACTGTGGCAGTCATGATATTTTCTGGTTAGAATCTCCCACAGGAGAAAACTTGCAAAGGAGTGTAGCTAGGCGACACTCCTGGAATCTGAGACAACACTTGTTCCAAGGCCTTCCTCTTGTTGAGCTGCTTTTAGTCTATTACTGAACATGGTGGGAATATATAGCCAGGCCATCTTGCTCAATGAAAAACTCCTCTAATAGACAGTATTTTCACTCAGGCTCCCCAGTAGCCTTGCTGATACATTCTCAGAGCTCTATTGCAGTTTTATGTTATTTCTAAGTAATCATCTTCCTTCCTTCTCTCCTTTCGTAGGTGCCACAACTGAATTTCAGTCTGAAGGCTCTCTGGGTCTTCTGTTTTCTCCCAACCTTCTTCTTCCCCTGATTAATCTCTTGTACATGTAGTTTTATTTTTTAACTGCTTTTGGAGAACCTGAGATGACACAATTTATCAAAATTTGTAGTGCACAGGTAAAGCAGTTTTTAAAGGAAAACACAGCATTGTACATCTATTTTATAAAGAAAAAATGTCTACAGTCAATGACCTAAGCTTCTTTCCTAAAGACATTAGAAAAAAGGGAAACTTATCAAAGTAAGCAGAAGGAAAGAAATAATAAAATATCCAACATAAAAGATAAGAAAATCAATGAGATTAGAAGTTCTGAAAAGATCAATAAAATTGATAAGCGTAGTCAATAAAAACAGGGCACATTATTTTATTTTGTTTTTAAAATTTATTGTGGGGTGCATGTGAAGATTTGCTACATTATTAAATTGTGTGCCAGTGAGGTTTGGGCTTCTAGCGATCACACTCTTCCCTGGTAGTGGACATGGTTACCCAACTGGTAGACAATGAATAATATATGAAAGAGAAGAGAAAACATCACTGCAGATTTTATAAAGTACTTAAAGGTAATAAAGAAATCATTTTAGCAATGCATGCTAATAAAATCAACAAGTTAGATGTAATGGAACAATTACTGAAATATACAAAATTATAAAAACTCATTGATAAAAAATGTTTAAGCTGAATAACTATATATTTAGTGAAGAAATATGATTACTTATCCCAAACTTTCCCATGAAGAAGCTAATGACCCAGATTACTTTGATTGTAAATTTTATCAAACATTTAGAAACAAATAATACAAATTGACACAAAATTCTCCAGAAAATAGAATACATTGAAATTATTTTCAATTAATTTTATGAAGGCAGCATTGCCATGATACCAAAAACAGACAAAGACATACAGAAGAAGAGAACTTCAGACCAATATCCTTCATGAGAATAGATGTAATATTTGTTAACACAACTGTAGCTAACTGAATCCAGCAATATATAAATGATAAGGATAATATATAATGACCAAGTGAGGTTTATACCAGAAATGTAAGATTGGTTTAACATTCAAAAATCAGCCATAATTCACAATATCACTAGGCCACGTGATTGTCTCAATAGTTGCAGAAAAAAATATTTGACAAAAATTAAACACTCATTCCTGATAAAAATTCTTTAAAAATTGGCACAGAAGGAAACTTCCTTTACTTGCTAAAGGGCATCTATGGAAAACCCATATCTAATACCATTCTTAATAGTGGAAGACTGAATATTGTCTTTAAATTTTTTTCTTATAGATTTATGGGTAGTGCAGTTGCGTTACATGAATATACTGTATAATAGTGAAGTCTGGCCTTCTAGTGTGCCCATCACCTAATGGTGTACATTGTATCCAATAGGTATTCTTTTTAAGATTAGGAATAAAATATGGCTGTTTGTTCTCACAACTTCTTCTCAATATTGTACTGGAGATGCTAACCAGTACAATAGAGCTAGAAAAGTATATAAAAGGAAAATAATTGCAAAGGAAGAAGTAAAGCTGTCTTTGTTTTCAGTAAAACTCTAATTTTTATAAATTAAAATGCAAATAAAATTTGATGGTGGTAAGAATGAACTCTGTCAAATTTTTACTGCCACTATCTAGTTTGCTGTAATAAGTAGGTTGAAATGACAATTTATTTTTTTGAAGAAAAATTTCCTTTCAAACAGAACTAATTTCACTGGAGAAAATAATATAATGTTAGATCCATATTCTTTTCCAAACCAGGTTGTATCAAACTATCAGTGGATATAAAACATATTATTCTAAGAAGTAAAACAATCATGAAAGCAGTATGAATTAATCTTAGAAAATGGCCTGACTCATAAAATATGGGGAAAATTACATATAAAAATATGGAATGAACAAATATAATACTATTTTCTTCCCTCAGATTTATACATATAATTTAAGCATTAGTTTTAGTACATAAATAAGTTCTTTAAAAATCTAGATAATAGAATGTAACTGACATAGTCCTTATATCTTATTTATTTTTTTAAAGAAGAAGAAGAAATATAAATACAACCATGATCGCTTGGCACCCAATTTAGCTATTAAACACAGATTATGTAAAATTATAGGAAAATAATGGGTAAATATAGATAATGACTAATATATCACAGAGGTAATTTCTGGTTTTTTAAGCTTCAATTCTCAGATTATTTTTATAATAATTGTGGTTTATAAATTCTGTTATATGATGTTATAATGCAAATAATGCAGTTGTCATGATCCTGAATACAAAATTACATATTTTGACACAATATACTATTTATCTGGGAATGTTCCTATGAACAATCAAAGTTATAAGTAAAACTGTGAAAATACTTTATATGCTAAACACTGCAAAGAAATTTTGCCCTAATTCTTACCTTATAACTAGTAAATAGTCTGTAGTTTTTACAATAATTTTTCATACTCACTCACTGCCCATGTTTCAGAGAATGAGTTAACCTTATCTACACAGTACTTTTCTACTATTGTGAGGAAGTAATGTAAAGAAAGTATCCTCTCTCTCACCATTTTAGTCCTGACAACCACTGTCTGGGTACCCATTCACACATATCTAATAATCTTTATTATTATGCCTAACAATGTGAATTTAAAAGGACATGAAATCAGGATGTTTAGACTCTAATTTTGTCTCTGTCATTAACTTACTTTGTGTCTATGAATAAGTCGATTTTGGGATTCTCAGTTATCCTGTCAGTAAAATGCAAATAATGATGATTATTCCATATATCTCAAATAATGAATATATAAAAATCATTTAATCTATGTAAATATATCATTAAGTGAACAATTTATCATTTAAACTTGATTGAGAACATATTTAGCATATATGTCGTAAGTAAGGAATTTGCAACTTAACACGAGGAAGTATAGAGTAGGAGAAAGAGCATAGTTTCTGGAATTAGAGAAACCTGCCCTTGAATCCTGGCCCCATCAATTACTAGCTGTGAAATCTCAAGTTACTCAACCTTATTAAATAAATCTGCAAAATAAAGTCAGTATCTTCTTGTGGAGTTTTGGGTATTATAGCAAATATATAATGTACCTAGTGCATAATATGTATGCTTAATACAGGTGCAGTTATTATCAGATGTACAATCCTCTTTCCTATGTGCCATAGAATACCATTTTAAAGCTGGAAATGAAATGATTAGTATCTATATCATCACTTCATATTACTCTGAGCATGAGGGGAATTATGGAAACAAAATCTGTAGGAGTTTTACCTGTGCATGGTATTGTCTGGATGACTTTAGGCAAGATATTCAACTCTATTTCCACATCTGTAAAAGTAGATAATAGTATCATATTTCAAGGGATTTAAGGGATGATAGATACCTACATATCAATCTATATGTATATATTTATGTCACCTAGCACTATGTCTGGCACATTATAAATGACTGATAAATATGTAATTGTTTTGCTGATCTTAGTAACTATCGAGAGTATAAAACGTTTTTGTTTTACTACTGTCCATTAAACTTGCCCAAATGAATTCATTCTTTCTCTTTCCTATGTAAGATCTCTGACATGTCCCATAGTTTTTCTCATCCTTTTTAGTCATGAGAACAAATCTCATCTCAGCAATTTAAATGCCTGCTCCAGTTTAATAAGCAACATTTAAGTCACTCATTTTAAGGTTCTCCCCTATCTACTGGTGTTCTAGCAGATAGGGGAGAATCTTCCACTCCACACTGACAATCCCAGTAAGGATCTCTTTGCTCTCCAGAAAAGTAATTCTCTTGAGGAGAATTTCTTTTAAAAATGACCTCAGGCTTGTGTTTACCCAAAGATTAGCTTGGTCCAAGGGAAAATTCATGTTTCCTTGTCCCATTGTTTGTTAAAGTACAGTTTCTTTCTTTCTTTTTTTTTTCTTGTCTCTCTTTTCTTGATGCTTCTGGCCAAAATCTCATGGGACATACATGAGGCACTCAGAGTGATCATGAAGACCCGCTGGCAGTTAATGTTCATGTTCCTAGCAAGAGATGGTTGAGGGTTGGAAGATACATGCTGCTCACTAACAAATATCCCTGAACTCACTTCCTTTTGACTCTATTAACTTTTCAGACTTCTAATCTTAGCCTGCAGTGAGAGGGAAGCCTTTAGCACGTCAAGAACTCTCTCCAGGGTTCTCTTCTCTCCTCTTAAAGTTCGAGTAAGTGTTCTAAATTTGACAGAGTCAGTTTCACAATTGATAGCATATTTGGCATATAATCACTCACTATAAGATCTGGAAAATACTGTATTTGGTTTCTATTGTATAGTTCTCAGATTTAGAGGTATCAGCCTAAGGCAGAGTAATCCCATTTAAACATTTGTTAGAGATATTTAATATTATACATTCAATTAAAGGAATTGGCAGTAGTGGGAAACTGTGGGGGTAGGGGGGAGGGTGGAATTGGCAGTTGAGGGAAACTGCCAAGGAAGGGAGGGGCCTGCTTCATCAACAAGAGTACCTGTATAATGAACATTTGTATACTTCACCCTGAATTGTACCCCATATCTAAAAAAAATAAAGCCTACTAATTTAAAAAGTAAACATTTAAAGTAATTACTCATAAGGAAAAAAAATGAAGTTGGTTACTTCATGTACAGATATATCATAGTGCTTTATTTAAAAGAAACAATACCAGTGAGAAACTACCAGGAAAGGAGGGGTGGGATTGGCAGTTGAGGGAAACTGCCAGGGGAGGGGGCACACCTCATCAACAAGGGTACCTTCATAATGGACATTTGTATACCTAACCTGAATTGTACCCCACATCTTTAAAATAAAAATATAAATAAATAAATAAATAAATAACTAAAAAAAAAAATAAAAAGGTAAAATCATTATACAGGAATTTAAAACTCCACAATTTTGGTCTCATGAAAAAAATCTGAAACTGGAATTATACTGCATTGTGCTATCACATTATTATTAACTATCGTATTAACAGCTGTGAGAGGGCATAATTAGTAGATCAATTTGATAAAACTAAATTTAGATAAAACTAATTTTTTTAGTGTTTATGAAATAATGGAAGTTAGAATTAAAAGGAACAGATAAATATGACTTTAATTAATGCTGAGTCTGAAGTTGCACGATCAGTTCAATTTTTTTATGACAGAGAGGCTTCTCTTTGATTCTATAGAATTAGTTTAAAATTTTCTCTATATAAATATTCAAAAATCTTTTTGCAGTGATTGGCTATGCCATCATGAGACATTGTAGACTTTTTCCTGATATAGACACAGTCATAGAGATATTGTACTTGCTTATAAAAAAATCTATACCTCAAAGGAAAGATTTCTTTAGAAAACAACCAACCAAGTAAGCAACAGACAGTCGAACAGTGAAAGGTGGTATTGTCTTTTTAGGTCTACAAACAGCTGAATATATTCTGTGTTCTAAGTACTATCGAGGTGCAAAGAAGACACAATGCCTGCACTCATGGAGCTTACAGCTTAGACAAGGATGATAGGAGTAAACCTGAGCAAATGATTTCCAGAGGTGCCAGAAATATTAGCAAGGGTAGGAACTGAGGTTTAAGAGTTTGAGTTTCAGTATGACTATATATTAGCATTTGAGGTGAGGAAAAGGGGTCATCAATGATAAAGAGTAAAACTGAAGGATTGAGATAAGACTAGATTTTTTTTTTTTTTTGAGTTGGAGTCTCACTCTGTCGCCCAGACTGAAGTGCAGTGGCCGCTCCCGGCCACCGCAGCCTCGACCTGCTGGGCTCCGGCGATCCTTCCACCTCAGCCTTCCAAGTAGCCAGAATTACAGGCATGCGTTACCACGCCCGGCTGATTTTTTGATTTATTGTAGAGATGAGGTCTCGCCTGCCCAGGCGGGTCTCGAACCCGCGGGCTCAGGCAATCCACTCACCTCAGTCTCCCAAAGGCGCGGGATCACCGAGCCCAGGCTGAGCCACCGAGCCCGGCTCAAGACTAGATTTTGCAGTCTTGTTTAGGAGTTTAGATTTTATCCTAAGGGCAATAGACAATAAATTAAGATTTTTTTTTCTGGAAAGTGAGAAAGCAGGATTTTTTAAGAGGACAGAAAAGCTCCCACAGTGGGAGAGGACTTGAGTGGGCTGCCCAGATAAGAATTCTGAGTTAAATAATAAACTTATGTGTTTGAAAATTTTTTATAGATTATAAATTCCTTGATGGCAAGGTTCATTTTTCTATGCTTTCAATGATATCAACATTTGCTCCGGTGCTGTATACATGGTAGTTGCTAAATAAATATGTTCATTAATGATGAGGAGAAAGACTTACTCCTAGAACATTAATTTTATGAGAGCCCACGACTAAAAGTAATTCCCTAAAAGCAACTGAATTTGAGGCTAAAGGAGAATGCAATATATACTTTTAAATGTTTGTGTCATTTTCTCTGTATATGAGACTTTGGGAAAGTATAAGAATAGCATTAATGGAAAATTAAGTTTTCATTAAAGTTACACAATCCTAGATTTTAATTTTCTACTTGAACATAACTACGTGGTAAGTGACCTTAGGCCTTAGCTTTCTTCATCCATGAAGCCAAGGTAATAATACTTTGTTCATAAAGTTGTGAAAATTAGATAGCAAAATGAGTGTAGTAAAATACCTGACAATAAATAACAGTGATATTCCATATTTACGAAAACTTTTAAATATTTTTGTTTCACAACTTAATGTTTTACATTCATAGTGACACTTGCTCAAATAATTTAAAAATTCCATTTATTCTCCTTATTATAAAATGACACATACTAACTCATTGTAATTTTTTCCAAAAGTTAATTTTCGTTTATTTTCCTCATGGTCCCTAAGTATAAAGCACTGAATAAAGCACATGTATAAATCATTTATGGAAGAAAAAACAATGAATTCAGTTCCTAGTGGGTAAGTGAGAAGCAGGGAAAGTTATGTGGCAGAGATTGTGTTCTGAATAAAAGCTCTTAATCAGCAAGGAACCTTACAGATTTGAAGTGATTACACCCAAAATTCCTTTGGAAATGCTAATAGCAGCGTGTCCAAATTTTGTTTTAAGAACATTTAGTTGAGAAAATTTTAAAGTAACGTCTGCAATTAACACAATTCATGTGCTAATAGTTTAACATTAGCAGTGAAAATTCAAGGTGGAAAAAATTGCATGCTTATTTCTTTCAAAATTAAAAACAGTCATTAAGTACAGGTTTATGTTCAAGGAAAAAAACCAGAGAAATTATAAATTGCTCTACCATGTATAATGCATAGTTACGTAAAAACGTAATCTAATCCTATCTCATTCTAAACACTTTAGAAAAATAATATTTTTAATGAGTAAAAAACAAACAGAATTCATTTATCAGGGCTCTGTGACTGAGTACCCAAGAGATGTCATCATCACCATCATTAGAAGTTGTCCTTCCCCAATTTCTCCTCCTTAAAATGTTAGGGTTTCAAACGGAAGGCAGGAAGATAATATGGGAGTAATGGGCAAAGGCAGAAATAACAAAACAGCAATAAATACAGCATATACCTGGAATACATGTCCAGATTGTTCCCTTTTAAGAAATTCAGGCTTATCCTTAGATGTCAGCTCAAGATGATCTTCTCAGAGAGATCTTCCTTAACCCCCCTGTTATGGATTAAATTGTGTCCCCCCAAAAAGATATGTTGAAGTACTAACCCTCTGATGAAAGATTTTGGAGACACAGAGACACAAAAGAAGGAAGGCCATATGACGATGGAGGGAGAGACTGAAGTGACAGAGGTGCAAGCCAAGGAATGTCAAGGATTGCTGGCAACCACTAGAAGCTAGGAAGAGGTGGAGAAGGATTTTTTCCCTAGAGACTTTACAGCAAGTGTGATCCTGCCAACACCATGATTTCAGATTTTAGTCTTTAGAACTGTGAGAGAATAAATTTCTGTTGTTTTAAGTCATTCAGTATGTGGTTATTTTTTTTTTTATGGCAGGCCTAGAAAGCTAATAATATATCCCAGACTACACCTAGTCCCTTGTTATAAACTTCATGAGATTTTGTTTCCCCCACCCCGAATCCCTTTCAATATTAAAGTGAATGAATTAATATGTAGTTAGTTTTAAATGCTTTTCTTTGCCTGTAGAATGTAAGCAGAATATTCTATGAACAAGGATCATGAATGTTTATATTTCTTTCTATATCCTCAGCACTAGTACATTGCCTGGAATAAATAGGCACTCAATGAATATTTGTTAAATAAACTCATCTACTGTTTCTTTGTAATGTACAAATATTCTGAAGTCAAGTCTATTAGTTTCTATGTCAGTTAGAAATCTTTTGGTTGCATGCAATGGAAAACAAAAAATTCAAACAGATAAAACAAATGAACAAGAGAGTTACTTACTGGCTTTGAATCTTAAAAGTCAAGTGGTATAACAAACTTTGGCTGAAGCCTGATCTATCAGTTGAAACAATATTATCAAGATGTGAGTTCTCTCTGTCTTTCTGTTCTGACTCCACTTATGTCAGTTTTATCCTTGGGAATTACTTGGTGGCTACTCTGGTGATCACAGAATGACTAAGCTCCACAAATTTGCTGATAAGCAAATTTAGTAGTTTCAGGACATAAAATCAACATACAAAAATCAGTAACATTTCTATATACTAATAATGAACCATCTGAAAAGAAAATTAGGAAAACCATCCTATTTACATTAGTAACAAAAAAATTAAATACTTAGGTGTAAATTGAACCAAGAAGTTGAAGACTTGTATACTTAAAACTATCAAACAATAATGAAATAAATTGAGGAAAACATGGATAAATGGAAAGATAATTTGTGTTCACGGATTAGAATTTATATTGTGAAAATGTTCCTACTACCCGAAGTGAACTACAGGTTAAATGTAATCCCTATCAAAATTCCAATATAATTTTTAACAGAAATAGGAAAAAACAATTCTTAAAATTTCATGGAAGCGCGCACACACACACACACACACACACACACACACACACACACACACAAAACCCAGAAAACAACCAAAATTATCTTGAGCAAAAATAACAAAATCAGAGGTAACAGATTCCCTGATTTCAAAACATATTATAAAGTGATTATAATCAAAGCAGAATGCTACTGGCATAGAATGAGACACATTGATGGAACAGGATAGAAAACTCGGAAATAAGCCCCTATATTTATGGTCAAATTATTTTTGACAATAGTGCCAAGAACACACAGTGCAGAAAAGACAGTATCTTCAGTAAATGGTGTAGGGAAAATTGACTATTCACATGCAGAAGAATAAAATTAGA
The DNA here is from genome assembly GCA_027257055.1 of Cephalopachus bancanus. Lineage (NCBI taxonomy): Eukaryota > Metazoa > Chordata > Mammalia > Primates > Tarsiidae > Cephalopachus > Cephalopachus bancanus. The sequence continues at coordinate 882,828 of JAPVLO010000242.1, read as the reverse complement.
GCCTTATCTTATACTATACATAGAGATTAACTCAAAATGATTAAAAACTAAAATATAACCCCAAACTATAAAACTACTAGAATAAACAGAAAATCTCCATGGGAAAATTTTTTTTGGCTATGACCCCAAAAGCACAGACAACAAAAATCAACATAAATGAGAAGGCATCAAACGATAAAGCTTCTGCACAACAAAAGAAATAACAAAGTAAAGAAAGAGCCCACGAAATGGAAGAAAATACTAGCAAACCATACATCTGATAAGGAATTAATATCCACAATATATAAGGAATTCAAAAACATAGGAAAAAACCCCCAAATAAACAAAAATAAGCCTGATTAAGAAACAAGAGATTTGAATAGATATTTCTCAAAAGAAGACATACAAATGGCCAAGCATGACATGTAAAATGCTCAGCATCACTAATCACCACTAATCATCACTAGGGAAATGCAAATTAAAACCACCAGGAGACATCACTTCATACCTCTGAGAATGGCTTTTATCTAAAAGATAAAGGCGAAGTGTTAGAGAGGACATGGAGCAAGGGAACTCTTACACAGCATCGGTGGGAATGTAAATTAGTACAGACACTATGAAAAATAATGTAGAGGTTCCTACATTAAAATAGGACTGCCATATGATCCAGTAATTCAACTTCTGAGTCTATATCCAAAGGAACTGCAATCACTATATTGAGGAGATATCTGCACTCCCAGGTTCTTTGCAGCTTTATTCATAATAGCCAAGTTATAGAATCAACCTAAGTGTCTATCAACAGATAAATGGATAAAGAAAATGTGGTGTACATAGAAACAATGAAATGTTATTCAGACTTTACAAAGGGGAAAAATTCTGTCATTTGTGATAACATAGATGAACATGGAGGGCATTATATTAAGTGAAATAAGTCAACTACAGAAAGACAAACACCACATGATCTTATCTATACGTGACGTCTAATAAAGATGAGCTCATAGAAGTAAAGAACGGAATGGTGGCCGGGTGCAGTGACTCATGCCTATAATCCCAGCACTTTGGGAGGCCAAGATGAGAGGATTGCCCGAGTTCAAGACCAGCCTGGGCAACTTGGTGAGATCTCCTCTCTACAATACATTAAAAAATTAGCTGGGTGTGGTGGCATGCGCCTGTAGTCCCAGCTACTCAGAAGGTTGAGGTGGAAGGATTACCTGAGCCCAGCAGGTCAAGGCTGCGGTGGTCGTGATCATGTCACTGCATTCCATTCCAGCCTGGGTAACAGAGTGAGACTCTGACTCAAAAAAAAAAAAAAAAAAGAATGAAATTGTGGTTACCAGAAGTTGGGTGGCCGGACAGAACGGGAATGGAAATTATTGATCAAAGGGCACAATGTTTCAGATAGATAGACAGGAGGAATAGATTTTTGAGAGCTATTGCACAGCAGGGTGACTATAGTCAATAATAATATATTGTATACTTCAGAATAACCAATAACCAGGAGTAATTTTAGATGCTTCACCATAAAAAACAATGAGACGATAGATATGTTAATTAGCTTAACTTAATCAAGCCATATTGTAGACATATATCAACACATTGCATTGTATGGCATCAATGTATACAGTTATGGTTTTTCAACCAAAACTAATATTAATTATACAATTTAAATATACCTAAGGCATCTGGCATCTGCAAGCCTCACACACTTGAATCTTATCGTTTATGAGGGCAATGATCAGTGATTATAGCTGTCCATATGAGATTCATGTCATGAGCTTTTTTTTCTGTTTATTTGTCCAAAATTGGACAAATTTGCATTCTTGGACCAACCAGAGAGCTTAATTCAAAGGTTGGAGATGATTATTCATTCTACCTTAATGACATGGCTAAGGACTTGGGAGGAATAAATTCCATAAGAAAATCTGAATTATATTGGGAGGAAATAGGAGAAGTGGATGCCAAGGTGGCAACCAATGAATGTCTACATTGGTTATCATAACATTCCCTTGGGTGGGAAATGTTTAACTTATTCATGAGAAATTTTGTGTCATAGAGTAAACTAGGTGAATTGCCTTTAAAATGGAAAACACATTTGAACAAATGAATGCAGTCAGTGTTCTAGACTTGGTTTTAGGATGCCTATGGAATACATTTAAACTGTCTTATTCTTATGACACTTGACATAGGTATAAATATTAAATTAATGCAGTTTTTATTCTTGCTGTTGATATATCTCTCTTAGCCTATTTAGAATAAAATCATGTATCTTGCAGAAGATAAATTGTAGTGACTATGGTCATAGTGGAATTTTTGTCTCAGATTTGATAGACATTCTTTAGGTGACTCATAAACATAATTCCATCATCTAAGTTAAATTGACAAGTTTACTGACATTAAGGTGATATAGAAAATGTTGATAAACCTGAGAGGTAAAGTATTATCAATTTACCAATGTTTAACAATGATGCTTTAGCAGGAAAGTTAGTCTATTAAATGGGTTATTTTACCCATATTTGAACGTGAGAAAATTTCGATTTATACAAAGATTGTAGAAGACAGTTATCTTAGGTTATCCCCGATAGCACCAATATGCAAAAGTATAATACTGGTAGGTAATGTTGACTGACTACTTACAAATGTATATACAAATACAGCTTAAGTGCCAATGATACATAGAATGTGCTTACAATCTAAAAAATGTACATTCGTTTTTGCTTTATTATATAGAATTGCCTTATGCATATCTATTAAAATAAGTGAATAGGCAGAATGCATAAGTATTTGCAACATTCTTCTAGGAAGAGAGAGACAGGAATATAAATTTTGGCAGGTTTGAGTACTCTGTCTCTAAAGAAGGTTTTGTTATGGTAGGGGATTGATACAATTTAAGCAAAATATTTTTCAAGAACATCCAATGATCTGTGATTTTTTTTTTTTTTTTTTAAGTTGGAGTCTCACCCTGTCACTCAGACTGGAGTGCAGTGGCCGCTCCCAGCCACCGCAGCCTCGTCCTTCTGGGCTCCGGCAATCCTTCCGCCTCAGTCTTCCGAGTAGCTGGAACTACAGGCATCTGCTTCCACGCTCGGTTGATTTTTTGATTTATTGTAGAATGAGGTCTCTCCAAATTGCCCAGGCGGGTTCGAACCCGCGGGCTCAGGCAATCTACTCACCTCAGCCTCCCAAAGGCGCAGGATTACAGGCTGAGCCACCGAGCCTGGCAATGTGTGATTTTATGCTCACTGAATGGATTTTTCTGATTACCTTCCTGAATGTCTAATTTATAGGAAAAAGGTTGCCCTGGCTATCGGGCTAAAGTATTGATGCACACTCTGATTAAAATTAATAAACTGGCATTCCATTTTTCAAATGGTGTCCTGTGAGTTTGACAAATTTGTCTTATCTGTCCAGAAAGGACTGCTGAAGTGGAATTCCTAGAGCAGTCCAGCTGGGCTCAAATATAGCGACTACTCCACTGAGTGGTCCCTAAATCTCCCCCCCCCATCAGTCACATGTGTTAGGATAATTAATGTAAGCAAGGTTAAGAGAGGAGAACTGTAATTGTCATTTATAAAGAAAATAAAAGAGGAAACAATATGTTATAAATAAACTCAGATAAGCAGCGTTCAGGATTCCTGGGCAAGGAACTCTGCAATGTAACTAAAGCACATCCACCAGAGTGTTTACCTGTGGGTCCCATCTACAAGGGTGTATAGTAAGTCTTCATTTACTGTCGTGGATAGGTTCTTGGATACTGTGAATTTAAGCAAAACTAATATATTTAATGAAATCAATTTTACAGTAGGTTAATTGATATAAATAAGAGTTAAGTTCCTACTGTTTATTTCTGGTCACAAAAAGATTACCAAACATCTAAACAAAGGCCTCAAACACCTCTAATATAAAACATTGAAATAAATGTGAGCTAAATTTACCTTTAAGAAAGATTAGCAAAAACAAGTAATGTAATTATTTGCTCAATTGTTGGTGAATCCATAAGTAATGGTGGTAACAGTAATGGGATAAATCAAAGAATCTATGTTTGCAAAATGAAAATTGTCAAGAGCATCTCCTACTACCAGGAAATTTTTTAAAAATCACAAATAAGGCACTTTGGTGAGCTATTTTTGTCTGTCCGTCCCACATCGTTTATTTTGTGCATATGCATGATGACCATGTACTTTATAGATTTTTATTTTGCAGTTATCTTTATTCAGTCCATTCATTTTCAAATCTGCTTATTCTAGTTCAGAGTCACTTTAGGGCACAAGGCAGGAACCAACCCTGGACAAGATGACATTCCATAGCAGGGTGCACTCACTCCAGCTGACCACGAAGACATGCCAATTCACCTAATGTGCACAGCTTTGGGATGGGGGAGAAAACTGGGGAATCCAGAGAAAACTCATGCAGATATGGAGAGAATGACAAAATTCCTCACAGAGAGTGACCTGACGGGAATTGGTAATTTTTCTCATCAATGTTATAATAAAACAACATGAAAAACAAAACAAAACAAATGATGTTATTACAGACTGCTGTATATTGCAATACACTTTGAGTCTAAACTCAAGGTCTTGTGTTAATTTGCCAGAAATTAACATTTAGCTATGTCTCAAGGAAGAAAGAGACCCAGTAAGTTTAGCAAGGTTTTCTTAGATTTTTAAATGTTTTCTTCCCAATGTACATTCCAAATTAGATGGAAAAAGGCAAAAATAAATAGATAGGTAATAAATAAATACATAAGCTCTTTTTAAGGATTTGGAAGATTTTTTTCTGTAACATTTAATTCATTTAAACAGTCATGGCAAGGCTACACAGTTAAACGACGTACAGGAAATGCCAGTTCTACTGCTCTGATTTTAACTACTAAGAACACTTTGGGACCCACCTGGGCAACTTGGTGAGACCTCATCTCTACAATAAATCAAAAATTAGCTGGGCGTGGTAGCGCACGCCTATAGTTCCAGCTACTTGGAAGGCTGAGGCGGAAGGATCACCAGAGCCCAACAAGTCGAGGCTGCGGTGGCCGGGAGTGGCCACTGCACTCCAGTCTGAGTGACAGAGTGAGACTCCAACTCAAAAAAAAGACAGAAGTCTACTATGTGGCTGTTTTGTTCTCGTTACTCATTCATTCATTTATTCAACAATTGTGTATTGTGTGCCATAATACAATGGTGAGCAAGATATACAAATCTGTCCTCACTGAGAAGAAAGGCAGTTATAGAAACAATTACCCTTAATAATAATGACTCATCGTGTGTCATGTAGACCTTCCACTAGTTAGCTCCATTAGTTACAGTAGCAATTCAGCTATTTTTCTGCCATGAGCTTGTAGATAGATGATATTTCCGATGCGATACCACTTATTTGGGCAATAGTCAAGGTTATGTTCGGTAATCATCAAGGCTACTAATTCGGTTACTTTTCTTCTCATTAGAAATATATATATTGGAACCTAAGTGGGTGGGAATAATATAATGTAGATAACCTTGAAATAACTTGAAAGGAAATAAAAGGATCTTGAAAGTAAATTATTCTTAAAATGACCTGCTTGTTATAAATCTCAATATTGATAACACATCATCATCTTAGGGCCACTTGTATACGCAACACCCAACCACCAACTTCATGTTAGTTAGTTAACACTTTAAACAATAGCTTTTAAAACACAACTGATTTGAAAGAAAGTATTCATGATAAGTATGACAGTAAAGGTGACATATCTTTTATACATGAATAATTTATGAACTTCCCAAAGAAAATGGACAAATGGCATGAGAACATTATGTACATGTAAAAAAATAATACAATGATTAATAAATGCATGAACAAATAGCCGAACTGCAACTAAATATGCAAATGAAAATAACAAGATAACTAGATATTATTTTTTACATATCAAATAAGAAAAGATTAAAAGGAAATGTAATACCCGTCACTGGGAGGCTATAGTTGATATAGCATTCTTCCTTGTATACTTTTGGAAGAACACAAATTAATATAACCTTTCATGGTTTATTGCTTTTAATTGCAAGACAAAGAATGCACAATTTAATGTCATCAGAGAAAGGGTCAAAACTGAAATTATACATAATTAGAGTTAAAGAATCTTTACATTAATTCCAAAACAGTATTAACCCAAAAGCTTCCAAATAGACCCATAAAGAGACTTCCATTATCCCCAGATGCAGGAACTCAGGGTGGGAAAGGAAAATGATAGAGGAAGGGTGAGAGAGGCTTCCTGAGGTTGGAAACTCATCAATCCATGAAAATGAGGAAGCAGGCATATTTTCCTCAGCAGACTTCAGCACAAGGACAGAAGTTTTTGAAGACATCAAGGCATTGTAGAGATGAAAATGGGGTAGACTGGAGGAAAAGGAAAAGTTTGGTGCATGATACATTACAGCATGGAGCAGGTGACATAATTGGGTGCGGGTGGAACTGGTTTAGAAGTAGAATAGCTGCTGTCAACCCCCTGCAGAAATTTCCTCTTCCCTAGGATCTAGCTAACAATAATAGGTTGGAATGTTAGGGAAAGATAGTTTCCTGCTATGTTCACACTGCTTGGTGTTCAGGCTGCAATGTCAACTTGGACTTTCTAGCTCCTCTTCATCCAGCAGATAATGAGGACAAAATGTCCACTCTCTTTTGCTAGGTGGCAAAGTGCCCCACTTAATAAAGTGCGTGAAATGCTTACATATTCCTTCTTACTCCTCCCCACTCAGGAATTAAGAAAGGAATTTTTCTTTCTTTAATTTTACTTTTACATTTCTTTGCCTCTCCTTTCCTCCCTCCCTCCTGGTTTTACTTCCTTTCCACCTACCATCTCTTTTTTGGATACAGAACAAAGGAAAACAGCTCTTTTTCCCTACTCAGCCTCTGGAAGTAGAGGTAGGCATTGAAAGAAGGATTCTATGAAGATTTCCATGACTACTAGGAAAGGTGTGGGTGGAAAGTGTAAGTGAAAGTGTGGGGGTGAGGGGCGGGAGGGAGAAGAGATAGTAAGAAGAGTCAATGTGCTATAGAGATGGGAAAAACATGTAATGTGTGAAAAGACAGAAGGAAGTCCCTGTGGGATACTATCTAGGCACGCTGTACCAGTTAAGAGAATATATAGCAAGAGAATAGTAGCATGAATATGTAGCAAGTTTACAGATTAAAGCTTTAAGCCCATATAATGTGTTCAAAGACAAGTTAGTTAAATTGGATTTGCAATTCTCAACTTTTCATACTTTCCTGGACTGTATGGTTGGCATCTATTACTTTAATCTGGAGTTATAACGTGTGTGTGTGTGTGTGTGTGTGTGTGTGTGTGTGTGTGTGAATGCTTGCTTAAAGAAAGGGACCATCCCTTACCTAATCAGTGAAGGCAGGTGCACCATCAAGGAGGAAAGAGAACAAACAAATTTTGGGGAAGGTTGTCAAAGCTAAGAAACCTAGTAACTGGAGTGAAATACATCAAAATGCTGCCTATGGTTACACAAGGGAGTAGGGCCCTGAACTGTTATTCTTTTTTCACTACCTTTCCTCTTACTCTTTTTCTTATTAAAAAAAATCTAATCTGTATTTTATGTGATTTCCATATCAAGAAAAAAATGCCTTTTTAAAGCTAAAAACAGCAATTTATTAAAAGATTTTTTTTCCACAGTGAGCACTCGGGACATGAAAAAACTTAAGGATCATGGCCTTTAACTAGGAGATTTTGTCTATTGGAAATGGCATGTTTTATTTATTTACTTATTTATGTATTTCTTATTTTTTAAAATTTATTTTAATTTAAAGACATGGGGTACAATTCAGTATTAGGTATATAAGTGGTCATACAGGTAAAGTTTGGGCTTCCTTTTGGTCCCCACTTTGCCTGGTTTGAGATCAGTTACCCTTATTAATGTCATGTGCCTGCCCCCCCCCCGGCAGTTCCTGGCTACTGCCAATCCCTTTCTTATAATACTATGGTAGATGTTCAGAGTCTACTTATGAGTGTGAGAACATGTGGCACTCTCAGTTTTTTGTTTCTGTGACAAATCACCAAGTATTATAGACTCTAAGTCTATTCAAGTTGCTGCAAAGTCCATAATTTTGTTCTTTATGGCTACATAATATTCCATTGTGTATATGTACCACATTTTTTTATGCAGTCCAGTTTCGATGTGCAGGATGGTTGGTTTCATGTTTTTGCTATTATAAATGTGCTGCAATAAATGTGTGTGCAGGTATCTTTATTGTAGAGTGATTTAAGTTCCTCTTGGTATATTCTCAGAAAGAGGATTGCTGGGTCTTATGGAAGGTCAATTTCTAGTTCTATTAGAATTGCCTCAATGTTTTCCGTAGAGGTTGAACTAGTTTGCATTCTCACCAACAGTGTAGAAGCAGTCCCTATTCTCTGCATCCTCACCAGCATCTGTTGTTTTTGTTTTATTAATGATGACCATTCTTACTGGAGTTAGGTGGTAACTCAATGTGGTTTTGATTTGCATTTCTCTGATGATTAGTGAGGCTGTGCATTTTTTCATGTATCTGTTGGCTGCTTGTATGTCTTCTTTGAGAAGTGTCTATTCATGTCTTTTGCCCACTTTTAATGGGGCTGTTTTTTTCCTTTCAGCGTGTTTGGGTTCCTTGTAGATCCTGGATATTAGGCCTTTGTCAGATATATAGTTGGCAAATATTTTTTCCCATTCTATGGGCTGCCTCCCTGCTCTCTTGACGGTTTCTTTTGTTTTGCAGAAGCTTAAGAAAAAATGTCTTTAGAATAGCAACACTGTTTTACATGTTTGTAAATCTCTTTAATAGAATGCAGACAGATTTTTCTATGTGTGTTCAATCTATTGCAGTTGGTTGCTTTGGTTGGAGTACATGAAAAGTAGTTGGAAAAGTGGGCAGTATTTTAATAGTCTTTTCAGATAGTTGTGAATATTTATAGATACTATACCAAATGTGATACTATACTAAAACTTGACAATTAATAGTTTCTTACAGGTTAGTTGTAGTGTGTTTTCTAAAATAATATCAAAGAAGTTTTCTTAATTTGTTTTGTACATGATTACATTGAAATCCATTGATCAGTTTTGCACTTGGAATGGATGTTTTTCCAAGCAAGATTTTATAACATCATGCACTTGTTGGAATTTTGCAGATCTTCTACATGTTGACATATTTCATTGTACTATAGTTTAAAAATCCTTTTTTTCTATCATCATCTATCCCATCAGGAAATTTAAGTATTGCAAAAATAGAAAGGTCATGGTGGCAGGGATAAGTTTTCCAAAATTTGATTTTACTCTTGAAATAAAAATTTTATCATTGACAAAAAATACTTTTGCTTTCTTTTTTTTGAGTTGGAGTCTCACTCCATTGCCCAGGTCGGAGTGCAGTGGCATGCTCACAGCCACCGCAGCATCAACTTGCTGGGCTCAGGCAATCCTTCTGCCTCAACCTTTCAAGTAGCCAGAACTACAGGCGTGCACTACCATGCCTGGCTACTTTTTTTATTTATTGTAGAAATGATGTCTCGCCAAGTTGCCCAAGCTGTTACTGAACTCGTGGGTTCAGGCAATTCACTCACCTTGACCTCCCAAAGTGCTGGGATTACAGGCTTGGACCACCGCGCCCGGCCAGCTTTCTTTCAAATGAGAAGCTTACTTTTATTCATGTTTTAAAAAATGTCCACCAAATGCTCTAGTCTGAATAACTGTGATGTGACTGTAAATTGTTCTTGCAAGTAAAAATGGTGTTACATTAAACGTGAAGTTAATTCAACTTATAACTCAAACAATCACACAAGTGTTTTTTAAGACAGCCAACCTATTCTGGAATGCAGCAGAAGTGCTTTATGCAAACTTCTCATTTTGTCACACAATATTAAAAGCGTGTGTACTCAAGACTTTCAATGTAATATCATTAACTTTTTAATTCTACTTAAATGGCATTTTGGAGTGAATCCAGCACTTTTTACTCTGAATGCTTATCTGTGATTACTGCTACAGTTTGGTGCCATTGCCTTAAATCATGCTGAAGTAACAGTCTTAATTTACTTTGTTTTTGTTCTATCTGTGTAAATGTCAACACAAAAAAAGATTAACATTTTTTAATGATTAGAAAGTAATCTTGACCTCATGAACTACCTGAAAGGGTGAGAATTTTTTTTTTTAAAGAAGATTGTGGATATATTTAAAACCCTGTGTTCTCCACTCTAAAACTTACTTGCCACCCTTTCTCTTTTTTCGAGTTGGAGTCTCACTCTGTTGTCCAGACTGGAGTGCAGTGGCCGCTCCCGGCCTCTGCAGCCTCAACCCACTGGGCGCCGGAGATCCTTTCGCCTCAGCCTTCCAAGTAGCCAGAATTACAGGCACGTGCTACCATGCCTAGGTGATTTTTTTTGATTTATTGTAGAGAGGAGGTCTCGCTAAGTTGCCCCGACAGGTCTCGAACCCTCAGGCTCAGGCAATCCACTCACCTCAGCCTCCCAAAGCGCGGGATTACAGGCTGAGCCACCGAGCCCGGCGACTTGCCACCCTTTCTAGACATTACCATTATCCATGAGTGTATGTACATTCTTACCATAGTGCATGTATACTTTTACTACATATATACTTGTTTATCTACAATAAGTATCATTTCAGGTGGTTTCAAACATTACCTAAATTATATTTTACATGCTATTTCACTATATCATACATATTTCTATGCAACCTATTTTATTATTTTCTATAATATGTCTTGATATACATGTTGATCCATGTAGATACACTTCATTTATTTTAAAAGTTGCACAATATCTCATTGTATAAATATTCCAATTTCTAACTACCTATAAATAAGTATATAGGTAATATTTATCTAGTTCTGTTCACCTGTTAATAGTCAATTATGTAATTTTCATAATTTTGGTACTACAAATACCCCTGGATTTAACACCCATACACATATCTCCTCATGTACAGGCATGACAGTTTCTTATAGGAATTTATTTAAGCCGGGTTCGGTGGCTTAGCCTGTAATCCCGCGCCTTTGGGAGGCTGAGATGAGTGGATTGCCTGAGCCCACGGGTTCGAGACCCACCTGGGCAGGCGAGACCTCATCTCTACAATAAATCAAAAAATCAGCCAGGTGTGGTAGCGCATGCCTGCAATTCCGGCTACTTGGAAGGCTGAGGCGGAAGGATCGCCGGAGCCCAGCAGGTCGAGGCTGCGGTGGCTGGGAGCGGCCACTGCACTCCAGTCTGGGCAACAGAGTGAGACTCCAACTCAAAAAAAAAAAAAGAATTTATTTAAAAGAAATCCTGGGCTATGCTGATTGGTAAAAAAATTAAAAAGTGAAAAAAAAGTAATATAAGATGATGAACTTAACCTATGCCATTGATGTTATAAATCCATGTATTTTTATGTTTGACACGTTATGGAATAAACTATTCTGGTTTTAACTGGAAAGCAAGTGACTATAATGAACTATTTGTAATACTATATGTATGAGAAAATATATTTCAAATTTTAAACAAAGTGAAATCAAAGGTCAGTGTTTTATGATATAATGTGTCTCTAAGATGAGAGTTGTTAATCTTTGTAAAATTCTTCCTCCAGAATTCAGTAGTAAAATAATAACAGGGAATAACCTTTAGAAATAATATTAATATATGGCACATTAAACGCCAAAAGCCTGTGTTTAGCACAGGCAAGCTCAAAGAGAATCTCATTTCTTAGTATGTAAGAGAATTAAAGAAAGAAGATGGAAACTATTTTTCACTAAAGTCTATAATCATTGTTCCAATTTCAGAAGACTGAGGATAAACTAAAAATGTTGGATAATGGAGATTCATTATCATGACTTAAATGAAACAAATTACCCTCCCATAAATTCTGGGTAATTTGTCTTTTTCAGGCTATCTAGTAATGAATTTTTATTTGTTTACAGATTGAGTAGGGATACCTTTTCCACAAATGTCCAGGGCAACCTGCCATCTTTTATCAGTCTTCATTTATCTGAAGTTTGTGTGGACTTAGAATTTTTATTTCATTTTTGAACCAAAGTAGATAGATAAGTATGAAATTCTATATTTACTGACTGAGATGGCATAACCATTTCTAACAGCCAATTTCATGTAGTCACACGTGTACTATCACTGTGTTCATCAATAAAGACCTAAGTGGAATTATCAGTATGTGAGGAAACCATGAGCTACTGAATTGGTTATAAGCTAATAAAAAAAAAAAAACCTTCCTATTAACTGAGTATTCTTTTAAAAATTCTCAGGCACCAGAGAAAAAGACTTTTTATGCTCATATTTTCCTAAGCAGAAAACTGATAAATTATTAGTTCTCTGTGTGTTATTTATTCCTCATTAAAGTCATTACTGCCTGTGGGAGCTTTTGGGAGGCAATTAAGTTTATCAATTCTTATAACACATCGTTCAGAAACTTTTAGGAGTCAATTTAGAGTAATTAGCTATAGTAACTTTCAAAAAGTCTGAATAAATAAGTTTGTCATTAGTTTTTAATAAATGATCTAAAACTATATTAACTTTACAAAGCTGTTTATGGTCGCATTTTTCAAGATTCATTCCAAAGGAAGAGATAAAAACTTGCTTAATTTCTTTGAAAATATAAAAGTTGAAAAAGTAAATAACCTTTTTGATTACTGATATTTTACATAAAAATCTCACAGGACTAAGTCAAGGGATTTAAGGACAAATGTAGCTTTTTAAACATTTGTTACACTGAATAGTCAAGGACTTTAGTGACTTCACATCGATATTTTTCTGCAGAATTGCATCATATTTCTAAATAGAAAAGAATCAGTAAAACAAAGATTACTGCACAGATAATATTAAGCCCTTCTCTTACTAAGCTATTAAAATGTATAAATATGTTCCAAAATATTATAGTTTCATAAACAAAACACAGAATGGGGGGGACACATAAACAGAAGAGTCACCTATACCCACAGACTTCCTCTAGACCTTCCAAACTCTTCCCATGTGCTAGTACATTTTAAAAAACTATCAAAACTCCATAAAAGTAGCTACATAAATTACAGAACATAACGTGTGCTTTTGTTTCATATTAATGTGAAAATCAGAAGTATTCCATCAAGTCAGAATATAAAATCACAGAAAAGATATGAGTTTTCCTAGTGTTTACTCTTACCACAATCAAGTAATGTGTCCTCTTTGCTATCATTTTAATTATCTATGCCCCTGTATTCCACACTTTATTTAGAGTTTTTAATCAATTCAATGATTTATCCACAATATTTGAAATAATAAAAAATGTATATATTGTGATTTAATATTTCTATATCTAGTATCTATCAGCTATTTATTTCTGCTATCAGTTTCTCTCTAGAGAGGTGAAGGGGTATAATGGTTCATCATATAAACTCTGGAGCCTTTGGTTTGAGTCTGAGAATCACACTTACTACCTGTATAACTTGGTACAAGTTACTTACCCATTCTAAACCTCAGTTTCCTCGTCTATAGAATGTACCTATTGCCTACATTTATTTTTCCTGAAGATGAAATATATTAATATTTAAATACTAGAAAAGTTTCTGGCACATGGTAAACATGATAAAAATGTTTGCTGTTGTCATCTATGTGTTTAAATATGGTCTATAAGATTCATTTTAAAAAAGACTAACCTCTTCAAAAAAGAAACAGAGTGTGCTAGCAAAAGTAAGGAAAATGTGTGAAGTGAGTTAAAGGAAACAGGTGGTTATGATGAGTTGCCTAGCTCAGGAATCAGTCTCTGTGTCGATCACAGGAGTAACTTCAGCTGATTAGGATATAGCTGTGTTAGTCACAGGAAACTGAGCTTGTTTTAGGAACTTAAAAAGTATCAATTATAACACCCTTTTCTAGGACAGGCTTTATATGAGATCTGCACCTCCCTGAGTTTTAATAACCAAGCCCCTCTGTGAACAAGCTTTTAGTTTTCAGGACTACATTAATTTTGTCAGTCCAATACTCAGATTTGTTATTTGAAGCCCACGTGTCTTAAATCTGTCATATCCGCAGGTATAAGTCACATTCTCAGTACAATTCTATCAAAACTAAACAAAGAAAACATAATTTTGCTTTCCTACATGCCTTTTATTTTTTTTCTTAGACTGTTTATAATTTGGGAGAAAAGTTGAAAATTTATTGAGCCCTCTTGGTTCTTAGTCATATTCTTGTCTATTCTTTTATAAAAACATTAAATCAACAAGGAAGCATAATTTTTAGATGGAGGTCTTTCACAAGTATTTTTCAAATTTTATGTTTTTCTGCTAATTGCTGGAGAGGAGCTCCAAGATTTACTATACTTAAGAATAACAGACAAATGTCATGATTTACCAATGCCATAAATTGCCAAGGGAGGGGTAAATGCCAGCAATTATATTGTAAGAGTTGGAACTTCAAGCATGTGGAGGGAGATATGAACCTAACATTTATCTGAAATATCAACAGAGATTCAATAAGAGCATTCCTTAGGCACATGTATGAGTACTTCATGTGCTTGGTAGAATCAATAAAAGTATTCTAGAATTATTTTGATAAGATGGCAGAAAAGAGGCCATGCTAGGGGCTCAGAACTGAGGTTATATATAACTTTGCATGGAGAAATCAGAAGTAGTTTTTTTCATCTGATATATGCTGAGAAGAACAGATAAGTTTGTTTAATTAACACAAACTGAGAATAGGCTGATAACAGATGGGGAACAAACTTGTGTGTATAATCCCAAGATATTTCAAGGTGAGAGAAGATGAAAAAATAGCAACATTTTATACATATAAGTCTAAAAAGCACTCAATTTACCCTCATGACTATTTAAATCATTATTTTTAGTTTTATCTTTTTCTCATCACATATAATTATGAGTAGAAATTGATATATTTGGCTTAGACCAATTTGGTTACTCTTATCCTCCCACCTCCTTAATGTTTATTTTAGAGATAAAATGAAAAGACACTGTCTTCTTAGCGAAAGGATTAGAGTTAGTTTATACAATGAAAATATAAATGCCACTTTCAAACTATAAAATATAGTTTTAATATACTATTACATTATGAATCACACATTTTAAAAGTAAACTTCATTGCAATAGGACAACAAATGAAACTGAAAACCCTCTCTGAGAGAAAGTTTTAACGATTGAGTTTAAAGATTTTTCTTTAAAATTGCTCTATACACATTTGGCTAATAGTCATTTACACCTTTTTCAAAACATTGCCTACCAAATTTCCGAATATTTTAAAAAACACTTAATGTATTTATTGTAGGTAAGTTGTAGACTAGTCTTTCAATTAGTACTGTATTTTAGTGAGTTACTATTTCATTTAAATATTTGAGCCTGAAGCCTTGGTTGAAGTTTTTATTTTTTTCCTAAACCAGGAAATATCATGTGAGAGATTTATTAATGAAAACGGATTCTAATTACACTCAATTTTATTGATGGCAGTCCTTTATGAACCAAAAGTTTAGACAAAATAGAAAAAAAAAATCTATCAGGCATTCAGATGTTTAATTAACTAACAATGATGGATATTTGCAAAAGCCTGTATGTATAAATTTTCCTTTTTTCAGTTCAATGTTTGGTATCATATAACCACTCCTAAAGGTTAGAATTATTGGGTGTAAATAAAATCTTGTTCTTGTACATGAAGATAGAAAGTCTAACTGGTAAAACTAATGTAGTACACTACTTTTGTATGACTCTACACCACTAATGATATTTGTTTAAAATATGTATATGAGAATTATAAAGGTTATAAGCAGTTTGGTGCCTTCAACAAAAAAAGATAATATAATATAATCTTTTTGTATTACATGTATAATATTGTTGAATAACAACAATATATCTTATTGTTTTAATGATTTAGTTTAGAGATTTTGAATTTTTTTTTAAACACCAAGTAGAGGATACACATATTTGGGCTAAAAGTCATTTATAGATTTTCCAGATCACATCTACCACATTCCTGAAGCAAAACAGCAACAACAACAACAACAAAAATCAATTAATGTATTTATTATAGATAAGTTGTAGGTGAATATTTGTAAGTTATTAATTTTTCCAAAAATTACTCTTTGGATTTATCCCAAAAATAAAGGCCAATAATAGTGATTCCAAATACTGTAACTAACTAGTAAAAGAGGTTGAAGATATTTTATTGGTCCATAATGCTATACAAGAAATAAAGTCTTTAGGAAATTTTTCTGAAAACAAAATTAACTCAATTACTTATTGCAAATCATACTTTTAAAATATATTTCTTTAAAAATTACAACAATAATCTGTGGTAGCTTTGTTTTATTTTTAATGGCTTTATTTGGTTCCCAATTTTTCTCTATATCCTGGCTTATGAAAATCCAAAAACCTGAGAACCATTGGTTTAGATGATTTCAAATCACACACACACAGAACAATGCCTTTTGCAATCAATTAGCCAAAGGGAAACACGTACTGGAAGACAAGTCTCACCTGCCTTGTCAACTGCCTTTGTTTTAAAACTGATACCACAAAAAAAAATTGTATAACAACCACCTTTAATAATATACTAATACATGGGTTCAAAGGGGCCCAGTGCATAACAGCTATCTATTTTCTACCAGCATTTTGAACCAAATGATAACTTTAGCAGATGGGAACCAAATAGCCTCTTAATTACTAATAAAGCAAACATGTGCTTTCTAGCACTACTCACCTTGCTCCCAACAGAGCACTGGACCCTATAAAATTTGTGCTGTACAGGGAAAAAACTCGATTCAGTGCAGCTTGTAGGCAACTGATTTCCAAAAGGGAAAGAAAGAAAGGATTTGACTTTGAATATCCAGTTCCTCTCTCACATTCACTGTCAGGTAACTTATTTTAATTTTGTGGAAAAGCATTGGGAACGAGACAAGAGAGGAATATTTTGTGATGGTCCCTCCACATGAAAACCCAAGTTTTCCTTGCCAGCACTGCTCAGCTTTTTGGTGTCTTAACTAATTGGAATTAATTATTAAGCCCAGTCTGCCCAGAGATGTGTTCTATCCTCCTCTGGAAAGCTAATTAGTACCTTATTGGAAAGTCTTGTTCCCTCCTTCCTGAGGCTGCGTCTCCAACCTCTAAACGTTTTGGATTTTCCTGGGAATGCTGTTGGGCTCAATACTTTGTAGCAGAAGACTCAGGAATATGCCTAGAGAGCTGTTTAACAAGATTCCCTGGCCATTCCATATTCAAGACCAAAACTTCACTCTCTGTTCTATTACCATCCCAGATTATATCCAGCCACTTTGCCCAGTAGGGAGTTAGACTCTCAGTTCTTCTTCTGCAGAGGAAGTTCACTGGAATCGGTACAATTCCTTGAGGGCTCTGACGTACCTCACTGTTACAGAGTTTACAGATTATACAGAATTATCACAGCCCTGATTCTCACTCATAATGTCTAAAAATAAAGCACACGTTGCCAGTACCTAATGAAATATTCCCAGGCAAATACATGTTACCAGAACCCATTACATAATGTCGATATAGCAGAGATATAGTGGTGATACCTGAAGGAAAGAGGTTAGACAGGGAAGATCTTGATGTCTGCTTCTCCAGAATCCTGCTCAATCTAAGCCATTTGCCTGGAATCCATGACCTGCAAACAAGCAATTGGGAGAACTCTGCCTGCATGAGAAATTCATTATATCTGGAGATCAAAAATTTACCTGTGCAGATTGTCTTCTCTCATAGTGGGGCATGACTGACTTTTTGCCGTCTTTACACTGATAAAGTGACTGGCAGCCACAGGCAGAAGTTTTATTTATTTATTTATTTTCATTTTCAGGTATATGTTTAGCCCAGCACATTTAGAACCCTTTAATTTTCAGTCCTTATTTGAATCCCAGGGATGAGTGCTGAGAGGACTTACCCTCCAGACTTTGGCAAGAGGCATTGTCAGTCCTGTGCCTCCTTCATGTGCTTGGGTAACTTATTGTCTCTCACTTGGATAATTAAATGGCTCCCGGTTTGTATGAATGTTTCACCCCTACCTGGAATAGCAAGAGCAGTTGGGAGTCATTAAATTTTCCAAGTGAGAGCCGATAAAGTGAGTGGCTTGAAGCTGGTAGTGGTCTTGGAAGGGAGTGAAATGATCAGAATTTGAATGCATTTTGAAGATAAGGCTGCCAGGATTTGGTTATAGATTGGTTAGGTGGTGTGGAAAGAAAGAGAACTGTCATAGTGATTCCCTTTTTTTTGGGGGGGGTAGAGAATTAGCTACTGGAAGAATGGAGTTTTGTTACCTACAAAATAGCGTATCACCTAAAAACTCACCCGAGAATGCTGTTAAATATTTTTTTAGGGTGCATGAATTTTATTTTTAATTTATTTTATTTTCAAGATGTGGGGTACAATTCAGGATTAGGTATACAAGTGGTCATTGTACATATAAAGTTTGGGTCTCCCTTTGGTCCTCACTTTGCGTGGTTTGAGATCAGGCGCCCTTATCGATGTTATGTGCTTCCCCACCCCCATCCCCGCTGTTAAATATTTTTTTTTTTGAGTTGGAGTCTCACTCTGTCACCCAGACTGGAGTGCAGTGGACGCTCCCGGCCACCACAGCCTCAACCTGCTGTGCTCCGGCGATCCTTCCGCCTCAGCCTTCCGAGTAGCCGGAATTACAGGCATGCGCTACCACGCCCGGCTGATTTTTTGTTATTGTAGAGATGAGGTCTCGCTGCCCAGGCGGGTCTCGAACCCGCGGGCTCAGGCAATCCACTCACCTCAGCCTCCCAAAGGCGCGGGATTACAGGCTGAGCCACCGAGCCAGGCTGCTGTTAAATATTTTAAGCACAGTCTTCCTGGTCTTATCCTTCAGATTTTGCCCAGAATTTTTACAGTCACTTGGTACATCTGTTTCTATTTTTAAAGGGCTGTTTCCCAATTACTCATGCTGTGGCTTCTATATCAGGGACTTTACCAGGACAGTTCTTAGCAGCATCTAGATACTGGTTCACTCTGTGGTTGGGGGGTGGGTCAGGATCTTAAATTTTTCATCATGGACCTTTTTGTGAAGTCTGGTGGAGCCTAGGTGCCTCTTCTTAGAATAATGCTTTCAAATGCATAAAATAAGTAAATAGGATTACAAAGGGACCCAATCATATTTTTTACAGTTACCAATGTTTAAATTTTGTCACAGTTATATATATGTTCATATGTGTATATATGCATATCTTTAAATAAAAACATCCAACATTCAGTTCAATAACTATTTTTATTTCAAAGTGATAATGTAAATGATATTTTAAGGTCTTGCAAAACAAGGAAATGTGATATAAAAATAAATGTGATGTATATTAGTGACAAAGTCACAGGTTCTACAGACACCATTGTGGTTTGTTGCCTAAAATCATCACTGAAGAACATGTCAAATTTCAGTTCTTTAGCTGAAATTAGTTAGTGAAAATGCCATGTATTTTCACTGTCATCCAAGTTCATGGACCTCCTTTGAGGATGAAGGAGCTGGCCTTAAGATTCATTCTCTAATAGAACACACATGAACTTTGGAACGAGGTGAATGTAGTGAGGAGGAGAAAGTAGGTTCTCCTCCAACACCTACTACATATAAGAAACAACACCAGATTTTAAATGTACACTATCCCACTTAATTGTCAAAGTAACGTTGCATGTTAGATATCATTTCCATGTTATAGTTTGGGAGTTTGAGACATTGAGAATCAGAGTGATTTGCCCAAGTTCCTATGACTGTGAGTTTCCAACTTGGGACACGAGTTCAGGCCTGCTCCATTGCAAAGGATGTACAGCTTTATGTGGGAGTCACTATGGCCTCTCAGCATTTGGGTGGAAATCTTATAACCGCCACATGTCTGTAAACTCCTTCATGCTAGGGGTCAAGTTGAAGTCTTCTTAGCATCCTCCACTGGCTTTGCAGAGTCTCATATGTTGCCTCAAACCTATTATATTTTAATGTGTGTAATTTTTAAAATAATTGAATACCTTTAGAACACAAAATAAATGTCAAAATATTTTTAAATGCCACCATTTTTGTCATCTCTATGGAAGAGCAGTATAGGAATTAATAGGAGTGACCACAGGGATATTTGATCTCTGGACAGATTCTGTATACACTTATACAATATCAGCTACTGAATAATATTGTGAATTAAAAGACTTTCTCAAGTGCCTTACCAGGCCAGTGAATGTATCCTTGGTTATGAATTATGTACAGAAGATATACAGGAAACAGAATCTAACTCCCTAAATAAATAATAATCCCTCAAAAATTATACAGGCTAATTAATATTAACTATAATGAAAACACAACTCCTTGTTCAGTGGTCCTGATTGCACAGTTTACTTAGTAAAACACAGGCTTAGAAATTTCTTTAACTGAGAGAAGCAATGGCTGTTAACACTAAATCTTCCCTTTTTCCATTAAAGGCCTCTAGCATATTAATTGCACCATCAGCACATTTATTGATTTTAATGCCTTGCAGTTTGCAAAAAATGAAAGTCTCTTGAGTTGTTTTAGGATTCCTTGAAATTTAATACATACAGTGATTTTGGGATAGAGAGGTTCCACTAGCCAGTTTTAATTAAAAAATACAATACAATGAAAAATAAAACCCCAGGTTGGCCAAATTACTTTTTGTTCAGTGGGGAAAAAATCCAGATAAATCAGATTTTCTTGCATTTACTTTACTAATGAGAAGGTACTGGCCAAGCAAAATAAATCTTTTTTTGCTGAAATGGCAATTTGTTAGAACTAGAAGTTTTATTTCTTATTGATCAGGTAATAGATATAAAGAGACTCATTAGTCTTGAGTGTCCTGACTTGAAGAATGTTAACACAAGAAAACTTCAGAGGGATGTTGAATACTTTGAGTACTTTTATCAGTTCACATATAATAAAGGATACACATATTCTTCTTGCTGTTTGTTTTTACCAGAGACATCCTTCAAAAATAGGAGCAAGTACAGTAAACAAATGCTAACATTTCCAATTTATTAAAAAAGGCTAATCCAGCATTAGAAAATGCAGTATTGAAAAAAATATTTTTTTATTCTAATAATTTAAATTCCTAAAGCTTAGTACTTGGATTTGTTCCAAAAAGCACAGTGCATTGGATTATTGAAAAGGTTCTGAAAACTAAAATATTTGAAAACAGCAGAATTTCCAGGTACATCTCTGTGTCAGCAGTGTTCTTCAGGCTCTGAAATAATAGTTACACATACAATATGGAAACTATCCCTGAACCATTACTAAAATGTGGCATTTTGTGGAACATCTTTCTATTTTTTGGTACTTGGCAGAGTATGTGACAGAAACCAAAAAAGTATTAGTCATTTTTATTTTTGTTGTGCTGATGTGTGATTAGAAGGATTGACACAAAGCTGTCTTTGGCATTGTTTTTTTTTTTTTCTGACGTGTGTTTATTTAAAATATGATTACATGGGAAATTTAACTAATTTTTAGAAAACACATAAAATCCTATACCTTTAAATGAATATTGTCTCCTTTAAAGTAGTCACCTTGGGAGATTGTGGGGTCTATTCCAATTATTCTGTCATCATTTTTTAGTGATGTTATCATTTTTTAGTGATTAGGTGTAGTCATCTTTTTCAACAATGAGAGTAAGGAGAGATTGAATCTTATGTGACATAGCTTTGTGTTCAGATTTTTAGTCACTCCTACAGAGAAACCTCATATTGGGAACTTTGACTAGGTCCTGTTTATGTGCTCACCTGATACTTGATATACATATGGGATAAAGATATGTATATGTCCAGAAGTTCACTGCTTCTTATTACAATTTATACCTAGTATAGAAACTATATAGCATCAGGTTCCTGGTTATTGACAGAATAGTCTAGATACAGTTTCACAAAGCTGCCTTCCAAAAGATCTCTTTAGCTTTAGTGGTCTTTGTTAGATGTAAGGTTACTAAAGTGAAGCAGGAAGGGAGAAGGAAATCTTGGTTCTGATTTTTTGCTGTTTAGTTTTCCAGCAAATATATATATATTTTTTCATAATCAATATTTTTAATTATGGTTTTGTGGGGTACAGTTAAGGGTTAGGTGTACAATTATGTTTCATTCAAGCACCCGGTTGATAAGAGGTGTTTCCCCATCCCCAGACAGATATTTGCTACCATCTCCCCCCCATAGTTTCCCAGTACTGTCAGTCATTTTCTTATAGGATTACATTGGATGTTCAAGGTCCATTATATGAGTGAGAACATGTGATACTCGGATCTTTGTTTCTGTGAGAGGTCACTCAGTATTATAGACTCTAGTTCCATCCAGGTTGCTGCGAAATTCATGATTTTGTTCTTTTTTATGGCTGTGTAGTATTCCATCGTGTATATGTACCACATTTTTTTAATCCAGTCCTCTTTTGATGGGCAGCGTGGTTGTTTTCAGGTTCTTGCTATTGTGAACAACACTGTGATAAACATACGTGTGCAGGTATCTTTTTTATAGAGTGATTTGAGTTCTTCAGGGTATATTCCCAGTAGGGGGATTACGGGGTCATATGGGAGGTTGATATTTAGAGCTTTTAGGAATCGTTGCACCGCTTTCCACAGAGGTTGCACTAGTTTACACTCCCACCAACAGCGTAGAAGTGTTCCCTTTTCGGCACACCCTCTCCAGCAGCTGTTATTTTTTGAGTTGTTGATAATTGCCATTCTGACTGGAGTTAGGTGGTATCTCAGTGTGGTTTTGATTTGCATCTCCCTGATGATTAGTGAGGTTGAACATTTCTTCATGTGTTTGTTGGCTGCTCGGATGTCCTCTTTTGTGAAGTGTCTGCTCATATCTTTTGCCCATTTCATAATGGGGTTGGTTTTTTTTTTCTTTTCAGCACGTTTGAGTTCCTTGTAGATCTAGGATGTTAAGCCTTTGTCAGACCTCGTGTTGGCAAATACTTTTTCCCAGTCTGTAGGCTGTCTCCCTGCTCTCTTGATGGTTTCTTTGGCTTTGCAGAAGCTTGTCAGTTTAATAAGGTCCCACTTGTCTATCTTCTCTCTTATGACCTGTGGGTTTCGGGTTTTGTTCAGGAATTGGATGCCAGTTCCGATTTCCATGAGGGTATTTCCTTCATTTTCTAAGGTTCTTATGGTTTGAGGTTTTACATTTAGGTCTCTGATCCATTTGGAGTTAACCTTTGTGCATGGGGATAGATAGGGGTCCTATTTCAATCTTCTGCATGTGGTCAGCCAGTTTTCCCAGCACCATTTACTGAATAGGTACTCCTCTCCCCAGTGGTCGGTGGTGGAGGCCTTGTCGAAGATGAGTTGGTTGAGAAATTGAGGTTTTGCTTCTGAATCTCAATTTTATTCCATTGATCTATATGCCTGTTCCTATACCAATACCAAGCTGTTTTGATGAATGTAGCTTTATAGTAAAGTTTGAAGTCTGGTAATGTGATACCACCTGCTTTGTTTTTTTTTGCTGAGGATTGTTCTGGCTATTCTTGGGCGTTTGTGTTTCCATATGAATTCCTGTGTTGTTTTTTCTAGGTCTGAGAAGAATGTTGCTGGTAATTTGATGGGTATTGCATTGAATTTGTAGATTGTCTTAGGTAAGATGAACATCTTCACAATATTGAGTCTTCCAATCCATGAGCATGGGATATTTTTCCACTTGTTTTTGTCATCTTTGATTTCTCTGAGCAGTGTTTTGTAATTTTCATTGTAAAGGTCTTTCACGTCTCTGGTTAGGAAGATGCCAAGGTATTTCATTTTTTTTGTGGCTATTGTGAATGGAATTGTGTTTTTTATTTGGGTTTCTGTTTGTTTATTATTGGTGTAGAGAAATGCGATTGTATTTTGTACATTTATTTTGTATCCTGAGACTTTGCCAAAAGCCTTTATCAGTGTAAGGAGGTTTTTGACAGATTCTTTTGGGTTTTCAAGGTATACAATCATATCATCTTCAAAGAGAGATAACTTGACTTCCTCTTTTCCTATTTGGATACCCCTGATTGCCTCCTCTTCTCTGATTGCTCGAGCCAGGATTTCCAATACTATGTTGAACAGGAGGGGTGAGAGTGCGCATCCTTGTCTTGTTCCAGTTTTCAGGGGAAATAGTTCCAATTTTTTTCCATTTAGGAGTATGCTGGCTGTGGGTTTCTCGTACATGGCTTTTACTATTTTGAGGTATGTTCCCCGTATGCCTAGATGTTCAAGGGTTTTTATCAAGAAGGGGTGCTGCATTTTATCAAAAGCTTTTTCTGCATCTAATGATATAATCATGTGGTTTTTGTTTTGACATCTGTTGATGTATTTAATTACACTTATGGTTTTATGAAAGTTGAACCAGACTTGCATCCCAGGAATGAAGACTACTTGGTCATGATGGATGATTTTTAAGATGTGTTGCTGAATTCGGTTTGCTAGGATCTTGTTAGAATTTTAACATCTATGTTCATCAAAAATAATGGCCTGTAGTTCTCTTTCTTTGTTGGATCTTTACCTCGCTTGGGTATCAATGTGATGTTGGCTTCATAGAATGATTTGGGGAGAGTTCCATCTTTTTCAATAGCCTGGAATACCTTCGGTAGGATTGGTGTCAGTTCCTCCTTAAATGTCTTGTAGAATTCTGCTGGAAAGTCATCTGGACCAGGGCTTTTTTTTTTGTAGGAAGTTTTCTTATTACGTAGTCGCTTTCCTTGATTGTTATTGGTCTATTTAGGGTCTCAATTTCTTTTTGTTCCAATCTAGGTAGGTTGTGTGATGTCAGAAAGTCCTCCATTTCCTTAAGGTTTTCAACTTTATTTCCATACAAGTGTACGTAGTGGTCTCTAATGATCTTTTGTATTTCTTCAGGGTCAGATGTTACTTCATCTTTTGTGTTTCTGATTGTGCTTATTTGGTTTTTTTCTCGTTTTTTCTTGGTCAGTCTAGCTAGGGGACCATCGATCTTGTTTATCCTTTCGAAGAACCAGTTTTTTGTTTCATTGATTTTTTGTATTATCTTTTTTGTCTTCTATGTCCTGGATTTGGGCTTTTATTTTGGTGATCTGGATTCTTCTGCAGAAATTAGGGGTTTTGTGGTCTTGCTTTTCCAGCTTCTTTAGGTGGCTTGTTAGGTTGTTAATTTGTGTTCCTTCTTCATGTTTGTTTGTAGGGATATAAATTCCCCTCTTACTACAGCTTTCAAGGCATCCCAGATATTTTGGTAAGATGTTTCTTCATTTTCATTTGTTTCCAGGTATCTTTTGATCTCTGTTTTGATTTCATCATTGACCCAGGAGTTGTTTAGCATCATGCTGTTTAGTGTCCATGTCTTTGTGGGTTTTGGGGGGACTTTGTTGGTGTCAATGTTTATTTTTATTCTACTGTGGTCCGAGAAGGTACATGGTAGAATTTCAGTCCTTTTAAATTTGCTTATGCTTGATTTATGGTCAATTATCTGGTCGATCTTAGAATATGTTCCATGCAGTGATGAGTAGAATGTGTATTTTGTGGTCTTTGGATGGAGTGCTCTGTAGGTATCAATTAAGTCCATTTGGTCCAAAGTCACATTGAGGTTCCGGATCTCCTTGCTGATTTTTTGTCCTGGTGATTTGTCTAGGGTTGTGAGTGGGGTATTAAAGTCCCCAGTTATGATGGTGTTAGAATCAATATCTTTCTTTAGTTTTCCTAGAAGTTGCTTTATGAAAGTTGGCACACCTATGTTGGGTGCATATATGTTTAGAATAGATATTTCTTGTTGATGGATTGAGCCTTTTATCATTATGTAGTGGCCTTCTGTTTCTTTTTTTATTTTTAATAGCTTGAAGGGTATTTTGTCTGAAACTAAGATCGCTACTCCTATCTTTTGTATTCCGTTTGCCTGAAAGTTTGTTTTCCATCCTCTTACTTTGAGTCTGTGGGTGTCGTTTCTAGTGAGGTGAGTCTCTTGAAGGCAATAGATTGTTGTCTGATGATATTTATCCATTTTGTCATTCTATGTCTTTTCAATGGTGCATTTAGTCCAATCACATTTAGGCTAATAATTGAAATGCAAGAGTTGATCCCTGTTATAAGGTTCTTACAGAGTTGTTCCTGTTTGTTTGTTGTCTTTCTTTGGGTTTTGGAGTTGGTTCATGTGTGTTTTTAATCTTTTGCCTGTACTCTTGTGAAGAATGTTGTTGTTCTTTTTTCTTTTTCTTCTGTGTTCAGTACTTTCTTAAGTGTTTCTTGTAGAGGTGGTCTGCTGGCAGCGTAGGTTCTTAGGGATTGGATATCTGGAAAAGATTTCAATTCTCCTTCACTAATGAAGCTTAGTTTGGCTGGGTAGGTTATTCTTGGTTGAAATTGTTTATCTTTTAGAACTTTGAAGATAGGGCTCCAGGCTCTCCTAGCCTGAAGGGTTTCTGTGGATAAATCTGCTGCTATTCTAATTGGTCTTCCCTGGTAGGTAGTCTGGCCTTTTTCTCTTGCTGCCTTTAGGATTTTTTTCTTTCATACCTACTTTGTTTAGGTGAATTATTATGTGTCTGGGAGTTGGTCTTCTCATTTGTTGTCTTGCAGGGGCTCTCTGAATCTCTTGTGTTTGGATTTTTTCATCCTTGATGGGATGAGGGAAGTTTTCTTGAATGATTTCATGAAGTGTTTGTTTCAGTGTGGCTTCTGTTTCTCTTTCTGCCTCAGGAAGCCTAATTACTCTTGGGTTTGGTCTCTTGAAGTGATCATTCATCTCTTTCAGGTTTTGTTCTGTCTTTTTGAGCTTCTTTTCTATGCTTTTGACAGTTTGGGTTAGTTCTGTGTTTTGGTCTTCAAGCTCTGAGATTCTTTCTTCTGCTTGTCTGATTCTGCTTTCCATGCTTATTAGTCTGTTATTCATTTCCATCACAGTATTCTTTACTGCTGTTATTTCTGACATCAGCTCCTTCCTATTTTCCTCTTGCCTCTCCTCAATTTTTAAAATTCTCTCCATTAATGTCTTGATGTCTGGGTTTGTTGCATGTGACCAGTCATTCTGGGGGCTCTTCATTGTTTGTATTCCAGAATCTGTTTTCTCAGTGTCTGATCTCCCAGGGGTCTGAGACCTATATTTTTGGTTTTTCTGCATTTGTGTGGTTTTTCCCCCTCCCTACTTTTCCCTTCCCTCCACGTCACCATTTTCTTTAATTCTGTTATCCAGGGGTAAAGGGATATGGTTTTACTTCTGTTTGTTCAATCTCCTATTCTCTATGTATGCCCTCTTACTTTGTTCAATTCTAGAGTTGCACTGTAGGTTGGGGGTGGTCCTTTTTGCAGTTTTGAGATTAACTTAAGGGGGGAGCTGTGATTAAAAATCTATCTGCAGGTCCTGGTATTCGCTGACCGGTGTGTGAATAATCTGGAACCCACTTCCCACTGCCTTGGAATCTGTCTGTGCAGTGGGGCTGTAGGTTTACTCCCTGAAATAAAATGCAGTTAGCAGAGGGAAGAGAATGGAGCAGACAGTGTGTTGAAGAGGGGGATGGAGAGATAAAGGAGTAAGGGGGAAACAAATGTGTGCCAACAAATGAAGAGAGAGACCTATACTGAAACAGATAAAAACAATAGACCACAGCTACAGACGAATCAACTCCCAAACAAAAAAAAAATAAAACATGTAGTGATGCTAACATACAAACTAACCAACCACCTTATTGGTGTGCTTTTCCTCTATACAAAGATATGGTTTACAGAGAGAAGAAAAGATAAGAAAAGGAAGAGAAAAAAAAGAAGGAAAAAAAGAAAGAAAAAAAGGAACAATACAGTAGGAATAGAATTAAGTCATTAAACTAACAGAATCAATGAAGCACACTCTGAGACATTTCGTTTAAGTCCAATGTCCTTTCAGGTCTGATTTCTAGTTTTTTTTTCAAGCTGGTAAATTAGTTTGCAGTTAGGGTCAGTTGCCCCCGGTCTGCTGTGAAGGACAGTTCAGATCACCCTCTATTCACCACTCTGGCCTATGTCTTTTTCAAGCTTGTTTCTCCCGTTTTGGTGTTGTTACCTTGAATCGTCAGCAGGTGGTTCTATCTCAGCTGCTCACCCCAGAGGGGGTGGGGCCGGACAGGAACCGGCAGAGCCTGGAGATGGATGCCTGCCTCAGGGCACAGGCAGGAGACTCACGGCGGGCAGGATGTCTCCGTCGCAGGAGAGGTGGCAGCAGTCCCAGCAGATCTTCCCTGAAGGGGCTTCAAGGAGTGAAGTCGTGAATCGCCTCCAGCCCAGGTGGTATGATGTGCTACTGGCGACGGTAGTGGCGTCTGCGGCGGCGCCGTCTGCACTGCAGTGGCTGTTCAGTCCACTGCGATGCCCCAGTGGTGGCAACAGCCGAGCTCCCTATGAAGAGCAGGCTGCGATATTGGGGTCCGCAGCCCCTGGGGCAAGAGCCAGAGACCCACTGCAGTTCTCCTTTGCAGAGGGTTTCACAGACCAGGTTGCCCCGTCACCATCTTGCAGGAAGTTCCGGCATTGTTAAAAGAGTTCTGACTCCACTCAGTAGTTTGATGGGTCTTTAGTGAAGCCATATTAAATAGTCCTGCTTTGTACTTTGTTTTCTGTAGAATCCCATCATGCTACTATGGGAAATAGGTGAAGCCAGCTGTGACTTTCAGGGATTTACAACCTCAGTCTTATCAAATTTAGAAATATGTTGCTATCAATTTACACAAACATCTTCTGGCTAGTAGAAGGGCTAGTACATGGGCTGAGAGACCAGACTCTCTCAACTGGGCAAAGGTTCTAGTTCAGGCTGATAATATCTTCTTAGCCTAGAAGAACTTGCATAAGCTCATAGAGCGTCTTTTTCTTCAAGGGCAAAATGACGAGAGCAAAACTGACACTATGGGTCTGTGGTGAGGAAATGTGATCATTAATGAAAACCGTCTGTCCAAAGGCCCAACACATAGAAGGTGATCAAGAAAGCAGAGCACTGTGGTAATATGGCACAAATAGAAAGAGACCTGACTTTTATTTCAGAAAGATAAGTCTGATTAACAAAGAGTAGAGTGAGGATGGAGGTAAGGAACAAATCCCAAAGCAGAAGGCTCACTCTGAAAATCTAGAACGATAACCTAACACAAAAGGCTTACTTCTAAAGGAAAATACTAATTTGCTTATTTCTGATCAGATAACTATAATATTGATGTCTACTACATGTGATATTGATATTATCTACTTTTTCCAAAGATCATTATTCACATGAATTATATGGAGATACAATATAATATTAATGATTTTTCCACTTAGGTTCTACGCACTATTGCACTGTCACTCTGGTTTTCTCTGGAAGGAAGCAAAGATTGTATTTCACTGCACAGCTAAATGAATTGTGTATTTCTGAACAGTCTAAAGGGCACTCAGATGCGACTGTCATGGACACTTTATGTAAGTGCAACATAGCAAATGACACTTCAAAACTAAGCAAAGATGGATAGGCCCACTGAAACAAAGTAACTGACATTCATTTTGCATATGTTTTATTTTCAAAGTTAATCTATTTCAAGAACCCACTCTCCCATGCAGGGGCCCAGACTGACAAATCTATCTGTTCCTCCTCTCTGATTTAACCAGATCAGTTATCATGTCCTACTGGCAGCCAGCACACATCTCCTTTGATTTATGTAAAATCATGAGGCAAGGTGTTCTTTCTGAATGTAATTGAACAGTTAGTCTTGATAATCACCTAACTTTTAGCTCTGAGCTACCAGTGACTTTCTCTTATATTTCACCATGGTAAGAGGTGTATTCTCACCCATAACACAAGTGTTTTGTGTATGTGCTCCAGGCACCATCTGCTTCAGAATCATTTGGGCTGCTTGTTAAAAGTACTGATTCTGGGGTCTATTCCAGACTTTCAGAATCTTTTGGGATGGGTCCAGTAATCTGCATAGGACCCACTATTAGTGGTAATGGTGATGGCAAAACTCCTAGGATCCTTCCCTCTCTCTACTGCCAAAAGGAGCTCAGAAACCTCCTGGAAGTCCACGGTGTCAAGGTGCTGGGGGTGGGATTGTAATGGGACAAGCACCATGCTCTTTCCATGTAGAATTGGCTTTCCATCTTAAGATGCATCTTTCATGTGGCACATGAAGTAAATGGGCCCAGACATCTCCATCCCCACTCATTAAACAGAGGAAGCGAAAAACACGACTAAGCCTAAGAAAGAAGAAGGAAGGGAATCCCTTGACCCACAACTGGTCTAGCTCAGTTCAAAGGGGTGGTACTGAAGTTAGATAGGATTCAGGGACTCAAACTTCAGCTAGTAATAAAAATGGGCATTTGCTAGAGCAGTGATTTTTAGACTTTAAAAAAAACCTCATGACCCCTTTACATTCTTACTGAGTATCCTAAAAAGCTTTTATGTTCAGTTTATCAATTTTTACTGTATTATAAATCAAAATTGAGGAAGTTGAAAAGATTTATTACTTGATTGAAAAAATAATAGTAAGATAATTGCAAGTTAGCATAAATAGTATACTTTTATTTGAAAAATTACATTTTTCAAAATAAGATAAGTAGTGAAAAGAGATATAATTTTACAATTTTATAAATCTTTTTAATAATTGACTTAATATAAGATGAGTCTTATATATGCTTTTGCAATTGACCTGTTGTAATTTGTTGTTTGTTTAAAGTATATAAAAATGTGTCCTCACATAGACATTTCGCAAAAGAAGACATATGAGCAGTCAACAGATATATGAAAAAATGCTCAGCCTCACTAATCATCAAAGAAATGCAAATTAAAACCACACTGAGATACCATCAGTCAGGATGGCCATCATCAATAACTCAAAAAACAACAGATTCTGGAGAGGATGTGGGGAAAAGGGAACACTTCTAACCTGTTGATAGGAGTGTAAACTAGGACAACCTCTGTGGAAAAGAGTGTGGCAATTCCTAAAAGATCTAAAAATCAGCCAGGCTTGGTGGCTCAGCCTGTCGTCCCGTGCCTTTGGGAGGCTGAGGTGAGTGGATTGCCTGAGCCCGCGGGTTCGAGACCTGCCTGGGCAGCGAGACCTCATCTCTACAATCAAAAAATCAGCTGGGCGTGGTGGTGCACGCCTGTAGTTTCGGCTACTTGGAAGGCTGAGGTGGAAGGATCGCCAGAGCCCAGCAGGTCGAGGCTGCGGTGGCCGGGAGCGGCCACTGCACTCCAGTCTGGGCAACTGAGTGAGACTCCAACTCAAAAAAAAAAAATAAAAAGATAAAAATCAACCTTACATACAACCCAGCAATTCCCCATTTGGGGATATACCTGGAAGAACTCAAATTATTCGATAAAAAGATACATGCACACGCATGTTTATTAAGGCATTATATACAATAGCAAAATCTTGGAACCTACCATGTTGCCCATCGAAAGTGAATGGTATTTTTTAAAAATATGGTACATATACATGATGGAACACTACACATCCTTACCGAAGGACAAAATCATGAACTTCACAGCAACTTGGATGGATTTAGAATCTATCATACTCAGCGATCTATCACAGAAACAAAAAGTTGAGTGCCACATGTTCTCACTCATAAATGGACCCTGAACATTTGCCATGCCATAATACTATATAAGAAAGGGATTGGCAGTAGCAGAACGCTGTCAGGGGATGGGAAGGGGGGTGTATGTGGCACATAACATCAATAAGCGTACCTGATCTCAAACCAGGAGAAATGGGGTCCAGAGGGAGGCCCAAACTTTACCTTTATAATGATCACTTGTATACCTAATCCTGAATTGTACCCCACATCCTTAAAATAAATGAAAGCATATAAATAAAAGAGAAAGTATCTAGATAGATTTTTCAGATAATTGTGGATATTCTTCCTTGATACTCTACTAAAAGTTAACATGTTAGTTTTTTAAACTTCATTATAATATGTTATTGTCAAACCATATTAATGAACTTTTTGCACTCTGTTACATTAAAACCTATTAAAACCTTGAATGGATCTTTTATCTACCTATGATTTTGTAACTTCACACATTGTGGTTTGGAAAACACTGGTTCACTTTAGTATATTGATCTTCCAAATATTGGCATGGTTGACTTTATATGTGAAAACATTAATGTATTATTCTCTTATGGCTACTGTAACAAAATATTACAAATAAAGTGACTTAAAACAATAGGAACTTACTGTCACACAGATCTGGAGGCCAGAAGGCAGGAATCAAGATGCCAGCAGGGCCGTGCTCTCCCTGAAATCCGTAGGCGAACCCTTCCTTGCCTTTTCCTATCTCCTGGTGGTTTGCCAGCATTCTTTGGTGCTCCTTGCTTTGCAGATGAGTTACTCCAAGTATTGGTCTTTACATGGTGTAATTTCTGGGTGCCATCACTTCATCTTCTCTGTGTGCTTGTTTCTGTGTCCAAATTCCCTCTTTATATAAAGACACCAGTCATGTTGAATGGATGCCTTCTCAAATGATCTCATTTTAACATGATTATCTTTATAAAAAATCATTTTCACATAAAGTCATATACTGAGGTATTGAGGTTAAGACTTCAACATATTTTGGGGGTACACAATTTAACTCATAACAATTGCAATAATTTGCATCACCACTGAACTCATTCAAAATAGTTTTTAAATATTATGATGTGGTCAAGCTCATGGTGATGGTTACTAGTTTTCTAAAATTCTAATTTTTGCTCGACAGCTTGCATTTTTATCATTGGCAACACATACTATCAGTCTCTTTCCTTAAAGTAACAGTCTCATTTTGTTCATTTTAAAGAAAATGTCTGCCAAATAGCTAAGTTTCAATAATGACTGTTTGTTTGTTAGTAGGTCTTTCAAACAAAAATGGTGCTTCATTAAAAAGAATCTAGTTCAGCTTACAATTCAATGACTTCTCCCTGTGACATCCTGAATGGGGAATCAGACTCCTGGCTAACAACTTGTGTGTGTGGCTTTTCAGGCCCAACCATAGACGATGACAAAGGCTTTACCTGGCAGACTCATGAGGAGAGCTGCGCTCCCCACACCATGGTTGGTGCACTGTCTGAAGGGAGCTGCAGCCATGAACTCAGCCCACAAAGTCTGTCCTGCTCCTCTCATACTTATATGCCTCACCCAAGAACCTTATTCTGGTTCTCTGTATCTGAGGCCCTGGGTAGAAGTCTTCATCAGGTGCCTCTGCTGAGACTTCCCTATGTGGGGAGTAGAGGGAAACCTAGAAGACACTTTCTCTCACTCTGGCTCAGTACCCAGTATTTTTCCGCTTCTCAGCCCTTCACTTATCCCTCTCCCTCCCCAGCTCAGGGTCCACACAATTGCCAGAGTCTTTTGTTAGGGTTCCTTTGATATCAAGAAGCTTTATGTCTTTGCTGGTCTACCTGACCTGGGACTGCTGCACTGTCCCAGAGTGGAAATAACAGATTTGGAGGACTTAATGTTTTTCTCATTTTAGCCTCTTGCTTATACCATCACAGTAACTGATTACAGGCATAACCCGCTTTCTGGCTTGTTGTTTAAATCAACTGTTCATGACAGCTCGACTTTTTCTCTCTCAGTGCAGCCAAGTTCCAGACTGTTACAGAGCTTTCCCCTGCAACAGCTCTTGTATTTAGGAGTGTAGCAAAAGTGGTTTATGTGTACTTTCCATTTGGTTATACAGAATATTCGAAAGCCATGTACTTAATAGTATTTCAATATATATATATACATGCACTATATATATTACTACACGATCAAGGACATTCTTAAGTAAACCAGGCCTTTTTTTCCCTTTGCGTTAAAAAATAATGGTGGTAAAGATTAAAACTACTGGGAAGGTTTTTCTGCCACTGTCTTGATCTCTTTCAAGACACCAGTAGTTTTACCAAACATTGCTTCGTATCATCACTGCAAATATCAACAAAATGAAAAAGTCAAAGAATATTTTAGTATTATATTGAAAACAGGTAGTTTTGACCTTGAAAGCCCTTTGAAATGGTTTCCAAGACCCCCAAGAATCTGTGTACCACACTTTGAGAACTGCTGTGTGAGGGTATTCTCTGAGCTAAATATTCTCCCTCATAATAACCTAGCAGGATGGTATTACAGAAATTGATGGGGGCTTTAGAAATCTGGGAAGTTGGAATCTCAGGGATCCTTCCATCTCTAATGTCTGGTAGTTTGTCAGAATACGTTAAGTAAGTACACATTTGGAAACTTCAACTGTAACAGCTAGGCATACTAAAGCATATTTAACAAAATCCCTGAACCAAGAAAGGGTTTGATAGAAAATTGCTTTCCTGAGGCCAAAGCCCAAACAAGAGAAGGTATATCCTTCCTTTTTCTTGTGAATCAAGTTCTACGTGGGGAGAGCAGATTGTCATAGGAGAAAGACTGGTACTGGCAGGTTAGAGCAATAGGTTTTCTAAGAGATCACTGCAAAATCTTTTGGCGTTCTCAAATTACAGCGGAGGGTTTCCATTTGAAGTGTTCCCTCTACCAAATCTCTGTAAATCTGTGACAACAACAGTAGCTAATGACATACAAGAAATGGGAGGAATTTTTGATCTTGTATTAATATTTATAAAACAAATAAAACCTCCCATCACCCTGTTTACAATCCCCCCGAATGATAATTGTACTTAACTGAGAACACAACACAAAGCCCTGAGTTGACCACTGAAACCCTGATTATCATTTTGGTCTCATCTCTTCTGAGTTCCTGCTCTGCATTTCCAACCTCCAGCCACCCTAAGCAAGACAGGTCACATTCTCTAGCATTTCTCTATCACCACCTGCTATGTCCTTCTGTCTGTGACAGCTTTCTTCCACCTTCCCAGAGCTCCTCACCTGGCCAGCTCTTTATCATCCTTCAGAACTCAGCTCATGCCCATTAAAAGCCTTTCCTGGGTAGTGCCTGACATTTGGATTTTGCAGACGTTTTGATATCCCAACTACTTGTGACCTTAAAAGCCAGAGCATTATACCTCATCTGTAGCAGCCACTCACTCAATGTATTCTCATATTTCCATAGCTCAGATCAGGGCTCAGTAATGGGATAACATTTAGACAAAGAATGAAGTTCAAAGACATAGGGAAAGAGTCTATTGCATACATTGTTTGATAATTTTGAAAAAGGGAGATTTAATTTTGAAAAGTTTAGGCTATGACATGTTCATAGCCTTTACCAGTTGCATCCAAGCATCCTGTTTTATAACCTAATCTCATTGACGGAGTTGGTTATGATAGTATGCATTGTGTTGTAATTATTTACTTATTTGTTTATCCCATTGGGTTTTTGGTAGGAAGGCTTTCCTTTCAATCTTCCTCCAAACTAGAAAATATTGACATATCCCACTTTCTGCCCCATATATAAATCTATCATAGCACTTGTAATATATTACAGAGATTATTTATTTATATGTTTCAAAATTTGGCTTCTAGACCATAAGCCTACTGATAATTTGAACCATTATTTATCAGTCCTTTGTTCCTGATGCCTGACATCTTGTCACATTTGTTGAGTGTTGAGCTACATGATTGAGTGCCTGCCTCTCTAATGTCATCACCTCCAAAGTGATTTTTTTCATCTCATACTTAAGTAGTTCCTTGAAATGTAATATTTTATACCTGTACTTCTTTAACATAACCTCTGTCTTTGCTTCTTGAATATACACATACCTTTTCAAACTGCCATTTCAAATTTCTAGGACATCTTGCCTTCTGTTTGTCTTGTTACTGATAACTCTCTATACCATCATATTACCCATTTAATTCAATGAAAGTATATGCATTCATTGCCTACTGCCAGTCTTTTACAAGGACTCACCTGAGCTAGCTTTTCTACATTGATATTTGCTTCAGGAATAGACTCTATTGGACCCAGGGTAACTCCAGTTATGGCCTTGGGGAAGCTGGCCAGTTGGATGGCACTACTGAAGTCTCAAATAAATATACAGCCACAACCTCTTGGAGAATCCAGAGATTATTGAAAGCTTTTTCTCTAAGACCAGAAACAAGACAAAGATGCTTACTCTTACCACTTCTATGCTATATAGTGCTGAAAGTCATAGCCAGAGCAATAAGGCAAGAAAAAGAAAGAAAAAGAATCCAAATCAGAAAAAAGGAGTAAAAGGAGAAAAAAGATGACTTAATACAAATGTAGAAAACCCTAAAGACTACACCAAATAATTGCTAGAACTAATAAGTGAATTCAGTAGAGTTGCAGAATTTAAGGAAAAAATCAACATAAAATATCAGTTGCATTTATGTACATTAATGACAGATAATCTGAAAAAGATGTTCTGTGTAAAATTATATCATTTTCCTCATATCTCAATCTAATGGTAGTCAATATTAACACTTTGTTTAAAAAAAGACTTGCAAAGGTAATATAACCTCCACAGTATGCTTATGACAATTTTTAATAGTTTGCACAAAAATAATTGTACTTTATCATGTAAAAATTAATTATAAAGTCAAAGATAGTTGACTATAAATAAGATTGTGTCTAACTATCATCAATACATAATTTTATCTTAATTTAGGCTTGCTCATTACCCTTGTTCCTTTAGTATTTATTTACCATATCCCACAGTCTAGATTTTGTTCTAGCAATGAAGTACTTTTCTTGTCCTCCAAGAGCTCATAATGTGCTTGGCTCAATGTACATATATATATAAGGCTCATTATATTTTATTGTGGTATAATTGCATATTTGCATATTCATTCAGAATATATTGTTTGAGTCTATACTATAAGCCAGACACTCTTGTGGGCACATAGTATTAATAAATCATCACTCTTGTACTTAGAAGTTATGTGTTTTTTAAATATTTGTTAGTCTTCTCTGTTAAATCTCTTCATTCATTTTTTAAATAGCTTCAAAAATAATTTAAAAATAACAGCAATGGTGAAGTCTTATGAAATAAATAGTAATGATTTCAAAAGATGGTTGATGTTTCGGGACATACACATTCTGTAAGGAAGAAAACGATCTTCTTAAACAATTATCCAATTCTAGTATCTAACAGGGAACCATAGTAGCACTGTATATGAGTCAGAAAAAAGAAACTATCTCAAGTATATCCTTTAAGTGTGAAAAAAAGATGTTTTACTTGTATTATTGCAATGGACTTCATAAGAGTTAGCTAGGTTGGTACTCAGATAAATGTTTATATCACTTAACTTACCAGTAAAGATTATAACTTTCCATGCCTTCAGTGTGAAAGCATTTGAGTAGTACAAATGGAACTAAAGATGACTTCAAATTAGATTGAGGGGATAGTGTATGACTATGAACTGTTATTTCCTTGTAGAACAAAATAAAAAAGACAAATATCTTTTGATGCATATACTTATTTCTTCTATCAAGGGAGTTCTGGTAGGAAAATAATAGTTACTTTTTTTCTCCCAGTGAGAAAAGCCGTCTTTAAAGGAAAGAAGTGGAAATTGGCTTGATAATTCAAAATAAAAGAGAATTGCCTTTGCCTGAAATATTCAGAGGTCAAAATTGGAAACTTACCATCTCCAGTGCCAGCGTTTGAGGAGAAACTACTCTGGTTAAACTGAGGCATCTGATTTAGTGCTAGGGGAGATATTTAAAAGCATTCCTTAATATAGACAAGAAAATACAGTTGCACATTGTGGGCAACATTTATTTGTTTATTTTTAAAGTTAAAAAAATAATTTTAACTTGACAAGCAAAAATTGTATGTATGTATGGCATATAATGTGATGTTTCCATACATGTATACATTGCAGAAAGATCAAATCAGGCTAATCAACATATATGACACTTCACATACTTATCATTTCTTTGTGGTGAGAACATTTATAATCCCATCAGACTTTAAATAGGAAGAAAATTTTGTCACCTGTGGCAACATAGATGAATCTCGAGGGCATTATGCTAAGTGAAATAAGCCAGACACAAAAATACAAAACTACATAATCTCACTTACACATGGGACCTAAAAAAGTAGAATTTATGGAAATGCAGAGTAGAGTGGTGGTTATCAGAGACTGGTGCAAGGGATGAGCCAGGAAAGGGAAATATTGGTCAAAGAATACAGAGTTTCAGTCAGATAGTAGGAATAGGTTCTAGCGATCTGTTGTACAGCATGATGAATACAGTTAATCATAATGGATTTTTTCAATCAAATAAGTTATAACAAAATTATAACTACTCTTAAATTTCAAAGCACTAAGATTTGCCAGAATACTGTAATCAGAGTACTATAATGTCTCAGAAAGATAAGTAAATAGAACATTACTTCCAAGAAGATCATAGTGTGCTAGTTTTAATTGAGAGTTGTAAATCTGAGTTTTCATATTTCCATTTTTACAGACAATAGAGGTATTTACTAAAAGTGGTAATTTGTATATATTATAATAAAAGTCAGTAACCAAAAGGGAAAATCAAAGTTTTGTAGTTTTCTATAGTTTTACCTACTTAATTTCAGAAGTCAAAAATAAATGAATAAGTAAAACAGTTGCTTTGTAATGCTTTTAGATTTATGCATAATGTTGTATTTATTCCTGCCTTCTTGACTGCTCCAATTCTGTTGCCTCTGGGTATATTAACTGAAAAGATTAAAAACACAAATTATCAGCCGGGCTCGGTGGCTCAGCCTATAATCCCGTGCCTTTGGGAGGCTGAGGTGAGTGGATTGCCTGAGCCTGCGGGTTCGAGACCTGCCTGGGCAGCGAGACCTCATCTCTACAATAAATCAAAAAATCAGCCGGGCATGGTAGCGCATGCCTGTAATTCCGGCTACTTGGAAGGCTGAGGTGGAAGGATCGCTGGAGCCCAGCAGACCGAGGCTGCAGTGGCCGGGAGCGGCCACTGCACTCCAGTCTGGGCGATCGAGTGAGACTCCGACTCAAAAAAAAACACACACACACACACACAAATTATCATAACTAAGAAAATGCCTCCAAAGGCAATATAAGAGAAAAAAACTATATTTTATGGGAATGTAGTTCACACTGACCATGCTAATTACTACTTTAACTAAAATGATGTCTTTCTTGGTCATATATTTTGTAACAGAAGAAAATAGAATTTTATTTGGCTTCTGACTTAACCCATTACTTAATTATTCAATGATATCATAATGGCTTATGTATTTTTTCTGCATTTGTTTGAATCAGAATTTAAATAAATCATATTTTCTAATTGGTTGATAATGCTTCTCGAGTCTTTCCCACAGTCTGGATTGTGCAGATTTTATCCTTGTGAAATTGTTTATTATGTTGCTCTGTGTTCTATATTTTCTGTCAATCAAAGTTATTTGCAAAGGCTTAGTCAGATGTAGGTTTCATTGCCTTGGCAAAATGGTGAATTTTTCCTTCAAGAGGCACTCAGTGTCCGACTATTTCTCTGTGATGTCAGCAAACATTTGTACTCAGTGCCTAAATTCGGTAGTACATTGGGGATTGCAAATTGGTAACATTTCAAAACTACAATTTTTCTGGTCATTTTTATTTTGGGATACTTGTACATAGATTTATGTTTTTCCCTTTATCGATCATAGTCATGCACTGCATAATGATGTTTCAGTCAACAACCTACCCATTTTATAAGATTATAATGGAGCAGAATGATTCTTATCACTTAGTGATCTCCTAGCTTTTGTAACATTGTAGCACCATACATCACTCACATGTTTGTGGTGATGCTGGTGCAAACAAACCTACCACACTGCCAGCAATATAAAAGTTTAGCACATACAATTATGTACAGTACATAATGCTTGATTATAATAAATGACTGTTAATGGTTTATGTATTTACTATTATTCAATTATTACTTTAGACTGTATTCTTTCTAATTTTAAAAACACAGTTAACTGTAAAACAGCCTCAGGCAGATCCTTCCAGATGTATTCCAGAAAGCATTGCTATTGTAGAAGACTACAGTTCTATGCACGTTATGGCCCCTGAAGACCTTCCACTGTGACAAAATGAGAAAGACTGTGATGTTGATAATACTGGCCTTGTGTGGGCCTAGGCTAATGTGTTTGAGTCTTAATTTTTAGCAAAAAAAAAGCTTTAAAAGAAAAAAAAAGCAATTTAAAAATAGAAAAAAGCTTATTGAT
Organism: Cephalopachus bancanus; assembly: GCA_027257055.1. Lineage (NCBI taxonomy): Eukaryota > Metazoa > Chordata > Mammalia > Primates > Tarsiidae > Cephalopachus > Cephalopachus bancanus. The sequence continues at coordinate 842,873 of JAPVLO010000242.1, read as the reverse complement.
TAAGGATATAAAGAAATAAACTATTTTGTACAGCTATGCAATGTGTTTTAAGTTGTGTTGTAAAAAAGTCAGAGTTAATAAAATTAAGTTTATTCAATAAAAAGTTGTGGCAAGTTAATGAATTTATTATTGAAAAAGCAACATTTAAAAAAGAAACTTTGTGTCACCTAAGTGTACAATGTTTATAATGTCTACAGTAGTATACAGTAATGTCCTTGGCCAGTCACTCACCACACACTCACTGGCACACACAACAACTTCCAGTCTGCAAGTTCCATTCATGGTAAGTAACTGTATAGTAAGAGAACCGTAATAGAGTATACCATAAACTTAGGTTAAGAGCATGCTATAACCTAATAAATATGTAATCGGCTTGTGGACAATAGCACAGCCATTTTAGTTTTCTGCTTTAAAACATAACCTGTAGCTGTTTAAAGGTTCAGTTATGGGAAAAAACTGCAAAGTTCCAGTTCAAGCTTTAACCCCTTCCTTTGACCCACTTTCCCCTTAGCAACAACCAATCAGGTGCCACTACAATAGGTGTACCATTTTGTCTTTTATACTGTACTTTTACTGTATCTTTCTGTGTTTAGATATGCTTGGATAAACAAATATCTACCATTGTATTACAATTATCCATATTCAGTGCAGCAACATGCTGCATACAGACTCATGCCTATAATCAACAGGCTATAACAGATAGCCTAGGTGTATAGTAGGCTACACCATCTAAATTTGTGTAAGTACACTCTATTATGTCTGCACAACAAAATCGTCTAGCGTATTTCTCAGATCATATCTTCTGTGACACATGATAGTATTTGGCTTACCCAAGTGGTATCATTCCTAGGATTTCTAAAGGAAATGTAGGATTTCTATAGGAATGATACCACTGGGTAAAACAACATAGTGCTTGGCATGATTTCTTTATCTTCCAGTATCTACCGATATTCAAGATAATTCACTGGTTTTTAATAAAATTGGTAGTTGATTTTTCATAGTTCCTAAAGGGTGACCAATCATATTTTTTACTACTATTATGAATTCATGGACTTAACCATACTTTGTTTCTCCACTTGTTCAGTGGGTACCTCTCTTAGGTGATCCTTAAGCCTTATTGACATATATTTAGTAGTCATTGTTAGCTTCCTTGCTGTCTGGTATAGTAAAATATTTCAGACATATGCTGCCCACCTCAGATCTGGAATCAGCGTTTCTCTAAGGATCTTTGTTTTCTTTTTGTAGAAAATGATATTTACAGATCACAACTTGGCTGCAAATAAGATGCTAACTTCTACTGGTTTCATCAGTTTTCAAATATTATTCAGGAGCTAAAGTGAGAAAATACATACAGACCCAGAAATATATCAAAACATACCAGTATAAATAAATATATATGTCATTATAAATTCTACTGATATGGTCAATTTAAATTTGCATTTCCAGACTATGGGGTTTATTTGTTGTTGGTGTTGTTTTAACTTAACCTCTTTTTTTATGTACCTCTTTTTCTCCCACCTATCAGAAATCAATAATCCTGTTTGGTTTTTTTTTTAACCACACTGGGAATTATAGAACTAGAATATCACATAATTACTCAATTTCTTTATTCCACAATTCATACAAAACTGTTTCAGAATAACAGTACTAACATGCCAACTCCCAACACTACTGCCAACAATATAACAAATGAAAAAAAGAAAGATTTTGTTTTTGTTTTACAGTTATTTTTGTTCTTAAATTATACCACGACAGACAGTGAAATTACTGTGTTTGAAGGCACTTGGAATTCCTTTCTATGTGACTATACCACCAATTGGATACACATTTAATTTCACTTATTTCATTGTATTTCCTATTTAAGGATTGTCTTTTATTTTAGTTTTATTTTATAAGGCCCAAATTTAATCCTTACAACTATTTTTTTGGAAGAAAGTTTTATTGATTCCATTTCACAGATAAATAAATTTGGGCTCAGAGAAGTTTAGTAAATCATACAAGTCAAACTGCTAGAATTTGAAACTAAATTTCTACAGAAGTACAGTTTTTAACATTGTATTACTACATGACTGAATAAATTCCAAGTAGGTCTAAATGAAATACTTAATTATAATTAGTAAGTTAATTTCTGTTCTTGAGTATAGTTATTGCTGAACATTTAAGTGAAGAAAAAGTGAATTTTTGCTTCCATTCTAGTGTCTCAATATTTCTGTAAAATTATGCAGATTGTTCCAATATATTTATCGTAACTATTTTGTATTTATAGCTGACATGTTTTGTAAGACAGTTTCTCTCTTTAACATCAGTTCCTTTGTTTGTAATATGGTACCAACATCTACTTTTTAAATTAGTTAGCGACTATTTATTGAGTTTCTACTATGCTGAAAAATATGCTGCTATTGGTTAGAGAACAACATATAGGATACTTCATGCTCAAAAAGATTGCACTCTATATGGGAAGATAGAACTTTAAACAAGCACTTGTAATGAGTATGAAACATGTTATATACCAAGGTAGGTGGTAGGTGTCATAGGTTCAGACAGGCATGGCAAGGTACCTGGTATAGCTATGAAAAGGTAAAATAACGTGTATATCCTCCAGAAGTTTTTTCTTGGTTGAGTGCTGAATAAACAGTTAAAATAAACCATAAACTTGGTTGAGTATGAGTAAAATGAGACATTTTCAATGCAATTTAAAGGACTAATAATTTGAAATAATATATAATTTGTGTTTTTTTCCTCTGTGATCCCTTTTTTCCTGAAGCCTTTCCAACATTAAAATCAGACTTAAAAAAATAAAAATCTTCATGTATTAATATTTTTACAAAACATTATTAAGACCAGAGTTGAATTATTTTAAAGAAAAGCCTTAGTGTCTATTTTATTTTTGAGAAATATAGAAGGAAGAACAAAGCAACATATATTTATAAAGCACAAAGTAAAGCAATATTTTATTGTTTCAGACCAGGCTGAACAGACTATATTGATAAAATTTACTCTATAATACCATCTTTCCCTTGTGTCATTGTGTGAGAAAGAACCATTTGTTTTACGGTTTTCTTTTCATTCTGTGTGTTTCCTAGAATTGTACAGAAGTCCTCACTGGAAGTCTAAAATCATAATGATTTGTTGCCATAAGTATGCGGGTGTGAAAGCCAACATGTCTGAGTAATTTATGAAACCTGTGTTCCAGTAAAGTAACATTTGTTCACATACTTGTGAGTATGTAAATCCTAAAATTATATGGACTGTAAAAAAAACTTTAACATATTGTGCTTTAGACACTTTGAATTAATCTAAATTGATGCATTCTTTAAAAAATAGACTTTGAGGTTTATTACCTAAGAAAGGGAGGAAGAGAGCTCACAAAGGATGAAAAGTAAATTTTTTCTTTACTTTCAGTTTCGTTATATATTTTTTGATAAGTTCACAGCAGGCAGTATCTTGAAAGTAATTCTGAATTGCAAGAAGCAGATACTTGAGAAAGAGAAAAAAATTCTTTAGAATGCTAAGGACTTTTCTCTGCATGTCAAGAGTAAATCCTGGTTGAGTCAGGGCATTGAGTTCTAGCTCTTAAACCATAAAGAAGAAAAAGATGTGCAATAACAAAAAATAGATTTTCTGTTATACACTGAGGTGATCAAGATCCTTCTGAATTGGGATAGAGGCTGGGGAATTGGTAAGAATAGAAAGAACAATCTAGGTCGGTATAGAATTTTGTGCCTGTCCTCTGAACTCATCTTCAGAGAGGGGATCTTGTAGCAGGAGGAGCAACAGAAGTCCTAGATAGTTTGAAGACCTGAACTCTGGGAAGAGGCAATATTGTGACCTACCTAAATGCCAGCAGAGTGGAGGAGCAATGTGGAACAGATAAGAGATGAAATGTTTCCCCAAGTCCTTTAGCACTGGGGGACATAATGGAAATCAAAGAATTCCAGTGTACCAAAAGTAGGGTGCAGAAGAGAGTGGAGAATTAAAAACCACTGTACTTCTGTGAGGGTTCCATTAAGTGGTCAGAAGATCCATACTAAGAAATGAGCTAGGGAATATATCATCTGGAAAGACAATTGGGTGCTGGCCTTCACCCCAGTAACCATTTTGTCCCCGTAGAGAAAGCAAAAAATATGTAGAGAAGTCATCAGCAGGGCAGGCGGAGAGCAACCACCAAGACAAGGAAGAGAGTCTATCGGTAGAGAGTAGCATTAGAGGATCATATTGAGGCCAGATGCCCCTCTCCAAATGTGAGGAAGACATGTCTCTTAGATGACAAGAGAAGGAGGAAGGCCATGGCTGAGATTTTGGAAGTGTCCTTAAACTTGTGTTCTGAAACATGTTTGTTGCATTGATAAGATTATGTTTTCTGCCATTAGAAACTCATCAGTGCTCATTCATTTCAATTGAAGACAAATTACAAACGTGATATTTTTACACATCTGAGGATGTGATGAGAAACTTTCCACCTGCAGTATAAATACCACGGACAAAACTCCAGGGAAGATTTCTTCACAGAACTGCAGCTTGTTTTGTGAGACTGCAGCAAATTTCTTTGAGAGTATAGTGACGGGGGACAGGTGGAAGCAGTGGCCAGATGTAGCTGGAGACATCAGTTGGGGTAAGACCTTTATCTCAGGTTAAAGAGTTTAGTAGTAGTTTAGTAAGACACCGTTGATGGATTTAGGCAGCAATATAATAAGATTTGCATTAAAAACATGATTAGTTGAAATGTAGGATGGATAATATAAGGGAGCATTAAGACTAGAAAATCTGGTTATAAAGGGAGAGTGCTACATAATCAGGGGAGATCGATAGAGACAAGAGGATTTCAGAGCATCAATCAAGAATCAAGAAGGTTTAGTGATTTTTCACCACTTCTTGTGACATATTGTCAAAAGCATATCCCTGGTTTTCTGGTTGAGCAACTGCTTAATAGTGGCACCTTTCATGGAAACCCAGGAAACTAAAGAGACTATAATATGATTGGATTTTGAAATGTTGCTTTTTGAGGTCCCCATGGTGTTTATAAAGGGAAACCTTTACAGGAACTAAAGTAAGCCTTCTGGAATAGAAACAGAGCTTTGTAGTTCTCAGCCTGTAAATGATCACTGAAACCTTGTCAGTGGTTGTGGTCACTGACTGAGGCTGTGTGGAGTGTGTTTTTTGGAGTTTGGCAGGAAAAATATAAAGGAGGCAAAGCACTGAGGAGTCTTTGAGGGCGGGAAACCATGTGAACCAAAACCAAAAAAAAAAAACCCAATCATTCTGGAAGCAAAGGGAAGAATAAGGAAGGCTCTACTAGAAAATTTCCCCTGGATTTAATAATGATTCCGTGTCTGACTATGAAATAGGAGAGGAGAATGGAGCACAAGCCAGAGAGGAATGTGAAGCTGAGGCAGGTAAGTGTAGCTGTCAGAAAGCACAAACTCTGGAGTCAGACGTTCTGGGTTCTGAATCTTACTTGCTGTGTGACCTTGAGCACATTTCTTTGCCTCTCCATAGTTCAGTTTCCTTTTATTTAAAAAGGATATTTCAGGCCTAGCATGGTGACTCATGCCTGTAATCCCAGCAGTTTGGGAGATACGAGCAGGAGGATTGCTTGAGCCTGGGAGTTCAAGATCAGCCTAGGCAACATAGCAAGACTTCATCTCTAAAACAAATTTAAAAATTAGCTGGGCACGGTGGCCTGCACTTGTAGTCCCAGTTACTCAGAAGGTTAAGGCAAAAGGATCACCTGAGCACAGAAGGTCAAGAAGGTTGCAGTAAGCTATGATCATGCCCTGCACGCAAGCCTAGATAATAGAATAAGACCCTGTTCCTGCCCTTCAAAAATATATTTTAAATAAATATGTATACTTATTATGCATCAATTCTTATGTATTAATTATATATATTTAGATAAATATGTATAATAATTATTTATTAATAAAGTGTGTTTTAAAAGGTATATGTATAGTAACAGAGCCTATCATAGAGTTGTGCGAATTACATGAGTTGGTCCACAATTCACACTATGTATGTGTTAGGGTATTTGCCAGGGTTCTGACTCAGGCTTTACATCTTTCTTGTAATCTTCTCTTTGAAATGCTGCATTTTGAGGTCCCCTTGGTCTATAAATTGAAAACTTTATGGGAGTTAAAGTGATCACATTCAGGCCATGCCCCCAGCATCACCATTCCTGCAAGAATCATGCCCAAACATCTGTCTTTGAGCAGAATACCTCCTTTCAAATTCAAACCTTTGTGTTCCCTAAATTTGTCGACCCCCCCAAACTTTGCCTCTAAGCATGTTTCACATTTCAGTGAATGGCACCCCTAACACCTAGTTGTCCATACTTCTTGGGTTATACTGTCTCACTCTGTCTTCAACTAATCAACGACCAGCCTCAAAACTTTCGAATTTCTTTACTCATGCCCTTTGCCACAACTTAATTCAGGCCACATTTTAGGTCATGTCTCATCTGACATTTTAAATAGTCTAACTGGGTTTCTTGTCTTAAACACTGCTCTTTTCTAATTATTCCCTAAATCACAGTCAGAGTGATATTCTGCAAATTTATTTTATTTTATTTTATTTTTTGAGTTGGAGTCTCACTCGGTCGCCCAGACTGGAGTGCAGTGGCCGCTCCCGGCCACCGCAGCCTCGACCTGCTGGGCTCCGGCGATCCTTCCGCCTCAGTCTTCCCAGTAGCCGGAATTACAGGCATGCGCTACCACGCCTGTCTGATTTTTTGATTTATTGTAGAGATGAGGTCTCGCTGCCCAGGAGGGTCTCGAACCCGCGGGCTCAGGCAATCCACTCACCTCAGCCTCCCAAAGGTGCGGGATTACAGGCTGAGCCACCGAGCCCGGCTTATTCTGCAAATTTAATTTTGATTAGGTAACTTGTGACTTATATAGTCCTCATTGTAACTAACTCTGATTGCTTGCAGGACAAATTTTAGCCCTTTAGCTTGATAAACAAACCCGCCTGATAAGATTCCAATGAATTCCTTATCTTACTCAAACTATAAACTCCAAGTATATCGCATATCTTTTATTTAAATAAAATCTTGACTTTCTGCACATGCTATTTTAATTACTGGAGGCATTCCCCTTACCATTCTTTCCCCTCAATCACAAATAAATGTTGCAATCTCACATCCTTAGTCTCCTTTGATGTCTTTCGTGCATCTTTTTTTCTTGTTTTCCCTCTTTTTAATACTTATTCTGAATTGCAGTTTTCAGCTTGTCTGTATTCTTCATTAAATTATAAGATCTCAAAAGGCTGGGGTGGTATTTTTCTTATAGATATATTTTTATCCTTTGGGATGAAGTATGGAATATATCTAAACTATCATCTATCTATCCCTATCTATCTATCTAATCTATAATCTATCTATCTATCCATCCATCATAATATAATTATCCCTTGTCTTGGCTAATGGTACCAACTATCATCATGAAACCAAATCAGAAACTCTAGTCTTCTCTTTTCTCACCCTTTACATTGAGTTCGTCATGAAGTTTTATTCATTCCATCTCCCAATGATTCCTCTTTAATCCCACTGTTGCTGTTCCAGTTCAGACCTTCATCATTATTTACTGGAAACATAGCACTGGTCATTTTACATTCCCTTTCTTTCTAGCTTTTTTCCTAATCTATAAAACAATTGAAACCCAATGTGTGGCCATACTATTTAAAACTTTCCTGCACCAATAGCTCCCTTACCTACACCCTCTATATCTGGCATCAAGGAAGGAAAGTCCCTGTCAGTTCTTTATGGCTTGCTTCATGTCTCACCCTCCCTACTCCCCAGCCCCCAAGGCTCTCTGCTCTAGAATCTCTATCATCTATATCTATCTATCTGTCTATCTATCTGTCTATCTATCTATCTATCTATCTATCTATCTATCTATCTATCATCTATCATCTATCTAGTTCTACCTTCCTATTTACTGATTTATATTTTAGGTTCAGAGAGTACGTGTTTGTTACATGAACATATTGCATACTGGTGGGGATCGGGTTTTAGTGGCCATTCCTCAGATAGTGAACACTGTACCGAATAAGTAACTTCTAAAAATAATGCTCTTCACCACCTCCCTCCTTTTAGTGTCCCCAGTATCTATTGTTTCCATCTTTGTAGCCATTTAGCTCCCATATATCAGAGAACATGTGGTGCTTGATTTTCTGTTTGATGGTTTTCTTTGGATGATGTTCTTCAGCTCCTTTCATGTTGCTACAAATGACATGATTTTTATGGCTGCATAATATTCCATGGCATATATATATATACCACATTTTCTTTATCCAGTCAATTGCTGATGGGCATTTAGGTTTTTTTCCATGACTTTGCTATTGTGAATAGTGCATAATACTTTTTACAAAGGATCAGATAATAAATATTTTCAGTTTTGTGGTCACAAAATCTTTGTCACAAACATTCAACTGTGCCACTGTAGCACAAAAACTGACTTAGACAATACAGAAAAGAATGGGCATGGCTGTGTTCCCATTAAACTGTATTTATGAACATTAAATTTTGAATTTCACACAATTTTCATGTGCTTTGAGATATTATTCTTCTTTTCATTTTCCTTTCAACCATTTATAATGTAAAAAGTTTTCTTCATTCTTAGCTCACAAGCTGTATAGAAGTTGGTGGCAAGCCAGATTTGACTTGTGGGCTGGAGTCTGCTGACCCTTGCACTAAGCCATTCTGAGATCTCTGAACATGACATGAAGTTTCAGGTACATGTTTTCTTTGTCTGACACAATCCTGTTTGGACTGGAGAACTTCTACCTAAGTGGAGCTTAAAGAGACGTTAAGCATCAGCATCATCTCCTGAGGTGTTCTCTACTCCTTTTCCCCAATCTGAAGAGATGCTTATCAAATCTTCCTTTATGTTCTTGAAATTTCTGGTAGATATTTCTGCTATAATAATTTTCATGCAATACTGAAGTTGTTTAATTGTGTGTCTCCATCACTCATTCAGGGTATAGATTATGTCCAAATTTCGAACTACTTGATTCATAAAACCACTGAACATTTTTGTTTTGTGGAGTCATCAAGGGAAAGGACAGCTGGGAAGGCTAAGTCCTACTTTGTGTATAGTCATCTCATGAGCAGAAAAATTTCAAGATGTAAAGTGGGTGGTGGCAACTTTATGGGTTTCTGAGCTGTGAACTAAAACTGTGAATGTTACCCACTGGAGTTGGGCAATATTGTGTGCCTGAACCAACTGTAAAGAGAAATTAAAGTAACTGAGTATCTGGGACCTATTAACAGGAAGAGCAAAGGAACATAAGGATTTGATGTGGGCATAGGAAATGCCCTTGCATTTAATACTGAGACTGTCCCCAGAGTCACATCTGCTTAGTCTATACAAGACAAAAAGAGCCACTATTCACCACTGCAATGTCAAAAGTCTTGAGTGGGTGAACTATGATGGAGTTGAACAAAGTAAGAGAAGATGGATTATCATTTTCCCACTGGGCTGATGCTTTCTTTTTTGTAGAGTAGATCTTGTAAAACTAGTTTATGAATCAACTTATTATTATAATAATGAAAAAAACTCCAAACAACTAATTCACTGAGAATCTGGCATTGAGTTGAAAAATTTTTAACCATATCTGAAGTTATTTTTGCTAATAACCAAAATAAAAAATCAGAATTTCAAATAGCTAACTAGAAGGACAGAATGGTATAGAATTGCTTGGTAGGACTTAAATTAATGCTTGATTCTGTTAATTATTATTACTAGCTCTAAATTAAACTTATCTAATAGCTAGTATAGTTATGCTATTGGGAAAGATGATAGAATAGATTGATTTTATTATAAATGTAAAAAATAAATGCAAAAACTGTAATGGAACTAATATTCGAATAACACCTTCTAGTATATATCTCACTAAATAATCACTTGTTCTCATTGACTAATTCAATTATAAATATATTTTAAAATATTTAACCTAAAATATTTTTGCTCTAGTAAAATTATGAAACTGGGCAGAATTGGGCATGTTCTCAAGTTTATTATATGTTATTTGTGTATACAAAAATAGCGTATTGGATGGGAATAAAAAATAATCCAAATGAGAGATAAGATTGGTGACTGGTTGATTGGTATCGAAAGTAAAATTGACTTTAATGTGCATTCAAATATACATTCTCCTTAAACTACAGGAAAACATCTTTTTGAAAGTTAAAATAAAAACAAAAGTTTTATTCAATTCCACAAATTAAACAATTTGTGATCTCATAACTTATCTTTTCTTACATTTCATATTTCAACAAAAACAAGTTGTGAGTAATCTGTCATCTTCTCTTTTCTAAACCTAATGTTAGAATTCTTTAGAAGGATTTCTTTTAAGGATGTTATTCTAAAATAATTACAATAACTGAAGGACTGTAAATACAAAGAGTAAAAAAATTACCTCAGTGCTGGAACCCTAAGCATAATGTCCTCCAAACCTTATAGACTTTGAGAAACCTCAAAGTCAAACTTTACATATAGTGTAGAGAGAAATTGCCTTACACAAACCAAGTTCACAAGTTTCTTCTCAATAAAGAAGTATATAAACAGAAAAAGCAGAGAAACAGTAATAAAATTACTACTGTCCCATAATTTTGGACCACAGGTATGAGAAGTAAGGGTAAACCATGGAAAAGGTTAGGACTACGTCATTTCAAACACAGTCTGACAATATAAATCAAGAGCATTTTAGATATATGTCTTCTATAGATATCTATCCATCTATCTACCCCTTCCCCCCAGGTATCTAGAAGTGCTACCAGAGGTAAATATGCCCACATTTAATATAAATGTCATAGAAAGTAGGTATTCTTTTTATGTGAATGCTTACTATTGATGGATTTGGAAACTGAAACAAAAAAGAAATCAATCATATCTACCATTCAAAATGGGATAAAAATTTTAACATGTGAAGACTAATGTGAAGACTAGAGATTGGAGGTTGGTCATTATTGAAATGAGATTAAAATACAGAAAAATTTAAGCTAAACAAGCAACAACAAAAACACCTCATGAGCAATTTTGAAAACTTAAATAGGTAACAAAAAAGTAAATACAACTGCTTTGATCTAGAGTTAAATTTTCATAGTGCTAACTTAGAGAAGTAATTTATTATATAATAAGTTAAATGCTTTTTTTTAAAAATGAAATTGACAGAAGAGACAATGGTCCAGAGACTTTCTGTGTAACTTTTTAGTGGGGCTGTTTCTCAGCATATAATTTGGATTATAATATATGTAATTATGTATGGAATGTTGCAGCTTGTCAGGCAGATTGTCACACAAAAGTTTGTAAAAACACGTATGCACATTTTTTGAAGAGTTCGTTGGACACCAGGTGTTATTCTGCAACTCAGGAAAGGTAGTGGCTATAGTCCTCTTAGATTATGAATGTTAATAACAGCTACAGATACATAGGATCTCAATTCTGGTGGCAGCTTTACAACAAAGATATACACAATTTTTCTGGCCCAAATCCATAGATTATCTCTGCCTTATGTAAAAAAAACAAGGTATTTGCAGTTTTTCTAAGATGTTCATGCCCATCAAAGCATAGCAAATCTATACTTTTGAATTAATAGTGCCTGAAAATTTGGATTTTGTCAGAATTCAGTAGTACTATATGGTTGGCATAGTGCCTTCACTCGAAACAGTTTTGTCAAGGAGGTCCAGAAGCATAATATGAAATCTGTTATGGACTGACTGAATGCTTGTGTTGCCAAATACATATGTTGAAATCCTAACCCCCAATGTAGTAGTATTAGAAAGTAGAACATCTGGGATGTAATGAGGTCATAAGGGTGGAGCCCTCATGGATGGGATTAATGCTTTTATGAAAGGGAACCCAGAGAGCTCTCTTGGGATGTTTCCATCATGTGAAGATATAATTTGTAGACATCAGTCTGAAATCCAAAAGAGGTCCCTCGACATAAATGACAACGCTGGCACTCTGATCTCATACTTTCAGCCTTCACAACTGTAAGAATAAATTTCTATTGTCTATAAGCTGCCCAGTCTATGGTATTTTGTTATAGAATCCCAAACTGACTAAGACAAAAACCTTAATAGCTACCAATGATGTTAGTTTATAATTGTCACGATCCTGTAGTAGTTTCCATGCCCACTGCATTTATTAGGGAAGTAACCATCCCTATAGAAAGCACAATTTATTATTTTATTGACAACAGATAAATAAGATCAGCATTGAAACATATATCTCTGTAAAACTTACTGTTATGGGAAAACAACAGAGTTTTTCTTTTGATATAAAAATTTAAAACAAAATATGAACAAACTTGTAGGGAATGAAGTATTGGGCTTACTGGCAATTTTAAAAAAGTTTTCTCAAAATCTGCATTCTCAATGACAATTATGAATTTTTCAAATAATAATATCATGGATGCCTATTCCACTCTTCAGAGAAAAAACAAACCACCATCATAAATAGGAATCTATTGTTTCCTTTTTGATAATTAATACTTTAGTCATAAGGTGCGTTTTCATTATTTTATATGAGTACTATTATTCCACATACAGTCTTTCATAAACCAAAATGAACTTTAAAAAAATGGTGGAGATAGTTTTTGAAACTATGATCAACTTTGAGGCAAGGAGAAAATAACAATTTGTAAGTTATTTCTGCCTTCAGATAGATTGATCTTTATTAGTGCAGAGACAAAACTATTCAAAGAAATTTAGAAGAAAATAATAATGTATAGCTACATGAAGTCATTATTTTGAGGGGCACAGATGAACAAACTAGATAAAGGAAGAGGAAATCTTGTCCTTTGGTTAGTTTTTCTCTTGGGCAGATTCATTTCTAGTTAAGGAAATATATCTGTCACATTTAGATATTTTTGCTTGAGTTTCATGCAACTAATTTCCATAAAAATAAAAATTTCTCTCATATAACTGGAGAAACAGATATACACACAATAAATGTCATTCCCTTAATTTTTCAGTGTTATTTATTTTGTAATGGGTAATTCGAAATATGTAAAACAGAAAAATACTGTATAAATCATCAAGTCATTTCTACAGTTTGCACAGAGACCTTACATACATATTTCTTTTAGGATATAAAAAGATAATTTGGAAAATCAAGATAAAGTCTTTGCTGAACAAATTATAGAATCAATCACCTTTTAATAATAATACTTCATATTTATAGGTGTTTTACAATTTATAAAGCACTTTCATATATATTATATCATCATGGTTTTAAGCATTATCTTCCCTAAAATCACATCTGTGTACTAAAAGTTATCCAGGTATCACAAGTGGAAGGGATAGAAAAGAGAAAGTCAATGAAAGATGCTGCAATAAATGAGTCAGAAGGTAGATGATGTCTTAGAAGTCAAAGAACTTCATGGGTGATTTTAAGGAATGAGTGGTCAATGTCATCCATCCATATCAGTTACAGGAGATAAATTAAGTAAAAGTCAGACTGAAACTTGTTTGTTATATTTGGCAATTGGAGGGAAATTGGGAAACCGTTTAGAGAGTTAGAGACAAGTTGTGGGCAGAGGAGGATTTACTGTTAACCTAACAGAGGTTAAGCATCAGGACCACTCAAATACATATTCCCCTTCATATTCCTAATTTTGTAATTCATTTTCTTTAAGTAGGCCTCAAAACTGTAAGCTTTAGGTCCCACAAAGCCCAAGTCACTCCTGATTTTGGTGATGGAAGCCTGATAGTAGTTGAGATGTGAATGGGAGAGGAAATGACAGAAGGGTGATTGTGGGCTATTTTTGAATGTCCCTACCAGAAATAAATGATAAATATTTGAGGTGATGGACATCTTAATTACCCTGATTTGATAATTTCACATTGTAGGCATGTATCAAAACATCACACATACCCCATAAATAGGTACAACTATTATGTATCAAGTAAAAAAAAAAAGTTGGCCGGTGGTCAAGAAGTTTGCGTGTGTATATACAGAGCTCTCTTCAGGGGTGTCTCACATGGGTCCAATGCTAAGAAGGACTCCACACTTGGAGATTAATGCCCTTCTATTGCTGTTTTGACATTCTTAACAACCTTATATTAAATTTATGTTTTGTAAGTGAGATCTGATCAGATAATGAAACAGGCACTGGGTTTGCCTCGGCCCCGGCCCCTGCCACCTCCTACCTCCAGGGGAGAGGTTTTCCATTACCCTTTCTCCAACCCTCTGGAACTCCACCTGTGCTCCACTTCTGTGTTTCCAGCTCACAACCGCTGGTGTCCTTGCACCTGGAAGGAACCTAGACGTAGGCATGAGAAGGGTCAGGATTGATGTGGACATCTTGTGTGTCTTGGGACTGGGTATGGTAACAGCTGGAAGTATCACAGAGTGTTTGGTGAAAGGTCAGCCAGCGGCCAACAAGGATAAGCCTGTAACCCATCTCTGACCCACCACCGTACAGGTACTTACTGCTTGTTGGCATGGAGGATTAAAGATCCGTGGGTTTCACTCATCTGCTGTGGCTTAGGGTGACAGGTCTGTGGAAAAGGAGATGCCAGGCTAGATTTCCCAGGCCCCACCCCCAGTAGTGAATTGGTTGGCGCTGGGGCAAAGGGGATCCTGACAGTCATGTGGCAGGAGCTAGTGCAAATGTTCCACATGTTGCAGCAACTCTCCAGGTGCCTGAAAGAATCTTTACTCACAGGATCTCAGGCTCTGTGACTGGAGGGGCTCACTCTTCCTCCCAACCTTCCTAATTCTGGTTTGAATTTGTCTATTCTGAACAGCTTAAGGCAGGGGTCCTCAAACTACAGCCCGCGGGCCACATGCGGCCCACTGAGGACATTTATCCGGCCCACCGGATGTTTTTGCTGCCGCTGCCTGTCCTGCCTAGCAGCCGACTTGTCCGGGCCACAGTGCACATGTGTGGAATGTGCATCGCACTCTCTGACTCCCCTCCTTCTCTCTGTCTCTCGACTCCTCCTCTCAGTCTTACAACTAGCAGTGACAAATATGGGACTGGACATTGACCATCTCATTAGCCAAAAGCAGGCCCATAGTTCCCATTGAAATACTGGTAAGTTTGTTGATTTAACTTTATTTGTTCTTCATTTTAAATATTGTATTTGTTCCCGTTTTGTTTTTTCACTTCAAAATAAGATATGTGCAGTGTGCATAGGAATTTGTTCATAGTTTTTTTTTTTAAAACTATAGTCTGCCCCACCCCTCCAACGGTCTGAGGGACAGTGAACTGGCCCCCTGTTTTAAAAGTTTGAGGACCCCTGACTTAATGCATCCTCTGGGAATGAGCTATACAATATGACTTTTGTAATTTTGATGATGTCCCATACAAGTTAAATGCTCTGATGTTTGTATTTAAATCCAGCATGGCATAATATAAAAATGAACGGCAAAATTTGCACTAGAAATTTAACATTTTAACTTTACTACACAATATTTTAAATGGCATTACCTAGCAAATTAAAACAAACAAACACAGCATGCCAAATGGAGAGAGAGAGAGACTCTGGAAGACAAGAACAATGTTTTACGTGTATCTTTAAGGGCACTTTCCCCTATTTTTTTTTAACAAAAGATTCACATTTTTATTTTTCTCAGGGTTCTGCAAATATTGTAGCTGGCCCTGTGTATGCAAGTTTATGGGAAAGATTGAAACATTTTAAATGGTTTCAGAGGACAATAGAAAGACAAAAGCTAGACACAGAAGAGAGCTGAGAAAAGCCATCAGCTTGATGTGCTGAATTTGATTTTGATAAATTAGCTATTTCACCTCTGATAGAAGGACAGAATTTTGCTGTATTCCTGCTTAAATTACTCAAGTGTGTCTGATTGGTAGCATCTAGTTCATATGACTATGTCTTAGCTGCAAAGGAAGCTGAGAAAGCATGCATTTCGCATTTTGTTTCTCTAGTGCTAGGTATCTCTGTTTTCTGCAAAAAGTCATACAAATGGAAATTGTCCAAACTTAGGAAGTAGTTTAGAGGCTATAGCAGAAACTGTTGGTGCCTCACTCTTGGTTGTTGTTGTTGTTGTTGTTGTTTTGAGTTGGAGTCTCACTCGGTCGCCCAGACTAGAGTGCAGTGGCCGCTCCTGGCCACCGCAGCCTCGATCTGCTGGACTCCGGCGATCCTTCTGCCTCAGCCTTCCGAGTGGCCGGAATTACAAGCATGAGCTACCATGCCCGGCTGATTTTTAGATATATTGTAGAGATGAGGTCTCGCTGCCCAGGCGGGTCTCGAACCCGCAGGCTCGGGCAATCCACTCACCTCAGCCTCCCAAAGGTGCGGGATTACAGGCTGAGCCATCGAGCCCGGCTGGTGCCTTACTCTTATGGAACCTTATCACTTCTTTGTGCTCTGGCTGACTTTGATTTCCAATTGCTAGTGTCTTTGCTTAAAGGCTATTTCCAAAGCCAGTGAAGGGGACTTTGCTCATTCACAGGGCTGGCCAGATGTGCTGGGGGATCTAAGCATCCCAGGAAAAGCTCTCAGCTAATGACTGATGGGGGCTCCCTTTATTCCCTATATGCTTGGTTGGAGTAACTATGAGATGTGTGTTTTACACTCTTTCCCAGAATTCACAAATGAGAGTAAGTTCTAACCTCTCACTAAAGTAGCTGTCTTGGTAGCATACTTTTCATCGGCTGCCTTCTATTCCCTGATCCAATTCTCTTCCCCTGGCAATGTTTCTTTTACTTTTCAAATAATCACCTTGTACTTAAATCTTTTTATCAGTGTCAGTTTCTGGGGGAACTCAAACAGACAGATGCTGAGCAACCAAAAAGAATAACAAATGTCTGCCCCTATTCATGTTAAAAGTATCTATTTCCCTGTTTCAAAACAGTTCTCTGTGTGTTATTTCTTTAATAAGACTTATCTCTTCAAGATATAGTATTTGCCTAACTTGTCTCTTGGTTAGCCCACAAGATTCAGTACCACATAATTTTGACTCTGTATCCTCAATGTTTGTTGGGGAAGCTGCATGTAATGGGTGCCCATAAACATCCAATGCATGCATGAACAAACTCTGAAGAATGACTACATATTTATTCAAACATCATAACTTGTGAAAGGATTTATGGAAAAATATTCATCATATTACTGTTATCTGAAATCCTGATTGGAGAGATTGTGATTATCTCTTTTTTCTTTTCTTTTTATAATTTGTCAAATTTTATTTTTGGCTGATTGCTGCATAGATATAGGGATGTGATCAGCATTAATTTGTTTATGTGAGGCTATGCAAAGAACAATGTCCCACTGTGTTTTTCATTTCTTGAAAGATCTCTTTGAAATTATAGGAGATGTTTCCAATACCTGTCCTCAATATGGCAAAAAATATTAAGCAGACCTGCATACACTTGGTGGCAAATCGCTCTCTTACCTGATACCTGAAAATTTTTGAAAGATCTAGGGAAATATCAGCAACTCAGCTCAAACATATTGTTTTATTCCATGAGTTTGGTCCCAGCATTTTCTACAGAGATGTCCCTTTAACATTTTTCTTTCTGAGATTTATGCTGAATTTAAAGCCAGTGAAATATGCCAGCTCAGGGCTTCTCCAATCAGAGGATCTGTTTCCTAGAGAATAAGTTTGGCTCACAAGAGCTAACACCACCCACATTCCAGAACTGTACCAGAACGTAGGCTCCAAGCAAATGTCTATGCACAAGCTTTACCTTCCCAGAATAAAAACATTCATGAGAGTATATCAATATGAAGATCACATCTTTTGATGTCTTTATTCTTTACCAATTATTTTCATAATTATTTTTTTCTCTCTGCTTTTCTTTTTTTAAAACAATTAACAGGCAACTGTGCAGATGGCAGGCTATGTTCAAGGCATTGAGCAAGTGTCTGTTAATACTGAAGGAAGCAACAATGAGCTCTTCAGGCACTCACATACAGAAGAATTTGCTAAAGCAAGGAAAAAAAAATACTTTTCCATGTTCCTAGTTAGAGATCATTGCTAGTTTGAATAATGAAAAACAAAAATGTGAATGGCTGAATGGGGCAATAGGAGTAGCTGAAGGATAATCAACAGTCCCAAAACCACATAAAGAAAAGGCTAAAACTTCAACTGGATAGCAATTAATAATTTAAAAAGTGTTGTGTAAGCTTTTAAAAATTTCCTACTCTGAGTAAATGTTTAGACTTAGCATTTTGTTATCATATTTTTAAAAGTTGGTGATTATATTTTAATAAGACTTTTAAAAAAATTCTAGAATCATGAAGTTTCAAAAAAGTTTTAATACTGCATTAGTTTCCTACTACAGCTGTCACAAATTATCAAAAATGTAGTGGCTTAAAGCAGCATAAACTTAGTATCTTATATCTCTGGAGGTCAGAAGTCTAAAATGTGTTTCACTGGACTAAACTTAAGTTATCGGCAAGATTGTGTTCCTTTGGGAGGCTGTAGAGGAGAATCCATTTATTTTTCTAGTTTCTAGAAGCTGCCGATATCTGTTTAATTCCTGGTCCCCTTCTTCCATCTTCAAAGTCAGTGCAAATGGATGGAGTTTTTGCATCAATTGATTCATCAGTCTGACTCTGACTCTCCTGCTTGCTTCCCTCTTTCACTTGTGAGGGGTCTTGTGACTATACTGAGTCTACCTGGGTAATTCAAGATATTCTTCCCAGCTCAAGGTCACCTAACTGGCAACCTTAATGCCATCTACAACCTTAGTTCTTCCTTGACATGTAACATATTTACAAATTCCAGGGATTAGGAGGTAGACATCTTTGGGGACCATTGTTATGCCTATCACAAGATGATTATAAAAATAGACTAAAATAGCAGAATGACACAAACTAAAATGAAGTGAGAAGGATATGACAAATAAATACGTTGATAGGTCCATAAAATGAATCCAGAAATTAAGCCAAATTAAAAAAATGCACACTACTGAGGATGTATATATTACTTCAAGTTCTGAACCAGTGACTCCCAAACTCTACGTCTAAATCATGCTTTCAAATGCTATACTTGTAGTGGCATTTTTGAGAGGATTAAAAAAATCAAAACAAAAAGAGTTTTTCTGCGGGGAGGGCCAAGATGACTGAAGACAGCTCACAATTGCAGCTTTCAGCAAAGATACCTATATGGAGGAGCAGATCTAGGACTTTTAGAGTTGACCTGAAAACCCAAACTGAGGTACATCAGATGGCCACCTGGGGACAAGGAGGACAAACGGTTCCAAGTCCCCAGACACCCCTAGAATTGACTGACATGAGAACAGGAGAACACCTTTGAAGAAGAAATGGGTGAGTGAAAACAGCAGCTTTTCTTCTCCATACACCTCAGTAAGCATCTTTGTCTCACCCAAGAAGGAGACGGCACAGCCCTCCCCCCAGCATCCCTCCCTTACTGACTGGGTGCAGAGGGCTGCCCTAAATAGAGACAGGAGCACTGGTAGGAACCCAGATCCCCAAAGCCCCACCTTACATCTGCTGACCTTCCCACAGAGAGGCCCAGTGGGAATCATCTTATGTGGGTGGTCTGTGCCGTGTGGGAACACCCCCATGCTCAGCACCCAGTAGGGTGACACAAACTTTTGGGGAGGTTTCACCAGGACTGACAGCTGTTGGGGCCCCAGGTCAGGGCTGCAAATGAGCTTGCCCTCAGGGGGCTACCACTTGCCATGAATTCTTCCATGGAGCACGCCAGGATATAAGAGGCAGGGTGCCTCTGCATAGTGCAGGGGTGGGAGTAACCCCACCCACCTGCGGACAGAGGGAGAAATAACAACTCCCTACTTCTTCCCTTCTACCCCTGGGTGAAAGGGGAGCTCCACCTGGATGGGAGGAGCTCACTCCACATCTCCAAAAGTCCCTGAGCCTGAGTAGAGCTTTAGGCTCCCCCAGGCCATCTGCCAATACTGCTGAAAAGACAAATGAACACCTGTCACCTGTGCCAGAGTCTCTGAAATAGAGGAAAAGTCTTGCCTAGTTCCCAGTAAAGTGTACTAGTGAAGAAGTTCCTGACAATTTGTCCCCAGTTTAGTTCACCACTTTTCCTGTCACCACTGCTCTCTCCCTCCCCAACAGGCAGACCAGACGAAGGACATCAGGTCAACACACACACACACACACACACACACACACACACACACACACACACACATCTGAAGACCAGCAAACTAATATAATTAAAAAATAATAAATCAAAAAATAATAGAATAGTCTTGACAGATGAGGAAGAACCAGCAAAAAAACACTGGCAATCTCCAAGGCCTTAATGAGTCAACACCCACTAAAGGGCTTCCCAGATCCCAAGCAATGGAATGCATCCAGAATGACTTGTCCCTGAAGACAGATGTAGAATTCAGATTATGGACAGCAAAGACACTCAAAGAGATCCATGAGAAGGTAGAGACACAGATCACCCAGGTCATAAAAACAGTGTAGAAAGTGAAAGTTGAGCTGGTCATTATAGGAAAAGACAAGACTGAACTTCTGGAAATGAAGTTTTCTCCTGGAATTTCAAAGCAGAATAGTAAGCCTCAACTTCAGAATCAACCAGGCAGAGGAACAAAATCTCAGAACTTGAGGAATGAGCCACCTAACTAACCCAGTCCAACAAAAATAAGGAGAAAAAGACCTGAGAAGAATGAGCAAAGTTTATAAGAGTTTGGAATTGTGTAAAAAGACTACATCTGTAGTTGATTGGCATCCCTGAGAAATAAGGGGAAACTGAGAAACCTTGGAATAAGCTTCCCAAGATGTCATCCAAGAAAATTTCTCCTATCTCACTAGAGAAGTGGTCATGCAGATACAAGGGATTCAGAGAACTCCTGTGGGGTATTACATGAGGAGATAATCTCCAAGGCATATAATCTTTCTTACCAAGGTGAGCATGAAAGAAAAAATCCTTAAGGCAGCTAGAGAGAAGGGACAGACCACCTATCGGGGAAGAACCATCAGAATTACAGCAGATTTTCAGCAGAAACCCTACAAGCTGCAAGGAACTGGGGTCTCACCTTTAACATTCTTACAAGGAATTCTAGCCAAGAATTTCCTATCCTGCCAAGCTAAGCTTTATTAATGAGGCTTGATATGTGCATTCAGTGTTATGAACTTCCCTCTAGGCATTGTTTTCATGGTATCAAGACATTATGGTATGTTGTTTCTTTTTGTTTGTTTCTAGGAATTTTTCTATGTCTGTCTTCATCTTTGTGTTAACACATAAGTCATTCAGAAGCATGCTGCTTAATTTTCATATATTTGTGTGTTTTGGGGGGCTCTTGTTTGTTATATTTAGTATTATGGATGTGGTCTAAGAAGATGTTTGGTATGACTTCAGCCTTTTGAAATTTGTTTATACTTGATTTATGTCCAACTATGTGGTCAATCTCTGAACATGTTTCATGTGCTTATGAGAAGAATGTATCTTCTGTGGTTGTTGAGTGAAGTGTTCTGTAGATGTGTATAAGATCCAAATGGTGAGTATCAAGTTAAGCTTCCAGATTCCCTTGTTAGTTTTATGCCTCAGTGAGCTTTTTAATGCTGCTAACAGGGTATTAAAGTCTCCAACTGTAATTGGTTGGCTGCCTATATCCTCTCTTAATTCAATTAGCAATTGTTTTATAAATCTATGTGCTCTTATGTTGAGCGCATATACATTCAAGATGGATAATTCTTCCTGGTGAATCGAGCCTTTTACCATTATGTGCTGTCTTCAGTGTCTTTTTAAACTTCTATTGGTTTAAAGTCTCTTTTGTCTGATGTAAGAATAGCTACTCCTCCTCCTTCATTTTCCATTTGCCTGGAAGATCTTTCTTCAGCCCTTTACCTTGAGCCTTTCAGTGTCATTTGCAGTAAAATAGGTTTCTTGGAGGCAGCAGGAAGATGGATCATGCTTCTTTATCCAACTTGCCACTCTATGCCTTTTGAGTAGTGCATTCAGTCCATTCACATTTATATTTTGTTATTGATATGTGGGGATTCATTCCTGTCATATTGCTATAAAAGTCTCCTATACTTTTTAGGTTTTGTGAAGCTGCTTTACTTTTTAGGTTTGTGGTTGATTTGTATGGTCTGTAAACTCTGTGCTTGCCTATGCTTTTGTGATGATGGAAATGTTTTTTTGTTTCTATGCTTAGAAATTTTTAAAACATCCTGAAGGGCTGATCTAAAAGTGGCATGCCATTTTATAGATTGGTTGTCTGAAAGGGTTAACACAAAAATCAAGACAGACACAAAAAGATTACTAAAAACAAGCAAAAACAAAGAAACAACATACCATAACTTCTGGGATACCATGAAGTTAGTGCTGAAAAGGAAGTTCATAATACTGCATACATGTATCAAGAAAATAAAGAGATCTCAAGTAAACAGTTTAATGTTGTATCTTTTACAGCTAAAAGGCAAGAACAACCCAATCCCAGAATAAGTAAAACAATGGAAATCATCAAAATAAATTCACAGCTAAATGAAATAGACACGATGTTAAGAAACAGTGTTAAAGAGAGTGATAACCTACGACACTGCCGACAAGTCAAATAAGAAGACTAAGACTGGAGTTTTAGATACTGCAAGGAGGACGTCATTGGCAACCCATGAAAAAATCTTGGGGAAAATGAGGTGGGGGGTGTGAACACCCAGCTGAAATGGGTTTAATCTGGGATGGGTGGTAAAAAAACATAGATAGTCCTTTTAAGATGCTTGAGAGAGAGAAAGAGAGAGGGAGGGAGAGAGAGAGAAACTGTGTTTCTGTGGCTGGTGGGAAGAAGGGGTCAAGACAGATTTTTTGGTATTATGTTGTATTATGTTTAAAAATGGAAAAATTTTTTTTTTTTTTTTTTTAGTTTTTAAAAAAATTTATTTTAAAGACGTGGGTACTATTCAGGGTTAGGTATACAAATATTCACTATGCAGGTACCCTTGTTGATGAGGTGTGCCCCTCCCTCCCCTGGCAGTTTCCCTCAACTGCCAATCCCACCCCACAACCCCTGGCAGTTTCCTTTAACTGCCAATCTCACCCCCCTCCCCTGGAAGTTTCCCACTACTGCCAATCCCTTTCTTATAGTATTATGAAAATTGTTCAAGGTCTGCTTATGAGTGAGAACATATGGTACTCTGTTCTTTGTTTTTGTGATAGATCACTGAGTATGATAGACTCTAAATCCATCCAAGTTGCTATAAAGTCCATATGTCTGTCCTTCTTTATGGCTGCATAATATTCCATTGTGTATATGTACCACATTTGTTTAATCCAGTCCAGCTTCAATGGGCAACATGGTTGGTTCCATGTTTTTGCTATTGTGAATAGAGCTGCAACAAACATATGTGTGCAGGTATCTTTTTTATAGAATGATTTGAGTTCCTCCGGGTATATTACCAATAGGGGGATTGCTGGGTCATATGGAAGGTCAATTTCTAGTTCTTTTAAAAATCGCCACACTGTCTTCCTAGTTTGCATTCCCACCAGCAGTGTAGAAGCGTTCCTTTTTCTCCACATCCTCACCAGCATCTATTGTTGTTTGTTTTATTAATGATGGCCATCCTTACTGGGGTTAGGTGGTATTTCAATGTGGTTTTGATTTGCATTTCTCTGATGATTAGTGAGGCTGAGCATTTTTTCATGTGTCTGTTGGCTGTCCGTGTATCTTCTTTTGAGAAGTGTCTGTTCATGTCTTTTGCTCACTTTTTAATGGGAAAGAGCCATACTTTGAGGTGTGGTTTCCTGAGCACCAACAACATGGGATGAGGATATGAAATAATGACTGTCCTTACCAGCGCTGTGGTCCCTGTAGGAAGCTGAGAAGGGCTAGAGTCATGAGCGCACAGATGTGGATGCACATCTGATAATCATCAGCTCAGAGGCAAAGGCTTAAGTGAGATGAAACTAGTTCATCTAAGACAAGAGTAGGTTCTGGAGCTGCTCCTTATGGGTAAGTACCACATTTTATCCATCTCTGTACACCTGGGGTTGCAGGGTGAGCCGGGTCACATGCGAGGCCATGTGCGGCACTCCGGGAGTGGGGACGAGGCCGGTGGGCTTGGGGCTGGGAAGCCCTGGCTGGGAGCACAACACCAGCATCCTCTATGGGCCGGCCACTCCAATCCGGAAAATTTTTTTTTTTTTAAAGGAAAAAAAATGGAATAATTAACTGCATACTTGTAGATTAGAAAGAATGATTCCGTCAAATAGGAAAACAATAGAAGCTGCAAGAGAGAAGGGAGAATTTCCAGAGGACTGAGCTTGAAGAATCAAAAGAGAATGGGATCCAGTAGAAGAGCGAGGATGGCTTGTCCTTGGCAGCAGGAGACAAGACTTGCTATAGAAGTACAAATGTAGGTAGATGGTGAATGTGGTAGTACGGCCTTGGAGATGTTTTCTTCTCAGTAAAATTAGAACAAGAATATCAGTCAAAAGTGAGGAAAAGGGCAGCAGTGTTTGATGTTCAATTGAAAAGGAAAAATAGTCTTTTAGAAAAGTATGAGTGAATAGAAGAGGGAACTATGGGCTTTGTTTGTGCAAAGTTCATCTTACACAATTTTTAAAAATGATTTGACCATTACACAATGTATACGTATATCAAGACCTCATATCATATCCCATAAATATATACAATTATGTGTCAATAAAAAACAAACAAAAGCACCATAATTTAATGACTAGGCAATATTAAGAAGTCACTTAGTCAGAGATCATGGATTCAAGGTATCACCAGTCACCATGATTGTATTTTTCTTTGCCATTGGTCAGTGAAGGCAAAAATTTGGATACTAGAATTTAACCTAGATTAGGGAGTAGAATCTAGTGAGAGGCAAGATGTTTGAGACCATGTGAATGGGGCAGTGAATAGTAGTAGGATAAATGTCATTTTTCATCTTGTTTTTATGTAAATAATATGTTTTGCTAAATGTAATAGAATCTCAGAAATAGTAAAATATTTTTCAAGTCATTTTTGCAACTGAATTCATTAGTCCCATCATTTGAGATACAAAACTATTTCTAATAAAAAAATTGAGATGAAAGAAATACACAGAAACTAGGCTTTCATTCACTGAGTCCACAAATTCTTATCAATTACTATATGACAGGCACTGTGATAGGTCTGAGAGTAATATGGGGAGCAAACAGGAAACACAGTTTCTTCTTTTATGGATTTTACAACTAGTGGAAGATATACAATGTTGCAAATAAATTATAACTGAAATGAAAAGTAAAAGAGCACCATTTTTATTAGAGCATTTAGCACAAAAATATAATTAAATAATGGGGACACAAGAGGACAAGGTTTCCTAAAGAAGTGATCATTGTTCCAAAATTTACATTACAAGGAGTTAATAATGAGGGAAGAAGAGAAAGGAGGAGAGGATTTCAGGCAAGTGAGTTTTCTAGATGAATAGATTTCCTTTCAATATTAAGGTATCATTTTTAACCCAACATTCCACATTGGTAGCAATATAATAGCCTGTGCTATGCAAAGCAGTTAAGTTTTATTACCAACCTGGCACACTGGCTTTTTTATGAGGATGGTGGGATTTTTTTCTTTTTGCTTTGTTTTTGGTTTTGTTTTTAAGTTCTTAAAAGCAGTATTGTTTTGTGGGTGATAGCACAAGCAAAGCCAAACTAGCTGGATTCAAATTGCAAATTGCTATATATTCACTGTGGGATCTTGGGAAAGTTAATTAGCCTCTCTATGCCTTAATTTACCCATTTGTAAAATAAGTAGAAATGTAGAACCTACTTCACTGTGCAGAGTATGTCAATTAAAGTAAGTAAAGACACTTAGAGCAGTGCTAGGCATATTAGAGATACAATAAGCACAATAGGAATGTTAGCTATTATCAGGAATAGTTGGCCTTTTGCTAAGAATTTAATCTATTTTTATCTTATGTATGATATGAATTTTATTACAGATCAGATGCACACTAAGATAAGTATTTCTCTTTGAATTTGATGAGAGAGAGCTTAGAGCCAGTGTGTTCTGACCCGATGGCATAGCTAGGTGTGACTCACATTCTGATTAGCATTTAAACTTTATGTATCAGTTGAGTACATCTAGTGTCACAGAAATGTTTACAAAATGGAATGTTGTACCAGACGAATTGCTCAATAGGGTGTAAACTGGAGGTCATCTTGTTGCAATACAATGAAAGAGGCATAAAGGAAAATTGGGCTGGCACCAAAAGGAAAATGCTTAAAGATCATGGAAGACTTTTGTCTCATTTATACATAAAATAAAGTCTAAGCAGTCAACAGTTCTACTTAAGCAATGGTTGTGCTTTAAGGGCAATCAAGTGTTCTGGCCATGATTGGTTTAACAGAAATTAGAGTTATACTTGGGTGACAATTGTAATATAATTATGGGTGACATGATTACTCTTGTTTTAATTTTTTTTTTTAATTTTGAGTTTGGGGTACATGTGAGGATTTGCTACATAAGTAAATACTGTGCAGGTGAGATTTGGGTTTCTAGTGAGTATTCTCTTCCCCTGGTATTAGACATGGTACCCAATGGGTGATTGTGTGCCCCTTACGCCCCTCCCCTCTTCCTCCTTTAGCAGTGCCAAGCATTTGTTGTTACCACCTTTGTGCTTATGTGCCCAATGTTTAGGGCCCACTTATGAGTGAGAACATATACTGTATTTTTTGTTTGTTTGTTTCTGTGATAGTTCACTTAGAATGATGATCTTCACCTTCATCCAAGTTGCTGCAAAAGACATGATTTTGTTCTTCTCATGGCTGTGTAGTATTCCATTATGTATATGTACTACATTTTCTTCATCCAGTTCACTTTCAAAGGGCATCTGGCTCAGTGTCTTTGCTGTTGTGAATAGTGCTGCAATATAAATATGTGTGCAGGTGAATTTTGGTAGAGTGATTTATGCTCTGGGTATATTCCCAGAAGTGAGATTGCTGGGTCATGTGGTAACTTGATTTTTAGCTATACTACTTTCCCCAAAGGTTGAACTAGCTTACATTCCCACCAAAAGTATAGAAGCATTTTCTTTTCTCTGCACTCTTGCCAATACCTGTCATTTTTTGACTTTTTAATGATAACCATTCTGATTGGTGTGAGGAGGTGTCTCACTGTAGTTGTGATTTGCATTTCTCTGATTTGTGAAGCTGAGAATCTTTTCATGTGTCTGGTGGCTGCTTAAATGTCTTCCTTTGAGAAATGTCTACTTGTGATCTTTGTCTGCTTTTTAATAGAGATTTTTTTTTTCCTGTCAACTCGAGTTCTCTGTGGATTCTAGATGTTAGGTCTTTGTCAGATTCATAGCTTGAAAATATTTTTCCTACTCTGTGGGTTGTCTCTTTACTCTCTTGATGGTTTCTTTTGCCATGCAAAAATTTTTTAGGTTGATAAGGTCCCACCTGTCAATTTTAGATTTTGCTGCATTTGCTTTTGAGCACTTGGTCATGAATTCATTGCTTAGACCAATGTCCAGAAGGATGTTCCCTAAGTTTTCTTCTAAGATTCTTATGGTCTGAAGTTTCACATTTAAGTCCTTGATCTTTTTTTTTTTTTGAGTTGGAGTCTCACTCTGTCACCCAGACTGGAGTGTAGTGAACGCTCCCGGCCACCGCAGCCTCGACCTGCTGGGCTCCGGCGATCCTTCCACCTCAGCCTTCCAAGTAGCTGGAACTACAAGTGCGCTCTACCACGCCCGGCTAATTTTTTGATTTATTGTAGAGAGGAGGTCTCGCTGTTGCCCAGGCGGGTCTCCAACCCTCAGGTTCAGGTAATCCACTCACCTCAGTTTCCCAAAGTGTGAGATTACAGGCTGAGCCACCAAGCCCGGCCCTTTGATCCATTTTAAGTTGATTTTTGCATATGGTGATAACTCAAGTCATTAATCATCTCTGACATTATGGCCTATAACTCTTTTGCCCACTCAGCTCCAGCCTTATGGCCATTCCGGTTTTCTTGTTGTTCTAGAAATATGCTACACACATACCCACTTCAGGGTGCATTGCATTTGCTGTTCCTGCTGCCTAAATACTCATCCTTCCAATCTCCACTCAAATGTCACCATTCCTTTCAAAACTTTATTCACAACTCTGTGTACAATTTCACTCCTTTACTTTCTTATTCCCTCCTTTTTATTCTATTTTACTTTACTTTATAATAGTTATCAGCATCTAATAGACTGTATATTTCACTTATTTTATTATTTTCTGCTTCTCCCTTCCTACATTATCCCAAAAGTTAAGTTCCTCAAAGACAGGGACATTTTGTGTTTTATTCACTGCTCTATCCCAGTGCCTAGAATAATGACTAGCTCAAAGTGTTCAAAAAAGTACTTGCTTAATGAATGATAAAATAAGGAAATGATACCTTGTATAACCCTTTACAACGTCCATGGTGTTTTTATATCCATTCTTTCATTTGATTGCAATCACTCTGTAATTGGAAGATGACTTGTGTTATTATCTCCACTTTATAAAAGTAGAAAAAGAAGCTTAGAGAGTTTCATGGCTAGTATGTTGCAAAACTAGTATTAGACTCTTGGTCCTCTGGTTCCTAATTGATTATACTTTCTATAATTCACTTAATCATCGGTTATGTATTGTCTGTTGTGTACCAGGCACTATGCTGTATGTCTGGAATATGGAGATGATAAGATGTGGATTTTACTTTAAGGGCGCCTAGAGATTTATGAAGCTCACCAGATGCTCATGTTCTAGAACAAAAGTCTGAGTGGAATAAGAGAGGCGGTAGGAACACACAGTGGGATCAAGAAAGACTTACAGGTTATACTTGTGTTGCATCTTAAAAATTAAGGACAGATTTGTCAGGTAGGCAGAGGGCAGAATAATATTCTAGGCATGGGTATACATGAGAATAAGTGCATTATAATTCTGCTCATTTTCTTACCAGTGAAATATGATGATTCTTTAGTGACCTTAAATATTTCAACATGGCTGACATGTTTTCTAAAGTTCTCTTATACTAAATACTTAAAAAAATAATAGACCAAAATGATTTAAGTCACTTTGGTTTGACTGGGAACCAACAATTTTAAAGGATAAAAAGAAAAACTTTGCATGAATGTGTTAGTAATTATATTGGGGAAAAGTTCATATAGAATATGAATTGTACTCTTTTTTTGAAAAACAAAAACAAAAACAAAAACAACAACCTTTATTTGAATTAACAAGTGGATAGGTTCTGAGAAAGAACTGGTGGATAGGTTCTGAGAAAGTCACCCGAGCAGAAGGTATAAGCATGTTGATCTCTGAGGGTATATTGATTTGAGTACAAATGAGAATCAATTTGCTATTAATTTGTCAAAACCTGACTTTAGCTGGGAGGGTGTGCTTCTGATTGGTTTAAAGCTCTACTGAACAAATGGCTGTACATCTAGTCCTGAAGCCCTGAGGGTGGAAATACCCACTTCCAGATGCACCACATGTTTAACTCTTTCTTAGCAAAGCATTTCTCTGTATTTGAGCCCCTGATGACAAATGCCTGTGTGTGCTTTGGTGGTATGGTTAGAGTTAGACAGAAGAGAGAGGGTAGAAACAATCCTGGATAAAGGAATAGAAAAACTGTATTAAAAACCTCAAGAAAATTGTAATTTTGAGGTTTTAGAGTATAATCAAAATAGAGCAAAATTTCGATGTATGTAGACTTCAAAATTGGGTTACTTTCTCAGTGTTGCTTTTAAAATTTAACATTTTTTTATAATCAAAGTAATACATAGTCATCGTTTTTATTTGTTTTAACAAGTTTATCAGGAAACACAGTGGTTTGCCTGCCATGTTACTCCTCACTCCTAATTTTTGCTCTTTGGAGGCAGCCACTGTCAACTCTTTGAACTGCTTCTTTTGTTATTGTCTTTCTTGTTTATAAATAATACATTCGTGGTATTTGTCTATTTTTAAAATGTTAAATTCATGGGGTACATCTGCATGTCTGTTACACGAATGTAATGCCAATGGTAGGGATTGGGCTTCTAGTATGCCCATTACCCAGATAGTGAACATTGTATACAGTAGGTTGAAATATTTCAACTCTTGCCTCCTTCTCCCTTCTGGAGTCTCCAGTGCCTATTATTTCCATCTGTATGTTCATGTGCACCCACAGTTTAGCTCTCACTTTAAGTGAGAACATAGAGCATTTGATTTTTTTTGCTTCTGAGTTATTTCACTTAGGATAACGGCCTCCAGATCCAGCCATGTTGCTGCAGAGGACACGATTTCATTCTTTTTAATGGCTATATAGTTCTCTCTTTTTTAAAATCTTGGACATGTATCGAATCTTACGCTGAAAGAGGAATAATTAGCCCTAATCTTACGCTGAAAGAGGAATAATTAGCCCTCTTACCACTATACTTTTCACTCCCACACAACTTTGCTCTTTTCCATCTACCAAGTATAGTTATTTTGCAGTCTGGGGTTAAGTTAAATAATGCAGTTACACCATTGGGCTTATGAGAGGGCATTTTGTGTATGTGTTCAAAACAGCTGTTCACATGTACTTGCAACAATATGTGTGTTTCTTTAGGGTTTCAAATATGATTCAATTTCTTAATGTTACAGTTTTTAAAATGTCTTACTTTACGCTTTTAAGTTCAGCTTACAAATTGTATTATCCTATTTATAATCTATTAGTATTGTTAGTCATGTATAAGGAGTCCTTTTATTAATGTTTAATTTCATTTGCAAATTTACTTCATTAAAATTCTATAAATAACTTTAAACTTTATTTCCTATTTAATATTTTTTAATGTTTCACTTTGCCTAATAATAAGCCAAACTAAGAACTTAAACAATCTTAATAAGTCTAACAAAGTAAACATAAATATGATGAAATATGATGATTCGTCAGTGACCATAAACATTCCAACATGGCTGACATGTTTTCTAAAGTTCTCTTATACTAAATACCTCAAGCAAAACCCAATATTCCAGAATGTTAGGACTAACCTGTTGGATTCACTAAACAGCTAACATGCCAAATTCTTCAATACTAAATTAAAATAAAGATATTAAAGTATTTGCCATGGGATAAGTTTGATATATTATTTTATACTTTATCTTAAACTTCCCAGAGAAAGACTATTTGTTATACTAAGGAAACAATTACCTTTTTCTAAAGTAATTGGGATTCCTGCCTCAGTAGTCTGTGCTGGCTAGGTCAAAGCCCAAAATGATTACTGTTTCAAGGTAAGCTCTTAAGAAAAAAAAAAAAAATTGATCTTCTGATCCATGCACCTTGGATCCTGGTTGATCTTTACTCAATAATCAAGTTTGATTTTAGTCTGAATCCTCCCTCCCCATAACCTGACAGTCAGATTATTTTGTCACTTGACTGGATATTTCATTGATCCTGTGCTGAATTCTTTTAATCTTTTGCAAATTTAATAGAGTCGAAGCAGCTACAGACATTTAAATAGCATCCAATTTTATCTTGTATAATCCTCATGTCTGTGTCGTCCTACATGACAATAACTTTAAATATTATTCCAGCTGAGTCACATGATGTTCTATTATTACATTTCTTTTCTTTTCTTTTTTTTGAGTTGGTGGTCTCACTCTGTCATCTAGACTGGAGTGCAGTGGCCACTCCTGGCCACCGCAGCCTCCATTCTGGCTCTGCAAAGGAAATCTTTGGTGAGGTACTTATTTGGTATCCATAAATACTATATATTTTTTTTTTGAGTTGGAGTCTCACTCTGTCGCCCAGACTGGAGTGCAGTGGCTGCTCCCGGCCACCGCAGCCTCAACCTGCTGGGCTCTGGCGATCCTTCCGCCTCAGCCTTCCAAGTAGCCGGAATTACAGGCATGCGCTACCACGCCCGGCTGATTTTTTGATTTATTGTAGAGATGAGGTCTCACCAAGATGCCCAGGCGGGTCTCGAACACGTGGGTTCAAGCAATCCACTCACCTCAGCCTCCCAAGGCACGGGATTACAGGCTGAGCCACCGAGCCCGGCATATTATTATATTTCTTATCTTGAACATCTTCTTTTTCATTGCTTTTGCATTTGCTTTGCTTTTTTACTTCTACTGCATTTTATGGATTCTTAAACATGCTCTCTCTTTCCCTTTTTCCTCCACATGTTAACGCATCTGAAATCTTAACTCCAGAAACAAGAGTTTAGAAATATTCTGGCCAGGCTCCTCACTCAGTCTGCAATCCCAGCGCTTTGGGATGCTGAGGTGAGTGGATTGCCTGAGCCCGCGGGTTCGAAAACTGCCCGGGCAACTTGGTGAGACCTCATCTCTACAATAAATCAAAAATTAGCCGGATGTGGTAGTGCATGCCTATAGTTTAAGCTACTTGGAAGGCTGAGGCGGAAGGATCGCCGGAGCCCAGCAGGTCGAGGCTGCGGTGGCCGGGAGTGTGCCACTGCACTCCAGTCTGGGCCATGGAGTGAGACTCCAACTCAAAAAAAAAAAAAAAGAAATATCTCAATTTGCTTTGTATTTCCTCTTTATATACAGCCAGTGTGATATAAATCTATAGGTATTTTGTGTGCTTTGTGTGCTTGCTGCAGTATGGTGTAATTGTTCTCTGGTTGCTTGGCTATTTGTAAATGTCATAAAACTTCCTTTTATCATTATTCCCGGAACTGCCTTCTCTCTCCTGTCTTAAATTCTCTATTTCCAGGATCTCATGTCCCCTTCTTCTTTTGTTTTTCTCATTTTGGAGAGCTAATTTTTGAGGTCTTGAATTTCTAGAAAATACTTTAATCTGGCCTCATACTTGATATAATTTTTATTTTTGGATAATTTTCTCTTGTCTGTGCTCTCTCTATAAATTTTTAATCATTTTTTTCAGTAACGTTTATTATCTAGAAGTTGTTCATCTAGATTGATCCTCTATTATTTTTATCTTTTTTTCTATTCTTTTCTTTATTTAAAAAATTTTTTATTTTAAAGATGTGAGGTGCAATTCAGGGTTAGGTATACAAATATTCATTGTATAGGTAAAGTTTGGGCCTCACTTTGGTCCCCACTTCACCTGGTTGATGAAGTATGCCCCATCCCCTGGCAGTTTCCACTACTGGCAATCCCTTTCTTATAGTATCATGATAATTGTTCAGGATCCGTTTATCACAGAAGCAAAGAACTGAGAACCACATGTTCTCATTCTATTCTTTTTCTCTTTTCATATTGATTCTCTCAAATTTATCTTCCATGCTTTCAGCTGAATTTTTAATTTTTGGTATTTCATGTTTAATTTTCAGAAGTTCTTTCCTGTCTTTCAAATATCCTTAAAAAATTTGTACTCTTTTTTTTAATTCTCACATCTCCTTTACAGTGGCAAATTTATTGTTATAGACTTTTTTTTCTTTTGCCTGTATTGCTCCTGTTCCAAGTTCCTTTTTTTTTTTTTTTTTTTTTTGGTTTACTTTGCTTTTTTCATATTAGATGCCTCCTTCAAATATCTGGTGGTCTTGGTTCTCTATTCAAATTTAAGAGTGAGGCACAGAGAATTTGTTTGGGAGCTCTATATATACACATGGGATTTGTCAACTGGTGGTTCCACAACTATTATAGATGGATCACCAGGTGCGAATTAGCACTTTTGTGGAGACCCTCAATGGGCAGGATCCTGGGCAGGCCAATTTTGCAGAGAGGAATCCTCCAACCTCTGTCAGGGGATTATAAGTCTACTGTCCATGATCAGTGAGCTGGGTGGGGGAAGGCAGCCGGGGATAGGGCTCAATTAACCCCTCTGTTTCATGATGGTGCCTTACCTTGCCACAGCCTTGCCTCTGGGCCTGAGTCTAGAGCCTCTCCAGAGAGTCTTTCCTGTCCAGAGAGAGGGGCTTATCTTAAGTCTGGATTCTGTGGTGGGAGTGGAGTGGAGGTCAATATGACTTAAAGAGATGAGTGCAACCCTGGTATTTCTGATGGAATATCTAGGTAGAGGAGCAAAGTATAAGATATACTTAAATAAGTGAATGGAAATTTTAAAGGCAAATCTTACACAAGGAAAAGTAAGATACAGCCATGTATATCTTCTTTCTTTTCCTCTTTCATTCACTTAGCAAGTATTTGGTTAGTGTTCACTTTGCATCTGTAGTAGACTACAGATATACAATGCTTATCAAGAAATCAGTCACAGTGCCTGTTGTCATGGTGCTTAGAGAGAAGCCAACAAAACATTTAAAAATCATTACATAATTAATGAATTACACTTGCACTAAGTGCTCTGGAGTAAAAGACAGTGCTATTAGAGTATACAGAAGAAGGAATAACATGTTCTGATGCACGAGTGTGTGTGTGAGAGAGAGAGAGAGAGTGTGTGTGTGTGCGTGTGTGTGTCTGTGTGTGTGTGTGTGTGTGTGTGTGTGTGTGTGACTAAGAATCCCAAATTGGGAAGTTGGAGGTGGCATGGGGAAGGGAAGACACTCTAGGCAGAGGGAATAGGATGCTTACAAAATCTGTTTCCAGAGGTTGGATGAGAGCTGACTTGTTTAGAAATAGAAAGGAGGCCCGGGTGGCTGGAAGATATTGAACCAATGGGAGAGAAGCTGAAAAGGAGTTGTGGAGATGAGTGAAGCAGCATACACAGGGTCCCAGAACCCTGCTCAAGATTTAGTTAGGGATTCCATCCAGTCTTTTTTTTTAAAGATCACTCTCCTTTCTGGTGGAAAATTTATTGAATGGAGAACGTTTAACTGCTGTGTGGGCGTAAAATTACAAAATAATTCTTATAAATGATTTGGCAAAATGTATTCAGCAATTTTAAAAATGCATAGCTCTTGTTTTGTTCTACAATTTTAGATAAAAAGATCAAAAAGAAAAAGATAGAAATTTCTATACATATGTAATCATAGTTATTTATAAAAATGAACAATTAGAAACAATTCAAAAATCAAATAACTATAGGAACAATTAAACATTGACTAGTTACTGTTTTTAGCTATTTATATACATTAACTCTTAAACTTTCTAACAATTTTATGAGACAAGTAATATTCATATTCCAGTATTATAGGGAAAATACTGAGAGGTTGAGCACCTTTTTCAAGGTCACAGAAGTGGTATGTGGGATTCCAGTCTAGACCATCTGAATCTGTAACCTGCACCCTTTATCACTATTTGAAATTACTGACTGGTAACTGGTTAAGCAGTTAGTAGACCAGAGAGTGGAATGTAAACATTGAAATAAATTCCTCAAAGAATATTTTATGACTTCAAATGTTTATAAGACAGCAATCAATAAAAATACACCAAGACATAAAGTTGGCTATGTATGCTTGTGATTTTATAAAATAAAAGATACATATGTATATGATGGGATTATTAATCTTTATTAGACTGTTATTCTCTTCTGTCTTCCTTTCCTCTCTAGATCATAGAATTCTCTCATTCTGACTCCAAGGAGCCTTTTTCCAAGCCTATTTTCACACTGTAGGCATGGATCGCCCACTTCAAAAACAGCTCTAAAGACTATAAATCTCAAAGACAGAAGTTGCAAGCTACCGATGTGCTACATAAAAATATTCGCAGGCTTGCTTTGAGGAGCAGGTTTTTCTAGTCCCTGAAAGATGTGGAATGTGGAAGAAAGAGAAGAAGACTGAGAGAACAAGCAGATGGGAGGAAGGAACTAAGAGACCTCAATACTTGGAGAGGAAAACATAGTCTTCCTTTGCAAGTACCAAAGAAGTGTAGACACTGACTCAATGCCAAGAGTCCTCTTGTTGCTAATTCAAGAGTTTTACCAACTACTGGTTTAGTGCCCCAGATCATCTGCCCCCACCCAACTAGTACCGACAGATAATGAACTAACCGATGGTTCTGGACATTTCTAGGGAATTTGACGTCCAGAAAGGAAATGATGGCTGGGGGAGACTTTGAACTGAGACAACAGTTCTATGTAACTACTGTTACAGAGGCATAGAAACAAAGGAGAGGAAATACAGCAAAATGTCAACCATGCTTATTTATCAAGTAATTGTAGGTGACTTTTTTATTTTCTTCTTAAAACTTCATTGCATTTCTAAAGCATTCTATGATGTATAACATTAATAATCAGAAAGAGATTGGAATAAAGACTATTTGCACTTTTCATTGGATTATATTCCTGATATATGGCAACTTCATCTTCACTCTGGGTTTGGCCAAGAAAGTACCTGCAGCAGTGCCAAGAGTTATCTTTGAAAGTCCATCTGGGTTCAGCACAATTTATAAATAAACAAACTCAAAAGCCCAGAGATCTTCACTGTAAAGCACAGGCATGATGATTTTAGCTTGATCATACAAAAGCATAGTCTAGGAAGACAGGAGCAGTCTGAAGGGTACTGACTTAAAGAGAGGATGAAATTAAATTTTGTGTGTTTGTTGTTCTCTGCATTGCTGGCCTGAATTTTGGTCTACAGTCTCTTGAGTACCTTCCTTTAGAGCAGTTATCCCGATCTCACTTCTACTTTTTTGTTTGACTAATTAATGCTTGCCTTCTTCAGTAAACTTTAAACTCCACAAGAGTAGAAACTCCAGTATTTTACTTTCTTAACCATTGAAAATTCAACCCAGAGACTATATTTGCATATCTTTCTATGATTGTTGCTCAACAAACATTTCATTCATATGGCTTAATGAAAACCATTTATCTATAGAGAAAGGGAAGCTTTCTCCCTTGACATTTTAGAGATCAGCAAAAGTCAAAATAAGTAATGGAACTTCTGATTTGTGGTCGTGTTCCATGAAGAGATATTACAAGGCAG
Organism: Cephalopachus bancanus; assembly: GCA_027257055.1. Classification (NCBI taxonomy): domain Eukaryota; kingdom Metazoa; phylum Chordata; class Mammalia; order Primates; family Tarsiidae; genus Cephalopachus; species Cephalopachus bancanus. The sequence goes on along the minus strand of JAPVLO010000242.1, from coordinate 806,245 downwards.
GGCGCTAACGAGTTCTCCATGTTATAGGCCAAATAAAGCTTCCTGGAGAACTTGTCACCTAAAACAGTCGTAAAGGATAAAGAAGAGTTAGCCAGATACAGCAGAGTGAATTGCAGGGTGTTTAAAGCCTTGTAGGGAGGTTGAGAGATTTGAGGGCTGATCACAGTGGCACACAAGCTTTATGGGCAACATTTTGACAAGTTTGTATGCAGAGGAATTCCCTCACAGCCGGAGTGTGTCCAAAGGCTAGGGTGCAGAAGTGCTACTCAAGAAAGAAGGACAAGGACACTCCCACCAGAGAGTCAGATTATAGAGTTTGAAAAAGGATTTACATGGCTAGATGATGTCAGCTTAGCATCACACTGGGAAGTATTTAGTACAGAGATCTCTGAGGGGCAGCATCAGGTAGAGACGCTAAGGGTTCAGCCTTTATTTTATTTACTGCCTGCTGATGTGGGGTGTGGTTTGGGATGAAGAAGGCTCAAAATGGCTAAAAATATGTTTGCTTGAGCCACTTAAAAAATAATCGGACATACAGAAGAGACGTTCCAAGACCTCCAGTGGATGCCAGAAACTGTGACTTGTACCAAATTCCATATGTAATATATATTTTAATATGTACACACCTATGATGTAGTTTAAGCGCTTATTATGTACTGTGGCTGTAACTTTTTCAGTTTGAAGTGTGACAGCAAAATTAGCATGCGTTATTTTTCATCTTCACAAGTTCGTAGATAGAAGGTTCATTCTTACAGAAGATCTTAGCAATCTCAGCATATGATTTTTTCTTTCCTTATTAAATTGAGAATTTTCACCTTTTCACTTATTTTAATGGCTTCTCTTTGGCATATCTGAATTACCATACCATGCTCTTGTTCTCTGGGGCCATTAAGAAATGAAATAAGGATGACTTCAATATAACCACGGTGATAACTCAACAGTTGATCTGATAATCCAGACAAGCTACTAAGTGACTCACCAGTGGAAAGCATCTACAGAGTGATTCTACTGCACAAAGGGATGCCCTTGCCCTGGAAGTGATGGGACAGATGGTGCAAAATTTCATTATGCTACTCAAAATGGCACACAATTTAAACAAATGGATAGTTTATTGTTGAATTTTTCCGTTTAATATTTTTGGATGGTGATTGGCCAAGAAAAACTGAAACTACAGAAAATGAAATGGTAGATAAGGGGAAAAGATTGTACAAAAATTTGAGTTGGGTATTGGCTGACTTATGAACTAAACAAAACTCCACCTGCTGTGAAGAAGTGAAGAATCTAGGGGCCAATACACAGAGGTCATCTTTGACTCATTTATATAAGAAGCACTCTGGACTGCTAGGGTGAGGTCAGCAGTTGGAGATGATGGAAGAAATGCAGTAGAGGCAGTAGAGTAGGACAAGAATTCTGTACCGAGGAGCCTTGTGTGTCATTCTGAGAGTTTGAACTCCAGGCTAAAAGCGATATGGGAATCACTGAAAGAACCACCTACACTTTTTTTTTCTTTTTTAAATTATAAATATGTGGGGTACAATTCAGGGTTAGGTATACAAATGTTGATTATGGGGTACCCTTGTTGATGAGGTATGCCCCTCCCTCCCCTAGCAGTTTCCCTCAAATGCCAGTCTCACTCCCCTCCCCTGACAGTTTCCCATTACTACCAATCTCTTTCTTATAGTATTATAATTGTTCAAGGTCCGCTTATGATTGAGAACATATGGTACTCTGTTCTTTGTTTCTGTGATAGATCACTGAGTATGATCGACTCTAAATCCATCCAAGTTGCTGTGAAGTTCATGTGTTTGTCCTTTATGGCTGCATAATATTCCATTGTGTATATATACCACATTTTAACCAAGGTCCTCATGTGACTGAAATAGGTAGCTTGAGTCAAAACATACTGTTCTAGAGTCTTGTTGCTCAAAATGTGGTGCAAGAGCTAGCAGGATTGGCACTCCCTGATAGCTTGGATAAATGTATGATATCAGGTCCTGCTCTAGCCCCTCATTTTTAAGAAAATACCAGATGACTCTTGACTATATTATGCTGACCTAGAGTAAATAGTCATAGATTTACCTCTGCACTTCAAATGTAGAATTATTCAGAAGAGATTCTCTCTCAATTTTTAGGGTCCTTCAAATACATATGAACAATAGATAAATGATAGTATAGCTTTACAAGGCTTGTGATGCAAAACAGCAGCATCCCACTTATTCCTCCATTCTGGCTCTGCAAAGGAAATCTTTGGTGAGGTACTTATTTGGTATCCATAAATACTATTTTTTTTTTTTTTTTGAGTTGGAGTCTCACTCTGTCACCCAGACTGGAGTGCAGTGGCTGCTCCCGGCCACCGCAGCCTCGACCTGCTGGGCTCTGGCGATCCTTCCGCCTCAGCCTTCCAAGTAGCCGGAATTACAGGCATGCGCTACCACGCCCGGTTGATTTTTTGGTTTATTGTAGAGATGAGGTCTCGCTGCCCAGGCGGGTCTCGAACCCGCAGGCTGAGGCAATCCACTCACCTCAGCCTCCCAAAGGCGTGGGATTACAGGCTGAGCCACCGAGCCCGGCTCATAAATACTATTTTTATACTTTTGTTGCTTTTTAGTGTTAGACATTTTTCTATATTTTCACTATAAAAATGAGTATTTAATACTCTTTCACCTTCACTTTCTACCTCACAAAACCAGCATTCTCCCTCATCTTTCCTAATTTGAGTTACAATGTTTGTTTAGATCAATATTCAGTGTTTACATTGATATGACTATAAAAAATGCTAGTTACTACTATAGTTTATTAGAGATTTCATTTTCTTTCTTGTACTTCTATGTTTATCTCCTTGAAGTTTACTTTTTTCATGAATGACCATTTATTCATTCACTATCCTCTAACATAAGTACAGAATTTCTCAAACAAATCAGGTATCCTATTAATTAACTTCTCTTCCTCTTCCCTACTCATTCTCCTCTTCCTCTCAACTTTCTCCCACTCCTTTGTCTCCTCTTTCTTCATCTTCTGACATGTTCCAAACTGAACTGGGCTCTCTCTTAGACCCCCTACACGGTCCTTATCCTGAACAATCCTCACAAAATCATCTTGGAACACTCTACCATTCTCGCTTACACTGGGTTCTGTTTCTTGAATTCCATGTCTTCTTTTTCATTGCTTATGCCATTCGATTGGTGGGCCATTCCAACCTATCGATGCTTGAGAAATACAATGTTTGAAATTTCATGCCCTTAATTTACCCTAATATTTAATTGGTGGTTTAGCTGATTAAAAATTTTAGGGTAAAAGATAATGTGAGCCGGGCTCGGTGGCTCAGCCTGTAATCCCGCACCTTTGGGAGGCTGAGGTGGTTGGATTGCCTGAGCCCGCGGGTTCGAGACCCGCCTGGGCAGCGAGACCTCATCTCTACAATAAATCAAAAAATCAGCCGGGCGTGGTAGTGCATGCCTGTAATTCCAGCTACTTGGAAGGCTGAGGGGGAAGGATCGCCAGAGCCCAGCAGGTTGAGGCTGCGGTGGCCGGGAGCGGCCACTGCACTCCAGTCTGGGTGACAGAGTGAGACTCCAACTCAAAAAAAAAAAAAAAAAAAAAGATAATGTGAACCAAGTACATAATTTTAAATTTTCATATTTTCAAATTTCCACATTCAAAAATAAACATGTGAAATTAATTTTAATATTGTATTTTACTTAGCACAACACATCCAATATATTATCATTTTAACATGTAAAAAAAAAAAACACTCCAGCACTTTGGGAGGCCAAGGCAGTAGGATTGTTTGAGCCCAGGAGTCTGAGAATAGTCTAAGAAACATAGCGAGACTTTGTCACTACAAAAAAAAAAAGATTTTTAGGTTAGAAAGTATTATTTTTCCTTCAGAATTTTGAAGACATTTCCCAACTGTCTTCTTAATTCCATTGTTATTATTGAGAAATCTTTTATATTTTGATTATTGATCCTTCATATAAAACCAGTTCTCCATGGGGCTCGGTGGCTCAGCCTGTAATCCCAGCACTTTGGGAGGCCGAGACAAGTGGATTGCGTGAGCCCACGGGTTTGAGACCGGCCCAGGCAACTTGGCGAGACCTCATCTTTACAATAAATAACAAATTAACCAGGAGTGGTAGTGTGCACCTGTAGTTTGGGTTACTTGGAAGGCTGAGGCAGAAGGATCACTGGAACCCAGCAGGTCGACGCCGAGGTAGCCGTGAATGTGCCACTGCACCCCAACCTGGGCGACAGATTGAGACTCCAACTCAAAAAACAAAAAGCAACAACAAAAACAAAGGAAAGCAAAACCAGTTCTCTTATACACCTTTCCCCAGAAGCTTTTAGAATCTTCTCTCTATGCTGACTCCATATCCTGCTATCCCATCATCATGAGGTTTGCTATGGATCAATTACCATCTATAGTATTGGATGTGGACCCCATATTTACTTCCTAGTTTTGCTGTAATAACACACCACTTATGGTGTGGCTTAAGCAACAGAAATCTGTTATTTAGAGCTATGGAGGGTGGAAGTCTTAGGGCAAGGTCTTCTGTCCAATGCCTCTCATCTAGCTTCAGGAAATTGGCAATTTTTGACATTCCTTGGAATGTAGGTACTTCAACTTATCTCTGTCTTCATCTTCATATGGCCTTTTTAACTGTGTGCCTCTGATCTGTGTTCAAATGTATCTTTTTGTAAGAACAAGACCAGTCATATTGGTCTGGTGTGGATTAATGACCTCATCTTAACTTGATCATAACTACAAAGACAATAGTTCCAAACAAGATCATATTCTGAACTACTAGGGAGGAAGTCTTCAACATCAATTTAACACTTAACAGCCCCTTTGAATTAGAAATTTAATTATTTCAGTTCTGAGAATTTCTTTGAATTGCTTCTTTGAAAAATATCATACCTAATTTTTTTTTTTTGTTCCATTCTCTCTGGAATATCTATTATTTGAATTGTGGAACTTATGAAATGAACTTTTAATTTTGTCCTATTTTTCATCTCTTTATTTTTAAATCTATATCTTCTAATATTTTAATTTAATTGTTTATATTTTGTATCATATATGAGGGGGGACCACATAAAAACTCATACTTTATTTATTACAAAGATGTATTTATTCTTACATGTTTTATTGTCAGTCTCCTTAAAATACTCTCCATTTGGTGTAATACACCCATCAAGGTCCTTTTTTTCCTACTGCTCAAAACAGTTTTTGAATTCATCAATTTGGATGCCTTTTAGTGCTTCTGCCATTTTTTGTTTCACCGCTTCCATATAGGCAAAATTTTTCCCTTTGAGGACTTTTTTTGTCCAGGGACACAAACAAACAAAAAAGTCGCTTGGGATGGGATCAGGTGAAGAGGGAGAGTGGGACACAAGGGTTATGTCATTTTGGATAAAAAAAAACCGCTGAACATGGACAGGTGCACTCATAAATCACCTGTCAGGAAATGGGCCAACACATTGAAAAAAACTCTCCCCAAATTCACTGTAGCTGAACACAGTCTCTCACAACAATGGTAGCTGGTACACTGATACCAATAGGTTTCTAGAACACTCAATTAGTGGGGGAAGCCTGTAGCACAAGGGGCCTACCCTCCAAAAGATAATTCTGCTTCCCCCTCATACAAACCCACAATTCTCCACCTACCTATGGTCTATGACTGTGTATATGATTTCCAAAAGCTCTTCTATATTCTCTGAATATTTATAACATCTTGCTTTTGTTTCAAGTTCATACTATATTGCCTTTTCTCTCTAATGGAATTGCTGATACTATTTTGATGTTTCCTTCACTCGCCATTTTTTGTTTCCTAATGTCCTTTTAGTTTGTCTATTTTGATATCTGTATTTGTAATTTAGGAGTAGGCATAACAGTGGGGTATATTCAGGGCCTGTCAATTGGTACACTTCGATCTTGGATGATCTGGATGGATTATTCAATGAGGCCATTTTGGCAGGGAAGAAACCTCCAATGTCTATACATTTATCTCTTGAGAAAATTCATGAGGTTTTTTTTTTTCTTGAGGATAAATGTCAAGATGCATGAATTCTTAGCATCCAGTGAAGAAAAAGAGAAAAGGTTTAACATTTCATTTATTTTCTCTGGGTTAAATACTCCAGTCCTCAGATGTATCTGGTGTTTCCATGCGATAGTGAGTTTCCAAAAATGCCCCTGCCCCAGTGAACCCACATTTCCTGGCACTCACAATTTATGTACTCCACTCATCTGTGCCAACCTTGTCATTGTCTTTTGACCAATATAATGTGGCAAGAGTGATGCTGCATGACTTCATCTATGTTGTAGATTCTTTGTGGCTTCCACCTGGGGGTCTTGGAATGCTTGCTTTAGAAGAAGTCAACCTCCATGGAATAATTTCAATTACCCTGAGACTGCCACCCTGTGATGAGACCAAACTAGCCAAAAAGAGAGTCAGTATGGAGGGAGAAACAACTGGTCATTTCTTATCTGCTCTAGCCATCCCATCTGAAGATCCAGGAATGTGAGAGAAGAGCATGTCTTGGACTTTCAAACCACTCAAGTCTTCAGAGAATTCCAGCCCAGACAACATTGGACTGGAAATGCATTAGAGAGCCCCGTGAGATCTTCCCATTGAACCCAGTTGGTCCATAGAACCATGAGGTATATCACAGATGGGTAAAGCTCTATGTTTTGGGGGTGTGACTTGTTACACAAGAATAGATTAGAGAGAAATTTCTGGATCACAGGACCTCTGCTTCTTTCCCCTCCAAAATATCTCCAATTTTCTGTTAGGGTGGAGCGGGGGCGACTCCTAGCTTGCAAAGCAAGAATGGAAACCTAATTGCTCCTTAAAATGGCAAAGCAAGAATGGAAATCTAATTGCTCCTTAAAATGGCATTTGAACAACTCTTGCTTTTTAGCCATGCCATTACCCTCATAACCATCAGCTTCTGAACCCTCTGGAAATTCTGTAGTTAAATTCTATTGCTGTGCAACTTCTACCACTGAAGCTTAGAGTTCATCTTATGTTTTCTAAGCAATTACCCTGATCCATCTGTTTTCCTGCTTCCAGAATTCTGTTTTGGTTCATTCCTCTTCTGTCAATTTTGCCTCTGTGGGTTTATGGCTTTTAAGGATTAATTTAGTTTGTATCTTTAACCAGAAGTCCCTAGAACCCATTTTCTTAAAGGAACCTACTCATAGTAAAACATTGTAAACAAAATAAATAGTACTTTCAAACAGATTGAAGCTAATTACTTACAAAGAAGTAAGTCTGAAGGCCCATTTTATAAAATTTGGAACATCAGTTCCAACTATGGAGTTCCCTAATGAATTAGCTTAGAGCTCCCTTTTACTTGCATATTGTAAAAGACCATACACAGGCAGGCAAAGGATGCTCTTAAAAGCACCCCTGTTAGGGATCTGAATAAATAGTACTTATAATACAATATTGGACGGATTCAAGATGATTCCTCTTCCCTTCAATGTGTCCCTCTTCCCTAGGAACTGTCCTGCTGCAGTGCTGTTCTGCAATTCATATATACTTTTAGAAATAATTTGCCAGATGACAGCTTATTATGGAAGTATTTTTTATTCTGTCATAAGCAACAAAAATAAAAATTCTCCATTTCTTTCAAGATGAGTCACATTTTTTAGGACATTGTCAAATATTTTTAAATTTTAAAAAATAAGGGGCATACCTCATCAACAAGGGTATCTGCATAATCAGTGTTTGTATACCTAACTCTGAATTGTACCCCACATCTTTATAATTTAAAAAATGGGGGGGGGGGAAGGAAACGAAAAAATATCTTTTTGTTTTGTGCTCATGGGAAAGCAAGATGACTGCCCTCAAATGATTCAGGAGAGCAAATAAACTAGATGGAAGATATAAAGAACAGAATTAAGAAGCAAATGATTTAAGCGACATCAAGGAATTAGGATTTCCCTTTGATTTTTGTCTGAACATGTAGTTTTAGTTTATACAAATCCTTAACATGATTTAATTTTTTAAAAAAAGTCATACAAACTTTTACTTCTAAAGGTAGTACAATTTGGTTATCATAAGGCTTTAATTTCAAGTTCATTATCATAATATGCTAGTAGCTTTCATGAAAATCCATAGAATCCCTTGGGAATGAAAGCATTACATTTTGCTGCCCCCTGGCAGACATTTTGTTTACTGAATGTTGTGAGCTGCCCTAAGAAAAATGAAAACAGGATTTTCATTGTCTTGTATTTCTTTACAGAAGATAGAGTAGTCTTTTGGTGTTTGTAGTCTGAAGAATAAATATTATCTCTGGAATTTAGAATTTGTTTGAATTAGGGGTTTGCTGAAGTAGAATTAGCTTGTCTGAATTCTTGGCTTCAATTTCTCTATAAGTGGAAATGGTTAACTGTAAATGACACACCAAAACAGGATACATGTTATAAATAAATAATAAAAGGTAAATGCTATAGCCACTGTTCTAGGAATTCTGTCATAAATTCAACCTGTCAACCACGAAGCTAAATTCAGGTTGACTGTGTCTATTCTCGAAGATCCCTGGGATAAAGAGCACTTTTCAACCGTTAGCTTCAATTGTGCATACCTACTGGAAGAGGCAAGAAGTGTGTTGAGTTGGTGGGGAAAGGCATACATATATAATACCTTCCATCACTTTGCCTATGTTAAATTTCTGTTGGGATATTTATGAAATCACACATCATCTGAAAACCCTCAACATGAGAATGAAGCCCATGTGATCACAGATCTTTAGTGATTTACAAAATGAGGGCAAAATAAAATATGAAGTATTGATGTTTTTTGTTTCTACTTGCTGTTTTTGAGAGTAAAAGAACCAGGGAGATACCATAATAATGACAGAATGGAAACTTTTAAAATTTCCTAGGAATTGTTTAACTGACATGTTTGTGGGGAATATTTGACAAAGAAGTCAAGTGGAAAATAACCTAGTTCTGCCTGAATCTCATTCTTGTCAGGGTGGTTCTGGAGCTGAGGAGGTGAAGCAAAATTGAGAGAAATCAGAGAAGGATGCCAGATTTGAAAACCAGTCAGTGACTTTTGTTATCTGCTCTGGACCATCAGGATTTTTATTGATTTTCAAGTAGTGCAGGGTAGTTTTATTTTTGGTTTTATTTCAGTTTGCCATTCATAGTATTCAGCGGGTTATGTCAGGGTTGAGAGAACAATCCCACCTCATTAAATCAAAACTAGTTGGCTTTGCAAGTTTCTTGCATTAGAATCACCAGAACGATGATCAGGTCCTTTCCCACACCTACTGAATCAGAATCTCTGGAAATAAGCATATTAATATCGTTAGATGATTTTGAAGAAGTGTGGCACTTGTTAAAGCAATCTTTGTTATCTGCATATTTTCAATTATATTGTCTCTTGAGGCTTTGATGGTATATAAAAAAAAGAAGAATCCATCTGATACCATGTTGCATGCAGTGGAAGATTTCCTGGATTCTTTACATGACTCCTTGGACAAATATCAGATATAAACCCCATGTGAGTATACTCAATGTAAAATTTGCTTCCATTTAAAAAAAGAGAAATTGGAACTGTTTTGTAGAATTATCCCTTACTGTAATGAAAACCTTTTGAGAGATTCAGCCTGTGTTCTTATTCCAGGGTCAGCCTTACAGCCCTTGGTGATCATTTTGTTTATGATGTTCTATGTAATGCATTCAGAGTAAAGAAAATAGACTGCAGGAATTAACACCAAAATTCTCTGTTATTTCTATTTGTGTAGCCAACTAATCCTTGAGTTAAAGGATTTCTGCTTTCTTTCCCCATAAAAGCATAGGCACACATACTCAAATATGTTTCTGATTTATACATCAGTGCTGGTCTGTTTACCCTGGATTCTGTGTTGTATTTTGTTATGTACAGTTTCAAAAATTTGATGCTTGTTATTATGAGTTATTTATTATTAGATATATTTTCTCTACATTTTGTTATGTGTAAATTGGCAAGAAATTGGTTGAGTAAGAAGGCAAAATAAGATGATCTTTGAATGTACATTTCAATTCTCAGATACAATGATTAAATGATAACCTTCAGTCCTTATTAGCTTGAGTACTTGTAGCAATTCCATAGATTCTATATAAATAATAGAGATCATCTTTAGCAGATTCTTTTAAAATTTCTGTTAGTAGGCTTTATTTTTATAACCATTTTAGGTTTTCAGATAAACTGCTCAGAAAAAAGAGTGTCCATATGTCCCTTGTCTTCCCTACAGTTATCATTATTAACAACTTGTATTAGTGTGGTGCATTTGGTATAATTAACTAGCCAGTATTGATACATTATTATCAACTAATGTCTATAGTTTAAATTGAGTTTCACTCTTTTTGTTGTTATGCATCATGGGATTTGACGAATGTATAAAGACATGTATTCACGATTACAGTATTGTAAAGGAAAGGTTCACAGCTTGAAAATCCCCTGTGCTCTCTACCTATTCATCTCTCCCTTCTTCCTTTCCTCAGAATCCCAGGAAATCACTGATCTTTTTATATCTTTACCTTTTCTAGAATGTCATGCAGCTGGAGTAATACAGGTTGTAGACCTTTTCAAACACTTAGGTTGATCCTATATTTTTGTTATTGTTAATACCTATTGATTTTATGTATGAGAAAAAGTTTCTTCATAAAAAAATTGTCACTCAGGCTGTGGAAATCTTTTACACTGTGTTTTGTGTGTAAATATTGAAGCTAGATTTTAATCAATTTTTAATTGTCTTTTCTTTATAAATTCTTATTAATTGTGATGATCATCCACCTTTAATTCATGTGTTTATTTTTACCAGGAAACATTCTCTGAAGCTTGCTGTTGTTCTTGCAAAGCTGGCTTCTTGAGCATACCTGTCTGGTCATACTGGGCCCATGCTCGAAAGACTTCACATTTGGTTTCATGCTCTGCTGTTCATGCCCTCAAATTCTGAATAACTTTGCCTTTGAACTTGGGATTTGTAAGTGGAGTCCAATGAGACAATGAAGCGTGAGAAGAAGAGATATGTGCAATATGCATGTCCGCCTTGCCTTGTCACTTCATTGCATATAGCCTTTGAGATGCTCTGTAGCACAGAATTTTGGTGGATCTACAATGTGTCAAGTTTTAGCCAGTCTCAAGGGGAGTGCAATTAAGCATGTAACATAGAGTAAGCAGGGGCACTGATGGGCCAAAGAGGCCACGCTTTTTTGTGGAATAGGCACTCATTTCAAATGCAAAAGAAGGCAATAGTACTATAAAACACAAACAACCAAGGAACTCCATCATATCATTTCTTTCCCTTGCATGAGCCAAACACTTACAAAGAAAATGATAACATAAAATAATGGAAAAAATAGGGCAATACATGGTTCCATTTCCTTTTAGTTCCTTTTTACTCATCAGTAAGATGAAGGTAGAGAATGTTAAAGAATATTCATATAGCAAGAAACAAAATAAAAACAGGCAACTTAGCTTTTGCAGCACCTTCAGTGTTTTAGTAAGAACAAAATACATATGCTCATATGAACTATAAATATGAATTGTGTAGTTTCAGTGATTCAACATGCAGGTTTAATGCTCTTCTTATATTTGCATTTAAAACTGCCACCATACAATGTAAAAGTAAATGATAAAATTCATATTAATAATTTATATTTTAATGCCTCTTTAATTAGAATAACAATAAATAGCAAATAAAAAGCACCATGACAACTCAGAGAAATGCCATGAAGGAAAAAAAGTAACTTTAACTGCACTTTTGCCCTGCTTTTTGTTTAAGGTACTCTTCATTTTCATTTTGCAAAAGGCCCTTGTAACCATTTTTTAAAATTAATTTTTAAAGAAAACACAAGTGCTATACACAGCAAAGAAATTACTTGTACTGAAGTGAGCATTTCTAAGAACATATGTTGAAATTAAATTGTCAACAGAGTGGCTGTGCCATTTCTTTGAAATTACAACAAATATGATAGATTTCTTTGACAATTCAAAATTTAAAACTTTTGCAACTGAAGAAAAATATAAAATTAATAACAACTTGGTAAACTAGTAAGAACTGACAAAGGATTAATAATTGTAAATAGAGTGAGTTTTTAAAATCAATACATAAAATATTTTAATAGAAAAATTGACAACACATCAACAATTTATAAAAGAAGTGTAATGTATAAATAATTATAGTAAAATATGACTTCACAAATAAAATAAAAAATCTTTTAAAATTAGATTTTTAAAAATTGACATTGGTTGAGGTACAATGAAAGAGACGTTTTCATTGCTTATGGATGAATTCAACTTAATAAAGAATCATTATAGGACTGTGTGGCAGTGTGTATTGGGAATCTGAAAAAAAAAATGTTATGCTTAAATCCAATAGTTCAGTTACTAGTAATTTATCTAAAATTATGAGAGATGTATGCAAAGATTTTTGTGCACCATCAGGATCCTGAGGACAGGGCCACCCTGCCTGCCATCATCACCAATACCAGCACATATCATTTGAAGGCCTGGGGATTGACCTCTGCTTGCCCCGTGCCATCAGCATCCGCACACATCTTCTGGGGGCATGAGGACAGGCCCACCCCAACTGCCACTAACAGCAATGGTTACCCAAAGACTGACTTGTCTGGCTTCCATGTCCCTAGCAAAGCCTTGTCACAACTGCCACTAACTACCACAGCCTAAGCCACTGAGGAACTCACAGACACTACTGACACTGATTACAAGCAAAGAAAACATATGGAGACTACTGCACACACCCAGATTCAAAACCAAAGCACCCTACCTGACCATTGTCATAGGTACATCTGTAAAAAATAAAGTATTTTTCTAATAAAAGCCAGTCCAAAAATTAAAGCAACTGTTATTCCAGTGTAGATATCAATGTAGGAACACAAGATAAACGAAAAAACAAGGAAACGTAACATTTCCAAAGGAACACAATAATTCTATAGTAACAAATCACAATGAAAATGAGATCTATGGAATGCCTGAAAAAAATTTAAAATGAGGATATTAAAGAAACCTGGTGAGATACAAGACAACACAGATGAATGAGAAATTTAAGAGATAGATATAGTAAAAAGAAGAACTAAACAGAAATCTTGGAACTAAATAATTCAATGATTTATTTATTTATTTTTTAAAATTAAGAGCTTCAACAATAGACTATCAGTCAGAAAAAAGAATGTCTAAACTTGAAGGCAGTTCTTTTAAATAACACAGTCCATAAAAGAAGAACAAATAATCAAAAAAAATGAAGAAAGCCTACATGATATATGAGACACCATGAAGTGACCAGTATTTAAATTCTGGGAGTTTCAGAAAGATAATAGGTAAACCAAGCACAGAAAACATATTTGGAATGGGATAGATGACCCAGAAATAAATGTATGTATTTACAGCCAACTTTATTTTTTTGACAAAGGAACCAAGGATATGCATTGGAGAAAGGACATCCTCTTTAATAAGTGGTTCTGGGAAAACTGGATATCCATTAAGGGAAGGATGAAACTAGACCCCCTCTCTTACCATATACAAAAATCAAATCAAAATGGGTTAGGCATTTAAATATGAGGCTTAAAACTATAAAATACTAGATGAAAATATAGGAAAACACTTTAGGTCATTGGTCTAAGCAAATATTTTATGGCTAAGACCTTATAAGCATTGGTAACAAAAACAAAAAATAGACAAATTAGCATCTCACACCATAGAAAACAATCAATAGAGTGAAGAGAAAGCCTGTTGAATGGGAGAAAATATTTGCAAGCTATCTGACAAGAAGCATATCCAGAATATACAAAGAACTCAATTCAACAGCACAAATGAAATAATCCCATTTAAAGGTGGGCAAATGATCTGAATAAGCATTTCTCAAAAGAAGAGGTACAAATGGCCAACAGGTGTATAAAAAATGCTCAACATCAATAATCATCAGGGAAAATGTAAATAAAAACCTCAGTGGAAGATCATCTTATCTTAGAACGGCTACTATCAGAAAGACAAAGAACAAATACTGGCAAGGATGCTGAGAAAAGGGAGCTCATACACTGTTAGTTGGAATGTAAATTAATAAAGACATTATGGAAAACACTATGGATGTTTCTTAGAAAAATTAAAAGTAAGAGTACCATGTAATCCAGCAATCTCGTTACTGGTTATTTATCCAAAGAAAAGAACATCAGTGAATCAAAGTGACACCCACACCATCCTACTTATTGCAACACTACCCACAATAACCAATATAAGGTTTCAATTTAAATGTCCATGAATGGATGAACAGATAAAGAAAATGTTGTATATTTACACAATGGAATATATTCAGCCATAAAGGAAGAATGAAAACCTGTCATTTGCATCAACTTGGATGGAATCGGTGGTCATTATTTTAAGTAAAGTAGACCAGGCACAGTAAGACAAATATAATCATATGTGGGAGCTAAAAAGGTTGATTTCATGGAGGTAGTGAGTCGAATAATAATTACCAGAGGCTGGGGATGGTGAGGAGAGAAATGAAGAGAGGTTGTTTAATGGGTACAAACAAACACTTAGATAGAAGGAATAAGTAATAATATTTGATAGCACATTAAGGTGACTATAGTTAACAAAATTTTATTATATATTTCAAAATATCTAGAAAATATTTGAAATGCTTCCAACACAAAAAAATGATAAATATTTGAGCTGATTTGATTATTACATTTTGTATGAATGGTTCAAGATATCACTTGTACCCCCGAAATATTTATAGTTACTCTGAATCAATGAAAAAATATTTTTATATAAGGATGCTGACTTTTATTTTTCTATAAGACATAGTAGTAGTTTCAAATAGGTCCACAATTTTTTTAGCTTTTCCTTTCAAAAGGTGAAGCCAAATTCACCTCCCCTTAACTGAGAACAAGGTCTTAGTGACTTGCTTCGAGTGAGTAGAATATGGTGGAAACGATAGTACAGGACAAGACTTTGAAGTGTTTCACTGTTTCATCCTTGCTATCTCTCTTTCTTGGTTTATTTGCTCTAGGGAAAGACACTCAGGTGACCTTGTGGAGAGGCTCAACTGGTAGCACAAGTTCTCCTGATAACAGCCAAGTAAGTGCACCATCTTAGAAGGGAATCCTCCAGTTCAATAGGTCCTCCAGCAGACTGGTTGCTACTCAAAAAGTCAGTGGTAGATAGGAATGCTGTATGGAATATTTGGCAGACTCCTACAGGTGAATCACAGAGCATATTATTGTAATTTTGGAGGAAAGCTTTGCCATCTTCTATAAGTTACTACTCTCATATTGTGAAATATCTTTTGGTTTGCTGACAGGTTTGACCAGACTGAACACTTGACCATAGGTCATTGAATTACCATGCAACCTGAACTGCCCATCACAAACTGCTGTCATTTGGCCCATCAAGCCATAAATTTTTTGCATTCACAGCAGAACTCTATTATCAAATGGAAGGGGAACATACTAGATTAGGCTCACATAGTCCTGCAGGCACAAGTTGCATGAGAGAAGTCTAGATACCTGGTAGTCTCTACTATTGTAATGCCTTCTCTCCACCTTCTTCTCAAACTCTACTTTCATAGAGAGTTCTCAACTGGCTAATTGAGAGTAATGACCAATTGACTATAGAAGGAATACCCTGGGAATGGCTTAATAGATGGTTCTGGAAAATCTGTATACATCTACCATCCAAAGTTGAGTGACTGCAGTACTATGGCCCCTCTCCAGGATGGCTCTGAAAGACAGTGATAAAGGGAAGCGATCTAGTGGCCATAGATTTTAAGTTTTTCATTTTTCCTAAAAGGAGAGATGATCAGAGTTATGGTTCAATACCTATTTCTGGACTATAGCTAAAGAGTTGGCTGAATAGTCTGGAAAGAACATGATTGGAAAATTAGTAACACCAAAGTCTAGGAAAGAAGTATGTGGATAGATCTCTTTGAATGGGCACTTGTTGTGAAGATATTTGTGTCCCATGTGAATGGTCACCAAAAGGTTAGCAGAAGAAGGATTGTAATGATCAGGTGGTTAAAATGTCTCATTATAAAGAGATCAGTGAGCCTCCATTCCTAGTCATTCCTGGTACTGCCCACAGGGCTTAGGATAAAGAGGCCATGGCGGCAGAAAGGGAGGTTATACATGGGCTCAGCAACATGAACTTTAACTCTCTAAGGCCATACTGGTTACATCCATGACTGAATATCAAAAATGCCTTTCAAATTGCTTTCCCTCTTGGTAGTGCTTCAGCCAAAACTACCATCTATAGATACATAATGCCATATTTATCATTGTTGCATTCACACAGCATTGTTTATAACCAAGGAAATCACTTCACAACAAATAAAATGGAGCAACAGACCCATGCTCATGAAATTTACTGATGTTACCATGTAACACTATTGCCTTGATACAACTGACTTGATAGAATGACTCTTAAGAATTCAATTATGGCACCAGCTAAGTTATAAAACCTTTGGGGCCTGATTCCTCAGGCCATAGATTTATTCCAGGATGTGGCATGTTTGTTAAATCAGAATCTAGTATTTGGTTCTCTTTCTCCAATACCCAAGATTCACAGATCCAGAAATCATAGGATGGCAATTAAATTGACTGTTTTCACTACTAAGCCTGGAAATCCAGTAATAAAGTTTTTGCTTCCTGTTCCCACAACTTTAGACTCTTCTCATTAGAGTTTATAATTCCAAAAGGAGGAATGTTTCTACTAGGGGATAGAATTCCATTGAATTGGAAGCTGAGACTGCCACCTGACTACATTGAGTGACTTGTGCCACTGACTCAAGAGACAAACAAAGGCATTTCTGTACTGGCTGGGGTGTATTTTCCCGACTATCAACAGGAAATTTATTGATACTATGCAATGAGGGTAAGAAATATGCCTGGAGTACAGAAATTTCTGATCCCTGACCTTTTTGTTCCGTTTAATTTGAATACAGCTTGCCTTTATGAAGGTAATGTCCATGTGTTTTGATTTTCTTTTTTCTTGTTTCATTTTTACCACATATTAAGTGTAAAATGTGCTGAGTGTGGGACTTACATTCATTTATTTCATAATCACTGAATAAATAATGAATGGAATTTAAAACCAGGAGTTGCTCAACACAGAGAAATGAGTCAGGATCTGTCCCACTTAAATCACAATTCCTTAATTCTCCCTTGAACCTAGCAATGTATTCCCTGAGTACTAGAATAAAATGATCCATTAGCAGTTACTTCGTACCATGGTTGTTTAAATTCAGCACACATTCTTCTACATTTTTGATCCTTTTTGTTGCCCTCAATGCTCCTTTCTTTATCTCTACCTTAGCAGTGTGGTTGCTGAACAAATTGCTTCAGGCTTTTCAAGGTAATAGACAAGACTGCTTTTTTTTCATGATTAACTTTGGGATTTATGAGGAGGATGCTCACAAAGTGTGGGCAGAAATCATCCATTGCCCATATGTTGCTGGCGCTGATAATATGTAAAATCTATGGGATAAGCCTGCACAATCAAACTTGCATAACTATTAAGAACACTTTATTTGAAGGTCATAGGTTTTGTTTTATGTTCTTCTACATTTTTCTTTCCAATTATTCAACCTCCAAAGAACTTACTACTGTCTATCTTTCATTATCTTAGAAAATCTTTAACATATTATGAAAATATTTAAAAATATATTGAAAATAGGAATAATTAAGTGGATACCATGAGGCTGAATGAGAAAATTTGCACCCACTTCCATTTTTAGAAAATTTATAATTTATATCAGCTTGGATTAGGTAAAATAGTAGTTAGCCATGAGGAAATAATGACTGTTCATTTTATGGGTAAAAAATGTTCATATAGCTTTTATTGACCTCATTTTAAATTTTGAGCAGTATTCTGTTATTTATACCTAATCATATCTCTTAAATGTATTCCAAATAAAACTATCTAGCCCAGGTCTCATAGGTAAGATATTTCTATTCCCATTTTGAAGATGAAACATTACCAAAGTTGAGAACTAAAATGTCTAGTCCATAAGTGGTGGGATGGACTTAGGAGAAAGACAGGAGAAATTGGAGAAGTGCAGCAACTCACTCAAACACTAGGTGCAGAGAGGAGATAACACAGGTGAGAACTGGGAGGACAGATTATGCCCATGGTTCCTCCACCCACACACATGCTTTTGATTACTGGGCAAATCAACATCTCAGGCTGTGAGGGCAAAATGCTTTTCTTTGATAGCTTGTTTTGGCTGTTTCCTAGGTTCTTATAACTCAAGTGATTGCTGGCACATCTGCCCTTCAGAAGGTGCAGAACAAGGTGACCGTGGGCATAGAGTAGGGATAGATCGATAATGGGGAGTCCTGTGGTGCCTGAAGAGGTGGAGACAGGGAGTACCCATTCCAATGTATAGTTAGCTCTAGAAACACATGCATTTTCTTTTGGGAGAAACCAATATAGTGGTCGTTATCTAGTTTCTAACATGTAAGTCATTCTCAGATCCTTGGCTGAATGTGTATTCACTGCCTGTGTAATTTTGACATGAGAGACTGCTTTCATTGAATCTGCAACACTGCCATCTAATTCTAAAGAAAGCAAACATTCAAGTAAGTGATTTTCAAGTAGATAGGGTAAGTTCTACCCACAGACATCAAAAAGATAAGACATGAGTTTAGCAGAGATTGTCTATAAACTATACTAACATTGTACTTGATTTAAACAGGAAATATTGATTAATTTACCTTATGAGTATTTTTGGCATATAACACCTAGCCAAATCATATTTTAATACAATTGACTAAATATAGAAACAAAATGTAAATATTAACTTCAAAATATAGAATTTAAATATTAGCTTCATTGTTTGGAACTCTGAAAATAGTTGTTATAAATAGTATATAAAGAGGCACTATAACAGCAACTCAAAATCTCAGTCTCAAGAGTCAAATGGATAATGACTTTAAATGTAAACTCTGCCATTCACCATCTATGAGACTGTGGGTAAATTATTTACCTCTCTAAGCTTCAATTTCCTCATCAGTAAAATGGGAGTAATTGCAGCTGCCTCTAAATGCTGATGTGACAATTACATTACATTTACTTTTGTGTCTATAGGAACATTCTATTGGCAAGTGTTACAAATCTATTTATTCTTTTTGTGACCACAAAATCAAGATCAGATGCTACGAATGTGTATATCACAGAAGGTGGGAGGGAAGTAGTCAGACGGTTGACTTGATCCATGGTTTGAATTTGCAGGGCAGATGCACTCAAACATGCAGAAAGGGATTGAGAGGGATGGTAAAGATATAATTAACACAATGTGCCTAGTGGAGTAGGCTGAATGAAGCAAAGCTCTGAACAGGGTGAGACAGGAGAAATTGGAGATGTCAATTCAACACCCTGGGCAGGAGGGCAAAATGCAGAGACTGGATCAAACACTAGTTTTGGTGGGAAGATATTACAGGTGAGAACTCGAAGGACAAATTATGTTTAGCAGGTTGAGTATTGGTGCTCCATTTTCTCAGGTGGAGCAGTTGTAGGTAATGACAAGTTCAAGTTGTGTTCATGCCAAAGAGAAGGAAAGAAGGTGATAACTGGAATTAAGTAAGAAGACCACAGAACCATGAAGTCAGGGTGACAGATGGGTGACTTACACATTCATAGAAGTTATCAGAATGATGGCAGAAGATGGCTGTGAGAGTGAGCAAATTGTGGACAAGTATGAGCACTGAAGAAGGATAAGGATGTGGAGTCAGGCAACTTAGGAGGATGGATAATTGCAGGAACTTTGTATAGCATTTAGTAGCCAGAAGAAAAGTGACACCCTCTGTCCTGAGACATCTGGGGTTTCTCAGAAAGAGTTCAAACTTGAAAGAGTTTGAAGGAAAGCAGTATCTGGAGGGGGAAAACAAATTTAAGATCAAACTAGGAGGTGAGCAGTATGGAGGGTAATGATTCTCACCTAGCATCACATTTGAATAAACTCCACCGGCTTTTGAAAATCAATCATGTCTAGGTACTTCTTAAAACCAGCTGTGTCTAATCTCTCAGATGAGGCCCTGCCAGCTGTCTAATGTAAAGGTTCAGAAAAATCTTAATAGAAAGGTTAGAAGAGAGGTTGTTGGGATCAAACAAGAGTCAGCTGGGAAGAAAAAAACAGCAGTAGGGAATTAGAAAGAGGGAGATGACCTAATGGACTGGCATTTGAATCTGTGATGGGGACAAGAAGCATGGGCTTGACTGCTCCCTGGACATGGGATGGGACTTCGAGTTGCTGGTACATTGCGATGGGCTCTACATAGCTTCCTGGAAGACTTTCATTACTCTCACAGTGGACATTGTGCGAGCAGCAAGTGAAAGAGATAGCAATTGCTATGAGGAAATGGTTGGGATGAGAGGTCAGAAATGACATATTGATCTTATTTTCTTTCTCCTCTGATTCCTCTTTCTTTCTCTCTCCCAACGTCTCACTCTAAAGCCTAGAGGTTGGAAGAACTTTGCTGCTCCTGTAAAGTATAAGTAACTCATTTAGCCACGGTAATAGGTGATGGTGGAACCTGCATCTGCTTATGCAGTTTCCTTTTTCTTTGCACTCAAACACAAAACCCAGCCTCTTCGGCAGTTTTCTCAGAATCCCTTCTCACAAAAGCACTGAGCAAGATTCACTGAATGCAACTGCTCTTGGGCTTGACGGTGACCTGGATGATGGTGGATGGAGTCTCCAGAGGAAGACGATGCATGATTTCTTTACTTCCAGAGGCAGGGACATGCCCCAAACTGGGAGATAAACAAAGCCAGGCAACTCTCTGATCACCTAAGGACCTCAATTTTGAGTCTTAGAAACCCTAAACTCTTTGGTAGCAATCAAGTTTTTTTATTCATATAGTTGTATATGTAGCTGAATGTATATAATTCACTGCTCTTAAATATCTACCTTAGCTATAAAACTCTTATGCCCTGCATAATCATAAAGAAATGTTTAGGCCTTTATCATCATATGTAGAATGTATATGCTGTGTATATGTATGTAAATTTACACATATGCAAATATTTTTAATTTTAAACCCAGTCTTCCAGAGCAATTCTGTTCTGAGTAAGGTTTAATTAATACAAGAGTTAAAGTGGCTTACATGACTCCATCTTGTTGATTATGACTTACACGGGCAGCAAATTAGAGAACATGGCTTCTGATAAGATCCTAGGGATTATTCTGGGAAATCTTTAGACCAATGATGGTGAACATGCTTATGCTGGGAACCTGCTTACCAGGGATTTATCCTCAGGGGTCGGAGTCCTGCTTTTAATAAAACCAGTAACCTAAATCCAAACTGGTGGTTCCTATTTTTTCACAAACCTGTGTTGTCTCACTGTATTCTTCTGAATTTACTTCACTGATGGAGAAAATTCGAGGGCTCCTTGGGTTTCTCTGAAGTTTGTGCATCTCTGGTAAAATGTGTCCATAGTAATTTTTTTCCACTGAAGACTAAAATTTCCAAACTGTATTTAACAGTTCTGTGTTATGGTTTGTAGCAGATGAGCCTTTGGTTAGAACACATGCATGGAGGTCTCCTCTCTCATGACCCCGTTACTTCCCAAAGACCTCATCGTGTTGAAGGTCATGATTTCAAGACATGAATTTTAGGTGGGCACAAATATTCATTCTGTTTCATGGAGGACAATCACTCTTGGCACAAGGACCAATAGGCAAAAAAGCCCCCTGCAGAGAAAATTTCTGGTATGTGTGAGGGACAGCAAAGAAGCCAACATGTCTACAGTACTATGAAAGGTGGGGACATGTGCGGAGCTAAATCAGAGATGTGGCTTGAAGGGGGTGGGATGAACATAGTGTATATGAGGGGAATCAGATCTTAAGAGACCTTGTAGACTAGCGTAAGTTGCTCTGAGGGAGAGGGGATAGCACTGAGCAAAAGAGTAACATCATCTGGTTGGGAATCACCAGGCTGTCGGGCTGGCAATAACCTGTAGTCTCAGGGCATAGCTGAGTAATGAATTAAGAGGCTATTGCAAAAATTGAGAGATTTTGGTGTGCTGTATTGCAGGTGGTAACAGTCAAAGTGGTAAGTACTGATCAGATTATAGAGAGATATTCTGAATGTAGAGTTGAAAGATGTATCAAATGTGGGGTGTGAGATTTGGAAAGGAATTAGAGATGTTTCCCTGGGTTTTGGCTTACAAGTGAAGGGATGGAATTGTCTGGGACTTGAAGAGAAGGAAAAATAAGTTTGCTGGTAAAAATGAAGAGCTCGGCTTTAAACATATATTGAGTTAGAAATGTATTAAGCATTCAATTGTATATATGAATATAAGGTTTAAGGAAGGGGTTTTGACTGGAGATAAAAATTTCGATGTTCAGAGTATATTTTATCTAGAGCCATGATACTGAATGCCATCAGGGGAATAAATATAGATTTTTTAAAAGGCATGATTGACAGTTCAGGAAGTAAATTAATTTCCTTAAGAGTAAACTACATCCCTACCTAGAGGGGTATAGTCTTTCTCTAGAACTCCCTCAAACTCAACAGAATAAATGAATCTGACCTCAGAAACTTTCCTGCTGCCCTGGAGGAATGGTGGGTCACCAACAGGTTGGTCAGAGTGGATTTGCATCAAGCCCAGATCCATCTGGCCTCTGGCATGTTTGGGCCATCCTTCAGTGAGAAGTCAGGAACATACCTGCATATCCATATAGGGTCCCCAGGGCTCTCTACTTATGGTTTATGTGATTCTAACTGTATGAATACAAAGGCAGAATATCTAAGAACAAGCACAGATCACTAACAAAAATTTTCCAACACAGCATTGAGATCTGTAGAGATATTATTTATATGACTATCAGAGTAGTTATTGTCTCAGACTAAAACAATTGCATTTCGATTACACTATATTTAAGATTGTCCTCAAGAAAAAGGTGTAGCACTTGACTTATCTTTACAAAACTAAAAGGCCCATGGCGGTGATTTTTCAATGAAATAAGGTAGCTTTTCCCATAGATGGTTTTAAGATATTCTTTGAGGGCTGATGTTTGTAAGTTGTTTGGATTTTTCCACTTTTTAAAGTCCTATTATATCAATTTATATACATGTGAATACACACATTTCTAAGAAGTAGACTAAGGCATCATTAGAATTAAGATTTTTTTAGAAAGAGTACAGATTTTAAGTTGTACCTATGGCTCGTGATAAAGAAATAATATTAGAATTTATGTAAAACATTTATTCTTTTGTCTTATCTATAAAAACTTTATCTCGAATAAATATAGTAGGAATGCTTCTGAAATTTTTACTGTGTATTTGTCAAATGCTTTAATTTTAAAATGAAATAACTAGAAGTAGATAATAGCTATACGAAATTGATAAGTAATAAACTTCTTTAGGATACTTATAAGACACATTAGACAAACAGAACATGTAGAAAATCTGAAATAAAAGCACCACACAAAGAGGTCCATTGGTCACTCCAGAAAGCTTATTAAACATGAAGTCAGTCCAGTGATTCTGTTCCTAAAAAGGTAATTACGGCATTGGCATGCTAAATGAGAACTCAGAACATAGGAAATACTTGGCAACTTTCCCATCAGGTACTCAAAACTGTCAAAACCTCCATGTGCTCAATTCTGATTTTGTAACTAAATGAGGCAATGTACATGGAGGATATTCAAAGGATGCCAATATAAGACAATGTAGGCAATGAAGAAGTTAACAAATGGATATTATTTGTCTGAGGGAAACATGACAGAAGAGGTATGATATAGTAATCAATTTTGTGGGAAAATCCTCATCAATAATGAGGCTACAGTATAGTAAGAAAGAGCAAGGAATTTCAGAAGCAAACAAGCATAGAATAAAATCCTGGCTCTACTAATAAATTGCCCGCCTTTGGGAAACTAACTTAACATCTCCTGGTTTCTTTATCTGTAAATGGGGATAAACATACAACCCTATATGTGTTACTATAAGATTAGATTGAGATAATGTAAGTAAAATACTTAGCAAAATGTCTGGCAGAAAACAATAATAGAAGTGACAATAATAAACAGATATAGTCTGTAGTGGTGTTGATGTTCATTTGGGCTATATCGGACAGTGTTTAGGAGCATGATTTCAGGAATTATATGGCCTGGGATCAAATTTCAGCTGTCAAAACCTAGCAGTGGGACCATGGGATACTTATTTAAATAAATTCATTTTTCCCATCTGTTAACCCAGGATTGTTCTTATAGCTTTTGTGAAAATTACATCAGTTAACATGTAAAATGTTTAGAATTGTGTCACAGACTATTATTTTATTCTTTTACCTCTTTCCCTTCCCTTTCTCCTCCTCCTTCTTTTTCTCCTCCTCGTCTTCTTTCTTCTTATAATCACTATGGTTCAAAGGCAGTATTTGGGGTATTTCTGACAAGTTGTAAATGTGGGAATTCAAATATTGCAAAATATGCATTATTACTGATCTTATCTGTTTGGCTAATCCTGCTATCTTTCCCTCCATTTAATCACAAGAGCACTTCCTAATAAATCTTCTGCATGCAGATCTTTATCTAGAGTCTACTTTCTGGAGAAGGCAAATCATGACAATCACCACCACTGTCTTCTCGCCAATAATAACTAATGTGAGTTTTTTTATGGGCTGGATGATGTACTAAATTCTTTATATGCGTTATCTAATATAGCATTCAACAGTTAAGTACTATTATCTCCATTTTTTTGTATTGGTGGCAATTGTAGTTCAGAGACACTAAGAAATTTTTCTTGGTGACTCAGCTGTGAAATGGTGAAGCTGGGATTTGAAATACGTGT
The DNA here is from genome assembly GCA_027257055.1 of Cephalopachus bancanus. Taxonomy (NCBI): domain Eukaryota; kingdom Metazoa; phylum Chordata; class Mammalia; order Primates; family Tarsiidae; genus Cephalopachus; species Cephalopachus bancanus. Next base: position 781,449 of record JAPVLO010000242.1, on the reverse strand, counting down.
TTCAATTCCAAAGACAGCACACTTTACCATAATGCTCTACTATCATTTAGTAGGTGCTGAAAAAATATTTACTGACTACTTTGAAGCACTTTGGTATTTTCATTTAGGTATCGTAAACGAGTTCATTATTGTTGTTAGTAAATTGCAAATAATGAGTGATGGGTTGTAAAGATGAGAAAGAGAAGCAGACCACGACATTTCTCTAAGGGAAGACTTTGGTTCAGAAGATAAACGTATTAAGGAATGTCAAATGCACAATAAACATGGAAAATATGACCAATGTCACAAGCATTGAGAGCAAAGTCCATTAAAAGAACATTGAGATACCATCAGATAGGCACAATTTGTAAAGAACTGACCATGTCAATATTGGCAAAGATGTGGGAAATGAAACACCCTGATTACACTTTACACTGCTGATTAAAGTTTTAAGCAATACTTTTGAAAACAATTAGACACTACCTACTAAATTGGAAAATGTGCATACCTTACAACTTTGCATTCCAACTTAAATATCTAGGGAAATTCTTGTATATGTGTATTCATAGGGAAATATGTGGACGCTCCAACAACATTTTTTGCGAAGGTAAAATTTGTTTTTAAAGTTCAAGTGTCTACCACAAGGAAATGATATATTTTGGTGAGATATATATATATATATATATATATATATATATATATAATGAATGTTCAGACAGTATTTAAAATAAATGAATTCAAATGTAGTATATGTATCAACATGGCTGGAATTTGAAAATACTAGGCCAAAAGAAATAAAGAAGTTTCAAAATACAATATGATACCAGTTATGCAAGTTAAAAAATAATCAATATGTGTATACTGTTAATGAATACTGGTGTGTGGTGGAAGTATAAAATTTTAAACTAATTGTAGAGCAGATCTATGACAGTGTGTATTTTCTAAGGAGAGCTGATGGGTAGAACTGGTGAGAGAAACAGTACATTTAACTTTTACTCCACAGTTTTAGATTCCAAAGCAAACTGACACTAACAGAAAACACCTGAGGCAAATATAAGTCCACAGATTCTGTTTTGGGACAAAGGATTTTTACCCTTGTACTTTGCTGTATTTTGTTTATGCTTTTCAAAATTCAATGGAATAACCGTAAAAGAGAACATGTGTGTAAGTTCCCTAATAAATTACATTGTAAAGTGAAACTGTAGCTATTTAAATAGAATCTAGATGTGTAGGTTATTTCTAAATGAGCTTTAAGGTATAAATATATTTTAACTGTTTAACCTAGGACATTTTGTGCGTTTTTTGTTTTGTTTTGTTTTTTTCTCATGGAGGGTGATTTAGGGGTATCCCTTCTTAGTGCAGGGTGAGTGTAATAAATCAGTGGTTCCTATAAACCTGGCTGATCTTCACAATCACCCAGGGAATCCCTTAATACGCGACAGTCTGACCCACACTCCAGGTTTATGAAGCACATTCTCAAAGGGTGGCCCAAAGATTTGCTCCTTTTCTTCCTGTAGTCTTTGATAGCTCCCAAGGGAGTCAGGTAATTCGCCTGGCTTGAAAACCTAACTCCAGATGCTTTCTGAAGTTCCTTTCCTCTCTATTATTTTTTTAAGAGATTAATTAGTTCAGTGTAGGATTGGAGTCCAGTTCTTCCTCAGGGAGGGACAGGAAGTGGGTGGTGGAGAAGATTTCTAAAGTGGGTCTTTCTTTTAACTCCAATAGTCATATTCCTGCTTATCTTTCAAAGCAGTTCAGACTTAAGATAGCCCATAAAAATCGGATATTTCCACATATAAAGTCCTGAACACTTTTCTTACTTTGGTAGATGCTTAGTCATTTTTTTTCTTTCCTTTATCTTCAAGACTGTTATAGGTATTTGAACATCATTAACAGCATTATGGTCTTGGTTGTCCGGAAAATAAACTTGGCTGCAGTTTTATTTGGATGAAGCTTCTTGTCTGTACAAAAGGGAACTAGTAAGCACAGACCTTTTCTGGATTTCAGTGCATCAAGATAAAAAATAGGACAATGGCTTATGCCTGTAAGGTGTTTTCTTTTTGAGAGAGGCCTCACCATAAATCCTTCTGTGGGTTATTAGAGGAGTTACATATCTTCCAGTGTTTCAGACTATAAATATACTAGTCATAAGAAAAGGGGTGCCCCTGACAGAGGCTTCTCGTCTGTATCTGTCTGATAGGGCTTTTCTGAGGGCTGGAAGAAGGAAAGACACCAGAGGAGAAAGTATCAGGAAAAAAATTTCTTTGTGGAAACATTTTGTGTTTACTAGTTTTGAAGGGTTATTTCCTGAGAAGTGGCCTGAATATATGTTTCTAAATACTTTTTCAACATGAATAGAAGTAGCAGGCTGCTATTGAGAGTGATTGCTCTGGCGTTTTATTTTAGTTGTTTTATCCAGTCTGAACACAGAATTTCCTTATTTCTGCCTTGACCTTGTTCCGTTAGTTCATTCTGACCCCCCCCCTTCTTTTTGTCAATATCTGATAAAAGGAGTCTCCAGGAACCCAACTGAGGTTCATAATAAAAGTTTTTTACCCTGTTCTTCCGTCTCATTCGTGTTCCCTGAGCTGCTTCTGTATTCACTCAGTCCCTGACCCCTAGCTTTCTCGTTTAGCCTAACACTTGCCTCTGAGATTGAATTCTAGATTCAACTTTTCCAATGTGACTCTGTTTTGGCCCCTGTCACTCCATATGTTCTGTTTTTAACTCCTACATACAAACCCAGCATTGTTTGTATGTACTCTTATGATTGACACCTGAAAAGGAGGAAGATCCATCCCTTCCCCAAAGATAGGGCTGATGCTTTCTTGCCCAATTTTGCTATGAAGATCTAAGAATTTTCATCAGTCCTCCAGCCATATCTGAGTCTGACTAGATTTCATTTGTAAATGTTCATTATATGTTTGCAGGGGCTCACGTATATTCTTATGATCCTGTATTCTGAGAACATTTTGGAAACACTTCATTTGGGATTGTCTTCTGAACACATTATCTCCTGTAATAAAAACTCAGTTGGTGTTTGTTGATTGAGCCAATTTCAAATATGTATAGAAACATCACTCTTGTTGCCTTTTTATATTAAATAAAAAAATTCTCAGCTTTTGTCACGTACCTTATTTATAACGTGTCATGTTATAAATAAAGTAGATGATATATTTTTAAAATTTTAAAACATTTTTAAAAAATAAGTAATTAAAAACAATTTAAAGGCACATTTCTATAATTGTTCCCCCTCAACCCACGTGACTAAGGATTTATCACTATTGAAGACTTTTTTTTTTTGAGTTAGAGTCGCATTCTGTCGCCCAGACTGGAGTGCAGTGGACACTCCCAGCCGCCACAGCCTCAACCTGCTGGGCTCCAGTGATCCTTCCACCTCAACCTTCCAAATAACTGGAACTACAGGCACGTGCTACCATGCCTGGCTGATTTTTGATTTACTGTAGAGATGTGGTCTCACCAAGTTGCCCAGGCGGGTCTCGAACCTGCGGACTCAGGCAATCCACTCACCTTGGCCTCCCAAAGCGCTGTTATTACAGGCTGAGCCACCGAGCCTGGCCGAGACTTTTTAATGTATATGCCACAGACTGGGAAATAATTTCACAATCAGGAGATTGAAACAGATTTCGAGTAATGGTGGAATTTCTAGAGGAAGTATATGATCTCCTATAATATATTCTTTAAAAGGAATTATATTCATTTAATTGATGCTATTTTCCTAAAAATCAGCCACAGTATCTTATAGCTGTTTTACATTGAGCTGCCCTAGAAATAGTCTAGTTTTGGACAGTCTAGTAAGATGGCACTGTAATACCATTTGATTTTATTTAATGAAAGTCATCTAAACTAGAGAACAATTGAGCCCCAAAGAAACCTCTAATCCTTATAAAACTATAATGAGTAACATACTCAAAGAAACAAAGTAGAAAACATTTTACTTTCTTTTTCATTTTTCTTCTGGGTAGATTTTAGTTAGTTCCTCAAATACTTTATTCACTATTCTGCAAACATTGCTTGAGTGTTTTCTCTGCTTCAGATACTACACTTACAACTGGCCATAAAGCAATAAATAACATAAAATAGTCCCTGTTCACAAGGAACAAATAGTTGCTTTGGGGAGGATGGACACATAAACAAATTTTCTAACAACGTTAGGTACTTGTTAGTGACTTGTGAAAAGTGCACTAGGATTATAGAAATGATATATGGACTAGGAGAGTGCCTACTTCACCAGAAAAATGATACTGATGGAGATCAGAGGTTGGCAAACTTTTTCTGTAAAGGGCCAGATAGGAAACATTTGGGGCTTTGTGGTCAGTCTCTGTTGTAAGTACTCAACTTGCAGATATGGTACAAAAGCAATCATGAACAATATAAAAATAAATGAGCATGGTTGTGTTCTAATAAATCTTTATTTACAAAAAAAGGCAGAGTATTAGGTCAGATTTGATAAATGGTCAAGTTTGCTGATCCCTAAGCTATGTCATGAGGGATGGGTAAGACCAAGGCATTTCAGGCACAAAGAACAGCATGACAAAGGCTTAGAAGCAAGAGAGTGTACATATCCCTGGGTAATAGCAATGTGAATCTGGTCAGAATAAGGAATGTTGGGAATGAGAGTGCTGCACAAATAGTTAAGGCTACGTTGGTTAAGGTCTTGCGTGAAGTTGGATGTTGTCCTGTGGGGAGTTATAAAGTGAGCTTCTGTCCCCTAAAACTTCTATAAATCCACTTGTTCTTCTTCAAAAACCAGTGATGGAAAGTCTGTTAGACAAAAGAACATAAGGTGGGTAAAGATTCTTATTTTAACATTTTTCATGGGTAGCAGTGGCTAGATTATTAAAGACACGTCATAAATTTTTTCTTCAGTTGTGTATTATCTTTTCTACCACAGCATGTATCAAGAATCTGACAAAGGTGTCACCTGCATATGTCCCCTCGACCTACTCTGTCTTCAACAAACAACTTGTTTTTCTTGTTCACCTAGATATAATGGGGCACTTTGGGGAAAAATTACTCCCTCTAATGATTTTCTATAGAAATTAAGGGGGGAAAAAGCTACTGGAGAGAGACAACCCTTAGGTGAAATGCTAAAATGAGACAACTACAGAGATTTTAAAAATTGCCCTGTAGCTCAATAGATTTTCTAATAAGACACTTTGTCTTTAAGACAGTTTTAAAAATAATTGCCCAAGACGGAGAATGTCTCAAAATCAACTATTAAAACCTGTAGTACTAAGAGAATCTTGGAGGCTTCTGCCCAGATATTGTCTGAACTTACCACCAACTCATTGTAAAGAGATTTTAAAACTATTTGATAACACGCATGTATATTGTAAAGAGCTGACTATTTCATTTTTAAATTTGTATTTATTTAATTTTGGCATATACCCTTCTAGACCTTTTGCTTTTTTAAATTATTATTATTTATTCCAATAGCTTTAGGGGGTACAAGTAGTTTTTGATCACATAGTTTTATAGTAGCAGAGAAGTCCTGGCCTTAAGTATACCCACTACTCCCACCTCTGCACATTGTACACAATAGGTGATTTTTTCATTCCTCTCCACTTCCCCCCTCTTCTGAGTCTCCGGTGTCCATTATAACATTCTCTATGCATTTGCAGATCCTTGATTTAGCTGCCAATTATAAGTGAGAACATGCGATGTTTGTTTTTCTGTTTCTGCATTAGTTCACTTAGGATGATCTCCAATTTTATCCAAGATGCTGCAATCAACAGTCTTTCATTCTTTTCGATAGCTGAATAGTATTCCATAGTGTGTATATACCACATTTTCATTATCCACTGATCAGTTGATGGGCATTAAGTTGAGTCCACATCTTTGCAATTGTGAATTGTGCTGCAAGAAACATGTGAGTGCAGGTATCCTTTTCATATAATGACCTCTGTTCCTTTAGTAGATACCTAGTAGTGTGATTAGCTATTTTAATAACACTTTTTTCATAATTTTCTAACATGGGAGTAATATTATACACATCAGTAAAAGACACAAACTCAACCCCAGAGAAGTACAGTATCTTTGAGGAAAGACTTGACCTGGTTTGGAAGACTGAAAGTTATAATTCTACCTGCAAGTCAAGGCTGTCTTTTCGATGCCAGATTATTTTATTCTTTGACTGTAGTGAAGCAGCAATTATGAGATACCAAGGAACTCAGACGTGGAGTCGAAGCAGTAGAGTTTGCTACAGGATTGTGAATAAGCCTGTTTGGGTATAACTGGGTAAGTGCTGGGAGGCAGAAAAATGTGGGGGATATTTTTCTGTCCCCCTTCTTAATTTCATCCAATTGATAAGGGATCGGTTTCCTTCATTTGGAACACTTCCCAAGAGTTCTTCCTCATCTATATACAGATTATATAATAAGAAAAGAGTAAGCTGTCATAAGTTCTCATAGAAAGGAACATTTTTTGACAAAGAATATGTAAACACAGTGTGAGTATCAAATGAAAACTTTTTTTTTTTTTTTTTTTTTTTTTTTTATTTATTTTTTTTTTTTTGAGTTGGTGTCTCACTCTGTCGCCCAGACTGGAGTGCAGTGGCCGCTTCCGGCCACCGCAACCTCGACCTGCTGGGCTCCGGCGATCCTTCCACCTCAGCCTTCCAAGTAGCCGGAATTACAGGCATGCGCTACCACGCCCGGCTGATTTGAAAACTTTTTTTTGTTGTTTTGAGTTGGAGTCTCACTCTGTCACCCAGACTGGAGTGCAGTGGCCGCTCCCGGCCACCGCAGCCTCCACCTGCTGGGCTCCGGCGATCCTTCCGCCTCAGCCTTCCGAGTAGCCGGAATTACAGGCATGCGCTACCACGCCCGGCTGATTTTTTGATTTATTGTAGAGATGAGGTCTCTGCCCAGGCGGGTCTCGAACCCGCGGGCTCAGACAATCCACTCACCTCAGCCTCCCAAAGGCGCGGGACTATAGGCTGAGCCACCGAGCCTGGCCAAATAAAAACTTTTAACAAGGAACCTTCAGATGCTACATGGGTCTCTTTCATCACAAGCAATTTTTTTCCAGCAAGGAAACAAAGACATTAGGACACTTGGCACAAAAGCAAAAGTGACCGCATTATTGATACCTTAATCTCCTTATAAGAGGGAAAAGTTCTTTTGCTGAGGTGTCAAGAAGGTCTCAGGTCTTTTTCAGATATTTTCCCATTGAAATAAGGGAAAATGGAGATTTAGGTCATTATGCAATATTAAAGACAAAACACAAATGTCTTCAGGTGGGAAATGGTTCTGATATTGTGTCTTCTCTGGGATGCTTTATAATCAAATGTCAGGTGATCTTGGAGATTTTGATGATGAATTTTTAATGAGGGAACTCACAATGGCAGAATACTCACGGACCAGAAGACCTCAGGCAACTCAGGAGGCTCCGCGTCATTCAGGAAGTGGACACTGGAGGTGATGGAACATACATTGCTGGACCTTTGTTCTGTGACAATATCCAGGAATATATTAATCCTTGAAATGACACAAAGTATGCTTGTCATCTCCTGTTTTTGCCTGCCCCCTTGTTACTTTTTTTTTTTTTTTGAGTTGGAGCCTCACTCTATCAACCAGACTGGAGTGCTGTGGCCGCTCCGGCCACCGCATCCTCGACCTGCTGGGCTCCGGCGATCCTTCCGCCTCAGCCTTCCAAGTAGCCGGAATTACAGGCATGCACTACCATGCCCAGCTGATTTTTTGATTTACTGTAGAGATGAGGTCTCGCTGCCCAGGCGGGTCTTGAACCCGCGGGCTCAGGCAATCCACTCACCTCAGCCTCCCAAAGGCAGGGGATTACAGGCTGAGCCACCGAGCCCGGCTTCCCCTTGTTACTTTAAGCCCATTTTTCCTTTTGAGAACCACCTTTCATTGCATGAAGTCTTGGCCACACTATAAGTCAAGGTCCCTGGACAAAGTTTGATCAGAAGGTCTAGCAAAGTTAATCAAACATTCTCTTTCAGAATTTAAGCCTAGAACAGAGTGATTCAAGGACACAAAATAATTGGAACTGATTATTCTAATTGATTAATGGGATGAAAAATACTTTTTTTTCTGCCTGCTCACAGACAACAACAACCTTACAACCAAATAAATAAGAAACCCAGTGATACCACCACCAGCACCACCCAAGTATTAGCTGATCTCCATGAGGAATTTGCATAAATGTAATTTTTCAAGAACCAGAGTAGATACCGTTTTGTTCTTAGATCCTAGTGCTAGACATGTTTCTTTTTGAAAATAATCAAGGCAATTAAAAAAAATCACTTTAGAAATGAACACCATTGATAACTTTTTGCAGTGTTAAATGTGAAAGTGAGAGTGATGGTCACACCTTGTAGAAAGATTTTTTAAAAAAAAAATCAAGACTTTTAAAAGTTTAAAAAACTTTTTAAAACATGCACAATTTTTATCATTACGTTTTCTGGGTTTTTTCCACGATGTTACAACATTTCTTCTTTTACAAATACTCCCTCAGTCTGCAAATCCATTTTAAAACCATGAGTTCATAAAAGATCCACCACATGGTGGCGCTCTGGTTGTGCCTTAAGTGAAATTGCTAGCAGTTTCCTTTTAGGAAAAGGGTTGATCAAAATATGAAGTAAAAAAAAAAAGGAAAAGAAAAAAGAAAAAGAAAAGAAGAAGTAATCATTCCTCAGATTTCTATGGGACTAGGAAATACATGTTCTAGTGCATGTTTTCTCTGCCTCCTGCCTGTGGCATTCTCCTTCTGTCTGGGAAGCTGGCAATGACCTTCATTTTGTCCATGTACTAGCTGCTACTGGGACCCCAAAGTGAAAACCTGGCTGAATTTGTTTGATCCTAAACAATGAGGCATGGCTTAATGATATTCCCAGTGCCTTCTCAGGACTGTTCCTCTCTTGCCCATTCAGAACCTTGTCATTCTTTCTATAAATGAAACACCAGGGAATTTCCAGCACACCCCAGCCTCCTGACCGGTAGCTTCCTGGCTTATACTCACCAACCTGAAATAAAATGTACTAATGTAGTAAAGTAAAGCAAGGTCTATGTGGATAGAGTCATGGATGAGGCTATTTAAATGTAAACCTCAAATCTCCACAAAGCATATAGTCCTAAGGTAGAGAATGCTCTGGAATAGCAATGTGCTTTTTCTTTCTTTCTTTTTTGCCTTCAGGAACCCTGTGTTTTTCTCTTAAGAGAAATTGCCTTAAGGTAGAGAAAGGTCTAGTTCTGCATACCTGGAAAAAGCTGACCTGGCAATTTCTGGTACATAATTCACAGGAGTTATGTGTACACTAGGGACCAGTGTGCTATCCCCTATTGTGGATAAGAATAACATCTCGGTTGAGCTGTATGAAGAGGGATTATAAGTAGATTGTTCAAGAGGCATTTTTCAATAAAAGAAAGAGAAATTAAATTATTTTCTCTAGTTGTGGGGGTGTATTAGATTTCTACTGCTGTGTAACAAATTCATATAACCTTTATGTCTTTAAAAAAATACCCATTTATTAGGCCACAGTCCTATAGGGCAGAAGTATGGGTACTGCATAGGCATGGCTGGGTTCTGTGCTCAGATTCTTATTAGATTGAAGTTGGGTTGCTTCCAGGCTCAGTGATTTTCCAAGATTTATTTCCTTGTGGTCCTATGACTGAGGTCCATATTTCCCTGCCGGTTATCTGCCAAGGGCCACTCTCAGCTCTTAGAGGCCACTTACAGCGCTTTGCCCTGTGGGTACACAGGCAATTCACAGCATGGCTGTGCTTCTTCTAGGCCCAACAGAACATGTATTTCTGAGTTCTTCCTCTGTGACCAGACCAGGGGGGAAAAAAACCTGCTTTTAAAGGGCTAATGTGATTAATTAGGTCAGGCCCACCCAGATAATCTCCCTTTCTCTCTATTTTTTCTTCCTTTTTTTTTTTTTTGAATCAGGATGTCACTCTGTTGTCCAGGACGGAGTGCAGTGGCACGGCTCACCATAGCCTTGCCCTAACCCTAACCCTAACCCTAACCCTTCCACCTCAGTCTCCTGAGTAGCCGGTACTGCAGGTGCATATCACCATGCCTGTTTAATTTTTATTTTTGTATAGACGAGGTCTTGCTATTTTGCCCAGGCTGGTCTTGAATTCCTGGGCTCAAGCAATCCTTTTGTCTCCCAAAGTGCTGGGATTGCATGCCTGAGCCACTGTATTTAGCTAATCACCTTTCTTTTACTTTTTCTTTTTTTTTTTGAGTCGAGTCTCTCTCCATCACCCAGGCTGCAGTGACATGCTCACGGCACCCCAGCGTTGACCCACTGGGCTCAGGCAAATCCGTCTGCCTCAGCCTTCCAAGTAGCTGGAACTACAGGCGCATGCTACCACGTTTGGCTAATTTTTAAATTTATTCTACAGATGAGGTCCCACCAGCTTGCCCAGTCTGGTCTTGAACCCATAGGCTCAGGCAATCCTTTCACCTCAGCCTCGCAAAGTACTGGGATTACAGTCTTGAGCCACTGCGCCTGACCTTTTTTCATAAAACGAACTGACATGAGTCCTTAGGGAATCTGAAGACACGTACCTAGACGAGTACCTAGATAAGTGTTGACTGAATTACTGGGAGAAGGTGACTGTACACCAGAGGCTGGTACACTGTTGGAAAATAGTGGCTTTCCTGTAACTTTATTTCCTCTCCCCTGTTTTGATATCAGCACATAGCAAAGCTGGGGTCATCTTCCAGTTTACTCCGCCGGAGGAAGGGTTATGGTTTTAGTCTTTCGGCTTCCTGCTGGTCTGAATAAAAATGACAGAGAGTTAGAACACACTTTAGAGAACACACTTTAGAGTTGGAGTGCAATTTATCTGAGATAGTGAGAAGTTCAGAAACAGCTCAGGGTCACACAGAGGGTGGCCAATATGACCCAAGTCATCTAATTTTCAGTTTTGGCCTCTTCCCACCAGTCAGTGCTTCTCCATGATGGGATTTTCACCAGGCTGAGGGACAATGAGAAAAATAAGGATAATTTGGTAAGTTTTAATAACATTATTTTTGATTAAATAACCTTCCTGTATTATTAGTTTATACTACTTACTTTATTTATGTATCTATTTGGTGATGGTGAGGGGTGAGCTAATTGAAGTACACAGAAATTATTTGTACAGTTATTTGTAACTCACTTCCGGATCAGGACTTGGTGGATACAGATGACATTGTGCTCTTCTGAATGTGAGGAAGACCCTTTAAAAGAGGAAAAAATAAGACCACATTCAGAATAAAGATATTATGATCCAGCTATTTCAAGTGCTTAGTCTGCTTTCTAATATTGTTTGCTATTGTTCTTGGGAAAAATTATCTTTACAATTTTCAAATTATTTTACACCTCCCACCCCCAACTCCTAATACCTTCATAGTTCCTGTAGTGGTGAAGAAATTTACCACTTAGAAGAGTCAAGTATCATCATTAACACTCCAGTGACTATCAACACATGAGGCCAGTAAAACCCTGAATTTCTAATCTGTTCTATCACTCTTGTTTCTGGCATGTTTGGAATACATTATGGGCATGATAATTATTTTTCCTACTGGATTGGTAAATGCGTTTGAAAGGATATTGAGACTTAGTAACAAGATAAAGAAAATGGATAAATACATAAGAGCTATTATTTCTGTTACTGCTACTATGTGCCACAAGGTGCTTTGATACATTTTCTCTAATTCATTCATCAACCTGCAAGGTAGATCTTAACTTTTTTACACCACTTGTAGATAACAGTTTTCATAAAGATTAAATAACTTGGCCACAGTCAGAAATCTAGGAAGAGGCAGAGATGTTTTTCAGTCTCAGGGCTCCATAGTCCAAGTTTATTTTGCTAGTGTGCATGACCATCAGTCATTCGATTTTGTGCCTGGGTCTATCTTTTTACTACTGTATGAGAATAATGATTATATTCAGGGATGAGAGATCATACTGCAACCTAGAAGCCCTAAACCGGGAATCAGAAGTGGGGTTCTATTCTTGATACTGATACTGTCAACAACTGTGACTAACCTGAGTGAATCACTTTATTAGTTTTCTGAGTCTCAGTTTTCCTTGTCTGCACTTATAAAACCAAGTGGTAGAATTAAGTGATTCTCACTGGTGGCTGCTAAAAGGTTGATACCTTTACATTTAGGTTAATTTGTTTTGTTTTATTTTTTTCATCCAATTGCTCATTTGCTTAGTCCTTTTGCTATGCATTTCTGTGGCTGTTACAATTGCCCCTGTTAATATCACCATCACTGTGGTTACTACCCATATTACCATGCTACAGCAATCACATTTACTGCTACAGTGACCTCCATCAATACCACTGTTAACTAAAATTGCATACACTCTCTTATTTGAATTCCCAAATCTCTATAAGACAGTTATTATCATCTTCATTTTACAACAGAGAAAAATGCTTGGAGGAATTTTTAAAAACTTACTAGAGGTCATATCACTAATCAGTGGCAGGTATAGAATTTCAAACTGTCTTCAAAGCCCATGATCTTTACCCCAGCGACCAACATGACATTTATTAGATTCTCCTTATCCAGTGTGTACTTAATAGAAAAATAATCTTTTAAACATGACTTAGGAAATAAATGGACTTTCCAAGAAGCGAGAAAGATACTATGTTTATCTTGTGACGGCTCGTGCTTCCTGGCACACAACCACATATCCCCATAACTATGTATGCACAGATTTGAGAAACTGAGGGAAAAGTATTGAATGCTGGGACTTTATTTATTCAATAGAGCTTTCCTGGATTCTGCTCTGTGACTGGTGCTTTGCTAACCCCTGTGGATGCAAAAATAAATACGACACGGTCCCTGCCCAGGGGCAATGAGGAAATAGACTTAGTTTTCCACAAGCTTTCCAGTGGAAGGAGGGAGGGAGAAAGTTTCTACTTACCAGTCTCCCTAGAAGGCAGGTTGTAAGAATTTGATGTCACTGTCCTGCATTTCAGTGAAAGGTGTGCAAAGCAGGGTCCTCAAACTGGGCAAATAGAGATGCTGTCCAGTTTGGGGACAGCGACTTTTCTTTGAAATGGAAAGATTTGACTTTGGGGTCTAATATGGGATGCAATACAGAGGAGGCAGAAGGCATGAACTCCCTGAGGCACTGAGGAGAGTAAGGCTGAAGATGATTATTTTCAGCGATAAAAACAAGCCTGAGCTCAGAAGCTCAGCAGCCTAAAACAGAGCATGGGAAGACAGATACCTCCTCTTAGTGACTGGCCAGAGAAGAGTGTGTGTTTGTGGGTGCACGTGCATATGTGTAAGTGTGTAAGTGTGCCTGTGGGTACATTTCTGTGAATGTATGTGAGGGTGTACATGTGCATATCTGTGCACGTGTACATGTGTGAGAGTGCCTCCTTGCACGTCACTGTGCACTGTGCGCATGTGTGTGTCCCTGTGTGCGAGTCTGTGTACGTGTGTGTGATTGTGCACACACACTGAGAAAGGACTCTAGCAAGGCACATTCCTGTTGATGCTGTACACAGAGCCCTATTTGCTCCTAATCTAGAAGGGAGAGACAACAAAACATCTATGAACGAATGTGGCTAGAATGCTTGATGTAAAATGTAAAGATTAACAATATATTTGCTGCTGAATGATTCCAAAAACAACTTATAAAGCTGATAATTTTTGCCAACAAGGTGCACACGGAGGTGGAGGTGAAAAGGATTTATTTTCTGCCATTCTCTGTGCTTTCTAGAGTGCAGTCCTCTCTGTCTCCTCATGCCCCCTACTTGCCAGAGAAATTGCTTCCTTTGTCTGAACTTGTTTACAACAGATGCCTTATTACTGCCTGGGTTTTAATTGTCCTTATGAACACTGAAAACAAAATGAAGGGAGAAAAATAACAACAACAACAAACAGTATCTATCTATAAGCATTTTTAAATCATAGCTCGAGAAAATGATAAATATATTTCAAAATTATTAGAGTTTGTTCAAGAGGAGGCTGGAAGCCTGGACTTTTCCCTAAGGGGTTAAGCCCCTGGGGCAGAGATAATGATGACTATTTGTGCTTCTTAGACACATAGAGCTGTAAGATCAGTTGTCCTTCTCTTTAGTATATGATTTCTATTCAAGGGGGACTTCTGTTAAAACACAGCTTTTATATCTGTGTCTAAAACTGATTTTAGTCCTTTTTATGTCATCCAAAACAAAAATATTACATTTAAGGTACTGATTTGATAATAGTGAAATTCCACATCTAGAATGCAAGGTATTTGTTTTGTTGTTATTTGTTTGTTTGTCATAGATGGAATTTATTTTTATCTGTGTATAGTACACAGATGTAGTGTGGAATTAAGAAGAAAGCAACATCTTATTCCTTCATTATAACTGTTTAAAAAAGCAAAACCACTAAATGTAAATCTAAATTCAGAAACAATCAAGCATTAGGTATCTAATTTTAAAAATAGTCTCTGGTTCTCAGAAGGCTGTCTTTGAATACAACTGGGCCAGACCTTCTTGAAGTCCAAGAACACTGGAATTGCAGGCCCGTGCAGCGGTGACTGCTGCCTTAGAATAATCCTGCTTTCCTGGGCAAGAAATACTTCTTTTAGCTACTTAATCAGGCATTTGGAGAACCCACTACCTAGAAAGAGTACCAAATGCCTCCCATTACTCACTTCGCCTTTACGATGGGCCATAGCAAAGTAGCTTCACGTCATGCAACATTTAGTTTAATGCATTTGCTAAAATCAATCTTTTGGGGAAAGGGAGAGATGATGACTTTCTGGGCATCTTTGGGTACTAATAGCACACTGTGTCCCTTGCAAAGTCTATAATGCATTGGTATTAAAGACTAACTCAGTGTAAGCACAGGAAATGGCCTGGCCTACCGTGACAGCTGGAGAGTGAAAGTGTGTGCTTAGGGACAAGGCGCTCCATTGAAGAGGACATTAGGAGTTTGAGGGCTAGTTGAAGGAGAGCTGAGGAGTAGGCAGGGGAAGACAGGAGGTCAATATACTCTGCTTTTAAAGCAATATGGTGTAGGACATTAAAAAAAAAAATTCAGAGTCTCTGTTGTCCAGGTTGGGTGCAGTGGCACAATCACAGTTCACCACTGCCTTGACCTCCTGGACCCAGGCAATCCTTCTACCTCAGACTTCCAAGTGCTGGGACTATAGGCATGTACCACTGTACTCAGCTAATTTTTTTTTTTTTGTAGCGATGGGGTTTCCCTATGCTGCCCAAGTTGATCTCATACCCCTGGCTCAAGTAATTCTCCTGCCTTGGACTCCCAGAGTGCTTGGATTACAGGCATGAGCCACTGTGCCGAGCCTTATAGGAAACTTTTGCATAAGCAAGTATGAAGGCCCAAACTACTCCATCTTGGATGCTGAGTCACCTTGTTGACTTCTGATTAACCTCAATTCTGAGAAATTCTCTAAGATGTCCCATTCATCTATTGTTCCTTGTGTGAGAGCAGGTACTTATTGTAAATCCTGTGCTTAGGTCAAACAACCTTGATGTTATCATTCTTCAGTTTTCCTACACGTTGCTTCTGAATCATCCCTTCCCCTTATGGTATATAAGTTCTGGATCTGAAGGAGGTAATGATGTTGGGATTCACCATTTTATCTTGCTATCATGTCTGAGACACAGACATGGCTTCTGTTCCTAAGTCCCTAGTCAATGTTATTTTTTAAAATTCTGACTATATCAGCCTCTTTCTTTGGCCTCTCAGCTTCCTTGTACTTTAGGGGTAGGTTTATATAGACCTTCCCACTGTAAAACAGCGAGCATGAAGAGGATAACAAGTTAAGCTGCTGAGAAGTATTTAAAGTTCAAAAAGCTGGGTGGCTTCCACAGTAAGAAAGCTATTACAAGGGCAGGGAGCAGAATGAGTCATTCAGAATTACTGGCCATCAGCAAAATTCTGGGCAATTCATGAAATTCTGGATGGACGAAATATATCCTAAGAGGGCGTTTATGTATGGTTATAGGTGAATTATAAACAAGAGGCATGGGAGGACACAGCATATAAGAAAAAATGGGACTAAGACAGTGTCCAAGCCAGTGTTAGCTAGACAGAAGCTTTCAAATGGGAAACAGGACTCATGTTTTCCTTCTAATACCCCATCAGGACAATGGCCGTCTTCCCATGTCAAGGAGCTGATGGGGGCCCTGAGTTCTACTAGTTTAACTATAGAACTACATTTTCAGCGGGCTTGTGCAATATGAAGATACGTGAATTGGGGTAGGGTGTCATAGTGTCCCCGAATATAAAAGAGAGAAAGAACTTTAAATGTTATCTCTGTAAACCCCTTTACATCACAGATGTAGAAAAAGGCTCAAAAAATGAAAAGACTTGGCTAAAATCCAGTCAGTTGGACAGTGGCAGAGCTAAGGGGATAACAGATCTCCCTGGAGGTTGTTCTGCTCTCTTTCTTTCTCTTTTTAAGTTTGTCCTATTCCTCTGAGAGGAAGACCATGTTTCTTTTCATTGAGATTGATTCTTTTTTAAAACCATTAACACACTTATCTGAAGTCCAAACACTAACAGAAAATACTCAAGTCTACCTCTCCCCCGTTTTTTGAGTTCTTAGCACCCACACATCACATCATCCAAAATTGGGAGGTAGAATTTTTACCCTGGGAATGAATCCACCCACACATGGTTTTATACAATATGTCAAACAAATGGCAGCCAGTTGAAGTAAACTTCATTCAACAGCTGCTCTCGTAAGAATAGACTCATCCAGTCTCCAAACTATTTACTTAAAATTTACCTTGAGACACGAAACCATGACTTTTAAGCAACTAATTTACTTCTTCTTTATTTATTTGAGAACATCTGAACCATGAGCCAAGCAATGTGCCAGAGTAAACTTCAGAGAAACAGTTTTTATCATTGACAAATGACACTGGAGCTTTCTGTTCGGTGGGGAGAGAGTTAGTTCTATAAAACCACCAGTGTGTGTTGGTGACAAATGGTCATGAGTGCTATGAAAGCTGATCAGTTTTTTCTGCTTTAGTATCTTTATTTATTCAATTTCAACATATTAACAAGCCTAGAAACTAATGGAAGGCCAGCTAGAAAGCTTAGATGCAAATAAACTTTTAACAGTCAAAGGAAGGTATCATTTATAGTTTCTTTTTATGTGTCTCTCCTTGTTTAATTGGTTAACCTGAGCGCTTTTCCAAGCCTGTTTTTCTATGTTCAAGGTCTCTAAAAGCACTTGTATAAGCCAGTCAACACCACACTCCTTACAGTTATCATTGTCCTTAAACTGTTGAAGCAGAAGACTGCCAGCTATTGGAAGAGCCAGCGCTTCATCTTCTGCTGCACTCTGTCCAACTCACCACCGGTGAACATCTTGGTAACTCTGATGCTGCTTCAAGTCAGGACGTGATACCACAGTTCACAGATCTGTGAAGCCAGTTCTCAGACCCAAACTGACTGAGGTGGGAGCAGCATCCTCTTGAGGAAGAACCCTGCAGTGCTACTGCAAGCATACATAACAATCATTTTACCAATCTTCCTCCAAAGGAACTTTCAGTCATTTACCTGGAGAAGAGGAAATAATTAACATTTTGAGTATTGGTAGATACCAGATCTGACCTGACACTCAAAAACTCAACAGTTCAACATGATTCAGTGGTTAGAGTAATCAAGACCAGGAAATATATGAAGTCCTGGCTCAAATCTCTCTGATGATGGTTCATTGGTTTTAAGAATCCACTCTGTGGTTATTTACTCATTTCCTGATGTATAATTGGTATGGATATACCTAGTAGTTGGCAAGGCCTATACAGTAGTTTCTTGACCTGTGGAGTACTGGGCATTATTATAGATAAGGCCAGGTAGAAACTCCTGAAACTATTTTACCTCCCTCCCATATACTAGTCCAGTCAAGATAGGAAATTACACCCCAGGTGGAATTGCAGAGATTAGAGCTGGCTTAGTCTGTTTGGTCTGCTATAAGATAATACCATCAACTGGATATTTTCTAAACAACACACATTTATTTCTCACAGTTCTAGAGACTGGGGAGACTAAGATCAAGGTGCTAGCAGATTCAGTGTCTGATGAGGTTGGGTTTCACATAGATGGCACCTTCTCTATGTGTCCTCACCTGGTAAACAGAGAAAATAGGCTCTTTCAACCCTCTTTCATAAGGGCATTAATCCCATTGATTAGAGTTCTGCATTGAATTGGCATTTCTTCCAAATCCTATTTGTAAATATGATCCAAAGAAATTTTGTTACATGAGGAGGCTATCAACTCTGTTGTCCAAGGGCTCCATTAACTCCCTTGCTCCTCATCTTGATATAATTCTTACAGACCCTGATTAATTTGATATTCTGAAGAACATTGCATCAGTCTACTATATTTCTGAAATCCGCTAATTGGGCTTAATTATCACAAAATGGCAAGTACTGTGTATTTTCTACTAAGGGAAAGTGGGATAATAATATCCTAAGAGATACAGATCTTGGTGAGACATCTTTTTTAATCTTGCAGGCTTCTTATACAGTGCTTAATATTCCAGCTATAACCAACTTACTGACTGATGCTTTGAGGTAGGGCTTAGAATAAGAGAGAACTCTGCATCCAATTCATGTGACCAACACATCTGATGCTGTCTATAGTCTCGGTCTAGTTCAAAAAGAAGAGTCATAGCATTGGCAGTTCCCTGGAATCCTTTAGCAACATTCCGCAGGTCATGCCTTTTGGGTTAAGGAACTACTTGTCATTGAAAAAAAAGAATTTCTGGCATGCTATTGGTCTCTAGTAGAGGATGAGTGCTTGATCATGGGGTATCAAGTTATTATGTGATCAAACCTTGTCATCCTAAACTGGGTGTTGTTACACCCACCACATAAAAAAAAAATGGGCAGGAACAATAGCAATCTGATAGTATCATGGAAATAGCATATTTGAGTTTGAGCTCAGTAGGTCCAGAGGGCAATCTTAAGTAACATGAGCAGGTGGATTATTGACCCATATCCCTTACTCCTGTGGCACTACCTCTTCTCTCTCTCTCCACTTACATTTAATGGCCTTGTAGTTGGAAATGAATGTTCTCTGTAACCAACTAACAGAAATAAAAGCCCAAACATGTTATTGAAACAGTCTGATTGTGCATGTTGGTGCTACTTGAAAGTAAACTACCACCATACTATTGCCTCTCAGGGATGGATATATGGAATTGACACAGAGCATAAGGATCTCTGCACCTCATGGTAATGACCACCAGAGAGCATTTCTGGTACAAGAGAGACTCAGCAACCATGGAGACAGGATGACTTATCCAGTGACAACAAAATATTACCTTGGACACAGAAACACATTTTACAGTTTAATGATCTTAGCAATGACTACATGAATATAACCTCTACTGGTCTGAATACACACTGCATGACTTGGAAGGAGATAACATAATTGAATGATGGAATCATGAATGATGGACTGGCTTATGAAAAACATCACAAAGGTGCCTGTTTGGGGACAGTGCCCTTTAGGACGGGAGTGCTGCCTTCAAAATGTGGTATATACACTAAAACAACAGTTTATATTAAGGCATTGTGTTCCCAATAGCTTGAATATTTAGATCTGAGAACTAAGGGGTAGAAAGGGGATTGGCCTCTCTAATTAGAGTCTCAGCTATCCAACCATCAAATCTGTGCTTTCTGCCTTAGCAACTTTAGTCTCTACAGGAATAAAACCCCTGGTTCTTTCAGAGTGGGAGATGCTTCCACTCAAGGACACAGAAAATATTTCATTTAACCCCAAACTGTAACCATTACTTAATCACTTTTTGGATCCTCATGCTGGTGGGTCTGCATACTAAGAGAGGATGGGTTATTTTGGCAGGGGTGATTGAATCTGATTTCTACGAAGAGCTAATATTGCTAATAGGCAATTGCTACTAGGACTTCTGCAACCCAGGGAACTCCCTGACATATATATTGTGCTTTCATATACAATGATAAAAGTAAATGGGCAGTTTCAACAGCCATGGCCAAGCAGGGTTAATACAACTAAGGACTCTGACCTTCTGGGAATAAAAGTCTGTCTTTCCACCAGTCAAGCAATCCAAACCCAAAGAAAATTCTGAATGGGTAGTGAAAGAGCAAAGTGTAAATATCAGTTATGGCATTGTGATTAGTTGTAGCTCTTGGGACCGTAGCTCATTCCACTAACACTGTGTGTTAAGTCTTTTGCAGATATTGCAGGTGGCCACCATCTTGAAAGTCCTTTGATGAACTGGACTTAATGTGAAGAGCAAGTGGATCTCAGTGGTACAAGGAATGGGCTATCCTAGGCATGACTCATGCCCTGCCTCAGAACTCTGCACACCCTTTTATCTCAGTTGTTGTGGTGATACCTTATAAGTAGACTAATTGCACCTTATTGTAGCTGAACTGAATATCTCCCACATTTTCCATGTGTTCCTCTGCTGCTACTACCTGCATATCTGTAGAATGCTTATTCTGATTCTTGTTCAAACCAGCAAGCACAATGGGTAATCTTGAGGCATGGGTACAGAAACTGGTGGGAAAAGATTTTTTGTTTGTTTTTTTTTTCTGAAGCAGACAATTTTGAGTTGTACTCTTGCATTCTTCAGATGGTCCCAAACAAGATCAAGCCCTAAGGATCCATAGGAGGAACCAGTTTAATAGAGTCCTTTGGAAGCTTTTCCTTCCTTCCCTGTTTCACTCTCCTCTGCCCTCTCTACTCCTGTTCCTTGGGACCGGTTTCAAAAATAAATTACCCAAGTTCAAGCCTTCGTCTCAGGCTCAGTATTGTGAGGGGACCCAGGCTAAGACAATAGATATCTTCTAATTTACTTTTTTTTTTCTTTTTGGAGTGTAGGAGCAGACATGCATTTTCAACCTTATATATTCTTGTCATTACTGTGTTCAGATTATCCCATTCTGGCTGTGCATTTTGCCCTACTTTTCTGTATTTTGCTTTGCCCTGTGTGCTCTTTTTTTTCCCTACCCTGTTTTTGATTTTTTTTCTTCCCAGGAAGGCTGCACTATGTCCCCTTATGGTTTCCCCAAGTGCTGGGTTCTGATAACTGTGTAAAAAGTAGAATCATTTTGAAGGCAAATGAGATGAAATTCCCATGCTTTTCCTTCATATTCCATCTCCAGAGTTAATAGAAATGGTGTATTCGTTTGAAGAAAAAATATTTGTGGTATATTCAGTATGTTTTAAAATGTATTAATGAGCCAGGCTCGGTGGCTCAGCCTGTAATCCCGCGCCTTTGGGAGGCTGAGGTGAGTGGATTGACTGAGCCCGCGGGTTCGAGACCCGCCTGGGCAGCGAGACCTCATCTCTACAATAAATCAAAAAATCAGCCGGATGTGGTAGCGCGCGCCTGTAGTTCTGGCTACTCGGAAGGCTGAGGCGGAAGGATCTCTGGAGCCCAGCAGGTGGAGGCTGCGATGGCTGGGAGCGGCCACTGCACTCCAGTCTAGTTGACAGAGTGAGACTCCAACTCAAAAAAAAAAAAAAAATTCTACAGAAATCTAAGTCAAATACGGTAACTCAAGAGCAGACTTGAAGTATAAAATTGAAAAAAGTATCAGAGAATGAGCCTCATAGAGACAGATCCAAAGGGAAGGTGAGTGGAAAGATCTATTCAGAGATGTTTTAAGCTAATAGAATCACAGATGCATCTAGCATCAGTGATCTTCAAGATATGTCACATAACAGAAAACTTGAGGAAGACTCGTTTTTCTATGCCAGTATGTCCCTTTTAAAACAAAATATAAAAATCTATTTTCTAAATAGAATAACAATGTGACTGAGTCCTAAGATTTATACTTTATGTTTTACTTGATTGCTAAATTAAAATTTAGGCTAGGTATTTGAAAAATCTATTTTTTTTCTTATCTCCCTCATAGTTATACACACACACACACACACACACACACACACACAAACACAAACACTTATACATTATTTTATGACAAACAATTACAGGTGGCTTTCTATATCCACAGGTTCCGCATCCATGGATTCAACCAACTGTATATCAAGAATGTCTGGGGGAAAAAAATATATATATATATATAATAATAATAAAAATAATACAAAAAAATCCTGGATACATTATAACAGTGATTCATCTAGCATTTACCTTTCATTGGGTGTTATAAGTAATCTACAGGTAATTGAAGTATATGACAGCATCACAGGCAAATACTATGCCATTTTGTATAAGGGTCTTGAGCACCCAAGGGTTTTGATATCCATGGTTGTGCTGGAATCAGTCATTCACAGATACCAAAGGAAGACTGCCTAGTGTCATTGTAATCCAATTATTACATTACTCTTTTCCTATAAACGTAGTCATATTTTTATAAGCAGTATAAAACAGTAACAACAAATTGAAATTTTAAATCAAAATCAACACACATCTTACCACTTGGTAACATTTTCAGGAGATTAAAACATTCTGAATAGTTTCATATTTTTTTTTCATTTTTTGAAGGATGATAATTACCTGTATCCTCTATTATTTGAATACCAAACAACCCTCCAAAGATATCACATATGAAAGGCATTGTGTCAGTTTTGATAGAAATTTTTTGAAGTTTCATTCTTACAATGTCAGAAAGGTATTTATTAAAACATGTTAAAATCAAAGCTGATTAAATTCGATTTTCATAAAAGATAAATAGAAACTTTAAGAGAAAAAGAAGTATTAGTGGTTTGAGTCTATCTCCAAGGCAAGCTTAGGATTTCATTGAGAACTCAAACTGTCCATCATTCATCTTTATGTTTCTGACACCCAGCCCAGTGCCTCATGCAGAGCAGTGTTTAGTAAATGTATGTGGAACAGAAGAAAACCTAGGTGTAATAATCTACAAATTATCTTTACCATGTCCACCATTATTTCTATTTGTGAGAAATTATTTATGTTTGGAATCTTCTCCCAAAACATAAGACTTCTTCCTTACCTCAGACAAGTAATTTGTTATCTGAATAGCATAAATCCATAATGCTTAAATATGCAGAAACATAATAATGACTCATGAATCTAGAATCCATCTTCATGTGTCTAGAAAGCATATGAAAAGTCTGAACAACAACAAAAAGGCAGACATTGGCAGGAAGGACAGCTCCTGGAAAACAGTATTAAGAAGCTCCAAAGATTGTGTCTGACAGAAGACCACTGGCTAGTTCACCAACCAGAGAGAAACACATTTAATTTTAAAGCCAATTTGCTGGTGTACAAGCAAAAGTAATTGAAGAGTTGGCAGAAATACAGAGGGAAAAAAAGTGAACTCAAGAAAGGTAACTAACTGATCAGCAAAAAGTAGAAGAGTAGTAGCAGCAGCAGAAGAGATGGAGGCAGTTAAGAAAATGAAAAAAAGTGGAAGGCAAGTTCTTTTTTTTTTTTTGAAATGGAGTCTCACTCTGTCACCCAGGCTGGAGTGCAATGACTCATGGCCATCGCAGTCTTGACCTGATGGGCTCAGACGATCCTTCCGCCTCAGCTTTTCAAGTAGCTGGAACTACAGGTGTATGCCACCATGCCCAGCTGATTTTTTGATTTATTGTAGAGACGAGGTCTCACCAAGTTGCCCAGGCTGGTCTCAAACCTGTGAGCACAGGCAATCCTCTTTCCTTGGACTCCCAAAGTGCTGGGATTGCAGGCTTGAGGGAAAGCAAGTTCTAATGGCAGAATGATGCTCATGCCTTCTTTCAAAGAGCGTCATTGTACTACAGAGTATAGGCACTCAGAAAAAGCAAACAAACAAAAACTATAGGTATGCAGATGGCTTCATAGACCTGAACAGAAAGCATTTAGAGAGAAGGTAAGCTAAATTCTACTCATTTTGATTATCTAAAAGCACATCGATATTCCAGCAGTGTCATGCTTAAGGCAACTCAACAGCTGTTGGTGGCCCATTCACTATTGCTCTGAGAAGAGTTAACCTTAATAAGTTTTAGAATGCTGATGTTAGTGCCGCAGTAGACTGTAATCAGCTGATGCATATAAACTATCCATCACCATGATTCAAAACTTTCCAATTGTCAGCAAACACCTTTCTTTGCACTCAATACAAATTGAAGAAGCAAAGGATTTTATATGAAAATGCTGTTGACTGAGTTGTGAGAGACACAACATTAGAGGGTTAGGTGTAACTGGCTTAAAAAAAAAAATCAAAAAGCCATGAAGTTATAAAACACTGTTGCAGCCCCTCACCCCCCAAAAACAGTCTAGCCCCTTAAATTTGTTGTTGGTTGTTTGTTGTTTTAATGCTGATTAAGTTGACCTATTTTGGCAAATCTTGCTAAATTCTAGCCTAGCAAGGGCCAGTAGACCAAGTGCCTAAGGGCGTAAGAAGAATAAAAAAAATGGACTGCTATCATGTGTGCAAATGTTTCAGGTTTAAACAAAATAAAACTCCTAATGATGGAAAAATTTCACTGTCCAGATTTTTCATAGGTGTCACCACTACTTTCATACTTTTATATAGGTGTGCAGTATAAGCTCTTTCATAAATGGACACAGAATGTGTTCAATTCCCTTCACAATTTTGTTAACTTTATTTTCTGATCCCAGACCCCAAGAGTGAGCCAGAGTAAACTGTCCCCTAGAGAAAGGGCAGAGGAAATTGTGCCAGGTAGAGTTTTAGTCGTCCCGTATCCTGGGAAGCTGTCAGTACAGGAAACATTAGGATGGTTGCACACTTTAGTTCCTGGTTTATTTGGTTCTACTTTTGGGGGGCTATTTACAGATTTGAAGCAGGAACACAAGAAGTAGGTGAATGCAGTTTCTATAACCCAGGGGACATGATTTCCAAAAGGAAGGACTAGGTGACATTTTGGATGATATAAGGTGAACTAGGGAGCTCCCAAAACTATTAGTACCTGTTTTCCACTACTAGTAGTCTTGATGTGATTTTTCTGGGGTGTGGTCTAGAGAAGTTTTCCAGGAACTTGTGAAGCCAAGGTTGAGAACCACTGACACAGGAGGGCATTTAAGTGTTTTCTCTATTTCCTATGTTAAACCTTCAACATGAATGTATGAATGCATTTTGAGTTTATGAAACTGATTTCTATCTAACACCAATTAGTGATAGAATGTTTACATTACACTTTATTTAATATCAATGATCACATAAAATAGCCTGTGAGAAAGACTAACATGAACCGGTTTAACAAAGTTCTCATTCTATCTTCAATTTTTTAAAAAAAGTATGTATTTAGTTCATCTGATTCATTGCAGTTGAAGAATTTAAGCTATGCATTTTTGTAATTAAGCCTTTTAAAAATGTGATCTTGTTATATTTTATATTAAAAAGTTAACATACTTTAACTTTTTGATGAACAATTTGTGTCCCAATTGAGCAATTTTTCACTTTAGAAAAACTTTTAATCTCTGGTTAACCAACAGATGACTCAACAGTGAGAGTCATTGAGTAGCATGAGATTCAAAACATTTAATGACCAATAAGGCATAGGAACTGTCCTATTGCCTGACCTTTTCAGCAGGGTCTTAGGAAATAATCCTAGTGGCCTGAATTAACCCTTTAATTGCTGAATCAAAAATGCAGTGCTGGGGGCCCCTAAACCATGTCTAAAAAGGCTACTGGGGAGCTTTGGGCAATGTCATTTACCAATCAGAACAAGTATTTAAATATTTAACAATTTAAACTGCTTTTCAAATAGACATTTGCTGAATCCTAGACCTAATAAAGAGTTCATCAAAATTTCTAAATTAAAATACTCACCATAAAAGAATTTTGGTGACAAAGCCAATGTTGTAGGATATCAATTCAATGCTTCACTTCCTGTGTGAAATCATTTCCTAGATACCATTATGCTTTGCAATGGGACAAGAAACATGGCATTAAAATTCAGACAGACCAGGCTATGAATTCTAGCTTTACCACTTAACTGATGTGTAATCATGAGTAACGTGCTTCTTTGAAACAAAGTCTGTATCATTTTTAGGTTTTATGAGTATTAAATGAGGGCAGGGTTCTAGGGTTTCTTTAGACATTTAATAAATGGAAGCTACATTTGTAATGATGGTGAAGATTTTCAAACTCCTGTTGGGATACTTTTATTGCTCACTAGACTACTATTTAACTCTAATGATCAGAGTGTCACATCTTGCTATATTAGATCAAATATACATATTTTTTCAAAAGAGTCATTGCTCTTCACCACTGAAGTAATATTTATCTCCATCCATTTGATATCAAGCTTGATCACATGACTTGCTTTAGTCACTGAAGTGTGAACAGAAGTGTGAACAGAAAGTGCCACTTTCAGAGGATAAGCTCAAGTGCCAAAATTTAACTTTCTGCCTTGATTTTCTTTTTAACTACAAAACTATCAATGTCTCAGATAAGGCTCCTTTGCTATCTTGGATGCCAGAATGAGGAACACATGGAGCAAATTGACATACAGTGGATATATACTATAAGTGACTTGTAATTTTTTTTTTGTAAGCCCAAAATGTCGACTTATAGCTAACTATAACATGGCATTGCCTATATTCCTTAATACAAAAATTGAAACCTGGAAGTGGTGTGCTACCCTAATAAGAAATCTAAATTTTATGACATTGCTTGCAGGATCTGGCAGTAGGTGGCAAGAAAACTGTATTTAGAGGCTGAGAAGATGTCAACTCACATTATGCGGAGGAAATATATTAGGAAAGACAGTTTACTGACATACCTTAGGAAAGAGATAAGGTACCAAAAAAGTCTATGGCTTTAGGAAAGGGTAGGAGAAAATATTTGTAGTGTGCCTTGATTGTTTGAAAGAATCTACAAGAAAAAGATGATCTATATAAAATGAACTTGCCACATAGAATAAGGGAACGAAAGGGAACATGAAGAGGCCACAAATTCTAGGACTTTACAGTGTTAGAAGATTTAACCTTCTCTTATCTCTTAACAGATGTGGGTGTGGCTGCCACATCCTTTGTTAAAAACTTTATAGTGATTAAGATAGCAACCAGCTAGTCCTTTCAATTGGATAAATGTCTCAGGGCACAGAGACTCAAAGAATTAGCTCTCTCATGGACTATTAAGTTTATAATAAGCCATCTCTTGACAAGAACTGTTGGTGTAGCTATTGGCATATGGAAGAAAATCAAATAGATTAAAACCTATGTTTTTGAAAGTGCTATTGCCAAAGGAATACCAGCTTGGGCAAAAATTTACAGTGACTCTCTGAGCCTTAAGCTAACCTTAAGCCCCCAGTCTTACTGGGAACTGAACAGGCTGTGAAATCTGCTTATTGTTCAGAGCTGTCGCTTATTCATATGTGGCTAAGAGGAAAGGGAAAGACATCCTAGAGGGAAGAATGAAGAGCTATAGAAAAGGATGGGTGAGAGAGCTATTCTCCAAAACTAAAATGAAGGTCTAATCAAGGAACATGTTCATCCTGTGAATATAGGGCTTTTATAACATGTTTACCCCAAGATTCCTGAGTTATTCTGACCCCAAGACTGCTGTGTGCTTCCCATTTTCTCTTTCCATATAAGAGTACTGATTGCAATAATCCTGCCGTGTTTGCTGGGTGGCAGGGAAGGAAAGGGCAAATGGGGCAGATGGCATTTTTAGTTAGTGAGTTGATCTTTAGCTTAAGAGGAATAAATAAATAATTTGAGGTGAATTCATTAAAAAGGAATATTTCACAGCAGTGCAAAATAACCATTGCTAAACCCAACACCATGGGTAACTCTTACAATATTGTTAGGTCTAACAAAGACTCAAAGACCACATGCTATATGATTTCATTTACCTGAACTTTCATAAACACAGACCAAATTAACATATAGTGATACAATTCAGAATAGTGATTTCCTTTGGAGTATTGCTGACTTGTAGAGTAAACATGAAAGAGAGAGAAGCATGGATGTTAAAAAATTTTTATATCTTAATGTGGGTGTGGTTATCTGGATATAGATGTATATACAACTCATCAAGTTGTACATTTGTGTACACTTTACCATATGTAAGTTATATCTCAAAGATCTTTGAAAGCTTTGTATAAAGGTCTAACATCCAGGATCTGCAGGGAACTCAAATGTGCCAAAAGGAAAAAAAAAACAACCCTATTAAAAAATGGGCAAAAGATATGAATAGACACTTCTCAGAGGAAGACATATAAACAGCCAACAGATACATGAAAAAATGTTCAACTTCACTAATCATCAAAGAAATGCAAATTAAAACCACACTGAGATACCACCTAACTTCAGTCAGGATGGCCATAATCAGTAACTCAGAAAACAACAGATGCTGGAGAGGATGTGGTGAAAAGGGAGCACTCCTACACTGTTGGTGAATATGTAAACTAGTACAGCTTCTGTGGATAGCAGTGTGGCGATTTCTAAAAAAATCTGAAAATCAATCTTCTAGCAATCTCCCTTCTGGGAATATACCTGGAGGAACTCAAATCACTCTATAGTAAAGATACCTGCACATGCATGTTTATTGCAGCATTATTTGCAATTGCAAAAACATGGAACCAACCGTGTTGTCCATCAAAAGTGGACTGAATAAAGAAAATGTGGTACATTTATATGATGGAATATTATGCAGTCATAAAGAAAAACAAAATTATGGATTTTGCAGCAACCTGGATGGAATTAGAGTCTATAATACTCAGTGACTTATCACAGAAATAGATCTAAGTACCACATGTACTCACACATAAGTGGACCCTGAATATTTATTACAAATACTATAAGAAAGGGATTGGAGTAGTGGGACACTGTCAGGGGAGGGGGGCACATAACATTCATAAGGGTACCCATGCTTTACCTGTATGATCACCACATGTGTACCTAAACTTCATTTGTACCACACCTTTTTAGAATGAAATAATTATTAAAAAAAAAATTTGTATATTTTTCTTGCCCTTTTCTCCACTAAGCCTTGTGTCATTTTGAGCTTCATTTTTTCTGAAACTTTTCTTTTTTTTTTATCAATATTTTTTATTATGATGCTGTGGGGTACAGTTAAGGGTTAGGTATACAATCACATTTCATTCAGGCACCCTGTTGATAAGAGGTGTTTCCCTGTCCCCAGACAGATATTTGCTACTGTTAATCCCATCCCCCTCTGCCCCCCATAGTTTCCCAGTACCGTCAGTCATTTTCTTATAGGATTACATTGGATGTTCAAGGTCCATTATATGAGTGAGAACATGTGATACTCAGATCTTTATTTCTGTGAGAGGTCACTCAGTATTATAGACTCTAGTTCCATCCAGGTTGCTGCGAAATTCATGATTTTGTTCTTTTTTATGGTTGCGTAGTATTCCATCATGTATATGTATCACATTTTTTTGATCCAGTCCTCTTTTGATGGGCAGCATGATTGCTTCCAGGTTCTTGTTATTGTGAACAATGCTGCGATAAACATACGTGTGCAGGTATCTTTTTTATAGAGTGATTTGAGTCCTTCAGGATATATTTCCAGTAGGGGGATTGCAGGGTCATATGGGAGGTTGATATTTAGAGCTTTTAGGAATTGCCACACTGCTTTCCACAGAGGTTGCACTAGTTTACACTCCCACCAACAGCTAGAAGTGTTCCCTTTTCGCCACACCCTCTCCAGGAGCTGTTATTTTTTGAGTTGTTGATAATTGCCATTCTGACTGGAGTTAGGTGGTATCTCAGTGTGGTTTTGATTTGCATCTCCCCGATGATTAGTGAGGTCGAACATTTCTTCATGTGTCTGTTGGTTGCACGTATGTCTTCCTTTGTGAAGTGTCTGTTCATATCTTTTGCCCATTTTATAATGGGGTTGTTTGTTTTTTTTCTTTTCAGCACGTTTGAGTTCCTTGTAGATCCAGGATGTTAAGCCTTTGTCAGACCTGGTGTTGGCAAATACTTTTTCCCAGTCTGTAGGCTGCCTCTCTGCTCTCTTGATGGTTTCTTTGGCTTTTCAGAAGCTTGTCAGTTTAATAAGGTCCCACTTGTCTATGTTCTCTTGTCGGGGACCAGCCCTGACCAAGGGTGGGTAAGGACCGCAACGGAGAATCCAGATGGCGAGAAGAGACCACTCAGAGGCAGTTTCTTCTGGGAACAGTCTGATCAGGACTGAAGCCAAATTTTATTCGGACACCTTCCAACTTATATACCATTTTTCATACCTCCAGCAGTGTGATAATCACTTGCTGGGGGCGTACACACTCCATGATGTATATTGCGATTTACAAACTATGCATCACAAGACCATCACAAGACTTGCAAGCTCCAAGCAGGCGTGCCTTACAAATCTCACATCAAGGTCACAGGTGCACAAATACAGTTTGTTTAAAAGTGTCTTCCATAGTGTTCAACAAATCATTCATATTATACTCTTTGTTCTAAACCCTGATTAATACAAAAACTTTCTTAGTTAACTCTAGGTTCAATCCAAGT
The DNA here is from genome assembly GCA_027257055.1 of Cephalopachus bancanus. NCBI lineage: Eukaryota > Metazoa > Chordata > Mammalia > Primates > Tarsiidae > Cephalopachus > Cephalopachus bancanus. Next base: position 751,079 of record JAPVLO010000242.1, on the reverse strand, counting down.
TCACTGACTCCCAATATTTTTTAACGACCGATATTATCAACTTAACACTATACTATAATCTATTAGTTTACCTAAATGACTTAATTTTTATTTATTCCATTAACCTATTATGATTCAACATAGTGGCCTGTAATTCTATAACAATTAATTCAAAACTTATTCCTTACCATGACTTATATGAGTTTCGTGATCTAGTGTTTGGGCTTTAATACTATGCTATATCTCATTAAGCTAATACCTTATCATTAAATCTTATAATTATCATTGACGTATGATTTTAGAATCATAACACTATAATTCTCATTCTATTTTAATAAAACTACGACTTTAACCCGAAACTTAAATCTTTTTTCCTAGTATATTAATACATGGCTACGTGTAAAATTTCCTATTGTCATATTAGAAGCAAAAACTACAGCGTTGGGAAAGGTTCGGTATACTAATCAAAGGATCTTAAAATTGGCCTACAGGAACAGGAACTAAAGTCATAATCTGAGAAAAGGAAACTTAAAAAGCTTAAACAAAACCTAAAACTTTTCTACGAATGCTTATTACTGTTTAAATCTTTCCGATGGAAATTATATCGTCTTAAATGAATGTTTTATCCGAACAAGTCTATTCTAAAAATCAAATAGTGTCTGCCACACTCTTGGATAATGAACTGCGCAGTTACTATGGAAATGGCCACGGGCTGAAGCAAACAGTTTCGGCATGTAAGGAAACTAGAAAAACGTCCTGAAGAAAAACGCCCTGCCCGGCTAAAAGGCGGGGCAATAAAACTATTATAATTTAGTTTCTAATCTTAATCCTAGGAGAAACTGCCTTTGGGAACAAGAGCTGAAGAAAAACGCCCTGCCCGACTAAAAGGCGGGGCAATAAAACTATTATGATAATTTAGTTTCTAATCCTAATCCTAGGAGGAACTGCCTTTGGGAGCAAGAGCTGACTCACCAGTCTACCAGGAATAGAAGTTAAAAAATATCTAGAAAGAAGTAAGATTTAGAAAGGACAAAGTCATTCTGCTGTATAACCTTTCATCAGGCGTATAGAGATTTTACTTATAAGTTTTACTTATAAGTTTTACTGCCATGTATGCACGCTGGTCACCAATCACACGCCAATATTACAGGTATAACTGACATCCTATGTCAGAGGCGATCTTTCAGATGGGCCTTTACAGGCCTCAGCCATGTAGCTATAGATGTTGGCTCCCAACATTCTCTCTTATGACCTGTGGGTTTCAGGTTTTGTTCAGGAATTGGATGCCAGTTCCAATTTCCATGAGGGTATTTCCTTCATTTTCTAAGGTTCTTATGGTTTGAGGTTTTACATTTAGGTCTCTGATCCATTTGGAGTTAATTTTTGTGTATGGGGATATATAGGGGTCCTGTTTCAATCTTCTGCATGTGGTCAGCCAGTTTTCCCAGCACCATTTACTGAATAGGTTCTCCTCTCCCCAGTGGTAGGTGGTGGAGGCTTTGTCGAAGATGAGTTGGTTGAGAAATTGAGGTTTTGCTTCTGGAATCTCAATTCTATTCCATTAATCTATATGCCTGTTCCTATACCAATACCAAGCTGTTTTGATGACTGTAGCTTTATAGTAAAGTTTGAAGTCTGGTAATGTGATACCACCTGCTTTTTTTTTTTTTTTTTTTTTTTTTGCTGAGGATTGTTATGGCTATTCTTGGGCATTTGTGTTTCCATATGAATTCCTGTGTTGTTTTTTCTAGGTCTGAGAAGAATGTTGCTGGTAATTTGATGGGTATTGCATTGAATTTGTAGATTGCCTTAGGTAAGATGGACATCTTCACAATGTTGATTCTTCCAATCCATGAGCATGGAATATTTTTCCACTTGTTTGTGTCATCTTTGATTTCTTTGAGTAGAGTTTTGTAGTTTTCATTGTAAAGGTCTTTCACATCTCTGGTTAGGGAGATGCCAAGGTATTTCATTTTTTTTTTTTTGTAGCTATTGTGAATGGAATTGTGTTTTTTATTTGGATTTCTGTTTGTTTATTATCGGTGTAGAGGAATGCGATTGTATTTTGTACATTTATTTTGTTTCCTGAGACTTTGCCAAAGGCCTTTATCAGTGTAAGGAGGTTATTGACAGATTCTCTTGGGTTTTAAAGGTACACAGTCATATTGTCTGCAAAGAGAGATAACTTGACTTCCTCTTTTCCCATTTGGATACCCCTGATTGCCTTCTCTTCTCTGATTGCTCGAGCCAGGGCTTCCAATACTATGTTGAACAGGAGGGGTGAGAGTGGGCATCCTTGTCTTGTTCCAGTTTTCAGGGGAAATGGTTCCAATTTTTTTCCATTTAGGAGTATGCTGGCTGTGGGTTTCTCCTAGATGGCTTTTACTATTTTGAGGTATGTTCCCCATATGCCTAGATGTTTGAGGGGTTTTATCATGAAGGGGTGCTGGATTTTATCAAAAGCTTTTTCTGCATCTAATGATATAATCATGTGGTTTTTGTTTTGACATCTCTTGATGTATTTAATTACATTTATGGTTTTACAAATGTTGAACCAGCCTTGCATCCCAGGAATGAAGCCTACTTGGTCATGATGGATGATTTTTGAGATGCGTTGCTGAATCCGGTTTGCTAGGATCTTGTTGAGAATTTTAGCATCTATGTTCATCAAAGATATTGGCCTGTAGTTCTATTTCTTTGTTGGATCTTTACCTGGCTTTGGAACCAATGTGATGTTGGCTTCGTAAAATGATTTGGGGAGGGTTCCATCTTTTTCAATCGCCTGGAATATCTTCAGTAGGATGAAACTCTTCTTATAGGTTCCCTAAAACTTTTTATTTTACTTTAGCTTTTTTTGCAACATTTTTCTTTTTATGTTTTTTACTCTTTAATGCGAGTTCATCTTTGAGCTCCAAATACAATTTCTCTGATTTCTTTAAGCATGCATTTTTTTCTCGCGTTGGAAATTGTCCTTCATGTCAGAATTTTAACTTAGAGAATATAATTCCTCTTGTATTTTGGTTTCCTTCTCTTTGGCGATGAGACCAAATATATAATTTTTCTTCCTTTGATTTGGAACTCTGTTTTGATTAAGAATCCAGGCTTTGAAATAAGACAGACCTAGAATCACCCTTGGGTTCTAATTATTGCAAGTTAGGTGATCTTAGATTGTATACTGCCTCTGACTCTCAGCTTTCTTTCTTTCTTTTTTTTTTTTTTTTTGAGTTGGAGTCTCACTCTGTTGCCCAGACTGGAGTGCAGTGGCCACTCCAGGCCACCGCAGCCTCAACCTGCTGGGCTCCGGTGATCCTTCTGCCTCAGTCTTCCAAGTAGCTGGAACTACAGGCGTGCGCTTCCACGCCTGGCTAATTTTTGATTTATTGTAGAGATGAGGTCTCGCCAAGTTGCCCAGGTGGATCTCGGACCCGTGGGCTCAGGCAATCCACTCACCTCAGCCTCCCAAAGGTGTGGGATTACAGGCTGAGCCACCAAGCCTGGCTAACTTTCTTTATTATACACTAATTTATGCAGATTAAATAAGATAATTTATGTGAAGTGCTTAGTAGAGTTCCTGGCACATATTGAATGATGAGTAAGTCATTATTATTCTTACTATTCCATGGAATACATATGTTCCATGTTATTTGTATTTTTAACTTTTACATGTATATTTTCACCCTCTCACTCTCAAATTTAAGTTAATATATAGCTTAATAATGAATAACCTCTCTTTAGTTTCTCTGCAACACATATATTGGCTCATGGTGTAAAATATTCTGAATATTTTATATATTTTTGTGCTAGAACATGTTTAATTTTTAAAATTTAAACTCAGAAAAAACATTACTTAGAGTTAAAATTGCTTCAAGCTCTCTTTGATGATAAAATATTTCCTGGTATTAAAAAATAACACTAGTTTACCAAGTTAATTTAGAATAAAGATGAAGAATATTTCTAAAGAAAGTGGCATGCCTTTTATAATTCTGTATATATTTAAACTAATATTCATAGAGAACTTTTGTGTGATTAGATCCTTGATAATATTTTTGGTTTTTGTTTTTTGAGTTGGAGTCTCACTCTGTCACCCAGACTGGAGTGCAGTGGACCGCTCCCGGCCACCGCAGCCTCGACCTGATGGGCTCCGGCGATCCTTCCGCCTCAGCCTTCCGAGTAGCCGGAATTACAGGCATGCGCTACCACGCCCGGTTGATTTTTTGATTTATTGTAGAGATGAGGTCTCGCTGCCCAGGCGGGTCTCGAACCCGCGGGATCAGGCAATCCATTCACCTCAGCCTCCCAAAGGTGCAGGATTACAGGTGAGCCACCAAGCCTGGCTCCTTGATAACATTTTTAAGTCAAATATTTATAAATAAAAAAGGAGACATCTTAATGTAGTAGGTATTTAATATATATTGATAAATAAATGAGTAAAAGAAAACTTATCAAACAAACAAAATCATAAAACAAGGTACAACATAAAGTACTAATGATTAATCTTGGCAATTGTTTACAATATTCAAATACCGCTTTTAAAGGACAATTCATATGCATAAAATGTAATTCTCTTTCTGATACCATCGAAAGGAAACACATATACTAAACCATAATTTGAATAACATTCATTACCATGTATTTCATGAAATCTATTTGTTAAATTAATTGATTATTTCAAGCACCATTTCAAGGACTGAAATCTGGGTGAAGGATAAAAGCAGAAATGATAATAAATGGCAATGCTTCAAGTTAAGGGATATTGAGGAATGATGTTGGTTTTATGGCCTGTTTTATTTAACATCTGTATTAACTGTAGAAGGAGCAGACAACTTGTTAACTAAACCTATAGATGATTCTAAATTAGGAAATGCTACAGGTACCACTGAAAACCAAAACGTAAAAGTAAAAGGCATTTTATTAACTTTTAAAATTTTTTAATTTTAAAATGGTGGGGTACATTTCAGGGTTAGGCATACAAATATTCACTGAGCAGGTACCCTTGTTGATGAGGTGTGCCCCACCTTCCTCAGGCAGATTTCCACTACTGTCAATCCCACCTCACCACACCCCTCCCCTCCGCAGTTTCCCTCTACAGTCAGTCCTTTTCTTATAGTATTGTGGTAGTGGTCAAGGTCCACTTATGAGTGAGAACATGTGATGTTCAAACTATAAGAACCTTAGAAAATGCAGGAGACACCCTTATGGAAATTAGAATTGGCAACCAATTCCTGATCAAAACACAAAGTGCCCATGCCATAAGAGAGAAGATAGACAAGTGGGACCTCATCAAATTGACAAGCTTTTGCAAAGCCAAAAAAACCATCAAGAGAGCAGGGAGACAGCCCACAGACTGGGGAAAAATATTTGTAAAAGTCATTTATAAACAAAAACTGAAGGCAAGTATATTTACTTGGGTTTCAAAATCTACTGTTTTCACTTTCTGATTTTCTGAGGCAGAAAACTAAACACGCATCTTAAAGCAGGCATAAATACAAGCTTTGAGGGTTATGCTTTTTTTAAGATCCTATTTTTTTTAATTTTTAGAGGTCATCTTTGTCAAGGAGAATCATGAAAGTCATGTTTAGTGAATTTCACTGTGTATGTTTGACTAGGACATATCTTGGCTCTCTACCTACATCCTTGTGTAGATAGCCACTCCAAATTTTTTCTGGAAAATGGAACTCTGGCCCTGAATAGTAATCCATAAAGACAGGGTTTTGTTTGTTTGTTTGTTTTTAACTACTTTTGTCTTTTTATGCCAATCTGCCTGTCTGAAGCTTTGAACATTGCCCAATCTCTGACTTGCCTAATATCCTATTTATCTTACTCCTATCACCGGTTGCTGAGCAATTTCTGGTCTTCTCCTCTGAAAGCTCTCTAGTCTCAGCATCCTAGCTGTCTCATTTAGAATATTCAAGTGAACTAATGCCCCATATTGTAGCTTATAAATGCCTTTCCCACTGGTTGGAAATTCTATTTTTGCCTCAGAGTCAATGTTTCTAAAGAAAATTTATTATCTTTTTGTTGTTCTTCCCTAAAAAGATTCCTCTTCTGACTTTTCTATGTTACTGGTTTTACCTAGGCTACTAAGAACAGAAACTAGCATTGTACTAGATTTTACCATATTCATGACCTTCTGTATTCTATTGTTAACCCAGGTTCCTTAAAAAAAAAAATCTTGCTCTGTTGCCCAGGATGGAATGCAGTGGCATGAGCATGATCATAGCTCACTGCAGCCTCAAACTCTGCACTCAAGCAATCCTCCCACCTCAGCCTCCTGAGTAGCTGAAACTGCAGGTGTGCACCAATATGCCTGGCTAATTTCCTTTATATATATATATATATTTTTTTTTTTTTAAACAGGCAATAGTCTTGCTATGCCAGTTTGGTCTCGACTTTCTAGCCTCAAGCAATCCTCTCATTTTGGCCTTCCAAAGAGTTGGGAGTATAGGCGTGAGCCACCACATCTGGCCTTACCCAGTCTCCTTGGGTTTTCTTTCCAACTTCATGTTAATCTTCCTCTTTCCATTCACATTTTTATTATTCTTGCCTAGATCCATATCATTTATATTTGTATGATTATAATAGCCTTTTTAGGGAGTAGGCAACAAAAATAATTAAAATAGGTTTAATGTTAAAATAAGAGTAAGCACAAATAGCTAAAAAAAACAGATCTGCACCATGCCACCTTCCAAAACAGTACTCAAGTGTTCAAGTATAGAGACAGATAAATGAACAAAACCATATCAGCTGAATGTTTCCTAGATACTACGTGGTGTCTGTAAGCTTTTACTGGAAGTGAAGGTCTGGCTCTTGCAAGGCTTGGTGCATGCATTATGACATGTTCTTAGGAGAAAAACCAAAGAGCATTAGGGTTTTCACTAAAGTAGAACAGGGCTGGTTCCACACAGACAAATGATCAAGACATGGTTACATAGGAAGAAGATATATAGGTATTAGGGACCTCTCAAGGGGTGTACACACAACAGTAAGGGTGATGTTGGTAGCAACTTGGATGAAGATAAGAGCAGAAACAAGAGAAGCAGCATTTAATTCATTTTCATCTTTTAAAACAACAGGTAATATGTATTGAGCACATGTTATAATATGTTGAGCAACAACACAAACTATGCATATACATTTCGTCCTCACAGTAACCCCATGGCATAGATTTATTATTGACTCCATTTTCATAGTTGATGGAGTGATGCTTCAAATATATCGAAAACATGGCCCCTTCGCTTTGTCTCCATGAGCACTAACATGTACAATGCTATCCTAATCTGTTTCCTCACACTCACTTTTGTCCTCACCAATTCTTCTTACCAAAGCATCTGGAATGATCTTTTACAAATTCATACTATATCACATTATTCCACTAACTGAAATCCTTTAGAGTCCCTCTGCCATGGTCTGAATATGTTCTTTCAAAATTCATGTGTTGAAACCTAACCCTGAGGAGGTGATAGTTTTAAGAGGTGAGACCTTTGAGAGGTGATTAGATCATGAGGACAGAGCCCCTGTGAATGTCCATATAAAAGAGACTCTGGAGAGTCTATATACTTCTACCATGCAAGGACACAGGGAGACGGTGCTGTCTATGAGGAATCAACCCTCATCAGTGACACAGAACCTGCAATCACCTTGATCTTGGCCTTTTCAGCCTCCAAATCTATGAGAAATAAATGTTTGTTGTTTATAAGCCACCCAGTCTATAGTATTTTGTTACAGCAGCCTGAACAAACAAAGACACTTCTCATTGTGTTTAGAATAAAATCTTAAGGTCTACACAGTTGGTGTAAGACCCTATGTGATCTGATGCCTGTCATCTTCTTTTCCCACATTTGTCAAACTTACCTCCTTGACTCTATACCTTTTGTTACATAGACCTTGAGTTACTCTCTCTGACATCCAAATTTTCCCCTCCTCAGGCTTTTACCCATTGCCTCCAATATTTTTGCCCCAATCCTGTGTTCACCTCACTTTTACTCATTATCCTGGTTTCAGCTTAACATTTACTTTCTCAAAATGTCCTTGTTTTGTTTTTCTTTTAAAAAAGCATTTTTCTTATTTGATATTTAAATTCTGATTTATGGTATTATTTAAATGCAATAAAATTTTGCTTGATGAAATTCATTAAACGTAATTCATTATATAACCACCAATAATCCAGTGTAGAATATTTTAGTTTATTGCAAAATATTCCCTTGTGTCTCTTTGAAATCAATTTCCTTTCACTACACCTAGTCCCTGGCAACTGCTGATTCCTATCCCTATAAGTATGTCTTTTCCAGGATATCATATAAATGGAAGCATACAGAACGTAACCATTTATGTCTGGCTTGTCACTTGTCATAATTATTTTAAGATTCATCCATGTTGGCGCATGTGTGCATCATAATTTGTTTATCCACTCACCAGTAAATGGACATTTGGGTTGCTTCCAGTTTGGGGCAGTAATGAATAAAACTACTCTAAATATTTGGCACAGATTATTTTGATATGAATGTATGCTGCATTTTTTTCTTGAGTAAATACCTAGGAGTAAAATTTTTTAGTCATGTATTTGTTTATCTTTATGAAAGTTGCCAAGCTGCTTTCCGAGTGACTGAGCCATTTTGCATTTATACCAGAAATATGTGAAATACCCAGTTGCTTTTTATGCTTACTAGTATTTGGTATTGTTGGTTTTAAAATCTTATGAGTTTTAACTGATGTGTAATAAATTTATGGCTTTATTTTGCATTTCCTTGATGACTAATGTTAAACATATTTTCATGTGTATATTGGCTATCTGTAACTCTTCTTTGGTGACCAGTCTTTAAATCTTTTGCCTACTTTTATTGAGTTGTGGACATTCTTTATATATGCTGAATAAAAGTGCTTTATCAGGCATGTGTTTTGCACATATTTCTTCCCAGTCTATGGTTTGTGTTTTTAGTTTTTTTTAAGTATATTTTGAAGAGTAGAAGTTTTAAATTTTGATAAATTCAATTTATAATCTTTCATTTTATGGTTATCTTAATGATTTCTGCGTTTGTATTATCTCCTCACAAAAGGTCACAGAAAAGTTTCTGTTGTGTTGTTTTCTAAAATTTTATAGTCTTAGATTTATGACCCACTTCCAGTTGATTTCTGTAGTTTGAGCTATAGGTGGAGGGAATTTTTTGGTACGTGAGAATTGATTGTTTGGGGTTTGAATAAATATATAACACCTAAATATGCCTTGGTTTAGGAAACTCTTGACTGAGCTGTAGCTGACATACTGTTTTTCCAAAGGCAGAAAAGTTCAAAGTTCAATTATACTCTGCACCAGTCCTGTTTAATCTGCCTAAACATAATATTAATGTGTTACTTCCACACTGAAAAACATGCAGATGTGAGTACCCACAAAACATAGTATTAATTTCTCAGTTTAGTGCTTCAGATCCTTTATAATCTGGGCTTTTCCTATATAATTTGTATAACCAAATGTATTTCATATTCTCTCTAACATGATCTTCATTATTCACCCAATTAGTTTCTTCAATCTTTTCTGGTACAATTAGACTCCCAAGCAATGCCAAAAATGAACTTGTTCTACCTTCTCCTCTCACCTCTATTTACACCAAAATTTCAATCCATGCTTTAGAACCCAGTCAAATACTTCAGGACATCTTCCCTAGCATTTCAGTTTCAGATCAGCTCAATAAATATGAAGCTGAATTGTCCTCTGAAATCCCCTGGCACTTTAGAGCCTACACTACTACTCTTTTGGGCATTTTGCCTTATATTTGTTGGTATCAGAAATGTCTCCCCCAGGGGATTCTGTAAGCTTAAGATTACTTTATTCATTCAACATGTGGCTAATATGCATGCCTACTAAATGCTAGGAAATACATATGCTGGGGTTTAGAGATGAATAAGAAAGATATGGATTTTGCCTTCAAGGATTTATACTTTATTACAGGAGATAGAACAAGAAATTACAAATGTACTGAGGTTATAGATGGGAAATTGCAAGGAATTATGAGGACATATAACAATAGTGAGACCTCACGTCATTTCATGCTTTCTTTTCATTAATTTTTGCTCATTTTATGTTTTTCTTTTTTCTATACTCTGTGAATGTTTTTAGAATTTCAAAATTAATATATTTTCTTATGAATGTATTAAGGTACTAATTAAAAACTAATTAAAAGAAAGTGGTACTAAGATATGCTTGAATATATGGATGTATTCTATGGATAATGGTGATATTCCATATAAGTACAAGGAAAATAGATTAATATATGACATTGGTAAAACGTGATCTTCATTTAACAAGAATTGTTAATTTAGATCTCTGTATCTTGCTATATAACATGTTTAAGATGGATTGAAAATATAAATATAAAAGATACAAAAGTATTAGAAAACATGCAATGTCTTAACATTCTTGAGGTAGAAAGTGATTTGAAGCAAATATAAAACTCAAAGACCATGAAATAAAACCACTAACTTATTTGATTGCATAGTATAAAAAGATCTAATGTATGTATGGCAAAAATGAAAAAAAATGCAGGTACAAATAATATATTGAGAAAAATATTTGCAACATGTATTAGAAAAATAGAATTCCTATCCTTTAAAAAATGGTATCATATAAATTAGTAAGAAAAAGGCAAAACACTCCTCAGGAAAAGTCGACAAAAGGCATCAATAGTAATACACAATGGAATAAACATTCAACAAAATGAAAAATGCCTAATGTTAATCATCACCAAAGAATTACGAAACAGCAATAAAATATGTTTAAATTATAAAATGAATGAAGATTACAATGTTTATAATGTCTGATTTTAGTCAATGTTACAGGGAAACAAAAGTCCTATCCACAGTAAAAATGTACATCAATATACCATTTCTGGAGAGTTGTGTGGGAAAATTTATCAAAACCTTCAACTATGCTTGGGCCCTTTATCTAATAAATATGTTCAGAGCAATTTCACATAAGAAAATAATAGGACATGTGTGAAATGGTATACTTATTACAGTCAAAGTTGAAAATAATCAAATTCTTTGCCAAATAGGTATTTATTAAATAAATTATGGCTCATCAATTCAATATAATCATTGGCAGCTGTTTAGAATAAGGTATTTTACCTTGTCACTGAATGAAAGAAGTGGGTTTCGACATGGTATATATAGTGTGACTGAGCCATTTTGCAGTTATGTATAAAGTGCCTGTGTGTGAGAGAATGTATTTACACCACAGTGTTAATGGTGTTTGTCTCTGGGCAGCAGGGTTTGGGATTTAAACCCAATTTATATTTAAACAACTTTGATATCATTTGAATTCTGTTTATTGTGAGTGTGGTGGTTTTTATACTATATGTTAAAGTTATCCATATTCATCATGGAAAAATAGAAACAGAGAAAATATAATCACACCATGCAGGGATAACTTCATTCATATTTTGCTGCACTATCATCTACAATTTTTCTCTACATATATGTGTCTAGACATATCGGAGGTCATAAAATACAGGGAGTTGATAACTGGTGTTACCAATTCTCCAGTTCACCAATCCATTCATTTGGCATTTATCACATTTTATGCAAAGCTCTTGTTTATACTGTGGAGGGAAAGAGAAGGAAAGAAAAAGATTGGGAAGATGAGAAATCTGCCATCTAAATACTTTTTATTTACCTGAGTGACTCATTCAGCAAGTATTTACTGAGAGCCTTTCATATGTGTCGGTACTGTTCTAGATACGACAAGCATGTACTATGTAATTTTCTGTTTTTAATGGAAACAAAAACCATCAAAATTTATTTGACATTTCTAAGTTTTAGCATGAATACAGGCATGTCTGGTCTTCACATGATCTATCAGGCATTTAGCACATTAACTATGTTAACACTTTTTAAATGACTTGGGTTTTTTTCTCTTGAGGCTGAGGTCACAGTCATTTAAATTTCTTCCAGTGAGCATATGCTTGCAAATCCATGCCAGCTGAATTAATGAGTAAAAGATAAATGTGTCTATTGATAGAAAAGGAGAAAGGACCAATGGAAAGCCACTTGTAGTCAGGAAATAAATTCAACGTTCCCCTTTGTTACAGGTGCCAAAATGTGAGATGACAACAAAGACCATATGGAAGATTATTATTGACATCAGTAATATTACAGTAACTATGATCACATTCCTTCCTGCTCCTTGCTTTGATGTTTTCAATGGGTCTTCTTTTTGGTGTTGAGGAACTGGCTTCCCTGTTGCAGGTGCTGACACCTGGATAAAGCCAGAGGCATAGTGACCACCATAGTATCCAAGGTAGAGGCCACAGTCCAGGAATCGGGCAGGTCCTGGCAGGGGTGTGGCAAGGCAATGAAAACAGCAGGCATTAAGACTTTCAGGGAAAGGACTGAGACATCCAAAAGCGCAGTAGGTTTCCACTTTAGATGGAGTACAGATGGGAACTATGTCTCCCGAACAAGGCAAGGGTTTAGTTATTAGAGTAGAGCAGAATATGAGAGAGATACAGAGTTCCTGGCTTGACTACTTTTGTGTTCTTGACAATTATGTCCAATAGATACAGGTGAGGCTTACCTAAGGTTTACCTTAGCCTACTCAGCTGTGAGCTGAGAGAAAGAAGAGAGAAAGAAGCCCATTAAATACGGTGGTTGTACTCCTTAGTAATATGAAATCCAAGAATTTGTAGGGGAATTGGAAACTCGTGGCCCTTATACAGAGTAACATCTTTCCAGATCTTCTAATTATTAACGTGGACCGATTCATTTAACTTTCTGACCCCCACCTGACCCCCAACACACACACACACACACACACACACACACACACACACACACACACGCACGCACACACGCACACACACACAGTGGATTTATTCTGAGGATCTAGCTATCCCCTTTTACTTTCTTTTCACTTTCATTTTAGAGTAAAATGAAAATCATATTGAAAATATTGTGATGGTAGAGATCACCCATGACATCTTGATATTTGTGCTAAACAGATGTTGCTACCCCTCTATGAAGAGTTTTAGGTAATTTTATACTCTACTTATATGTCTAGGCTTGATCCATTAACTAGGTAAACTAGATGTACTAGAAAAGGCATTTTATCCTCCCCAAGTAGCCAGAATGAGTAACCACCACCTGCCAATCCCTAGTGCTCTAGAGTTGCACTATGTACAGCCTGTGCGGTCATGTACAGTGACCCTGTACACCCTTGTCATATTATTGGTCAAAGTTAATTTCCCAAAGGTGAGAAGTTTTAAAAATTATTTTATGTTTGCCTACTTTGCTCTGAAAAGAAAAGATGGCAATCGATCTTTCTCCACTTATTCAATTTATTTTTTTTGAATTTCAGAATCAGTGGTAAAGAAACTTGTATTTGTTATAAGTGGAAGGAGCTAAATTGAGTATGTTGGTTTTGTTCTATATGGCTATTTGTAAGTATGCAGGAACCGAATGCCATCTGGGAAGTAGAAATCACTTTTTCCAGTGCAGTATTTTTAATTATGTCTTTTCACCTGAGCTCCAGGGCAAAAGTTCCATTTTTTCCCTACTCATTATTAACAAACTCCACAAGGACAGGGTTTTCTAATTTCATATTTTTAAGTGAATTTAGCATGCAAAGCATTCTGAAATGACATTAGCTATATAGTTAAGATAATATCTTGGATCTGGAGTTTCTTCGCTTCCTGCAAATCTTTATATCCTACCCAGATTGACCACTCTCCATACACACAGAAATACTTACCCATCCACAATTTGCATGTTATTGAAAGTATGTCCAATGGCTTGCTGTGATTATTGTTTGTATGCTACATACATTCAAAACATATGGCACTTATATGTGCTTTTTTTAAAGCCTATTATTTGTTTTGAGTGTGATTTTGTGCACCATGCAGACTTGCGAGCATTTTGAAATTAATTAACCTGAACAAAATTGAATTCACCAGTCTAGATTCCTTAATAATATCCTGCCTAAGACATTAAATAATAAATGAGAGGAGAATGGATGTGGGGAGATTCCAAGGAGACAGAACGAGAGATCAGGCCTCTTGAGTTTTTATTCCCCAGATGACCATTGTTTCCCTCTGTGCTCTTGAGTCAGCCACTCTCTGCTTTTGTTTTCCTGGCTATAGCACAAGAGTAATAGCAAGCCCAGGCAGTGTTGTAGTGAGGGAGAATGAATGCTTAAAATGTGCTTTGAGAGCCTCAAGTAAAACACACTACGCTGCATGTGGAAATTATTATTGGTTAATTCTTCATGCACTTTTGGTCCTTGCCCTCTAGGCTCAGACTGCCAGCCAAGGCACCAATTACTGTTGATGGGGCTGTTGGTTCTTGTGATGTGAACACCTGTCCTCCAGCAAATGAGTTGAGATAATACATACCAATTTACTATGTGTGTCATATACCCTACAAATTGAATCTCCAAAATACACTCTGAGTTGAATAATAAATGACACTGGGTTTAAATGACAGGAAATAGACTCAATACAATTGCTTGGGCATCTGTGTCCACCCAGGCTTTTGTCCACTCAGTCTGCTGCTGTAATGCCAAGCCAGACATCCCTCTGCATTCTCAGAGCCGCAAAGGGGCCATTTGTTTGGGGAAAGTCACTGCAGAATCGCTGGCTTCCCTAGGACAGCCTCGGGCTGATTAACAGTCAAGCCAGGGCTTGGCAGCCCCTGCCCCTCACTGCTTTATCAGATAGGACAAAATTGCAACCTGATACAATTCCAAGGGCTTTCACAATCATATTTAAAGAAACACTTGTTAGGTAACTGGACCAGCTGCCCCATAAAAATGTTGCATTGAAATTTCCAGGAGAGAAAACTTCAGAAAGAAAATGGAAAAGAAGAGGAAGCATAGGATAGGGCTTGAGAGAGTAGACAGATGTACAAGGTCAGCCAGACATTGGTGTGAGCCTTGGCTCCACCAGTACCAGCTGTGTGGCTTCTGAGAATTCCAAGCCAAAATTTCTCTACAACTTCAGATTCCTCATCGACCTGCAAGCTACCATGCTGCCTAATCTGCTTTCCCATTTATTCCTAATGCCTGGTGCAGTAGCTGACACACAGTAGGGCTCAAAAACAAAGGGATGAATGAAGGTTTGGATGGAGTTATTTTTACTGCTTGGTGCAGCTACAATATAACAGCCAGGAGAGGCGCACAATCATCTGGCTCAGCTCACGCCTGAACCTTCCCATGGTCTCTATGGGAACAACTTCTGGTGAGGGAGACTAGAGCTTCTTCAGGGTTTGGCCTGCTCTGTTCAAGCGCCCAGCCAGGAGACATTAGACATAATGCTTAAGTTCATTTCGTGCAGATCAAACCTTTTCTCTCGAAGAATTTATAGCGTGCAGCCAAGACTGCCTGTTTTGATATGTTTCACTGATTCATAAATTTATGGAATTGTGGGCATTTGTAGAATTTTGTAGTGCTGCCAACGGTTTACTTTCACTTTAATAAAATGACCCTCAAATAAGTATAAGCTTATATAACTTCTTGGTTATGCTTTCTGTAGATATGTATGTATGTGCATTTTAAAACTTATTTCCTGGCTTTAATTACATGCTAATCAGCCAGAACTGCATTGCTCCAGAAACTATTTTCTATGACTATACCCATTTCACATGTCTTCTAAAGATCAAGAGATGATCTTTAAAAGTGTGGAGAAAACATCTTTGACAAAGCCTCCAACAACAACCACTGGGGAGAGGACAACCGATTTAGTAAATGGTGCTGGGAAAACTGGCTGATCACATGCAGAAGATTGAAGCAGGAACCCTACCTATCACCATACACAAAAATTAACTCTAAATGGATCAAAGATCTAAATGTAAAACCTCAAACTAGAAGAATCTTAGAAAACGCAGGAGACACCCTTATGGAAATTGGAACTGGCAACCAATTCCTATTCAGAACCCTACAGATCTATACCTTAAGAAATAAGATAGACAAGTGGGACCTCATCAAACCAAGAAGCTTCTGCAAAGCAAAAGAAACCATCAAGAGAGCAGGGAGACAGCCCACAAAATGGGAAAAAAATATTTGCCAACTGTATATCTGACAAAGGCCTAACATCTAGGGTCTACAAGGAACTCAAATGTACTGAGAGGAAAAAAACAAACAGCCCCATTAAAAAGTGGGCAAAAGACATGAATAGACACTTCTCAAAAGAAGATATATGGGCAGCCAACAGACACATGAAAAAGTGCTCAGCCTCACTCATCATCAGAGAAATGCAAATCAAAACTACATTGAGATACCAACTAACCCCAGTAAGAATGGCCATCATTAATTAAAAAATAAAAGCAACAGATGCTGGCAAGGATGCAGGGAAAAAGGAGTGCTTCTACACTGCTGGCAAGAATGCAAACTAGTGCAACATCTTTGGAAGACAGTGAGGCGATTTCTGAAAGAACTATAAATTGACCTTCCATATGACCCAACAATTCCCCTGTTGGGAATATACCCAAAGGAACTCAAATAATTCTACAAAAAAGATACCTGCACACGTATGTTTGTTGCAGCTCTATTCACAATAGCAAAAACATGGAACCAACCATGTTGCCCATTGAAGCTGGACTGGATAAAAAAAATGTGGTACGTATACACAATGGATTATTATGCAGCCATAAAAAAGGACAAACATATGGACTTTGCAGGAACTTGGATGGATTTAGAATTGATCATACTCAGTGATCTATTAAAGAAACAAAGAACAGAGTACCATATGTTCTCACTCATAAGCAAAACTTGAACAATTATAATACTATAAGAAAGTGATTGGCAGTAATGGGAAACTGACAGGGGAGGACGGGTGGGATTGGCATTTGAGGGAAACTGCTAGGGGAGGGAGGGGCACACCTCATCAACAAGGGTACCTGCATAATCAACATTTGTATATTTATCCCTGAATTGTATCCCACATCTTTATGATAAAAAAAAATTTTTAAGTGTGAATAAAGGCAATAGAGGCAAATAGAAGCAAAACTATCAGGGAAGACAAGGGTACTATAATAACGTCAGCATTGATAAACTGATGTGCACTTATTATACTACTCAGTTTATTTTGTTGTTTTTCCTCAATTAATGCCCATATAACCTAGAAAGACAAAAACTCAGTTGCCTATTTTTAGTTTCTATGTAACTCCACATAGTGCCTTTGCTTTATTTTGCCAGTTTATCAAGTGCAGTGATGATTGTTGAGAACATATGAGGGGGGACCCAAAAAAACCTGGAATTTTCTTTTTGGAGGGCAGGCCTCTTGTAGTGCAGGTTTCCCCCACTAGGAACATATTCTACGATCGTATCAGCATCAGTGGACCAGCTAGCATTGTTAAAAGAGACTGTGTTTGGCTTCAGTGAACTTTTTTTGGAGATTCTTTCAATGTGTGTGCCCATTTTATAATGGGTGATTCATGAGCACACCTGGCCACACCATACTGAGTGTTCAGCAGTTTTCGACCAAAAATGGCATGACCCCCCATGCCCCACCTCCCTACCTGATCTCACCCACAGATACTTTTTTTTGTTTCCCTTGGATGAAAACATTCTTATAGGGAAACATTTTGCCAAAGTGGAAGCGGTGAAACAAAAAATAGAAGAAGCACTAACAGGCATCAAAATGACGAGTTCAAAAAATGTTTTGAGCCGTGGAAAAAGTGTCTCCATTGGTGTATTGCATCAAATGGAGAGTACTTTGAAGGTGACTGAAGTTTAAACATGTAAGAATAAACACACTGTTTAAAAATAAATAAATTCCAGGTTTATAAGTCTCCTCTCATATATGCACTCTGAGGAAAGTGCCTGTCCCACACCCAATTTCCAACATTGAAATAGTGATGAGCACAATGGCATACATACACACAAAAAGCCATCTAAGGATCCACTCTCAGCAACTTCACCCGGGGTGGGAAACTGGTAGAGTCTCCCATCTTTTAGGAAGTCACCTTGACAGCCTTGGTGTAATGTTCCTTTTCTCTGTTTTCCTCTTATCTAAGCCTTCCTTCGCTTCCACCGAACATAAGCCCTAACAACTTTTTAACTGCAACTTACTTCTAACCTACCCCACCCTCCATGGCCCCCCACCTGAATTCCCTTCCTCTATCTCATTCTTTGAGTAGTTTAGGAACACTGCACAGGAAAATTTTACACAGGTGAGTTCTCTCTTGCTTCCTTCATTTTCTGAGATTTTCTTTTCTTTTCTGCATCTCTGCTCCTATTCCACTTCTTTGTCACTCTTAGTAGTCTTTTTAAAAATTTTTTATTTTAAAGATATGTGGTACAATTCAGGATTAGGCACATAAATGTTCATTGCACAGATGATGTTTAGGTCTCCCTTTGGTCCTCACTTTGCCTGGTACCCTTATTGATGTTATGTGCCTTCCCCCTTCCCTGGCAGCATTCCACCACTATCAGTCACTTTCTTATAGTATTATGATAAATGTTCAGGGATTTCTTAAGAGTAAGAACAGGTGGTACTCAGTTCTTTGTTTCTGTGATAGATCACTCTTAAATTACTGTGTTCAATATACGATATTGAAAAAGAGGGATCTTTACCAATCAGTTAGAGTTTCAAATTCCACCTACTAACTGTGCCATTTTGGCGAGTTATTAACTTCTTCATGCCTTAGTTTTCATTTGTTAATTTATTTTCCCCATTTTTTTTATGCCGTCCAATCTTTAGTCAGAACCTCCTTTGGCTGAACTCAGCAAGAAACCAGTTGAGAGAGTGCCCTGAGAACATAGCCTGTAGGGATTGGCCCCGTGTTCCAGAGTGGAACAGAGCAAGAGGGAGGCATGCATCAGACAGTGGACTAGCTCTGGTCCAGCACACAGCACTTAGTTCTTCCCATCATTTTTGTCTTTGTAGATGCCTCGCTGCTAAGAATGTGAGCTGCCCAGGTCAGAAACTGCATCTTCTTCTGCTTTGTCGCCCGTTACTGCATAGTGCCTCAAATAGA
This sequence comes from Cephalopachus bancanus, assembly GCA_027257055.1. Classification (NCBI taxonomy): domain Eukaryota; kingdom Metazoa; phylum Chordata; class Mammalia; order Primates; family Tarsiidae; genus Cephalopachus; species Cephalopachus bancanus. The sequence continues at coordinate 732,140 of JAPVLO010000242.1, read as the reverse complement.
GTGCAAGCTTAACAGGTGTTTACTGGGTAGACCTGTGAGTGAAGGTTAAGTGTTATTTTTCCTAGGAAACATATTTGTAGTTTTTGTTGATAGGTTGGATCTCTAGGTGTCCATGGTGCTGGTAATGGATATTGATGGGTATGTAGTATAGTGGGAGGAGATTGAATATCAACTAAAAACTATGTGCAATTCTTCAGAAAGCCCTACTGGCCAGGTGCAGTGGCTCATGCCTGTAATCCCAGCACTTTGGGAGGCTGAGATGGGAGGATTGCTTGAGACCAGGCTGGGAAATATAGCGAGACCTTGTGTTTACAAAAAAAAAAAAAAATTATCTGGGCATAGTGGTGCACACCTGTATTCCCAGATATTTGGGAAACTGAGGTGGAAGGATCACTTGAGCCCAGGAGGTTGAGGCTGCAGTGAACCATGATGATGCCACTGCATTTCCAGCATGGGTGACAGAATGAGAACTCGACATTAAAAAAAAGAGAGACCTGGCACGGTGGCTTGAACCAATAATCCCAGCACTTTGGGAGGCCAAGGTGAAAGAATTGCCTGAGCCCACGGGTTTGAGAAAAGCCTGGACAACTTGGTGAAACCTCATCTCTACAATAAATCCAACAAGAAGCTGGGGGTATGGTAGTGCACGCCTATAGTTCCGGCTACTTAGAAGGCTGAGGCCTAAGGATCACCTGAGTCCAGCAGGTTGAGGCTACAGTGGCCGTGAGCATGCCAGTGCACTCCAGCCTGGGCAACAGAGTGAGACTCTAACTCAAAAAAGAAAAAAAAAAAGGAGAAAAGGAAAAAAAAAAACTTTACTAAACTTGACACAGGACAAGTTAGTTTGGATAGTTTGGATGGCAAAAGAGAGAAACAGAAATTGGAGAACATATGATGTTGGTGAGAGAGGATGGTACAGAGTGGGCCACTGTCAACTGCTGTCATGAGGTCCTGGACAGTCAGATGTGGTGTACTGTGAGTTTCTGACATTAGAGATTATAGCAGGGAAAGAAGCGCTACCTGGAAAGTGAAGATAGAAACCATGAAGCTGGTGTAAAAGGCAAAAATCACATTCAGTTTCCTTTACAGTATCACCTTGGATCAACCCCACAATTCCCCACCCTCCCCACAAAGGCTTCATTCTTCCCTGCAGCAAAGTACTCTATTCCCAGTATTTAGAACAGTGCCTGGCATGTGAATATGCCTTGAGTGAATGTAATATAGAGGAAAAGGAAGTTCTAAGGGCAGGGTGATAGCTATATGTAGGTTTGCTTTAAGCTTGAAGCTGGGGATGTAAAAGCCTTTTGTCTTAGTCTGCTCATACTGCCATAACAAAATGCCATAAACTGGGTGACTTCAACAACAGGCATGTATTTGGAGGCTGAAGGCCAATATCAGGGTGTCAGCATGGTTGGGTTCTGGTGAGGGAATTTTTCCTTGTGAGTAGATGGCCTCCTCCTTGCTGTGTCCTCACAAGGCAGAGAGAAAGGGAGCAAGCTCTCTAGTGTCTCCTATAAGTATATTAATCCTATCATGAGAGAGCCCCAATCTCATGATTTCATCAAACCCTAATTACCTTCCAAAGGTCCCATCTCCAAATATCACATTGCAGGTTAGGGTCCAACATGTGAATTTGGAGGGAACACAATTCAGTTCGTAGCACATGTGTAACTAGTAATCCTCTACAGTCAGACAATCTTTGTTTCTTTGGGGAACCATGGAAAACAATGGTCACTAGAACAACATTGCATTAACCTTTCCAGTGTTGGTCAATGTAGTTTAGGAAAAGATGAAGAGAAAAATTTGGCTTCTCATATCCCAGATACATTGTTCTTTATACCTATGACACATTGTATTACATATTCACCAATTAGCTGCTCCCTTCCCTTTATGCTAAATAAACCAAGTATACTTCATTATCCTATTACTTCCTGTTTGGTCAGGTGATTTACTTTGACCAATAGAAGGTGAGTCAATGTGACATTCCATATCTGAGCAAGATCTTAGAATATGCTTGCATAGTTTGGCTATGGATCTTTCATGACTATCCTTAATTGAGAAGAGCATTACCCAGACAGTGGTTACTCCTTCAAAATGGATTCCAAAAAGAAAACTCAGCTGAGCTGAGCAGAACCTGTTAGAGCCACAGCTGTTTACAGACCTCAGGAAATTGGAGCAAGAAATACATGTTTGCCATTGTAAGCTGATAAGGTATATGTATTAATTTTCTATTATTACTGTAACAAATTGCCATAAACTTAACAACTTAACACAAATTCATTATCTTAACACTTCTGTAGAATTAAAGTCTGACTGACACGAGTTTCATTGGGTTAAAATCAAGATGTTGGAGGGGCTATGTTCTAGCTATATGTTATATGTCTATGTTCTATGGTAGGAGAGAATCTCTTTCCTTGTTTTTCTGGCTTCTAAAGGTTGCTTACATTCCTTGGATCATGGCTCCCTTCCAGTCATCTTCAAAGCCAGCAAAGTAGCATGTTTCTGATCATTCTTCCACACTTCATCTCCTCCTAGGGTGTTTTGCTGTTGTTGTGGTGGTCATTGTTGTTGTTTTCTACTTTTAATGACTCTTATGGCTGCACTGGACTCATCCAGATCATTCAGTATGATCTCTTTCTTTCTTTCTTTTAATTTTTTTTATGTCTTTCTTTTAAGGTTAGCTGATCAGGAACCTTAATTTCTCTCTGTCATGCAGCCTTAACATAATCTCAAATTCCAGATATAATGACATGGACATCTTTGGGGCTATTATTCTGCAGCATGGGTATTGTAATCAAGGACTCAAGCAAGATGATGTTGCTAGAAAGACAGGTAAGTAGGCACTACTTCTTAAATGAACAGAAAGCAGCAGCTACCTGTGTTGTTTGAAGTCACAATATAAAATATAAAGTAGGACGACATTAAATTTGATTATCTAACTTCTTTGTTAGTACTGCCTAGGACCTTGGGCAAGTCACGTGATTTATTTTACTCTTACATTGTTCAACTGTAACAGAAATAATAACTCTAGTGCTACTTATCTTTCATGGTTATTGAACAATTCAAATATGTATACTATTTGTATGTGTATGCACACACACTTTGTTATTTCTTTCTCTGTAATGATATATATACAATATTAACTGTTAGTAATGTGGTCATCAGATTCAACCATGCCCCACCTTACTTATTTAAATGGGTCATACCTTATATGTCTCTGTGTGTACTTTTGTGAGTTTAACTTTCCTGTGAATATAGATTATATTGCATTGACTTGAATTCACTTTTTCACTGAAAAAAAAAATACTTTCAAAGATACACACTTTCCTTATTTCTTCACCAATGGTAACTGCTCAAAACTATTCACTAATCAATTCGTAAACTTAAGGTACCAATTTCTATTGATTTGAAGTTCTATGCTTGTATACATTTTTATTCTACATTGTGAAAATTTTCTTATACTTAATCTTTTATATCATATACTAAGGTCTTGAAAATTCTAACTTTCCAATCATATAAGTATTTCATTGGGAAACTCTCCAATAGAATGATCATATAAAATTGATTTTTCCTTTTGATGGGGGTTTGGACTTATTGTTTGACCATCTCAGTCGACTTCTAAGCCATCCTGGATAAGTAGTCAGCTGTCTCTATCACTGGCAGATAGAAACTCTTCTTCTCCCAGCATCTATGGGATGGAATAACTTATTTCATCATTTCACATATGTTCCTAAGAGATCAGGATATTATCTTTGGATACCCAAAGAATTTGTATCTAGAATTTCTTTTTTTTTTTTTTTTTGAGTTGGAGTCTCACTCTGTTGCCCAGACTGGAGTGCAGTGGCCGCTCCCGGCCACCGCAGCCTCGACCTGGGCTCCGGCGATCCTTCCGCCTCAGCCTTCCAAGTAGCCGGAATTACAGGCATGTGCTACCACGCCCGGTTGATTTTTTAATTTATTGTAGAGATGAAGTCTTGCTGCCCAGGCGGGTCTCGAACCCACGGGCTCAGGCAATCCACTCATCTCAGCCTCCCAAAGGCGCGGGATTACAGGCTGAGCCACCGAGCCCGGCTGTATCTAGAATTTCTATAGTTTTTCTTCTTTTTGTCTCCGTTGACATCTGCTTTACCATTTAGATATGTTCAATTAAATGTACTCCAGGATGTATATACTAGAACATGTACACATATAGATAGATAATTTTATTTTAGAGTAAATTATTATACTTGTTTAGTGACAGACCTACATTTTTATGTGCTATTTTCAAGGGATCACAAAAATTTGTCAGTTGGAAAACTAAATTGTTTTAGCAAAGTGATGTACTCAAAGAAAACATCGCTTATAAAGAATGTTTTCCACATTCAGGATAGGAGCCAATGTCCATTTTGTGGACTTTAAAATTACTCTATGCTATCCTAAGCATAAACATAAGAATTAGTTCAAAACATGATGCTAATAGACTCAAAAGGTGCTGTGATAACCAAATTAAAGCTTTACCAGAGAAATAAGAGCCATACTACATGTCCCCAAAAGTAAAAGAGATTTCACATTCTAAGAAAGAAGTCATCTTGAAAATTAATGACTAATAAAATGAAAGAACTTTACTCCCTTGCCCAGCTCTAGTCTCTAAAACTAAATATTTTGAAATAGTATGTTTGGTAACTCTTTTTGTTCTTAACCATCATATTAATAGATATAATTATTGTCCTGTTTCTTGATTTATCATTTTGGGTAGTAGGTATCTAAAGTAATGAAATGAGATATCAAACATAATATTTTTAAATAAATTAAAATTACAAACATTCATAACAATTTATATTTTGTGAAAGACATAAACACATTGAACACGTTGAAATGGTACAATGGCTGTCTGAGGAGGAATGGAGAATAGGAGTGGGAGATGACAATAATGAAGTCAATAAGTGAACGACTGAAACAAAAAGGTTTGAATTAAGAAGCATGAATAACTTATCCTTCTGCATCAAGGTTTCAAAAAAGTATTAACATGTTTGCAGTTTGGCTTCTTTTGGGGTAGTGGTTCAATACTGAATACAAATTATAATGATCTAAGTTACTTTTTAAAGAGTGTCCTGGCTTGGACTCAATCCCTAGATGTTCTGACTGGTAAGTCTGGGATGAAAGTATACATGTGTATTTTTGTTATTAAACATCACAAAGTAAATATATCTGTGTACCTACAATTCTTGGCAAAATATCAAACAATATCACACCCAGATGCCCCTTCTCACTGGACATCAGAACTCTTTATACCCCAGGTATAATCCTCTTGTTTGCACAGAATTGAGGACCATTCTTCTGGTTCATAATCAGGCTACTCTTTCCTCCTGGCATGCTTTCTTCTGCATTTCTTTTATTATTATTACTTTTTACTTTGTACTGCTCCTAGTGCCATTTATTCACAGTGTGTAGGGATAATTTGTAAACTGGCTTTGTATGTTAAAAATATCTTTTCCTCAAATTTGCTTAATAACCTAAGGCAATCTACAGATTTAATGCAATACCCATCAAATTATCAGCAGCATTCTTCTCAGATCTAGAAAAAACAATACAGGAATTCATACGGAAACAAAAATGACTAAGAATAGCCAGAACAATCCTCAGCAAAAACAAAAACAAAAAACAAAACAAAACAAACAAACAAAAAAACAAAGCAGGAAGTATCACAATACCAGATTTTAAACTTTACTATAAGGCTACAATAATCAAAACAGCTTGGTATTGGTACAGGGACAGGCATATAGACCAATGGAATAGAACTGAGATTCCAGAAGCAAAACTCCAATTTCTCAACCAACTCATCTTTGACAAAGCCTCCACCACCCACCACTGGGGAGAGGAGAACCTATTCAGTAAATGGTGCTGGGAAAACTGGCTTACTACATGCAGAAGATTCAAACAAGACCCCTATCTATCCCCATACACAAAAATGAACTCTAAATGGATCAGAGACCTAAATGTAAAACCTCAAACCATAAGAACTTTAGAAAATGCAGGACACACCCTTATGGAAGTTGGAACTGGCATCCAATTCCTGAGCAAAACCCAAAACGCACGGGCCATAAGAGATAAGATAGACAAGTGGGACTCATTAAACTGACAAGCTTCTGCAAAGCCAAAGAAACCATCAAGAGAGCAGGGAGACAGCCCACAGACTGGGAAAAAGTATTTGCCAACTCCATGTCTGACAAAGGCCTAACATCTAGCATCTACAAGAAACTCAAACGTGCTAAAAAGAAAAAAACAAACAACCCCATTACAAAGTAGTAAAAGATATGAACAGACACTTCTCAAAAGAAGACTTACGAGCAGCCAACAGTTACATGAAGAAATGTTCAACCTCACAAGTCATCAAGGAGATGCAAATTAAACTACACTGAGATACCACCTAACTCCAGTCAGAATGGCCATTATCAATAACTCAAAAAATAACAGATGCTGGAGAGGATGTGGTGAAAAGGGAACACTTCTACACCGTTGGTGGGAGTTTAAACTAGTGCAACCTCTGTGGAAATTAATGTGGCGATTCCTAAAAGCTCTAAAAATCAACCTTCCATATGACCCCACAATCCCCCTACTGGGAATATACCCTGAAGAACTCAAATCACTCTATAAAAAAGATGCCTGCACATGTATGTTTATCGCAGCATTGTTCACAATAGCAAGATCATGGAACCAACCATGCTGTCCATCAAAAGAGGACTGGATTAAAAAATGTGGTACATATACAGAATGGAATATTACGCAGCCATAAAAAAGAACAAAATCATGAATTTTGCAGCAATCTGGATGGAATTGGAGTTTATAAGACTGAATGATCTCTCATAGAAACAAAGATCTGAGTATCACATGTTCTTATTCATAAGTGGACCTTGAACAACTATTGTCATACTATAAGAAAAGGATTGACAGTGGTGGGAAACTATGGGGGGGGATAGGGAGGGGAAGGGAGGTGGGATTAATGGTTGTCGATATCTGTCTGGGGACTGGGAGCACACCTCATCAACAAGGGTACCTGCACAATGCATATTTGTATACCTAACCCTTAACTGTATCCCACAATGTTAAAATAAAAAATATGTTTTAAAAAATTTGGTTAATTGATTAACTACATGTAGAATTCTTATATTTGGAATTATTTTCCTACTCAAATTATATAGTATTATCTTCTTTGAGCATCCAAGTTTGCTGAAATCAGTTCGGTTTCTTTTGTTGTACATATCTTTTTATTGTTAATTTTTCCATGAAAATTTTCTTGATTTCCACTTTATCCTTAAATCCCTGCTATTTTACTGGAATTATCAATATGTGAATTTCTGCTCTATAACCAGCTTAGCACCTAATATGGCCTTTTTGTGTAAATTTTTTTATATTATTTCTATTATGTATTTGATTACATCCCTCCATGAACTCCTCCTGAAATGCTTATTAGATTAACATAGGCACTCTGGAATTTTACCTGCATATGGTAAATATATATATATACATATATTTACATATATAAATACACACAAATACATAACACCTATGTATGTATATGTGTATGTATTTAACACTCATGTGTATATAGGTATACATATGACTTTTATAAGTATATATATTGTAGATTGGAATTTTTTAAAGATAATTTTTAGTTAATTTAGAAAGTAAATTAGAGAGAGAGAGAGAGAGAGAGAGAGAGAGAGAGAGAGAGAGAGAAGAGATTCACCTCGCCAAGGTATGGGAGGCGAAGATTAGGTTAAAGCATGGTGGCCATAGCTCAATGAACACTTAGCCAGAGCTTAACAAAACCAATGGTCTAACAAAAGCAATGGCCCAGATTGGAATTTTTAAACAGTCTTTCTAATACTAAACTGGGACTTGCTTGGTTTTATTTTTTATTAAATGCACTGACTTATTTCTTTTGTAATTCCAATTAAGAATTTAATTTCTATAAACTCATTCTCTGGTGGTTCTTTTTTTGTAATAGTCCATTCTTGTTTTATGGCTCCAATATCATCTTAAACGTCCCTGTGGGAAGTAGTTGAAATATTTTAAACTTTCATATTGGTTCCTAAATTATTTCTGGTTTTTTTGTGGGGTTAATTTTTTGGTTTACTCATTTTGACTCTTGCCAGAGATACTCTTGGTATTCCTCCAATATGTGATGATCCTTAGATATTAGTTTGGATTTATTGAATGAAGGATTAGGATGATTAATGGAAGTAGGTGTTTTATGTTTTCCTGACAAACCCTTCATTATAACAGCTGTTATTTTGGGGGGATGGAGGGCTTTGTTTAAATGACCAGTATTTGTCAGTTGTATATAACTTTGTAGGTTACTGAGCATGGACCAAAAAACAGTTTGGCTGGCTTGGAGTTTGTGTAATTAGACAAGGTAAAGATAAATTTATTCCAGAATTAGAACTTTTCAGTGCATAGCATTCCTGAGTGGAGTTGCTTTTCTCTCTCTCTCTCTTTTTTCCTTTCCACCTTAGCATCTGCGATGGATAGCAAATCCTCTCTCAGGCTGTACTTAGCTTCCCTCTTGGGCTCCTGCAGAGACAGTAGACTTACTCCCCAGGCCAATCAACAACTACTTTGAGAAAATTATTTTGCTTTGAGTTGGCTTATTTAATTAAACCTTATCTAAAAAATATTTATTTATTTATTTTTTATTTTTTATTTTTTTGAGTTGGAGTCTCACTCTGTCGCCCAGACTGGAGTGCAGTGGCCGCTCCCGGCCACCGCAGCCTCGACCTGCTGGGCTCCGGCGATCCGTCCGCCCCAGCCTTCCAAGTAGCCAGAATTACAGGCATGCGCTACCACGCCCGGCTGATTTTTTGATTTATTGTAGAGATGAGGTCTCGCTGCCCAGGCGGGTCTGGAACCCGCGGGCTCAGGCAATCCACTCACCTCAGACTCCCAAAGGCACGGGATTACAGGCTGAGGCACCAAACCTGGCTCAAAATATTTAAATTAAGTGATCCATTCCTGCTCTTTACCTTTGCTGGTTGAAATGAAATTTTTGAGTTTTTTCTTTGTTATTTTGAGAAGGACAGATATTTATCCTTAAAGAGGCTTCCTCTGTCCTGTTTTTCCCTCTGATCCTATTTATTTGCTATATTCCCTAAATCTCTGTAGTATACTGCTGGCTCACTTTTTTCAAACATTGTAATTTTGCCTAAAATGCCATCTATTTACTGGTAGAAAACGGGAAGTAATAATATTCATCTGACCAGTTTTCTCTTAAAGCCATTTCTATGATGATGATGATGGGACTCAATTATATTTTTTTATTTCAGTCACTCCAGATAAATAACAAATTTGAAGAAATAAAAAGATTGGAAATACCAAAAAAAAAAATTATTTTAGTGGACCTGAAGAGGAAACGGAGAGAGTTGCTTGCATTAAATGTGACCGTCCACTGAAAGCCCTAATGAATATATGCCAAGTATTAAAAGAAAAGTGATATAGCTGTTGATAAGTTGAAATACATCAATGAGTAGATTTCAGTAAGTTTATGACCTAGAATAAGACAAGATATAGCTAAGAGAAAAACAATAGTTAAAATATATAAGATACAAAAAAAGTTAGAATCACTAAAATAAACAAATCTAAGACATATTGGTAATTGTAGCCCTAATGTATCCAGTCAGGATAAACCACGATTTTGTAGATAGACCAAGATTTTGTAGATATATGTATATATTTGTTCATCCATCTACTTGTTACTCTACTGCTTTATCCATCCTGCTTTTCCTATATTTATGAAACAAGTTTTATTAAAGAAAACAATAAAAAGTGCCCAACTTTCTTAGCCTTCTAAGTAAAGAAAACGATAATGACCCTAAAACTTGTTAACCCAATGTTTAAATTATAACAAATGCTTATTAGTTTTTTGCACCATGGATCCTTATGGTAATCTGGTGAAAGTTATGGACCCCTTTACAAAATAAAAATTTCAATATGCAAAATAAAACACACAAGAATACACAGGGAGCCAAGTATATTGAAATATATTTGTAACAATAACAAGACAAATTACTTATATATTTTAAATTTTTAAATAAGCTATTCAGATTATTACCCTTTTCCAAGAACTACTCTTCAAAAGAAAGTATTTCTATTTTAATTTTTTATTAATTTCAGAGCTATCTTTCTTATTTCCTTTTTTCTTTTATCTCTGACTTTATTCTGTCTTTCTTTTTTCTAGCTTCTTAAATTAGAATATTAGCTCAATAATTTCCAACTTTTCTTCTTTTTAAGTATAGGAATGTTAAATCTACTAGCGGCCCTTAAGTAGTGCTTTACTGCATTTCATATTTTTGGTATAGTGATTTTATTATGATTATTTCTATGTATTTCCTAACTTATTTTAGGATTACTTCTATTACCTGAGTTATTTGCTAGTATATTTTAAATTTTCCAAGTGTATAGTTAAAATTAGTTTTTAAAACTGATTTCTAGCTTGGATGTTATCAGAAAAAAAATATAATTGTTATGGCGATAATGTTTTGATATTTACAGATGCTAATTTTGTGGAACATTAAGTGACCAATTTTTATAAATGTTCCATGCACTTGAAAAGTATATATAAAGTCTTCATTTGGGTAGTGCAATTTTTTCTGTGGGACATGATCATTAATTGTGATATTTAAATCTTATACATCTCAATTTTTTATTGTTTGCTTGGTCTATCAGTTACTGAGAAAGCAATATTAAAATCTCATGCTATGATGATCAATTTGTCAACTTTATCATATAGGTTTGTCCATGTTTGCTTTACATATCCAGAAGATACTTTATTGGGTAAAGTTTAAAATTTTATATATTAAATTACTGATGAATTGGAACTTCCATCATTTTGCAAAGATTTTTTGATACTTTAATTCAATTAATGTATTCCAATTTTGATACAGCTTATATCTGTAATTTAAACTTTTCCTTTAACCTCAAGGGCAATTTTTTTTTAAATTTGGCACCTTCATAGCCATGTCTTCTCGCACCTCAGGCCTTCTTTCTGAAATCATTTTATTTCTTTTTGAAGTATATTCATTCACTGTTCCATTTGAAAGATTTTCATTTGTTTGTTTTTGCCTGACTGTAATCTCTACTTCATTTTTATTTTTGTGGTTGCTAAAAATCTGTATATCACCCTTATTCCTGAATGATAGCTTTGGGAGGACATAGCATTTTGCTGGCATCTATTTTCTCTTCTTTGAAGATATCTATTCAGCTATCTTCTGGCTTCTATTTTTGCTTTGGAGAATTCATGTTTGTTGTTCCTTCATAAAACATATCTTTTCTCTCTAACTGCTTTAAAGTCTTCACTTTCTCTTTATTGATCTTCAGTGCCACTGTGGTCTAGGTGTATATTTCTTTTTAGTAATCCTGTTGGGAATTAATTGGGTTTTCTGAGTCTCAGAATTGCTGTCTTTATCAGTTCTGGAAAATTCTCAGTCATTATCACTTTGAATATTGCCTTTTATCCATTCTCCCTTTTCTCCTCTCAGGAACTTCATCCTCAATTTTTCTTAGCTGCTATTTCATATTTTCTTTTTTTTTTATAACCGTGTGCTGCATTCTGAGTGATTTTCAAGACTCAGTATTCTCTTACATGAATTTCCTCTTCAGTCAGTTACCAATAATTTGTGTTTAACACATTTATAGATTTCTAATTTTAGTGACTATACTTTTCATTTCTAAAAGTTTGATTTAGAAATGTTGAAAAATCTGCCTGTTCATTTCTTCATAATCTCTTGTTCTGCATAATATGTGTGCCTGTTTATTTCTTTAAAGTTATTTGCTTTATATTCCTTATCTGATAATACCTTATTTGAAATCCTTGAAGTAGTATTCTGCAGGCTTTAAAGAAGTTTTCCAATTAACTTCTTATCCCTCTTCCTCTCCTTCTCCCTCTCCCTCTCCCTCCTTCTCCCCATTCCCTCTCCCTCCCCCTCTTCCTCTCCCTCTCTGTCCCTCTGATGACAGCTACTTTCTTCATGTGAAAATTTTATGAAGTTGAAGTATAAAAGCCATTTCATCAGAGAAGAATTGTTCTGATTTCTACAGGTCAATGTGAGCTAGGATTACTTAATATTTGATTTATGGAATTTGTGGGCCAAATAGTATCATTAATTAACTTATTTCCCAATCTGAAGTAAAGGTACACTCATGCTTGGCAAACTTCAAGGAAATTATTTCTTTTTCTTTTTAGTTCTACGTACAACCATGATCAAACTAGACAGGTGCTCTATCATATCCCTCTGCTTTATTTATTTATTTTTTTAACTTTTCCAATTCAACCACAGAGGGCACTCCTTTTCAGGATCTCAGGTTTTATGTGGTTTCTGATTCTACTTCCTTTTTAAAGTGCTCCCTGATCAGTAATTTTGATTGTTTTCTATGCCTGTGGCTCATTAAAGTCCACCATAAGGATTTTCTTACCTTTTCAGATGCTTCCAAAAGCTCATATTTCCCTGCTAACCCAGCTGTAAATTAAAAAATGATTTCAAACATATTGTATCCAATGAACACACCTAATGACCAGACTGTGGTTTCTAAATACTGTTTTGGAGAAACGGTTGCTCCAGGACTGACTCAGGGAAAGTACACAGTGAGCCTGCTATACCTCATTTTGCCATAATGCAAGCAAGCTCTGAATCAATAGAGACATGTCGTAAGAACCCAGGAAGCGCTTTGGAATAATCTGAGCATTGAGGAGGAGAGAGAATGTAATTGACAATAACCATTGAATGCATAAAACTCAATGGCTCCACCATGGTGTCACAGAGTGAGAGACATGCTACAATGAGGAGATGGTTACATTCATTCCTTAGTGTCAAAATTGGTAATCAAAGTAAAAGGTAGCATTGGGCATAACACTTTGGAGGAAGTACATTTCAGACCATGGTAATCAGAGCTCTTGAAAAACAGACTCCAAAAGTTTTATCACCTAGAGGCTTCAAAAGGATCATCAGAGGAAATCACTAGAGGGAATGCTGTTGGAAAAGGGGATGTTTACTGAAATAAAAACGTCACCCACAAATCATTTGCTACTTGCAAAAGGAAGGGAAAAACCTACCTTTACAATGGAGAGCTCTGGCAGTCACCGTCTTGACCATGGGATGAAAAGTCTACAGTCATAGACTCACTGATGAACTGTGTGACACTATGTCTCCTGATGAAATAATGCAGGGCCTGCAAAATATTCTTCTCCATGTGGTACCTGATTGAATCAAGCATCTGACTTTCTGATTGTAGAAGGTACATGAAGGTAGAAACACAAGAAAAATGACATCATGAGGGAAAGAACATATTCAGATTGTGGGACCTTGTACTAAGACTTGCTAACTCCCTTCAACATATCAAATGCACTGAAAGAAGAAAAGTGGAACGTATAAACTTGAATTAAATCAAAGTTCTAAAAGAAAAGGCTAAAGTGTATATTCTGAAGCAAATTGAAAAAAATTTGAGAATGGAAAATGTGAGAACTGATTATTAAATAGCATTAAATAATTACAGATTGAGCATCACTGATTCAAAATACTTGAGACCAAAAGCGTTTTGGAGTTTGGAATTTTTTTTTCCTTCGGATTTTAGAATATTTGCATATGTATGATAAGATAACTTGGGGGTAGGGCCCAAATCTAAAAATAAAATTCACTCTTGTTTCATATATATCTTATACACATAGCCTGAAGGTAGGTATTCTATATAATATTTTTAATATTTCATGAAACAAATTTTGTGTACACTGAAACATCAGAAAGCAAAGATATCATTATCCCAGACATTCATGTGGACAATCTGTAGTTGTTTGGTATTACCATCATTCTTTACTCTGAATTTATATGCTATCATTTTCTTATACTTATTCACACTTAAGAACTTAACAGTATAAAATATGACATACTGTTAGTAGAGTGAAAAAATAACGTGTTCAGGGTAATTATGCAGCACCGTAGCATCGCCAGATTTCCTATATCACCAGTTAGACAACAGCAACTATCAACAGTTGGCTTTCAGTATCCACTTATCATGCTGTGTTTTGCCTAAAAGGTCACTAGACACTGTTTTTTACTTTTTTAGGTGAGGAGAAATATCAGAAGCAGTTGAGGGATGAGAAAGTGGGTCCTCTAGAGATGAAGAGGCATTCTACTAGGTGGCCTTTTAAAATGTTTCCTCCAGCCGGGCTCGCTGGCTCAGCCTGTAATCCCGCGCCTTTGGGAGGCTGAGGTGAGTGAATTGCCTGAGCCCGCGGGTTCGAGACCCACCTGGGCAGCGAGACCTCATCTCTACAATAAATAAAAAAATCAGCTGGGCGTGGTAGTGCATGCCTGTAATTGGGCTACTTGGAAGGCTGAGGTGGAAGGATCGCCGGAGCCCAGCAGGTAGAGGCTGCGGTGGCCGGGAGCGGCCACTGCACTCCAGTCTGGGCGACAGAGTGACACTCAAACTCAAAAAAAAAAAAAAAAAGTTTCCTCCAGAGTAGTCTGCTTCATTATAACAGTTTTTGTCCTAGAAGTCTCTCTTTGACTGTATCAGCTGACATGGTTTCTTGTTCTTTTATGAAGGCACATTGCTCTAGTTCTTCAATAAGCCCATCAAACACTTTTACCATGTCTTATATGGGCACTTCCCCCCCCAGTGTTAACAACATTATCTTTATTGTCACTATTGTCACAATCACCTTGGTTCAGAGCCATTTTGGCCATTTCACCATTGGTCAATGTGGAACAGCTGAAGCTTCCTTATCAGTGTTAAAAAACATCTTCAGTATTCATTTCTTCTAGCTTAGTGAAGGACTCTGAAGGTATATTTTTTGCCTATGTAAACAAATTAGACATTACTTTTTTCTCACTTGACATATAGCAAACTTCAAATCACCACCTTGCTTACCATCGTAAAAGAACTTTATCACCAGCCAGAGGTTGTGCCATATATGCACAACTTTGTCTTTAGTTGCTGTGTTCCTAGCATTGGTAATAGCATATAAAGCACCCTTCATGTGAAACTCCTTTTGAAAACCTCCCACACTCTGTTCACTGCTGTTAGCAAACACACTGTTCAAGAAAGTGTTTTTATATTTACTCTCCATTGGTCTTAGAATATCCTAGTCATATGGCTTAATTTAAAAAGTCACATTTTGGGGGAATCACATGACATCAATATCACTTTTTATAAGAATTTCTGCTGGTAGATGAACAGAACAGTTGTCAAGGAATGACAAAATCTTACAGTCCTCGTTCAGTGCTGATTCCCTGCAGTTAGCATGAACCACTGGTATATAATCTTTGTGAAACCACTCAGAAAAAAATGACTTGGTGATTCATTGCATTTTGCTAATATAACAGTTTGGTAAGAAATTCACCCCCTGAAAACAGTGAAAATGCAAGCTTTTACCAGTCACAGCAAATTTATACTTGAACGTATGCCTGCTGCATTAGCACATACTAGCACAACTATTCTGTCCTTGGCATCCTTGATTCCTGTAGGAGCTGGTTCAGTGGCTGTAGGCAATGTCTTTCTGGGGCAGCAGTTCCAAAATAGTGATGCTTTATCAGCATTATAAACTTGTTCTGGAGTTATATTTTCATCAACAGTGACCTTGAAACTTAAAGTATTTCTCCACTGCTTTATGGTCGACAGGTGCTTTATGCTATGCCTTTAAAAAAATTTATTTTTTCAATTTATTATATCTATTTTTATTGTTTTTTTTTATTTTAAAGATGGGACAATTCAGGATTGGGTATACAACTGGTCATTGTACCAGGTGAAGTTTGGGTCTCCCTTTGGTCCCTACATACCTGGTTTGGGGTCAGGTACCCTTACTGATGTTGTGTGCCCCCTCCCCCAGCAGATTCCCACTACTACCAATTCCTTTATTATAGTATTATGATAAGTGTTCAGGGTCCACTTACATGTGGCATTCAGTTCTTTGTTTCTGTGATAGATCACTAAGTATGGTAGACTCTAAATCTATCCAAGTTGCTGCAAAGTCCATAATTTTGTCCTTCTTTATGGCTGTGTAGTATTCTGTGTAAATGTACCACATTCGGTACCCAGTTGCCTGTTGAATATTTATAGTTCCCTTCAATTTTCAGCTCATTGTGATAGGTCTTTGCCTGTTTCATGACCAGTGTACCATTATGTGGCATTGTTTACAGCAACACTGATGGATCCACTCTTTTAATACATAATTGAGATCTTCATTTTTAGCTTTATATATGTGATTTTTAAAATTTTGCATTAACTTCTGTTTATCACTTTTATCATAGGACTTTAACAGTTTATTCTCCTGTTTCTTCAAGTCATATGTGGTGGTCATTCTAACACCATGACTTTCTATAAGACATTTCACATTTACATTTCTCCAACAGCTTGACTTTCTGTGCTATAGATAAACATAAATGCTACCTTTTAACATACACTTCAACCTACAGAGGCTCTGCAGGCCTTTTTGACATTTTAAACAATACTTTTATACACAGAACAGAAAATAAACTTTAAAAACACAATGAGTAATGCATTACTCATTGTGCATTACAAGTCTTGGTACCTTGTAGGGCATTGTTGTAAATCTGCCTTGGTGTATCTGGGTTACACACTGTGCTATTTCATTACCCTTTGTTCATGTGCTTTGTGGGGGAATCTGGATGTGAGCAGAAAAGTTATAAAGTTATATTGTAGCTGAAGGAAGTTGAGAGGGCCCTTATTTTTCCCTGGGAGGTGCTGAATAAACTATGTATTATGTGCTTGCATTTTGACTGCAATTTATCACTTAAGGTCAGTTGATTCCACTTGTGGCATCATGTCAGGTCTCAAAAGCTTTGGATTTTGGAAGATTTAGGATTCTTGGATTAAAGACACACAGCCCGTATTGTAAATTTTAAAAATATGATGATGGCATCTGTATTTGTCAGAGTTCTTCAGAAAAGCAGAACCAATACTGTGTGTGTATGTGTGTGTGTGTGTGTGTGGAGAGAGAGAGAGAGAGAGAGAGAGAAGGAGAGAGATATATTGTAGAGAGAGAGAGATATTGTAAAGTATTGCTTCTTATGATTGTGGAGGCTAGATGAGAGTTCAAAATCTGACAAGGGATGTGAACTGAAAGGCAGTAGATTCAGGAAATAATTGCAGGCCAAGTTCAATGACAGTCGGCTGGTGAACCAGGAGAAGCCATTGTTGCAGTTCAACCATCTGCTGGCAGAATTTTTACTTGCTTGGAGGAGGTCAACCTTTCCTTCTATTCAAGCCCTTAACTGATTGGTTGAGTCTCACCCACTTTGTTAAAGATAATTTCCTTTACTCAAAGTCCACTGATTTAAGTTATCCAAAAATGCATTCATGGAAACCTCCTGAATAAAGTTTTACCAAATATCTGGGCACTGTGGCCCAGTTAAGTTGACATATAAAATTAATTATCACAATTTTGTAATGTAGAAGCAAGTTGTTATTTTTAACAGATACATGCAAAATATTTAATGACAAAGTACTGTGATGTCCAAAACCTACTTTCAGCTGATTCAGAATATGTGTGTTTGTATATACATATACACATACACACATACACACACACATATAGTTAAAAAATAGAGATTTTAAAAAATTTAGACATTTTAGTTCTTTTGTTCTTTGGAAGTCTTTTGTAAATGTGTAATTTAAGATATACCAACAGCACATAATAGGCAAACATAATTTTATATTTAACATGTTGGTAAATGGTTGATAATTATAATATAACCAATTATTTTTAGTAATTTGCTGTTTCCTTCAGAAAACAAATTGCCAAAATGTAGTGTGTGAACTTGTGAATTTACCTTTTCCACAAAGTGTTAAGTTAATGCTTTCATAATTTAGACTCTAGTTTATTGGAATAAGTTAAAATTACATTATAGTATGTGATAGGTAGTTGTATACATAATATACATATTATATATGATACATATTAAAAACATGTGTTTATGAGTAAATAATGTTATCAGTTTTTAATAACTATATGTTTCTATCACATATAATTATCACATTTAATTTTAGTATATGTTATTATTTTATGCATTATTTAAAAGTAGAAAAATTCAAAGTATTTTGTGTACTTATTTAGCCAGAAATTTGACTCTTTATTATAAACAAATGATATTTTATTTCCCTTTACACTTTTTTACATGAGAGTATTTGGTATCTTTTTAAAAACATCCTCTATTAACAGAAAAGTATAATAATAAAAATCTAGCAATTGATGAAAGTACAATGAAAAAATTAGTAAAGGCTATATTTAAACATTTTCTTGAAGAATAATAATTTGTGTCTCTAGGTATTAACCTACTGCATGTTAATAGCTATCATTATAGAAAAATACTAAGTTCTCTGCTAAAAGTGTAAAATTTAAATTCTTATAAATTTCAATTACTTGATAATTTTAGAGATTGGCAAATGATGTTTAAAGATATTTAAAAACTTAGTTAAGACAAACACATTGAGACTTAATGATAAGGGACCCAAAATGATAAATTTCTAATTATTGTTCTACTTCAAATCTAGGCTTCCAACTGGTCTTTGATTTTTATACATGTTTAATTAACACATTTTAATTTTTAAGAGATTAACTACCTTAAAACAATCTTACTCTAGGAGAGACTAATGGAGCACAATACATTTAAACAAAATGTTTCATGTGTTTTCTTACTCTTCTTTTTTTTTTTTTTTGAGTTGGAGTCTCACTCTGTTGCCCAGACTGGAGTGCAGTGGCCGCTCCCGGTCACCCCAGCCTCGGCCTGCTGGGCTCCAGCGATCCTTCCGCTTCAGGCTTCTAAGTAGCTGGAACTACAGGCGCGCTACCACGCCCGGCTAATTTTTTTTTTTTTAGTTGTAGAGATGAGGTCTCACCAAGTTGCCTGAGCGGGTCTCAAACCCACGGGCTCAGGCAATCCACTCACCTCAGCCTCTCAAAGCGCGGGATTACAGGCTGAGCCACCGAGCCCGGACTTACTCTTTATAATTCAACAGATATACTAGAAACCTTCAAAGGAAAAAAATCATTGCAAGTAGTAGTGAAGTCATCTCTCCTCTCTAGGAATATCTGAAAAAGCAGAATTCTAGGTTAACATACGTCACTCAAATACCTTCTGTGTTACAGAAGAGACACTTTGAGGTGAAATAATATGTTAGTTCCACCTTCACTTTTTAATTTCTTATTATAACTGTGACCATTGGTAAAAACTCTTATTCATTAAGAAGAAAAACATTTGTTCTTAAGCAAATATAACTTCACATAATTTTAGAGCGAAACAAAATCTCAACCAGTTACTTGAATGGTTTTCTTGGAGTTTTTAAAAGCCCAACATTGGGGGTAATTTTAGATATTAGCTCAAATCTAATAGTTAATATTACTGAGAGTTTAGGAGCTATAGTGTGGTTTAACTAAAAAGCATGGGGAAAAGCATGGATTCTGGAGTCAGAATACTTGTGTAAAATTAAGAAAGCACTCATCTCAATGTCCTCATTTCTTTAAAAGGAGACAATATGGTACCAACATTCTTTTTATTATTATTATTTTTTTTTGACTTGCATTCTCACTCTGTCACCCAGACTGGAGTGCCAGTGGCCGCTCCCGGCCACTGCAGCCTCGACCTGCTGGGCTCTGGCAATCCTTCCGCCTCAGCCTTCCGAATAGCCGGAATTATAGGCACGCACTACCGTGCCTGGCTGATTTTTTGATTTATTGTAGAGATGAGGGCTTGCCAAGTTGCCCAGGTGGGTCTCGAACCCCTGGGCTCAGGCAATCCACTCACCTCAGCCTCCCAAAGCACGGGATTACAGGCTGAGCCACCGAACCCGGCTGGTATCAACATTCCTGACATGCTGCTTTACTGTTCAATGTAGCAATGATTTACTACCTCATTCATCGTTAGAACCAAGTTATCCTTGGTTAACACATACCTTAATACTGTCCCTGTGGTTTTAGCAGCTCCTACCATATTCTCTGTTTTTCTCATTACTCAGCTTCTGTCCACTTTTGTCCAAAGACTAAGATCTCTAGGGCCAACCATTTTTTTTTCTTTCAAACAGAACTATTATTTCCCAAATGTTCATCCTGTTATCACAGATGAGCACTTGCTAGGCTAGTACATTCTACATAATGCTCTTCTTTTATAGGTACACCTAGGTTTCCATAAAGCAAGCTCTGTGCACTATATAGTGATATCTTCAACTTTCCTTAGCTATGCTAGATTTGGACAGTTGTACATTAACTAATGAATGAATGTTTTATACTGTCACCTAGTGGTGATTGCTTATCCATCAACAACTTAATTTTGGCAGAATTGTCATTGTTATACAGGTGTTGCATAATTATTTGAATTATTTGAATTCTCTAGTCAACCAATTTTTATTGGGTTGCTTGTATATGTTAAATTCTGTTCCGGGACAAAGCTACAGCAAAAAGGAAAACTAAAAAAAAAAACAAAAAACCCAAAATAAATTTTAAAACTCTGCTATTGTGGAGCTTCAAATACTATGGCACTTTGTCCTCCTTTTAAAATAAAAATGAGAGGAAAAACAAAGAAAGCTTTAATAATACAGGAAGATGACATAATTTTATATAATTTAAACAAATTTAGAGCCAGTAGGAGAAAATTTTAGATCAGGATGGATGCTTTTTGGAATATGTTCAGCCATGAGCTAAATAGCAATATTAAATAAGAAATATCAAATTCTGGAGATATATAACTGTCCACATGCAAAATAATAAGAAGTTTACAGTACTTTCAACTGTAATTTCTTTTGCACAGAGGTATGGGATAGCAATTCTGAAACTACTTCATGTGTATTCTGGAACTGAAAAAAATATATTGTGGATAATAAAACCTAGATTTTTAAAAATGGAACCTAGTTAGCAATAAGAAAGGATTAAAGTTAGAATGAACCATGTGGCATTGAACTGAGAGTGGGGGTATCAATATTAACTCATGATTACAGATATAGATAAAAATAAACAGCAAATCTGTACACATATATTTCTCTACATTCTCCATTGAGACTGCATGGAGGCAAGGACAATTTAGTGGCAGTGAGCACATCTCATGCCCAGATCTTGGCTTCTATCATTCTTTAATAAAACAGACCTGTGTTTTTTGGATAAATGACTGGTTCCAGATTGGGACAGAGAAAGTACCAAATGAGCCTAGAATAATTAGTGCTACCAGAAAGTAAAGAAGTGCTCAGGAAATGATAAGGGCATGTTGAAAGAACACTGTAGCCAACCTGAGGTACCCAGTGGCTATATATGGGGTTTGAACAATAAAATAAATGGCAGTGATGAAGTATCACCTATAGAACAAAATATATTTCTATGAGTTTATGCTAGTACAATAATGTAATTAAATAAAAATTTAAAGGGGAGGAAGGGATATCTCTTCACTACATTAGAATTCTAATGAACACATGAAAAAGAAGGAATTTTTCTGAAAAAAAAATCACCCATTGGTGAATACTACAGTAATAATTGCTGTAGACAAGAATCATAATGGATTTAAAAATTAACTGGAAAAATATAATGAGAAATAAAATATCCCTGTAATTTTATAGCATTTCTTCCATAAGATACTTATTAATAATACAGGGAAAAATAGTAACTTTGTAGTGGAAAAATTTGACAGACATCACTTTAGCCAAGTCATCAAAATTAACACCACTAATAACATGTTAATATGATGTCCTGAAAAAGGTATATGTCAATTCAATTCTATTTTTGCCCAAAATGCATAAGTGAAATTTAACCATGAAAAAATATTAAACAAACATAAACTGAAAGACATACTACAAAATAATAACTGATCGACACTCTTCAAAAATGTCAAGGTCATGAAAATCAAAGACATAAAGAACTAACCAAAATGAGAAGAGATTAAGGAGATACAGCAACTAAATGCAACGTGCAATTCTGGGTTAGATCTTGGGTTAGAAAAAGGACATTAATGGGATAACCAGTGAAATATGAATGTGAATGTCTATAGGTTATTTAAATTTAATAGCATTTTTAGCTTTGTTACAGTAATTATACTATGATTATTTAGAATATTAATTTTAGGGGGAAGCTGAATAAAGAATATATTGAAATTCTTCGTACTATTTTTGCAAGTATGAAATTATTTCAAAATAAAAAGATTTTTAAAAAATTAAAATATTTTAATTTAAAAACATTTTATCAGTTGAAGTGGAACTTTCCCTTCCAATCCTAATAAGATTCAAAACTTGTAGATCTGCTATTCTGTTTTCACATATTCAAAGTTTTGTATGATTTTAGGAGCTCATTTTGTGACTGTTGGAGATAATCTCTAGAGTAATAGAATCATTAATATGACAAATTGAGTAACACTTTTTTTTTTTACAACAGGTACAAAGCTAACAGACGATTTAATTTGCAAATTGTAACTGGAATAGATAATCACAGTTATAATCTAATGCTGATCAGTGAGTGGTTTTCAAACTGGAGATAGTATCAGAATTGCCTGGAGGCCTAGTTAAAATGTAAATTCCTTGGCACCAACCTCCTGAATTGCTCATTCAGCTGTCTGGAGTAGGGCTTAAGAATTTGCATTTCTAACAATTTTCCAGGTAAGACTGACAGGACTGGTCCTGGGACTATACATTAATAAACACTGTTGCAGATAATAGTTTGAAATTGTAAAATTAATGTATCATAACATCTCTATTGTCTCGTGTCAGTTTATAAAGATAAATAAAAAAGACTCAGTCTAACTTTATTTTAACTCAATTTCTAATCTAGAATGCAAACATTGCAAAACCTCAAAAGATTTTCATTACGACTTTGAAGCAACCTTTAATGACCCAGTATCCTGTAATCTACAACATTCTTTTAAAGTAAATAAGGAAAAATTAATTTTATAAATTTTTTTCACTATAGACAATAGAAATTTCTGTTAATTCAATTATTTTACCTGTTAAAATGTAATGTACTGGCCAAGCTTCCTTCATCTACTTCCTGCTCTCCCTTACCACAATAATACAGCCTTGATTAAATTTTATTTCCTTTCCTCTGAGGCAACAAAGGTACCTGTGAATATTTATTAACATCCTAGGAAAAATAAACACGGTTTTAGTGATTTCTGCTTTTAGGTCTGATATGTAAGGTACTTGTAATTCATCACTCCTGTTCTTACATCAAGAAGAAGGCGAACAAACTGAAAACCAATGACTTTTCTTGAATCCATCAGAGAACTGAAGTTTCGGGGAAAATCACCATCCTAAAATCTGGAGAGAAAGACACATCCAGTCAGATGCAGTTAAGATTTGCTAACTGAGACAGAAGCCCCTGGGACCATAATCTGATCAAACCACTTAAATATTAATTTTGATGAATTTCTGGAGGCTAAATGTGGATTGGGTCTAGGGTGAAAAAGTTAGAAGCCTCTCATACTCTCCTGGACTTTCCCTCCAAGAATCTTACTAGGGTCTCAGGACAGAATCCAAGAAAGTTATTCTCAATGTCTGACAGGACTAGGAAAGGGTAACTGTGAAATATGCCCTTAGTTCTTAGTTCTTCAAAACAAAGTCTTACCCTCCAGAGTAAAAGTCTCTGCCAGAGTCTTACCCCAGATGGGGCCTGGGGGAATGGTAGCTTCCTGACTCTAGGTCCCTCAAGCCTTTTTGTCTCACCTCCCCACCTCCACTTAGGTGAGATCCTTTGTAGGGAGTAAGGGAGAATGTGGCAATAGAAGAACACGTTTGATGGTCACAGCCTGAAAACGCAGGCTGAGAAAACATTGAGATTTCATTTTAAAATTATAGTAAGTCCCCTCATCTACTTCTTATAATGTCAATAGAGCTCCAGGTAATATCAGTGATTACAGCTGAGACAGCTGCAAACACAGATTATCACTGAGAAGTAGTACTTAAAGAAACCCAAAGTCAACAGGGGAGAAAAAAATAATACACAAGGACACTGGAGGATTATGAAGCCTCTGCCATTAATAGCTACAGCAAACAATACACATATCCTGACTTCTAACCAAAGGACCATACCTTGCTCTGAGGTGTATTTTCCCCAGTTCTTATTACCTTATTACAGGTATAACTTTCAACAAAATATGTCAAGGCATGACAAAAGGCAATTAAAAAACACATATGAAAATTCAAAACAATCACTAGAACAGACTCAGATATGACAAAGATGGTGGAATTATCAAACTGGAAATTTAGCATAATAGTAATGTTCATGTTAGGTACTCTAATGCAAAAAATGTAGAAAACATGCAAAAAAGAAAGCGGATGTAAGAAGAGAGATAGAAACTTTAAGAAAGAAGCAAAGGTAAATGTTAGAAATAAAAAATGCTGTGCCAAAAATAAAGGTTTTTGATGGGTTATCAGTAGACTGAACTTATTGAAGAAAGATTCAGCAAGCTTGAAAATATGTCAATAAAATCTTCCCAAATGTAAATGCAAAAAGAAAAGAAAAGAATGATAAAAACAGAGCAGAACATCCAAGGAATGTGGGACAATATTGCAAAGGTGCAACATACCTGTTATTGGAATAGCAGAAAAAGAGGAAAGACATAATGTATCAAAAGAAATATTTAAAATAGCAAAGATCAAGAATTTTTCAAAACTGATGAAGAACAAGCCACAAATTCAGGAAGCAGGAAGCTCAGAAAAAACTTGCAGGTTAAAAATAACAAACAAAAACAGCCCACACATACTTAACCACAGCATATTTGAATTTCAGAAAACCAGACAAAGAGAATAACTTGAAAAAAGCCAGAGGGTAAAAATACATTTTATCTATACAATAACAGGAATAGGAAATGCAGCAAACATTTTGTCAGAAAGCAAGCAAGCAAGAGTTATGTGGAAGACAATATTTTAAATGTTAAAAGAAAAAAATTTACCAACTTAGAATTCTATAGCCAAGAAAATTGTCAATCAAAAGTAGAACAGAAATAGTCTTTCTCAGATAAACAAACACTGATGTAATTAATCACCAGTAGACTTTCTTTGCAAGAAATATTGAAAAAAACTTTTTCATAGGGAAGAAAATGATGTAAGTCAGGAACTGAGGTCTATATAAAGAAAGAAAGAGCCTTAGAAAAGGAATAAATGAAGGAAAAGTAAAATATTTTCTTTGTCTTAATTGACCTAAAAGATAACCACTATTTAAAGCAATAGTAGTAACAATATATGAAGGTCTTATAGCATATGGATACATGAAATGAAGGATGGCTTTGTCATGAATGATGAAAATTGGTAATATTCTATTATAAGTTACCCAGACTTCTGCACTATACATGGTATTGTAGAGTCTAATTTTAAGGTAGACTTAGAATAGTTAAAAAAAAAAAAAAAAGAATATTGTTAGCATTAGGGTCACATTAAAATTGCTTAAAAGGAGTATAAAGGTGCATTCAGAGAGGAGATAAAGCTATATAAAACTCAACTAAAACTAAAGAAGATAGAAGAGGGGAAAGAAATAAAAAATGCAATGAATGGAAAACAAAACACCATAGATATTAGTCAACTATGTAATCAATTACATTTAATATAATTATCTAAATATACCAAACAAAAGGCAGAAATTGTCTAAGTGAATAACAAAATAAGACCCAACTATATGTTGTCTATGATAAAAGACACTTTAACATAAGGCTCAGATAGGTTAACAGAAAAAGATCGTGAAAAATACTCCATGTTAACACTAATAACAAGGAAGTTGAAATATCAATATTAATTTTAGATGAAGCAGACTTTATAACAAAAAAATTGGGGGGCGTAAAATGGGAAATTACATCATGACAAAGGGGTCAATTCCTCAAAAAAATAATCCATAAAATGTATGTACCTGACAATGGTCTCCAAATATAGGAAGCTAAAACTGAGGATTGGTGGAAAGATAGACAAATCTGTTATTGTTTTCTACATCAACACCCCTCTCTCAGTAATTAATGGACCAGGCAGATATCTCTAAGGATATAGATGACTGCAAAACACCATCAAACATCTGGATCTAACTAAAATTTATAGAACATTCTATGCAACAACAGCAATATAGACATTCATTTCATGCTCACATGCAATATTTACCAAGTAGATGACATTCTGAAACATTCTGAGCTTGAGCTTTACAATTTTAAAGTATAGAAATCATACAATGTATGCCCTCAGGCTACCTGAAATTAAATTAGAAATCTATAACAAGAAGATAGTTGAAATAACAAGAAGACAGTTTTAGAAATCAAACAAAACACTTATTAAAAAAACACATATGTCAAAGAAGTCTTGAGACAAATTTTTAAGTATTTTCAACTAAATGGTAATTAAAATACATCTTAACATTGTAGGATGCAGTAAGAACAGTGCTTAGAGGGAAATTTATAGCATTAAATTCATATATTAGAAAAATATCTAAAAGTAGTAACCGTCTCTTCTACTTTAGGAAATCACAAACAACGTTTAAATTAAACCTAAAACAAGAAGACGTAGGGAAGGAAGAAATAAAACTGCCTTTATTTGCAGATGGCATGATTGCCTATGGAGAAAACCCTAAATAATCAAAATTCCTATAACCAATAAATGATGATAGCCAGATTGTGGGATATAAGATCAATATCACAAAAGTCAACTTGCTTTCTATAAAGCAGCAATGAGCATTTGTAATTTGAAAATTTTAAAAATACGATTTACAATTTCACTACAAAAAAAAAACCGTATAAAATACCTAGGTATAAATCTAACAATCTATAACAAACATACAAAATTAGAGCAGAAATCAATAAAGCTGTAATAGGATAGCAGTAGAGAAAATCAGCAAAACTAAAAGCTAATTTTTTGAAAAAGAGTAATAAAATAAAAAACCTCTAGACAGACTAAGAAAAAAAAAAGACACAGATTACATAATGCAGAATGATACAGAACTCTTCCTTACTTATTCCATGGATGTTAGAAGGGTGATAAGGAAACAACAACTCTATGCTCATGCATGCGATACCAAGTCTCACACACACAAAAATAGACAAGCTGAATAGACTGTGAAATAATTTGATTCAATAATTTACAACCTTACAAAAGAGAAGATTCCAGATCCAGGTTGGTTTTATTAGTGAATTTTACTAAATTCTACAATGTAAGAAAGAAATAAAAACTCAATATTTTCACAATCTCTTCTAGAAAGGGAAAACAGAGTAAACATCTCCTGACTGATTCTGTGAGACCATTGTCACTTTAATACCCAAACCAGATAAAGACATCTGAAGAAAGAAAAACTACAGAGCTATATATCTCATGAATATAGCTGCAAATATCCTCAACATAATATTATAAAGTCATATAGAGTAATTTATTAAAAATTACTTGGATTTATTTCAGGTATATATACAGTAATTTATTAAAAATTACTTGGATTTATTTTAGGTATATAAAGCCAGTCCTACATTTAAAAATTCAATAATTGTTTTTAACCACTACAATGGACTAAGAAAGAAAAATAGTATGATTATATCAATTGGCATAGATAAAACATTTGACAAAATCCAACACCCATTTATTCTAAGAACTTTCAGCAAGGTGAGACTACAAGGAAATTTTGCAACTCATTGAAGAACATTAAAAACAACACAATGGACTAGGGGAAGATGGTGGTGCAGCTGGCCTCAAACACTACTGTTGCTTGCTTGGACTCTGGTTCTTTTCAGTAGGTAGAACCCATTGCCATTTTTCAAAAAAAAGGAAGGTCCCCCTGGAGAAGAAGCAGTGGGGAGTGGCACCTGGGCTCACTGCCACTGCCTTCAGTGCCAGGCTAGACTGTAAGGTCCTGCCACTGGGACCTGGGATCCAGAGACTGTAGTACTTGTTGGGGAGGGAGCTGACTCCACTGACCCCCATGTGTGGCAAAAACAGTGGTATATAGAGGAACTGAGCAGCCAGTCTAAAGGCTGGGCAGGGAAGTACTCTGGGTAGCCTCTGCAGAAAGCAGCCCTGCATCTTAAGACCAGGGGGTGATCTCTGCTTTGCTTTGGGTCTGCTCTCCATGAAGCCAGAGAGGATTGCTCCCAGTGCACATGCCCTGTTGGGGTAGTGGCAAATGTAGAGCCCCAGATGATCCATCCCACTCACCCATTCCCTGAGCCAACTGCTGGATGATAGATGCATACAACAGATCTGACCAGAGAAGAAGGCTGATGAGTGCATAGGTGGCTCCTTTTCCCACCTGCACCAGAAAGAGTGAAGGAGATCAGGAAGGAAGGGTAGGGGCCAGATGACCCATTCCCCCACTGTGAATTGTATGCTATGTGAGCCGTGACACGCTGAGTCAAGTCCCCGCACCCACCACCAGGCAGACAAGCATGAGTTACCAATAGCAGACAGCAGGGGTTGAAGATTCTAACTTCTAAAGTTTCAACAGTGAAGAGGAATCCTGCAGTAACAGACCTGCACTTGAAGAACTCACCACAAGAGGGAGCTCCCCTCTCAAAGAGATATATGAAGTTGAGAAATCTCTACTAGTGGGGGTTTTTTGTCCCTTCATTTTGTTTTTTCTTCTTCTTTTTTTTTTGTTTGTCTTGTTTGTTTAGTTTGTTGGTTTGTTTTTTCTTTTCTCTTTTTCTCTCTCTTTGTTTTATTTTTCTTTTCTCTCCTTCTTCACTTTCTTTACTCTATCTTGGACTCAGGGGCTACATTAGCATATTCAGTGTAAGATCATATTATGTGGAGACAGAGCAAGTCTCAAGGGGCCCAGTCATCAGGGAACAAGCATTATGACCTGTCAGTAGGTTCTGAATCCTTGTGGTCCCTCCCCTACCCCTTAGTAAGTGCTCAAAATTGTAAAGAGATAGCACAACACCCCACCCCAGCCCTATTTCACAAACAAACACAGAGGCATGGCTCAAGGAAGGACAGATGGCTAGAACAGGCATCAGAAGTGACTGCTTCTCTGTTTTCCACTGAGCGATGGAATTAAAGAGAAAGATAAGAAAGCTGCCAGAGGAAACACCACTGAAAACAGAATCAATGCAATACTTATGAAATTACCAACATCATTCTTCTCAGACCTGGAAATAACAATACAGAAATTCATATGGAAACATAATAGACCATGAACAGCAAAAACTATTCTTAGCAAAAGAAACAAAGGAGGAGGTATTACACTTCCAGACTTTAAACTTCATTGCAAGGTTATAATAATCAAAACAGTCAGTTATTGGTACAAGAACAGGCATATAGACCAATGGAACAGGGTAGAAATTCTGGAAGCAAAACCTCAATTTCTCAACCAACTCATCTTTGACAAAACCTCCACCAAAGAGCACTGGAGAGAGGAGAACCTATTATGTAAATAGGTTATATAAATGGTGCTGGGACAACTGGCTGACCATGTGTGGAAGAATGAAACAGGATCCCTACCTATCACCACACACAAAAATCTACTCCAAATGTATCAAAGCCCTAAATGTAAAACCTAAACTTATAAGAATCTTAGAAAATGCAGGAGCAACCTTACAGAAATTGGAATTGGCAACCAATTCCTCATCAAAACCCCAAAAGCCCATGCCATAAGAGATAAGATAGACTAGTGGGACCTCATCAAACTGAAAAGCTTCTGCAAAGCAAAAGAAACCATCAAGAGAGTGGAGAGACAGTCCACAGAAAGGGAAAAAATATTTGCCAACTGTATATCTGACAAAGGCCTAACATCCAGGATCTATAAGGGACTCAAATGTGCCAAAAGAAAAAACAAACCAACAGCTCTATTCAAAAGTGGGCAAAAGATATGAACAGACACTTCTCAAAAGAGGACATATGGGCAGCCAACAAATACATGAAAAAATGCTCAGCCTCACTAATCAATGCAATCAAATACTGAAATACCACCTAACTCCAGTCAGGATGGCCATTATAACTAACTCACAAAACAACAGATGCTGGAGAGGATGCAGAGAAGCGGGAATGCTTCTACACTGTTGGTGGAAGTGTAAATTAGTACAACCACTGTGGAAAACAGTGTGGCAATTTATAAAAGATCTAAAAATTTACCTTCCATATAATCCAGCTATCCCCCCTTCTGGGAATATATCTGGAGGAACTCAAATCATTCTACAAAAAAGGTACCTGCGCACATCCATGTTTATTGCAGCACTATTCACAATAGCAAAAAAAATGGAACTGACCATGTTGCCCATAAAAAGTGAACTGGATAAAAAAATGTGGTAAATATGCATGATGCAATATTACATAGCTATAAAGAAGGATAACATTATGGACACAACAAGTTGGATGGATTTAGATTCTATCATACTCAGTGATTTATCACAGAAACAAATGAGTACCATATATTTTCATTTATCAGTGGACCCTGAACATTTATTATAATACTACATGGAAGGGATTGGCAGTAGTAGGACACACTAAGGGAGGCAGGGTAGGGGGATGGAGCACAGAATATCAATAAAGGTACCTGATCCCAAACCAGGTGAAGTGAAGACCAATAGAAGGTCCAAATTCACCTGTAAAATTACCACTTATGTACCTAATCCTGAATTGTACCCAATTTCTTTAAAATATAAATACATAAAGAAAAAAACAAACAAATAAAACACAAAAAATTGCAGCTAACATCATAGTTAATGGTGGGAAACTTGCCAATTTCCTCCTAAAATTAGGGACAAGATAAGGATATTCAGTCTCACCAATTGTACTCAACATTGTAATTTAAGTCCTAGCTAGTGAAATAAAACTTTCTAAAAAAGGAATAAAAACTACAGAGATAGGGAAGGAAGGAAGGAAGGAAGGAAGGAAGGAAGGAAGGAAGGAAGGAGGGAAGGAAGGAAGAAAACTGTCTTTTTTTTTGCAGATGACATAACTGTCTATGGAAAAAACCCTAAATATTTAACAAACCAAAATTTCTATAACCAATAAATGATTATAGAAGACTGCAAGATACAAGATCAATATCACAACAGTCAATTTGCTTTCCTGCAAAGCAGCAATGAGCATTTGTAGTGTGAAAATATTAAAAATATCTCTTATAATAGCACCCAAAAATAAAATACTTAGGTATATGTATAACAAGCCATGTATAAATTTCTATGTGCAGAAAATTACAAAAGTCAAATTATGTTGTAGAAATTAACAAATGGATTATAAAAAAAAGAAAGGCAAAAGAGAGAGAGAGAGAGAGAGAGAGAGAGAGACAAGAGAGACAACAGCCAACACTATAATGGAGAAGGAGCACAAAAATGTAGGACAAATGAGACACAATTTCAAAGTTTAATATAAATCCGTAGTAGTCAAGACAGCATGGTCTTGGCTAAAGAATAGACATATAGGTCAATGGAACACAATAGAGCTCCCAGAAATGGACCCAAACACATAGGAGCAAATCCAATTCAGTGGAGAAAAGATATTCTTTTCAACAACTGGACATTCATATGCAAAAAAAACACCTAGACACAGATCTTATATTTTACATAAAAATTAAAAAATTATCATAGACCAAAATTATAATTTCTAAAACTAGAAAAAAACGCATAGAAGAAAATCTATGTGACCTTCAATTGGCAAGGAGTTTTCATAGACAACACTAAAAGCACAATCTGTGAAAAGATAGTAATACATAATTTTGATTTTATTAAAGACAAAAACTTCTCTCTGTGAAAAACACCATTAGGAGAATGAAGAGACAAGCTACAGACTTGGAGAAAATATTTGCGAAGCACATATCTGATAAAGGACTTGCATCTAAAATGTACAAAGAACTTTTAAAACTCAATGGAAAGAAAACAAATAACTCAATTAAAGACTAGTAAAGATCTGAGCACTTGACTCACCAAAGAAAGAAGTCATACAGATGGCAGATAAGCATATGAAAAAATGCTCAGCATCATATGACATTAAAAGATTGTAAATTAAAACCAAAATGAAATACTACCACATACCTATTAGAATGGCAAAAATTTAAAAAAAAAACCTGACAATACCAATTGCTGGGAAGTTGTGGAGAAATAAGAACTCTCATTCATTGCTGATGGACTTACAAAATGGTACAATCATTTTGAAGACAGTTTGGTAGTTTCTTACAAAGCATACCATAATTTTGTCATATAATCTAGCAGTTGCAAGTCTAAGTTTCTACCCAACTTATTTAAAAACTTATGTCCACAGGAAAACTGCAGGTGAAAGTTTATACTAGCTTTATCATCAAAAACTGGAAACAACCAGGAGTACTTTAAGAGGTGGTAGGGTAAACAAACTATGCTACATCTATTCATTGGACTATTGTTCAGAAACAAAGGAAATGAATTATATAGCAGTGTAAAGACACTGATACATCTTAAATGCATATTGCTGAATGAAAATCAGTCTGAAAGCATTACATTCTATCTCTTTCTAATTACACGACGTTCTGCAACAGAAAAAACATACAGGTAGTGATTCCCAGGCATTTGGGGCGAGAATGGTTTGAATAAGTGAAGAAACTGGATTGTTTGTTTCCTTAGAAAAATTTACTATGATGATATAATGGTAGCTAAAAGACACTATATATTTGTCCAAAACCATAAAACTTTACCATACAAGGTGAACATAAACGTATGCAAATTTTAAAAAACCCCAGCATTTCAGAGGTCAGGGGCTATCAGGATGGAATGCAGAATATGACAGGAAAAAAACCCCAAATGTATTACAAATGTATGAATACAATTTCACTGAAGGGGAAAGAGGTGAAAACCTGTGTAATCTTGGAAATGAGAGGAGTCTATGGAACTAAAACTATTCAGTTGATAAACTATTTTCCATGAAGGTTATGAGTTTACAATTCATATATATACATAATATAAACAATTAAGCAAATAGAGGTCATGTGGTGGGAGACAGATTTCTCACTGTTGGAATGGGAGTTTACAGCTAAGCAAGTGAAGGAAGTTAGAATGATTTCTATGTTAATAGATTAGAGTTGGAGACATCAGTATGAACTCAAGTTTTAACTTGATATAGACACAGATGGCTGTATATGGAAATATTTGCAGGCATGTATATACACAAGTTTGTATATTCACATATTTACTTCCCTGCTCTGTCAGCTGAGAGGGTCTAGAATAACACCCATATAGCAATGGGTAGACCTAATGCTCAGATCTTGTAAGATAAGAGGAACCAGGGCTCTTTGGGAAAATGGCTGATTATTGATTGAGACAGGAAATATAAAAGATGAGCCTGTTAACATCTTGTAGGGCCAGAAGTTAAGGACCCAAAACAAAACAAAAAAAAACTTCCTACACCCCCACCAAAAAACAAGGCATGATAAGATATGTCCAAGGAACGCAGGGGCCAATTGCAAGGGTTCCCAATGGCCAAACCTGAAAATTTCGAGCAACTGTGATGCTTTGTGAGTGAATGAATTAATGAACAAGGATATCTTCTAAATTCCCTCCATCACTCCACTAGTCGGTAAAGGGCAGCTCTCCTCAGGATAGAATGTAGTTGTCTTTCCAGTGCTCACCATTATTACAGCACTGCTGTTTTAAAACAATGCTGTTTACATCGTCTTTGAACACCACAGGAATCCTAGAACCACACACATGTGAGAAGATTGTAGACAGGTAAAAGCAAAAAACCATAAAAAACAAAAACACAAAAACCCTCAAAAAAAATTATCAAGGTGATCATAACAAAACTAAACATAAAAATCAATATTCTATGTCTATGACCTATTCTAAAAAGACTGTCCTCAGTTTAAAGAAAGATCATTCCAAAGCACCACAAGGCAGGGTCTGTGCCTGAATTAGAGTCAAACTTGCCCTTCTAAGACTTTCACTAAAAATCCCCATCACCTTGGTACTGTGTAGTGTTTTCACTTGAGAACGGTTTCAAGCCTTTGCAGAATGAAAGATGGAACATATATCTCAGTCACAATACAGAGATGACTGGGGGGTATAGTCAGTACAGGAAAAGAGAAACTTCTTCAAAAGGCGCTTTTAAGTTTATAAAAAGAAGGACAAGATACACTTTTCAAATGTATGTCACTATACACATACTCTGAAAATTTTAATGTTTTATCTCCCCATCTTAATGGGTGGGTATAATAGTTAAATTTTCCAACCGTCTAAGATAAAGGCCATATCTGTACCTGACAATCTTATCCAAGTACACTACATTAGTCAAACACTGTTGCTTTCATTTTTTGTCCTGAGTTGTCAATACATAAAACATATGCTGGATCCTGATACACAGAATCATCAGTTTGTGTTGAGTGGAAACACCTGTCTTCCAACCAGTTTGTTTTACTCACACTCCACAGACCATGTGAAGCTGATTCCACACAGACTCTAGAAGTATGCAACACACTTTCACACATCACTGTCATGGGATGCTCTTCTTTTCACCCGTTTATAACACTATGTGTCTTTCCTCTGTGCTATAACAACACCGGTGCATGCTTCTATCACAGTGCTTTTCACATTCTAATGAAATTAGTTGTTTACAACTTGATTTCTTCCACAAGACTTATGTTCCTCAAAGTAACGAATCATATTTTATTCAACTTTTTATCATAAGCATCTTACACAGGAAATAGCATAAAATGAGTCTTAAAAATAAATTTTATAACTAAGTTCTCCTTATAATTTTTGTTTAAACTGCAGCATCTTTGTCCTAAAACAAAAGACAGTGCTTTACTTTGATTCATACAATGCTAATAGATGAAAGAGCAATAAAGTTTGCTTAATTCTCATGTGAGATAATAAGAATGAATAAATGCCCCCAATTTGTGACACAATATAGTTTCTTTAAAGTATTCTAAGTACTAGAATTATCATAGCTTTGTAAGAAAAAAATGGATTGTGGATTTATATTTGGGAGTCCAGTCCTACTACCACATGATACATACCCTAGATTTGTATTTTCTTAGACATGCAATTATCTCATTGTAAAACAAGTATAAAATATTATGATTATAATTCCTTTGGCTTCTGAGATAGTTAAATAAGAAAATATATGTAAATGTGTCTACAACTTAGTAGTAAACGAATTTGAATTAAAATTCATTGTTTTGGGATAAGAAAACTAATCTAAGTTATTTCTTTGATTTCTTCCAAGTTATTTGTTTGTCAACTTACTAAAACTGTCAGTTACAAAAGGTTCAAGCATTATAGTGAGAGAAGAACTGGGAGAGAAAGAATTACAACCTTTAAGAAAACTGGGCATAAGTAAGAAATACATTGTTAGTTCTTCTCTTTCACAACATGTACCCTTAAATTCCTTCAAAAGACTAATCATTAGTTGGGCTATTTGCATAAAAAATTTAGTCTTCTGAATTCTCAGATGACTTACCCCTGAGATGGGGAGAAGAAGCAATTTCTTGAATTTGAATAATCTCCAATCTAAGCATTGATGTTCTTCTCTACACAAATTCACAGAGTAAATAACACTGAATTCTTATCCAAATAAGGACACTACATTCATAGTCCTTGTCTTTAGTGATGTTTATTCTTTGCATAGGAGATTAATTAGAAAAGACAAGTATACTAAGGCTAATATTGCATTCTTCAAAAATGCAAAAAGAGTGGATGTTATGTATTCTCATTAAAAATGGTAACTATGTAAGGTAAATCATAGGTTAATTTACTAGATTTAACCATTCCACATTATGTATGTATATGTGTGTGTGTGTATATATTTTGATGATAGACACACACACATATATATATTTCAAAACATTATGTTGTATACGATAAATACATACAATTTTATGTCAATTTAAAACTGCTAAATACATTTGAAAAAATAAAAAATTTAAAAACCAAAACCATTAAATTTTAAAGTCTTTTTTAAAAATACATATTTTTTAGTTTAAAAGTGTGGGGTACAGTTAAGGGTTAGGTATACAAATATGCATTTGCAGGTACCCTTGTTGATGAGGTGTGCCCCCCGTCCCTAGACAAATATTGACTACCATTAATCCCACCTCCCTTCCCATCCCTGCCCCCCCATAGTTTCCCGCCACTGTCAATCCTTTTCTTATAGTATTACGAAAGTTGTTCAAGATCCATTTATGAGTGAGAATATGTGATACTCAGATCTTTGTTTCTGTGAGAGATCACTGAGTAATATAAACTCTAATTCCATCCAGGCTGTTGCAAAATTCATAATTTTGTTCTTTTTTATGGCCGCGTAATATTCCATTCTGTATATGTACCACATTTTAAAATCCAGTTCTCTTTTCATGGACAGCATGGTTGGTTCCATGATCTTACTATTGTGAACAATGCTGCGATAAACATACGTGTGCAGGCATCTTTTTTATAGAGTGATTTGAGTTCTTCAGGGTATATTCCCAATAGGGGGATTGTGCGGTCATGTGGAAGGTCAATTTTTAGAGCTTTTGGGAATCACCACACTGATTTCCACAGAGGCTGCACTAGTTTACACTCCCACCAGCAGTGTAGATGTGTCCCCTTTTCACCACATCCTCTCCAGCATCTGTTATTTTTTGAGTTATTGGTAATGGCCATTCTGACTGGAGTTAGGTGGTATCTCGGTATAGTTTTATGTGCATTTCCTTGAAAATCTTAAAGTCTAACTTATCTTTTTCTTCTTTAGTGCTTTTGATGTTGTGTCTAAAAACTCATCACCATACTCAAGGTTATATAGATTTTTCCCTATGTTTTCTTCTGTGAATTTTATAGTTTTACATTTAAGACTATGAACCATAATTCATTTTTTTGTATAACATGTTAGGTCTGTGTGTCTAGGCTCATGTTTAAGTATATGGCCATTCCATTCTTCCAAGACTATAGCTTGAAAAGACCACCTTTCTCCATTGAATCATCTTTACACCTTTGCAAACATCGAGTGGTTATATATTGTTTGAGTCTAAATCTGGGTTCTCTGTTCTGTTCCGTTGATCCACGTGTCTATCATCAATAGCATGCTGTCTTGATTATTGTAGTTTTGTAACTAGTTTTGAAATCTGATAGTGTAGGACTTCAACTTTTTTCTTATTGTGTTGATTATTCTAGTTTAATTTCCCATATCAATTTTATACAGGTAACTTTATTTATTTTTTATTTTAAATATGCGGGGTTTAAATATGTGCAATTCAGGGTTAGGTGTACAAATGTTTATTATGCAGGTAACTTTAAATTAATTTTTAAATACGTTAGAATCAGTTTATTGATATTTATAAATGGTTTGTAGGGATTTTGATTGGAATTGCAAAGAATCTATAGATCAAGTTGTAAAAAACTGACATTGTTAAAATATTCTTCCAAAAACATGGAATATCATTTTGTTTTTCAAATCTTCTTTGTTTCCTTTAATCAGAGTTTTGTATTTTTATTTTGGTGCTTCTGTAAATGATATTTTAAAATTTCAAACTCTAATTGTTCTTGCTAGTATATAGGAAAGTAATTGACTTTTGTACCTTGAACTTGAATCCTGCAACCCTCTCACTTATTTGTTCTAGGAAGTTTGGCTTGTAGATGATATCATTTTATATATAGACAATCATGTCCTCTTGTCTTATTGCACTAAATAGGACTTCTAACACAATATTAGATAGAAGTGATGAGACAGGATATTCTAGCTTTGTACCCTACTCAGAAAGTGTCCAGTGTCACCATTAAGTATGATGTTCACTTTAGGGGGTTTGTATATTATTGTTTTTAATCAAGTTGAGAAAGCTTCCATCTATTCCTTATTAGATGAGAGCTTTATCATGAATAGAATGAGTGCTGGATTTTGCCAAATGTTTTATCTTTGTCAATTGATATAGTATAGCCATTAGATTTTTCTTTGTAGATCTCCATATTAATGAATAACAATGATTGTCCTTCTTGCTTTCTTTCCTT
Source organism: Cephalopachus bancanus (assembly GCA_027257055.1). Lineage (NCBI taxonomy): Eukaryota > Metazoa > Chordata > Mammalia > Primates > Tarsiidae > Cephalopachus > Cephalopachus bancanus. Next base: position 694,287 of record JAPVLO010000242.1, on the reverse strand, counting down.
CTTTCTTTCTTCTTCCTCTTTTTCTCCTTTCTCCGCTTTCTTCTCCTCCTCCTCCTCCTTCCTTCTTCTTCTCCTTCCCCTTCTCCTTCTTCTTCTCCCTCCTCCTCCTTCTTCTTCCTCATCTTCATCTTCATCATCTTGCTTTGCTGCCCAGGCTGGAATGCAGTGGCGTTATCATAGCTCTTTGCAGCCTTGAACTTCTGGGACCAAGTGGTCCTCCCACTTCAGCCTTCTGAGTGACTGGGCCTATAGACCATGATCACCACACATAGTTAATTTCTTAATTTTTTTTTTTTTTTTTTACTAATTTTAGAGTAGGGGGTCTTTCTATGTTGCCTAGGCTGGTCTCAAACTCCTGGCTTCAAGCTATCCTCTCACTTCTTTTTTTTTTTTTTGAGTTGGAGTCTCACTCTGTCGCCCTGACTGGAGTGCAGTGGCCGCTCCCGGCCACCGCAGCCTCGACCCGCTGGGCTCCGGCGATCCTTCCGCCTCAGCCTTCCAAGTAGCCGGAACTACAGGTGTGCGCTACCACACCCGGGTGATTTTTTGATTTATTGTAGAGATGAAGTCTCGCTGCCCAGGCGGGTCTCGAACCCACAGGCTCAGGCAATCCACTCACCTCAGCCTCCCAAAGGCGTGGGATTATAGGCTGAGCCACCGAGCCCGGCTATCTTCTCACTTCTACCTCTCTAGTAACCAGTAGTGTGATTACAGGCATAAGCCACCATACCCAGAACAATGATTGATTCTCAAATGCTGAGTTATCCTTCTATATCTGGAATAAATTCTTCTTAGTTATAATGTATTTTAATATATATTTTTGTATATAATTTGCTAATATTGTGTTGAACATATTTACATCTATATTCATGATAGATATTGGTCTGTAGTTTCCTTTCTTCAGATGTCTTCATCTGGTTTTGGTATTAAGGTGATGATAGCCTCAAAAAAAAAGTTAGGATGTATTCCCTCTGTTTTCATTTTCTAAAAATATTGTGGAGAATTGAAATCATTTCTTCCTCATACGGTAGAATTTAGTAAAATTCACTAGTAAAACCATCTGGGTCTTGTGCCTTCTCTTTTAAAACGTTATTAATTGTTGATTCCAAGTATTTAACAGATATAGATCTGTTCAGCTTATTTATTTTTCCTTGTATAGGTCTTAGTAGTTTTGTCTTTAAAGAAATTGGTTCATTTTAACTAAGTTATCAAATGCATGCGCTTAGAATTGTTCATAATATTCCCTTAGCATCCTTCTAATATCCATGGAATAAGTAATAATGAGTTCTCTTTAATTCTGCATTATATGATTTTTTCTTCTCTCTTTTTTCTTGCTTAGTCTGGCTAGAGGTTTTTTACTTTATTGCTTTTTTCAAAGAACAGCTTTTATTTTGTTTCCTCCACTGCTATCCTATTTACAATTTTTGATTTCTGTTATAATTTTGTATTATCTCCTAACTTCTTCTTGCTTTAGGCTTAATTTAATATTCTTTCTTAATTTCCTAAGGTGGAAGTTTGGGTTACTAATTTTAGATATTCTCTTCTAATATATGTATTTAATGCTACAAATTTCCCTCTGAGCACTGTTTTTGCTGCATCCCACAAAGTTTAGTGAGATGAATTTCGTTTTAATTTAGTTTGACATATTTAAAAAATTTCTTTCAAAACTTCTTTGACCCAAGTGCTATTTATAAGTGTTTTGTTTGATTTCCAAACTTTGGGGATTTTTTAAAGCTATCTTTCTGTTATTGATTTCTAATTTAATTTCACATTATCTCAGAACATACTTCATATAATTTCTACTCTTTTAGGTTTGTGAGTTGTGGCCCAGAAAGTGGTATACTTTGATAAATGTTCCATGTAAACGTGAGAAAAATGTGCATTCCACTGTATTGGAAGAAGTGTTCTAAAAATGATACTTCAATCAAGTTGATTGATAGTGCTGTGTTCAGATCATCTATAGCCTCATTGATTTTCTGCTTGTTTTATCTGTCAATTACTGGCAGAGGGATGTTGAAGTCTCAACTGTAATAGTGGATTTGTTTATTTATCTTTGCAATTCTATCAATATTTGCCTGACATTTTTTGATGCTCTGATGTTAGGTGCATATATATATATATATATATATATATATATACACACACACACACATATACACACAGATGGTGCCAAAATGTATACCCATTTTAAGAAAGGAAAAAACCGTGTGTGTGTGTGTGTGTGTGTGTGTGTGCACGCGTGCACGCATGAGGAGAGAGATTGACCTATATATTGATCAGTATATATTGTTTTGAAGTCTACTGATTTGAAATTGAACAATTAGATTTATTTTGATTATATTAACATGAAATAACTTTTCCCATCCCTTGACTTTTCATTGATATGAATCTTTATATTTAGAATGGGTTTCTTGTAGATAACATAGAGTTGGATCTTATATCTTTATTCCCTCTGACAATCTTTGTCTATTAATGGGTATAGTTAAAACCTTTCACATTTAAAATGATTAGATTGATATCATTGGATTACTATCTTCCATGTTTGTATACTTTTTACAGCTTCTTTTTCTCCCTTGTCTGGTTTTAAATATGCATTTTCTATGATCCCATTTTACCATCTCTTCCATTATGTTAATTGTACTTTAAAAATATTGTTAACAATTACCTTAGAGTTCACATGTTTATTACTTTTTCAAAGTAATTTTTTTTTGGGGGGGGGGTTTGAGTTGGAGTCTCACTCTGTTGCCCAGACTGGAGTGCAGTGGCCGCTTCCGGCCACCGCAGCCTCGACCTGCTGGGCTCCGGCGATCCTTCCACCTCAGCCTTCCAAGTAGCCAGAATTACAGGTGTGCTACCACGCCCGGCTGATTTTTTGATTTATTGTAGAGATGAGGTCTCGCTGCCCAGGCGGGTCTTGAACCCGCGGGCTCAGGCAATCCACTCACCTCAGCCTCCCAAAGGCGCGGGATTACAGGCTGAGCCACCGAGTCCGGCTTCAAAGTAATTTTTAAATGGAAGATTAATATATAGTCATTCATTACTTAATGACAGAAATGCATGCTGAGAAACGTGTTTTTAGGTGATCTTGTCGTTGTGCAAACATTGTAGAGTGTACTTACAAGAACTTAGATGGTATAGCCTACTGTATACCTAGGTTGTATGGGATAGCCTACTGCTTCTGGGCTACAAACCTGTATAGCATGTTACTGTACTGAATATTGTTGGCAGTTGTAACACAATAATAAGTACGTATATATGTATCTAAACATAATTAAACATAGAAAAAGTACAATAAAAATACAGTGTTATAATCTTATGTCACCACCGTTGTATATGTGATCTGTCATTGACCAAAACATCATTATGCCATGCACGACTATACATGGAAAAAATGTGCCAATAATAATAATGAATTTTCACAAAGCAAATAACTTGTGTCAGTAGTCCCCAGATTAGGAAACAGAATGTTACTAGCATTTAAAAAACACTTTTAGTATCTTTTATCAGTCAGTACCACCAAAGTAATCAGCACCCTGACTTCTACTGCTATAGATTAGTTTTGACTGTTTAACAAAAAATCCTTGGGTTTTAGTTTTGTTCTTTTTACTTGTGCTGGCTTGTATACATGATAGTATAACATCTCTGATACCGAGCTCACACTTGATTGATCTTAATCTGAGACAAAACCTATTACACAAATTATAAATGTTTTCCTCTTTAGAGAATTTAAACTTCCTTTTATCAGAAGCTAGGTGGCAAGGCCGACCTCAGGACTATGTTCATATCCTTCAAAGATCTCTGGCTTAATACATTGTTTTTCAGACTAAGCTCCAGCATTGTGCTGCTGGTCTTCATACTGTAATGTTGATAATGACTTTACTCATAGGATAATCTAGCCCATTGGGTGTGTTGACTGCTCACTGAACACTTTTCAGATTACTTTTCTTGGCGTTGAGGGTGTGATACTTTCCCCATATCCTCTGATCCCAGTCATGCAATCAAAGCTACGCATGCTCAGCATTGAGTTATTTTTTAGCAGACCTCCAGAGTCTCTAGCCAGCCATTGCATTAGAAGCAGAAATCCACAATTTTATTCTTTTTTTTTTTTTGATTGGAGTCTCACTCGGTGGCCCAGACTGGAGTGCAGTGGCCACTCCCGGCCACCGCAGCCTCGACCTGCTGGCTCCAGCAATCCATCTGCCTCAGCCTTCCAAGCAGCCGGAATTACAGGCATGCGCTACCACACCCAGCTGATTTTTTGATTTATTGTAGAGATGAGGTCTCGCTGCCCAGGCGAGTCTCGAACCCGCGGGCTCAGGATCCACTCACCTCAGCCTCCCAAAGGCGCGGGATTCCAGGCTGAGCCACCGAGCCTGGCTTTACAATTTTATTCTTAAACTGTGTAAATCAATACTATGAATCTACTCTGAGTGGTATAAATAGGAAAATGTGCCAATATAATTACTATATATTTCTTAACTGATACTTATAAATCACATAATTTCCTGCTATTTTAGAAAATAATGATCATATAAACATTTTAAAACAATTTTAAGAAGAATAAGGCATGGAATTACTTCAGTTTACTTGGGATTAGTGCATTTAATTTTTCAGCAAAATTTTATGCTCAGATAATTTTATTAGAGTCAAAGAAATCTTGAGTTTTCAAGGACCATTGCTGTTTTAAAGTTCATTTGTATTTGTTTTCCGACATATACACATACACTCTTTTTTTTTTTTTTTTTTGAGTTGGAGTCTCACTCTGTCGCCCAGACTGGAGTGCAGTGGCCGCTTCCAGCCACCGCAGCCTCGACCTGCTGGGCTCCGGCGATCCTTCCGCCTCAGCCTTCCAAGTAGCTGAAACTACAAGCGCGTGCTACCATGCCCGGCTAATTTTTTTGATTTGTTGTAGAGATGAGGTCTTGTCAAGTTGCCCAGGTGGGTCTCGAACCCCCGGGCTCAGACAATCCACTCACCTCGGCCTCCAAAGTGCTGAGATTACAGGCTGAGCCACCGAGCCTGGCCACACATACACTCTTAAACATTCACTGAAACATACCCATCTTCATAACCACTGATCCTCAAGGAGCTGCTGTTCCTTCTTCCCCTTCTATGTGGGAGTTTATTCTCATCATCACACCAAGTTATAAATTAATGTGGTTAAAATGGCTCTTCAATGTTCAGTTGGTTCCATAGCTTCACTGTACCCAGTGAGATTGTTAATAAATTGTGCTGAATAATATGATAGACAAGTTGTATCTCATGCACAAATGTGTAAAGCACTGCCTTGAATATCAGTTCAATCCCAAATTCACATTTCAGTAAGATATATGAAAGAGTGTCATCCCCTTGATTGCTCTGCTTTATCTGGTTAACAGAATCAGGAAGGTAGACAGTTTCACTTAAGTTGCCTAAGAAGTGGCTGGGCTTGGTGGCTCAGCCTGTAATCCCAGCATTTTGGGAGGCAGAGGCAAGTTGATTGCCTGAGACTGTGGGTTCGAGACCAGCCTAGGCAACTTGGTGAGACCGCGTTTCTACAATAAATCAAAATTAGCTGAGTGTGGTAGCATGCACCTGTAATTCTGGCTACTTGGAAGGCTGAGGTAGAAGGATCGCCGGTGCCTAGTAGGTCGATGCTGGGGTGGCCATGAGTGTGCCACCGCACTCCAGCCTGAGTGACTGAATGAGACTCCAACTCAAAATAAATAAATAAGTTAGTTCTGCATTTAAGATGGAAATCTAATTTTTTAAGTTAGTTTTCATTTATACAAATCAATATAAAACTCAATACGAACTAAAATTTTTTTGGAACTTCTAAATGCTTACTCTGCTTTTTGAGGCAAAAGCCCAATTAAAGACTTTGCTAAAGCCTTGGAAGATGTTTGCTTTAGAAGAGAAAAGGAAAGGGAACTCTAAAACTACTTTGCTCTTTAATCCAATTAGTATGAGCTCAGGGAAACTAGGGGTAGTCATTCCTTAAGCTTGCTTTATTTCAAAATTAGCATTGTTACCACTATTTTATAGATTCTGATGTTTAAGCTCAGATGGTTCCCCTGTAAAAACTATTTCTGGAGTCTGTGGTTTTAGCCAAGAAGTCTTTGTGTGCCATTCTTGTCACTTTTATCCTGCAAGTTAAACAAATGTCCTAACAGGATTAATCATGTATTATAAATAAGATAGAAGGGCTAGATGGTGATGGAAAGCTAGGAATTGGCTCACTCAACAGAAATCAGAGTAAAAACTGGAAATATGGGAAAATATAATGGGGTCTGGGCAAAGGTGTATTGCTCCCTCTTCCCCAAAGACTTTTTATTTTCTGTGACAAAATATCTATTCTAAAAATAATCTAAAAATTCTATAATAGTACTGTCCACCGAGTTGAGGATGAATATGTGGATTACTGTTTTAAGACATATATTTTGGAAGAAAAGATAAGCCATATGGCTAGTGGGAAATAAAGCAATATTTGGGGCCAGAAAAAAATGTATTTTCTTCTCTGTTACAAGGGACATGAACACCAGACTGTTAACTTTGGGCTTTATCATAGTTATAGCAGCTAGATGAAAATGTCGGGTGGATGAATGTTGAATGAATCCATATGTGACTGTCAAAATGCAGGAACTGGCTGTACCATGGACTTGCTCATACGGTCATGTTAAAAGTAGAAATTAAAGATAAATTCAGCAAGTCAACTAGACTATCAAATCTAATCTGTTCTTAATGTGCACACTTAAGTATTTATGGAAATTCAATTCTGATTCATGCATAATATTTAATAATAGTCTTACCAAACATAAATATCAGTCAATTGGGGCCAAATAACAAACATCAAATTTCTAATCTTCGCTTTTGGGTTAGAAAGTGGAAAAATGGTACTGCTGTTATAGCTCACAAATAAAAATATATGTTTTCCTGTGTCTTAGTAATGGCAGCTATAAAGATCAGAACAGTATTTAAACTCTCTCAAAGGTATTTTTTTTCTGAAGCAAAGGATAGCTATTAGCATACTCAAGACAGGCTCTTTTCAAAATAAGTTGGAGAAGAGTCAATACAGTGGAGGTCAACTAATAAAATCAAATTTGTGACAATTTGTATATAGTTCCAAATTTTTATAACTGCATAAGCAGAATATTTCTGCTTTAACTGTGCTTATTCTGTTTCATTTTGAAAAGTTAATGAGTTACATGATAATCAAATTCTGATCAAGTCCATCATTTTCTTCCTTTGCAACTATCTTTTCTTTGGGAGTGTTATTAATAGGCTGTTAAACACCCAAATGCATAGTGGGGTTCATAACCTCAGGTTTCAAGGTAGCAAGTATCATCAACCATAATCTTGAACCTAGCTAAAGAGCTCACATTCTCTTACTCACGTAACTCAGTAGATGTCTCTAGTCAATCTCTTCTATGGCATATTTGCTTACAGACAATCCTCAAATTTCAAGCTCCTATTTTAGAGCATGCCTCCAGATCCTGATCTGATCCACAGTAGGTCTAACCAAAGTTTCCACAGTTATCTTTTAAAATTTTAAATGATTTTGAGACCAAGTAAAACTTGAAACTCATTAACAGTTTAGGTCTAGTCAAGAATTGATCCAAATTGCTTTGCAAATTTTTCTCAGGCTTTTCGTTCTATGAGTAGTATATCAATAGAAACCAATTTCTGCTGCTCGTACAGGACATTTTCTTTTACTCACAGGGTATTAGTGTTTACAGAATCAGTATCAAAAGATGGAGGCTTTCCCTTTTATTCTGGGGAGTGTGGATAGAGGTGATGTCATTCATTCCTATGACTTTAAATTCCCTGTATTTATATCTCCAGTCCAGACTTTTCTCCGTAGTTCAAGCTTCTATATTCAATTTCTACATGAACAACTCTCCTGGTATTTCAAATTTAACTTCTCTGAAATTAAATTCTTTCTTCCTGCCTCTCCACCCCAACTTGCTTCTGCTCCTCCCTCAGCCTCCAACTCCCAATCTGTTCCTCCCCCAAACTTTCTTCTCTAAGTCAATGGCTTCACTAGCCTCACTACTAAAGCCAGAAATCGTGTAGTCATCCTTGACTCAATCCTTTCTCTCATCTGCTGCATATAATCCTTCAGTGTATTAGTTCACTTGGGCTGCTATAACAAAACACTATAGACTGGGTGACTTATAAACAACAGAAATTTACTTCGCAGAGCCCTGGAAGCTGGGAAGTACACGATTAGGACACTGGAAGATTTGGAGTCCGGGAGACTCCTCTTCATTGACAGCTGTCTTTTCACTGTGCCCTCACATGGTGGAAGGGGTAAAGGAGCTCTTTGGTGTCTCCTTTATAAAGACATTGATCCCACTCACCACCAGCCCAGCCTTCATGACCTAATCACCTCCCCAAGCCCCCACTTCCTAATACCATCACCTTGGGTGTTAAGATTTCAACATATGAATTTGGAATGTGGGGGTGGGTCATAAATATTCAGTCCATTGCAGTCAGTAAGCCTGTTTCATCTTTAACATGTATCTTCAATCCATTACTTCTCTCCCTCTATCCCCTCTGTTAATTACCACTCTAATCTAGCACCATAATATTTCATCTAAGCTACTACAACAACCACAATTCCTATCTATCTTCCTGCTTTCATGCTTGCCTTTTTTCAATCCTTTCTCCTCAAAGTGGCCAATGACACATAAAAATGCATATCATACAATTCTCCTGCCTTGGATACTTTATTGGTTTTCTACTGCACCAATGATAAAGTCCAAGCACTTATTCTGGCAAGCACTGCTCTAGGAGATCTGGCTGCAGAAGCCTTCTCACAACTCATATTCTATCTTTCTCTTTTAAACTCAATAATTTGAGTTGCATCAGCCTTCTTTCTAGTTCCCCAAATACTCTAAGAACTCTTTACTTAGGACCTTTGTGTTTTGCCTACAGTGCCCTTTCCTGGTACCACATGGTTGACTGTTAAATCTTTAGGTCTCATGATAAATGTTTCCTACTCAGAAAGGCCTTCTCTAGCTCACCAAATCCTCTACCCTATCATGTTTTCTCTTATAGCATCGTTTTTTTCTAACATCTACTTTAAGCTCTATTTATCTATTTTTTGGGTTAATTTTGTGTTCTATAGAAGAATTTATATTCTGTGAGATGGGGACGATATATAGATGTCTGTCTTACAGACTCCTTTAACCCCAGAGTTTATCAGAGTAATTGATGTTCAGGTAGTACTTGTCAGAAGAAAATCATAATTATTTGGATGGATGCATGAAACCCTGTTTCTTCTGTGATCCCTGACTTTAGGATTGCAGATTCTGTAACATTTTTTTTCCTGAGGAATCTGTAGTGTTGCATGAATATTTGTGATTGATACTAAAATGCAAGATTTTTCAGATTTTTAATGTCACATACAAGCTCATCAAAAAACTTTACTTTTATAACAAATCATAAAATGATTATAGCTTAAATCTTAGATTATTTTATATTAAAATAAAAATTTAATATAACAACTTTTGCCCCCTTCTCCCTCTCCTTTCTTTTTCTGCCCTCCAGGCAGGCAGGACTTTGGACCCAGGTTCAGGATTGGCATTCAGATATGAGGTGAAGAACTTTTTGGAGAGATATATTCTGAGGAGAGGCAATTCTGAAGAAAGTGTTTTGGGGAAATGCCAAGTTAAATCCCAGGCAGCCTGTTCACATGAATCACAGCTGAAGAAGCAGCTCAGAATGACCCTTGAGGTGGTGCTGAGAAGACTTAACCCTAAAGGGAGAGAAATTAGTCCAGAGTAAGGGGCTAGAGTAGATTTTAGATTTTTATCAGGACTACCATCTTAGGTGGATCATATCTGGTAAATGGTGTTTAATCAGCATAACTAATAATGAGTACAAGTCCAGAGCAGATCACACTTTGAGCTCCACTGGAGGCAAGGGAATCCACAGGGCTCTGAGAATCTTGGTTCTTAAAATCGTAGGACTCTGTATTTCTTTATTTGATGTAAATATTCTTTCAACAGTAATCATTTACCTCGTTTCTTAAATAATGCATTTTATGTGATCTAAGTTTTTTTTTTTTTTGGTTGTATAGCAAATCTTGTTAATACAAATAGAGGCTGATGATATATTTATTTGTATTATGTGAGTTATTTATGTCTAGATTATTCTACTTTTCATTCATTAGGGCCCCAAATATAGTTATAAATGTAATGAATAACATATGTAGTAGGCCCTGGAATTTTCTTAAGTGGGAAGAAAATTCATCCGAATATCGCCTAGCAAAAGCCAACAGGGATGGACTAAAATGATGCTGGTCTGCTTCTTCCCTCCTTTCCTTCCTCTTGTTATCCTTCCTTCATTAATTTACTAACTCTCTCTCTATGTATATACTTATTAAGCACTTACTATATGCATGGTTCACTGTGCTAAAGTTCCTTGCAAAACAAGAAGATGTAAACTTGCAAGGGTCTTCCAATTAATATTCTGTTGGAACAATGAAACTCACATGAAAATATAAAACACAAGGAGCAATGCAGTTCTTATAATCTAAAACAATGTTTTCAAACCATAGGTTAGCATGACCCACATAAAATAAATTTCATAGGTTAGGATCATACTTTACCAACAAATTTAAAATAAGGATGAAAAGAGGCAAATATCAGTGTTTATTGCAGGTAATAAAATACATGTTTCCTAAAATTTTTGGAGAACAGATATATGTCAGTGTAAAGGGTCTGCCTTACTATGAGTCATAGAGTCAAAAAAATGTTTGAAAGATACTATCCAGAGAAGCTTTGAGAAGAGATCATTTTTAACTTGAGTGGTCAAGGAAGGCAGGCTTTTGGAGGGCTGAAAGTGCTTGAATGAGGCGTAGGGGAGATAGGATGACTTCTCAGATTAAAGAGTTACCAAAGAGAGTTCTGTAACAGTGAATTATAACTAAAAGAGAAAGTAAACTCTATAGAGTCAGCTTATTCTTGAATGAATGACTACCCCACGACCAACTATCCTTCTAGAAACTTCTGGGAAACACATGACCAATATGCAACTAAATCTAGCTCTGCTACCACAAGGGAAACTTAGAGTTTTTCCTGTGAGGTACATCATCCACAGAAGAGTGGTTAAAAATATTCTTCTGCCCCGTGGGTTTTTCCAAATAGTCATGTATTTGAGATACTGAGATTTTGTTTAATGTTTTAAAAAAAAAACCTAAACATAAATTCACAATGTCATACATTGAAAGTGATATTTCCTCTCTCCGCCCCCTTGCATTTAACTCACTTGTGACTTTTATTAGAGAGTGGCTTCTGTGAGTTTTGTGGTCTCATATGTACTGACCAAACTCAAGCACTCAGAACAACGGATTTATTTAGCATATATATATATATATATAAATATATATATATCATATATATATGATACAAAAGAAGGAGATGGAATAAAAGCAGTCAGGGTGGCCTCCGGAGAAGGAGAGCTGTTGTTGCAGGAACCTTGTAAGTTAATGAGAATTCACCCGGGACTCAAGAGCGATGGGGGGGAGGGAGGGGACCGGGTGGGGGGGGAAATAAAAACTCTTCCTCTCCAGCTGGCCCTCTCCCTCATTTGTTGCTCCAATAAGCAGTAATTAGGTCCTGAGCTAATGGTGTCAGCTGATCTGCTGTTTTTAGGCTAGACCCAGAGGAATCTCCATGGAAACCCTGCTGGAGTCGTCCCCCCACCTGGATGCTGCGTGCTCCTTTCCGCCACCTGGCTGCCGCCGGGCCCGCTGCTACCTCCTCCTGCCTCTAACCTGCAGCCTGCAGCATGCGCACTGCCCCCGGGATCCCTAAATGGGACAATTCTGCCCGTGACGTCAGCGCCCAGCCGTCTCCACAGAAACTTTTGTCCCATTGGCCAATCAGAGCGCTTGGAAGGGACCGGGGAGGGTGGGGGGAGGAGAGGGGAGTGGGAGGGGTGGGGGTGAGGGGAGAGGCGAGAGGTTTCGTGTGTGGAGCTGCCTGCGCTCCGCCCGGGCTGTCAGTCCCGGTTCCAGCCGCCGCGAGACCTCCCCGGAGCCGCGCGCACCCCCCGCGCACCCCCTGCGCACCGCACCCCCTTGCTCCCTGGCTCGCACGCGCGCACGCACTCAGCCTGGCCGAGCGGGAGCCACTGACCGTTCTGTTACTGCCGGGACCGGGCGCAGCGCCCTGGGGACCACACACCTCGAATCCCCGCGCGGGGCTTCGTCGGGGACACGACGACGAGGAGGGAGAAGGTGGGATCGGACGCCGCCCGGGCGCCGGGCACCGACCGGGCAGCCTTCCTGGCAGAGCCGCTCCCCGGGACGGGCGCGGGCCTCAGCCGAGAGTAGAATAAAGAGGGGCGGCCGCCGCCGCTGCGCCAGGAGGATGGGAACTCCCCTGTCTCCAGCGCTGGAACAAACGGATGCACGTCCCGAATGGAGCAACCGCTGACTTCATTTGCTTGGAAAAATCGTCCAGAAGAACTCCTGTCTGGCTACTCTGAGTACTGGACGGGGTGTCCGTGACGTGGCAGGGGCAAAATAGACAACTGAAACCTCCCGTGTGAACTGCAAACTGTGACCTCGCAAGGGGAAGATGCTCTCTGTTTTAATTTCGTGCAAAGGGCTTCAAGCGTCTGTCTCGTCATAAAACTTACTTCTATGTCTTGTACCCAGTTCAGCAGAGACCAGAGGAGTCCTGTCTGGGGACCTGGTCATTATCCGCGAGCCCCGCCGCCAGCGGCCTGCCTTCGTGTGTCCACTTCCCCCTGGAACGGATATTTGTTTGGGGCACTATAGTCTATCCTGTAGAACTATGACCAAATATCCATGGATGCTTTGCTAATTTCTGGGACTTCGCTCCTAGGACCTACATTTAAGGCTGGGATGTATTCCAAATGCATCTGAAGAAATGACATTTTAACCCATTTTTAAGATACCTTGATTTAAAAAAAAAAATCCTGTAAAACGGGATTTGATAGGCTTAAAAACATGACAGGTAAGAACTTTCTCTCTTTCTAGTCCCCGAACGCCCATCGTGGGAAAGGACGAAGAGGAGCGGGACCCGGGAGGAAGGAGAGCCCGGGGACGCGCGTGTCCTTCGGGGCTCGCAGGCGCTCGGCCCGGCGGCCGCTTTCGGGGGAGGCGCAGCCCTCGCTCCTGGACCACGGGGCCAGCGGCTGGGAAGCTTCTGGGGCGCGCGCGGGGAGGCGGCGCCGCGCTCCACCTGCCCTGCCCCGGACGCAGCCCGGGGCGAGGCGTCCAGGGACCACCCCATTTCGATATTGGGATTTTTAATAAACCCAGCAATGGGATTTTAATTATTCAAAGCCCAGCTCCTCTGGGCCAGGCGCTGTCGGGATGGTCCTGGTCACACAATATTAAAGAGACCGATCACTAAGGGAGAGCGTCCGAGACGTCCGTGGCGATTACGAATGAGCCAGACTTGGTAGCACAGGGCATTGATTACTGGTGCCCAACCGGACCCTCCTCCCCTCTTCCTAGCCCCCCCGCCACCCCCCACCCCCACCCCCACCCCCACCCAAGGCAGGCTCCCGCGGCGGCCGGGACCTCGCGTCCCTGCATCGTGGCCCGGGCTGCATTTTTCATGAGCCCCGGGTGAACAGGTGCGAAGTGCGCTGGGAGCATCCGGCCGGCGGCCGGGCGCGGGGACATGGAGAGCGAGCGCGACATGTACCGCCAGTTCCAGGACTGGTGCCTCAGGACTTACGGGGACTCAGGCAAGACCAAGACGGTGACCCGTAAAAAATACGAGCGGATCGTCCAGCTCCTCAATGGCTCCGAGTCGAGCTCCACGGACAACGCCAAATTTAAATTCTGGGTCAAATCGAAGGGCTTCCAGCTGGGCCAGCCGGACGAGGTCCGCGGGGGAGGTGGCGGCGCCAAGCAAGTGCTCTACGTGCCTGTCAAGACCACGGTGAGTGACTCGCCTTCCTCTGTTATTTGTCTGCCGGAGCAGCCCGGCGGGGAGGGAGGAGGGGTGGGGGGAGAGGGGGAGCCGCGAGCCACCGTTGGCTCGTGTGCCCCCCACCTTCCTCAGCCCCCTCCCCAAGTCGTCCCCACCGCCTTAGTCAGGCGCGTCTTCCCCACCGCGGAGTCTTTGTGGTCCTTTATTTTAAAGCGGCAGCGCACCTCCAGGGCCGGCCGCCCTCCCCGCCCCGCGGCCACGGGACCGGCGGCTGCTGGAGCTTCCTGCCCCGGGTCGGGCGGCGTCCGGCGTCCTCGGGCTGGGCCATTGTCCCATGTCCTTCGCTCGGCGCCTGGCGCGTGTCCCGCCGCCGCCGCCGCCGCGCATAAAAGGCCAGGCTGGAACCCTAGCCGCACGCTCTGATCACAGCCGATTCTGATCGATCGTCTACAGCGTCTCCTTATTGGCATAAAGCCCGAATGTGGCGCTGGCGGTGGATGTGGGCTTTTCCCCGGGACACTATGGGAGGGTGGTGGTGGTGGGGGGGGTGTTTATTGTTAGATCGCCGCCCCGGAGACGCGGGGCAGTGCGAGCGCCTCGATCGCTTCCAGAGATGGTTGCCACGACTGTTTAGATTGTAGATAAGGTCCCAGAGATGCCTCCTCCCGCCCCCCCTTCCTCACTCCCTCCCCCCTTCCACAAATAAAACCGCCGCTAGAAGATGAACAACAAAGAGGGATGGGTTTGGGCGCGATCGAACGGTGTGTGTGTGGGTTCCTCTTTCTGGGGTGGCTGTAGTCTCACGGCCACAGAGCTCCGGCCCCGGCGCTGCGAGGCGCTGGCGAAGCCAGGCGAGTCCATCTCAGCCTCACGCCGCAGAAGCCGGCGGGGCTGGGGAGCCGCGGCGGCGTCGATTCCCCGCGCGAGAAGATGGGGACCGACTGTGGGCTACAAGTAGGATTGCAGCTCAGATGCAGAAGACCTTTCTGCATCATGCCACGGTGGGTACCCGCCTGGAGGAGGGGTGGGGGAGGCTGTCTGGCATCCTTTGTTTTTTTTTTTTGCCTCGCTTCGGGATTTTCTTGAGCTTTTGCTCCTTTAACTACCCCCTTCCTGACTGGCAACTGTCTGCCCTTGCGATATTCCTACAGGATGCTAGAAGGAAGACGTCCTGAAAGCTAGTCTGTCTCCAATGGAGCTCTGCTAAATTGGAAATAGTGCATGAGATTATATTTTTAAATACAGCCTTATTTGAAGGACTCTTTTAGGTTTGGAAATCAGTTTATGGTTTCCTGGGATTAATTAAATTAGAAATAGTTGCTTGAAAGAGGTGTATTTCTCTTAAAATTTATATAGAAATTGGGAAATGGAAATAAAAGTGAAATGGAAACTCGTGAAAGTTCTGTGTGTTTTTTTTATTTTTGTATTTTTTAAATGTGCGATTGTTGGAAGGTTTTTAGGAGATGGATTCATAAATGTAGGCTTCTCCTTTAACATGTGGCACTGCTACAGACAATGGTGAGATTATTGTCTGGCTTCACTAACTAATGAGAACTAGATTGGCATGAATTAGAATGGAGGTTTATTTACATCTGGATGAACCAGAAATCTGTCGTAGAAAAATGAAGGGCTTTGATTAGCTTGTATTGGGAATAACATTAAGAAACTAAGGTTAAAAAAAAAAAAAATTTATTGTTGCACAAAGTAAATTCGAGTTCAAAACATAAGAATGTATTTCCTTTGGACAACATTGAGCTAATTGAATGAATAAAATTATCATTTAAGACATATCTACTTAAGGCATTATTTGATACTATTATATATGTGTTAAGAAACATTGCCAGCTGGGAAGTTTGTGTTTCCTTCCTTTTATGTTAAACTTAGGTCCCTCTGTCTGTTAGTGTCATTTGTGTATTGGTAATGAGTTTTTACTTGTATGATTCTAGCTACTCCACTATGTGTGTTAACATATGTATCCTTTTGAAACATTAAGTTATTTAAATAATTTCTGTAATAATTTTAGAGGTACTAAGATAATCATAAATGTCAGTTATTCAAACAAGCGTTCATATGCTCAGATACCCCTATTTTCAGTCAAAAGTTAATGCAAAATTGTTAAAGAAGGACTGCTAAGACATCTAATATAAAGTGACAGCTCCAGGAGTAATGACAAAGTATCATGTGTTTCTCTTTTCAGTAAAGATTCCATATATTAATGGGAGAAGATGTAATTCATCAGGTGATATTCTTAGATAATGGTTTCCACAGAGTATTTAAGAGATCTGCCTTTCATTCAACCCTGGTTTGAAATATTGAAGAGGTTTTTAATTTACAAACTCTTCTATTGCTCTTTATGAAATTTATACCGCTTCTGATATAGAATTATAGGCTCCTCCTTCTCTGAGAGACAGCCAATCATCATTTCAATGAGGTAAAAAATAAATAAAAGATCCCCCTTATCATGTGTTTTTCCACATTTCAAATTATTTCTTTCTTAACAATGTGTTCATTTTTCTTTGTAATGGCAAGAGTATCATCACGAGAAGACAAAAAGAATACATTTTCTCTTAATTTAAAGGCATATATTGGTCGAAATAAAATGCCATATTTGAACAGTATTTCCAAGTGGAGTAAGAATCTTTCTCAGCTACTTGAGATTTGAGGGTTCGTGGCTGGCTTTGCTGTCAGTGAGAGAAACTTTGCTCCTGATGTAGTAGTAATCTACTGCTGCTGATAATTAGACGTCACTACTACTGCAAAAAAGGGAGAGAGAAAAGGCGAGAGGACCGGCTGAGGCTAATTAACTACTTTAGTTTAATGAAAGAAAGAAAGAAAGATGGATGGCACCTGGGAGTTTATACTAGAACAGAGTAGACACCCCAGGTAGACTTAATTGAAACAGGACTATCTTTCAGTCTCATAAAGAAACTTGGTTTTACCTCTTTTTCCCCCAAAGAAGAGATGTAGCTTTGCAAAAATACTCTTTATCCTAAAGCCTAGACTTAACTGATGAACAAAATCAAGCTACTAACAACTGACTTAAAATTAAAATGTTGACTATTAGAAAAGATAAACATGCCCTTTAATATTTGTTCTAGCCATGTCTAAAGCTGAGGAAACATATCTGCCACTGACGTTGAGATTGGTCTGTGGCCGAGGAGATACTGTTTGGTCACCAAGCAACAACATCCTGCAACTCAGCCATTTTAGGTCTGGAATGGGACCTGTGCTTTTGTGTTACTGACTGCACGTGCATACGCACACGCATATGCGGTTTGTTGACTATCCCATCTGCTTTCCCCACCCCCCCGAACCACTATCACTGTTATTTTTGCACATTCTTTCATGAAAGGTGTCAGAAATTTAGAATAATGAAAAGATGAATGACTTAAAACGTTTCCAAAGAAGATATAGCAAAAGTCTGGCATTGATTAACTTTTAGGCAGTGATAGTTTTGAATTCCCTTACCTATGGTTACTATATTTTACTTGTTTAATAGTTCTGGTTTAGCTTGTCTTTAAGAAGCTTTTGATCCTGATTATGATTAACATTTTGTTTTCTACCAACAATTAGTTGAAACATGGCACAATTTAAACTACCAAAACACATCATACCACTTGATATTGTTGAGTGGTAAACTTAGAAAATAGCCATTCAATTTATTAAATCTTAATTTTTAAAAACCCTCTGCATTGTATAAAACATTAGGAAGTTTGGTAGGCTCATGTTTTATCTTCCAGTCTCAAGTAAACAAAATAATGAATGTCTAAATTGTATAATCAAACAATGTGAGTAATGCTTTCCTTGACCTATATTTGTAGGAACAGACACAAAAGATCTAAATCTTGCTTTTTCTCTATGTTTTTCCCTTATATTTATTATAATACAGATCATAAAATGATTTTTTCATCCAGAAAGGAAAATGCATTATCTTTAGTTATGTCATTCACAAATGATGATATGCAGTCCTGCAATCTGTAGCCTCAGATTTCCTATTGTTCTTGGCGTGCATACTGCTAATTGATTGCTGTACAGTGATTAGAATGAATATTCATGGACTTGCTCATAAACAGTTACTGTTTTTGTTGGTTCTTTGACTATGGTTTTGGTCATAAATCCTTTATGCTACATCACAGTAAAATAAATACTGCCCCTTGAGGAGTCTGTATACCTTTCCACCTGCTCTAGCTTCATGTTTGAGACACACATCACATATATTAGGCCTTGATCAGAAAGTTGCTACAGAGCTAGTATTTATTATGATACTTTGTATCTATGACACAGAGACAAATCAGAGTAGTAGTCTCTGAGATAGAAGCACATTTTTGCTTACCTTTTATACTTTCACAGTGGGCAAATCTGCTGATAGCCAATGCATTTTTCTCTTCGTTAAAGTGCTTTGGGACACTCTGTAGCATAGGGTTTGGGGGGTAAAGCAGATATCAAGAATGAAATCTCAGCAATGTGGCTTATTAGCTGACTTTAGTAGCTCCTTGTGGAGTTGTTGTGAGGAATAAATTATCTATGACAAGTTCTCAGCCCAGTGCCTATGTCAGCTTTCAGGGAATAGTTGGGGACCTTTGGAAGAGGCCACTACGGTTTGAGTATTAAGGGCCAGGGGGTTTGTAAAGATAACTCCTCTGAATATAAAGAGGAAATAGAACCTGTTACTATGTTATGACTATCTTATACTTTTTTCCTAAGATACCAGTTCTTGATATTTTCAGTGATTCTCCCTTGTCCTATTAGTAATCACAATGGCTAAGAGGGAATGGGGGCAAGATTCAACACTCAAGTATTTTTCTTCTTCAAATGTACTTCCTGAGCCAGCTGAGATTCTACTCCTCAAAGATTTATTCTCTAGAGTCACTTCATGGGGGTGAAAGGAAGATGAAGAAGAAAGTATAGGGATAGAGTAGCAGAACTTCCAAGAGTTTCAATCCTATCTCAGGATCAGATGTGTGTGTGTGTGTGTGTGTGTGTGTGTGTGTGTGTGTGTGTGTACACAAAAGTGTGTGGCATATGCCTGGCACATAGGAAATGCTGAAAAAGTAGAAGTTGCTTTAGATATTAACAGAACAAAAACATCATGATGTAATTATTAATAGGTATGTTACAAATTCAAAATCACATTGTAAGCTGGAGATAAAATACAAGGTATATGTGCATGTACATTTGTGTATATATATATATGTGTATATATATATATTTTTTTTCTTTTTTCAAATATTTATTCTGCCTACCCCATGTTTGAAAACTAAAAAGTGACTATTCCTGTAAAAGTAATACATTGTCATTGTTTATAACATCCAAGTGAAAAGAAAAGAAAGCTAAAACATCACACAAAATCTCCCATCCAAATATAACCACCATCAATTAATTATGTACGTTCTAGATGCGTCTCTAAACATATATACCAAGAGATTAGACATAATAATTAAATGTTATACATGGGCATGGTAAAAAAATTAGAAATAATGGCTTTTACATGGACAGAAAGAAATAATTTTCTAAAAGTAGTATGAAAATGATATGTTAATTTATGTAAGAAGAATAACATATAATATTTCCAAATGTAATGAAAGAAGTTAAATACCTGAAATTCAATGAATTGCTAACAGATAAATGCTTCTTCTCTGAGGTATTTATCCTGAAGTTAAAAGAAAAGACTAAGAAAAACTTTGAGTTTGAATTACGTTTAACAACTGCAAATGTCAGTTTTATACAGTATTGTTGACTTTCTCCAATGATAAATGTGGAACAAACATATTTTCACTTCTTTCCACCTCCTTGTTACTTAGACCCTGGTTTCTATTATATTGTATTTATTATATTATCATTGTTATATATTATACTTTTGTCATATTAATTATATAATTATGTTTCTATCGTCAACGTTTCTTATATTTATGTTAAAATATATATGTTGACTCTTACCACTTTTTGTTGTTCATGTTTAAATGTTTATCATACATTTTTACCTGGTTTTCTTTACCTATGAATTCTTTGATTTGATTAGCTCTAATTCTTGATCATCATTTTTTTAAAAAGAAGGGTTCATACACTCTACTCTTTGAGGCTTGTATGCAACTGAGAATATTCATCCTTTGCCCTTATACCTGAAGGACAACTAACTACATGCAGGTTGTTTATTTCATTCTTTCCCCCAAAACATTGTAGATATTGTATATGCTCTGTAACATTCGAAGGCAAGACAGTTTTTCCAAATTCCATGGATTGTTTACTTTCTTATCCATGGAATTAAATCATTTTACTAAGATATATTTGAATTCCTTGTCTCACTCTATATTTCTCTTGGGTAACTGTGCTCCTGTCCATGACTTCCTTTGTGTCTGTGTTCCAGTGACTTAGTGTGTATTTCTTGAAGTCCAGATCTGTACAGTTGGCCCTTGAACAACACATCTGAACTGTGAGGGTCAATTTATACATGGATTTTTTTCAGTAAATATGTTGGAAATTGTTAGGAGATTTGTGACAATTTGAAAAACTCAAACTGCATAGTCTAGAAATCATTTCAAAAGTTAAGATAAAGTTTGGAGATGTGTCATGAATTTATAAAATATAAATAGATAAGTAGTCTATTTATGTGTTAATTGACTGCTTCTGTTATTTATAAGGCTTTCCATCCACAGTAGACTATTAGTAGTTAATGTTTTGGAGGAGTCAAAAGTTTCATGTAGATTTTCAACTGCATAAGGGATCATCACACCTAACCCCCAAGTTGGTCAAGGGTCAATTGTATTTTGGATTTTCTACTGTTTCCATGAAGATATCCCAAAGACTCTCTAACTGAATAGATCTAAAAATGAATTTTTCTTCCTTCCATTTTCCCCATCCTAGGTCCTCCAAGTTGACACATATTTTTTAAAAAATTCTCTTTCTGTATAGATAGCAGCACAATTTGTTTGTTTATACAAGCCAAAATACTGTGTGGCAGGTCTGATTTCTTCCTTTTTATTTCTCCATGTAGTCGATGCTCAACAGAGTACTGTCAGTTCTACTAACAATATTTATTGAAGTCATCAGATTCTTACCTGTCCATACCATACCATACTATATCATACCATATCATACCATACCATATGTCTATTGCTTGATAATCTGGTAATTTTACCCAAAACTGTTGTGAAGAAAGGGATTTAACCTCTAGTACCTGGCATAATGTGGGATGCATTATTGGTGCTCAGTATTACCTGAATAAATAAAAATCACTTTCCAGTCTGACACCACACGATGGGGGAATTATACAATAACTTCTTACTTACCATCACACAAGAGCCTTTTGATTTTATTTATATCTTTCTATTTGTCCATCCATATGTCTGTTTGTTCATTCGTCCGTCCATCCATCCATCCATCCATTTTAATTGTGATAAAAAATACAACATAAAATTTACCATATCAATCATTTAAAATGATACAGTTAAGCAGAGTTAAATATATTCACATTGTTGTGCAGCAGATCTTCAGAGTTTTTTCATCTTGCACAACTGAAATTCTGTGTCCATAAAATAATTCCCCCTTTCTCTCTCCTTTCAGTTTCTGGTAAACTACGATTTTACTTTCTGTTTCTATTAATTTGACTACTTTAGATACCTCATATAAGTGGAATCATACAATATTGTCTTTATACTGACTCATTTCACTTGACAATGTCTTTAAGTTTTATCTATGGTGTCATAATATGTGACAGAATATTTTCCTTATAAAGACTGAATAATAGTCCATTGAATGTATGTACCACATTTTGTTTACTCACTTATTTGTTGATGGCCCGGGTTGTTTCCACTTCTTGACTACTGTAAATAGTGCTACTGTGAGCATGACTGTGTAGATATCTCCTCAAAACTGTACTTTCAATTTTTTGGTACATATACCCTGAAGTGGATTTGCTGGATCATATGGTAATTTGAGTTTTAGTGTTTTGAGGGACTACCATCCTGTTTTTGATAGCAGTTGCATCAATTTACAGTAGCCCAACAGAATACAAGGGTGGACACTTTAAGATTAAGAAACTGCTGACTTTGTTCCTCATCCTGAGCTTCTTTAATGGATATACTTCTTCTGCAGACAGTGTCAAGTGTTGAATGTAATGCAAGTAATAAGAACATTATATCAATGTCTGATATTTATCAAATTCTTACTGTAGATTAGGAATAATCTATATTAATAAAAATCACTTCCCAGTCTGATAACACATGATGGAACATTATAACATAACTTCTCATTTACCACTACAATTGTAGTATGATTGAGCTAATCACTTTAAACAAAATATTCCTTTCATCTTCACAATAGTTTTATGCTATTTTCTGTACTTTTTCTATACTTTTTATTATACATATGTAAAAGTTATGGTTTAAATTAGGGTGAATTTCTAATAATCACACATATTTGGGTAAAAGCCTTTTTGGTTGGATTCCAAAGTCCTTGATTTAAAACACTGGTCTTCAAATTTTAAAAATAGTATACTCTAATTGCTAAAATCTTGAACATTCCCCCAAAATGTACATTTTGGTAAACTACATATACAACATTATGCAATACTTAATATAAAATATTTTTAAAATGCGAGTATATTGGGCCGAGGTTAAAATATATACAAGCTTTAATATTTCCTTCTTCACCTCCATAGGTTATCTCATGCACTCCCTGGGGTATGCATATACCAATTTGGAGATAATTATTTTAATCGATAAGTCAACATTGTTTTACAACAAAACATTGTGGTTATAACCTTATAGTTCAACTAAAATATTACCTCCTGCATTACCTCTGTGATTAACTATCATAAAATTAAAATGATACCTTAACTATACATAGCCATGACATTCATCAAACAATTATACAGGTTTGACATTTGTATCAACGGAGAGATGATTTCCTCAAAGCCATGTTCTGGGGAGAGGGCACAATCTAAAATAACCAAAGTATAGAATACAATAGGGGATGAGGTTGGAAAAGTAGGCAGGGATGAAATTATGGGAAGCCTCTAGTGCCATGTTAGCTTGCATTCTGTAGGAAATGGCAGCTACCAAAAGTGTTTCAGCAGGGATGTTAGGATTTAGCTAGCCTTATGGGTAGGAACTTTATGTCTCTCAATGGCTTATGAATGTTGCAAGACATATATCAGATAAATAAGGAATAAAAGTTAAATAGTTCCTTAGTCTCAAAATATTGTTTGAAATATTATACAGGTATTAAAATCAAATTATCAATCTTCCAGTCAGTATAATTCAATGGCTTAATGTTGCTGATACTGGAATCGTGCTCTACAGATTTCAGAATTTATTAATTTCAGTAATATATTTAAAATAGGATTCTGTGAAACTTAAAGAGTAAATTTAAAGGGACTCGAAATGAATATGGATCAAGTAATCTTGTAATAAGCAGGGGTTTTTGTGTGTTTATTGGGGGAATTTGAGTAAAAAATATTTGTTTGTCTTTAGTTGTTTGTATATACACAGCTACAAAGGCTTCCCATTGGAGAAATTCTTCAGAAAACCTAACAAATAATTCCATATACAATACTTAATTAAATACAGACCTTTTCAAAGTAAAATAGATATTTCAAATGGAACACTTGCAGAAGAAAGAAGGGAAGGGGGCCAGGCTCATTCTTTTATTAGGAACCCACTCCCATGATGACAGCATCAATCCATTCATGAGAAGAAAACCCTTATTACCTACTCATCCCTGAAAGGTCTCTCTCCTCAACACTGTAGCATTGCAGATTAGGTTTCCAATATATGAACCTTGGAGAACCCATTCAAAGTCTAGCAGTACCCACATGCCTGTCTCTACTACTAAAGGCTCTTCGACTTTTGTGCATTATGGTAGACAGAATCTTGATATGACTCCCAAATGACCCCCATTCTTGTACTGGGTCCTCCTCTTTGAGTGCAGGCAGGACTTGTGAGTATAAACCCTAAAACATCCACAATTTAAGAAATATTTGAAATATTCATTTTACTTTGAAAAAGTCTGTGTTGAAATAAGTGTCGTGTTTAGAATTCTCCATTGGGTTTTTAGGATTTCTCCAATGGGATGTCTTTGTAGTTGTGGCTATATAAACAACTAAAGATCAGGTTAGATGGTAAGGTTTACTGCAAGTGGGTCTAATCACATTAGCCTTCTAAAAGCAGAGAGTTTTTTCCTGACGCTAGTCACAAAAGAGGAAGTCAAATTGATCTGAAACCTAAAATGTGTTTAATGCAAGGGAGGTCCTCTCTTGCTAAGATGGAAGGTGCCACATGGTTAAGAGCTGAGAGCAGCCTCTTGAAGCTGAGAGCATACTTGGCCATCAGCTAGCAAAACAGTGGGGACCTCAGTCCTATATCCACAAAGTAATAAATTCTGTAAACAACCTAAGGGAGCTTGGAAGTGGAACTTTCAAATGAGGATACAGCTCCTGACACCTTGATTTCAGTTTTAGGAGAAACTGAGCTGAAGATTCAGTTAAAATGTGCTGGTCTTGTGACCCAGAGAAGCTGTGAGATGACGTTTGTGAAGTTTGAAGTCACTCAGTTTGTGGTAATTAGTAACACCGTAAAAGATAACTAATACATAGTCCTTTAATGTAAAAATTCCTAGAATCACTTGTGTAATTAAAACAGGTCATTTTCAAAAACATATTTAACTAAGATTATTTGTGATTTAAGATATAGCTGGAAATAATTTAAATTGGTCTTTCTCTCTAATACCTAATGTATTGCCATAATGTGATGGTCTATAATTTACTAAAATATGTAATTTCTGGCAGATCATTTGACATAGTTAGGAATGTGTGTGTGTGTGTGTGTGTGCATACCACACATACACACACACACATTCATACACATACATTAGGAATATATATATATATCTTTTATTTTTCTCTTAGCATTTTAATTTTTTTATTGTTATTATTATTTTTTTTGAGTTTGAGTCTCACTCTGTTACCCAGGCTGGAGTGCAGTGGCACAGTCACAGCCACTGCAGCCTCAACCTGGTGGACTCAAGTGATCCTTCCCCCTCAGCCTTCCAAGTAGCTGTAACTACAGGCACACGTTACCACACCTGGTTAATGTTTTGATTTATTGTAGAGACAGGTCTTGCCAAGTTGCTCAGGCTGGTCTCGAACCCCTGGGCTTAGGCAATCCTTTCACCTTGGCCTCACAAAGTGCTGGGATTACAGACTTGAGCCACTGCATTCAGCCAACATTTTTATTTTTAAACATTATTTATTTCATTATATTCCATTCCTCTCCTAAATAGAATATAAAGTAGTTTACTTTTTCAGGTTTTTAACAGTAGAATAGAGACAGAGAAATACACATTTAAAAAGTCGAGCTGCAGTGGCTGGGAGCGGCCACTGCACTCCAGTCTGGGCAACAGAGTGAGACTCCAACTCAAAAAAATTAATAAATAAAAATAAATAAATAGATAAATAGAAGTTATTCACATAATTATAATTAAAGGATATATTTTTAAAATACATAGAACAAAATATATGGAAAATATGGCATTTCTTTTCATTTATTAGAAAAAGCATTCAATAATTTTATTTTTAAGAATTATTATTATTTTTTAAAATTTTTAAATTTTTATTTTTTTTTGAGTTGGAGTCTCATTCTGTTGCCCAGACTGGAGTGCAGTGGCCGCTCCCGGCCACCGCAGCCTCGACCTGCTGGGCTCCGGCGATCCTTCTGCCTCAGACTTTCAAGTAGCTGGAATTACAGGGATGCGCTACCACGCCCGGCTGATTTTTTGATCTATTGTAGAGATGAGGTCTACGCTGCCCAGGCGGGTCTCGAACCCGCGGGCTCAGGCAATCCATTCACCTCAGCCTCCCAAAGGCACGGGATTACAGGCTGAGCCACTGAGCCCGGCAAGAATTATTTTAATATAATGTTACATACATGTTGAAGAAGACCTACCTAACATTTGGGGAATAGAATATGGAAATAGCAGTAATAGGCAAGTCCTTTTCTTAAGATATTAGAGAAAAATGGAGATTAATTTCAGTGTTGAGTTTATTTTGATTTTCTCCCTTTTTCTCTATTTGAGGTGTATTCAATGGGTTCTTATGTTCTATTTTCCTAATTTTAATCCATTTGTGGTGGTTATTCCATTTGTGATGGTTATTTTCATAGTTACAGATTTTTGAATTGTTTGGGAGCTGTTAGAAAACTGGAAGGTTGAGAAAGAGATTCAGAGTTTAAGTTCAGGAAGTTGAAAGCTGCAGTTTGATATTAAGAAATAACCTTATTGGTTCTTACTGGACCTAACGGCAGTTGCCAGATGGCCGGAGGGTGTTTAGGGCTTTAATCTCGGGACATGGGGTAAAGCTAAGTGGCACATATGGGGATATAATGCCTCCCCCTGGTCATATTACTACCATGCTCTACCCAATTGACCTAATTAGATGAGATTTTTAAATCTAATATCAAAGGTTTAAATATCAGATGCGGGCCATTGTTCTCTCAGCAGTCTCTGGCCACATGCTCACTGGTGTTTACTTGAGACCAAGAAGGAAGTTTTGCTATGTTTATTGTAGCTTATTTTCCTCTATAAAAGATATCATTACAAAAATAGTTTGGTGATTTGTTTGGTCTCATTAATTTGGAATATGTAATTCAGAATTAGCAATAATTTGAACAGGGGTAGGATGACATTTACCTTGAGCTACCTATTAAAGGAAGATATATCTACAAATTCATAATTAATAAGACAGTAGAGGGGGCATGCTTTTCTACTACATTAAGAAAAAAACAAAAAAATAACTGACTCTATTCTCATGTAGACAATTTATATGTCAATTTCTTTATATAAATCTCTCTATTTAATAAAGCAGATGCTATGAATAAGTACCCATTAGCTATTTGCATTATTCTTTGTCAATACACAGAGTATAATACTAATGTGACCTCCTTCTAAAACTTGAACTTTAAGATCAGTACAGTTAATTAGTACAGTAATATCCAAAGTCACTTCAAAGGAAGTGCACTGGTTGAACCATTACCGATGGTGGGAATATTTAACTGTTCTAGTTCTTAGTATACATTGAATAATCTTACGTTTTATACACCTTCAATCCCTTGTGTGTTTTGATTGAGTTCAAAGTTTGTATTTTTTTTTTTTTTTTTTTTTTTGAGTTGGAGTCTCACTCTGTCACCCAGACTGGAGTGCAGTGGCTGCTCCCGGCCACTGCAGCCATGACCTGCTGGGCTCCGGCGATCCTTCCGCCTCAGCCTTCCAAGTAGCTGGAACTACAGGCGCGCTACCATGCCCAGCTAATTTTTGATTTATTGTGGAGATGAGGTCTCTCCAAGTTGCCCAGGCAGGTCTCGAACCCGCGGGCTCAGGCAATCCACTCACCTCAGCATCCCAATGGCATGGGTTTACAGGCTGAGCCACCGAGCCCGGCTAGAGTTTGTATTTTAATCAACGTATATGCACTGATGAAATCTTTTTAAAAAAAAAAACACTAGATGTATGTTAATAGATGAGGGAAAAGTGGGTGTTATGGAAAAATCAGACAGAATCCATTATACCTGACTTGCTTAGAAGTCTCCTTCCACGTAACCTTTTCTCTTTTGATTTCCATTTCCTTTATCATTCTGACTATTCTCTCTTGATAGATTATTTTCTAAAATATGGCACTTAGCATATTATTAGAGCTATAATAATGGTTTAATGTAACCTTTCATTCTGCTCTTTCATTTTAAATTATTACCATTAACATTTTTCAGTATTACTGCATAGTTTTGATAATTATTTTATGACTTTACCAATTCTTAATCAAGTGTCAGTACTATAATTGTATTTACCATTTCTACATGATGTGCCATTTAATTTACTTCCTGTTTTAAGTTCCCCTTCCCACTGAATTATGATAATTACTTTTATTTTTAAGATGTATGTGTGTCTGTTTGTGTATTGGAATTGAGTTTTTGAAACTTGGAGGACTTTACAGGGATTCTATTAGTACAATTCCTAGAGTTTTTTTGAATCTGCTCTTGCTATCTAACTCAGGACATCTCAGACTTGACCACACTTACCAGTCCTCTGGGGATCTTGCTAAAATGGACATGCTGGTTCAGAGTGAGGCTCATGATTCTCTGTTTCTAAAAAAAACTACCATGTGTGGCTTCAAGTGTTGGCCAAGATGATATAAGCTCACTATGAAATATCTCTTCCACTGATTCCACTACCTGAGAACTCTGAAAAAACAAACATTAGGAAGAATGAGAGTGGAAGTCAACTGCAAGGACACAGTACAGGGAGTGAATTTCCTGTCCTTTCCCCCTTTTATCTCCTAGATTTAATTTAAGGATAGTCTTTGTCATGGACCTGCATAGTGAACAGACAATACACATTATGAGGAAAACCTTTCTGTCCAGAGGACCAAGTGAAGACATCCGTGCCAGCTAGAAAACGTGGGGCATCACTATTTCTTTTTTTCTCCTGTTTTCACTAATAGCCTATCATAAGGGCAAACCCCAGTCACAGAACTAGGCTGCTGATGTGATGGTGGCAGTGCCAGCAGACAGGATCTAAAAACTGGAGTGAAAAGCATCTTTGGCCAGAGGAACAGGAAACAAAGGGCCCCTATGGCAAAAGTGTGTGTGTGAGTTCCCTATGACTACTTTCTCTCTTTTTAACTACTGCATTTTCCTAATGATGGCCTCAATCTCACGGATTATGCAACAGTGCACAAACTCTAAGAGGAATCAAGGTTTTCAGGCCAGAGGAATCAGAAAAAAAAAAAAAAAAGGAATCTTTTAGGAACCCGAGGGCGTGAGGGAATTTCCAGAGAGAAGATCCCCTAAATCTTGTATTCACTATGTTTATTGTCAAGTTATGAATGTGCAGAACATACCCAAAGCACCATAGTAAAGTCTTTAAAAATTGAAATATGATATAAACCACTAAGTCCCAGATGAACCCCTGAGCTGCAAATATGCGGGGTAGACCCAAAGGAGCATAGCAAAATTTCAAAACTGAACTGACATTAGGATCACTATTGTGAGAAAAGACAGAACTTGTGGTATGAATCTAACAGGATATACTGCATGGTACCAAAATTCCCGAAGATTTTTTAAACAAGACCCAGAGTTTCACAATGTAGCATTCAAAATGTTCAGGATACACCTGAAATTATTTAGAATATAAATAACAATAAAAATGAAACAAATTATTAAAAGGGAAAAAATCATACTTCAACCTTGAGTTAAGCCAGATGTTGGAATTATGATTTATTTCCTTTCTTTATTTTTTGAGTTGGGATACCACTCTATCACCCAGGCTGGAGTGCAGTAGCACGATCAAAATTCTCTGTAGCCTCGACATCCTTGGGCTCAGGCAATCTTTCCGCCTTAGCCCTCTAAGTAGTCGAAACTACAAGTGTATACTGCCATGCCCAACTAATTTTTACAAAATGTTTGAAAAAAATTTTTGTGGCGGTAAGGCTTCACTTTGTTGCTTAGGCTGGTCTTGAACTCCTGAGCTCAAGCAATCCTCCAGCCTCAACCTACCAAAGTGATGGGATTACAGGCATGAGCCACTGTGCCTGGCCAAGATTATGAATGATTTAAAAGCAGCTATTTATAATCATGCTCTGTGCAGAAGATGCAAATACTTCAAGTGCAGAGGATGAATGAAAAGATAGAAATTCTCGGCAGAGAAAGACAAACTATAAAAAACTCAAATGCAAACATTTGAACTGAAAAATATAAGTGATAAAAATTCACTGGGTGGGCTCAAGAGTAGAATGGAGATGGCAGATGAAAATCAGTGAATTTAAAGAAAGACTAGTAGAAATTATCCTATCTGGAAAACAGAGTAAAAGATTGTTTAAAACATATAGGTTCAGGGATCTGTGGGGTCAATATCAAAATATCTAAGCCGGGCTCGGTGGCTCAGCCTGTAATCCCGTGCCTTTGGGAGACTGAGGTGAGTGGATTGCCTGAGCCCGCAGGTTCGAGACCCACCTGGGCAACGAGACCTTATCTCTACAATAAATCAAAAAATCAGCCGGGTGTGGGAGCGCATGCCTGTAATTCCGGCTACTCGGAAGGCTGAGGCGGAAGGATCGCCGGAGCCCAGCAGGTCGAGGCTGCGGTGGCCGGGAGCGGCCACTGCACTCCAGTCTGGGCGACCGAGTGAGACTCTAACTCAAAAAAAAAAAATCTAACATTTATGCCACTAGAATGATAGAAGAGAAGTAAGAAATTGGTGCAGACAAAAAGGGGAATGGGAGATAATGGCTGAAAGCTTTCCAAATTTGTTGGCAGGTCAATTGAAGATACTTGGTGAAACCCAAACACTACACCACAAATATTATTCCTGAACATATCAGGTAGAAACTACTGGAAGAAAACCATCTTGACTTGAAAGGAGCTAGGGCAGATTGCACATTGTAGGTAGGCAAGCAATAGTTCAAATCACTACAAATTTCTTAGCAGAAGCCATAGAGCCCATGAGATAATGATACAATCATTTTAAAAGAAAAGAAAAAAAAAATCATTGTATATCCAGTAAAAATATTTTTTGAGAAAGAAGGTGATATAAAGATATTATCAGATGAAGAAAAGCAATGAATTTATTGTCAAGTGACCTATTCTAAAATAAATACTAAAAGAAGTTCTTCAGGAAGAAGAGAAATAATATTAGAAGAATATTTAAAACTTCGGTAATGTAGGAAGACCAAATGAAATGATAAGCTAATTGTTATCCTTTAAATCCATTGAAAGATGTATGACTATTTAAGCAAAAACATAGCATTGTCTGGTGGAGGTATTCATTCTATGTGAATGTGATACGTAATGACTCTTTATGACATACAAGGGATTTTCTCTGACCACAAAGTGTTTAAACTACAAATCCATAAGAGAAAGATATGTGGATATTCCCCAGGTATTTGAGGATTAAGCAACATTCTTCCAAATAACCCATGGATAAAAATCAAAACCCCAAGAAAAAAGAGACAGTTTTTTTTTTTAGCTGAATGAAAATGATAATGTAGCATATAAAAAATTTGTGGAATGCACCTTTAGTGAAGTCTTAAGGAAAATTTATGGCAGTAAATGCTTATATTCCAAAAGATGAATGTCCCAAAACAATAATCAAGCTTCCACTTAAGAAATGAGACAAAAAGCAAATGAAACTCAGTGAAAGCAGAAACTTATTTTTAGTTAATTCCTGGAAATCTCAGTAAATTTGAGGTATCCCTTTGCCTGAGGTTTTAAGGTTGAAGATGGTCCGCACAGGAGTAGAGCTTTAGCATGGGGAGGTGACTAGATCTTGGTTATCTACAGATGGCCCTGGCATCTGTTTATATACATACAATTTGCTCCTATCATGTTGGTTGGTAATGTAATACACTTGCTTTGAACATAAATAATTTGGGGCCCTCATAAGTATGATGGTGTCTTTCTTGATATCATGGGGTAAGTTCTCCCACTCTCCCAGAGCCTGTGAGGCTGTCTCATACTAATATGC
Organism: Cephalopachus bancanus; assembly: GCA_027257055.1. Classification (NCBI taxonomy): domain Eukaryota; kingdom Metazoa; phylum Chordata; class Mammalia; order Primates; family Tarsiidae; genus Cephalopachus; species Cephalopachus bancanus. The sequence continues at coordinate 662,881 of JAPVLO010000242.1, read as the reverse complement.
ACTGGCATTCATTTATCTCTCTTCTACTGCTTAGAAGCCACTTTGGGCACAGAAAACTTTGAAGCCATACCCCTGCTACATTCAGAATTTCTTAAGTTCCCAACATGATCTGGGTTTAGCTTCCTAGAATCCTCAGACATCTGGGAAGTGTAGAGAGCAGAGCTACTTCTCAAGAACTCATGAATATGTAGGTTACATTTTCTTCCTTTCACATCTCTTCATCCCCTGAGAGAATTGTTATATTGTTGGAAGTGTGGAAACTGCTTATTACTTCATCAACATCCCTTCAGATTTATTGTTTATGGCATAAACATTATGTGATGTGTTTTCCAGACTTTGAGTTTCTGAAGTTAAAGCTCAAGCTCCTGAAACTCTGAGTAAACTTTTAAAACTTAAAATACCAGGTCTGAGTGGTTTTAAAAAATATGTTCCCATAGCAACCTTGTCCAGAGCAGTGAACATGGAATGCTCTAACAACATGGTTTAGCGAAAGGACCAGGATACACATAGAAACCAGCTAACACTTCAGAATTTCTCTCAATACATATGAAGTGGGGAGAGTGAATGGTGCCTACTCCATATGGTTATTGTGATGATTGAGTGAGTCCATACATGTGAGGCATGTGCCAGTTCCTGATAACTAAGAATTTAACTATTCTTCCCTTTTTGTTTTTATATTCATTATTGCCTTCTCTTTTTTTTTTTTTTACTTGTTTTTGTCACCTCTTTTTGGTACAATGGGTACAAAAATATGAATTCTGAAGAAACATTTATGTCTAAAGAGAATGGAAAAATTTGTGAGGGCTTATTATATTATCTATGAAACAATTCAGAAAAAAATATAAATATGCTTGAAGGGAGGCTTGTGCCCATGGCACTAGACTAGAACACAGCTGGTTAAAGGCAGGGTAGTGAATTATTTTATTTTCTCTACCTATTCTTTATTTTGACACATGAGGCAGGATAGATTTTGATCAAAACACATTTTTATAGATCTTTTCATATAAATGGAATGATTTGTTGCCATAAGCTTACAATGTAGAATATTCAGAATTATAAAAATCCAAGAATTAGAGAACCTTGGAGTAAAGGAGTGATATATGACAAATGTTATAGTTAGAAATATTAGAAATATTGATTCAGAGGCTAGTGAGTTAAAGAATACATATTGTAGACAACAAGGACTAATCACAAACAGAGTATTTGAGATTAGGGGTTTAGAACTTACTGTCAAAAAGTACAGACTTTCCTCTTATTGAAGAAGCAGGTCATGGGAGAAGTGGCATGTATGTTATTGTGGAGAAATAGGATGTTGTATCTGTGTATTAATATGTACATATTTAAGTTTTGATGAGAACCACTTTTGGAACAAACAGCCCTTTTAATGAGTCGGCACAATACAGGTTGGGTGTAATGAGAAAGTATACATTATACTGCTTTGTCAGCACTTATCACATGAAATTCATTTTTTTAAATAAAGAAGTGTGTTTATCTCTCATTCAAAATAAAGCCAAAGCTAGGCAGCATTGGGATAATGTGGTAGAGTCCTGGGGTTATAAGAGACCAAGACCCCTCCTATTTTCTTGTTTACAATCTTTAATATGTGCTGTCATCCACAAGGCCACTTACTGGAGCTGCTCTAGTTCTGATAAACATGATGCTTCCCAGGCAGAAAGAGATGTGTGTGTATTGTGTGTGTGTGTGTGTGTGTGTGTGTGTGTGTGTGTGATAAAGACAGAGACAGAAAGAGCCACAGAGAGGCAGAGAGAGTCCCACTTTATTTTTAACTGATTTTTAATTAAAAATACTGTAGATTCATTTGCAATGGTAAGAAATATTACAGAGAAAACCCTTGTACACTTAGTCCACTTCTCACCAATGATAACCTTTTGCAAAGCTATACTATAATATCTCAGTCAGGTTAATTATATTGATACGATCTACCAATCTTATTTAAATTTACCCAGTTGTGTGTGTGTGTAAGTGTAAACTCTACACAATTTCATTGTGTGTGGGTTTGTGTATCCACACTGAAGGTACTGAACAATTCCAATGCCACGAGGATATGTCAATCGGCCCTTTCATAACCACATTCACCTCTTTCCTGTTCCTTCATCCTGCCATGACTCCCATCCTTAACCACTGATCTGCACTACATTTCTAAAATTTCTGATTTCAAAATGAACTCGTATAGTATGTAACCTTTTGAGACTGGCTTATTGTTTTCCTTCAGTATAATTCCCCGAAGATTTACCCAAGTTGTTGTGTGTTTCAGTAGTTTATTTTTTACTGCTGAGTCGTATTCTATGGTATGTAGGCATCACCATTTGTATAGTCATTAATCTTGTAAAGATTGTCTGTTCCAGTTTCAGTTTGGGGCTGCCAAACATAAGGCTATTATAAATATTGTGTGCAGGTTTTTTATAAAGACGTGTTTTCATTTTTCTTGGATAAATGCCCAAGAGGACAATTTCTATGGTGCAGATAATTGCATGTTTGGTTTGTTAGACTGTTTTCCAGTGTGTCTGTACCATTTTCCTTTCCTACCAGCTACTTATGCATGATATAGTTTCCCTAGCCTATCTATCTTTTAATGTCATGGTAATAGTGATTTACTTGTGTACTAATAACGACCTAGTGAGAGTCACACTTTCTCTTTAAGAGTCATTATTCAGCTGGTTTAAGGATAGCTGTCACTAATGTAAACATGGCCACAGAAGTGTATCATATTTATATTTTCTAAGGTTATTTTTATTTTGTAAAATTTATGGATATTTATTGAGTTTAGTCATCTCCAGCATTAATATCTTTTACCTAAAGAGCGGTACTGCACTTAACAGTGCTCTTATCTTGATCCAATGTAAGAAAAGTTGACAAATATAATTACTCAGCCGCTGGGTACGTTCATAAAATGGAAGGCCATAAAAATATTAAAATATTTTTAATGCTAATACTTATAAGCAATAAAAGGAAGAATTAGATTTTTAGCTCTAAGATAAAATATTGAAGTTAAAAAAAGATATATTACAGTAAATTATATAGACTGCAATATATTACTTAAATAATTTTCTGGGATAAAAAGTGATATGCTAAAATTTGTTTTTCACATATAAGCACCTTAACAGCAGTTATAGGTACCTTAACTATCTTAGTATCCCTAGGACCCTGTGTGATATCTAACTCAAAGTGAGTGGTGATTAAGTATTTACTTAAATAATACAATTATAGCAAAAGTTAGATTTTGACTAATTTTATTTTTTAAGTTAATACAAGTTGAAATCAACTTGTTGGTATTAAGTCTCTAACTGATTATGAGACTCAGGACAAATACAATTTAATAAATTTGTTTAACTTTTATTTTATTTTAATGATGTGGGGTACAATTCAGGGATAGGTACATAAATAGTCATTGTTACAGGTGAAGTTTGGGCCTCCCATTGGTCCTCACTTTGCCTGGTTTGGGATCAGGTACCCTTATTAGGGTTATGTGCTCCTCCTCCCTTCCCTGGCAGTTTCTCACTACTGCCAATCTCTTTCATGTAGTAGTATGATAAATGTTCAGGGTACACGTATGAGTGAGAACATATGGTACTCAATTCTTTGTTTCTGTGATAGATCACGAAGTATGATGGACTCTAAATCCATCCAAGTTGCTGCAAGGTCCATAATTTTGTCCTTCTTTATAGCTGTATAATATTCTATGTATATGTATCAAATTTTTTTTGTCCAGTCCAGTTTCGATGGGCAGCACGTTTGGTTCCATGTGTTTGCTATTGTGAATAGTGCTGCAATAAACATGCATGTGCAGGTATTGTTTTTTGGAGAATGATTTTTTAATGCTCCAAAAAAAGTAAGGTAAGTAAATATATTTATTGATAATAAAATATGTTTACATAAATTTAGGTAATAAGAACATTTTTGAAGTGAAATATATGCAAGCCAAGAAAGGAGAGGTAGTTTATTTCTTGACTTGAACATTAGTAATAGTATATTGGTTTTCTCATGACATTAAATATTTTTCATCAGTGAAACTGGTATATTTATAGGTTGAAAAAACATTTAAGTATTTAAGAAACGTAATCTCGGTTTTGGTAGCATTTCAAAAATTCCAAGTGCCTCTTAGAGAATTACTGTATGAAATTTGTTGAACTCAGAAATGTGTTGGATATGGCCAAATATTTATTCAGGTGGGTCTAAAGATAAAACCATGAGAGAAACTATGAAAGAAACAATATTTTATGTCTAATTACACAGAATGCTGAGGAAAAGTATCAATTAATTAGGCTTTATTTGATGTACTTTATAATAACTAACTCTGTCTATCCTTAGACATGATTATGTTGCTTTTCTGACTCTTGGGACATATAACTCCTATCATTAATTCCTAGTGATCTCAAGTGCAGTGGTTAAGAACATGAACTCTAAAGATAGGCAACAGACTAGGTTTGATTTCCAGCTCTGTCACATGTTGACTGTGTGACTTTTGGCAAGTTACTTAACATCTCTGTGTCTCAGTGTGTTCATCTATATACTGAAGACAGTGTCCAATTTGTGGGGTTTTTCTGGAAAATTTTTAAATGAGCTTATCTTTGGAAAACCCTTCTAAAAATGCTTGGTACATACTAAATGCTATAGAAATAATTTTTAAGCAAAAATAGGTGTGTTTTGGAAATGATAATGTTAAAAGTCAACATAATATAATTTCTCTCCTTCTCCCATCTTCTTTATCTTCTCATATAGGACATCAGCCCTATTGGTACCACAGTGTGTTGGCCTAACTGCATGACCTGCATGGAGTAAGAGCCATTGTATCTAATACATTAACCTATGTTACTTTCTCAGGGTGGTTCCTTGGAATTTTTCATTTCACAGATTAGCAGATTTTAAATACATGAATATGAGACCAGAGCAAATTTTCCAATGTTTGTTTTGCCCTATGATACTATAAGAGCATTAAAAAATTAACTTTCATCAGTTATTCCAACACTTTATGCAATAACAGATGAATTAATCCAACAATGACAGCAACAGCAAATTAAGAAGGATTTAATTATAGAGTCAAGACTTTTAAAATTGAATAAGTTTAACTTAAAATTCACTTTACTTTTGCTTTTTAAAATTTCTTCTAAAATAGTGAGAATTATTTCGTGGAGTGGTACCAGCACTGGGTCAACCCCATCTCTTGATGATACACATTTTGTTTGGTTTCTTTTTCAGGACATTCTGGTTATAGAAGAAAAGCCAGTGAACTGCTGTCAGAGCAACAGGATTTGTCGCCCAATTTGTGAAATGGTGAAAGCAAATGAGTTTTCTAATGAGCTCTTCCTTACAGCAGTGTTTTTTCTTCTCTGATGAAAAGTAACACGTTTATTTCCCTGTCACCTCTTACCTGGCTTATTGCTGTGGTGACACTCTGTAGAGGGTGCCAGGGGCTGGAAAAAAAAAATAACAGTTACTAACATGAAAACCGAAGAAAATAGTTGAAATTCAATAAAAGGAATTGTAAATATATACTACTTAATTTAAGATACTACCTTTATTGTTGGTATCCAGTTCTAAGACTAGGCTGGAGTTACTTGACTGCAGTCATTATTTACATTGTATTTCCAACAAGTTTCCTTCTCTGCCTCTGAATGGCATAGTTTGATGTGAAACAATTTTTTAATGCACAGTTCTATAAAAGTTTAGTACTTCTGATTATAGGAAACATTCTTCCCACCTCTTTGAATTCACCGATGTCACTATTTTTTTTGCCCTATGCCATAATAAAGAACATTCCAGAATATTCAAGTCTTCTGTTCTCCAACTTCAACAATGAGCTTTACCTCTGGTTTCTACACCTGTGCCACGCGAGTTATAGCTTTCAGGCTTAAATAATATTGAAGAATTCATCTTCTGGTGCTATATGCAAATTTTATATGGTTTGACTGGGATCAAATGTAGTAAAAACTGCATTTAATGTTATTGATACAGGGATAAATAAATCGAGAGTCCTTTCTTTGAGTTGTACCGTGTGTGTGTGTGTGTGTGTGTGTGTGTGTGTGTGTGTGTGTGTGTGTTACAGATAAAACTGCTCAGTATTTTACCTTTCAAACTCTTTCTGATCACTCTTGCTGCTCTTTTTATTTGAATCTGCCATTCATTTCAGCCATGTTTCTACTTAAAATACCAATTAGGCTGGAGGCTACCACTTTAACATCTGTCTACAGGCCAGCAGATATTGCCCTGGTACCACATAAGATAGGAAGTTGGAACTGAGAACCTCCTTCATAAAGCTGAAGCCATAAAGCAATTTCACTCTCAGTGAAGGGTGGACTAAAATATAACAAGGAAACTTCTTTGTCTCAGGCTTGGCTCTGAAAAGGGAAGAAAAATTCTCATGAAAATTTATAGCCGTGGATCTCCTACCTATGTTGACTTGGTGTTGCAACACAACAGCAGTGTGATCTTAGAGATTGAAATCTAAGAAATTTAGTAAATCAAGGTTGCACTTGAGGGTGCCTGGCAGAAGCTGTTGCAAATTATCTCTGGTGATGAGAACCTCTCCAAACTTTAAACTCTCAACACAGTCTCCCAGAATTCCAACAGGAAGATCACAACTGAGCTTGAGTTTGTGATCCAAAATTATGCATTGTAAAACCCCATAACCAAGCATTAGCAGAAGTTGCAGAAAGTAGAATTGGACTCCCAAGAATTTAAAATATTAGGATTATTTTGTACAGAACATATGGTGATTATGTTTCATATACTTTTTAAAATATAGAATCAAAATACAAGAAATAAATGAGACATTTATAAAAAAATATGGAGAATTTAAAAAATAACAATATACTTCTAAAAATAAACCATTAAAATCTGTACTAGTTTCCTAGGGCTACCATAACAAAACACCAAAAATGGAGTGGCTTCAAATAAAAGAAATGCATTGTCTCACAGTTCTGAAGGCTGAAAGTACAAAATTAAGGTGTTGGCAGGGTTGATTCCTTCTGAGAGTTGTGAGGGGTAATCTGGTCCAAGCCTTTCAGCTGGCTTCTGGGGGTTTCCTGGCAATGTTTGACATTCCGTGGACATGGTAGCATAACTCCAATTTCCACATGGCGTTCTCTATCAGTGGGTACTTTGAGCACAGTTTGATAGAGAATTTGTGAACTGAAGGAAAAATTTAGGAAATTTCTTTAGACTAGCTAGATGAACAAAGTATAGAAAACATTAACAGATGTTAGGTTGCATGGAGAATAGCATGAGAAGGTAAAAAATACATGTAGAGTTTCATAAGAACAGCCTAGAAGGTAAAAAAGAGGAAACTTTCAAATATATGTATTTTTAGAATGCTGAGAATCTTTGAAAGAAATGAATCCGCAAATTCAGGAAATTCAAGATATATAAATAAATCTACAAGTATACCTACACACGTAGCAGTGAAACATCAGAAAACCACGTACAAAGAGAAAAACTTTTTTTATTATCAATATATTTCTGAGATTCTGATTGATACATTTCATTTTGACGAAATTTAATCAGATTACAATTTAAAAGTGAATTGTTATTTAAAAATATAGTTGAAAAGTTTTAAAAGCACACTTTCAAATAACTCACATATCAAAGAAAAATCAAAATGAAATTAGAAAACATTTTATGGTAAGTGATAACAAAAAATTATGTCAAAGTTTTTGTGAGACAGCCAAATTGATATTTGTCACTTTGAATGCTTCTCTTTCTAAGAGAGTAAGGAGGGCTGGAAATCAATGAGAAGGCATGTTCAATTTAAGAAGTTAGAAAAAGAGTAATAAAGGAAATCCAAAATAAGTTAGTAATTTTTTAAAAAAACAGAAACTAATGAACCCTTTCAGGACTTTCCACTGACTTCGGGCCTCATTACTTTTGATGAGAAATCCCCAATAAGTTCAAGTTGTTATTTTTCTGCATGCAATGTGTTTTTCATCCTCTAGCTGCTTTGAAGGTCTTCTTTTTGTTTTCAGTTTTCTGCAACTGCACTGTATGACTAGACAGGGCTTTGTCTGTATTCTCTTTTTGGTTTGGGAAGCTTCTTGACTCATGCATTTTTACATACGTTTATGTTTTTCGCCAAATGTGAGAAGTTTTTGCCCATTATTTCTTCAAATACTTCTCTATTTCCCGCCCTTCTGGTCCTTCAACTACCTGTATGATAGAACTTCTGATATTGTCCCATAAATCTCAGATGGTCTTTTCATTTTTATCAATCCATTTCCTCTGTCTTCACATTAATTTCTATTGATCTAACTGTGTTCATGTCTTAAATTCATGATGCCCCCTCCCTACAAAGGCCTTTTCATGTTTCCTCTGCCAGGAATTCAAACCACCTTCGACTATCCTTTCCACCTCATCAACTCCTATACAGACTTCAGACTTTCTCTCAAGCAATGCCTTTTATAGACATAAGATGGATTTCTGTCTTATTAATATTTCTTCTTAGTTATTATCTCACTTTAGTTTTTAAAAAATATTTTATTTTCATTTTAGGGTTGTGGAGTACAAGTGAGGGGTTGGCCATAAGTAGGCACTGTATGCAAGTGAAGTTTGGGCTTCTAGCTGGCCCTCTCTCCCCCGATAGTGAACCAGGTACCCCTTGTGTTGCCACGTGCCTCCCTCCCTCCTTTCCTTCCTGTGCTCTGCAGCTACTGATCTCACTCTTGTGCTAATATGACTAGTGTTCAGGGCCTGCTTATGAGTGAGGACATGTGGTCAGTTTGTTTCTGTGATTGTTCTCTTAGTATGATGTTCTCCAACTGCATCCAAGTTGCTGCGAAGGCCATGGTTTTGTTCTTTATGGCTACATATTATTCCAACTTTATGGTAATATATGTGCTAGCATGATTATTTCATTAAAGCCTGTCATTTCCATGACATAAAGTTCATTGGAACAAGCAGAGTTTAAATTTTTTTCCACTGTTGCATAACTCCTGGCGCAAAGCAAACACACAATAAATGCTGAGTAAAAACATAACGGATTTATTCTTTCATAGTATTATGAAACAGCACGTACACCTGTCTGTCTTTTTACCTCACCTTGATAAACTATACAACTAAGGAGTTGGGCTAGTTTTTAATCTATGGATTTGATTCTACTCTGAAATGCCATTTTAAATCTATCATTGATTGATAAGCATAACTTAACAGAAAAAGGATAGAGATCATAACTTGCCATTCTTTCCATTTTTTTAATTGCAAAGGCTTAATGAAATGGAAGAGAATATTGACTATTACCAAAACCTGTTTAGTTTTCATTTTATACATTGTAATTTTTATGTGAGTTAGCAACCTTTTGTTGTTTTTCCCATAAATAATGTACAAATGAAAGTAATGGGTCTTCACAAATTAGTTATTTTACCCACTACTCCTGAGAGAATATAGCAGAACTCAAACCCTTGGTTATACGCACTGTTTAAAGATATCTAAAATATTGTCAATGCAATGAAAATCCACATCTCTATAATAACATAAAGTAAAAAACATCTAAAATATCTGCTTATTAATTTTGCCAAACCTTCTCAATATTATTAGAAATCTCTAATATTATTATTAGAAATCTCTAGAGTTATAAAATTGTGTTGGTACACCATATATAATTATGCTATAGTCATTGAATTTAGAGGAAATATTTGTTGAATATTATTTAGTTTCTTGAATGTTTAAGTATAGCTTCTCTACATGGAGAAAGGCAAACGTTAATGAGAAATAAGTTAAACTATTGCAAGGGAAAAGTCCCTTCTGTCTTCTGTAAATGACCAAGTAATCTTTCTAGTGCATGGAAGTTTGCTGCAAATACATATGTTTTGAAGTTAACAAACTGTGAATAAGCCTCTTCAGAAATGTTTGTTTGAGGGCCCCCAAATCCCTGCTGTGAACATCTAATCAAAATATGTTCTACTGACAAAAGCTCAGTAATGTCAACTTCACTTAGAGGACAGGCCATTTGTTTTATTATTTACTGATTTATGTTGTGATCTAAAATCACTTTGTGATTCTGACTGCACAGTGGAAAAGGTTGTGATTATGTGTGGTTTTCAATCTCAAATGGCTCTGATCAGCAATTTCCTTAAGATGTCTTAATGTTTTCCACAGTTATCATCCTTAGTTTGATTAAAACAAGATAATAGAATCTTTGTAATCTACTTGACTGTCTTTAGTATTTCTATGAGAGAAAGCATGTGTACATACTTATTCTGCCCTCTCTTCTGACAGTCAAATACAGTAGTACAAATGCATTTTTTTCTGTGTCCTAAAGGAATATGAGGGACACAGTGTTTTCAGCATAGACATTCTTGAAGAGAATCTGCTATTTTGCAATTAACACATTTTGTTCAAACATAAGAAGAAAGTGGTGACAGAATGATCCATTTTTTTCTTGGTCAGAAAATGAGATTTATTACTTTTTTTTTTTAACCTCTTCATGAGTACAAGTATTTCCTAAGTGACTTTCTGTAGTTACCTAAATTGCTAAAATGAGAAGATTAGATAAACGGTACCCTCAAGAACAGAAAAATGATTTTTTTGCATGCTAGGAGAGATTTTTTTTTTAAGAAAAATGATCCACTTATGCACCTGATGTTAATGTCATGATACTTTACCCTACCAAAGCAATGCTAGTAAAGAATCCCAGGCAAGATAATATTTTAAAAACTCTCAGATATCCTTACCATTGCTAAAGGAAATAATAAGCATACAACTGGTTGTAAAACTGTCATCATTGGCCCTACTATAATGTGCACAAAAAGCGTATTGGGCACACACAAGTACATAGCTTTATTACGGTTAGATAGCATTTCTTATGAGGAAACTAACATTTACATTACAACTCTGAGACTTAAAGGAAAACCTGGCAGTATAATTTTTAAAAGATCACAATCTACTAATACATACATAAAATTTATACAAACTGAATTTGACCTCTTTAGTATTTTGTACTAACAGAATCATCAAGATATGAAACTTGTTTTTTCTTAGCTACTTCAGTTTCTATGTTGATAAATAGTAATTTTGTTCTTTGTGATTTGTCCTTAGATTACTGGTATTAACTTCCACTTTGAGAAAGAGACAAATGATACCAATTGTTAATAATAGAATTTATAAAATGAATATTTGAGAAAAATGTTGCAATCATGCCTCAATATTTCATGAAAATAATATCAATAATTTCTGATAAAGTATCTTTTAAAATTTTATTTGTAAATGACTTAACGGAAGACTGTGATTATAAGGTTCTGGTAAGTCATTTGAAAATCTTTTTTTACTGTAAATGTTCCGTCAATTAGAATTAATTGGGTTAGAGTCAGTCAAATATCTGTATTTAAATCTTAGCTCTTCAAAAGATATTTGCATTTAGGCAGGTAGTTTCTGTATTAATTACATGCAAAAATTATTCGTAACGCTATCATCCAAAAACTACTGAAGATGACAGAGCTAACATAGTAGCTTCTGAAAAATGAATAAAAAGAAACAATATGCATAACATTTTTTAATATTTGAACTTTGAACAAAGCATTTAGAAATGCTGGGAATGAAAACATTTTTTCCCAACTAACTTAAAAGGTAAATTCATAAATCCAACAAAAATTTTTGCTGCTTTTCTTTTTCCTTTTTCCCCTCCTTTCCTCCTTCCTTCCCTTCTTTCTTTTTCAGTCTTTCCTCTCTTTCTCCCCCTTTTCTTTCTTTCCTTTCCTTTTAAAAAATTATTATTATTATTTTTGAAATTGACAAAATTGTATATTTATTTTGTACATGTTTTGAAATATGTATACATTATGGAATGGTTAAAATGAGCTGATTAATGTACACATTACTTCTCATGCTTAGTTTTGGTGTGGTGAGACTACCAAAAATCTACTCTCTTTACAATTTTCAAAAATGTAATACACTGTTATTAACTAAAGTCACTAGACTGTACATTGTATCTCTTGAATTTATTCCTCCTAAGTGAAATTTTTTATCCTTTATCAACTTCTCCCCAATCCCTATCCCCAGCCCAAACTCTGGTAACTACCTTTCTACTCAATACTTCTATTTGTTTAACTTTTTAAAATTCTACATACAGGTGAGACTATGAAGCATTTGTCTTTCTCTACTGCTTTATTTCACTTAACATATTGTCCTCTATGTCATCCATATTGTGGCAAGTGACATGATTTCCTCCTCTTTTATTTTAAGACTGGATGTATTCTATTGTGTCTAGGTCTCATATTTTTTTTAACCATTCATCTGTTGATAGATACTTTGCTTGATTTCATATCTTGGCTATTGTGAATAAGTTTGCAATGAAAATGAGAGTGCAGATATTTTTTTCCCACATACTGATTTCATATATTTGGGATATATACTCAGTAGTGGGATTGGTGGATCATATTGTGGTTCTATTTTTGATTTTTTTGAGAATCTTATATACCGTTTTTTTATGATCGATATTTTTTATTATGATATTGTGGGGTACAGTTAAGGGTTAGGTATACAAATATGCTTCGTTCAGGCACCCTTGTTGATAAGAGGTGTCTCCCCATCCCCAGACAGATATTTACTCCGTTAATCCCATATCCCCCCCATAGTTTCCCTGACAGTTTCATACTGTCAGCTATTTTCTTATACTATTACATTGGATGTTCAAGGTCCACTATATGAGTGAGAACATGTAATACTCAGATCTTTGTTTCTGTGAGAGGTCACTCAGTTTTTTTTTTTTTTTTTTGAGTTGGAGTCTTACTCTGTCACCCAGACTGGAGTGCAGTGGCCGCTCCCGGCCACCGCAGCCTCGACCTGCTGGGCTCCAGCGATCCTTCCGCCTCAGCCTTCCAAGTAGCTGCCCTACCACCCCAGCTAATTTTTTGATTTATTGTAGAGATGAGGTCTTGCCAAGTTGCCCAGGTGGGTCTCGAACCTGCGGGCTCAGGAAATCCACTCACAGCAGCCTCCCAAAGTGCTGAGATTACAGGCTGAGCCACCGAGCCCAGCTGGTCACTCAGTATTACAGACTCTAGTTCCATGTAGTTTGCTGCAAAATTCATGATTTTGTTCTTTTTTATGGCTGCGTAGTATTCCATCGTGTATATGTACCACATTTTTTTAATCCAGTCCTCTTTTGATGGACAGCATGGTTGCTTCCATGTTCTTGCTATTGTGAACAATGCTGCGATAAACATATGTGTGTGGGTATCTTTTTTATGGAGTGATTTGGGTACTTCAGGGTATATTCCCAGTAGGGGGATTGTGGGTTCATATGGGAGGTTGATATTTAGAGCTTTTAGGAATCACCACACTGCTTTTCACAGAGGTTGCAGTAGTTTACACTCCCACCAACAGTGTAGAAGTGTTCCCTTTTCACCACACCCTCTCCAGAAACTGTTATTTTTTGAGTTATCGATAACTGTCATTCTGACTGGAATTAGGTGGTATCTCAGTGTGGTTTTGATTTGCATCTCCCTGATGATTAGTGAGGTTGAACATTTTTTCATGTGTCTTTTGACTGCTTGAATGTCTTCCTTTGTGAAATATCTGTTCATATCTTCTGCCTATTTTATAATGGGGTTGTTTGTTTTTTTCTTTTCAGCACATTTAAGTTCCTTGTAGATCCAGGATGTGAAGCCTTTGTCAGATCTGGAATTGGCAAATACTTTTTCCCAGTCTGTGGGCTGTCTCCCTGCTCTCTTGATGGTTTCTTTGGCTTTGCAGAAGCTTGTCAGTTTAATGAGGTCCCACTTGTCTGTCTTCTCTCTTATGACCTGTGGGTTTTGGGTTTTGTTCAGGAATTGGATGCCAGTTCCAATTTCCATGAGGGTATTTCCTTCATTTTCTAAGGTTCTTATGGTTTGAGGTTTTACATTTAGGTCTCTGATCCACTTAGAGTTAATTTTTGTGTATGGGGATAGATGGGGTCCTGTTTCAATCTTCTGCATGTGGTCAGCCAGTTTTCCCAGCACCGTTTACTGAATAGGTTCTCCTCTCCCCAGTGGTAGGTGGTGGAGGCTTTGTCGAAGATGAGTTGGTTGAGAAATTGAGGTTTTGCTTCTGGAATCTCAATTCTATTCCATTGATCTATATGTCTGTTCCTATACCAATACCAAGCTGTTTTGATGATTGTAGCTTTATAGTAAAGTTTGAAGTCTGGTAATGTGATACCACCTGCTTTTTTTTTTTTTTGCTGAGGATTGTTCTGGCTATTCTTGGTCGTTTGTGTTTCCATATGAATACCTGTGTTGTTTTTTTCTAGGTTTGAGAAGAATGTTGCTGGTAATTTGATGGGTATTGCATTGAATTTGTGAATTGCCTTAGGTAAGATGGACATCTTCACAATGTTGATTCTTCCAATCCATGAGCTTGGGATATTTTCCCACTTTTTTTTGTCATCTTTGATTTCTTTGAGCAGTGTTTTGTAGTTTTCATTGTAAAGGTCTTCAATGAAACAAAAAGATGGTTCTTCGAAAGGATAAACAAAATCGATGGTCCCCTAGCTAGACTGACCAAGAAAAAGAGAGAAAAAAACCCAAATAAGCACAATCAGAAACACAAAAGTTGAAGTCACATCTGACACTGAAGAAATATACCGTTTTAAAAAATAATTGTACAAATTTATATTCCCACCAACAGTGTGTATGAATTCCTTTTTCTTCATACCCTCTCCAATACTTATCTTTTGTCTTTTTAAAATAATAGCTGTTCTAATTGATATGAGATGTCATTGTGGTTTGAAATTGCTTTTCTCTGATGATTAGTTGATTTTGAGCATTTACTTGATATACATATTGGCCATTTATTTGTCTACTTTGAGAAATGTCTATTCCAACTCTTTATCCATTTTTAATCCAGTTGTTTTTCTATTATTGAGTTGTTTGAATTCCTTATATATTTTAAATATTAATTCCTTATCATATGTATGATTTACAAATATTTTCTCTCACTCTGTTCAGGTTGTTCACTCTGTTGACTATTTCCTTGGTTGCACAGAAGCTTTTCAGTTTTATGTAATTCCATAGGTCTATTTCTGCTTTTGTCGCCTGTTCTGGGTTTATATCCCAAAAAATCATTGTCCAGACTAATGTCATAAAACTTTTCCCTTATGTTTTCCTTTTGTAGTTTTGCAGTTTCACGTCTTATGAGTGTATCTTTAATTCATTATGAGTTGATTTTTATGTATGGCAGATGTTTTTGTTTTGTGTTGTTATAACAGAATACCACAGACTGGGTAATTTATGAAGGGCAGAAATGTATTTCTTGTAGTTATGGAAGCTGGGCAATTCAAGGTCAAGAAGCCCATTCCTGGTGAAGACCTTCTTATTTTGTCATTTCATAGTGAAAAGAGGAAGGGCAAGAGAGTATGAGAAAGCAAGAGAATAAGATGGAACCTAATTTGCATTTGTCGCAATCCACTGTCATGATAACTACTCCATTCCCATGACAGCACTATTAATCTATTTATGAGAGGAAAACCCAGTTGACTCTAATTACTTCTTATTAAGCCCTATCTCTCAACACTGTTGGTTGGGGATTAAGTTTTCAACATATTAGCTTTGAAGAACACATTCATTCAGACCATAGAAGTTTGTGAGAAAGGTCTAATTTTATTCTTCTGCATGTGAATATCCAGTTGTTCCAGCACCATTTATTGAAGAGAATGTTCTTTTCACATTGTACATCTTGACACCTTTATGGGAAATCAGTTGGCTATAAATATGTGGATTTACTTCTGGTTTCTCTATTCTACTTCACTGATCTGTATACTTGTTTTTATGCCATACCATACTGTTTTGATTACTATAGCTTTTGAAGTCAGGTAGTGTGAGTCCAGATTTGTTGCTTTTGCTCAAGATTGGCTTGGGTATTCGGATATTTTGTGATTCCGTACCAATTTTAGGAGTTTTCTCTAACATTTCGATCATTTTTCATTTTGTAAAAAAATCTCATTGGAATTTTGACAGGTTTTGCATTGAATCTCTAGATTGCTTTAGGTAGTATGGCTCTTTTAACAATATTAATTATTTCAGTTCATGAACATGTGATTTCTTTCCATTTATTTGTGTATTTTTATATTTATTTCATTAATGAGTTTTTTATTTGGCAAAAAAAAGCAGTGTATTTCAAAGAGCTATTACTTGTGACAGCTCCTTGATTTTGCATATTCCCACAAAGGCTTCTTAATCCTTTCAGGTAAAAATATTGCTAAGATTTAACAGCTTTAATACATAATACAGACATAGTAGCGAGATGTACATCTGATTTCCTACCACACCATACCAAACAGCTTCTCCTGTACCTAAGCTAATAATGGCAGGAGGAAAGTACACATGTACACATGTATGTGAGTTTCCATGTGTGTGTGTAAGTGAGGGGAGAATAGGCAGGTTGATAAAGGAGTTTTTAGTGATGTCATGTACATTAGGCAAATACAGAGATATGACAGACTTGTAGCTAATACCATTAATCTCTGTCCTTCCCTTGGCCTTTCTTTGCTGGCATGGCCTGCTTTCTTTTGTGATGCTTGAATATGCTGCACATTTGCTTCTCCAGCATTCCTTGTAGCTAAAGCCTTGAACTGTAAACCCATTCTGGAAAATGAGACCTAAAGGAGAGGCTTTTGTGAGCCTTCTGAGAAAGTTTCTTACTCCCTAAGTAAAAATAGATAAAAAATAATAAAAAAGACATGGCAGTGATCGCACACAAAGCTGAGGACTTCTGAAGTCATCTTCTTGCAAACACCAGAGAGATATTGGTGACATGGTGAGGATGACAAAGGAGAAAGCAGGAAGTACTTATTGGAGTCACGATGATACTTACTTGACTCAGAACCAACTCTGAAACAACATTGCCTCTGGAAGTTTTTGTGTATGAAATATTAGATGTATAAGTAATTTTAAGTTGGATATCCTGTTAACTACAACAGAAAAACCTTAACAGACATAAGTCATCAATTATATCATTTGATACCATAGAAAGGGAAAGCACCAAAAAACTGAAATTTATTTATAAAAATTTGTGTATTTATCCTGATATATTTAAACTTCTGTCACCTTCAAAGTGAAAGAAGTTCGGCGCCAGTAATGACTCCACACCCGGCCAGGACCAAGAGATTTATTAAAGCGGCTGTTACAGAGGGGATCTGTAATGGGAAAAAGAAAAAGAGAGAGAGAAAGAGAGAGTAAGAGAAAGAGAGGCAGTGGGAGAGAGGTAGGGAGAGAGCTGTACAGAGAGAGCACGCACGACAGAGAGAGAGAGAGAGAGAGAGAGAGAGAGAGAGAGAGAGAGAGAGAGAGAGAGAGAGAGAGAGAGACAGAGAGACACAGAGACAGAGAGACAAAGAGACACCGAGAGATAGAGTTGCGGGGAGAGGGCTGTATTTATCAGCCCTAAAGGGGCCGGAAGGGGCCGTGCTATGCTCCTATTGGAGGAGCTGCATGGGAGTAGGGTGGGGCCAATGCCGTGTTATGGTCCTATTGGACGCATAACAAAGCTGAGTACTGATTGGAGGCTTGCAGGTTTGAAATTGACGTGCAGGGGAAGTTTGAAATTGACAGGCAGGAAGGTTTGAAATTGATGCAGGAAGGTTTGAAATTGACATGCCCGGGGAGGTTTGAAATTGGCACTCACAAGGAATTGTGCTCACAGAAGTCAGACGAGGGCCTTTGTTGTCTGGTGTGTTGGAGCCATTTTGGGAGCCGCCCCTTGGGTCGCTTCCTGCACCTTTCACAAAGTACTCTCAGTTTGATGTAATACACCTGTTGAGATGCTTTTTCCACTGCTCAAAATGCTTTTGAACTCTTCAATTTTTATGCCTTTTAGTGCTTCTACTGTTTTTTGTTTCACCTCTTCCACGTTGTCAAAATGTTTCCCTTTGAGGACTTTTTTCATCTGTGGGAAATAAAAAAAAAGTCACTTGGGGTGACTGCAGGTGAATAGGGAGGGTGGGGCATGGGGGTCATGCTGCTTTTGGTCAAAAACGGCCCAATACTCAGCATGATGTGGACAGGTGCACTTGTAAATCACCCATCATGAAAGACTCTCAAAAACAGCAACAACAAAATTCACTAATGCCAAACGCAGCCTCTCACAACAATGCTGGCTGGTACACTAATGCAGATGGGTTCCTAGCATACTTATGTAGCAGGGGAAACCTGTACTATAAGGAGCCCACCCTTCAAAAGATAATTCCAGGGAATTTTGGGGTCCTTCCTTGTATACATAGGTATTTTATTTAGTAAGTGTAAATCAGTTTCTCAAACATTTAGTGAAATTGAAATGAAAAGAGTGGGAGTTAACCCTATTTTTCAACTGACAATGTGTTCTAAAATTATTAAGTTAATGGAATTGGGTGGGGATACACTCAGTACTTATGAAGTTTTCTTGCTTTATCACATATATCCAAGGCTTTCTGACACTGTATCATACTTATGTGCCATGTTTTTAATAAAATATAGGTTCTAGTTTCTGTTCTGTGATTTTAAATTTAAATTTATTAGCTCATTCAGTAATTTTTATACCATATGTTTATAATTTTTAAGTAATCCTGGATACTAATGATTCAGGGATTCCAGGGTTTCTTTGGTTGTCTTAACAAACATACTTTTATAGTTGCATATGAAACAGTTTACATTGTGTACCAAAAGCTTATGTATAAAATACTACTAATAATTGTTTTGAAATGCAAAATAATTTCTATAATGTACTGATTGGAATAACATAGTACTTTTTTAGAGGGAGAATTATACAACTGAAATAAAGTTCACAACTTTAAAATAATTGCCAAAATATGGTTATATTACTTTCAAAGTATGTTAGTATTACTTAAATTTTCAACAATCAAAATCTAAATGTTTACTTGCTGTTTTGTATATATATATATTTTTTTGAGTCAGAGTCTCACTCTGTCACCCAGGCTGGAGTGCAGTGGCACATTCACAGCCACCGCAGCCTCACCCTGCTGCGCTAAGGCGATTCTCCTGCCTCTGCCTTCCAGGTAGCTGAAACTGCAGGCACACACCATCATGCCCAGCTAATGTTTTGATTTATTGTAGAGATGAGATCTCACCAAGTTGCCCAGGCTGGTCTCAAATTCCTGGACTCAGGTAATCCTCTTGTCTCGGCCTCCCAAAGTGCTGGGATTACAGGCTTGAGCCACCATGTCCAGCCTGTTTTGTATATTAATATTACCTTTTGACTTTTTTCTTAACCTGTTACCCTCAGTCATAACTATGAATTATAAGGACAAAAAAGAGACTGCAAATCAATATAAACCGAAAAATACTGCCAACAATTCAAAACACATATTTTCCTCCTGGTGACTTGGTGATTCTACCTTCATAGGTAAAGGGCAAGCACATTCATTCAGATAAATGTTGAATATATAAACATAACAAAATGTTACTGAATATGTAGTTATCATTCAACATTTATTTATAGAAGAGTATTTGTGAGATGTATAAATCGTATATAGCATTTGTCCGGTTGCATTACATTTCAAGAGACTATTTTAGTTTATATTTCAAGCTTTTATTTGCATGCTATCTGTTACAGATGGCCTTTAGCCATACTTATCAAGAGATAAGCATTCTTAGCTCTTGTAATTATGGTGAATGAATATCAATCAATCTGTTTTGCCACTTTATATAGACTATAATTCCAGATGGAAGCTTGCTGTTTATAAATTTGAATTCATGCCAAAGCAGAGATATTGAAATTCATTTGGATCCTATCTATATGCAGTATGAGGTAGATCTAATAGATATATATAAAATAAGAAATATACATAATATATATAATTTATATTATATATACATATGTTATATATTTTTTTACTATTGGAATGGTAACTTTAAAAAGAGTAATTGTCTAGTGTGAAATTTAGATGGGAAACTTCATGATGTCATGATAACCTGTAAAAAGATGCTTAAAAAAGAATCTGCAAGTCTGTAGGTCACTGCCAATATGAGTCTTCTGATTCAAATGTCTCCTTATGGAAATTAAAAATACATATATTTATTTTGCAAATAAGGAATGGAAGTAAAGTAAATATTTTGTACTCAGTTTAAAGTAGCTTACTAGTAGTTTTTCAGATAGATATTTTTCTAAACTAGAATACACTAATTTAAAATAAACTAGATGGCATATGATCCTACAATATATGATCAGTTAGAGGAAGATAAACTTAAATGTATAAATTGGTAAACATAAGCTTTTTCATTAATAGGGACTCACATTTTGCTCACCAATATATTTTGTGTACTACAAAAAAGCCTCTTATATAGTAAACACTCAAATATTTGCTGAATAAATTAACTTTGAACGTCAAACTGCTTGCATCATTTGAGTGTGTCCCCCAGAATTCACATGCATGTTGGAAATTTAATTCCTTTTGTGGCAGTGCTGGGAGGTGGACCTTTATAAGGGATTGGATTATTAAGAGAAATTGCTGCTCTTGTGGGACTGGGTGAGTTACAATGAGAGCAGATTGTTAGGAAGTGAGGCTGTTCTTCATATGTTACCTCTTTCGCATACCTTCACTTACCCCTCCATTTTTGATGTAGCATAAGACCCTAATCTGAACCCAAACAGTTGTATGGCTGCCCGATCTAGGACTTCCCAGCTTCCAGAACCATGAGCCAGAATAAACCTTCTCTCCTTATAAATTACAAAGTGTCAGGTCTTCTATTATAGAAATAGAAAGATGACTAAGACATTGCCATTGCTTAAGATTCTGGGAAGTCTTTGATAGGAATTGATATATTAGAAATAAAACTAACCTTTTCTTTAATCTCCCTTAGTCTATACAAACAAAAAAGTATTAATAGTAGTACCTTAAGGTGAGATACCTAGCATTTATACATCAATTAATCTGGGTCCAAATATAGGCAGTTCCTGATTTCTGATGGATTGATTTGTAATTTTTCACCTTTACATTGGTGAACAAATGTTACACATTCAGTAGAAACCGTACATCAAATTTTGATCTTTTTCCTGGGCTAGTGATATGTGGTACAATACTCTCTTGTGATGCTAGGCAGTAGCAGAGAACCATTCTGTGCTTTACTTTCAAACCAGTATTCCATACATTACATTAGTTATTCACATTTCATTATAAAATAGGCTTATGTTAGATGGTTTTTGCCCAACTGTAGGCTAATGAGTGTTCTGAGCACATTTAAGATAGGATGGGCTTAGCTATGATGTTCAGTAGGTTAGAAGTGCTGTATTAAATGCATTTTCTACTTATGATATGTTCAACTGACAATGGGCTTGTTGGAACATAACCTCATTACAAGTTGAGGATCATCTGTAATGTATGGATTTTGGATACATTTGATATATGAAATCACTACAAATTCCAGCAATAACCAACAATGACATTGTATCTTAGACATCTCTGAGACTGACTTTGCTATTTTAATGATCTGAGGCAAGTCTAAAATTTTTTCATTTTTTTTCCTACTCCAGTCCTGGTATATATTTAATAATTGAGTGCCAAATATATATGAGGCATTATATTACATTCAATGGGTGGCAAAAGATGAATGACTTTTGATACACTTAAAAAGTCAGTTATTCAAATGGAGATATGTTGTGTACAAAAACAGAGGTACAATACTTAACATCATATGTCATTGGGAAGTTGCAGGCTAATTAAAGTGACAATGAGATACCACTTATTAGAAAGGTGAAAATTCAAAACACTGGCAATACCAAATGCTGATGAGGATGTGGAACAGCAGGAACTATCACTGATGGTGCTGGGAATGCAAAAGTGTACAGCCATTTTAGAAGACAGTTTCACAGTTTCTTACAAAACTAAACATACTCTTAAAATACAGTTCAGTCATCACACTCCTTGGTATTTACCCAAGTGATTTGAAAACTAGGTCCACACAAAACCTGCATACAAATTTTTATAGCAGCTTTATTTATAATTGCCCAAACTTAAAAGCAACCAAGAGAATCTTCAGTAGGGTACATTCAGTCAATGGAGTATTTTTTAGTGTTAAAAAGAAATGAGCTATCATATCATTAAATGACATGGAGAAACCTTAAGTGCATATTACCATTAAAATAAGACAATCAGAAAAGACTACAAACTGTATAATTCCAGCTATATGACATGCTGAAAAAGGCAAAACTGTAGAAACAGGAAAAGATTCAGTGGGTGTTAGGGGTTAAGCAGGAGGGGGGGATGGATCGGCAGAACGCAGAGAAATTTTGTCACTGAAGCCATCCTGCATTGTAATGCTGAATTATGTCATTGTCACAACCTATATAATGCAGAAACCAAGGATAAACCCTAATGTAAACTATGAGCCCACTTAAGGTTGTAATGACATGTCAATGTGGGTCCATCAATTGTAACCGACTTACCATTCAGGGCAGAATGTTGAAAATGGGGAAGGATGTGCATATGTGGGGGCAGAAGGTATATGGGAGATCTCTTTACCTTCTACTCAATATTTCTGGGAGCCTACACCTGCTCTAAAAAAATAAAGTATTTTTTTACATAGCTACAATATGAAGAAAAATTTGCAAAGTGACATGAAAAGCAAGTGCATGTGTTTTGGGAATTTATAAAAGGAAGTTGTTAGTTCTGGCTAAGAAACATTTAATGAAAGATGTAACCATGATGTATGGCTAATTTTTATTAGTGGTAAGAGTTACAAATGGCAGTCACAAACTTTGACAGGTGTAGTCTCAAAATGCTTTTCTGTGGAATGGCACACAGTTTTATTGGACCACAAAGCAGAGAGAACTTGGTAGAGTAATGGAAGCTAAGACTTAGAAAGTAGATTGTGTGTTTTATAACTAGAATATTTGTTGTATGTGTTCTCTCATTCTGTATATGAGGAAGGAGGCTTAGAGGTAGGATAATGAAGTTAGTAATAAATACGTTTGCTCACCTAATTCCTAGTCCTAAATTTTGTTGCTTTTTGCTTTAGCAGTTATAGAAGATCCTTGAATGTTAAAATAAGTTTAGACTTTATTCCATTGGCCAACAGTGCTTTCTGTTGCTGTTTGTTTTGTTTGTTTGTTTTCTTACGTTGGAGAGTGGCAAAATAGAACATAATCTTCAGATCAATATGGTGGAAAAATGAGTTTTGGACAAAGTGGAGATACCCAACCATGGAGAACACTCTCATTTTGATAGTGTGAACCTGAACCAAATAATAATTTTAATAATAAAATGGATACTTTTTTCCAACAAAGACCAAAAAGATTCCAAAAGCAAGGTGACATTTTTTCAGAACTGAAGATATCATTGCCAAAGCAAGCATGATGATTTTTCATAAAGTTGTAAAGCCTGATTTTAAACATAATAACTAATGTGAGGTAAAGAAAACTACTTTTCTGTATCAAGTGTTTATTAGTTGTCATATCATATTAGACATACAGTGTGAAGAAAAAATTGCTGTTGCATATATGTTCTAGATGGATAATATCATAGGTCTTCTGAGGTGGAGTAAAAACGACTCCATGACAATTGCACTTATCTCCTTAGCAAAGTAGAAATTAGGTTATGATATGAGTAGTTTTATTATGTTCTTAGGAGGGTAAATTGCATCCAATCCTTATTTTTGGATAGAGAGATGCAAAGATCATACACTCTAAAAAGTTAAGAAAGATGAGAAATGAATCAGGGACATAAATGAAACTTTATGAGAAATGAGATTTTCATGGAACACAATTGTAGAGTAGAGTTGGGCATGACTAGAGCTGAAAAACTTATCTTTTTACTCATTTGTGAAGTTGCATGGTGGCTTGAAAATACTTTCCTCTGCATAAATGTTTCATTCTTCTCTTGAAAGAATAACCTTAAAGAAAGTAAAATTCCTTGCTAATTATCTGCCCATAAAAAAATTTCAGGTTCTCTGAGCTCGAGCTTTCTTTCCTCTAGCACACCTCACTATGTGTGCAGATGTCATCTGTCCTTTCTGTTCCTCTGAGAGAAACAAGAGCTTGGAGAACAATGCAAACCCTAAAACTCTGGCTAAGGCTATTCCTAGAAATAACTCATAACTCTTTATTTATATTATGCAAAAGTCCTGTGTCTTCTACCAGCATCCCTAAAATGGTGGCAGACAATTGTTAGCTTACAAGTAGGGCACAATCTCAGATTTTTCACAGTTCTTGACAGTTATTCAGATTTGAAGATCGACAGTGCTTTAATGGTTGACCACAAGACAGGGTAAGAAGGCAAGTGAAGCTGAAAAGTGTAATGATAAATGGAATGATGAGAGAGGAGGAATTAATTGAAAGCCTTAACTAGGAACAAAATAGAGAGTGAATATAGTGAGAGAGAGGGTGAGATGAGAGGTAAGAGAATTTCGAGTCCCTAATCACAGATTTCTACTTACTACCTCCAAATTCTAACTTCTGGCTTCCCAAATTGCAACTTCATTAATTTATTCTTTGACTTATTACCTTATTATTTTATATAAACACATGATTTCCAGTGGTTTATTCTCATAAATTGTTTGACAGAGAACAACTTGATCCACATGCTTCATATGTCCCCTGGAGGTTTCTTTCCCTTCACATCTAAATAAGACTGGTCTGAGCCTCCATTCTGAAATTTGAAAACTCACATACTGTCCCCTAAGTTTTTATGAATTCATGAAGGGCTTTTATTCCCATGTCACTTTTGGATCCGAGCCACTGCCTTCTCAGAATAGAACTCAGTCTCTTCCTTGAATTCCTTTCAGTCATCACCATCCCGACCTCCCAACTCCATGTTCTTTTTCTTTTGTTCTTAATGGCTTGGAGGAATGTCAAGTCATGGAAGCAACTTATAGGTTATCCCCATATAAATGCTATTTGACTTCTTGGACTCCTTTTCTTTTCTTTCCTTTTTTTTTTTTTTTGAGTTGGATTCTCACTCTGTAACCCAGGCTGGAGTGCAATGGCACACTCATGGCCACCCCAGCATCAGCCTGCTGGGCTCTGATGATCCGTCCTCCTCAGTCTTCCAAATAGCTGGAACTACATGTGCGCTACTATGCCTTGCTCATTTTTGATTTATTGTAGAGACAGGTCTTACCAAGTTGTCTGGTCTAGTCTTGAACCCATGGGCTCAGACAATCCACTCATCTCGGCCTCCCAAAGTTCTGGGATTATAGGCTGAGTCACCAAGCCCAGCCGACTCCTTTTCTTGATGCTTGTCCATCTTCCATTATACTACTATCTTTTAAATGGACATATCCTCTTAGAAACATTATATATATATATGTATATATATATATATTTCACAATATGCTATTATGACAGTAATAACATTATTTTGACTGTAATAATAGCTGACATTATTATGACAGAAATAATAGCTTTCTTATACAGAACAATTCAGTACTTATTCAAAGTTAGCAGTTATAAGAATTCAGCTGAAGCTCAGAATTTACTTTGCAGGGCCAATATGATCAATATTTAGATAAAAAACCATTCATTTTTTAGACTCTGAGTATGTGTGTGTAAGTGTATGTATCCATGTATGCTTTGGGATGGGGTTCATTTGTGCAGTTGCATGCTCTCAGAATTATATATCTACCACCACAACCTTAACATAGAACTGTTTGATTGTGCTCCAGATTCCTTTATTCTTTCTCTTGTGGACAACTCCTCATACTACTGGTTGCCTCTCTGTCCCTATAGTTTTGCCTTCTCCAGAAAGATATATGAGTGGAATCATGCAACAGATAGGCTTTTGGTCTAGCTTCCTTCATTTAGCACAAGGCAGTTGAGATGGTGAATCACTCAACGGTGTATTCCTTTTAAGTTGCTGAGTACTATTTATTTGTATGGATATGCAACACTCTGTGTATCCACTTATTTATTTTGTACTTATTTACTTATTGAAGGACACTTGAGTGATTTCTATTTTGGGTGATTATAAATTGAACTACTATGAACATTTGCATACACGTTTTTGTGTGAATGCAAGTTGTCATTTCTTAGGTAACTATCTAGGAACAGGACTGCAATGTCATATGGTAATGCATGTTTAACTTTATAACAAATTGCCAAACTGCTTTCCAAAGTGCAGGAAGAATAAAGTCTGGAGAAGAAACCCTCCACGATGTTTACAGTGAATAGCTTTGGGTGGTGGGACCAAAAGTAATATGTAAAATTAAACTACTTCTTTCATTAAAAAAAGCATTAATTTTATCATCCAAAATTAGTTCAATGAATTTACTTCATAAAAATTAAAAACTTTTGCACAGCAAAGAACACTATCAAAAAAGTGACAAGCCAATCCACAGAGTAGAAGAAAGTATTTGCCATTATATACCTGGTAAGAGTCTAATTCTAGATTATAACAAGAACTCTTACAGCGCTGCAATTTAAAAATTTTTAATGGGCAAAATATTTGAATATACATTTCTCCAAAGATATGCAAATGGCCAGTAAACACATTGATGCATTATTAATCACAGGTGTCATACTTAAGAAACTGGTACCAAAAACAAAAT
Source organism: Cephalopachus bancanus (assembly GCA_027257055.1). NCBI lineage: Eukaryota > Metazoa > Chordata > Mammalia > Primates > Tarsiidae > Cephalopachus > Cephalopachus bancanus. The sequence continues at coordinate 636,425 of JAPVLO010000242.1, read as the reverse complement.
CATGAAAATTTACACCTTTGTTTTCTTCTAAGAGTGTTATGACTTTAGCATTTAAATTTATATAACTGGTCATTTTGAATTAATTATTGGATGTGGCATGATGTGGCATCCAAATTTTTTTTTTTTTAAGTCAGAGTCTTACTCTGTTGCCCAGGCTGGAGTGCAGTGGCATGCTCACGACTCATCACAGCCTCAACTTCTTGGGCTCAAGTGATCCTCCCACCTCAGCCAACTGAGTAGCTAAGATTATAGGTATGTGCCCTGACAATTTTTTTGTAGAGATGAGGTCTTACTATGTTGCCATGGTTGATCTTGAACTCCTGGGCTGAAGCAATTCTCCTGCCTTGGCCTCCCAAAGTGGTGGAATTTCATGCATGAGTCACCACACTGGTCCCAAATTCATTCTTTTGCATGTGCATATCCAGTTGTCATCACACTATTTGTGAAGAAGACTATTCTTTCTACTATTGAATTGCCTTTGCACCCTTGTAAAATATCATTTGACGTAAATGTTTAGGTTTACTACTGGATTCCAAAATTCCATTGATCTATATGTTTACCGTATACCAAGACCATGCTCTTTCGATTATTGTCCTATGTAATACATTTTGAGATCGGAAAGCATGAGTTCTTCAACTTTATTCTGTTCAGATTGTCTTAGTTTTTTAGATTCCTTGTATTTGCATGTGAACTTTAAGACTAACTTGCTAATTTCTGCCAACAGCAAAAAAGAAGATAGTTGGAATTTTAATAGGATTTATGTTGAATTTATACATTAATTTTGGGAGTATTGCCATTCTTAAAATATTAAGTCTTACAACCTATGAAACTGGACCGTATTTTTATTTATTTTAGTGTTAATTAATTTATTTCAAGAATATTTTAAGTGTTTTCATTGTGCGTCATTTATTTAGTTAAATTTATTCCTACATATTTTATTCTTTTTCATGATATTGTAAATAATATTGTTAACATTGTAAATATTAATTTTCTTAATTTCATTTTCAGATTTTTCATTGCTAGAGTATACAAGTAAAATGAGTTTTGTATATTGCTTTTGTATCCTGTAACCTTGCTAAGTTTATTTATTAATTCTATAATGTTTCATTGGATTCCTTAGGATTTTCTCTATACAAGATTATGTCATCTGCAATTGTGGTGATATATCTGCTTTTTTCAATATGGATTCTTTTAATTTATTTTTCTTGCCTTATTGCCCTGGCTAAAAACAACACTACAATGTTGAATATAAGTGACAGGAGCATACACTCGTGTCTTCTTCCTGATCTTAGGGGAATATTACATACAAAGTTAGTTGTTGGTTTTTTGCAGATGCCTTTTATCAGGCTGAGGAAGTTTCTTCCAATCTCTAGTTTGTTGAGCAATCTTTCATCATGAAAGGGTGTTGGATTTTGGTCAAAGACTTTTTGCATCTACTTATCTAATCATGTATTTTCTTTTGTTTTGTGAGGTATTACATTCCATATGGTGATAGTGTATTTTTTTTTAATATTCTGCTGGATTTAGTTTGTTAGTATTTTTGTTGAGTATGCTTGTATCTATGTTAATAAGGGATATCGGTCTACAGTCTTGTTTCTAGTGAAGTCATTGCATGATTTTGGTATCAGGGTAATACTGGCCTTACAGAATTTGTTGGGAAGTATTTCCTTTTCCTCTTCTAATATCTGAAAGAGTATGTTAAGGGATGATATTAATACTTGTTTTGAATGTTTGGCAGAATTCACTAGCGAAGCCATGTGATCTGGGACACTTCTTTATGGAATTTAAAATTAAAAAATAGTAACTTTATAGCTTTTACTGCATTTTATAAGTTTGATAGGCTGTGTTTTTACTTTTGTTCATCTCAAAATGTTTGAATTTTTTTGTAACATCTTCTTTGATTCATTTGTATTGAAGAGCAAGTTGTTTTAATTTCCACATATTTGTGATCTTTTAAAAATTTCTTTTTGTTAAATTTCTAATTTCATAAAATTTTTAATTTTACTATATTGTAGATTTCTAATTTTACTATATTGTAGTTATAAAACACACCTTGTGTAATTTAAATCATTTTTATTCTATTGAGACTTAATTTATGCCCTAAAATATGGCCTATCCTAGAAATGTTGCATGTGCAATAGAGACAAATATGTATTTTGGCTGTTGTTGGGTGGAGTGTTCTGTAGATATTCAGACGAGTTTATAACATTGTTCAAGTTCTCTATTTCATTCATGGTCCTCTGTCTAGTAATTCTATCCATTTTTGAAATTAGGTTATTGAAGTCTCCAACTGTTATTTTTGAAAGGATTAGTTCACCCTTCAATTCTATTTTCTTATATTTGATGTCTCTTGTTAGGTACACATGTGTTAATAATTGTTATATATTCTTGTTGAATTGGTACTTTCAATATTTAAAAAAGTCTGTCTTTGTAGCACAACTTTTGTCTTCAAGTCTAGTTGGTCTGGTATTGTTATGGCTTCTTCCCCAACCTTTGGTTTTCGTTTGCATAGTATATAATTTTTCTTCCTTTACTTACAATATTCTTGTGTCTAAGTATAGAGTGTGTCTCTTGTAGACATATTTTTGGATGATTTTGTTTATCCGTTCTGGTAGAACCTGCATGTTAATGGTCATGTTTAGAGCCTTTAAAATGAATGACATTACTGACACAAATAACTTTTATTTTGCTACTGATATAACATAACATATTTTGCTATCATTTTCTATATGTCTATATCTGTTTTGTTCTACAATTCCTTCCTTCCTTATGGTCTTCCTTTATATTAAATAGTTATTTTCATGTTTATAATTTTAATTCTTTTCATTTCATCATATATTTTAAAATTATTTTCTTAGTGGTTGTTATGATTACCATTACTATTTTAATATATATCAATCTAGTTAAAATTTATACCAACATAATTCTAATAGTATGCAAACCCCTTGCTCCTAAATAGTCTGACCCCTTCATGTATGCTAATATTGCCACAAATTACATCTTTATACACTGTATGTCCATCAGTATAGCACTATGATTTCATTATGCAACTGTCTTTTAAATTAGGGGAGAAAAAAGAAGTACAATAAAACATACTTTTAATATTTATCTGTGTAGTTATTTTATGAGTGGTCTTTATTTCTTCATGTGGATTCAAGTTACCATCTAGTTTTCTTTCATTTCTATCTGAAGAGTTCACTTCAGTATTTCCTTTTAGCTAAGAAATGCTAGTGACAAATTCTTTGAATTTTGGTTTATTTGGATTTTTTTTTTTTAAGAATAATTTTTCTGGGCATAGAAACCTGGTTGACAGGGTTTTGTTGTTGTTGTTGTTTTGTTTCATTTTGTTTTCCTTTAGCACTTTGAATGTGGCCAATCTAGCCTTCCTGCATTCTGGCCATTGTTTTGGCTTCCCTAATTTCTGATTAGAAATTAACTCTTTTTCAGAAATCAACAGAAGGATCCCTTTTATGTGATGAGTTGCTTCTCTTGTATTGCTTTCAAAAATGTTGATTTGTCTTTGGCTACTGCCAGTTTGTTGGTATATATTTTGCCATAACAAAATACCATAGACTCGGTGCTTAACAACAGAAATTTATTTTCTCACAGTTCTGGAACCTGGAAGTCCAAGATCAAGGTGCCAGCAGGGTCAGTTTTTGAAGAGAGCGCTCTTTCTGTTTTGTAAATAGTCACCTTCTTGCTGTTCCTTTTCATGGTAGAGAGAAAGGGCATAACTCTCTAGTGTTTTTTCTTATAAATATATGAATTTTATTATGAGGGCCCTACCCTTGTGGCCTCATCTCATTTTAATTGCCTCCCAAAGCCCCATCTCCAAATACCATCACATTGTGGGCTAAAGGTTTCAACATATTAACTTTAGGAGGACACAATTCAAACCATAGTACTAGGTGTGAATCTCTTGAGGTTAAACCTGTGGGAAGTTGAATGAGTTTTCTGGATGTGTAGATTCATATTTTCAATTAAATTTGGATGTTTTTCTTCTATTATTACTTCATATATTCCTTCTGCCTCTTTCTCTCTTCTCTCCTTGGACTTCCTGATAGTATCTTGTAGGTCTCTTGGGCTTGGTTCACTTTTCTTCATTGTTTTATTTTGTTCCTCAGACGAAATATCACTTGACTTCCTGTTTGCTTATTTTTTCTTCTTCCTGTTCAAATATGCTGCTGAGCCCCTCTAGCGAATTGTTCATTTCAGTGATTCTACTTTTCAAGTCCAGAATTTCTTACTTGGTCCTTTCTCTTTAAAAATAAATAGTGTCTCTCTTTTTTTTTTTTTTTTTGAGTTGGAGTCTCACTCTGTCGCCCAGACTGGAGTGCAGTGGCCGCTCCCGGCCACCGCAGCCTCGACCTGCTGGGCTCCGGCGATCCTTCCTCCTCAGCCTTCTGAGTAGCCGGAATTACAGGCACGCGCTACCACGCCCGGCTTTTTTTTTTTTTTTTTTTTTTGATTTATTGTAGAGATGAGGTCTCACTGCCCAGGCGGGTCTTGAACCCATGGGCTCAGGCAATCCACTCACCTCAGCCTCCCAAAGGCGCGGGATTACAGGCTGAGCCACTGAGCCCGGCAATAGTGTCTCTTTATTGATATTCTACAGGTGGTCTGACATTGTATTTATAATGTTCTTTACCTCTTTGAACATATTTAAATTGACTGATTTAAAGTCTTCGTCTAGTAAATCTGGTATCTCAGTTTCCTACAAGGCATTTCCTACTGATTGCTTTTATTCTAGTGTATGAGCTATACTTTCTTGACTTTTTTTTGTATCATTCAATATTCTACTGAAAAAGTAACATTTTAAATAATATGATACGGGACATCAGGAATAGAGATTGTTTTGTGCCACCAGAGTTTGTTGTAGCTGTTTATAATGGTTATAGTTGCTTAGTAACTTCTGAATTCTCATTTTAAAGTCTATATTGCTTGTCATGTTTAGCAACTGAAGTAATTTCTCAGCATAGTGGTCTAAAAAAAGAACAGTGATTTTCATAATGCCTGGAACCAATAAACTTCCCAGTTTTTACCAATGGGCTTTGTAGTATATGAGTATAAACATTTGACACTCAGCCAGTTAAAGCTGACAATTCTTTTCTAAACTTTACTACAGAGCCTTGAGTTTGGTCAAAGGTGAAACCTTAAACCATTCTTAGATCTTTTTCTGAGCATGTATACATCTCTATATATGTGTAGTCATCTGAATTCCTAGAGAATATATTGGAGAATTTCGAAATTCTATAGATTTTTTATTTTTTGATTTTTCCTTTAAGTTTTTTGTTGAGTTTACTATCTAACTCAACTGTTATCCAAAGCCTTAGACAGTGACAAAGATAAAATATTTTTCTGTAATTGTTTTTACAATGAGTCTTTAGGAGGTTTTTCATGATTGCATTATGAGTGCATTATGGGTGTATTATGTATGACTTCCAAGTCAGGTTAACAAATGACAGTCTGTTAAGTGAGGTATTTCAGGAAAACATCAGTCAGGTAAAATAATGTGAGAGTTATTTGGAACTGGGGCATTGAGAAAGCTCCAACTCCATTCTCCTCCCTCTGGTGGCTACTAGACTTCACAAGAATGTGGATTATTATTTTCAAGGCTACTACAGAGCAACAAGCAGGAGATGAAACTGGAACAAATTAAAACACCACAAATTTTCCTGTTCTAATTTTATTAAACAAGTGCTTGCTGGATAGTTGTTAACCTTTGAAGAATCTCCAGTTTTGTAAACATTGATTTTGACAATTTTTACCTTTTTTTTCCATTCCTTTTAGGAATAGTGAATTTCCACAGGTCTTTCCTCTGCCATTTTCACTGATGTCACTTCCATTTTAGCTTCCTGCTACATTTTTTGAGCTTTAGTCTGATACTTTAGTTCAGAACTCTCTAAGGAGCAAGCAAACTGGTAGAACACTACTTACTGAATGATGCAAGACAATTTGCCAGTCATCATCCACTTTCCTTATTATTATATGGTATTGTTCTGTTCAGCTGCTCTGGTTCTGATTTATTCCATTAGGCCATTAATTTTTTTAATTGAAGTAATTTTTAAACTTTAATTGAAGTAATTAATAAAAATGGTCAATTGTCATCAGTTCCCAAATGAGGTAGTGGTGAACAATTATTATGATTGAGGTAAAAAGAGATATTTTAAGTTTACACTAAAAAAGATGAACATATAACGCATATTGAGAGGATGCTTTTCCTTGGTAAAAACACATGCCTACAATACATGGCACTGCCATGATTTGAAGTTCATACATCTGTAATATCTGTGACATGGCAAAGTTTTACCTTGCAATAATCTATATGTACTCTGTCATAGGCTGAGACACATCAAGATATGTAGACCCCCCACAGCAGGTTAGTAATTTGTCACTCCTTAAACAGATATTTTAAAATGTTCTTTCAGCAATTATTTGGTGGATATAGGGAGAAACTAATTTTCTCTTTTCAATATGTTTACTTCTTTATTTTCATATCAAGTTTTAAAGTATCACTTTATGTTATTTTAATTAAAAATTAGCAAATAAAAAGTGTATATATCCAAGATATACAATGCAATAATCTGATATAACTACATGTTGTGTAATAATATATATGTATGCAATCAAATTAATTAATATATCTATTACACACATCAGTACCATTTTTATATGTAAGACTACTTAAAATCTACTCTTTTATCAAATTTCAAACAAACAATACAATATTATTAACTATGGTAGTCATGCTGTGCATTAGATCTGCAGAATTTATTCATCTTATAACTGAAAGATTATACTTTTTTTGAAAGATTATACATCTATTTCTCCCACCCTCTAGCCTCTGGAAATCACTGTTTTACTCCGTTTCTATGAGTTTGATTTTTAAAATATTCCATATATAAATGAAATCATTCAGTAACTGTCTTTCTGTTTGTGGCATATTTCACTTAGCATAATGTCCTCCAGGTTCACCCAAGTTGTTGCAAATGGAGGGATTTCCTCCTTCTTACGGCTGAATAATAAAAGCCCAGGCAGGGAAAGCAAACATAAACAAATGGGGCTACATCAAACTAAAAACTTTTTGCACAGCAAAGGGAAAAAATATCAACAAAGCCAAGGTAACCTACAGAATGAGAGAAAAATGTTTGCAAACCACATATCTGATGAGGTTAATATAAAAAAATACAAGAAATTCAAACACCTCAACAATTAAAAAATCAATTAGCCCTATTAAAATGGGGAAAGAGACTGAATAGACACTTTCCAAAGAAGAAATGGAATGATTAAAAATTATATGTCAATAGTTTAATATGAATAAATATATTGATGCAGTTATTGCTATTACTATTATACTATTACTGTTGTAATTATGGCTCGTGACATAAAAGAGATAATTATGAAGAAAGCGCAGTCCCTGTTTTCAAAGTTCTTATGCTTATATTGGTTACCTTGACTTGGTTATATAGGTTACCTTGACTTTGTTGATATTTTTTCCCTTTGCTGTGCAAAAAGTTCTTATGCTTATATTGCAATATCTTATCAAAGACCATCCAGGACTTTCCTTCTCCATATATTTCTTCTATTCTATGCCCCCAGAACTACAGGGTGACTCAGGATCCCCTTCTGAGATTTTTCTATCACCTCTCATCCTTTTATGTGGACATGCCTTAATTGCTGAGTATTTTATACTGGGATTTTGTTCAAATAGTTGGTAATGTTTAAGAACTTGATTATTATTTGGGATAGAGACTATAATTCTGATTAAGCCTACAGTGTAGCTCTAAGAGTCTTAGTTCAGGATTGTTGATAAAAGTAGTGGTCAGATTATGTGACACAGACTCAAAGTTTCTGATTTTTAAATTTATTACATTCAAATACTGTTCAATTAGCAATTCCTTCTTTTGTAGACAAAGAAGAAATGATGTAGGTACAGGTATTACTAGAGGAATGTTAACTTTTCCTTCACCCCAAGCCCAATTTTTCTGTTTTGGTTTTCTTTGTTAACTCATTTGGATTTAACAGTCAAGACTATGGTTAGTCAGGCATTTGGCTGTCCTTTCTTGCATAAGGGTACAAAAGGAATATCCAGGAAATTCCATGATTTTTTTTTATTGCTATTTTGGTTTTTGGGAGAGTGAATCAGATAGGTGGTATAGTGGTTCATAGCAAATTAATTATATATTTATTCCCTGATCTAAAATGAAATTTGACCATTTGTATTATTTCCTGAACCAGTCAAGTCAACTAAATGGTTATATAAACAGCACTACATTTTTTTTTTTTTTTGACAATAGCATTGGATGAAAACAACAGCAACAAAAACAACTAAAAGAGAGTTTGGATCTTCGAGTGGTAGGAGAAGTCTGAGAAAACCTACATGTATGTTATATTTCATATAATTAATCAAGATCATTTTTTCCATAATTGTCTGAAGAGTCACTATATGTAAATTGAACTAATAACAATAAATGTAACATGTGTTACACTGAAGTTATAATGAACTTTCTCTTGAATGGACAAGAAAACAAGAGGCAAACGATTTATTCTATAAAATTAAAATAGACTGAAGTGTTCCTTATCTCAAAGTCATGTACTATCTGCTAAAAGTGCTGAACAATGATAACTTGATTACAAAAATTATGTTTGATTTATAATGAACTCTGTGTTTACTAGCAGAACTATGCATAAAGATAACACTGATGATGTATTTAGAGTTCATTTAGGATGCTCAGCATAAGGTTCATCCTGGTTAATTATAGGGATAGTTGTAATATGCTAGAAGCATAGTTCTTAACCCATAGTGTGTATATTTCCATCCTCTCTCTAAAGACATTTGCAAGACGTGAGAGCCATTTTGGGGTGTGATTAGAATTTCCTCATGAGAATTTTCAGTCTTTTAAAAATGGTCAGACCAGCACTATGCAATGGAAAGACAATTTAAGCCACAGATGTAATTTTAAATTTTATAATAGTCAAATGAAACGGTAAATAAAAAGAGATAAATTAATTTTAATGATATATTTTATTTAATCCAAAATAAATTTTAAATTTTATTTAAAATTTTACAATTTAAAAATGTAGACAATTCAAAACAATTATTAATGAGGTATGCTACTTTTTTTTTTTTTTTTACTGACTTCTCAGTCTACCTCAGATCAGACTATTCATATTTCAAGGGTTTAGTACCCACATATGGCTACTGATTACTGGTTGGACAGTGCAAGTTTAGGCCCTTGTCCTGAGATATTTAACTAAGATAATTCTTATTATTCCTATTAGTCATAAGGAACTGTAGAGCCTCCAAAGGGGTCTGTAAAAAGTTGAGATGAAGGCAAAATGAGAGAAACAGTATATACAAAGTGTCAGAAGCAAGAGACAGGATTGATCAAGAATAGAAAAAAAATTGTATAGCCAGAGAGTGAAAAAAGACAGACTGGTGAGAGATAAGATTAAATAATTCACAGGGCCAAGCCATGAATTTCTTGGCAGTTCATATTGAAAAGCATGCATTTGACCTAGGTATATATTTAGTAGCAGCATATAGTTGAACTTGCTTTTATAATCCAACGTCTGACTTTGAATAGGGTGTTTATTAGAATATGTACATTTAAATTGGTTATTTTTAAATCACTCAACCTGCTGTTTTTTCCCTCTCCACCCAATATTTTTTGTTTCTTTTCCCTTTATTTTTCATAAATTTTAATAATTAATGAAATACCAATGGTTACTTTAGGGTTTACATGTTTAACTTTTTAAAGTCTTCCTTAAAGGAGTTTTATATCACTTGTCTGTTTACAGCATTTCAGGGGAAAGATCTTGTGTGAAATACACAGATTAAAAAAAAAGATTCTTATAATAGAATATTTCTATCTCCCCCATCTTGGTTTTTATGCTACTGTTGTTATATATCTCTCTGAAATATGTATGATAAATTTCATAACACATTGTTGTTATTTGTTCACACATCAATTATTTTAAGTGTAATTTAAATAATCTTATAATTTTATGCATGTGTTTATCACTTCTGGTGATTTTCATTCCTTTTTATATATTTACATATTTCTATCTGGAATCATTTCCTTCTACTTGAAAGACATTTCTGCCTGAAGGACCTGAATATTTCTTGCAGCACAGATCTAGTAGTAATGAATTAGTTTGGTTTTGTATGTCTGGAAATATGTTTGCCTTTATTTTTATAAAATATTGTAATTATTTGTATTTTTTAATTTATTTTAACATTTCATCTTTTTTCTTGCCATTTCTGTATATCTTGCTTTTTTATGTTCCCCTTTCCACTACTTTTATGTTTAAAGTTATTTTTTTTAAACTTTTCCTGGTCTGGAATTTATAAGCTAAATTTATCTCAGTATTACAATTTAAAATTGATAATACATAATTATTAAATTCTACATCTTAACTTTCCTACTAATCATTTGACTTCCACTAAGTTGTCACTAATTAATATCTTTTATCAGGGGGTTTTTGTATAATAATATACATATTATTGTTCTTCTTTTACATATTTATTTAAAGTATATAAGTAACATAAATATTTATCTTTATTTAATATGTCCATTTCTTTTTTAGATTCATCTTCAAATTCACAAGATTTTTTGTATGTATTTGCTTGTTTCTTCAATTCTTCTAGTCTGTTGCGCTTTTACTCTATGGGTCTTCCCCCCTCCCCCTCACTGAAATTAATACTTTAGAAGTTACTTAAGTTAAGGTGTGCAGATGGTTAAATTTCCTAATTTTCTACTGAAAAAAATCTTATTTTGCCCTTCTAACTTTTTTAACCTCTTAAAATATGCATAATTTTGTTTTTTGTATTCTATTGCACTTTCTATTGACAAAAGCTCTATCAGTCTTATTGTCCTCTCTTTGTAGATGGTCAGTCTCTTGCTTAAAATTTTTCTCTTTATCTTCTTTTGGTGTTCTGTAAGTTCACTACAATGTTATAGGTAGAAATTTTAAAATTATTACCCTGCTTGACTTATAAAAAATTTCCTGGATTTCTGAAATTATCATTTTTATTACTTGTGGAAAATTATTTCATTATCTCCTTGAATTAGAGGGAAAGAGATGTTTTAAATGTGGTTATAAAGTTTTAGAAAATAATAAAACAGAAAATAAGTAAAAAGTAGATCTCAATGATTTCAATAGAAGTTTAAATTACATTAAAAGGAGAATTAGTGCACTGATATCTGGATTTGAAGATATTGTCCAAAATGCAGTCATTTTTATGTAATTCCTTTCCATCTAATTCCTTATCCTCATAAATCAGCTTTTTTTTTTTTTTTTAACTCTACTATAGTTCAAGAGTTAGTTTTTTGTTTTTTTGTTTTTTTTGAGTTAGAGTCTCACTCTGTCACCCAGACTGGAGTGCAGTGTCCGCTCCTGGCCACCACAGCCTCAACCTGCTGGGCTCCGGCGATCTTTCCGCCTCAGCCTTCCAAGTAGCTGGAACTACAGGCGTGCGCTACCACATCTGGCTAATTTTTTGATTTACTGTAGAGATGAAGTCTCACCAAGTTGCCTAGGCGGGTCTCGAACCCGCAGGCTCAGGCAATCCACTCACCTCGGCCTCCCAAAGCATGGGATTACAGGCTGAGCCACCAAGCCTGGCAAGAGTTAGTTTCTTCTCCTCCTCACTGGCTCCAAGCCTCAAAAGTTGTAGCTTCCTGGTATAGGGCAGTTGTTTCCAGATAAGCTTCAGATTCAGTTTTCTGTTATAGTTTTCTCCTCTGGCTTCATCTTAGCATTACTTTCATGTTTAATTTTTAGGTCCTTGACGATCTCCCTTGTGTATGTGTGAGCTTAACAATACATTTATAATGTGTTTGTTTCCCCTCTCACACAGATACCTTTGTCTGTCTATCTAGCTGAAGAAACAGTCTCAGATTTCATTTTAGAAAGATACTTCAGGCCACTCTGAGAAGAATGAATTGGAGGGGCCAAAATTGACACAGTAGAGCAAGTAATAAATTGAATAAATAACCCAAGCAACAGATACAGGCAAGTATTAGCAGATTCAAAAAATTGTTTAACAGTTACACTTAGTAACTGAATATGTAGGAGGTGTGAGAAATCAGGGATGACTTATTTTAAAGGTTAACTGAACTTTATACCGTCCTCCTCTGTTATCCTTGGGGGATTGACTCCAGGACCTCTCAGTGATGCTTTAGTCCCGCATATAAAATGACCTAGTGTTTGTCTATAACCTATGAACATCCTTTTGTATACTTTAAATCATCTCTAGGTTACTTATAATACCTAATATAATGCAGATGATATGTAAATAGTTGTTAAACTGTATTTTTATTTGTATTATTTTTACTATTGTATTTTTATTTTTACTGCTTTTTTTCCAAATATTTTTATGCGTGATTGGTTGAACTGTCAGCTGCAGAACCTGAGTACAAAAAGTCAACTGTAATATCAATTATTCTATATTTGTTAAAGACATAGGTTAAGTTATAAGTTGTTATAAAGTTATGAGTTTTAGTTAATACTTTTCTATTGTGTTAGTGAAATGATTGCATTTTTTTGTAAAAATATTTTGTTTTAAAGATGTGGGGTACAATTCAGGGTTAAGTATATAAATGACCATTGTATAGGTAAAGTATGGGGACATGACACATTTATAGATACTTACTATCAGCTCAAGTTCAAATAATGTACCTTTGATAATAAGACCTTGGGGAAATGGAGATATAGACACATTTTCATGTAGTCTACTTTCTGTAAATGAGAAGTATCTTTCAATTCTCCTTTTGTCTCTTCTGACAGTTTGTTTATTTACTTCAAATCCAGGTACAGCATCCATTTTTTTTTTTTTTACAATGGCATACTGTGTTGAAGTGGGAATCATATGTTGGTTATTTTCTTGTTCTTTTATTGTTTTACTACTGTCTTTTATCAAACATTTAGGTTCAACTTACAAATTTTTGGTACCCGTGGGCCCAATAAACTATGATGTGTTTATATTTTGATACAGTAGTAAATAAAAACTGTCCGCATTCAGTCATATGACACTTTAAAAATTTGACAACCTTGTATAATGTTAATGAATATTTTTAAATATAATAGTTTCTTGTAACATAACATTGTTTATTGACAACCTGGAGGATACAAGTTTCTTTGGCTCTGTAATGATTTTTTTTTTTTTTTTGAGTTGGCGTCTCACTCTGTCGCCCAAACTGGAGTGCAGTGGCCGCTCCCGGCTACCGCAGCCTCGACCTGATGGGCTCCGGCGATACTTCCACCTCAGCCTTCTGAGTAGCCGGAATTACAGGCGTGCGCTACCACGCCCGGCTAATTTTTTGATTTCTTGTAGAGTTGAGTTCTCGCCTGCCCAGGCGGGTCTCGAACCTGCGGGCTCAGACAATCCACTCTCCTCAGCCTCCCAAAGGTGTGGGATTACAGGCTGAGCCATTGAGCCTGGCTTCTGTAATGATTTTTAAGAACCTGTGAAAAGTTCCCAACTCTTGGAAAGATATGTATTGTAAATTTTCATTCAAGTTGTTTTTTTCTAGTGCAACTGCAACTTAAATATTCTAAAATATTGAAAAAAATAGTGTTAGCCACAACTAATAGAGTCAATAAAGAAAGCTATAACATGCTTTTACAAGCATAAACATGTATCAATTTTAAAGATAAATATATTACGTTTATGATTATATAGTTAATACTTGCATATTATAGGTTTTCTGAAAAGTATTTAAAAGCAGAAGATAAAAAAAGAACCACCTCTGGTTCTATTATCTAGAGACATCCACTATTAATGAAAAGGACATTAAGTACATGATATCTGTTTTTAGATTATCTAAAATTATTTTTTTCTCTTTTTCTAGCTTCTTGATTCTAGTGTACACTGATATCAAAAGATTAGATAATTACTCATTTTGAAAGCTTTCAAAAGAAGCTCTGTGTTCTGCTCTCTATTTTAATGGCCTACTATATGTATCTTGTGCATTGAGGAAAATAGAACAGTGCTTAAATATGCAAACATTGAGATCCAGTTGAAAGCATGCCATGCCTGCTGAGAGCTTCCAATGCCATGTGGAATAAATAAAGAATGGGATGCCAGGCGAATCTTTTTAAATGGCAAAAGAAGTTGTCCAGAAAATGAAATGCTTTTCTACTTACCTTGCCATTCAATTAAACGTCTACACACTGGAACATGGGGTGTTTTGAGTGTTTACCTTCTGTTGTGAGATCCTGAGGACATAAACTGAGGTATTAAATATCAGTTCACACACAGTCCATGATTAATACACAGACTTGTCTCCCAGTTGAAATATATATTTGCATTTATTTAATGTGGGCAAGAAATAGTTTGGTAGTTTGGAAGATGATTTAAAATATATATATATATATATACACTAATCTCCTATTTAAGGTTAATCTCCACATTTAAAGTTAATTTTTTTTAGGAAAAAAGTCTTGAAAATGACTTCCCTATAAAGTTGAGTATGTCAGTGCAAAGATACCAGAACATATGTAAATTAACAATCAGGTAACACTTCCATTTGTATTTTACACCTAATCCCAAAACTAATTCACATTTGACAAGGTAATTAATATCCCAAATACATAGAGAACTCAAAAAAACCTAAAAAAACAAATAATCTGATTAAAATATAGGCAAAGGATCTTAAAAAAATACAAGTGGCCAACAAATATATAAAAAACGCTCAACATCACTAATCATTAGAGAAATGCAAATCAAAACTTCAGTGAATATTCTCTCACCCCATTAGAATGCTTCTGATCAAAAAGACAAAAAATAATAAATGTTTTGGAAGATGCAGAGAAAGGGGAGTACACTGTTGATAGGAGTATAAGTACCTCTATTATGGAAAACACTATGGAAGCATCTCAAAAAACTAGAAAAAGAACTGCTATATGATCCAGCAATCCCACTACTCGGTATGTACACAAAAAAGAAAATTAATATGTTGAAGAGTCATCTGCACTCCCATGTTTATGGTAGCACTATATATAGCAGCCAAGATATGATATTAATCTAAGTGTCCATCAACTGATGAATAGATCAAGAAAATATGGTATATATACACAACAGAATATTATTCAGCTATGAAAAATAATGAAATACTGCTGTTTACATCAACATGGATGAGCCTGGAGGACATTAAGTGAAATAAATACCACATATTTTCACTCTTGTGTGGGAACTAAAAAATGTTGACCTTATAGAAATAGAGAAAATAATGATGGTGACTAGAGGCTGGGGCGAGTAGTAGGGGGAAGGGGCACAGGAAGAGATTGGTTAAGAAATGCAAACATTATAGCTAGATAGAAGGCATAGGTTCTCATGTTTCATAGCACTGTAAGATGACTACAGTTAGCAACAATATTTGTGTATCTTATTTTATTGGACTTGAGGTTTTACTCTGTCACCCAGGCTGGAGGGAAATAGCATGATAACAGCTAGCTATTAAACAATTCTATTTGGCAAATGCTTTTATTTTCTTATGCATTTTATCCAGTTAAAGCTTATCTTTGCCATAGGTGCTAGGTAATCAGCAATCATTTAATGATACACTGATTCATCAAGAATCTCCATAAATGTTTGGAAAATCAAGTATACAATGTATATTCAGAAACATTTATTACTTATTTTTATTTAAAATTTTTGATAACATTAAACAGTCACAATAAAAGTTTTGATTATGAAAAATCCTACTTATGGCAATAATATATTAATTATTGCTCAAGAAGAAGACAGATAATTATTATATACTATAGAAAAATTACCCTCAAAAGTTTCCAGTAGAGAATGGAAGAGTAGTTTCTTTGGCTTCTTGTCTATAGCTAAACAATAATGTTTGTTTCTTGCAAAATTGTGGCACCCTTTGATGCATTGGAAATTGAGACAAGAGTACCCATTGACTTAGTTGCCTCAAGGTTCATTCGCGTTTCTCTACCTAGTAAATAAACACAGGATTCAGCTCTTTTAGGCTTTGAGCAGAATGTGTTTCTTCACGCAATTTTGAATCGTCTATCAGGAGTGCCTCTACTGGTCACTTAGTTTACCTGGCCAGGGAGGACAGGATATGGTCAGCTGACAATTGTCCCCCGACCTCGCTCTGGCACCCTTCTCCTGCTGGAAGGCCTGGAGTGAGCAGAGACGCAGACCCTGAGGAAAGCCCTGAGTCCTCTCTGGCGCCAGCTGTGCAGGCTGCTTTCTCTGAGGGACTCCGACCCTTCCTGGGCTCCTGATGCCCGGGAAGCGTAGAGAAAATGGAGCCAGGACTCAGCGTCTTAGTCTCTGCGACAACCCTGGGTGGGAGTGAAGGGCCTGATGAATTGTGTAGACCAGTGGGTCAGGACATTAAGGGCATCAGGAGCAAAGGGAGACCGCAGCCAGCAGGGGGGATCCTCTGGGAAGGCAGGATGGATCCAGGTAAGGGACTCCTGGACCCTTAGAGGGTCATGTGCACAGCCTCATGATGCACTCCTCACAGGCCCTGTTCTCCAGGGGGCGGGAGAAGAGGAGAAGGCAGCAGCCGCACCCGGAGACCCAACCGGCTTCTGGTGCTCAGATTCTGCCTGTAGCCGAATCTGGGCCCTGGCCTCTAGCCAATATCGCCTGCTCTTCTCAGTGGCCTAAATGCCCCAGCCCCTAGTAAAGGGAACTCAGATCTCATCCAGGCTTAGGCACTCTGGGCACTGGGGGCGGGGAGCATCAGTGGGAAATGGACCTTGGTCTGCCTCCTCTGGCCGCTGCCATGGCAACGGTGATGTTTGAGGCAGTCGGTTGAGAGGACGGCTCCCCCTCGCGGAGCCCAGCGCTTCCAGCGCGCAGAGCCAGGAGCGCAGAGTGTGCCTGGAGGTCGGGGAGGTGAGGCGTGTTTCACTCTGCCACCCACTCCCGCGTTGCCATGGAGACCGCCAGGGCAACCTCACCTGTACCCGCTGCTCCAGCCACCACCGCTGAAGTAGATGTAACAGCAACCTGAGCCCTCTTTTGCCCCAGAGACCCTTCCAGGAACTAACCCAGCAGCTGCCACTGCTTGCCTCCCACAAACAGGAAATAAGAGGGCAGGCGTCCAAAATTCGTCCTGGTTCCTCCACCATGCCTTGCTTTATTTAGCTTTCCACTTGGAATTTTATATCTCAGCCTCTTCCGCAGTGAATGGCATGGAGGGTGTATCAAACGGCTCCTTTTGTACTGTCTGCCACACCTCTTCTAATAACAAACAGGTGTTCTATTCTGCAGAACAGTATCCTAGGTCCTGTTTAATTATCTAAAGAAAGAGATTTTAACTGTGTGTGTTTCTTGTATTGTAGCAGATATGTGGAATCTCTCGTTTTCATTAACAGGACGTGGATATTTATAGGAATGTCTTCCTTGCTGCTAAGCCCCCACCCCACCCTCTCACCCCTGCCCACAAAATAACCATTTCTTTTGACAAATAAGTAGAATGATTACGTGTTAGAATATCTGAGGGCAAAAGCAGAAAAAGAACGGGCTGTTTAGAAGCCCTTCCCTGTCTCATTTCCAGTTCTATATGCCAACCATGTGCTAAAATCCCTCTTTTCTGTGCTCTCTTCCGTCTATGTTTGAGGTCAGTTTTTGGCTTTGCAAGGGGGTTTATTTCAACATGGCTCTGTCTTTGAACTTGGGGGTGGGGGGTAAATTAAATACTCTAGACTACTTACTCTCAGCTCAGGTGCAAGATTTAGTGCATAGATGCATCTCTACTGACTACTGATATGAATGCACTTAGGAAAAAAGGACTCTCCCTGATTAGAGCCAGTTAAGGCATCTGTGATCTTGAATTGCCAGCTGTACCCTGGCAGACTCTGTGAACTGCTGTTGGTCACAACCCCTCGCTGACAAATTTCTTTTCTGTTGAATGTGGATATGGTACAGCTTTCATTCTCTGAAAGCACCCCCGGTAGCTTTTTGCTACTGATAATCATGGGTTTCCTTAACATAGTTCTGCAAGTTTGAATAGGCCAGCCTTTTCAACTGACTTTGATACTCCCTCTTTAGAAAATCCCAACATTGTAGAATAACTATTTCTTTTTTAGAGCTGATGGGGGGATACTTAGAATTTCATTTTGTCACTTTCTGTGTCATAGTGTTTTAAAAGCCACTAATAGAGATTTTGATATAGTCATAGGCAAAGCTATGAATTTGAAACGTTTATCTTTGCTGCCCTCTTCTACCCTATTTCCACCTCTCCCAAATGTCATCAGGGTTTCCTAAACACCAAATCTAATGCCCCTTTTCATTGGTCATCCTACTTAAATTCTCCTAAGAATTTGACCTTCATGATCTAACCTCTCATTTTTCTTGAAAAGCTCTTCATCTTCTCCTGAAACCGCTCTGACCTCTTTGAAGGTCTCTTCTCAGTCTTTTCCCTTTTTTCCTCTTTGATCTTGTTTCTTGCTCTTTGGCTTCTTTTCATTCTGCATATACTTGGGAGCCTTTTTATCCACACCTATTGCTTCATCTGCCATCCTGCTCTCGTCTTCTAAATCTGTGTTATCTTGTGCAGACTTTTCTCAGAGTTTTAGGTTCATATTTCTAAGCCACTTCACGGAATTTATTTCTTCTTGTATTTCCTGCAGGCATCCAAAATTCAATCTTCCCCTCACTGAACTATGTTCCTACCTAAAACTTACTTGTCTTACTGCATTTCGTATCTCAATTACTGACTCTATGCCCCTAATTACCCAGTATCAGAAACATGAGAGCCATTTATTGATCCATACATTAATCTAATTAAAATTTTTGTTGGTATCTAGCATATGCCAGACAAACAGTATCAGGAAGCTTAATTTTCTGGTGGAAAAGTTAAATGAATACATTTACAGTGAAGTGACAATATTATAGCTTTTGATAAAATTTACTATGGAAGTAAGGAGTATGCTATATGATAAAGAAGTTCAGAGGAACATTCTAGAGGGGTAGGTAAAAAAATATATAGGTATTAAGTTGAGATGAAGGGTAAGAAGAAACCAGACATTTAAGTTGCTGGAAAAATAACAGGTCAGGCAGACAGAATAGCAGTCACAAAGATCTTGTAAAAAGTAAGGACTTGCTGTGCCAAAAAACAAACAAACAAACAAACACACAAGCAAACAAACAAAGTGGCATAAAAGTCAATGTATGTGGTGAGCAGGGGAAAGTGGGATGAGATGAGAGCAGATAGGAGGCAAGGGACAGACTTTGCAGGACTTTGTGGGCCCTGATGGGGAGTTTGAGTTTTTTCTATGTGCAGGTGGACGTCACTGAATGCCTGTAGTTCCAGCTACTTGGAAGGCTGAGGCAGAAGGATCTCCGGAGCCCAGCAGGTTGAGGCAGCGGTGGCTGGGAGTGGCCACTGCACTCCAGTCTGGGCGATGGAGTGAGACTCCAACTCAAAAAAAAAAAAAAAAAAAAAAAAAAAAAGAAGAGTGGCATGAACTGTTTCCTAATTTTACATGATCATCTGGGAGTAGAGTGGAGAATGCATTGGAGTGAGTGAGAGTTTGGAAGTGGAGAGGGGAATAAAGACTATGGGAGTGCTCCAGGTCAGTGATGACAGGGGTGCAGAAGAGGAAAAGGACATGAGTGAACAGACTTGAAATATTTTCAGTGGCCTTCTGTCTTTATAACCTACGGTTGTGTCTCAGTCTCATTTCTGTCCTTGGAGTGCTCCATGCCATATGGGGCTTCCCATGTCCCAAGTCCTTACCGCTAAAGTCTCATTGTTATGTTCTTATAGGGCCTTTATTTTTACTGGATATCTGACAAGGAGAAGATAGAGAATAATATTTAAGAAAGCAGGCTCCAGAGTTATGCTGCCTTGGTTTATATCCATGTCCCATGACTTACTAGTGGAGTAACTTTGGGTCAATTGTTGAACCCTTCTGTTTTATTTTCTCCAGCTACAGAATAGTAATAATAGGAATAATATGTGTTTACAGGCCTTTACAGGGAATGAGTAATGCATATGATACACCCTATATGGTAAGTGCTTAATAAATGCTGGGTGATGATGTTGCCAATAATGATAATGATAGAAGACCTGAAATCTCACTCTGATAAACATTTTAATATAACTCAGGAGAAGTTCTGCAGCCTTTGCTTATAAATTATTAGTACGACTGAGAAATAGAAGAAGAAGGACATCATGGTTAACATGGGAGGAGATGAGGAATCTTCTGACAAGCAGGCATCCAATGTAGCTGCTTCTCAAATCAGTGCATCCTTGCACTCCTGAGCTCAAGCTATCCTGCCTCAGTCTTCTGAGTAACTGGAACTACAGGCATTTGCTGCTATGCCTGGTTAATTATTTTTATTTTTATTTTTTGTTGAGACCGGGTCTCACTATATTGTACAGACTGGTCTCAAACTCTTGGCCTCAAGTGATTCTCCTGCCTCAGCCTCCCAGAGTATTAGGATTGCAGATATGAGCCATCAGGAGGAAATCTTTCATGAAGAAAGCACTTTCTGTTGCTTTATGATTTCTTCATTTTGCTTTCTTTGAGTCTGCAATATGTCATTTTGTTTTTCCTTGTTAGAAAGAAAACAGATGTGGAGTTTTTAATCATAGCAAGCATAATAGAATACCTTTAAATTGGGAAAAGTTGATATTTACTGGTACCTGGTGATCTTTATATCTTGCTGATTTCATAGCAAACAATATTAAACACTCCTTGGTGCAGTCATTTGCTCCATAATGATGTTTTGGTCAAGGACGGATGGTGTATTTGATGGTGGTCCCATAAGATGATGATAATATATTTTTACTGTACATTTTTCTATGTTTAGGTACACAGATACTTATCCATTGTATTATACTTGTCTATAGTATTCAGTACAGTAACATGCTGTACAAGTTTGTGACCTGTGAGCAATAGGTTGTATCATGTAGCCTGGGTGTATAGTAGGCTACACCATTTATGTCTATGTAAGGACACTCTGTAATGTTTGCACAATAAAGATATCACCTAATGATGCATTTCTCAGAACACATGCTCATTGTTAAGTAATGGTTGGCTGTTATTCTGAACAGTAATAATCCTGCATTCCCATCTTAGCCAATATTGACTGCCTTGTTTGATCAAGTAATCACTGTCCTTCATGAATGGTCTGTATCTCATAATTTTCCAACTCAGTTATCAAGCCTTCTCAGTATTGAATAAATGGATGGATTAATCCTTTATAAAGTATTTCTCTCAAACTTTTTATTTCTTTTCTATTATTGTTGTTCTTTGTTTAAATTAGATCCTAGTTACCTTTCTCAAGGAATATATACGTTATCATTTTAACACCTCTCTGATCAACTTTAACATATTCATGGCAGATTAATTTTCTCAAAGTATTCTTGTCATTGCTTCATTCAGAAAAAGTCAAAAGCTATGCATGGAGAAAATTGTTACAAAGTGGCAAAGGATTTATACTCAGACTATATAGAGAACTGCTATAAAGAGGAAAAAGACAGACCACTCAATAAAAAATCGGGAAAGTGACTTAGATATTTAACAAAAGAGCATATCCAAGTGACTAACAATATAAGAAAAAATCCTTAAGCTTAGTAGTCATCAGAGAAATTAAAATCAAGACCACTATTGCACCTATCAGAATGACTGTAGTCTAAAAGATTGGCATTCCAAGTGTTAGTGAGAGTTGAGCAGTTAGGATATTCATATATTGCTAGAGGAACATTACATTGATACAGCCCCTTGGGGGTACAAAAATTAAACACACACACACGCACATACAATGAAGCAATTCTACTCCTTTGGTTATATACTGACAGGAAATAAATAATTAGTGTACTAAAAACATGAAAGAAACAGTGAAAGCTGTATTATTTCTAATAGCTAAAATCTGGAAGCAACTCTAATCTTTATTTTGAAAAAAAATGGTTGCATAATTATGGCATATTCTATTATGGAATACTATGCAGCCATAAAAAATACTGCCATAGGTAGGGCCCCCCCCCGAAAACAGAACAAAATTATCTTTTTTTGGAAGAGGGGTAGAGGCTTCCCCTTCTAGGTAAGTGTTCTAGGAATCCATCAGCATCAGTGTACCAGCTAGCACTGTTGTGAGAGGCTGCATTTGGCTTCAGATAATTTTTTTTAACGATTCTTTCCATGAATTTGCCCATTTCATGATGAGTCATTTACGAGCACACTTGCCCACACCACGCTGAGTGTTTAGCAGTTTTATTTTTGTTTTTTACCAACAAACAGCATGATCCTGCACCCGTCCTTTCCTATTTACCCGATCTCACACTGAGTAACTTTGTTTCCCCAGATGAAAAAAGTCCTCAAAGGGAAACATTCTGACAAGGTGGAATAGGCGAAACAAAAAATAACAGAAGCACTAAAAGGCATCAAAACTGAGGAGTTTTCAAAAACAGTTTTGAGCAGTGGAAAGAGTATCACCTCAGACGAAGGTGACTGAGGTTTAAACATGAAAGAATACGTGCACAGTATTTTATAAATGTTCTGGGATATTTTGGGGGCCCCCTCAAAGATCCCACAAACATAATGGTATAATAAAATAGGCAATACTAATCTATGTTGAGAAATTATGGCGGGGGTTACCTCTGGGGTGGTGAGCAAGAATTCTCATTAGGAAGAGGCATAAGGGATCTTGTGGGAGTTCTGCAACTCTTCTGTTTCTTAACCTGGGTCATCCTTACATGGGTATTTTTAATTTGTGTAAGTTCATTAAGCTATACATTTATAATTTGTGCATTTTGTCTCTGTTATATTTCAACTAAAATATATATTTTTAAAACTTCTTATTAACTACTCTGTTAGGTCACTCTCTTCAGCCTCTACCAATTGGATTTTAACCTGCTTGTCTTTTGTTTTCTCTTACATCTTGGCACTTGTCCCATGATTTCAACAGATTTGACTAGGAAATGAATTATTCTTCAGTTTCACTGTTTTTGTTCTCTTACTAATAGCAACACTGAATTTTACCTGGGCACATGACTGACTCCTTAGACCAATTTCTTGGCTATATTTTCTATCCTGCTTTGCCTCTAGATGTGGTTGTGTGATTAAGTTAGAGCCAGTGATACATAAGTGGAAGTGATGAGTACAACTTGCTTCCTGTATGTTCTCTTTCACTTTTACTTCTAGCTGGAAAATAGCAACGTCTGGGAAACCTTGGCAGCGTGTATTCCAGATGCAGAGCCACCATGCAAGCTCTGGGTCACCGGACTGTTAGATGAGAGATAAACACATTTCTATCTTATTTAAACTGCAATATTTTGAAGTCTCTTTAGTACAATATAGTCTTGATCTTAACACACTTTGTATTTTATAAACACTGTAATTCATATGTGCCTCTGTGCATTTAATTAGACTAATTTCTCTTTTCAAAGATGCCCTGACCTACTGAAATGATCGCTAGGTGGTGCCATATTCATTATTTTATATTGTGTTGTGCTTTCTGTTTTCTAGACATGTGACCTTGGAGAATATATTCATTTTCTGAGCCTCAGCTTCCTTAACTGTGAACTGGGAATAATAGATAATTAACTATGAAATGGAAATAATAGATAATTATTTTGAAAACTAAAAAAGACAATACATATAAAGTGTTTAGTAGTCTGAAGTACATATTAAGCAGTCAACAAATATTATTTTCACATAATAATTTTAACAAACATTAATGATATAGAATTAGGCAACAGTACAACAAAGAAGCTCAATGTGTGTTGGAGGGGATATGAATTAAGGCCATTTAAGAGACAAGTTCATCTTACTGTAGGATCCCAAGCCTTCTAAAAAAATGTGTGATTATTTTGGAAATTGTATGATGTGATCATAAATATGCCCTATGACCAAGCAATTCAACTCCAAGTTATATATCCAAAAGAAATGAGCATGTGGGTTTAACAGAAATACAACAAAATATTCAGAATCACAAGCTGTTATTCTGTTGCCTTCTGACTTTGTGGCTCTTGAAATGTTTGCTGTCAACAAACTTTTGTTCCTTTAGGCTAATCTATCTTATCTTTCTGGCCACTTTTTAATATAGTCTGTATGTGGTTATCTGCAATTTGATACGTAGTCATGTATTCAAGAGTAGATTTTTGAACACAAAATTATCCTGCTTGGGATTTGTTGTATTTCTTAAATCTGGAGTCTCACAGCTCTATCAGTTTTCTTTCATTGATTCCCCAAAAGGTGAGACTTTTTTTTCCAAGCCAAGAGCCAAATAAACTTGACAAGTCATCTTGGGCTGATATTCTTCTAGTTTACTCTTTCAATTGTATATGGTCCTTTGTTTTGAGAGTCCTACTTTTTTTTTTTCTTTTAATTTCTTTATTTTCACAATGTCAAAGTATTTACAATAGATATTAAATGTTCTAATGTCTTCATTGTTCACCACCAGTCCTTACATAGCACAGCTTTCTCATTTCTGGTTCGTTATTTCGGTTCATCTTTTGACTGGCTGGAGCTCATTCTCTATCATGTTTTCTGCTAGGGGCTTATGGTTGTTACATTCTGACTCTGCATGTTTGCACATGCATGTTTAACAACTGTATTTATAACTGATGACTGATAACTGGTTGGCTTAAAATTATTGGAGCATGGTTATTTCTCCCCAAGACTCTTTTTTTTTTTTTTGACTTGGAGTCTCACTCTATCGCCCAGACTGGAGTGCAGTGGCCGCTCCTGGTCACTGCAGCCTCGACCTGCTGGGCTCCGGCGATCCTTCCGCCTCAGCCTTCCAAGTAGCCGGAATTACAGGCATGCGCTACCACGGAGAGTCCTACTTTTATGTGGGATTCTGTTTCAAATCTTACAACCTATTGCTTACTTGACCCAAGAAATTTACCTGATTTTGTAAACTTTGCAGTTTAAACTATGCTTATTATTCATTCTTTCTAGTTACCTTATGTTGGAAGGTTTTATTTCTTTTTTAAAGAGAAAATTAAAATAAGTGAATGTTTTATGTCCTTGGCAAATTTTTATTTTTCAATATGAATTGTTTTATTTTATTTATTTTTTCAGTTCAAACTCATTTCCCTTTTATTAAAGTCCAAATTACCATTACATGGTTTGGTACTCAATGAAGGAAAACTTGTTCAGATAAAATAATATGCTATCATCAGTATTTCCAGGTAACTGTTTACAATCGAGTTGCAACACCAATAAATCTTTGGGAAGCACATCCATGGGGTTTACACTTTGTCAAGGCCCAGCTCCTCAGGAGTGGAGATTTCCAATTCTCTTAAAGTTGATCTAAGTTCCTGGATGAATAGGGGTAGATTTCCTTATGAGGTCCTGCTTTGTCCTTAACAACCTCTAGCACATGCAAACTGCACTAGCAAAATCATTTAACCATCTGCATGCCAATATAGCACATGCAAACTGCACTAGCACAATCATTTAACCATCTGCGTGCCAGCAAAGCAGCATCAATGATTTTTGGGTTCTGGAGCCAGATCATAGCCAACAAGTGCGTTCATCCCTTTACGCAATTCCCAGGCATCTATATCTGCTTTGTTGAAGTATGTCACCCAGTGAGCATTAAAGTCGCATCTGTCTCATGTGACCCATGAGAAAAGCAGCGAACTGAATGGATAGCAGTGGCGGTGGGGCCGGGGGCCGGGGCCGGGGGCCGGGGCGGGCTGCGGCCGCAGCGCAGCGGCAGAGAGTGGAGTCCAACGTGATGGCGACTGTGGCACGCAGGCCGAGCCTGGAGAGAAGCCGGGTGAGAACAGGCGGGCTGTTCCAGAGTGCGCCTGAATTGTTTTTAAAAGGTGAAAAAATATATTTTTAGAGATGCGTGCACTAACAAGGGATAAAAAAGATTTGGTTGGTAAGTTTTAATTTTATGTGAATTTTCATTTTTTAAAAATTGACCAATCTTGGATTACAAAAAATATTTCCTGAACTGGTTTTTGGTCCAGTTGAATAACCTTCCACTGTTGCCACACAGGAAGGCAAAATTCACTCTCAAAAGGAGATTATGCCATCACCCCTCCTTTTAAGTAGACTTTAGGTTCACAGCAATATTGAGCAAAAGTATTCCCTGCGTTCACAGGCTCATAACCATTCCCACTATCAACATCCTACACCAGAATGCTTCATTTGTTATGACTGATCGACCTACACTGACACATCATTATCACCCAAAGGGCATAGTTTACTTTAGGGATCACTCTTGGTGTTATATATTTAGTGGGTTTGCCCAAATTTTTAATGACATGTATCTATCAATACAGTATCTTAAAGAAAAGTTTCACTACCTTAAAAATCCTCTATTTATCCTTTGTCTACTTATTTCTCTCTCCCCCAAATCCCCAGAAACCACTAATCTTTTTACTGTCTTCATAGTTTTGTCTTTTCCAAATGTCACACAGTTGGAATCATACACTATGTAGCTTACTCAGATCGACTTCATTAACTTAGTAGTATGCATTTATCTCATGTGTTTTCATGACTTAATAGTTAATTTCTTTTTAGTGCTAAATAATATTTCTTTGTCTGGTTTACCACAGTTTATCCATTATACTTACTGAAGGACATCTGTTTGCTTCCAAATTTTGGCAGTTATGAATAAAGCTGCTATAAGCATGTGTGTGTAGGTTTTTGTGTGAACTTAAGTTTGCAACTCTCTTTGGGTAAATATCAAGGAGTATGTCTGCTGGATTGTAGGGTAAGAGAATATTTAGTTTTGTAAGAAACTGCCAAACTCTATTCCTAAAATTTTATATTCCCATGAGTGAATTAGAGATTTTGTTGTTCCATATCCTTACCAACTTGTGGTGGTGTTAGTGTCTTGAATTTGGGGCTTTCTAATATGTGTGTGGTGGTATCATTTTGTTGTTTTAATTTGTGTTTTATGAGTGGCATACAATGTGAATCTTTTTTTCATATGCTTATTTGCTATCTTATTATCTTCTTTGGTAAAATGTTCAGATCTTTAGTGCATTTTTAAGTCAAATTGTTCATTTTCTTATTTTTAAGTTTTCTGAGTTTTTGTATGTTTTGATAATAGTTTTTTCCATATGTCTGCTGCAAGTATTTTCTGGCAGTCTATGGCCTGTCTTCTCATTCTCTTGACTGTATCTTTCACTGAGCAGAAGTTTTTAATTTTAAGGAAGTCCAGCGTATCAATTCTTTCTTTCATGGATCATGCCTTTGGTGTTGTATCTAAAAAGTCAGTCATCACTATCTACGCTTGAGTTCATGTAGATTTTCTCCTATCTTCTAGGAGTTACATATAATTTTGCATTTTATATTTAGGTCTATAGGTCTATGTTCTATTTTCAGTTAATCTCTTGAAGGCTGTAAGGTCTGTGCCTAGATCCTGCCTGCCTGCCTGCCTGCCTTCCTTCCTTCCTTCCTTCCTTCTTCCTTCCTTCCTCCCTTCCCCCCCTTTCCTTCCTTTCCTTTCCCTCTCTCCCCCTCCCCCTCCCCCCCTTCCTCTTTCCTCCCTCTCTTCCTCCCTTCCCCCCTCCTCTTCCCCTCCTCCCCTCCTCCTCCTCCTCCTCCTTCTTTCTTCACATGTGGATGCCTGGTTGTTTCAGCTCCATTTATTAAAACGAACTTTGCTCCATTGTATTGCCTTTATACTTCTTTGTCAAAGACCAATTGACTATATTTATGTAGGTCTATTTCTGGACTCTCCATTCTGTTCCACTAATCTATTTTTCTATTCTTTTGCCAATATCACACAGTCTTGATTACTACAGCTTTATAGGAAGTCTTGA
This sequence comes from Cephalopachus bancanus, assembly GCA_027257055.1. NCBI lineage: Eukaryota > Metazoa > Chordata > Mammalia > Primates > Tarsiidae > Cephalopachus > Cephalopachus bancanus. The sequence continues at coordinate 608,703 of JAPVLO010000242.1, read as the reverse complement.
ATTTGGGTAATATCAGTCATCCTATTTTATTCTTCTCTTTTAATATTGTGTTGGCTATAGTTGGTGCCTTTTTACTTTTTCCTACATTTTTTGAGGACATTATTCTCAACATTCTCTTTATGTAATAGACTTAGTCAGATAGCTGAAGGATACGTATTATCTGTAATGAAATCATAATTTACATTTGTTGGGTGCTTGTTAAATTCCATGAAAAATTCAATTAGTCCTAAATTAATATGAAACAGAAAAATGCTATACTTGTCTACATATTTTAGATAAGAAAACTAAGGCCCAGAGAAATGTAAAGAAATTCCCCAAGACAACTTAGGAAGCAAATAATGGAATATGACAGTCTGTCACAAAGGGGCATAATGTGGTACCACATCCCAATACATACAGCATAACTAACTTCCTTTCAAGGAGATTCTACAAATTAACCAGGTTTATAGAAATATTAATTCTATTTAATTGGACATTTACTAATCATGTAGTATATGCCAGGGACTATTCTGTGCATTACATTTTCAATATAATTATCACCAACCATCTTTTCTTAATGAGTTCATTATGTAGTGGGTCTTATAATGAAGAAACAAGTTAAAAACAGTAGTAGCTTTTTTCAATATAGTACCAAGCTGGAATCAACCCATAAGTCCATCAACTGAAAAAAAAAGACAAGCAATTGTGGCATAGCCATGCAATAGAATATTATTCATTAATAAAAGTATAGAAAGCTCTGATAACAAAGTTTTGATAGAGATGTCGCTCACAGGTATTACATGCTAAGTCTTCATGTTTACTTCCCAGTGAAACTCTATGGTAGCTCTTCTGAACAACTTAGAAATGAAGAGTAATATTTCTTTCTAGTATTTAATTCCTTGCCTTGTATTTAAAGATTTTTACTTTGCAGCCACCTGTACCCCAACAAAGTTACTATTTCCATCATTTTTCCAAAATAAAAGTACTTTTCTCTGGGAATTATAATCCCAGAAAAATAATTATAATTCACAAGATTGACTTCTTAACTCTAAGGGCTTTAACATTTTTAAAAATTGCTTTAGCATCCCTTTGTAAATGTACTCATGCACTATAGGTTGCTGGCCATAGTTACCATACATCTTTTGAATTATTTCTTAAAAATAATTAAAATTGCTGTGAATATTAATATCTCTCAACCTCATTTTTACTTGTCTTTCTCTGGTTCCTAACCCTAAAGATATAAAAGGGAATTTACTGCTCTTTTACATAATGATTATGCCTATTAGTTAAGAGAACATCCAAGAAGATGTAGCACAATTGCAGCCGAATACTGAATTAATCACAATAATGAGCAAAATTGAAAATTTAAGGGATGAAATCTTCAGATGAACCCCAAATTTGTATTAAACAACTCAATTTTCAAGGAGAAAAACTCGTTTTGGACCTGTTTTCTTAGCTACTACATAAGCTGTTTGATAGGTGCTAGAGCAGCAAAATAATGAACAAACAGAGAAACATGCAGCCTGAGTGATAACTAGTTAGTCAGTACCTCAAAATGGAAAGTTATTTGTACTTTAATGGCAACAACAGCATGTGTCAGGGAAGTGCTGAAAAGTTGCTCATAGAAGACAGTATCTGACAAGTGAAGCTCATTTTGCCAACATCTGAACATATGGCCAAGCAGTGTTTTTTCCAGGCTTCTTTGTGCTGGCAGGGATTGTCCTCCTAGTAACATGGACTTCTGTTTGAGTTGGAAATAGGATGAATATTCTGTACAGATAATTGTGAATATTCTGTGTAGATAATTATATATATATCCTCTCATTGAAGAAACATAAGCTTGAAATTCAATACTGTGTTCCTGTGTAAATCATTAATTTTGGAACATGTAGACAAATTTTCTTTGCTTTTGCAAATGAATTACTGGTACAAAATTAATAAATTGTATATAGGTTTGCTTTTCACAGAAACATTTTTTAAGTTGAAATATTTTAAGTTAAAAGTACTTCATTACTCTCTTTATGTTAGTTACTTTGTACTATTTTTTTCCTTGAAATATTGTCCATTTAAAATTCTACAAGTTTTTCTTGTTAAGAATGCAGTCAGTAACTCAAACACATTGGAAGATATTAAGAATTGCTGCTGAATAAAAACTCTTAATTTAAGTTATAAACATATTATTTTACTTGTAATCAGAGTAGATTTCCTCAGTATTCAATAGACAAAATAAAAGTTTTGTACCTGGGAAGTTTCTTATAATGTAGTCAACAAGATATTTTGTTGCTATTGTTGTTTGTTTTTAAATGTGTTGGAGAAGTGAAGCCTTGAGGGTCAAATGGCACGATCTTCCCTTAAAACTAAAAAGATAGTTTAGGGCTGCATTAATCGCTTTGAAAATTAGCCAGCTTGAATAAGAGTGGTATATATTTATACCTTTCTGCTTGAGTAGAATCTCACAGGTGTTGGTGAAAATTAGATTATTTGCAGATGGTCTCTCTAAATTCTTAGGATGCTTATGAAAATTGAATGCTAGAAATTCATATTTATTTTTCTATGTCCTCTTTTTTCTTTGTTATATCATTTTTTTTTTTTTGAGTGGAAGTTTTACTCTGTCACTTAGGCTGGAGTACAGTGGCATGCTCACAGCTACCACAATCTCAACCTGCTAGGCTCAACTGATCCTTCCAGTTCCGCCTTCCAAGTAGCTGAAGCTACAGGCACATGCCACCACGTCTGACTAATTTTTTTATTTGTTGTAGAGATGAGGTCTTACCATGTTGCCCAAGGCTGGTTTTGAAGCCCTGGTCTCAGGCAATCCTCTCACCTTTGCTTCCCAAAGTGTTGGGATTACAGGCGTGAGCCACTATGCCTGGCTTATTATGTCATTCTTTTATTTGTTGTCAGTAAATTGGCAGCCCTTCATACTGCTTTTATTTCTAAATATCTTATAAAGTTGTTGCCTATTACATCAACTGCATTAATGATGATTTTTGCCAATTATGACATCTGATTGTTAACACTTAGACCAGAAAAAGAAAAGTGATAACTATTTTCATTCGTTGAGTCCTAGATGGCAAATGTGTTATAGTGACCTTAGTTTGAATTCCCAATTATAATTTAAATAAATTGTCTTTCAGTAGATATCATAGTTGGTATATCAAAATTTTGACTTTCAAATATTATTTTGAAGTAAATAAAAAAATTATGCAAACTGCCCTGTTTTGATCTGAATGGCATGGTTGAACAATATACCAGTGTCCATATCTATCCATATCCTACCATATTACCTCCCAAGTAGATATAATCTCCTGTGGAAAATGGTAGTCAGGAAGAATTTCAGGAGAGTGATCTGCCCTATAATGATCATTTCTGTATCACGTCTTGTTTCATCATACAGGTTGAAGTCAGGAATTTCAAAAGAAGTTACATTTGAAACTCAAAGAAAGTGTCTTCCAAATAGATCCTAGAAGACCAAGAAGGGATATGTACAACTGCTTGTCAGTCTTTTTTTTTTTTTTTTTTTGAGTTGGAGTCTCACTCTGTCGCCCAGACTGGAGTGCAGTGGCCGCTCCTGGCCACCGCAGCCTCGCCTGCTGGGCTCCAGCAATCCTTCCGCCTCAGCCTTCCGAGTAGCCGGAATTACAGGCATGCGCTACCACGCCTGCTGATTTTTTGATTTATTGTAGAGATGAGGTCTCGCTGCCCAGGCAGGTCTCGAACCCGCGGGCTCAGTCAATCCACTCACCTCAGCCTCCCAAAGGCACGGGATGACAGGCTGAGCCACCGAGCCCGGCTGCTTGTCAGTCTTTTAAATTACATTTTGATTTTATGATAATAATGTTAGCATCTCTATGCATGGTATCTCTGTCACTTACCAATTTCATTGGATTGCCTTAAATGTTTATGTGTTTATATATATTAGTTCACTAATTGGCAATTAGTGAGTTAGTATAAAGTTAAATAAGGATGATTCATTTATAGTTTAACTTTTTTCCTTCAATATCATTTTAATGTATTAATATAATACAAAAAGGCACTAAACCAGTCATTTTGTTGAACACAGACTTGCTATCACCAAGTCAATTTACAAATTCAGTTAGTTTTGTTATCATATTGGCTTTAACACAAAGTTTTTTTCAATAGTAGCTATGTTTTCCATAGCATCCTGAAGTGTCAGGTTAGATCATTAGTTTTTTGAGTTCTTGTTGAAGTTATTTTGCTAATGGTTGACCACAGTGGTTATTCTATAAAATATTCACTAAATTCAATGAGTTTGTCATTCACTCATCTGGAATGACATAAAAACAGTGGTATCTTAGAGCTGGCTTATAATAGCTCATAAGAGCTTACAGGAAATTTTTAGAAATTTTTACAACCCATATGTGAAGCACAGCCATAACTAAAAGTTTTGTGATATAAAGTTGGTAAGTAATTAATATTACAATCTAGTGAATAACTCAAAACTTATGCCTAATTTTCTTTCTACAATGTAGCATTATCTATAGTCTGGGGATGACTAATTTTGTCTGTAGTGTCACTATGATAAAATGATTATATAATGATGCATTATTTTGCATCTCTTTCTAACACCAGGTTCAGCAATTTTACACTAGTAGCTTAAAAGAGGCCATGGTAGAAGTATTTACACCACCAAAGTTAGCAAATGCCACAAGTCAGGTACATATAGTTGTTTTTCATTATCTTAGTACTGAAGCTAAAAGGAGTTTCAGCTGAAAGTATAATATCTGTACAAGGGTGAAAAATAGTTCAACAGTAGATCACATACAATATGTAATTATTTTTAAAAACTGGAAAAAGAGTTTCCAGATTGGAATGAAATTTTATTTGTCATATCATAGGTCAATCAAAACTGTAGGTTGGCTAGACACACAAGAGTTCAGCAAAAATCAATGAAAGCATGCTGTGACAATCTGTTGCCTATTTGGAATTTATAATTAAAATATTGCATATTTTATTATTTGTAGATTATATGCTATACACCTTTTATATCAGCAAACTTTCTAGTAACCATATATATATATATAAATATATATATATACTTTTTTTTCAAAAGGGAATTTTTAAACATTGACCAGCATGCCACTATAATCACCATTATAGTGTTGATTGAGCCACTTTCATTTCTACTCTGCATTACTATCTACATTGTGGTCTGTTTGAGTATGGATTGCATGAATTAGCAGTCTCCATTCTCCCCTCCTCACCTGTCCTAAAGAAGCAATAATCTACTTTCTGTCTATGTAGATTTGCCTATTATTGAAATTTCACATAAATTGAGCCAATATGATATGTGGTCTTTTGTGTCTGGTCTCTTTCATGCTGCTTAATGTCTTCAATGTTCATCCATGTCATTATTGTGGCAGAAAACTATTCCTTTGTGTGGTTATACCACATTTTGTTTATACATTGATCAGTTTAGGGGCCTCTGAGGTTCTACTTTTGGCTATTACAAATATGCTGCTATTAATATTTGTGTATAATATATTTTGTGTGTACTTATTCTTCTTGAATATGTGTGTGGTGGGTGGGGGGGCTTGCTATGTCATCTGGTTAAGACTAAGTTTAATTTGTTACTGCCAAACCTTTTTCAAAGCAACCGAATTATTTTGCATTTCCACCAGCAATGTATGAGGGTTCCAGTTTTTCAACATCATCTCCAATACTTGTTATTTTTGATTATAGCAATCCTAGCGAATGTGAAATAGTGTCTCCTTGTGGTTTTGATTTGCATTTCCCAAGTCACTAATTATATTGAGTATCTTTTCTTGTGCTTGTTTCCCATTTGAATATATTTGGAGAAATGTCTATTCAATTTTTGTTAGGTTTTAAATTGGGTTATTTGACTTTCTTTTATTGAGTTGTGTTTTCATCTATTATAGATGAAAGTTCCTTGTTAGATATATGGTTGTCAATTTTTTTTCCTTGCCTGTTAGTTGTCATTTCACCTTTTGATGGTATTATTTGCAGCATAGAAGTTTTAAATTTTGATATAATTCAAAATAATTCAACTTATAAATTTTTGTTTTGTTGCTTTTACCTTTGGTGTCATAACTAGGATAGCTTTGCTTTACCCAAAATCACAAATATTTACTTACATATTCTTATATGAATTTTGAGTTTTAGTCCAGGCATGGTCTCAGGTCTGTAATAACAACAGTTTGGGAGACCCAGGAGGCAGGAAGGCTTGAGCCCAGGAGTTCGAGACCAACCTGGGCAATATAAGGAGACCTCATTTGTACAAAAACATCAGTAAATTAGCTGGGCGTGGTGTTGTGTGTGGCGAGTCCCAGCTACTTGGGAAGGTGAGGCAGAAGGATCACTTGAGCCCAGGAGGTTGAGGCTGCAGTGAACCATGATCATGCCACTGAACTCCAGCCTGGGTGACAGAGTGATAACCCCAACTCAAAAAAATAAAACATTTGAGTTTTAACTCTGACATTTAGGTCTACCATTCATTTTTATTTAATTTTTATGTATCGGGTGAGGTACAGATCTGACTTACTCCTTTGCATGTGGGTGTATAATTGTGCTGGCACCATTTGTTAAAAAGACTATTTTTTCTCCCATTGCATTGTCTTGACACTTCTGTTGAAAATGAATTAAATTCTAACAACTTTGTAGTAGCTTCTTTAGATCTATATGTGAGATCATGTCATCTGTACCATGACTCACAAAGTAAGGCTTTCTTTCTGAAACTACAATTTTATTCTACTGATCTATTTATCAATTCACATGCAAATGCCATACTATTTAAGAAAGACTTAGTATAGTAAACACTGAAATTGAGAAGTGTATGAACTCCAAATTTCTTTTTTTTAAAGATTATTTGGAATACTCTCGTTTCCTTACATTTACATATGATTTTTAAGGTCAATTTGTCAATTTCTATAAATAGCTAGCTGGAATATTGGTAGGGATTACATTGATTGATTTGGACTATTGTCATCTTAACAATAATGAGCCTTCTAATTCTTGAACATAAGTTGTTTTCTGTTTATTTGGCTCATTTTAAATTTTACAACAATGTTTTATAGTTTCCAGGATACAAGGCTTATACTTCTTTTGTTAATTTTATATCTAAATTTATTCCTAAGTATTTTAGTGTTTTGATGTCCTTATTTACATCAAATTATTATTTTTTATGCTTTATTTTCAGATTGTTCATTGCTAATACACAGGAATACAATTGATTTTCATGTATTGATTTTGAGCTCATTTATTAATTCTAATATCTTTCAGATGGCTTTCTTAGAATGTTCTTTGTATGAGCTTATGTCATCTGCACTGTAACACACAAAGTATCTGCAAAGATAGTTTTACTTCTTCCTGTCCAAACTAGGTTTCTTTTCTGTTTTCTTTGCTTAATTTCCCTGGCTAGAACCTCCAGCACAGTGTTATATAGGAGTGGCAGACATTCTCGTCTGGCTTCTGTTATAGGAGGAAAACACTTAGTCTTTCACAGTTAAACAAGATGTTAGCTATGGGGTTTTTGTAGATGCCATTTATCAACTTGGGGAAATTTCACTCTATTCTGAATTTACTTAGAATTTTTGTCAGGAATGAATATTGGCCATTGTCAAATGCTTTTTTCTGTGTCTGTTGAGATAGACATTTTTTTTGTCCTTTATGTTATTAATATGATATATTAATTTATTTTCTTATAGTAAACTACCCTTGCATTCCTGGAGTAATTCTACTTGATTGATTGTGGCATATGACAATTTGTACATGTGGTTGGATTTGATTTGCTAGTAATTGATTGAGGATTTTTACATGCGTGTTTATAAAATATTTTCATTTGTTCTTTTCCTTTCTTGTGATGTATTTGGTTTTGGTATTAGGATAATCCTGGCCTAATAGAATAATTTGAGAAGTATTTTCTCATCTTAGAGGAGTTTGTGATGAATTGCCTTGATTCCTTAAATGTTTGGTCTAGTAAAACCATCTGGACTTGGGTTTTTCTGTATAAAAAGTTTTCTTAATTACCACATTTGTGTCTTTACTTGTGATAGACTTATTCAAACTTAGTATTTTCTTCAATTTCAGTAATTTGAGTCTTTCTAGGAATGGTTAGTTTTATATTAGTTATCTAATTTGTTGGCATATACTTGTTTATAGTATTTTTATCAGCCTTTTTAATTTTTGTAAGGTCAGTAGTAATATTCATTCTTTTATTCCTGATTTTAGTAATTTGAGTCTTTTTTTTAAATCTTGATCAGTAGTTGAAGTTTTGTCACTCAACAAGCTCTTTTCAAATACTGCCTTTTGGCTTTATGATTTTGACCTTTGTTTCATTTATTTCTCTTCTATTTTTTAATATTTCCTCCCTTCTATTTGATTTTAATTTATTATTTTTCCAGTCACTTAAAGTAGATATATATTGATATCTTGTTTGAGATTTTTTCTTTTTTCAATACAGGCATTTGTAGTTATAAACTCCCCAGGCACTGGTTTTGACATGTGTATCTGTTTTCATTCATCCCAAAGTATTTTCAATTTTTTTTTTAAATTTATCTGACCCATTAGATTTTAGGAGTGTATTGTTTAATTGCTTTATATTTGTAGATTTCCCAAGTATCTTTCTGTCATTAATTTCTAATTTCATTTCATTTTAGACATAAAACATAAAATGTATTTTCAAACCCTTACAGTGTATTGAGGCTTGTTTTATGTCCTAGCTTGAGGTCTATCGTGGAAAACGTGTTATTGTTGTGAGAAGTTCTATATATGCCCGTTAGTTTGTTGCTGTTGTTTGTAGGGTCTAGGTCTTCTATTTCCTCGTTTAACTTCTGCCTGGTTGTCCTATTTTTGAAGGTAGACTTTTGAAGTTTTCCACTATTATTGTTGAATTGTCTATTTTTCCCTTTAAATCTGCTCATTTTTACTTCATCTGTGTGTGTGTGTGTGTGTGTGTGTGTGTGTGTGTGTGTGTGTGTGCGCGTGCATGAGTGTGTCTGTGTGCATATACACATGTGCATAGGTGTGTTTATACTGCTTGGAGTTCTGTTATTAGATGCACTTATGTCTTCTGGTGAATTGATTCTTTTTATGGCTGACAGTTGTTTGCATTTAATAATTTGAGAAAGTGGTAAATCACCTCATTGCATTCTTCCCTCCATTGTTTCTTTTGTGAAGTTAATTGTCAGGCTTATGGGGGTTTCCTTACATGTGATGAATCATTTATCTCTTGCTATTTTCAAGATTTTCCCTTTGTCTTTGTTTTTCAACATTTCTACTGTAATATGTCTATTTGTGACTTTCTTTGCATTTATGCAACTTACAGTTTGCTAAGCTCCAAGTTCATTGAATATGTTTCTTCCAGTTCCTGAGTAACCTAATTACTCCGTATTGTCTTACCTGGGGCATTTGGCTTATTTATATTTTAGACCCAACCCCTGAAGAAATTTTTGTGCTTTAATCATAAGAGTGTGTGTGTGAGTTGAGCTTGAACACAGTTGAGAATAAGCAGGTCCACATAATGGAAGGTTAATAGACCATTTCCTTCCATAATTTATGATTTCAATATTATCTTGTTAAGCACTGAACTTCTAATTTATTGAAAGAATATTGACTGTTAACCAGTGAATGTGAATCACTTTAAATATATGTTCCCGTAACACAATTTGTTCCTCTTGTACTCTAATTCATACCACTTGCAGTTGGCTGTATAATGTCTACCCAAAGATACTAAATCCTAATTCCTGGAACTTTTAAATGTTACCTTGTTTGGAGTAAGAGTCTTTGTAGTTATAAGTAAGGATCTTGAGATAAGAAGATAATCTTGGATTATCTGACTGAGCCCTTAATTCTACCATAAGGATCCTTATGATAGAGATACTCAAAGGAGAGCCACACAGAAAAAGAGAAGGCAATATGATACAGCCTCATGTCCTGAAATGCTGGCAACGACCAGAAGCTGGGAGAGACAAAGAATGGATTCTCTCCTAGAGTCTCTAGAGGGAGTACAGCCTTGCTTACATCTTGATTGGACTTCTAGCCCCCAGGACTGTGTGAGAGAAAAAAGTTCTCTCTTTTTCAAGCCATTCATCTTGAAGTGATTTGTTACAGAAGCCATAAGAAATTAATATACTACCCTAGCAGTCGTTTTTTTCAACATATATTTTCTGTGCTAGATTGTAAGCACCACAAATACCTCAGTTATCTGTCTAATACACCTTGCTAAATCCAGAATCTAGCAGCGGGCTTAGCAATATTTGAGCTCTGTTGAATACTTGTTGATAAAATGAATAAATAGGCCATGATGCCTATGTCACTTATAGTTTAGTGTTTAGCAGGATAAATGATTGAATAACTGAATAAATCAGGGAACAAATATTTGTTCACATAAACAAATAAATACAGACAGTGTGCATAATTAATATATTTCTGGTTTTTCAGCAAAGGAATTGAAAGGTTACTGTACAAAGTTTATGATGTGGAGCAAAGAAGATGAAGTTTTATGGGTGGTTTTACTGGTAGGTAGAGATAGAATTTTGGTTTCCAGCCTAGGAATGATGAATATTCTCTGAGGATATCCACATTGATTAAGTAAAAATGGATAGATTTAAAGGGCAAAATAGACAATTCAGCAATAATAGTGGAAAACTTCAGACGCCCACCTTCAAAAATAGTGCAATCATGCAGAAGATAATCAAGGAAATAGAACAACTAGATCCTACTTAAAACAAAACAAAACAAAAAAAAAACCAAACCAATGCGTATAGGTCAAGAAGAGGCATCTGAAATTGTGCTTTCTCAGATATTATCCTTTAGGCTGTGACAGTTTTCTGGGCTGGTTGCTGCTGTGCTGCCTGTAGTCTCTCTAAATTTTCACTAAATATTGGTCTTGCATCACAAGGCAATGAGGTGATGTGTGGGATCCAGTACAGAAGAAGAGATGCCTCAAGATGTGAAAGGAGAGTTGTGAGAAAGGTCTGGGGACTAGTGAGCAACAACGCGCATCACAGATAATTTGTAGGGAGGACTTCAAAGTGAACAAAGGTGAGATGTCTAGCTGTTTGTCATAAGATGTGATTTTCTATAAATAGTTATTTGAATATACTTCTTTAGTCATACTACTTACAAGGCCTATTTTAAATCAGATAAACAAATAAAAACCAAACTAACAAAAAGCGCTAGGTGACTGGCTTTTGGTTTTGCAGTGAGCTCAGTCTGTTGGGGTTACTGTTCCAAGAGTATCTTGCCATGCCACTGAATAATGATTTTGGTCAGATTCATCCCTCTCTGGTGCTGCATACCAGCATTCATGGCTGTCATATTACTTCAGATTATGTCACAGAGTCCAAGTAAGAATACTGTAGTGTGTGTGTGTGTGTGTGTGTGTGTGTGTGTGTGTGTGTGTGTGTGCTCTTTCATGTTGCAGCCTGTAAAATTACCTTTATTGTCTCATTCCAAACTAATTTCTTATTGCTCTCTATCATCCACAAACATTCCTGCCTTTTTGCTGTATTTCCTGTTGCTGTGACTTTTGCCCAACTTCAGCTCCAACCTATGTCAAATTATATTTCTTTCAAGAAGCTACTTCAGCAGAAAGGGACATCTTTATTCTCTGAATTTCTGTCATACTTTGCATATATTTTACTGATCATCAAAATGACAAGAGCTACCACTTGCTGAGTGTTCACTACATGCAAACATGGGATTACACCCTTTACATATATTATTTCATTTAATTCTTACAACATTTCTATGATGTGGGCTCTATTATCTCTTGCAGAAAACTGGAATTTAGAGAGGTGTAAGTGATTTACACAAAATATGCAACTTCTAAGTGGAAGATCCAAATTTCACACGTAGATATTTTCTAGAGGTCATATTTTTAACCTTTAACTCATATTGTCCTTTAGTCCAATACTGGTAGCTATTATAGATACATTTTCTTTTCTAGGTTATGTGATATTTGAGAGTAGAGACTGCATATTCTTTCTTTTATTTATCTAGTTACAATTTCTAAAACCCAGGAACTCAATAAATATTTGTTCATTAAACGAATAAATATATAGGATTTTTACTGGGCCTTAACATGTATTCTAAAATAATTTAAGAAATTTATACTGATGACTACAAATAAATAATTATAAAAACATAAAAGATGGAATTTATAGATAAGCATGATTTATTCAGTATTAACTATGCTAACTGTCTTTTCTTATGTTTCTTAAAGTTCTGTGTGCAAATACATAAAATGGTGAAATATTCATTCATGAATTTTTGGATTTTCCTATCTAGATGATTAGGTTGAGGTTATCAAAGCATTCTGTTTTAATCATCCTTATGTGTTAAATGCAAATTACTGTATTAATCTTGTGGGTATTTTGTTGTTGTTTTGTTTCCAGGATGGCGTAGGGGTAGATGAGAAGCTGTCTTTACGGCGGGTAGCTGTGGTTGAAGATTTCTTTGACATTATCTATTCGATGCATGTGGAAACAGGGCCAAATGGAGAACAAATTCGGAAACATGCTGGACAAAAGAGAACTTACAAAGCAGTAAGTTAAAAAAAGAAAAGAAATGTAAAAACCATTTATTTTAAAATTTGATATTATGCATGCTTGTTAAGATGGGTTAAATAATTATAAATATTCTACCTTCAGTATAAATTAGACCGTATAATGGTCATACCCAACATTTAAACTGTAGTTATTACTGACTCTATTTTGGTTGTATATTTATTAGTCTGTAGTTTAAATCTGTCTCTTGCATTCTCATATTTTCTTTAAGTATATATAAAATGTAGCAGTCCCAGTCAAATGCCCACAAATTGGAAGATATAATTGTATTATAATTTGTAATATGTATTTAATGTGTCATAATAGGTGAATTATGGACTGGAAGACAACTTCTGACTACTTTTTTAGCATTCCTTCCCCTTTAAAGTATATTAATATGTTTAGATATTTCCTACTTCATAGTTATAGTAAAATGGATAAGAAAATTTATGTACTTTTCTTATGTCGCCTTACATAAAATATATTTGTCCTGGAGGATATGTATATTCTTAAATTTCCAGAATAGACTATTAAAAGATCTGTAATTTTCATAGCTCTAATGCCCTTGAACATTTTAAAATGGAAGTACATGTTTTTATTATAAATTATATGAAAAGCAGATTTAATTAACTGTTAGACATTGAAATATATATATGTTGTCAAAATGGAGTTATATATTATTTCTAAAGTTTCTAATTATACCTACAGTTTGATCTAGACACCTTAATTTAGCTTTTTATTTAATTAAAAGCTTTATAAAATCATATTACTATATATGTTTCATCCTGTCTAGGAAAATTGAACAGTAAATTACTCTTTTCCAATATGAACAAAATGTACATCAGAAGTGCTTTATCAGCAACCAGAATAATATCCTTTTTTAGAATTCGTATTGAACTTTGCTTTTGGCTACCTTTATATTAATGTTTTCAGCTATATTGATACACAATATCAGTCTGGATCCATTTTTTTTTCAGATACAGAAAAATGTGTGAAATGCTCAAAGTTTCAAATACAGGTACATATGTTTGAAAATTAGCTACTGAGCATAAGAAATAGCTTCTTTTCCATAACTATTTTTTGCTATATTGCCAGGGTCATATTGAACCTTTGTAGTTGCATAATAACCCCTAATACATGTCGTATTTATCCCTTCTTCTCTATGGTTTTGTTTCTTGGCTGTTTCCAAATTGCATGGTTTGTGGGCAGGCACTATTGTAAGTTTCCTTACATAATTCTGCCACATAAACTTTCTTTTGACTTACACATACATCCCAGGAGACATTCTTATCATGACTAATGGTAATGATCTAGCTTCTTGAGATATTTTTATATAGACTAACATTACTGAACATACTCATTCTGCCTGTCTCCTAAGCCATGTTTATTCCTCTGGAAAGTAATAGAAAAAATGTATATTGATCTACTAATATCACTAACTGTGTACTCTTATGATAATGCATTTTCATGAAATAGCTACCTGAACTTGATAGGAGTTTGCAAGGTAGGAATGCATAAGCTCAATTGTAGTAAATGAACAAAAACAAAACAAAAAATCATTTAGTTAGTAGAAGTGTGACAGTGAACTATGTTTAGGTGCCAAAAGCAATTTAAAATAATTTAATCTTTGAAATTCATTTATTAGAGAGCTTTAATTAAAGTACAAACATATGAGTCGGTGATTTGGCCCAAATCCTTTGCCCCGTGTTTTTTTAAATGAAAGGTAGAAAATCTGATCCATTGCCATTATGCATGCTAAACACTTGCAATGCATTGGTAAACATGTTTCCAGCATATATACTTTTGTATTAACATTACAAAGACATTTTCTGCATTTGGGACTAGGGATGCCAACTTTAAAGGTATAAGCAGAATCCGAAACATCAGCTAATCCTTCTTGAGAATGTTCTATTTGAATATCCTTCTCCTTTCCCAAGTTTATTTTCATATCTAAAGCATTATCACATTTTCCTAATATCATGAAGGTTCTTTTTGGCTTAAACTTTTTTCCCTCTGGTATCTTGCAATTGAATTACAATTAGGAAACATTTTCATTTTATGGAGTAATAATTCATGGTAGGAAAAAACAGAAAGAGCCGCTGCAATCCTAGCAAATCTGTGCATATGACTCTACAATGAATTTAAGTCTAATGTTAAAAACTAAGCATTCAAATAATGGGGCATAAAATAAAATACAATTTGAAATGGAATGTCTTAATTCTATTAGGGTTGTAGACTGTTGGGTCAGACTTTAGTTCTTAATATTAATGCTGAAATTGGCTCGTCATTGGTGGGATTAGCTAGGTACCTGTTACCATTATAATGGTTCCCATTAAGTTTAAGATTTCTTTCTACTTCTAAAACATTAGTTCATAGAGCATGCATGATTATATTTATTGATCTTCTTTTTCTTCTTTTTTCTACATGGCCAAGAAACCATACTTATACAACTAATCATTAAAGTGTATCATGTTGTCTTAACAATATTATCAATAGACTTAGTGGTCATTTTATTTCCTTTGCCTTTTTGCAAATCTTCTTTCTATGTTTTCACTCTGCAGGAAATGGTGGTCCTTTAATATTGGATTAACTTTTGAATGCTATTTGGTTTACCTATCTGCAGTATATCATTCCTTGAAATATCTAGGCATTATACAACTTAAATTTTATTGCAATCTGATCTGACTATAGATAAAAATGAAGGGTGTGAATTTTATTACTCATGAATGAGCTCTTGAAAATCCACACAAAATGACACATTTTAGGAATATGTAAAGGCTGTCATAACTTTAAAAATTATAATTGAATATTAATGTCTTTTAGGGTTTTTCTCTATATTTGTATCTGTGTATGTGTTAACTTACTGGTGCAGTGAATGTGTTTCTTTCGATATATTTGACTATAGTCAACTCTTGGTTATCTACATTTACAAAAGGAAGAGGTGTGGACCATTTCAAATATCACTTATGTTTGAGCTTAAAATATTCTTTGTACTAAAGACTGAATGTAGGTGTGTTTAGCAATTTGGAAAAATCACTTTAAAATTAATGATGTAACATTTAAAAAATAATTAGGGATGCTGGATTCTGTTTTGTCTTCCAGTTTTTAACTCTTGTCAAATTTTGCCTAAAACTTAAACTTCAATGAATACATCAAATTTTATCTTTTATTGTTTTATTTTATCATAGGTTAAACCAGTTCAGAAATATTTCTTAAATCAGGGTCTAATTAAAAGATTGAGGTTCAAAGCTCTTTCTGGCTACATGTAAAATAAGAGTAACTGGTAGAGATCCAGGAACTAAGGAAAAAGTTAGTGTTATCAATAGAGAAAACAGTCTGCATATATCTGTGTACACACACACACACACACACACAAACTTTGGTGTGATATTGTAAACTTACATGTATTACTTATACATATAGCTGCCAATAATTACATTCATTTAATTCAGAGCGGAGAACATATGCTACAGCTAAAAAAAAATAGGCTGGAAGCCAAACAAACAGTTTCACGTTTCAAATCTAGCACTCACTTCCTATCTGTGCCACTTCTGGCAAATTATTTACTCTTTTTCTTTAGAGGGAGATATTGATGTACATGGTGCAGTAAATGAATGAGTTAAGATGGGTAAAGTGCTTGCCATATGGTGAACTTGTGATTGATGTTACTTCTTTCCTTCCTTATCCAATCACTACTCATGTTCCATGTAGAAAGACACACAGGACAATTGGCATAACTCTTTTGTTTGCCCTAATGATAATTATGGGTCTAATTTATTTTGCCCACTCTGATGTGTCTGTGTTGGAAAATAGGAATAATAAATTTTTATGAGTACTTTTTTTGTGCATCCTGTAGATGTCACTGTCCCTGGAAGTCCATGCAATAACTTTTACCCAGGGTTTGACTGGGCTAAAGGAAAGCATGAGAAGGGTCAGAGTTCCTGTATTCATGGATGAGTTCTCCTGCTAGATGGAATTGATGAGAATTTCAGTTATCTCATTTGCTTTTCCCAAAGTTTAAGACTGTTAAGCTAATTTCAAGCTAATTTTCTGAAAAATTTTTAAAATGGCTCTCCTTAAAAGATTTTCTCTTCATATGAATGGAATATTTCTTTCCAGAGACGTGCTGGAGAAAAACAGTACATTCTTCTTGTAGGATCTCTACAGATCCACTCTGGAAATTAACAAAGAAAATATTTATCTACCATATCTGAGACACATAATTTTAAAACTTTAGTTGGTGTCATTTTTGCCTTATTCTTTTTATAAATACCTACTGGTTCAGTGTCACCACTGTGAAATAGAATATTCTAACTTGCACCAGTTTCTGATAGTTTGTTATGTAAAAATTCCCAGAATTTTTATCAATTGATAATGACTAATGAGACAGATTGCAGCCATCATGGTGTGAAAAAATAAAATAAAATCCAAGAGTTCTAAGCAATTCACTTGACCTCTTTTTGGCTTAGGTTGTGGTTTACTCACATGTAAACTAAGGGGCCCACATTTCAGTTTTCTTCAAACTCTTAAGGAATTATAGCAATGACAATAGGGTACAGTAGGCCCTTACTGTGCTTGGGGACAAAATGAAAATAGTAGCCAAAATGAGCAAACTGGTTGGCGCAAGAAATGTTCAAATTTAGGGAAAACATCCTGCTATCCTAAAAGCAGATTGACTAATAGCATAGCACAGAGATATTTTCTTGCTCCATTACTAACTAGAGAATTCTCCTAAAATTATAATAATGATGATAATTATAACAATAATAAAAAAGGACGGGTAGTCATTGGACTTTATGTTTCTACCATTTAAAAATAGCAATCAAGAAGGAAAGCCTTAGAAATGGCTGTCACACGTTAGCAGATTTTTCAGTCCTCTCTATTTGTGCTAACAATTTTGCAGTAATCTAAACCAAATTATGAGTGGACAGCTCCTTAAATTATTACAATACATATGTAAGCTGCTGTGCAAGAGATATGACTACACCTCAAATATACTTATTTTTGGACCTGAATATGATGACTGTGTTACTGTCCCATATGCTTGTTTATTGGTTTTTTTTTTTTTTTTTGGCACCTTTGACATAGACATAAATGATTATGTGAATGAACATCTTTGCTGCCTGTCTTTTTTCTTTTTTTTTTTTTTTTAGTTGAAGTCTCACTCTGTCACCCAGACTGGAGTGCAGTGGCCGCTCCCGGCCACCGCAGCCTTGCCTGCTGGACTCCAGTGATCCTTCCGCCTCAGCCTTCCTAGTAGCCGGAATTACAGGCATGTGCTACCACGCCTGGCTGATTTTTTGATTTATTGTAGAGATGAGGTCTCGCTGCCCAGGCAGGTCTCGAACCCGCGGGCTCAGGCAATCCACTCACCTCAGCCTCCCAAAGGCATGGGATTACAGACTGAGCCACCGAGCCTGGCTGCTGCCTGTCTTATAGTTCTATAGACTAAGACAGGGTTTCGTAGTGTTCTAGATCTTGCAGGATTGAAATAGAGGGTTATCTCTATGCTTTTATCTTTATATAAAATTCAAACATCCTTGGGCAAAAGAAGGTAGAGAACAAATTAGCCTGCTGGCAGTCATTGATATGATCATTTTACACGTTTGCTTTTTTTCTTCCACCTCTAACTCAAGGCAGGAGTGATGCAGAAGGAAAATATAAGACACAATACCAATAAGTCCACTGACCTCCCAAGTAGCATATGACCTGCCTGGCTTTTGCATGGGTCCTAATGTGCATCGTGTGTAATACCCTTTGACGTATGTTTGATAGAAGTTGAGAACTATGCCATCAAGATAAAGGTAAAAAGTCTCAAAGTTTCATTGATAAATCTTTATTTTCCAAAAAGGACTATATTTATTTAAAATATTTTCAAAGGTTAAACAGTGTTATTTTAAAACAGATGAAAAAATTATGTTAAAAACTATGAAAATTGACCAGGCGCAGTGGCTCAAGCCTGCAATCCTAGCATTTTGTGGGGCCGAGGCCAGAGGATTGCCTGAGCCCATGGATTCGAGACCAGCCTGGGCAACATGGTGAGGTCCCTCTACAATAAATCATAAAATCAGCCGGGTGTGGTAGCACTCCTGTAGTTCCAGCTACTTGGAAGGCTGAGGCAGAAGGATCGCGGGAGCACTTCGGGTCAATGCTGGGGTGGCCGTGAGTGTGCCACTGCACTCCAGCCTGGACAATGGAGTAAGACTCCAATACACACACACACACACACACACACTATGAAAATTAACTACATTTCTCAGAAAAAGTACTATCTAAGCATGATTTACAAGCAGAATTTGAATTTGCTGTGTGCTTCTATCCCTCTTCCTTTCGCTATTTTGAATTCTTTCCTTTCTTGCCACAGATCCAAGTGCAGGGATAGGTTGTTTCTGAAGGAAAGAAGTGAAGAAAATATTCCCTGAGGCTAGGAATTTATTTTTATGCCTGTAAGTCAAATTATTTGACCTAATGAAAGAATAAAAGGCAAAATAATACAACAAACATAAGTCTCTGCCTTTTTTATGCAGATGCATTTTTTCATTTCTTTTTTGCATACTAGAGTACCTTAAGTAACTGATCTGTATATCAGAGTTAGAAAAACTTGAACTATTTCAAATTCCACCTGTTTTTGGGAAAACCTTCTCCAACATTGAACTCATTAGTAATCGACATGGTTACACAACAAATGAGTGATCTAGAAATGTATTTTATGACTAGTTTTTCTTAGAGAGTTTACCAGTACCAAACATTATTCAATTTTACATATTTTATAGGTAATTTTGTTAGATTATTTCACTTTTTTTTACAGCTAGAGTAGATGTTTTAAAAATCACAAGGTTCCTGATGGTGTGGGGGTGGGAATCATGTCTATTTCTCATACCTCTTTATAAGCAAAGCTTAGGAAAATACTTGGCTCATAGTAAGTACTCAATAAGTACTTGTTTAAGTAATAGACTACTTTTGTGTCTGTGAAGTCTCTGTTTTCTTGACACTAACTAAATGGTTTAAAGATATTGCTATAAATAGTAATAATGAAATAATATCAGGGCTGCAGCCCATATGCACTACAAAATTCATTTTTGCTGTGAACAGCAGCCCCTCTGGATTGATGCAATTTTGGACTCTGTATATATGCTCCAAAATTGTGTGTGCATATATATATTGTATATATATATTTCATACAGGTTCTTCCCATTTGCTTTTTGGGGAAATCTTTGATGCTTCATTAAATAATGGTATCACCTTTGAGGAAGGATATAAGCACATTACTCATTACTTAATTTTTCACATATTGGTTGATTTATATCAGTTACACACATACATACACACACCCACATCCCGAACACAAAGATCTGTGTATAGGTTTTACACAGGTGACTTCTAAATACTGAAACAGTTAATGACTATTATTCAGACTCGGATGTATATAAAGTCTCAGAAGGAAAAATTAAAAATAAGTCAGTGGCATGGCAATTAAAGTTATTAAATAGCAGTCCAAAAACAAAAGAATTGTGTATTGCTATTCATCAAAGCTGATTTATTTATCATATAGTTGTAGTTAGAGTCATCACAGGTGGACAAAGTAATTGTGCAAATCCTTTATATTCAGAAGCTTTTTGGTAGTAAATAAAATTAAAAAGATGTAAAAGCTCAAACAGGTTTATCATCAACTAATGTCACAAACTATGCCATCATTTTATTATTATTATTATTAAATAATAATGTCCCAGTGAATCTTCCTTGAAAGGGAATTTAAATTTTTGGAAAAGCTTGAACTCTTCCTGCCAGTCTTGTAAATTGCAACATCAGTGCACCCTAGTGGTGAAAATGAGCCAATGCAGCTTTAAAAAAGAAGGGACGATGAATGCCTACTAGTGGGTGATTCTCACTCAGATCCAGAGATTATTTTTGGCCACTGTCATGGTGTAATAAATTAAATTAACTGAATTTTTTTAAAGCATATGGATGTATGCACCTGCATATGTAACTATATAAATAATTAATTGGGTTGAATATAATAGCAAGGAGATATAGGACATGGGAGACTAGAATGACAGAGAGGAGCAGTTCTGCTAACAGCTAGACTGGATTTTAAATGCTGATACTGTAAGTTCTGTATGTGTAACTTTAGCAAGACATTACTTTTTAGGGTTGTTGTGAGACTCATAAGTTATAGATGTAAAGGTTTTAACGTAATACTTGTTAAAAGCGCTATAATTATTATCATCATTATACTGAAGTGAGCAGAAAGATGAATGTTTTTATTTTTTAATATGAAGTTGTCTGTGGAGTAACAGGTGTTGTAAACTGCTTTTTTTTCTATTATTGAGGGAATAAAAAGTCTCCTTCTTTGTGCCAACTATGCTTTTTAGTGACCTATGGATAACACCTACCCTTATTAGTGACTTTCTCAAAATTGAGAATATTATTTGCTAATTTTATGAACAGCAGTACTTTTAGTCATTTCTTGATAAATTAAAAGAAGCCAGCTTTTCCTTATTTTTACCTGTTTATGTGTACTACTCCCCATCTTCCATTGCACCCTCAGTTTTCTGGGAATTTCCTCTTGTAGTCAACCCATTCAGCAGCTGCAATTGAGCATGGTTCAGCTTCTTGGCAGTAACTGAAGAAGAGGTGAATCCTAGAACCCACTGAGTCAGTCACCTAGCTGCTGCTTCTGATAATTTGGAATCTGGAATAAGAAATTTCTAACTTGGCGTGTTTTTCTCATCAGTAGAAAAGACATAAACATGATATCTTTTGTCAGATGAATCCATTAATTGCACACTTATTTGCATAATATAAGGCAATATCTCTCAGTAGCACACTATCGGCTTTTTTGTGTGGAGGTAGCATTGTCCCAATTACTCCTGGCCTTTTAATATCCTTTAATATGTTAATTTTTAATATCCTTTAATATGTTAATTTTCAGCAACATAACCCCGCAGATGTGATAACCAAATTACATCCCTGGTCTCTACTTGCAAAAGTTTCCTAGTGAGCATAGTATCCTCTCCCCCCTCCACCGCACCCCCAGTTGAAAGACACTTTATAAAGGAGACCATGTAACCAGTTCTCTACTTGGTATCTCTGAAAAATTTTTTTTTTATTTGCCAGTTTGGCAATTCGGGAATTCAGACAATTCTGCATCAGTGGTGCATTTTAGTCATCTACAGAATCTGTACTTTGCCTGCATAATTATTTGAGGGGTATGTAATTTATTGGACTTCCAAGCAGAGTGAAGTCCAAACTTCTCCTTTTACATTCCTCTACAATTGCTAATTATTCCCTGCTCCCAGTGGCTGCAGCAACTGTATTCTTAGATGTGTTCAAAAAGAATTGCTGGCTCCGCACTGACTAGAAGTGTGTAAGAAAGGTAAACGTGAACAAGAGAGTTGCACTGGGATCCTGGGAGAGTTTGAATGTGGCAATGAACTCTAGACCAGGAAGTTAGAATTCTACCGTGACATTCTTCCTGAAGTCCCAACAGAAATAGGAAGGTACCATGTGATACATACTCTTGAGGAAAAAATTAAGAGGGGAAATGGATCTTGCACACTCCCTGTGTGAGTAATTGTATATTTTGATGTAGTTCTGCATACTGCAAATAATTCCATAAACATTTACTTTGCTGAGTCATCTTATTTACATGCAATATTTAGGAATTCTCTTTATTTTACTAATAGTGAACATGTATGGAAGAAAATCATTTTCCATGCCCATCTGCTTATTTTTTCATCTGGTATAAGAATTCTCAGTTACAACAATCTATTCCTTAGCAGCCAAATATTCTAGCATAAGAAGCAACACAAAAATAGCACCCAACTTTAGGGATATGCCTCCAGTTTATTTGGCCCTCACTCTTTTTGAAATTGTCATGCTTACTCGATTGATGACTATTTTAATTTTTGTAAAATAAAGTTCTAAAGATGTTAATCATAATAAGGTTTTTTCTCAATGATAATAATTACAATAAGTAATATATCTAAATTTGAAGTATTGTTAACAAAACACCAGGGATTCAGTCAGAGTCTCGTTGCTTGCTGCACAGAGAGCCAATCACTGAGACAATTATTACCAAGTAAGAAGGCTTTTTATTTGGGTAATATCAGTCAAGGAGAACAGGAGATTAATTCTCAAATCCATCTCTCCCTGTCCCAATGAGGTCAGGGGCTTATATGGTAGGGGAGTAATGTAGATAACAACAATGAGGAAGAGGAGTTGATAAGCAAGAATTAGGGAGGGGTAAGGAAGAGGAGTTGGTAAACCAAAGAGGTCTGGCATCTCATTGTCTGGATGCGGTGATCTAGTGAGTTTCAGTTCCTTGATACTAAAAGACTGAGGGTTTATTTCTGAGAACTCTATAATACAAATTCAAGTTTTAAGCTTTAAGACCAGGAAGGTCAATTTCTATATTTATTTAAGAAAACTGTAACCATTAAGTTCTATGGGGGAAGTTGGGCCAGTTTCAGTATCAAGGAAGCAAAGACTATTTCTAATAAAAGTCAGTCAGTCATAATTTAACTTAAACCATATCTAATGTCTTGTTTGACCATATCTTGATCTACTAATGCGTAATGTTTAGTAGCAAATTAATCTGGTGTTGCCCTGGAATGCTGTTACCAGTATGTGATTTTCTTCTCTAGCTTCTTTGTTTCATGTAGTGAAATTCTGTGTCTTCTTCCAAGCGATGTCTCTGCCTTCTGCCTAGCACTTGTACCATTTCTCTATCCTTGGAAAATACTGACTTCCTGCCTCACTTTTTATTTCTCTCACTCAACATTTGATGCATTTGCCTCGAATCTCCAAATTGCTTTGATGTGTCTGAAAAACTGACTTGAACTGTCTAAAAATACTCCTGCCTGCTTTAGACTTTCTTTGGATTTGCCAACCTTTATTTCAGATTTGACCACATATTCACCAAGTTCTTTCAGCACTACTCAAAAATCTTTGGATGGGCAGACTGCATTCTTTTTCTTTAGGCTAGTGATTTTTTGCATTACATATAACCCATTTTGTGGGCTGTGATCACTTTAAATAATTAAATACAGAAGAAGAAAGAAATGAGTGATCGATTTCATTTTATGAATGTGTACATGTGCTAGTTTGTGATGTAAAATGTATTTATACCTGTGCTGTCATTGGCTAAAATGTTGGAAAATTTTACTTTAAATGGGTATCCTGGTTTCAAATTGCCTGCAGACTGCCCAATAATCACTTCCACTTATCCTGCCTTTCACTTCTGCTCTTGGAAAGTCTTAGATTTTTCTGCCATTACAATTTGTTCCAAATTTAATGTTACCTTCAGATTAAAACCCATATTTTCATTCATCTTGATAAACGTACCCTTTAAAGCTTCCAGATTTAACAAATAAGATACCGAATGCCCAGTTAGTTTTGGATTTCAGATAAACAATAATTTTTAATATTTTTGGCTCAAATAATACACATTTATCTAGAATTTAAATTGAATTGGGCATCTTAAATTTTATCTAGCAACATTAATCTTATTTAAAAATCAGCCCTAGATATTCCTGACAATGCTAGATCCCTTGTCTGAACAAGGTAAAAAATGTAAGGATAGTTGATGAATAGGTGTGAAGATTAAATGCAGAAAACGATCAGAGAAGAAGGAAGATGAAAAAGTAGGCTGAAAACAGCATTAAAAAAAAATGGAGTTATGAAAATAGTAGCAGACTCGTAATACAACAAGCAGTTCTACAGGATTGACAGGAACCCCCCCAAAACATGAGAATTCTCTACTGGAGAAGCAGTGGATATGCAATCCTAGCAGCATCCCAGATTTGGTGTTAGAAACATCATTAAGACACAAACTTGGTTAGTCTTAAAAAGACATTTAGAGGTCAGATCGACGCAACATAGCACAAAGTCTTTCTGAAAGAGTAGTTAGGATACTGAAACAAAAATTGTTGTGGGCCATAGGGAATGCAATTTTAATTAGGTAGGCAAATAAATACGCCTGGCTGTTTATCTAATTGATTGTTGCTAGGCACGAGCTTTTCATCTAAGAGGTTTTATGTTGAGTCTTGAGCAAAGTATTTTTTGGAATCACTTCAGAATTAATCAAACAATTACCAATAGGTGATCCCAGTAATTTGATATATGCACATATATCAGTGCTGTAGAACTATATTGAGCAGTCAGTATTCAGGAATAATTATAGTGCCTATACATTCAATAGATAAGTATTGAATAAATGTGTAGTGGAAAAATTTCTTTGTCTAAGACTGTTTACTTACACATCTCCACAAATTATTTCTTTTTTAGGATCAATGATGTACATTGCCAATCTTTTTTCATGCAAATAGGGGTCAAAGAAAACCTGTATAAATATAAGATCAAAGGAGTGACTGGGCGTTTCAATTTCATAACATGTCTAGAAAAATATCAAAACCATGGCCATCTGCAAATTATCATATCAAATTCTACTCTGCACCAAACGTGACTGTGGTTGCAAGATTTTTTTTTAAGTCCTAAAATCCTCTTTTGAAATGTATGTAAAGCTATATAATATGTAAAACAGATAAAGGCACAGAGACACTCTTTGAATTGGAGATGTTGTCCAGAGCCTAGAAATTTTTTCCCTCAGATAGAGGTCTTTCTGGACTTTGGTGTGCTATGTCTTTATAAATGAGGACGTATGCATCTTTTAATAACATGTGAATTTATAGGCTCAGTTCATTTTCTTTTCAAATTGCTTTCATTTAAAAAAATAAAATTTCAATATCTTTATTATCCAGTTATGTTTATTACACGTGGTTTGTGGTAGAAGTTTTCTCAAATATAGTAAGATAAATTTCACTAGGAGTATATTTCTAATTTATTCTTGTCCATAGTCTCAAGGGTGTTCATAAGAGAAAAATGTCAGAAGTTTGACCCCAAGGGCAAATTCTTCCATGAGTGTACTTTGTGGTATTTGGCAAAAATTATGATTTTTTTTGTTTATTCCAGTAAAATAAAGGTATTACTGATATTCTATAAATTCATTGAAAAAACAAAACGCAGAGAAGGTGATTTTATTTTTATTTTATTTTAAAGATCTGGGGTACAATTCAAGATTAGGTACAATTAGGTACAAGTGATCATTGTGCAGGTAAAGTTTGGGCCACCCTTTGGTCCACTTTGAGCCATCATACAGGTAAAGTTTAGGCCACCCTTTGGTCCACCCTTTGGTCCTCACTTTGCGTGGTTTGAGATCAGTTACCCTTATTGATGTTGTGTCCACTCCCCACACCCCAGCAGTATCCCACTACTGCCAATCCCTTTCTTAAAGTATTATGGTAAATGTTCAGGGTCTGCTTATGAGTAAGAATATGTGGTACTCTGTTCTTTGTTTCTGTGATAGATCACTGAGTATGATAGACTCTCAATCCATCCAAGTTGCTGCAACGTCATGTGTTTGTCCTTCTTTAAGGCTGCATAATATTCCATGGTGTATATGGACCATATTTTTAAAATATTAATGTGATTATATTAATTTTCATTTGCTCTGAAGCTCAGTATCTGAAAAGGAACACTGTATACCTAGGCATCAAGTTACTTTTATAAATTGATGATATTTAGGAACATTAATCTTTTCTTATGACATTTGTGACTTTAGGCCAGAATGGATGATTTTGGTTAATAAATCTTTGATTAGCTAATATTTGCTTGTTCGCTTTATCAAGTGATTGTTAGTACCCATGTCACATGATGTCTCTAGTTCAGCTTGTGCATTTACTTCAAATCTTAGGCCAAGATTGGCTTTTCCACTGGAGAATTTCTTTTAGCAATTAGAAGTCTTGTTCCTTTAGAAATAGGCAGTTATTTACATTACTCTCATAAATTCTATTAAGAGTGAAAGTTCCATGAATTCAGTTCCCGGCTGTTACTACAATGTCATTGTCGCAAAGCCGTCATTGTAGCCATCAGCTTTGCTGGCATGGAACAGATGGCCTGTTAATTTCTTCCAGGTGGAGCTCTGTATTGTTAGTGTATAGTCTCACTTGTTCTTGTGGAACTTTGTAACCTGAGATGAGGTACACAGAGTGCTTGGCTGACCCTTGTATTCAGAAAGGTCACCTCAAACTGGTTAGAGCATTTTATGCACATAAAGAACCTCACACCAGGAAACATTATAAACATTTTAGAATAATTAACCTATGCTGTGAGGTTAATATTCCAACTCTTTACAGATGAAACAATCTCTGTCTTTTTAAATACTGATAGCTAGGAGTGGCTTATTAAACATAGTGGTTAAAGTCGGTAGTTTCCGAAACCACATTATCACATGTAAGTCCTGTCTCTTATATTTAATTGTCAAAAAGTACACCATCTCTCAAAAGATTAGTACCTGACTGGCAAGATACACAACCTCTCTGAAGCTTAGTTTCCTCATCTGTTAAAGAGAGATCATAATGGTGATGATGGAAATTTGCTTGTGGATTTGTTGTGAAGATTAAATGATAAGATTCATGTAAAGTTCTGATTTAGCATAACCCACTTATTAAATACTCAATTCATGGAAGCAGCCATATACAGATTGTTCAGGAAGCATTTTCTTCTGTGCAACTCAGTCAAAGCAAGGAATAGTTGTCATATAATGAATGAGAATCTTAATTTAGATAATAATCAATTCTTTACCCTTTCAGAAGCCAGACACTTGCATGTTTATGTACAAGCTGAGCAAAGTTAGCGAGCCCTTCTATTGAAAATGCTTAGAAATGAAACATAGTTGAAATTAGAGGAAGGATGCTTGGGACCGAGAAAAGAAGACATGGGCCATATTCCCCATGTGCAAAAATTCTTCTCTGTTATCAGTTTTTCCCTTAATTTGCTACATTCTGTGACTTGAGCTAAGGAGATAAACTTAAATTGTATAATCATGAAACAGTCTGAAAAAATAAAGCAAGACAACTATTTGCCATTAAATTATTTTGACTAATTTATTGACTGCTTTCATTTTGTAACTTTATATTACTTCAGATCCAAGTTGGAAAGGTAATCTATTTCTGAAGATAAAAACTCTGATATTAAAAAAGTAAATATAAAAAAACTTTAGGCATTATATATTATTAAATTTACATGGTGAGTTTTGCAAGATAGTTTACTTATGGTTGCCTTTTACAATTCCAGTTCTTTTGGATAACTCATATATTTACCTTAACTGCACTGTATTAAGGGGAAAGGTGAGCACTCAAAACTTGCCAGAATTTGGCCTTACTGTTGTAGAGCTTTTTATTTTTTTAATTTTAATTTTTAAAATGTGAGGTACAAAAAATAAAAATAAAAAATAAATGTGGGGTTCAATTCAGGATTAGTTATACAAATGGCCATCGCACAGGCAAAGTTTGGGTCTCACCTTGGCCCCCACTTCACCTGGTTTGAGATCAGGTACCCTTATTGATCAAGTATGTCCCCCTTCCTCCCTCCCCTGACTGTTTCCCACTACTGCCAATCCCTTTCTTAAAGTGTTATAATTGTCAGGGTCCATTTATGAATAAGAACTTGTGCTACTCAGTTCTTTGTTTCTGTGATAGATCACTGTGTATTACAGACTCTAGGTCCATCCAGGTTGCTGCAAAGTTCACAATTTTGTTCTTCTTTGTGACTGCGTAATATTCCATTGTGTATATATACCACATTTTAAAAAAATCTAGTCCAGTTTTGATGAGCAGCAGGGTTGGTTTCATGTTTTTGCTATTGTGAATAATGTTGCAATAAACATGTGCGCAGGTATCTTTTCGTAGAGTGATTTGAGTTCCTCTGGGTATATTCCCAGAAAGGGGATTGCTGGGTCACATGGAAGGCCGATTTTTAGATCTTTTAGAAATCACCACACTGTTTTCCACAGAAGTTGTACTAGTTTACACCTCCACCAGCAGTATAGAAGTGTTCCCTTTTCCCCACATTCTCTCCAGCATCTGTTGTTTTTTGAGTTACTGATGATGGCCATCCTGACTGGAGTTAGGTGTTAGCTCATTGTGGTTTAAATTTGCATTTCTTTGATGATTAGTGAGGCTGAACATTCCTTCATGTATCTGTTGGGTGCTCATATGTCTTCCTTTGACATGTGTCTATTCATGTCTTTTGATCACTTTATTTTTGAGTTGGAGTCTTACTCTGTCGCCCAGACTGGAGTGCAGTGGCCGCTCCTGGCCACTGCAGCCTCGACTTGCTGGGTTCTGGCGATCCTTCCGCCTCAGCCTTCCAAGTAGCTGGAACTACAGGTGCGCACTACCACACCCGGCTAATTTTTTGATTTATCGTAGAGATGAAGTCTCACCAAGTTGTCCAGATGGGTCTCGAACCCCCGGGTTCAGGCAAGCCACTAACCTGAGCTTCCCAAGGCGCGGGATTACAGGCTGAGCCACTGAGCCCAGCTTGTCCAGTTTTTATTAGGGTTGGTTTTTTGCTTTTTCCTTTTTGGCACTTCTGAGTTCCTTGTAGATCCTAGATATTAGGCATTGTAGAGCTTTTTAAAGTACTGTATCTTCTTTTTTCAGAAAGCAGGATATTGGCAAGGTAAATGTCCTCTTTCAAGGGCATATTCGATTTTAATATTTGTCAATTGACTTTTCAGAAATGTATTCCCAATAGTTTGTTTTTATTGTTAAACTCACTGTTGGAAGAACAAAAACAATGCCCTATATAGGACTTGATCATGGGACTTTCTTCAGGTTTATCAGCTTACTATGAGATTACCAATGCCGTACTCTTTTTTTGTTCTGGAGGCTGATTTTATTGTTCAGTTTACAAAAACTGTTGTAGTTTAATAATATTTATGTAGCAATATTTCCATACTTTTGGGGTGGTAGAGGTCATTTCTACTTCTAAATTATGTTAATAATTTGATTTATTATTTTCTGCATTCCTGATTATTTTCAGATCTAATGGACTAAAAATGTAATATTTTCACTAAAAACAGTATTAGTGTTGTCTAAATACACAGATAAATTGAGGTCTTTGGAAATGGTAATTTATGAAAAAATTACCTTGTGCCACAACTCCTCCACTCAACCATAGCTAATTCAAGGTTAAAAAATAAGAACAATTACACACTTTTAGCCAGGACTCAAGTTGAAGGAAGTTTAACAGGTGCTGACTTTTCTGTGATTATATTTGGATAAATTTTTTAAAACACAATTTTTAAAAAATCTGCTTTTCTCAGACACTTAGCATCTGTCTCATCTGTCTGTTGGATGAACCATTTATGGTCCACTAAATTTATAGAAATAGATCAGGATTTGGGAGATGCATGTGTGAGTCCCAGCTATTTTCTTTGCCCTCTACTGTATAACAGTGACGATTCATTTCATCTCTTTGTAAGTCAACCAATTTATCAAAAAATTACCTTAAAATGTGTTTTAGCCTTTGTCTAAAATAATGGAGGTTAACCAATGAAAAGTATAGGATGTTGCATAAACATAAGAAAAGAAGTCTAGATTCATAGAAAATAACATTCTAGGAAATGGATGTCCTGTTATTATTCACTGATATTTGGGTCATTGATAAAAGATTTAATGTGGTCGTGTTCTAGGCTTTTTTTTTTTCATGTTTATTTCTGTTGTGAGTCATATATATGTTTATCACAAGGCAGTTGTCTTTTTAGTGTTTTAGTTCCGAAGCAGAGAGACTAATATCCATTAATATTAAGTTTTGTTTCCTATTTCTAACAAAAGGCAGTGTTTCTGTGTTCATAAACAAATTCTAAGAAAATACTCTCTATCATTCCCAAATATAAAAAAATATATTTTTGCCAGGCACGGTGGCTCAGTCTGTAATCCCAGCACTTTGGGAGGCCAAGACGAGAGGATTGCCTGAGCTTGGGAGTTTAGACCAGCCTGGGCAACTTGGTAAGACCTTGTCTCTATAATAAATCACAAAAATTACTCACATGTGGTGGCATGTGTTTGCATGTTCAGCTACTGGGAAGGCTGAGGTGGAAGGTGAAAGAATTTCGGCACCAGTAATGACTCCACCCCTGGCCAGGACCAGGAGATTTATTAAAGGGGCTGTTACAGAGAGGATCTGCAAAGGAGGAAAAAAGAGAGAGAGTTGCAGGAAGTGGGCTGTATTTATTAGCCTGACAGGGCCGGAAGGGGCCGTGCTATGTTTCTATTGGAGGAGCTGCATGGGAGTAGGGTGGGGCCGACACTGTGTTATAGTCCTATTGGATGCATAACAAAACTGGCTAAGGATTGGAGGCTTGCAGGTTTGAACTTCGCGTGGGCGGGGAATTGTGCACACAGAAGCCGGAAAGTAGGGCCTTTGTTGTCTGGTGTGTCCTCACCATGTTCAGCGCCATTTTGAGAGCCGTCCCTCTGGTCACTTCCTGCACCCTTCATTCCCACCTTTTCTGTTTTTATGGGGAGGGGCGTCGTTACTCTTTCTGGCTACTTCCTGCTGGTTGGGGGCATTGTGGGGGTAAGGTGGTGAAAGGGTGCAGAACCAGCCAGAGCAGGGCCCAAAGGTAGGTGCTGAAGGTATAGATTTCCGCAGGTGAGAGTTCCATGAAGGTTCCTAGTAAGTGTAGAACAGCGACCTGTTCTGGCCAGTCTTCTAATGAGCATAGGGATGGTAGTAACCAGCTGTCCTGGAGCAGTCTGTGGAGGTAGACAGAAAACCTGGAAGAGAGCATATCGAAAAGAAAAAATTAGATGAAAATTTGGTTGTTATAGCTCTGGATTTTTTATAAGAACAGGTTGGTAGCTATTGAGCAACAGGAGGTTAAGTCTTCAATTTGAAAAGTTTGAGACAGTAGTCTTCATGTAGGTAAGGAGATATTTGATGATGCATGGTCCTAGGGTTACGGCTAACAGGAGGAGGATTATTGGGCTGGCTATTGTTAAGACTAGGGTGGTGAGCCAGGGGGGCCATGAGAAGAGGGTTTGCCATAGGCCTGATTTTGCGATTCCCGGTGTTGTATATTGTCCCTTATTTGAGCTAGAGTTTCTCTTATTATCCCTGATTTGTTGGCATAAAAACAGCAGGCTTCTCCTAGAGTTATGCACAGCCCTCCTTGTTTTAGGAAAAGGAGGTCTAGGCCTCGTCTATTCTGTAATACTACCTCAGCGAGAGAGTCAAGCTGTTGTTCTAATTGAGACACGCTTGATTCTAGTAGGCGTGAATCAGTATCAATTTGAGTGCTAAGCTGTTTAAGATTTTGGTCGCCCAGAATTGAGGCCGTGCCTATGGCTGTAGCTCCGGCAATGCCTAGTCCCATTAGTAAAGGGACTAACAGTTCCCATTTTGAGCGGGTGGTGTTAAAGAGTCTGAGGTGTTGTCTACCTTCAGTTCCTTTATAAATGTAGACCTGGGGTAGGATGTGGACCAAAATGCACAATTCTGTTGTGTCTTTGAGATGCTGTAGGCTGATACAGGGGGTGATTCCTCGGGTACAGGCAAACCACGTGGTAGGGGGTGCCACGGCGAAATGGGGGATGGTTTGATTATGGAAGGTAGCGATGTTAATATGAGAGGTGTTGTTGCAGGACAATTGGAGGGGGATGTAGTTATGGGAAAGGTTGGGGAGCAGAGACACGTTTCTTGTCCCTGGAGGTCATCCAGTGTCAGTGTGGGATGAGTGCCCCAGGGACATAATTGCTTATTTTGTATATCGGTAAGAGTAAGTACCTTTATGTTAGTTTCTACATTGCCTACTGAAGAAACTGCCCCGACTCCCACATAATATTGGGTCCATGGGTTTAAGCATAGCCAGCAATCTTTTGCCAGAGAGGGGCGGGTTTTATTAAGTAGATGATGTACCGCCATTAGTAAGTGAAGGAAGCGATCAGGCGGTAAGGGGATGGGGGGGCTTTAAAGTAGGTGAGATGATTGTTAACCCCTTTGGGGTGAGAGGGGGAGAAGTTATGAGTTGAATTTTTGAGTCCATGGGTATAGGTTTGGGTAGAATTATTTTGCGCAATTGTCCTATGGGATTGGGGGTGCATGGAATAGGCCTTCATTGGACTGTGAATAACATGCCTGGATTGGTTCCAGGCATGTACAGTCGAAGGCCCCACATTTTTCCAGTGTCCTATGTTTTTTGAAAGCTAAAAGCGTCCCACAGGGTGATGATAAGCCGTAGTGGATTGCAGGTTTTGGGTTGTGTACAGGGAGAAGTGGAGGGCAGTCTTATAATTGATATGTAAGGGTCAGAGTTGCCTTTCCACAGGGCTATGGTTTTGCATCCCCAGGCAGCGCAGTGAAACTGCTGGGGTTTGTGGCAGTGTTTGTCTCCCTTGTCAGGGCAGACATAGAACTTGACGTTCTTGAGTTGAATTTCATCTTCCAGACTGCCATAACTACATCCTCATCCTCTGGTGGAAGAGCCTCCCCATCCCTCGGGGACAATGGACAGGCTGGGCCATAGTTTGCAAAGATCAAAGTTAAATATTGGCTGCCCGTGTCCAAGGTAGGTGGAGACTACAGTTTGTGTAGCAGCGTTTATTATTTTCCAGGAAAAGTTACCTGGTACATAATAGGGGTGAGGTTGGTAGGTTTGGGTTAATGGAAGGATGAGAAATAAGAGGGTAGTGACTTTGGAGGCAAGACTGGGGGCTACTTTGGTGTTTAAAGGAGGCATTTGATGAGAACAAAGCCTGTGACAATTAGGAGATAGGTAGTAGCCAACAGAATTTTTATCGCAGACGGCCAGCTTGTGGGTGTTGAATAGGTGAGTAATATAGTAAGTAGGACGGCAATCAGGCCAAGAAAGGAGAGGGGCCAAGGGTCACAGGTGGTCTGAGTTGTATCCAGGATGTTAGTTTGGATTTGGGTTGGGATGAGTGGTGAGTCGAGACAGGCGAAGCTTAAGTGGTTGGTCTGGAACCTTGGAGCAGGTATACCTGTAGGTGGGTGGACAAATATCATGGGTGAGACACGAGGAAGGAGGGGCAGCAGGTTTTAAGTGGGAGGTGTGAATCCATGGGGTGACCTGACGACGGCCTGTGATGAGTTTTGTGGCCGTGGGAGTAGTTAAAATTACCTGAAGAGGTTCAGACCACTTTGGGTTTAAAAGAGACTTTGTTTCTGGGTCAGAGAGATAGACCCACTGCCCAGGGAGGAGGGGAGGTGGGATTTGACTGCTGGGTGAAACAGGTAAGAGGAGATTTTGATATTCCCAAATGTGGGAATGAATGAAAGACAAGAGGGGGTAAAGCATATGAGTGGGTGTCAGAGGGGTTGAGGTGGGAACTCCTGGAGGCAGCGCTAGACGGCCATACATTACTTCAAAAGGTGAGAGTTGGGATGGGTTTTTTGGGAGAACTCGTAAGTGGAAGAGGGCCAAAGAAAGGAGGGTGACCCAGTTTTGATGTAGTTCAAGGGATAGTTTAGTGAGGATGTCTTTAAGGGTCCGATTGGTTCACTCTACCTTTCCAGATGACTGTGGGCGGTATAGAATGTGGAAATGCCAATCAATGTGAAGATCAGTTGTTAGAGACTGTACCACCCATGAAGTGAATTCGGGCCCATTGTCAGATTGTAGGGACATGGGGACACCGAACCTGGGAATGATATGGCTAGCAAGGATAGTCCCTACTGTTGCTGCTCATTTATTTGAGGTTGGAAACGCTTCTACCCACCCAGAAAAGGTGTCCATGAAGACAAGGAGGTATTTTAGGTTGCGTACTGGGGGCATGACAGTGAAGTCAACCTGCCAGTCCGCTCCTGGGAGTTGTCCTCAAGCTTGATGGGTAGGAAAGTTTCCCGGTTTTAGAGGGGTATTGGGGTTGGTTTGCTGGCAGATGGAACATTATGAGGTAATGCTTTTTATGAGTTCCTTATGTTGGGAAGTGAGAGTGTAAAAGTTAGTTAGGAAAGACGTCAGTGCAGAAGGATTGGTGTGAAAGATTGAGTGTAGGTATGGGATAAGGTCTGTAATGGAGGGGGAGGTTGAGGGTGGTGAATTAGTGGGGAGTGTGCGGTCTGGGTCAGGGTGAGAAACAGCAGCCAAGGCGGGAACAGATGTTAGAGCTGCTTGTCGGGCCGCAATGTCCGCCCTGGAGTTTCCCTGAGTGGTGGGTGAGGAGTCTGGCTGGTGAGCCTTACAGTGAGAAATGCCAATGCTAGTGGGAAGTAAGGAGGTGGCAAGGAGATCAGAAATTAGTTTAGCATTAACCACTGCTGATCCCTTGGTGGCAAATAGTCCCCTTTCCTTCCAAATGACCGAGTGGGAGATGAGAATATGGAAAACATATCTGGAATCAGTATAAAGAGAAAGAGAGTGTCCAGCCGCTAGCTGAAATGCCTGAGTGGCAGCTATAAGTTCTGCCTATTGGTTAGTGGTGCCTGGTGGGAGAGGTTTTGCTTCAATGACGTGTGTAATAGAGGTGATGGCATATCCAGCAACCTGGGACCCATTGTGTAGGAAGGAGCTGCCATCAGTGAACCAGGTATAGGACGGGGAGGGCAAAGGGGCTTCCTGGATGTGAACTGGGCAAGGGAGGAGAGCCTCAACAGTCTCTACGCAGTCATGGATTAGTGGGGCTGTGGAAGAAGGGAGCAACGTGGCTGGGTTTAGGGGTGCACAAGTTTGAAAGGATATGGAGGGATCCTGTAAAAAGAAGACAAGGAGCGATAGGACTCGACCGGGAGACAGTGTTTGAAGGCCTTTGTAGCTTAGGAGGTGCTGTAGATGGTGGGAGGAGGTTACGGTAATAGGGGCCCCGAAGGTGAGTTTTTTGGATTTGCACACCAACATCTGGGTGGCAGACAGCGCTTGCAGACATGGGGCTTAGCCCTGGATGGTGTGCTCTAACTGTTTTGAGAGATAGACCACTGGGGCAAACGTTTGTCCCCAAAGTTGTCCCAGGACTCCCAAGGCCACCCCCTTGTTTTCGTGGACATATAGGATGAAAGGTCGGTGTACTTCTGGCAGATGAAGAGCGTGGCCCCTCAGGAGGGCCTGCTGGAGGGCAACAAAAGGTTGTTTAATGGAGGAGGGTGTTAGGAGTGGCTCATTGGGGTCTCCCTTTGTGAGAGTATAGAGTGGCTTTGCGAGTAAGGTGAAGTTGGGAATCCACGCCCGAAAGTATCCCGCTAGCCCCCAAAATGATTGGATTTCCTGCTTAGTTTTAGGTATGTGTAGGGATTTAATTAGGGCCTTCCTATCTGTCATTATAGCCTTCTGTTGGTGTGAGATGGCTATGTGACTTGTGTGACAGACAGTTGGACCTTTTGAGGGGATACCCGATATCCTTTCTCTGCTAGAAAGTTAAGGGTGAGTGCAGTGTCTGTTCGAGAATCAGCTAAGGAAGGGCTACACAGGAGGAGGTCATCTACATATTGAATAAGGGTGGATTTAGTAAGTGAGAGAGACTTAAGATCTGCTGCTAAGGTTTGGCTGAACAGGTGGGGGCTATCTCGAAAGCCTGTGGTAGGACTGTCCAAGTGAGTTGTTGTGAATGGCGAGATATTGGATCAGTCCACATGAACGCAAAAATGTTTTGTGAGTCTGCTGCCAGGGGGACGGTAAAGAATGCATCTTTAAGGTCGAGAACTGAGAAGTGAGTAGCGGTTGGAGGAATTGAAGATAAGATGGTATAGGGATTAGGAACTATCGGGTGGATGGGGATGTCAGCTGCATTAATGAGTCTTAGATTCTGCACTAAGTGGTAAGTGCCATTTGGTTTTCATACCATTAAAATGGGGGTATTGAACGGGAAGTTAGTGGGGCACAGATATCCCTTTTGTAGCAAAGAGTTAACGACAGGTTGGAGTCCTAGAAGATTGGAGGTAGGAAGAGAGTATTGTGGCTGATTAGGATGTGTGAAAGGATCTTTAAGTTGCATGTGGACTGGGGGGCAGTGTGCTAGGGAGGGGGAGTCTATGTCCCATACTTGAGGATTCACTATCAAGGAGGGCAAAGGGGGAAGTGAGTCAGAATTATCAGTGGTTAGAAGGACCAAGAATGGGGTTGTAGGGGAAGGGTTGCAGAGGGCCGCACTTGGGTTAAAGGTGATGGATGCCTGAAACTTGGCTAAAACGTCTCTGCCCATAAGAGGCACAGGACACTGAGGCATTAACAAAAAGGAATGAGTGAAGGGGACGTTTACAAAGATGCATGTAACTGTAGGAGTTATGCGTGGAAGGATGGACTGGCCCCCTACCCCAACTATAGGGAACTTAGATGGGGAAGTCGGGCCCCAAAACTCTCGTATGACAGAAAGGGTGGCTCTGGTATCCAGGAGAAAGTGGATGGGGCACCCATCAACTGTTATAGTGACCCTGGGTTCCCGACGATTTTAGATTAGTGTCGGGCAGGGAGACCCTGGGTCCCGTCAGTCTAAAGTCGCTGCCATGCCCAACAGATACAGAGCAGGATAGGAGTTGACCCTTGGGGACCGGAGCAGTCCTTGGGAATCGGAGCAGTCCACTGCCCAGTGTCCCACCTGTCCACATCTAGGACATGATTTTTGGGGTACTCCGGGGTTGGGGCACCCTCGTGCCCAATGCCCTGGCTGCCCACACTTGAAGCAGGGTCCTGGTAGTTGTTCTTGGTTTCGGGCATTGCCACCACCCTGGGTGATACCGGAGGTGACCCTGTTGCCATGGAGGGCCTGGGCCAGCATTTGATATTTGTGTTTTTTTGCCTTCTCGTCCCGGTTATGGAACACTTTAAAGGCTGCTGTGAGAACATCATGTTGGGGAGTAAGGGGGCCTCGGTTGAGTTTTTTAGTTTTGCCCTAATGTCTGAATAGTTTTGGGAGAAAAATTATGTCATTAGGAGTTGTCGGCCATCAGGGGTTTCGGGGTCTATGTTAGTAAATTATTGAAGCGCTCTGGTGAGCTGGCTGAGGAAGTTGGAGGGATTTTCCTCTTTTTCCTGAATAACTTCCTGGAGTTTTTCAAAGTTAACTGTCTTTTGTGTAGCCCTGTGCAACCCAGAAAGGAGGCAAGTAGAAAAATGGTCCCTAGCTTCAATGCCAGCAGGGGAGTTGTAATCCCAGCCTGGGTCTTGGTCTGGCACCGCCATCGCCCCAAGAGGGTGAGTGGGGGTGGTTTGATGAATTTCATCTGCATATGTGCTAGCCTGTTCCCAAACCCTTCTACGTTCTTCTGGAAGTAGGGTGTTGGAGAGGATAAGATAGATATCATGAAAAGTGAGGCTTTAGGACTGGATGAGGTATTGAAGCTCTTTAATGTAGGTGGCAGGGTTAGTTGTGTATGATCCAATACATTTTTCTATTTGTGAGAGGTCTGATATAGAAAAAGGGACATGGCCGGGCTCAGTGGCTCAGCCTGTAATCCTGCACCTTTGGGAGGCTGAGGTGAGTGGATTGCCTGAGCCTGTGGGTTCAAGACCCGCCTGGGCAGCGAGACCTCATCTCTACAATAAATACAAAAATCAGCTGGGTGTGGTAGCGCATGCCTGTAATTCCGGCTACTTGGAAGGCTGAGTCGAAAGGATCGCCGGAGCCCAGCAGGTTGAGGCTGTGGTGGCTGGGAGCGGCCACTGCACTCCAGTCTGGGCTACAGAGTGAGACTCCAACTCAATCAAAAAAAAAAAAAAAAAGAAAAAGGGACATGCACCCGAACCACGCCTTCTGCGCCCACCACCTCGCAAAGGGGGGCTAGGAGGGTTGGCATGGCCTTGGACTGGGTTACCGGGGGGCTGCATGGAGGAGTTGTTGGAAGAGGAGGCTATAAGGATCGAGCTGCCAGAGTGGAGGGGGGCGGGGCCGAAGAGGGGGGTGGGGGCGGGGGAGTCTGAGGCTGTTGAGGCTGCCTGTAAGGGGGGGGCTCGTCTGCAGGGTCAAAATCTGAGATGGAGGAAGAGGTAGTGGAGCTGGGACTTACAGTGTCTGTAGTGGGGGGAGGGGAGTTTTGGAGAGGAGGCTGAAGTGTGCGTAGAACAGTGGGAGTAGGAGAAGTTGTAGAAGAGGCGACAGATGCTAGCATGAGTGGAGAGTAGAGATTAGAGGGATTGCAATTGAAGCAGAGGCGGGGATGTTCACGGAGGAGGGAAAAGGACTGAACATAGGGCATCTCTACCCACTGTTTTGAACACTTACAGAAATTATGTAAGTCCTGAATAATATCAGGATTGAGGGACCCCTGGGGGAGCCACTGATTTTGGTTGTCTAAGGTATATGTTGGCCAGTCTTGTGTGCAAAAATGAATTCGGTGTTTGGGTTTGATATCAGAGGAAAGAGAAAGTGTAGTGAGATTGCTTAAGAGGTATTTAAGAGGGGAATCGGCTGGCAGGGATGACGAGCCTCCCATGGTGAGACAGGTAGACTAAACAGGGCATCCCCTGAAGAGTCGGCTGTCCGAGAAGTGTGACTGTGGCAAAGCCTGTTGTCACAGGGGTTTGGCACAACCAGGGTCCTCCTGGAGAATCGAGGGGGTCAAGGCACCTAGCGCAAGGATTTTTGAACCAGACAGAAAGCACTTGACCAGGTGGTGGGTGGGAGCATGTTCGAGATTCCTGCCAGTAGAATAGGGCTTACTGTGGGGCAACAATCATGGAGCTTCCGAGGCTCCCTGTTACCCGACAGATATATGAGTCCTTCAGAATCCGCTGTGGGCCAGCAGACGTGGGACCCCGGGGTCCGCTGCGGCCCAACAGCCATGGGATTCCTTAGGGAAGGGGGAGAGAATGAGAGAGTTTTATGGAAGCCACTGTGGGTTAACAGATGTGGGACCCCTGGGGCCCACTGCAGCCCAGTGGCCACGGGAGTTTTAAGGTTTAAGAGATGAAAGAGAAAAGGAAGCCTTTAGGGTCTGCTGTGGCTGTGAAGGCTGAGGCGTGGTGCGTTCCCCCTCACCCTGGGGCCGGAGGGGCTGCCGGACGATCAACAATCAGTTCCCCCTGGGGATCCCGGGCAAGTTTTAGGCTTCCGTGTCTGGGGAACTCACCTATCCAATGGTTGCTGGTGGATGCAGGTCACGCGTTCAAAATGGTGGGGAAGGTCTGGGAGGGCTGGAGTGGCCACCGGTGCTGGGTCGGGGATCCCGCCTATGGGGATAGACCCGCGCAAAGGTGAGGTAACACCCGATCTGAGTCACGGCAACAATGAAAGAATTTCGGCGCCAGTAATGACTCCATCCCCGGCCAGGACCAAGAGATTTATTAAAGGGGCTGTTACAGAGAGGATCTGTAATGGAGGAA
Organism: Cephalopachus bancanus; assembly: GCA_027257055.1. Classification (NCBI taxonomy): domain Eukaryota; kingdom Metazoa; phylum Chordata; class Mammalia; order Primates; family Tarsiidae; genus Cephalopachus; species Cephalopachus bancanus. Next base: position 569,079 of record JAPVLO010000242.1, on the reverse strand, counting down.
AAAAAGAGAGAGAGAGTTGCAGGAAGTGGGCTGTATTTATTAGCCTGACAGGGGCCAGAAGGGGCCGTGCTATGTTTCTATTGGAGGAGCTGCATAGGAGTAGGGTGGGGCCGACGCCGTGTTATAGTCCTCTTGGACGCATAACAAAGCTGGCTAAGGATTGGAGGATTGCAGGTTTGAACTTCACGTGCGTGGGGAATTGTGCACACAGAAGCCAGGACCTAGGGCCTTTGTTGTCACCATGCTCAGTGCCATTTTGGGAGCCGCCCCTCTGGTTGCTTCCTGCACCCTTCAGAAGGATCACCTGAGTCCAGCAGATCAAGGCTGCAGTGGCTGTGAGCATGCCACTGCACTCCAGCCTGGGCAACAAAGTGAGACTCCAACTGAAAAAAATTTTTTTTTATGAATACATTTGTGAGTGAAATATTGTCTCCACCAGTATTCTAGACTGTATATTCAAAATCCTATTTCTGTCTATACACAGGGAAGTAGTTACACTGGAAAAGAAAGTAGACATTTATGAATAAGTATAGCATTTTATATAATGAATTATAATGTTAGCAGAATGGCATTTCTAGTATTTGAAGCAACATATTTTTCAATTCTTAGTCTTTACTTTTGTGTTTTATTTATAAGTATTGTTACCTAGTCCAATAAAGAACTTTGATGAATGGGCTGCCTTGAGGGACATGTGAACTTTATGAACATCTATTTAAAGTTGATTTAACATTTCAAACATGCATTCCTAGCCAATTGAAACAGGTCTTTCATTTGGGCAGAGGCCACAGAGGTGCTTACCATAACCTCAAGTTCAAAAGAGACTTTACACCTAGGCTTTCAGTGTTATTTCTTTTTTTTTTTTTTTTTTTTTAGTTGGAGTCTCACTCTGTCACCCAGACTGGAGTGCAGTGGCCGCTCCCGGCCACTGCAGCCTCGGCCTGCTGGGCTCCGGCAATCCTTCTGCCTCAGCCTTCCAAGTAGCCGGAATTACAGGCATGCGCCACCATGCCCAGCTGATTTTTTGATTTATTGTAGAGTTGAGGTCTCGCTGCCCAGGCAGGTCTCAAACCCGCTGGCTCAGGCAATTCACTCACCTCAGCCTCCCAAAGGCGCGGGATTACAGGCTGAGCCACCAAGCCCGGCTCAGTGTTATTTCTAAATGGGATTAAAGAAGTGTACCTGCAGGGTCAAATGATAGTATTTCATCATACAGGTTTTTTAAAAGTTAATTTTTGTTTTTTTGAGTTGAGGTCTCACTCTGTCACCCAGTTCAGTGGCATACTCATAGCTTACCACAACCTGGACCACCTGGGCTCAGGCAATCCTTCTGCCTCAGTCTGCCAAGTTGCTAGGACTGCAGGTGCATGCCACCACACCTGGCTAATTTTATTTTTTTGTTTTTTGTAGAGATGAGGTCTTGCCATGTTGCCTAAGCTTTTCTTGAACTCCTGGGCTAAAGCAATCTTCCCTTAGTGGATTACAGGCATTAGCCACTGCTCCCAGCCTCATCATATAAGTTTAATTGTAAAAAGTGATTATTAAAATACACCATAGTTTAAGAAATTTTCATGGGCATTTCTTTGTTTTATAAAATATTCTGAGGACTTCAGCAATCACCACAACCTACCATACTGTTTTGACTATGGTAACTTTTTAATATATTTTGAAATCAGATAGTGTGAGTCTTTCAGATGTGTTCTTCTTGTTCAAGATTGCTTTGGCTATTTGAAATATTTTATGGTTCTATATGAATTTTAGGATTGATTTTTTTCAAATTCTGTGAAAAATGCCATTGATATGTTGATAGTGATTACACTGGATCTATAGATTATTTTGAGTAATATGAACATTATTACAATATTCTTTTTTTCTTTTCTTTTTTCCCAAGCTTTATTGAGATATAATTGGCAAATAAAAATTGTGTATATGTAAGGTATACAACATGTTTTCGTACACACACATTGTGAAATGATGCTAATTAGCATATCTATCAGCTCATACAGTGACCATTTTTGTGTGTTAGTGACAGCTAAAAATCTATTAACAAATTTCAAGCATGCAATACAATATTAATAACTACAGCCATCACGTTCTACAATATGTCTCCAGAACTTATTCAGTCTGCATAACTGAAACATTGTACCCTTTAACCCATATCTCCCCATTTCCCTCATCCTCCAGCCCCTGGCAACAACCATATTATTCCATTCTCAGCTTCTATAAGTTTCACTTTTTCCAGATTCCACAAATAAGTGAGATTATGCAGTACTTGTCTTTCTGGGTCTGATTTACTCATTTAGAATAATGTTCTCCAGATTTATACATGTTGTTGCAAATGACAGGATTTCTTTCTTTTTAGGGTAGAATAATATGTCATCATATATATTCATTCATGAAACATATTGTGTATAATGACACAGATGCTGTATATCTATCCAATTTTCTTTATTCATTCACCTGTCCCTGGACATTTACACTGATTCCATATTTTGTAAATAAGGTGGCAAAGACCATTTGAATGCAGATATTGCATTGAGATAATGATTTCATTTTCTTTGGATATATACCCAGAAGTGGGAATCCTGGATCATTTGACAGTTCTATTTTCAATTTCTTGAGGAAACTACATATTGTTTCCAGAATGACTATATCAATTTACATTTTCATCAATAGTGTACAAGGATTTTCTTTTCTCCACACCTTCTCCACAACTTTTTATTTTTTACTTCTTGATAATAGCTATCCTGACAGGTATGAGGAGATATCTCATGATGGTTTTGATTTGCCTTTTTCTGATGATTTGTGATGTTGAGCATTTTTTCATATATCTGTTAGCTATTTGTATGTCTTCTTTTGCTAAATGTTTACTCATGTCCTTTGCCTATGTATTAGTACATTCTGGCTGCTATAACTAAATACCTTAGACTGGGTAATTTATGAACAATAGGAATGTATTGCCCATAACTCTCAAGGCTGGTAAGTCCAAGATTCAGGCACCAGCAGATTCAGTGTCTGGAGTGGGTTTATTCCTCACACAAGGTGCTTTCTTGCTGTGTTTCCATATGGCAAAAGGTCTAAAGGGGCCAACAAGCTCCCTCAGGCCTCTTTTATAAGGGCACTAATCCCATTAATGAGGGGAGAGCCTCTCAAAGCCTCCACCTTTCAACACCAGTGCACTAGGGTTTAAGATTCAACATACAAATTTGGTGGCGACAGATATTCAAACCATAGCAGTCCATTTTAAAAATCAGTTTATTTGTTTTATTGCTATTGAGTTGAGTTCCTTATATATTTTGGACATTAATCCCTTAACAAATATTTGATTTACAAATATTTTCTCCCATTCTGTGGGATTTATCTTTACTCATTGTTTCCTTTACTGTAGGAACCTTTTAGTTTGATGTAATCCCATTTGTCTGTTTTTTTTCCCATGCGCTTTTGGGGTCATGGTCAAAAAATTATTGCCCAGAACAATGTCAAGAAGATTTTTCCCTTATGTTTTATTTTAATAGTTTTACATTTTCAGGTCTATATCTAAGTATTTAATACATTTTGTGTTGATTTTTGTAAATGGTGTGCTATAAAGGTTCTATTGTCTTTTTATGCATGTGGAGATTCAGTTTTCCTAACACCACTTATTGAAGAGATTATTCTTTTCTTATGCATGCTATTGTTATATTTGTTGGAGATCAAGATCCATTGACACTAAACACAAGGATTTATTTCTGGTTTCTCTATCTCTTTCATTTTGTCTAGGTGTCTGTTTTTATACCATTATCATATGTTTTGATAACGATAGCTTTTTTGTATATTTTGAAATCAGGTACTATGGGTCTTCCAGATGTGTTCTTCTTGCTCAAGATTGCTTTGGCTATTTGAGATCTTTAGTGGTTCTTTATGAATTTTAGGATTGCTTTTTTAAATTCTGTGAAAAATACTTTGATATGTTGATAGGAGTTACACTGACTCTATAGGTTATTTTGAGTAATATGAACATTCTAACAATATTCTTGAAATCATGAGCACGATATATTTCCATTTACTTGTGTCTTTGATTTCTTTCATCGTTTTAATAAATAGTTTCTGTTGTATAGATCTTTCACTTTTCTATTTTATTTTAGTTTTGATGCTATTTTAAGTGATATTGTTTTCTTAATCTTTTTGTATATAGTTTCTTGTTAGTGAATATAAATGCAACTGATTTTTGAATTTTTTTTTTATCTTGCAACTTTACTGAATTTATTAGTTCTGAAAGTCTTTTGTGGAGTGTAGAATTTTCAGGGATAATTTTACTTCTTTCTTTCAAATTTAAATGCCTTATCTTTTTCTAGATTATTGCCATGACTAGTACTTTTAGTACCACATTGAATAAAAGTGTCAAGAGTGGGCATCTTTGTCTTGTTCTTGATCTTAAAAGAAAAGCTTTCAGTTCTTTACCATTGAGTATAATATGGTGTGGGCTTGTCATATATGCCTTTTATTATGTTGAGGTATATTTTATATATATATTTGTTGAGAGTTTTTACCATGAAAGGATGTTGCATTTTGTCAAATACTTTTTCAGGGTCTATTGAGATAATTGTATTATTTTTATCTATATTCTGCTAAGAATATCCATATTTTGCTAAGGTGATATATCATATTTATTGATTTGTATATGTTGAAACATCTTTGTATCCTAGGAATAAACCTCATTTGACCATAGTGTATGAACCTGTAAATGTGCTATTATATTTTGTTTGCTAGTATTTTGTTGAGAATTTTTGCTTCTATGTTTGTCAGCGATATTAATCTGTAATTTTCTTTTCTTTCTTTTTTTTTTTTGTAGTGTCTTGTCTGGCTTTGGTATCAGGGCAATTTTGGCCTCACAGAGTGAGCTTGGAAGTGTTCCTTCCTTTTCAATTTTTGAGGGGATTTTGAGCAAGAGTGTTGTTAATTCTTCTTAGAATGTTTGGTAGAATTTACCAGTGAAGCCATCAGGTCCTGGAATTTTCTCTGTTGGGAGATTTTGAATTGTTGATTTGGTCTCCTTAGTCAATTTTGATTTATTCAGATTTTCTGTTTTTTATGGGATTCAGTCTTGGTAGGTTGTAGTTCTAGAAATTTATTCCATTTCTTTTGAATTATTTAATTTGTTGGCATATATAATTGTTCATAGTAATCTTTTATGATTCTTTGTATTTCTCTGGTATCATCTCAGTATTGTCTCTGTGTTTACTTATAGTTTTATTTATTTGATTCATCTTCCTCTCTATTTCTACATCTAGCTAAAGTCTTGTCAATTTTGTTAATTTTTTCAAATAAACAACTCAGTTTCATTGACCTCTTGTATTGTTTCTCTAGTCTCTATTTCTGTTCTCATCATTATTATTTCCTTCTTTTAGCTAACTTTGGGTTTATTTTTCTTTTTCTAGTTCTTTAAGGTATAAAACTAGGTTGTTTATTTGAGATATTTTAAATGTTTGTTTGTTTTTTTTTTCTTCTTATCATCATTTTTATTTTAGAGACAGGATCTTGCTCTGTCATCCAGGCTGGCATGAAGTGGCAAACTCCCGAGCTCAAGTGATCACTGAAGCCTCAAACTCCCAGGCTCAAGTGATCCTCCTGCTTCAGCCTCCTGAATAACTAGGACTAAAATCATGCATTACCAGGCCTAGTTAATTTTTTTTCACTTTTTTTTTGAGATGAGATCTTGTTATATTGTCCAGATTGGCTTGAACTCCTGACCTTAAGTGATCCTCCTACCTCAGCCTCCCTAGTGGGTAGGATCATAGGCATGAGCACTGTGCTAAGTTCTTTTTTTTTTTTTATGTATGCATTTATGGCTATAAACTTTCCTATAAGAACTACATTTGCTGCATTCCATAGGTTTTATGTTTTCATATTTATAAGTTTCAATCATTTCTTATTTCCCTATTTATTTCTTCTTTGACCCATAGTTGCTCAGGAGTGTGTTTTTTAAATTTCCATGTGTGTGTAAATTTTCCAATTTTTATCTTGTTACTGATTTCAAGTTTCATACTTTGGTGGTCTAAAAAGATACTTGATATGATTTCAGTCTCCCTAAATTTTTTGAGACTTGTTTTGTGGCCCAACACATGATCTATCCTGGGGATCTTCCTTTTACTTGAGAAGAATGTGCATTCTGCTGCTATTGGATGAAATATTTTAAATATGCCTATTAAGTTCATTTGGTCTACAGTGTAGTTCAAATTTGCTGTTTTATTATTTGTTTTCTGTCTGGATGATCTATATATTGTTGAAAGTGGTATACTTAAGTCTTCTGCTATTATTACATTGCTGTCTATTCAGTTCTATTAATATTTGCTTTATATACTTGAGTTCTCTGATCTTGGGTACAGCTATATATTTACAATTCTTATGTCTTCTTGATGAATCAACCTTTTTATCATTACAAAACAACCTTCTTTGGCTCTGGTGAAAAATCGTATGCTGACCAATATAAACATAGCCAGCACCGATCTCTTTTGGTTATCATTTGCATGGAATATATTTTTTCATTCTTTCATTTTCAGTTATTTGTGTCCTTATAACCAAAGTGGGACTCTTATAGGCAGCATCTAGCTGGATCTTGTTTTGTTAATCCATTCAGCCACTCTATGAGTTTTGATTGGAGAATTTAATCCATTTATATTTAAAGTAATTATTAATAGGTAAGGACTTACTGTTGGCATTTTGTTGTTTTATGTTGTTTTTTAGCTTCTTTCTTCCTTTCTTGCTCTCTTCCTTTATGATTTTATGATTTTTTTTAGTTATATGTTTTGATTCCTTTCTCCTCATCTTTTGCATCTACTACAGGTTATTTTTTGTTTGTTTGTGGTTAATATAAGGCTTAGATAAAACATTTTATAGTTATAAGAAACTATTTTAAGCTGATAACAACTTGACTTCAACTGCATATATAAAAACTTGGAGCCCAAGGTATGAATGTGGGCTTGTTGCTGGGGTCCAAAGTGAAGTTGAAGTTGACTGATCACCTTACTCTCATTTGACTATATGGAGAACATCTCTCACCAAGTTGTACTGTGTGGGTTTGAAGAAATTTAGCATGGGCAATGTGAAACTGTCACTCTTACCTTCTTCACTGAGTATTTTCATATTTCTGTGCTCCACCCAGGTGCTGGTGCTATAATCTTTTACTTGTAATCTTTTACTTGTTTAGTTCTTGTGAAGGTATTTCTGTGCATGGATGGTTGTTTAAATTCATGTTTCTGAGAGGGGACAAATGCTAGAAATTCCTGTTCCACCATGCTGGTGACTCCTGAACATCCCAAGACTCTTAATTTCAAAGAGGATTGGGAGGAAAGATTTTGAATAAGAGAAAAAATATTATTTTTTCTTTTATCACCTCTATGGCAGGAGAAATATTGTCTTGGAAATGAGTGTGAGATGTGAAAAGTCTATTTAGAGGATCCCTCTTTCCTATGCCTTAGAAGACTCTGTGGTCTGATGGACCCCGTGAATATAAAGTGGGGAAGAAAAGATTCAAGGGGGTAGGATGCCTTGGCAGGTTTCCCTGTGAACTAGACTCTAAGTACCATTCTAACTACCAAGAAAAATATTCCCAAATAAGTGCTTTCATCCCCTAATATAACATATAGTGACATACCACTGCTATGTCAGGACCACACCAGACAGAATAATATGATAATATGCTTACTAAAAGGTCTTGACTAAGATACAAAGTGGAACTTGAATTATTTCATGCTCACATGTACACATGAACACAAACATATCTGTGACCATTACATATAGTTGGTTTTCAGAGTAAAGCTATAAAGAAATATTATTAATCATGATTTCAAGAAAAATTGATTTGGAGCTAAGTTATGCTAGGACAACTCATAGGATTGAGTAAGGTCAATGATAAATCTGTCTAGAAGGGATTTCTATACAAGTACTTTATTAGCACTTTATTCAACAATTGCAGAGAGCATTAGGACCATGGAAGTCAATGGAGTGTCTCTTCAACTCCAGCACTCAACAATCCATCTTTCAGTGGAGGGTTTTTCTTATATATAAGAAGAGGAAAGATTGAATAGAAATCTTCTTTGAAAACCAGTGGAGACTTCTTAAATTCTGCTTTTTAATAAATTTACTGGTCAGCTTCATTAGTTCCAATGGACTCTCCATGTGAGTTAAAATATAAACTGTAAGTGCTGATCTTACACCATAGACTTATTTTTAACTTCTGAACTATTGTAAAATAGGTTTTCAGAGAGTTATAAAAGTATCACTGATCAAATAAATAAATTCAATAAAAGTGTTTGCTCCCTCTGCAAAATATAGAAAAATACTATTCAACTTCATGTATACTTGTATGTGTGTGTATAGAAAGAGACAGAGAATGAGAGAGTGAATGAGTGAGAATTTAATTTGTATATATATTTCCCTATTCAATAACTAATATAAAATATTTTGATAAAATGCTTTAAAATCATACCACTAATTTTTTTCCCACAATACTTGCATAGTCTGAAGTAGTATTTTCTAAAACCTGGGCATTATAGTTTATAAATGATAGTTATTTAAAAATCAGAGTTTTATATTTCAGATTCTAGAAGTGTTCAGTTTTAGTGACCTGTATGTGGATCATTCATGGCAGTTTTAATTATAAGCCTGCTCTTTCTTTACAATATCCATATGACTTTTTCCCCTTAGATCAGGAGAGTTGGCTAAATGATGCAAACTGATTTAAATATTAAATTCAGAAAAAAATTAGCTTAACACTTTTGGATCCTAGTATATGAGGTTTCCTCAGTGCTGTTCTCCTTCTACAGCATAGGTAAGCAAAAGTTGACTTTATCACTACTGGGGGAATTAGCACATATTTACACTAAATTATACATTTGATTCATATTCCCTCTTTTTTTGTTTTGTTTACTAATTTAAAATACATCAGTGTTCATAATGGCTGTACTTGCACCTGAAAAATCATCCATGGCATTTACACCTAATTTGCAACCTATTTATTCTTCTAGCTCACCACATATTTCATATACAATATTCATGCAATGGTGGAAAACTGAAGTCCTAAGACTTAGTAGCACTGTTCGAGTCAGTGCCAGCTTTTGTTTAGAGATGTCTAGCAATCTGTCAGTTTTACTTCCGAAATTATTTGCTATGATGAGAGAAGCAACTTGGTTTTTGAAAAGTTAATATTTACAAAATCATTGTCACAGGAGTATTGATTTCTACCTTCATTCTAGATCATGGTCTTGAAAATAAAGCTCTGTATAGGGCAGAGGAAAAGCTTGCTCAGACAATCAGTGATAGCTATTGTGGACATATATCATAAAAACTGATATAAAATAAATGAAATAGATGGCCTACATGCATTTCCAGGTGTGTCATTTTCTGTGGAAGGGATGATTCACTGCAGTAAACATATACATTAGTTCTGTTTGAATGTATCTTTTATTCTCACTTAAAATATTTTGAAAAGCAATAATGAAGAAATGTTCATTATGCAAAATCCAAAGTTTATTGTTTCTAGTTGGGGCTAAATTTTAAAATATGTATGTGTAAAATGGGATACAATTTTTGATTGTGCTAGCAGTAAGTTTGAAAACAACGTTGGCAACGTTTTATAAGGAAAATTCTCTAGGATATCTGTACACTATGATTATTTTTCCTAAAAGAAATACAGAAACATACACAGACGCCCATCCAGATGTGGTTGATTTTTTTTCTCCACATGGCATTATTGGCTATTATTAAGAGACAAATCTAATCAAGTTGGATAGATATTTCTTGAAATGATGCATGGTATGCGGTGCATGCTTTCATTGTGCTTCCTGCCATTACAGAATAACGTGTCTTATTCGGAAATGCAATGATCATTTCTGTTAGATCATGCTCAGCCACCCTATATAATAACACCTATATTTTGTGAATCCTTTCAGATTTCAGAGAGCTATGCCTTCCTACCAAGAGAAGCGGTGACACGATTTCTAATGAGCTGCTCAGAGTGCCAGAAAAGAATGCATTTAAACCCAGATGGAACAGATCATAAAGGTAGCTGCAGTGTCAACTAGTGAGATTTAAAGTAATTTTATTCATAATGACAATTTATATCTCACGCTTTTATAAAAACGTGGTAGACTGAAACAGTTCAACAAGTCAGATCATCTCATTTATTCAAGTAGGAGGCAGTGAATTTTGAATATCCACTTACGAAGTAATTCAGTGCCCATTCTTAGAAGAAAAGCAGTTTCAACTGTGGCAAATAGCATTTTACCTGTAATAATGCTTTAATATTAATTTATTATATGTATTTCATAGTATTTTATATATTTTCAGTAAGGAAACTTGTTCTATCAATGTTCTTTTAAATCTACCAGTTACTTATATCTAAAAAATTATGTCATGTGCCATTCCTTCACTATCAATTTTTACATAAAAATTATGATTAACTTTAGTGTCCATTAAAATTATCTAGATTATTTTGCTAAGTAAGTATTTCTCTCAGATTATGTTAGTCTCAGAGATGTATTTGAGTTAGCCCATTTCCATGTGTTGGAGGATGAATAACCTAGCCAAAAAACAAAAAAAAAAAAAGGAAAGAAAGAAGAAAAAAAACAAATTTCCTTTGGAATTCAGGAAGTACCTGTAGTAAGTAAAGCAAAGGGAAAAATACAAATAATTGTATTTAATCACAATATTTGCTTTTTCATTGTTACTCAGAATTGTAAAAAAACTCTCCTATATTTAGAAATAACTCATCTATACTGTTACTTTCTGCTAACACAAAATAACCTCCCCAGTTATTTTTCTACAATCCATCTACAATGCCATCAAGTTTTTGAACACTTGGTCTATGGAATTATATTTCAATCTGGAAAAATGCATCATTCTGAAATTACAGGTAGAATGCAGTATAACTTCCTTACCCATTAAAAATGTTTTATTGCAGATAATGGAAAACCTCCCACTTTGGTGACCAGCATGATTGACTACAACATGCCAATTACCATGGCCTATATGAAGCACATGAAACTGCAGCTGCTAAACTCACAGCAAGATGAGGTAAAATAAAAACATTCACGTTTGTTTCACTTAAATTAGAATGAAGTTTAATAACCATGACTATCATATTCAGCATGCTGGCATTTTGAAGACAGTAATTTATTTTTTAATGAATGAAAGTCACAAGGGTTGCACAGATCAGGACAGTGGGCAGAGACGCCTAGTCCATGTTCCAGAGTCCCTGTTTTAGCACACATATCATAGTGTTATGCAGAAATTTGTTCATTCCCAAGAAAGACTCATTTTCCATAGTAGACCACCGCTGAGCTGGCCTTGTAAAATGCTAGAAAGTTCAGAGGGGAAAGGTTCAGAGTAAAGTATCTCAAATAAGTGAGCTAAGAAAATTTAAGTACAAAGACTGTTTTTCCTGGCAATCAGAAAAGTAAGTATTATAGATATTTCAAATACAAGCATTTCCCTACCTTTCAAATCATACATACATTTTAAAGTTACTTTTCAGTTTACCATTATTCTATATATTTGTGTTTACTTCCCTGCATTTTCTAGAGACCATTTGTATTGATTCTTCTTAATTGTGGTGCTTTGATGTTTCAAATTATTTAATTATTATTATTTTTGAGTTGGAGTCTCACTCTGTTGCTCAGACTGGAGTACAGTGGCATGCTCTCGGCCACCGCAGCCTCGACCTGCTGGGCTCTGGCGATCCTTCTACCTCAGTCTTCCAAGTAGCTGGAACTACAGGCGCGTGCTACCATGCCCAGCTAATTTTTTGATTTATTGTAGAGATGAGGTCTCGCCAAGTTGCCCAGGTGGGTCTCAAACCCGCGGACTCAGGCAGTCCACTCACCTCAGCCTCCCAAAGTGTAGGATTACAGGCTGAGCCACGGAGCCCGGCTTAAATTATTTAATTTATACAGTGAGAATCTGGTAACCTGCTGGCATGTATTAACACTAAATGAGTAGTTGTTGAATATTCTTTAGGATTCTAGTTAGCTACCTATTTTGGCTAAAGTATCTCAAAGACAAAGACAAGGACTAAATTATATATGTGCCCTGTTTATAGTCTCCAAAAGATATCACGATACCTGTATATCGTGTTTGTGTAAATATGTGTGTAAATCCTTGTTAAGTAGTTAGTAGCCATTGGTTAATAGAAATATTCAGGTGATCTCTATTAAGAATATATCCTCCAGCTAATACAACTATCTCCTTGAAATTCTCCAGAACAAGGCATGTGGTTAAATATTTATTTTTCAAATATAGAATTATTTACTAAGGTATCATTCAATTCTTTTAAAATTGCTTTGTTGAACTAACCTTATTCATAAAACTCATATCACATTTTCAGTTTTCCTCTGTATTTGAACAAGTCTAACCTCAAAGCAGTATTTATAACATTGTTTGACCTCACTAGAATGTATTCAGCATACACTCCATTAAAAAATTCATATGAGTGCAGTGGCAGTATCAGATTACATATTGCCAGATGGTTACATATAGATAATTGAATCAATAGTAATACAGTCATTGGGTTAAAGACATCAAAGACAATTTTAAAAATACTAATGTTTGTTCATCCCTAAGAAAGAAAATAATTATCTCCATAATTCATTATATAATTGAAAAAAATTTAAGTCTCATAAACTAGTTAGAACTGTCAGATTATTTGTAGCAAGCTCATTTAGATGTTGATATGTTTATTTCTGGGCTAAAAAGTATGAAGATCCACTTTGTGCCAACAAAAGTATCCCACATATGCTAATCTCTTCTGGTTTCTAAAAAATTACAAGTATTTTACCAAAAGAAATGTATCCTTTTAAATTTGCAACTGGATTAGGAAAATAACTCTTATTCTTACATTTTGAAAATACTAAATTAGATATACATTGCCTTAAATATTTAGATAATTGGCTAGTTAATTAATATATCCAAGAGCTTTTGAAAATTGTGATTATGGAAAGATAAGAAAGAGGTTCAGTGAATAAGGGCACACAAACAAAAAATGGAATTTAAGTAAAATATTCCTGTGTGATAAATTATATTTAGATTTGGATAAGCACTAATCCAATCAGCTCAGCTAATATTTACTCAGTACTGTCTATGTATCTGGTACTCCTAGAGAAAGGCAGAGAATAAATTGACAAAAATCTTACCTTTACAAAGTATATCTTCTAGTTTCGAGAACAGACAATAAAGAAAAAAATGAACAGAGGTATATAAGAAGATGCTAAATACTATTAAAAGAAATAAGAAAGGCCAGGAATAAGACTCTTTTTAGAACAAAGGGTCACATTTTTAAAAGACTTCGTGGAAAAGATGGCACTCCAGCAGAATTTGAAGAAGTGATGTATGTATATACCACAGGTTTGGGAGGCAGGTACATGTAGCTGTAGGAACAGCAAGATATCAAACATAGTTGGAACACAATGAACAAGGTCAAAAAATAAGGAGAGGAATTTAAAGAGATAGAGGAAAATCAGGTTATGTAGGACTTCATATTTTAAGAACCTTTAGATTTTACTATGAGTAATATGGGAAGCCATTAGAGGGTTTTGAACAGAGAGGTCATGTGATCGGATCTATATTTTAACATAATCCTGTGGAATGAGAACAGACTGAAGAGGAGAAAATGGATGCAAAAATGCCAGTAAAAAGTTATTGCAGAAATCAGTGTGGGTAAGGAGTGAACACAACTCTTTCTTCTTCTGCACAAGAATTTGGATTTTGGGTAACTTTTGAGCTTTGTTTTCTCATAAAATTGATAACATTGAAATGTTACACAAATAGTTTGTTTTTCTTTTTTAATTGTGTTACTAGGCAACATTACTATGGCAAAAATGATTTCAACTGGTAAACTGTGCCAGAAATTTAGAAATACCTGGTTAGACACTTTAGGTTTTCTTGAATTGGATGATTCTTGTAATTGGCATCTCCTTGGGGGGACCATCAAAGCATTAACTGTGACACTCTAAGAAATTTCATTTCTTTGGGGCATTGAGCTTCTTTGCTGGTTTCCCAAATTATCCAATATAATTACTATTTCCTTGTCCCTATGTTATCACAGGGAGCACTAAAGAAAATAGGTCTAATTAACCATGTACACTGCTATATGACCCTTGCAAGGACTTTCATGGAAGAAAAAATACCTGATGGTGCCCTGCTTGCAAGTTGTTTCCTATACTATGTTCTTCTAGATGAATCTGATGACAAGGATGGTCAATGGTAGTCTTATGAGCATACATTTTAGTTGGATTTATCAAAAACCCCTGATGGATGTTTCAAATATAGGAAAGAAGATGATAGTGGCCTGGATAGGCAAGGTAGTAGTTAAAATAGTTAAAAGAGTGAGGTTATGGATATATTTTAAGATGTACTGATAGATTGCATGTGAAATGTGTAAGAAAGTCAAGAGGCAATGATGACTCCAAGGTTTTTAATCTGAGCAAGTTGGGGAGAATTGCTCTTCACTAGTGTAAGGAAAATTGGGAAGAACAGATTTGAGGTATAATGTCAGAAGTTCAATTGTGAGTTCTTTATTAGATAGAAACCCAAGTAGATTTATGAGGTTTATTAAGCACTCACATAGACTTGTCAATTACACAGTTGATGTGGAATTAAGAGCAAAGGACTAAGCTTGACTTACACCCAAGCATCAACAGCAGGTAGGATATAAAATCATGTACCTGAAGGTATTACCAAGCTAATGAGTGTAGACTGAGGAACAAAGCCCAATAACTTGCACTGGAAATTCCAGTACTATGACATTTGGCAAATAAGGGGGAACTAAAGAAGATACTGAGAAAGAGCAGTCAGGGTGCCAGCAGGAAAATCGGGAGAACTTGTGAACTAGAAGAAAACTGAAGAAAATTTATCAGGGAGTCTAGAGGTATGCATTGTGTCAAATCAGCTGATAAGTCTATTTTTTAAAAAGAGTGTAAGTAAAATTTGTATTTTGCCTTGTGAAAGTCAATGGTGTCCTTTACCGGAGCAGTTTGTGTGATGTGGTAGGGATAAAAGTTTGATTGGAGTGGGCATAAAAGAGAATTAGAGGCAGCAAGACCATCGGAAGAGTTTTTGCCATGAAGGGGAGCAGAGAAAGGGGGTAGAAGCTGGAGGGAGAATGAAGACAGGAGGTATTTATTATATTTATTTTCCTAAAATCAGATAAATGATAACATATTTGCATGCTGATGGGAATCATACAGCAGAGGAAAATTATGATGCAGGAAAGAGGAAGGAAAATTGATGAAGCAACGTCCTTGGCATTAGTAGGAAGAGTTTCTTGTGCAAAACTGGGAAAGTCGGCACAAACAGGAGGGACCAGATAGTGGTAGGTAGATGAAATGGTGTGGAGGTTTTGGAAGTGTTCTTCTGTTTGCTTCTAATTCCTCAGTGTAAAAAGAAGCAAGAGTGAGAATGTTTGGAAGTTTGAGAAGAGGATGTGCAAAGTAGAAATCTTGACAGCAGGGAGTGAATAGACCAGGAAAAATAGCTTATTTTGAGTTGAATGGTCTTATATTTAAAGTGAAATCATTTAAGTAATTGTGCATCTCCACACTCCACTCCACAGGACCATGGGTAGAGTAAGGGGAAGATAGGAATTAAACATGCTTAGATTTTTTTCAAAAAGAATGGAAGTGCTATGCAAAAGTATGATTAAAATGGCAAATCATGGAATTCTAACCACATAAGAAGGTAGGTGAGGTTATGAGAGAGGTGGAATGAGAGCAGGGGAGGTCACTGAAAAAGGGTTGTACATATCAGTGGGATAGAAACTGTATTGGATTTGGAATACTAGAGCAGGAGGTCTGGAAAATTTGAGATGCTGTACGGTGAGATGCTTGACATTAAGATAGAATGTTTGCTGTTGTTGGTAGTAGAATGCCTAAAACATAAGTTTGAGAGCAAAATGGCTAGAGGTTATTTAGGAAGAGTTCATGGTTGTGAGAGGCCAGGATATTTAAAGAGATAGTAAAATCTTCTCTTTAAAGCATAAGTAGTATTGAAGTGAGTGAAAGGGAGCCTGAATAAATCTTAAAGAAAAGAAAAGGACTGACTTGGGGAATGTGGTAGATAATTGCATCAAATATAGGGTAGTGCTCTTTATTATAAATTTTGTTAACTATTTTGTAAATGGATCAATGTTTTTTAAAAAAAACTTTGTGGACTCTATTATATGCTCTAGAGGATTTACAGTATTTACAATCCAGATTTACTACACAACCAATGACACTTTGTTCATTTCCATTTTGTGGATGAGGCACCGTGACTTTGATCTAATAAAACTTACCCCAAGGATAAAACTAGTACAGAACAGATAGGATATTTGAACCTGGGTACAACTGACTTCAGAGCCCAACCAAGGTCTATCTAATCTGCAGCACATCTGTTTTAAATAATTAGCTATTTGCTTTTTTGAAACAGGTTAATGTAAATACAATTCTACGTAGCCCAAAGGGGTAAGGTAAATGTTTTTTAGTTATCTTTTGCTGTATAACACCTCCAAAACTTAGTGGCCAATATAAAAATTGATTTATGATTTTATATCCTACCTGCTGATGATGCTTGGATGTATGTCAAACTTAGTCCTTTGCTCCTAATTCCACATCAATGGTCTTAAATATAAGAACATTCGACTCAAAATAAACTCTTTTTCCTGGTCTATTCACTCCCTGCTGTCCAATATAAAATTGATTTATTTTTTCTCATTATTCGATGGGTTAAGAATTCAGAGAAGACTTTTGTGAATTTCTTTTGTTACTCCTGACATAAGCTGGAATCACTCATTCAGTTGTAAGTGATTCAACTAGTAGCTAGACTGAGCTGAAGAGTCAAAGAAAGATTCATTTAAGTATCTGGCTTCTCGATGCTCCCTTCCATGACTTTCACTCTGTCTACATGTAGCTAGTTTGGGCTTCCTCGCAGTGTGGTGATCTCAGAATAGTCAGATTTCGTATATGACACTGGCTTCCAAGTGATAGGAAGTAGAAGCTCTTTAGTTGTCTAGGACAGAGTGTCACTTCTGCCACATTCTAGTGACCAAAGCAAATATCAAAACCAGTTAGTTTCAAGAGAAGGAGAAATAAGTATTGCCTCTTGATATGAGGAATTGCATGCGTGTATAGGAAGGAAAGGCACCCATCTTTGGAAATTTTCCATGATGGTGGTCAATAACCATTAAAAAACCATTATATTAGCCAAAACAAATGTTTAATTAATTAACTTGTTATTTGGAGCTTGCCACATTGAGAAAGATTTTTTAAAATACAGTATCCAATATAAGGTCAGCTGACCATCTTATAATTTGTTGGTAAGAGTTTAAACTGGAACAAACTTTTTGGGAAAAAGTTAGACAATAATTATTAAGAACTTTTCAAAGATATTTATGATTTGAAGAGAAATTTATACTAGGAAATTCATGTATTGAGATGTTTACTGCATTGCTATAGTGAATTACAACATATTTTCAAGATTTAGCAATGAGAAACTGTCAAATCTACAATGTGGTCATCAATAGCCACATGTGGATGTTTAAATTTAATTGAAAATTAATTAAAATAAACCAAAACTAAAAATTCAGGTTTTAAGTCACAGGAACCACACTTCAATACTCAATAGCCACATAATACTAATAGTTACCTTATTGCATATAGAATATTATAGAGTAATTCCATCTTTGCAGAAGGTTTTCTTGAACAGCACTGAGCAAATAAACAGCCTTGGATTCACTCATGAAGCTTATTGAAGAACCTCACCCTAAATTCTAGGTCTGGTGTATGGAACCTAGAGACCTGAATTTTTAACAAGATCTATACTCATACACACTAAGTTTTGAGGTGATGCGTTTCATACAAATGCTAATAATACAGGCTTTTATTTGACTTGAGCAGAAGATAAGAAAAAAAAAATTTACAGAATGATGAAATGTGTGAGAGTGGTTTCCAAGCAGTCTTTTGGGAATCCTATATGCTTGATTGAGTACCTTACACCTTATTTGATGGACAATGGATAGGGCTGCAAATTTATGAGCAGAGAAGTGCCACATTTTGAAATGGGAAGATTAAACTGGCAGTAGTTGAAAGGCAAGACTGGTGGGAGAGAAACCAAAGGTAGTTCAGAAATAGGGAAAATAAGATTTTGAACAAATCAGGACAACAGTAGTGGAAATCAATAGGTATATGGGAGAGGCTAGAGAGAAAACCCAGAACTTGAAAACTGAAATGAAATATTGGGCAGGTTGGAGGCATACATTTCAAGTAACTTCTCAAGAAAGAAAGTGCAATTTTAAAATGAAAAAGAATGAAATGAAATTTTTTTGTTACAGTTAAATATTTGTTCTAATTTTTAAAAATTAAGATTCAAGAACACAGAATTAACAATGGTGGTTGGTCGTGGCTTTATTAGCAAGAGATTTTGTTCACATAAGAAATAAGATCCCAATAAATCCTGCTTTAAAAAAAAAAAGAAGATCCATTATATGATGTGAAGTATTTTCTCTGGCTGTCATATAAAACAAAATAGATACTCATACAGGAAAGTTTTAGATGAATGGCCTAATGATCATGAATAAAATAATATCCTATCAATTATATAAAGTTTTCCAATTCCTTATTCTTAGAAACTTTCTGTAGTCTCTTCCTTGTATACTTTGTGTTATCTCTATGTTATTTTAAAAAGCCCACAAGCTTGTATTTCATATGCCTTTGCTACCTTTTATTAAAACATAATCATGTAATCAGTTAATAATTAGAATAGAACTTACAGAACAAATACAAGCAGTTTCATTAAAACTCTCTATAAAGGTATAACAATTGATATTCTAATTAGGAGTAGAATTGTGAAAAGTGAATTGTGTTTCATAGGTAATGATGGAGGATTTTGAATATCAATCATTAAGCCACTTATGTTGATGAATACTTTAAAATGGTGATTTTTGTTAAATAGCAAAAATATGTAACAACACATTTGTTTACATAACCATTGTAATCTCTTATCCAAATTTCCTTAAAACTATGCTCACAAGAGTGTCATTTATTGGTGATAAAATATATATATTGATTACTTATGATATCAAAACCATTTTGCAGAACAGGGACTGTGACCTAAATTTTTGTGTTTAACTCTTCTCACACACACACACACACACACACACACACACACACACACACACACACACACACACACACACACACGCTGTTATATATACATTTTAAAATATTTTTATATATGCCATATAAATGTTATTTTACTAGATTATATATAGTTAGCTATTTGTGATCTATATGACAAATATTTATAAAGATGATGTTTATGTGTTTATGTAGAACACACGGTTACTTTAGAAACACCTGTTGGTCGTCTTTACAATTATACTTAGATTTTTTTTACTGTATTGTGTGTGTTGATATAGTATATGTGCATCTTATTGTATACTGTAGAATTTATTGTATATTCTGCATGGCACTATTAAACAATTTCTTGTGCTTATTATGTACCTGACATTGTTCTAACTACTCAAAATATAGTACATCCCCTCAACCCTCGTTTAACTCTATGAGACTGGCACTTTTTATTCCTATTATATAGATGAGGACATTGAGGCACAAAAAGTTTAGGTAACTTACTTAAGGTAGTGCATTTAATAAGTGGTGGAGCATGGAGCTAAATCCAGGAAGTTTGGCTCCTGAAATACTATGTATTACTATTATACACAGACACTATCTATGGCATTTGTAATGGAAATCTATATTATCTATGGTATATGCATATCTATATATATGTATCTGTATGTTGTGCACACTGATAATATATATTGAAGTCCACATTGAGATTTCTAATTTTTTCTCTTTTACATATATTATATTTTGCATATTATATATAATATATATTTCAGATGCTTTGGATTTTTTAAAAATTTAGAACTGGTGAAAACAATGTATTGAGAGAAGGCATGCCACCATGAGAAGTCTGTGTGACTGACCACTCAGTCTATGTGACTGACCACTCAGGTCTCACAGTGTGGCGTTTTCATGCTGAAATAATAAAGAGCTGGTACTACTCAATATGTCCAGACATGATCAGACCTTTAGGAAGAACACCAAACCCATCAAGGCCTGACCTATGAATCAGAATGGCCATTTATTAGTCTACCTGACTGCTCCTGTCCCCTAATCATAAAAATTTCTTTGCTGATACCAAGATATCATTTATGAAACCAAGGTAACTCTTCCTATTCAAATAAGACAATTCCTTAAGCCTGAGTGACTTCAAATGAATCACAGTTCTGGTATATAATAGTGGGAGAAATTATTTTACTTTCCTGTGCCTCAATTTATTCATTTGTGTAATTGCATGAATATTATGACCTGACTTATAGGTTGTAATAAAGATTGAGTGATGAAATATAAAGAACAGTGTCTGCAACATAAATAGCAGCACTACTCCTGCTAATTATTATGTTAGTGTTCAACTCTCAGATCAAACATTTACAAATTAAAGTCAAACCTGGTGATTTTGATTAAACATTTACATTTTACACAACTTTCACAGGCCTTCTAGCCTACATAAGCACACCAAAAATTAGTTATCCAAAAGGAACCTGATTCAGTAAAATGACTGCAATAAAATATCCTAGATCTGGTTTAAGTAGTACGTGATGGGTTTTCATAAATTGGTCATTGGGAAGACAGGTCTCTGGGAATTTAGCCATTTTGTAAACTGACTTTTAATAAATGGATCTAGCACAATTTTACCTAGAACTACTTTTATGGGATTGCAGTGCAATTTATATTCACTTGTAAGGAAAGAAAGAGTGTACTAAGGTTACCTTGCTCTCCATCACATGGGGACTTTGACTCTAGACATGTAAGTTTGTCATTATTAGAATCTATCCTGTCTGCCCATGAGAAATTGTTATGAAGTCCTTTCTTATTGCATTCTAAGACTTTTGCTTATAACATTTTATTATCGTTTAGTTTTTAATCAAAACTTGTATTTCTCTTTATGCTTTATGATTGCTTCTTTTATAAGGTTGTTAGTATAAAATACATTATTTCACTATTCAGGCTAATTCCCAAACCACACTCTTCCTAAGAACTACCTTTAAAAATCTGCATGAGCATAGACACGCTGTTTGTATATTCACAAGTCTTGAAATTCTTTGAAGAGAAAAATTAATCTATTACTTCTTATTTTAAGCATCTATTAGTCTGTAACATATATTACTGAATTCTGTAGAAGCTTACTTACTGGTTAACCTCTACTTGACCCTGTAGATAAAACGGTCATTATTTGAATGCATTATATTTTATGATGCTTGATGATATTTTAAAACAATTTTCAGGATGAAAGTTCAATAGAAAGTGATGAATTCGATATGAGTGATTCAACACGGATGTCAGCTGTGAACTCTGATCTTAGTTCCAATCTTGAGGAAAGAATGCAAAGTCCTCAGACTCTTCATGGCCAGCAAGATGGTAAGCCTTTCACATTGAACAAACAAAAACACAATTAGTCAGAAATTATTAAAACAACAACCACCTCTTAACTCTTGTGTCTATTTTCTTCTTTCAGTTTATCTTATTTCTTTGGGTACACAGGGCATGTCATCCACTTCAATACTTTTTATTCAAGTAGTTTGTTCAAATCTGAGGTGTTTGATCAATAAATTGTTATCAGTTATAAATTCCAAGCTAGGCTCTGTCTTGCTCTCTAAACTTAAATTTTTTATGTATTATATCAATGCAATTTGTATTACTGTGATGATATGTTCTAGCTTGGCCTTCTTGTATCATCATTCTTCTGACTAAAGTAAGAATTTAAAGGTGACTAAAATATTAATTTGGATGTTTTTCTTTTATGTAAAAGTCAAGTTGCAATTAAGAACACTAGATATTAAAGGACAATTTTACAAGGGTGATATTGCTAAGCAGAAGATATTTTGGTGTGATTTTGAGCTACTTTATCCAGCTGTTAAAGCAAGAAAGATCACGACCTCTTATTCCTGGGTTCATTGAAGATTCATGAATCATATCATTGTACTTTATAGGAAGAGAGCTAGATCTATAGAGAAAGTAGTTGTGGTAGCTAACATTTTAGGGCTAATATTTTCAGAGATCTTTGAAAACTGACTTTGTAGATTTTTATTTTTGTTAGTATAAAAGTATATATACAAGTAAGTATACCTTATTTGGATAACTGTGGATGGAAATTAAGGATTATAAATAGAAAATAATTAGCCAATTTTATTAGTTTATTATTTGTATCATTAACAGGTATACATGAACTTTTTGACTATATAGTTTTGTGGCTACATTTATAGGTAGAGAAAGAAAACCATTTCCTTACTTTTTCTTATGCTTACTATTAAAACCCTGCTGCAAAAGATTGCTGTGTTTCTAGATGCTGTCTGTGGTTCATATTTGTTGGCAAGGCTTAAGACGTCTTTAGTTTTAAGCATATAGCAATTCCAAAAAATGGGGGACTTTTCTTTTTCTCATTTCAGATGGGTCTAAAAGATGTAGGTATCCTTGTTATTGAGAGTTAGGAAAAAAGGAGGGGTTCATTGATTACCAGTGACTTTAAGATAGTATCTTACTACACAGTAGAATGGCTTTTGCAGTGGAAAGGATATTAATTTGGGGATATTATAAGAATGAAGTTCTTCTCATTTAGGTATAAATTATCTCTTTTCTTCTACAATGTAAGTAGATATTCCTCAGATTGTGTGTGTGTGTGTGTGTGTGTGTGTGTGTGTTTTAATGGCAATTGTATGACACCAGGATCATAAAATAATGGAAATATACTTAACAATGTATACCCTAATCATTTATTTGTTTGTATATTTTATCTGTTTATGTCCTCAATATTTTTAATCTATGATTTTTGAGAATGCATAAAATAGGGGGGTATCTTGCATCGTGAAAATTCATTGTTTTCTTGAATCTACAAGTTGTGAATCCTTAGCTGGGGCACAGCTGATATGATATAAATCTGTATTGATTTTAATAAAACACAATGGAATAACTACAAATATTACTTACTCTTAAGAAAAGCACAGTCTCATGATATATTGATTAATGCTTCTAGGGTAATAACATATCTAATTGTTCCCTCTCCAACTTAGGCCTAACCTTTCTCTTACATGTTAGATGCCTTCTTCACACTTCTCACAGAGTTTTCTCTTTACATTATCTTTCTTTCTCCTGCATCAAAAAGTGTCCCCACTCTGCTGAATTAGTATCTGCATACAATCATATAAAAAAGATTCCTTTACATAGAGCCCCCATTGGTTCTATCTTCATCTGTTTGTGCTGTTAAAGTACCTAAGACCAGACATTTTTTTTTCTTTATTTTAAAGATGTGGGGTACAATTCAGGGTTAGGTATACAAATGTTCATTATGTAGGTACCCTTGTTAATGAGGTGTGCCCCGCCTCCCCTGGCAGTTTCCCTCAACTGCCAATTCTACCTTCCCCGCCCCCCAGCAGCTTCCTACTACTACCAATCCCTTTCTTACAGTATTATGATAATTGTTTAAGGTTCGCTTATGAGTGAGAACATACGGTATTCTGTTCTTTGTTTCTTTGATAAATCTTTGAGTATGGAAGACTCTAAATCCGTCCAAGTTGCTGCGAAGTTCACATGTTTGTCCTTCTTTAGGGTTGCATAATATTCCATTATGTATATGTATCACATTTTTTTAATCCAGTTCAGCTTTGATGGGCATCATGGTTAGTTCCATGTTTTTGCTATTGTGAATAGAGCTGCAGCAAACATGCGTGTGCAGGTATCTTCTTTGTAGAGTGATTTGAGTTCCTCTAGGTATATTCCCAATAGGGGGATTGCTGGGTCGCATGGAAGGTCAATTTCTGGTTCTTCAGAAATTGCCACACTATCTTCCAAAGAAGTTGGACTAGTTTGCATTCCCACCGGCAGTGTAGAAGGGTTCCTTTTTCTCTGTATCCTCTTAAGCATCCGTTGTTGTCTGTTTTATTAATGATGGCCATTCTTACTGGGGTTAGGTGGTATCTCAATGTGGTTTTGAACTGCATTTCTCTGATAATTAGTGAGGCTGAGTACTTTGTCATGTTTCTGTTGGCTGCCTGTACATCTTCTTTTGAGAAGTGTCTATTCATTTATTTTGCCCAGTTTTTAATGGTACTGTTTATTTTTTTCTTTTTGGCGCTTTTGAGTTCCTTGTAGATCGCTTTTGTTAGGCCTTTGTCAGATACACAGTTGACAAATATTTTTTTCCATTCTGTGGACTGTCTCCCTGCTCTCTTGATGGTTTCTTTTGCTTTGCGAAGCTTGTCAGTTTGATGAGGTTCCACTTGTCTATCTTATTTCTTATGGTATGGGAACTTAGAATTTTGATCAAGAATTAGTTTCCAGTTCCGATTTCCATAAGGGTGTCTCCTGCATTTTCTAAGGTTCTTACAGTTTGAGGTTTTACATTTAGATCTTTGATCCATTTAGAGTTAATTTTTGTGTAGGGATACCTTGATAGGTAGGGATCCTATTTCAATCTTCTGCATGGGATCAGTCAGTTTTCCCAGCACCAGTTACTGAATAGGTTCTCCTCTCCCCGGTGGTTGTTTTGCCAAAGATGAGTTGGTTAAGAAATTGAGGCTTTGTTTCCAGAATCTCTATCCTGTTCCATTGGTCTATGTGCCTATTCTTGTACCAATAACAGGCTGTTTTGACTACTGTAGTCTTATAGTAATGTTTGAAGTCTGGAAGTGTGATACCTTCTGCTTTGTTTCTTTTACTAAGGAATGTTTTGACTATTCATGGTCATTTATGTTTACATATGAATTTCTGTATTGTCATTTCCAGGTCTGAGAAAATTGGTAATTTAATGGGTATTGGATTGAATCTGTAGATTGTCTTTGGTAGGACGAACATTTTAACAATGTTGAGTCTTCCTATCCATGGGCATGGAATATTTTTCCACTTGTTTGTGTCTTCTTGGATTTCTTTGAACAGTGTTTTGTAGTTCTCATTGTAAAGGTCTTTCACTTCTCTGGTTAGGAAGATGCCGAGGTATTTCATTCTTTTTTTTTTTTTGGTGGCTATTGTGAAGGATATTGTGCTTTTCATTTGGTCTCTGACTGCTTGTTGTTGGTGTATAAGAATGCAACTGTCTTTTGCACATTTATTTTGTACCCTGAGACTTTACCAAAGTCCTTTATCAGTGCAAGCAGGTTTTTAACAAATTATTTTGGATTTTCAAGGTATAGGATCATACCATCAGCAAAGAGGGATAACTTGACTTCCTCTTTCCCTATTTGGATACTCCTGATTTCCTTCTCTTGTCTAATTGCCCTAGCCAAGACTTCCAACACAATGTTGAACAAGAGGGGTGAAGGTGGGCAGCCTTGTCTTGTTACAGTTTTCAGGGGAAATGTTTCCAGTTCCTGTTCATTTAGCAATATGTTAGTGGTGGGTTTATGGTAGATGGCACTTACTATTTCTAGGTATGTTCCTTCTATACCTAGGTGTTTGAGGGCTTTAATCAAGAAGGGATGCTGGATTTTTTTCAAAAGTATTATCTGCATCTAACGAGATAATCATGTGGTTCTTGTTTTTACATCTGTTGATATATTTAATTACACTTATGGTTCTGCGAATGTTGAATCAGCCCTGCATTCTGGGGATGAAGCCTACTTGGTTGTGGTGGGTAGTATTTGAGATGTGTTTTTGGATCTGATTTGCTAGAATCTTGTTGAGGATTTTTGCATCTATGTTCATAAGGGATATTGGCCTGTAGTTCTCGTTTATTGTTGGATCTTTACCTAGTTTGGGTGTCAGTATGATATTAGCTTTGTAAAATGATTTTGGGAGAATTTCATCTTTTTCAATTGCCTGGAATACTTTCATTAGGATTGGTATCATCTTTTCCTTGTATGTTTTTTAGAATTCTGCTGGAAAGCCATCTGGTCCAGGGCTTTTTTTTTTTTTTTTTTTTTTGTGGGTAGTTTTCTTATGACAGAGTTGATTTCCTGGGTTGTTATTGGTCTATTTACTGTCTCACTGTCTTCTTGTTTCAACCTGGAGAGATTGTGTGATGTCGGAAAGTTCTCCATTTCATTTAGTTTATCAAGTTTGTTTCTGTATAGGTGTACATAGTAATCTCTTATAATCTTTTATATTTCTTCGGGGTCAATTGTGATTTTATCTTTTGGATTTCTGATTGTATTTGCTGGGCTTTTTCTTTCTTTTTCTTGGTCATTCTGACTAAGGGTCCATCAATTTTGATAATTCTTTCACAGAATCAGCTTTTTGTTTTGTTGATGTTTTTATGATATTTTTGTCTTCTATGTCCTGTATTTGGGCTCTTTTTTGGTGATTTGGATTCCTCTGCTAAAGTTAGGATCTTGGTGTTCTTCTCTTTCTAGCTCCCTTAGGTGATTTGTTAGCCTCTCAACTTGTGACCTTTCCATTTACTTGATGTGCGCTCGTGGAGATATAAATTCCCCTCTTAGAATTGCTTTCATTGCATCCCAAGTATTTTGGTAAGATGTTTCTTCATTTTCATTTGTTTCCAGAAATCATTTAACTTCTGCTTTGATTTCAGTGTTGACCCAGTAGTTGTGCAACATCATGCTGTTTAGTGTCCATGTCTCTGTGGGCTTAGGAGAAATTTTGTTGGTGTTGATATTTATTTTATTCCACTATGGTCTGAGAAGATACATGGCAATATTTCAACCTTATGGAATTTGTTTATGCTTGATTTATGGCTGAGGATGTGATTGATCTTAGAGTACGTTCCATGTGGTGATGAATAGAATGTGTAGTCTGTGGTTGTTGAGTGGAATAATCTGTAGGTGTCTATTAAGTCCATTTGGTCGAGTGTCAAGTTTAGGTTCTGGATATCCTTGCTGATTTTTTGCCTTGATGAAGTATCTAAGACTTTTAAGGGGGTATTCATGTCCCCTGCTATATGAGTGTTAGAGTCAATATCTTTTGTCTAGTTTACTTAGTAGTTGCTTTATAAATGCTGGTGTTCCTGTGCCGAGTGCATATATGTTTAGGATGGGTTTTTTCTTTTGGCTTTGGGGTTGATGTATATGTGTGTTTTCAAGTTTGCTGTTGCACTATATTCTCTATTGATTCTGTGTTCTGCTGTTCTCTTGGGAAGTGTGTGGTCATTCTTTTCTTTTTTTTTTTTCCTTCTATGCTTAATACCTTTTTTTTTTGAGTTAGAGTCTCACTCTGTCACCCAGACTGGAGTGCAGTGGCCACTCCTGGCCACCGCAGCCTCGCCTGCTGGGCTCTGGTGGTCCTTCCCTCTCAGCCACCCAAGTAGCTGGAACTACAGGCAAGTGCTACCATGCCCGGCTCATTTTGATTTATTGTAGAGATGAGGTCTCGCCAAGTTGCCCAGGCGGGTCATGCTTAATACCTTTTAAAGTGTCTCCTGTAGAACTGGTCTGAGAGCTGCATAATTTCTTAGGGGTTGAATGCCTGAGGATTGTAATTCTCCACCACTGATGAAACTGAGCTTGACTGGGTAGGAAATACTTGGTTGAAGTTCATTACCTTTGAGGACTTTGAATATTGGACTCCAGTCCCTTCTTTTTTGTAGTGGTCTGCTGCTATTCTGATTGGTTTTCCCTGGTAGGTAGTGTAATGTTTCTCTCTTGCTGCCTTAAGAATTTTTTCTTTTTTTTTTTTTTTGAGTTGGAATCTCACTCTGTCGCCCAGACTGGAGTGCAGTGGCCACTCCCGGCCACCGCAGCCTCAGCCTACTGGGCTCCGGCGATCCTTCCGCCTCAGCCTTCCGAGTAGCCGGAATTACAGGCATGCACCACCACGTCCAGCTGATTTTTTGATTTATTGTAGAGATGAGGTCTCACTGCCCAGGTGGGTCTCGAACCCGTGGGCTCAGGCAATTCACTCACCTCAGCCTCCCAAAGGCGCGGGATTACAGGCTGAGCCACCGAGCCCGGCAAGAATTTTTTCTTTTGTGCATACTTTGTGTAGGCGAATTACTATGTGTCTGGCATTGGTCTTCTCATTTGATGTCTTATGGGGGTTCTCTGTATCTCTTGGGTTTGGCTGGTCACATCTCTGCTGAGATGGGGAAAGTTTTCTTGGATTACTTCCTGGAATACTTGCTCCAAGCTGTTCTCCATCTCCCTTTCTTCTTCTGGGATACCAATCAGGCATAGTTTCAGCCTCTTGATATAATTGCATATCTCTTGTAGGCCTTGTTCTTTCTTTCTGAGTTTTCTTTCTATGTTTTTCACAGATTGGGTTAATTTCATGTTCTGGTCTTCAAGTTCTGAGATTCTTGCTTCAGCTAGGTTAATTCTGCTTTCCATGTTTGCCATCTTGTTATTTCCTGGATGAAAATTTTTATTTTCAAAATCTCTGTTGCAAGTTCTTTCAAGTATTCTCTGATACAAGTGTTGCATCTTGTCTTTATTTAGTCTTATTCACTCGTTCCATCCATTTCCTAATCTCCATTATATTCTGGGGCCAGTCATTGTTGACATCCATTTTTTGGACTCTGAAGTCTGATTTTTCTGGAGTGTTCTCTTTGTTACACTTGAAGGTACCTGTGGTCTTCCTTTGGTTTTTCCTCATTTGTGACAGATCTCTTGTCTTCTCTTTAGTTCTGTTATTCAGGTCAGTGGGAGAGGCTTTCCCTTCTGATGTTTGCTCAGCCCTCTAGTCTTCCCCGATCCAGGCTCTGGATTCATTCTATTTTGAAACAGGGTTGTGGTTGGGAAGCTTTGCTGTCTCTTCTAGTTTTGAAAGTCAAATAAGGTAGCGGATGGGGATATAGGATTCAGAAATGACCTGCAAATTACAATGTTCACTGATTGTGATATGTGTTCCCCGAGACCCACTCCCCATCACCACTCAATAAGACGATGCAATGGATATGTGTATGTATCTCCTGAGTCCAAGATACAGCAATGAGGAACACAGAAACAAACAATGAAATAAGATGGATAAGAATTTTTTAAAAAGAAACAAAACACAGAACAATGAAAGCAGAAACCAAAGCAAAAAACAACTGTACACACACACACACACACACACACACACACACACACACACACAAAATCAATGGAGAAGAAAAAGAAAGATCAGAAAAAACCATAACAAAACAAATTTAAAAAAGAATATCAGATTGAACCCTCACATATATATTGAGACACACCTTAAACTAAAAATAAAATAAAATAGCAGAGAATAACAAAAGAGCAAAAGACAGCAACAACAGAAAAACTGAAAAGTGAACACTCAATCATTCACAAACACACATAAACAAAAAACAAAAGAAGGAAGAAAAAAAGGGAAAAAAAGGGGGGGTGCGGATTAAACCCTCATATACACATTCATGCACAAAGGAAAAATATTAGAAAAATATATGAACTAACACACAAACAGGCCAAAAATTTATAAAAATTTTTAAAAAGAATAACAAACCCTGCCCTGTTGTGGCAGGTTCTGTAATTGTTCCTCTCCGCTCTCTCCTGCAGAGCTTCCAGTCTTTCACTCTCTCCCCAATGTCTGGAGCAGGGAAGGAGGAGGGGCAGTAGGGGTGGGTGGGGCTGCTGTCCTTCCCTCCCATTTTCATATTGTCAGGGAGATCCCCTCTGGTGGGGAGATGCAGGATTGTCTCTTCCCCAGGTATGTACTCTCACGGGATTGGGAGGGGTGGGGCTTGCCCCAGTCAGGCCTATCCTAGTTTGGGGTTCTATTGCGACTGACATCCAGGCTCTGCCTGGGTTTGTGGCTCTCAGTCGTGGCCCCACTGTGTGGGTCTGACATTCAGAGAATTGCTGGGGGAGGAGGGGGTTTGTGTCAGTCCTGGACTTACCAGTATCTCTTTGGAGTTCTTCCTCATTCTTTTCTGGCCACACCTTTTCTCCCTCAGCTGGATCAGGGTAGGGGGTGAGGCACCAGGAACTCAACACTCTTAGGTACCTCTGAAGTTTGTGCTTTCAGGATATTTCTTCTGGGTCACAGTCAACCCCTGAGTAGTTGCTCCATGGTGAGCAAGTCAGAGCACTTTCCTACCCTGCCTTCAAGATGGTGGCGGGTACCTCTCTTGTCCTCTCTTGTGGGACTCTGCCTCTGGGCTCCCTCTACTGCCTCTGCTGCCAGTGTCTGGCCAGGTGCTGAAGTGGTGAGTCAAAGTCTGGAGCTGGCAGTCTCCTGCTGCAGTGATGAGGCAGAGTGTGGATCCAGTAGTCTCTCCCCACCACTTCTTCACAGGAAAATTTTTTCCCTTTAAAAATTGATGGCACTTGGCTGCTGGAAGTGCCAGGAACCAAGCAGAGAAGCTGCAGTACCAGATGCTGTACCAGGAGGACTCTGACCACTCGATCATGAGCCCCTACTTAGTCTTTCCCTGCATTTTCTTTCCAGGAAGAGTTTTGTTGATTAAAAAACTTGTCTCTCGGCTTCTGTGTCCTGGGAATCACTAGGTTCTTAGCCAAGCAGCTGCGGCACTAGCTGCTGCACCAGGAGAGGCCTGGCTGCTAGCTCCCAATCTCTTACTCAGTCAACCACTCACAAGCCCTCTCACTCACCTGCACAAACACAAAATTTTCCATACACTCACTTACTCATACCGGGACTCACATAGTCTGGTTGACTCAGCTGCCATCTTCCCTGTTTTCCTTTAAGGCGAATTTTTTTTTCTAAGATAAATACTATAATTCTATCAGTATTTAAAAATGCATAGTTCATTTTCCAGAATTTAAGAAAATTCCTTCTTTTTCTCATATTTGTGTTATAAAAATATTTTGATATGCTTCAATTGGTCAGGCTATTTTTGATAAACAGAAAAAGATTCGTATTGGAATTTAGTGACTAACCTGCATACAAATATTAAACTATAGTATGTTTTTAGTTCATTTATCAAATATTATGCTATTATTAAATGGTGGTTAATTATAATAAGCTTTGAAGACTTTGGTCTTGCTTCACTATTAAGAACAGATAATGTTTTTATCATAAATATTAATGTAGTGAAAATTGATTAAATAATTAAATTTTTATATTAAATATTGTAAGTTATAAATACATTATAGGTTAATTAGAGGATAACTTAATATTTTTCATTCAATTATTTGAATTGCTTACCTTTGAATGAAATCACAAGTTCCCAATAAAATTGTGGGTCTCAGTATCAAAAGATCAGGAGATAGTTTAGAAAACTTAGAAAAGCCTTGTTTGGAATATTACTGGACAAAAATTTAATTCCAAAGATGTCCACTTAGCTCTTCAAGGTTTAGCTAGACTAAAACAAAAAACTAGAATAAATATTTCCCTCTATAATCTAGAGTTGGATTTCTACTTCCAGAGTTTCACAGATATTTTGTGCAATAACATTTTAGTTTAGAATACTATTCCCAAATAGTAATCCATAGAATACTGGTTCTAAAGCTGCGTTATTAAGGAATGCAACTTAAATTTTTTGTTTGTATGTTTTAGAGTTGTGGGGCAAATGTGAGAATTTGTTACATGAGTAAATTATGTGTCGGTGAGCTTCTAGTGAGGGCTCTCCCCACTAATAGTGGACATGGTACCCAAAGGGTGGTTGTGTGTCCTTTGTCCCTCCTCCCTCCCTGTCTGTATTTTGTTTTTTAGCAGTGCCCAGGTTCTGTTATTTCCACCTTTGTATCTGTGTATCTAATGTTTAGTTTCCAATTATGAGTGAGAATGTATAATATTTAGTTTTTTGTTTCTAAGATAGTTCATTAAAATGATGGTCTCTAGCTGTGCATCCATGTTGCTGCAAAGAACGTGATTTTGTTCTTTCTTAATGACTGTATACTATTTCATCATGTATGTGTACTGATTTTTCTTTATCCAGTACACCGTCAATAGGCATCTGGGTTGTCCACGTTTTTGCTATTGTGAATAGTGCTACAATAAAAATTTGCATTCAGGTGTCTTTTTGGTAGACTAATTTATGTTCCTCTGGGTATATATTCTCAGAGGTGGGATTGCTGGGTTGAATAGTAGCTCAATTTTTAGTTTCTTGAGAAATTGGCATACTGCTTTCCACAAAGGTTGAACTAGCTTACATTCCCACCAACAGTGTAGAAATGTTTCATTTTCTCTGCAGCCTCTCTAGTACCTGTTGTTTTTGACTTGGTAATGATAGTCAACCTGACCAATGTGAGGTGTTATCTCACTGTAGTTTTGATTTGCATTTCTCTGATTAGTTAAGCTAAGTACTTTTTTTTTTTTTTTTTGAGTTGGTGTCTCACTCTGTCACCCAGACTGGAGTGCAGTGGCCGCTCCAGCCACTGCAGCCTCGACCTGCTGTGCTCCAGCGATCCTTCTGCCTCAGCCTTCTAAGTAGCTGGAACTACAGGCGCATGCTACCACGCCCAGCTGATTATTATTTTTTTTTGAGTTGGAGTCTCACTCTGTTGCCCAGACTGGAGTGTCCGTTGCCCAGACTGGAGTGCAGTGGCTGCTCCCAGCCACCGCAACCTCGACCTGCTGGGCTCCGGTGATCCTTCCGCCTCAGCCTTCCAAGTAGCTGGAACTACAGGCGCGTGCTACCATGCCCGGCTGATTTTTTGATTTGTTGTAGAGATGAGGTCTCGCCAAGTTGCCCAGGCGGGTCTCGAACCCGCAGGCTCAGGCAATCCACTCACCTCAGCCTCCCAAGGTGCGGGATTACAGGCTGAGCCACCAAGCCTGACCAAGCTAAGTATTTTTTATGTATTTGGTAGCCATTTGTAAATCTTCCTTTGAAAAGTATATGTTCATTTCCTTTGCCCAGTTTTCAACGGGGTTATTAGTATTTTTACTATGAATTCATTTGAGTGCCTTATAGATCCTGGATGTTAAGCCTTTGTTGGATACATAGCTTACAAATATGTTTTCCCCATTCCATGGTTGTCTCTTTACTCTCTTGATGGTTTATTTTGCTATGTAGAAACTGTTTAGCTTGATAAAGTCCTTCCTGTCAATTGTGGATTTTGCTGCATTTGCTTTTGAGGACTTGGCCATGAATTCATTGCCTAGGCCAATGTCCAGAAGGGTGGTGCCTAATTTTTTTTCTAAGATTTTTTATAATTGCAGTTTCACATTTAAGTCCTTGATCCATTTTGAGTTAATTTTTTTATATGATGATAGGTATGGGTCCAGTTTCATTCTTCTGCCTTTGGTTAGACAGTTTTTGCAGCACCATTCGCTAAATACAGTTTCCTTTTCCCAATGTTTGTTTTGTCAGCTTTGTTAAAGATGTTTTGGTTGAAGGTCTGTGGTTTTATTTACAGATTCTCTGTCCTGTTCTATCGGTCTGTGTGTCTATTTTTGTAACAGTACCATGCTGTCTTGGTTACTATAGCCTTGTAGTAAAGTTTAAAGTTTGGGAGTGTGATACCTCCAGCTTTGTCCTTTTTTTGCAGAGGATAGCTTTAGCTATCCGGACTTTTTTTTTTTTTTTTTTTGCTTTCATCTAGTTTTATCTGCTCTAGGTCTGTGAAAAATGATGCTGGTAATTTGATAGGGATTGTATTGACTTCATAGATTGAGTTGGGTAGAATGGACATCTTGATATTGCTTCTTCCATGAGTATGAGCATGAGAGGTTCTTCCATTTGTTTGTATCATTATTGATTTCTTAGAGCAGTGTTTCATATTTTTCATTGTAGGAATATTTCACAAGTTCCTTATAGATCTTTATCTTTGGCTGGATAGATGCCAAGTCTTTTTATTTTTACTGTGGCTATTGTGAATGGGATTGTGATTTTGACTTTGTTCTCATCCTGCTTGCTGTTGATGCATAGAAATGCAACTGTTTTTTTGCACACTTATTTTGTTTACCAAGATTTTACCAAAGTCATTTATCAGTGTAAGGAAGTTTTTGAAGAGCTCTTGAAGGTTTTCTAGGTATAAAATCATATCATCTGCTAAGAAGGATAATTTAACTTCCTCTTGTCCTATTTGTATTCCCCTAATTTCTTTCTTTCTTTTTTTTTTTTTTTTTTTTGAGTTGGAGTCTCACTCTGTCGCCCAGACTGGAAGGCAGGGGAGATATCATGATCCCCTAATTGATTTCACCTGCTTGATTGCCTTAACTATCACTTCTAGTACTGTGTTAAATAGAAAGGATGAAAGTATGCATTCTGTCTTGTTCCAGTTCTTAGAGAAAATGATTCCAGCTTCTGCCTGTTATGTATGATGTTGGCTGCAGGTTTGTCAAAGATAGCTCTTAGTATTTTGAGGAATGTACCTTCAATGCCTGGGTATTTGAGGGTTCTTATCAAGAAGGGATGTTGGATTTTATCAAATGTTTTTATTGCATCTATTTAGAGAATCATGTATTTCTTGGTTTTACACATTTATGTGGTGGATCACATTTACTTATTTGCATATGTTAAACCAGCATTTCATTCTGGGAATGAAGCTCAACTGGTCAAGATGATGATGATGTTTGTAATGTGCTAGTGTATGCGATTTGCTAGAATCTTGTTGAGAAATTTTGCATATATGTTCATCAGGAAAAATGGCCTGAATGGGCCATTTAGGGTTTTTTCTATTTTCTTCTTGGGTCCTTGCCATTTTTTGGTATCAGAATGAATCTTGGCTTTATAGAATGAGCTAGGGAGAATTCCTTCCTTCCTGATTACTTGAAATAATTTCAGTAGTACTGGAATCAGTTCTTTCTTGTACATCTTGTAGAATTCAGCTGAGAAACCATCTAGCCCAAGGCCTTTTTTGGCCAGGATGTTTCTTATTACTGAATCAATTACTTGAATTATTATTAGTCTGTTTAGGGTTTCAGTATTTTCCTGTTTCAAATTTGGGAGGTTATATGATGACAGGAATTCCTCCATTTGTACTAGATTTTCTAGTTTACTCACATACAGATGTTTGTAGTAATTTCTGATAATCTTTTATATTGCTTCAGGGTTGGTTTTAACATCATCTTTTTCTTTTCTAATTTTGTTTATTAGAATTCTCTCTTTTTTTTGTTTATGTGTCTGGAGGTCTGTCAATATTGTTTATCCTTTCCAAGAAACAACTTTTTGGTCTTCATTTCATTTTACTGTGGATTTATTTTGATGACGTCCATTGTTATGCTGATTCTGGGACTGGATTGCTATTGTCTTCCAGGCTCCCACAGGTGCAATGTTAGACTGATTACTTGAAATTTCTCTATTTTTTAAAAATATGTATGTGCAGTGTTAAAAACTTCTCTCTCAGTATCACTTTCATGGTATCATAGAGGTTTTAGTACGTTGTTTCTTTTTTTTCTAGGAAACTTTGTTTTTCTGTCTTGATTTCTATGTTAACCCATAAGTCATTCAGAATCTTGTTGTTTAATTTCCATATATTTGTTTGTTTTGGGTGGAAGGCTTCTGTTAGTGGTGATATTTATTTTTATTCTACTATGGTCTGAGAAGATACTTGATATGATTTTGACCATTTGAAATTTATTAATGCTTGATTTATGTCTGAGTATATGTTTGATCTTAGAGTATGTTCCATGCACTGATGAAAGCAGTGTATATTCTGTGGTTGTTGGGTGAAGTATTCTGTAGATGTCTATTAGATCCAAATGGTAAGTGTCAAGTTAAGGTTCCAGATTTCCTTGTTAGTTTTTTGCTTGATGATCTGTTTAAAGCTGTCAGTAGGACATTAATGTGTCCAACTATAATTGTGTGGTTGCCTATGCCTCTCTTAGTTTAATTTGCAGTTGTTTTATAAATCTGTATATTCCCATGTTGGGTACATATACATTCAAGAATGATATTTTTTGCTGGTGAATTTAACCTTTTATCATTACGCAGTGTCCTTTAGTGTCCTTTTTTAAACTTTATTGATTAAAGTCTGTTTTATCTGGTATAAGAATAGCTACCTCTGCTAATTTTTATTTTCCATTTGCCTGAAATGTCTTTCTCCAGCCCTTTACCTGCAGAATATGGGCATCATTTGCAGTGAAATGGGTTTCCCTAAAGGCAGCAGAAGGATGGATCATGCTTCTTTATCCAATTTGCCACTCTGTGCCTTTTGAGTGACACATTCAGTCCATTCATGTTGAAGGTAATTATTGATATGTGGGGGTTTGTTCCTGTCATATTGTTATTAAGAGGATGCTTTGCTTTTATAGGCTTTGTGGTTGATTTTTATGGTCTGCAAACTTCTTTTTACTTAACGTATGTTTTAGTGTTGGGTGGGGGCATTCTTTAGTTTCTGCACTTAGAACTGTCTTAAGCATCTCCTGAAGGGCTGCTCTAGAGATGGCATATTTTCTTAGGCATTGGATGTCTAGGATTCTCTTAGTCATTGGATGTAGGGGTTCCAACTCTACTCTGGTACAGGTGCTCTTGGGGTTGTGAAGTGGCCTCGCTTTGTGTAGATGGAACCACTCCTTTTGCCCATCTAGGTGAGGCCACCCCTTTTGCAGCTGTTGAGAGTGGATATTTCTCTCTTAGTCCACAGGTGGGCAGGGTTATCTCTGCCAGGCAGCATAGAGGTGCCCCAACTCCTAATTTTCTCTCTAATTCACCTTATTCAATGAAACTTATCTTGGAAGAATAGGAAATTACTGGCTGGAGTTGCTTTTCTTTAAGAATGTTGAAAATAGGACTCCATTTCCTCTGGTTTGTAGGGTTTCTGCTGAGAGATCTGTTGTAATTCTGATGGTTCTTCCTTGGTAGATGGTCTATCCCTTCTTTCTAGCTGATGTTAGGGTTTTTTCTTTTGACCACCTTGACAAGTCAGATTATTATGTGCCTTGGGGATGGTGTTCTCATGTAGTACCTCATAGGTGTTTTCTGAGTCTCTTGTGTCTGCATGTATGCCTATGTAGCGAGATGGGGAAGTTTGCTTGGATGGCATCTTGGAAGGTTTGTTCCAGGGTGTTCTTAGTTTCCTCTTCTCTCTCAGGGATGCCAATCAACCACAGATTGGGTCTCTTTTTATAATCCAAGACCTCTCATATGCTTTGTTCATGATTTCTAAATCTTTGCTTCTTTATTTTTTACTTTTCTCAGACTGGATTAGTTCAATAATTGGATTCTCAAGTTCTGAGTTTCTTTTCTCTTCCTTTTTTTCTTTCTTTTTCTCTTTCTTTTTTCTTCGGTCGATTCTGCCGAGAAGTCTTGCTATTATTATGTTTTCTAGTTCCAGTAGAGAATTCTTCATTTCCAGAAGTTCAGTTTGGCTCTTTCTTAGAATGACCAGGTCAGATTTCACTTTTTCCTGTACTATTTTCATGACCTGGATAATTTGTGTGTCCACTTTCTCATTATTCTTGTCAAGCGTATTTGCCATCCATAGTCTGAATTCCATGTTTGTCTTCAGGGACAAGTCATTTCTAAATCAGTTCCGTTGCTTGGAATCTGGGAAGCTTCTTTGTGGGTATCATCTCAATAAGGCTTTGGGGCTTGATAGTGGTTTTCCTCTAGTTCTTCCTCATGTGTAAAAGAAACTCTTCTCTCTTTTTTTAATTAGATAAAGTTATTACTATTGAGGTGACAGCTTGTATTGTTTTTTTGCCTGACTACCTTCTGCTGTTCTACCTGTTGAAGGGGCAGGAAAGATGGTGAACCTAGGGAAAAATGTCTGATACTGCTTCACTAGTGAAGTCTGGCAGGAGCAGCAACATCCTTTCTTCTAGTTCAGAGGCTTGCCTTCCCTCCAACACAAGTTCCAGGAGCCCTGGTTGTCCAGGAGCACCAGAGAACCTCTTTCCAGATCAGTACCTTATCTGTAGGATTAGTAGGTAGCCAGGAGGGGCTCCAACTCTACTCTGGCACAGGGGCTCTTAGGGTTGTGGAGTGGCCTACTTTTGTGTAGATGGAACCACCCCTTTTGCCCACCTAGGTGAGGCCACCCCTTTTATAGCTGTTGAGAGTGAATATTTCTCTCAGTCCACAGGTGGGCAGGGCCATTGCTGCCATGCTGCACAGAGGTGCCCCAACTCCTAATTTTCTCTGTATCTGTGGGAAGGGCTATTGCAATGATGGCAGCCCCCTGAGCACAAGAGTGTCTGTATCCCTGATCTGGGGCCGCAACAGATTCCAGTGCCAGAGAAACATTCTAGAAGTGGGTGTGTCCCCTTGCTGGATGCTGGAGAGGAAGGGACGGGAAAGCGTCCATGCAGTGTAGATCACCCTGAAAAGATATTTCCCACAAGGCCTCTCCATGGGGCAATTGGTGGCAGTGGCACCAGGGCTTCCCAGGAATTAGCATTCCCTGGGTTCCATGTGATCCCACTGATGCCTCTGTCTTAATTCAGGGCAGCTCTCTATATTTGTATAGTATAGGAGGGGTGGGGGGTGGGGAGGGCCTGGGTTGTCTTTCCCTTGGCTGTGGCTGCAGAGGCTTTGTGAGGTGACTAGAGAAAAAGCTGCTGCTTTCACTCAGCCCTTCTCCAAGAGCATTATCCCAGTTTCTTGACCCAGTCACTTCAAGAGGTATCAAAGCTTAGAACTGTCTGTCTCAGCTTGGGTTTTCAAGCCAACCCTCAAAACCCTATGTCTGTTCTTTCATATAGGTTTATTTGCTGAAAACAGCAATCATGCGATGTCTTCAATCAACCATCTTGGCCCTCCCCAATAAAATATATATTTTTAAAATTTTAAATTTTAAAGATGTGGGGTACAATTCAGGTTTACGTGTACAAATGTTCATTATGCAGGTAATGTTGTTGATGAGGTGTGTCCCCATCTCCCCTGGCAGTTTCCCACTACTGCCAATCCCACCCCCCTCCCCTGAAAGTTTCCCACTTCTGCCAATCCCTTTCTTATGGTATTATGAAAATTGTTCAGGGTCCACTTATGAGTGAGAACATGTAATACTCAGTTCTTTGTTTCTGTGATAGATCACTCAGTATTATAGACTCTAAGTCCATACAAGTTGCTGTGAAGTTCACAATTTTGTCCTTCCTTGTGGTTGCATAATATTCCATTGTATATATGTACCACATTATTTTTATCAAGTCCTCTTTCAATGGGCAGCATGCTTGAGTCTGTGTTTTTGCTACTGTGAATAGTACTGCAAAGCATACGTGTACTGGTGTCTTTTTCATAGAGTGATTTGAGTTCCTCCAGGTATATTCCCAGTAGGGGAATTGCAGGGTTGTATAGAAGGTCAATTTTTAGATCTTTTAGGAATTGTCACACTGTTTTCCACAGAGGTTGTACTAGTTTACACTCCCACCAACAGTGTAGAAGTGTTCCCTTTTCCCTGTATCCTCTCCAGCATCTGTTGTTTTTTGAGTTATTGGTGATGGCCATCCTGACTGAAGTTAGGTGGTATTTCAGTGTGGTTTTAATTTGGATTTCTTTGGTGACTAGTGAGACTGAGCATTTTTTCATGTATCTGTTGACTGCACATATGTCTTCTTTTGGGAAGTGTCTATCCATGTCTTTGCCCACTTTGTAATGGAGCTGTTTGTGTTTTTCTTTTTGGCACGTTTGAGTTCCTTGTAGATCCTAGATGTTAGGCCTTTGTCAGATATACAGTTGACAAATACCTTTTCCCATTTTGCATGCTGTCTCCCTGCTCTCTTGATGGTTTCTTTGGCTTTGTAGAAGCTTTTCACTTTGATGAGGTCACACTTGTTATCTTATCTCTTATGGTGTGGACACTTGAGGTTTTGATCAGGAATTGGTTTCCAGTTCCAATTTCCATAAGGGTGTCTCCTGCATTTCCTAAGATTCTTATAGTTTGAGGTTTTACATTTAGGTCTTTGATAATTTAGAGTTGATTTTTGTGTATGGTGATAGGTAGGGATCTTGTTTTAATCTTCTGCATGTGGTCAGCCAGTTTTCCCAGCACCATTTACTGAATAGATACTCGTCTCTCCAGTGGTTGGTGGTGGAGGTTTTGTTAAAGATGAGTTGGTTAAGAAACTGTGGCTTTGCTTCTGGAATCTCTATGTTCCATTAGTCTACGCCTGTCTTGTAGCAATACCGGGCTATTTTGAGTATTGTAGCTTTATAATGAAGTTTAAAGTCTGGGAATGTAATACCTCCTGCTTTGTTTGTTGTTGTTGTTGTTGTTTTGCTGAGGATTATTTTGGCTATTTGTGGTCATTTATGCTTCCATATGAATTCCTGTATTGTCATTTCCAGGTCTGAGTGAATTCTTACTCCTGGTAATTTAATGGGTATTACGTTAAATCTGTAGATTGCCTTGGGTAGAATGGACATCTTAACAATGTTGATTCTTCCAGCCCACGAACATGGAATAATTTTCCATTTGTTTGTGTCATCTTTGAGTTCTTTGAGTAGTGTGTTGTTGTTTTCATTGTAAAGATCTTTCATATCTCTGGTTAGGAAGATGCCAAGGTATTCATTTTTTGTGTGTCTATTGTGAATGAGATTGTGCTTTTTATATGGGTTTCTGTTTGTTTATTGTAGGCGTTGGGAATACAACTGTCTTTTCACGTTTATTTTATACCCTGAGACTTTGCCAAAGTCTTTTATTGGTGCAGGGAGATTTTTAACTGGTTCTCTTGGGTTTTCGAGGTATAGAATCATGTCGTCTGCAAAGAGGGATAACTTGACTTCCTCTTTTTCTGTTTGGATACCCCTGATCTACTTCCCTTGTCTGATTGCTCTATCTAGGACTTCCAAAACTATGTTGAACAAGAGAGGTGAGAGTGGGCATTCTTTTCTTGTTCTGGTTTTCAGGGGAATGGCTCCAATTTCTGTCTGTTCAGCAGTATGTTGGTTGTGGGTTTCTCATACATGGCTCTCACTATTTTGAGATATATTCCCTCTATTCCTAGATGCTCAAGGATTTTTATCAAGAAGCAGTGCTGGGTTTTATCAAAACTTTTTCTGCATCTGATGAGATAATTGTGTGTTGTTTGTTTTTACATCTGTTGATGTATTTAATTACATTTCTGGTCCTGCAGATGTTGAACCAGCCCTGCATCCTGGGAATGAAGCCTACTTCATCATAGTAGATGATTTTTGAGATGTGCTGTTGGATCCAATTTGCTAGACTCTTGTTGAGAATTTTAGCATCTATGTTCATTAAAGATATTGGCCTGTAGTGTTTTTTTTGTTGTTGTTGGATCTTTACCTGGTTTGAGTATTAATGTGATGTTAGCTTCATAAAATGACTTGGGTAGAGTTCCATCTTTTTCAGATTGAAATACTTTCAGTAGGATTGGTACAAGCTCCTCCTTGTGTGTTTTGTAGAATTCTGCTGGAAAACCATCTGGTCTAGTGCTTTTTTTTGTAGGTAGTTTTCTTATGATATAGTCGATTCCTGGATTATTATTGGTCAATTTAGGGTTTCAATTTCTTCTTTTTTCAAACTGGGGAGTTTGTATAATCTCAGAAAGTCCTCCATTTCATTTAGGTTATCAAGTTTGTTTCCATACAGTGTGCATAGTAATCTCTGATAATCTTTTGTATTTCTTCGGGGTCTGTTGTGACTTGATCTTTTGCATTTCTGATTGTGTTTATTTTGGCTTTTTCTCTCTTTTTCTTGGTCAGTCTAGCAAGGGGTCCATCAATCTTGTTTATTCTTTCAAAGAACCAGCTTGTTGTTTTGTTAATTTTTTAGCATTATACTTTTGTCTTCTATGTCCCGAATTTGGGCTTTTATTTTGGTGATCTGGATTCTTCTGCTGAAGTTAGGGTTTTGGTGGTCTTGCTTTTCCAGCTTCCTTAGATGATTTTTTTAGGCTGGTAACTTGTGATCTTTCCATTTTCTTTGTGTGTATTCATAGAGGTATGAATTCGCCTCTTAGTACTGTTTTCATGGCATCCCAGATATTTTGGTAAGATATTTCTTCATTTTCATTTGTTTCTAGGAATATTTTAATTTCTGTTTTGATTTCTGTATTGACCCAGGAGTTATTTAGCATCGTGCTGTTTAATGTCCATGTCTTTGTGGGTTTTGAGGGAACTTTGTTGGTGTTGATATTTATTTTTATTCCACTGTGGTCTGAGAAGGCGCATGGCAATATTTCAACCTTATGAAATTTGTTTATATTTGATTCATGACTGAGAATGTGGTCAATCTTAGAGTATGTTCCATGTGGTGATGAGTAGAATGTATATTCCATGGCTTTGGAGTGGAGTGCTCTATACTGATCAATTAATTCCTTTTGGTCAAGCATCACATATAGTTTCCGGATCTCCTTGTTAATTTTTTGTCTTAATGATCTGTCTAGGGTTGTGAATGGGATATTTAAGCCCCCAGCTATGATAGTGGTAGAGTCAATATCTTCTTTAAGTTTACCTAGAAGCTGCTTTATGAAAGTTTGTCCTCCTATATTGGTGCATATATGTTTAGGATGGATATTTCTTCTTGTTGGATCAAACCTTTTATCATTATGTGGTGGTCTTCTGTATCTTTTTAAATTTTTGATAGCTTAAAGGATATTTGGCCTGATATTAAGATCGTGACTCCTGCTTTCTTTTGTGTTCTGTTCACCTGGAAATTTGATTTCCATCCTCTTACTTTGAGTCTGTAAGTGTTCTTCCTGGTGAGATGAGTCTTTTGGAGACAATATATTGTTGCATCTTGGTATTTTACCCAATTTGTCATTCTATGGCTTTTCAGAGGTGCATTTAGTGTACTCACATTCAGGCAAATTATTGAGATGTGAAAATTTATTCCTGTTACGAGATTCTTATAGTCTTGCTGCTGTTTTTTATTATTATTATTTGTTGTCTTTCTTTTGATTTTTTGGTTGGTTTATGCGTGTTTTCCATCTTTTTCCTGCATTCTTGGGAAGGGCATTGTTCTTTTTTTCTTTCTTCTGTGTTTAGTATTCTTAAGTGTTTCTTATAGAGCTGGTCTGGAGGAGGTGAAAACTCTTAGAGATTGAATGTCTGGGAGGGATTTTAATTCTCCATCACTGCTGTAACTTATCTTAGCTGGGTATGTAATTCCTGGTTTAAATTGTTTATCTTTGAGATCTTTGAAGATCAGACTCCAATCTCTCCTAACCTGAAGTGTTTCTGTAGATAAGTCTGATGCTATCCTGATCGGTCTTCCCTAATAGGTGGTCTATTTCTCTCTTTCTGCCTTTAGGACATTTTTTAAATACCTACTTTGTGTAGATGAATTACTATGTGTCTAGGAGTTGGTCTTCTCATTTGTTGTCTTGCAGCGGTTCCCTGAATCTCTTGTGTTTGAATGATTGTGTCACTGATGAGATAAGGAAAGTTTTCTTGGATAATTTTGTGGAATATTTGATCCATTGTGGTCTCTGTCTCTCTGTCTGCCTCAGGGATTCCAATTAATCTTAGGTTTGGCCTTTTGATATAATTGCTCATTTCTGGGAGGTTTTGCTCTTTCTTTTTAAGCTTCTTTTCTATGTTTTCAACAGTTTGGGTTAGTTACATATTGTGGTCCTCAAACTCTGAGATTCTTTCTTCTACTTGATCAATTCTGCTTTCCATGCTTATCAGTTTGTTGTTTATTTCATTCACTGTATTCTTTATTGCTGTTATCTCAGTTATCAGCTCCTTCATTCTTTCCTCTTGTCTGTCTTCATTTCTACTTATTCTCTCTATTAACATCTTGGTATCTGGGTTTGTGGTTTGAGACCAGTTATTCGGGGGCCCTTCATTATTTGTGTTCTGAAGTCTGTATTCTCAGTGGTTGACCTCCCAGAAGTCTGTGTGAGATCCATATTCTTCCTTTGATTTTTCTTCTTTTGTGTAGGTTTTCCTCCCCCTTTTTTAACCTCTTCTTTAATTCTGTTATTCAGTGATGGGGGATAGTTTTTACTTCTGTTTGCTCAATCTCTTATTCTTCCTTATGAAGATCCTCTGCCTTTGTTCAATTCTGAAATTTGACTGAGGGTGGGGGGGCTGTGCTTTTTGCATTTTTTAATTTAATTAAGGGGGGAGCTGTGATTCATAATCTATCTACAAATCCCATTATCTGCTGACAGGTGTCTGGGTCCCCTGGAATCCACTTCCCACCACCTTACAATCTGTCCATGCAGTGGGAGTATGTGTTTGCCCCCTGAAAGCAAAATGAGGTAAGAAAAAGGAAAGTAATGGAAAAAGGAAAGAGAAAGGTGAAAGGAAGAGAGAGAGAGAAGAAGAAGAAGAAGAGGGAAATCAGACAGTTGTACCAACTAACAAATAAACAGAGAAACAAACAGAAAAAACAAAAATGTACATATAGTCATATAAACCAACAAACAAACCAAAACCCCCCTGTTGATGTACTCTCCCTCAGAAATACCCATACACAAACAGAAAATATTAAAAAAATTAAAATAACAGAAACAAAGTAAGTATGAAAATATAAACAAAAACAGAAAGAGAGAAGGAAAAAACGAAAAGCAAAACGAAACAAGCAAAAAACCAAAACTCACTCTGTGGCTGTTTCTATAACTCCAAGTAACTTTGGT
This sequence comes from Cephalopachus bancanus, assembly GCA_027257055.1. Taxonomy (NCBI): domain Eukaryota; kingdom Metazoa; phylum Chordata; class Mammalia; order Primates; family Tarsiidae; genus Cephalopachus; species Cephalopachus bancanus. The sequence goes on along the minus strand of JAPVLO010000242.1, from coordinate 524,731 downwards.
TGCCTTCTCTGCATTAAGGAGCAGCTCTGGTCTCTAGCTCCTCCCCTCCACTCTCAGCACAGGCTGATAGGGTTGCTTTCAGTGTGGGTGCCAAATGGACTACTATGGGAGGAGGGTGGATCAGTTCTGGACTCAAAATATTTCCGAATTAAATATTTTTTTTATGATTGTGGTAATCCTTTGGCTTTCATAAGATAAATCTTTGCCTCCCACTAAGATACACATAATTACAAAATTCACCAAAAATAGGAAGCATATTCACGGCTGCATAGCCAAAACAAACAAAAAAGGTCCAATTCAGAGATATAATTTTATTTTATTTTTAAAATTTATTTTATTTATCTATTTATTTTTATTTTTTTTTTGAGTTGGAGTCTCACTCTGTCACCCAGACTGGAGTGCAGTGGCTGCTTCTGGCCACTGCAGCCTCGACCTGCTGGGCTCCAGTGATCCTTCCACCTCAGCCTCCCGAGTACCTGGAATTACAGGAATGCACTACCATTCCCAGCTGATTTTTAATTTTATTTTATTGTAGAGATGAGGTCTCGCCAAGTTTCCCAGGCGGGTCTTGAACCTGTGGACTCAGGCAATCCACTCACCTCAGCCTCCCAAAGCATGGGATTACAGGCTGAGCCACCAAATCCGGCTCAGAGATATAATTTTAAGAGGAAATGTACTTGGATCCTAAGATGTACTTAGGACAAAGGGAAATTATGAGAAATCCAATATTTTATTATTTGTTCATCAAATATGTATAGGCCCCTAAAATATGTTGGCCAATAGAGTTACAAGCCTGAATGTGACATATGAGATTGACCTGCATAAAATTGCCATATTTTCTGGGTTCAACCTAATAGCTGAAGCTCTAACATTATTTAAATTAGAACATGAAGCATATGGAAGCAAAATGTTTTTGAAATTGGGTTGTTTTTCAATTTCAGATAGCAATATTGCACATACATGTACATTGTGTATATCTTGACTTTGTGTAGTTGTAAAAGAACTATGATCTTCTATTGAGTGGAAAGAGAAGGGATTAGGTTTTTTTATTTAAATGATCTAGTTTGAGATAAGTGTGTAAAACAATGATAGTGGAAATTTCACTATCTCTTGTATCCTAATTTTAATTATATGTTGAGCTAGCAGTATGAATCTCCTATATTGGGAATTTATTTCTAAAAATACAGATTCATGGGGCCTACTTCAGGTGGGATAGCTAAGACAATAATGTGGGATACAAGGGAGGGAACTAGGTTCAGACCATACTTTTGAATATACTCTTCACAATTCTACCCAACTAATCTGGAATGTCAAGATGACAACAGTCTAACGGGGATTAAGTTATGTGGGTGTATTTTGTGCTCAAATGTTGTTTTGGCTTGTACTTTCTGAGTTACCTTCAGAGTGAGGTTTGGTATGCAAGTTGACTGGGGTTTCTGTTAGCTCTGTTTTGTTATTTATGTCAACTGCCATGTATGACAGTTCCTTAATAACTTTTGAAAATATCCCTTTATTACTCTAGGAAATTTTACAGTCTGTTTTGAGTCTATATCTATATGAACATTGCACACACTGGATTTAATTGAAGAACACACACACATGCACAAACAGATACGCAATACTCTTACTGTCCGTGTATATGCAAATATCATTTTAGTAAAAAATGCTTGTAACTAAAATTGCATCTAATTTGGCTGAATAGGATAATTTCATGTAATTATTAAAGCACATAAACCAGCAGTAAAAGTGAGGACTAGTCACCATTTAATTTAGTTGGAAAATCTAACAAAACATGTTTTTAATAAAAATGATGTAAAACAGTATATTTAGTAGGAAATTAAATTCAGTGGTTAATTTTTTATGATGGTGAGTTTTAATTAGAAAAGCTATTAAAATGTTTTTCAAGTTGAACAGCAAATTCCCTACTGAGGTTATGTTGTCTTATGTAAGTCATTTTATTTGTTTTTCAAGTTTGTTTTCCTTTAACTGTTTCTAATTGCTTAGGAAATTTTGCATAGAGGAAAAATTGTTAATAGTATGTTGACTTTTTTTTCACAAATGTAATAAGATATTTGACTTCAAACTTTAATCTGTTTTTAACGGTGTTATTGTTCTCAATTTTTAAGTTCCATGTATTTTTGGACTTAAAATACCAGATGATACATTGCTGCTGTTTTTTTCTTATTTCAAGTTATTTTAATGCCATCTTTAAAATAATTTACATAACAAATTTGTTTAATTAATTATTCTGAGTTGAGTTAGTTATGCTGATGAAGCTTTTAGAAAATTTTTTTCTTGGCTGTGCTCTATCAGTAATTATATAATAATTTGCAGAAATATAAGCTACATTTATAGATAATGTAAAGAAGACAAGTAATTAGAAGGAACGTTAATATAAAATGGAAGAAATTTTGATTGTTAAATTCATTTGTAATGTTATTATGTGTATGTATTTATATATATATATATTTCATCATTTGAATTAGTTTCAAGCAATAATTCTATTTACAAAAGCAAAAGAAGAAAGAACAATTTGGTTCACATATACAGTATAAATATAAAAAAAGGATGTTTAGTAATGCATTTATTTGAAATGCTTATATAGGGAATATTACTTTCCTTTTACATGTAGGGTTATATTACTTAGAAGTTTGCTCCAACTTTCTTGAGTTAAAATTCTACTTTTGGATACTTTACTTGTACCACGTAAGTAATTTTTCACATAAATGAGTACTTGTTTAGAGACTTAGCTCATTAATTTCTGTCGGAAACTTGCCACACCCTAGAGACCAGTCCCATTTTAGCTAGGTCCTGATCCTCTGCAAAATTAGGTGAAACTGGCTTGATTCCATGTTCACCTTGGGGAGTCTATTCTGATCATTGAAGGATGTCAGATTAATTTGGAATTTTACTTCTGGATTACCTCTTTGTTTTGAGATATTACTCTTTTGTTTGGTGACTATATTCATTACAGTGTTTGCTGGTCCACGAACTTACATGAATCCAAGTTCAATGTTTTATCACCTCCAAAAGATGTCAAAATTCTGTTGGAACCAAGAAACAGATACTAGACCCTTTAGTCCTTGAATATTGAGTTTTGTCTGTCTGTTAATTCATGAATAAGGTTAAGAAACTTCATAACACTGGAGAGATGTTCCAAAGCATGTATCTTTCCTATACTTATTCAAATACATTTTAAACCTGTCAATTCATGCCTCCAGCTGCATCATAGAACCCCACCACCTGCATTTTTCCAATTTGAAAGTCTTCAGACTGTCTTTTTTTCCTAATTGTTTTGTTTGTTTTGACTATCACCTGGCCAGGCTTTATAATCTATTACTGTAAAGTCAGCACCATGCTGTGTTTCTTTATAACTTCCTTGTGCTCATTTGGGTCAGCTAGCCAGGACTTCTTTAAATAAAAAGAAAAACAAGCTTTAGCCTTTAGGCAAAAACAATTTTAGTGTTGAATAGGGTTTTGAAGCAGTTGTGCAGACAGATAAATCAACTGTAACATGGGGCTAAATTGATCATAAAATTCTTTATTTACTAGGTTTATAGGGATCTTAGTTAGGTTGTATGTTGATATAAGAAAAGTACAGTTGGCAGATATTGAAGAAAGAGGTTGGAATGATATTTCATTATATATTTATACTATAATTATTTTCTTTTTTGGTCTTCATTCTCCACTTGACTGGAAGTACCTGGGGACAGAAAACAAAAATATAGCTCTTTGCACACTCTCTTCAGAGCCATGCAGAATGTTTGACATATAATAGAATGTAAATACTCTGATTTAAAATCGTGTTTCAAAATTTCTTGCCCGTCTTTTTACCTCTGTAGTAAAATGCACTCAATTTTTAGACTCAATCTCTCTTGCCAAACATTGGATAGGCACATGCTCTCTTTGTCCATAGATGAATAGTCTGTCTTTTTTACAACTAAATTTGGGGTTCCTGATATCCATGCTGTCTTCCACATCTACCTCCAAAATCTGAGGAGCAATGAAACAATAACTTTCAGATCTTAAAGGGAATTCATTAAGTAGGCAGCATGAAGAAACTGCCAATCATAAATCTTGAGACCTGGTTTCTTATCATTGCTCTGCCAGTAACTAGTTTTGCAGCCTTATTTATTAATTATTAACCTCATTGAGAAACCTTTTTTATATTTGTAAATGAGAATCTTAGTTAATCTCTCTCTAGTCTTCATTGTAGTTCCAGAACTATCTGAGTGTTTACCCTGTAAGAATTCTCTTTCTTGTTTATAACATTTTCTCTTGTCTCAGTTCTGTATGTCTTTGAGTTGATTTAGTCTTTCCCAAAACTAGAGAAAGGGATTAAAGAGCAATGGAGATTCTTCCATTCTTCTCTAGCTGACCCTTCCTTAGAAAACCAGGTTGGATCTTGAAGGAGCAGATTTTCTACTTCCCCAGTTTTCCCCTCTAGTCTTAACTGCAAGAGGCATCCAGAGTTGCTCTCTGCTTTCTTTTTCCTGTCAATCTGCCATACGTCGAAAGCTCACAAGTATTGCCAAAATATTGTTAAATTATAACTTCCTTATTTTTCCCCTGTGAAGAAACTCCTCTATGTATATATGGGGGGGAGTGCAAAAAACTCAGAATTCATTTATTAAAAAGTTGTATATTTACTCTCACATGTTTAAACTTCAGTCACCTTCAAAGTACCCTCTGTTTGATGGAATACACTTATCAAAACAATTTTCCCACTGCTTGAAACAGTTTTTGAACTTGTCAATTTTGATACCTTTCAGTGCTTCTGATTTTTTTTTTTTGTTGTTGTTGTTTGACCACTTCCACATCAGTAAAATGTTTCTCTTTGAGGACTTTTTAAAATTAATCCAGGGAAGCAAAAAAAAAAAATTGCTCAAGGTAAGATCAGGTGAGTAGGGAGGGTGGGGTACAGGGGTCATGACATTTTGGGTCAAAAACTGCTGAACTCTCAGTGCGGTGTGGGCAGGTAGGTGCATTGTCATGGTAGAAGAACTAGTCATCTATTTGCCACAATTCAGAGAGTTTCTTCCACAAATCATGAGGCAACCTTCTCAAAACTTCCAGATAAAAACCATTGGGTTCCTAGAACACTTACCTAACTGGGGAAGCCTACTACAAGAGACCTGCCCTCTAAAAGATAAGTACTGAGGTACTAGAATGTTTCTTGGAATTTCCTTTAACTGGATCATTATTATATCTTGGGCGATCTTAAATGTCTGTATACATTTCAGAAATTTTGAGGGTTTTTTTTTTTTTTTTGGCAGTCAGATATCAATCAGTTCATCTCTCAGTTTGGGATTATTTCACAAACATATCATTATTGCTTTGGTATAACAATGTCTTGAAAAATCAGTCCTGGTGTCATAGAGGAAAAACAAAAGTGCAGCTAATCAGTGCTTAGCTCTGTCCTTATTCAAATCTGTGATAAAGCAATCAAGAGAAATCAGAATATCATAAGGACATTGGAGCTTAGTACATTCAATGCTAATGTCAATATTTTAAAGTAGTCTCTGTGAGGGCTTACTTACTCTTCTAACATGTCAGCACCACCCACAGTTATTATTATTTTTAAGCTGAAGTGTCATGTGCATAATTATATTTTAGAGACTATAAAAAACATCTAAACATTCATCTCATTCAACTATCTAAAATGAAATTATTTTAAAAGATATTTCTAATGGGAAGTGATGATAAGAACTAAAATATCTCAGCTGCTTACTGAACGCTAGGTACTATTTGAATAAATACAATTTTAAGTTTTCTCAATAATCTATGTAGTGGATAGGTATTTTTTTTTTTTTTTGGCATAGATGAGAAAACTGAGGCGAATGAACTAGCCTATTGTCACCATAAATGCTAAGTAATATAAACAGGACTGGAACATAGCCATTCTAGTTCTGAAGCCTACAACATTAAGCATGAATTTCTAAGTTGCCATAAGCCCACCCCTGTAACCACTGCATATATTATATCCTGTAACTACTGTTTGTTTACACATATTATTTTATGCCATGCTGCATCAACCATCCGATCATGTTCTTATTTTCGGGACAGAGGATTCATATTCTAGTTAATATTTTCATATAGCTTATACTTTTTAATCTGTCTGTAATTGCTACTAGTAGGTGTTTTTGCATGCCTTTCTTTTTTTTTTTTTTGAGTTGGAGTCTCACTCTGTCACCCAGACTGGAGTGCAGTGGCCGCTCCCGGCCACCGCAGCCTCGACCCACTGGGCTCTGGTGATCCTTCCACCTCAGCCTTCCGAGTAGCTGGAACTACAGGCATGCGCTACCACACCCTACTCATTTTTTGATTTATTGTAGAGATGAGGTCTCGCCAAGTTGCCCAGGCAGGTCTCGAACCCGCGGGCTCAGGCAATCCACTCACCTCGGCCTCCCAAAGTGCTGGGATTATAGCCTGAGCCACCGAGCCCGGCCTGCATGCCTTTCTATTATAATGAAAGTACCTTCTTTGTTTTTGCATTGTTATAAATAAATTAAAATATTATTTGTAGCCCTTGAAATCTATTGACTCTGTCTAGCTTTCTAAAACAGCAATAACAAACCTAAGTTCTGTTTATTTTAATAATATCTCTTGGCAATAATTGTCCTGTATTTAAAATTCATTTTTGCTTATATCTGTTAAATATATAATTGACTTTTGACAATTTCTTTTATTCCCACCTATTCTTCCCTTGTCTGGAAAGGACAATGAGAAATTGTGACTGGCCTCCTCCACTGCATTCATTATTTTGAATCTTCTCTTTTCATTTTACTGTGCTTTATTCTAAATAATGAGACCAAGTTCCGATACAAGGAAAAGAAAAACACTCTTCATTCATGACTATCCACTCATGCCCATAATGATTTACATTATCTTATAAACTTTATAACATTTCAGCTTTTCTTTGTGTGAAACAACAATAAAATATACACTTTTTGATGAATAGTACCATTTCACTACTCAAAGCATCCACATGAACAGGCTATTTTGAGATATAAATTATACAAGTCACATGTCCTAGTATAACACACTTTATATAACAATACTGGTCATTTTTAATCTAATGAACTATTCCAAAGGAATGTTAAAGTATGCATAAAGTGGAAATTATCCAGATTGTAGTTAAGTAGACTTATGTGGTAATGGTATATTCAGTCCTACCCAAATGTGAAGAAGCTTTTCAAAATTAAACAAAATACCAAACTTTGAAAGATGCCTTTGAATATAACTTATTGAAGTTACTTGTATTTAAAAAAAAAAAAAAAACTAGACCAACATAATTCATAGAGTCCTTGTGATATTGTGGCTTTGAAAATTTATATTTGATAAATTGATAAATTAAGAGGTTAATGTTAAAATTAACTATCACTTAGGCAATTTTTTTTTTTTTGCCTAGTGATTGATTGTGAATGCTTTATAGCCCTACATATCATATAGAACTTATCAACCAATTTATAAATAGGCTAGCTTCTGCATTAGCATCTATAGATAAAGAGCCAGTTTCTAGTTTCTTAAAAAGAAGACTATAAAATTTTATTCTGGGTATGAAAAATTCATAAATAATTTCCAGGTAGACTAGATATTTTGACTTTTTCCTTTGAAAACTGTTTCTAACCCATTGAGATGCTATTATAATAATAACTATCATGCGATTTAACAATCAAAATAATATCTTATGTCACATATTATTACCATTTCAAAACTAAATCCTGTCTTTTATTTTCTTGTCATTAAACCATTCTGCTTTTTTGCTTTAAAAATGATGCTTTACCTTGTTAAGCATGTGTTTTCTAAGATTTCTTCTAAAAAACAGATCCCACACTATTATTAAAGATAATGATGTTTGTGACTAGCCTATGCAGCATATTGGAGACCTAGTCGCTAAAAAAAAAAAAGGATGATACCTATGGACAAAGATGTAGTATAACAGGCAGAGCAGTGACCCACGGTTCACAGAACCAAAGTTTAGATCTCAGTGTTACTGGCTTTGGGATCCTAACCCGCAGGAAATAGAAATAAACCAAGAGTCTGACAGACTTGAGCAAGACTGATTATTGGAAATTTCAGCTTGAGGAGAAAGGGAAACTACAACAGAAAGAATTCTACTGCTGGTTCCCTGAAAGCAGGTCAGCTTAGGCTTCAATTTTGCCCTGGCTTGTTTCCCAGGTGTTATCATCACATGTTAGGGTGATCCCAGAGTTGCGCTTGCATGTTCTCATGTCATGTTTCCACATGCTTGGCATGATTCATTAGCATCTCAGATCTTCACCCAGGGTATGATTTGTCCTATTATAATGAAGTAAAGGTTATTTGGGACAAATTATAATAGATTCTGAGAAAGAGGGGTTTGGGACAAGTCTCTATCCCCCTAGAGACGGGAACTTGAGGGTAAAAAGGTTGGGCTCTTTTTGCTGGTTGGCCTCTTTATTGAAAGGGAGTATTTGTAGGCAAAGTGACAGCCTGCTGAAATGGCAAGTACAAGAGAAAAATGGGGAGTGGTCCTTTCCCAGTCAATTGCCCTGTCTCACTAGTTCCATGATCTATCTGTACTGGGTGTCTTGGTTTACGCTATCTTACATATGTTGACCTAACAGCCCTCCATTTTCAACTGGGGTAATATTTGCCTTAGTAGCATCCAGAGTCCATTATAGGAATGAATAAGATAATATAGTCATTTACAACAGATATTGATTAGCCACCTACTATGTGCCAGAATTACATGCAGGGATAGGGATTCTGCAGTGTGCAAAACAGAAAAGGGACCCACACTGTTAAACTTAATATGTAGTCTGGTGGTGGGAGTATTAGATACCAACAAGCTAAATGTATAACTGCAAATTGGAGGTCGGAGCCTTATGAGAAACTATAGCTGTGGCATTGGTCTAACCTGAGGATGGAGAAGCTAGAAATGCCCCTCAGAGGAAGGAACAGAGATCCAGAGGATGAATGACACTTCACAGGTGACAAAAGGCATGAGAGTATTTTAGGCAGAAGCAACAGCATGTGCCAATGCCTGGTGCTTTGTAAACTGTTAAGGTGTAACGGGGCAATATTTTGATATTAAACTATGTGTGCTTGGTTTTTTAATTCCTTTTACTTCTATTCGCCGTCTCTCCTTTCAGCAGAATCCAGGGTGTTTTGGATGAACCACTCTCAGGCTAAGTCTGCTATAGAAAGAAGAAAGAATCAATTGCTTGACTTTTGAGTGCTTAAGTAGATATTTTAAAATTAATAGCATAGATATGTATCTTTAAAACCATGGCTTTCACTTGCAAGATTCAGACATAGAAGAGAATTCTAAAAACTTGGCTTTAAATAGGAGCAAAAACCCAAGAAGTCTGAATGAATAAATTACAGAAAGGACAAGAATGCATAATTATATAAGAACTTTTTTTTTCTTACAAAAAAGAACTTAATAGTTCAATCATATGTGTGTGGGAAAGAGCAATGCAGAGAAATGAGGTGCAAGGTTCACTGGGAAAACCCCAGTGTCCGTGCTCCCATGGTAGGGTAGTTGGAGTTTGCTTGAAGGATATAAGACTAGAGTGAGTGAGTGTCTCCTTACCTAGAGTGTAGTCAGAAAGACTGTAAGCCTCATGGAGGGGATGCCATTTGTTGAACATGACACTTGTAGTGTTCAACAACACACAGCCAGAAGACTAAATGTATAGCTACAACCACAATACCATGAGGTACTTAGGTACTTAGGCTTAAGGAAAATCTCACACTCATACCAGCCTGAAGTGTGGGGGCCAAGAAAAGCTGCTGAGAGGTTTGGCCGACTGCCACAGTCTCCTTGGTTGGGATGGAGAAATCCTGAGTTTATCACCTGGAAGTCCTACAAGGTCATGGTTATCACCAACAGATTCAACAGGAAAGACATCTCATGAGAAAGCTCTTCCTTGGGGACAGTAAAGACGGAATACACTGGCCTCTCTTTTTTTCTGCCCACCCACGCTTACAAGACTTCACAAGACATTATCATTCAGCGTCTAGAAAGAGAGAAGGTAGCTGTGGTTTCAGAATCCTGATAAAAGGGACTGAGTTTTAGCTGGGATGGTGATGACCTACATTTCACCTAAGTTTCCTTCTCTGCCCATAAGTGGGGCAAATAAACTAACTTCAATTACAAAGAAAAGCGTCTTCTATTTTTGTACACTTGAATTGGTGACCATATAAATTTATACAAGTCCTACATGATATGTGAATGTTAGTAGTAACTGTCATTAGCTTTGGGGCAGAGGCTAGAAATGATCATTTCTAGAGTTTCACAGTTACCTTAAATGTATCATCCTGATTGATGTCTCTCCTTTTATAATACCTTGAAGAAAATTGGATATTATGTTCCTTATATACATGTGTTCTCTTATGAGTGATCACTAGGCATTTTAGAAATCCCTTTTGAAACAAAAAAAGAAATCCCTCTTAGATCAAAACAAATATTTTAAATCTGTGTTTGTTATCTACAGTATTTTGTTCGCTTGTAAGTACTTATTGAATTATTGCTTTCAATTGGTTTGCCATTATATATACATAGTCATGGTATCCTGAACATGACTTATTAAATGTTTTTTCTTCTACATTTTCCTTTTTAGAATGAACTGATGATATATAGCAAAGGAGCACATTGTTACTGGCAAGAAATAATTGATCTGTTGAAATGATGGCATTGAGGTAGTGCATCATTGTCCCAACGGAGTCATTTTTAAGTGCATGACATCCAGTGTCACATCAGTAATGCTACTGCTTAAAGACATCCTTTGCATTTTTGCCTTTGTTTCCAAAGGTGAAAATCCATACTTAATCAGAATTACTTAAATTTAAAAAGAGAAGTTAACCTTACCTAAGACATTTTGTTTTCAATTAGAATGCAATATATATCTACCTAAAGCTAATGTCTGATTTGACCAATGCTGATAAGTTTATGAACACCATCCTCTGAAATCAACATTTATTTCACTCTATGAAAAGATAAATACAAGTACTTAATTATTGCTCACATATTTAAATTTTGATTAAAGCATCTTTGCATCAAGAAAATGCCAGCATATCTCAATTATCTAAAATGAGAGGAAATAACACACAAATATGCACTGGATTCCCCTTTCATTTCCTGGAAATTATTTTAGGTTGGGAGAAGTAAATCTCTAGAATTAAACATCTATAAAGAAATGTTTTAAGTATAAAAATGATATGGTTTTGTTAGTATGTAGTCAACCCATTAAGAAAATTAGTTTTAGCTTTAGTTTTGTTTTCCCAAATAAAGAATATGGATATATTGGTATTCATACTTTTGCTACTGGATGTAATATTCTGGTACATGCAAAATCTTTTTGTTTTGTGACAGAAAAAAGCAATTATAGAGAATAGTCAAATCAACTATTCTAAGAACCACTAGAGGTCTACTGATATCAAATTTCTGTCAACATCTTTCCTTTTAAAAATATTTTAAATTCATTATTTGATATGAATGAATGTGAAATTTCTCCCCTTTGTTGTGTGTATCTTTCATTCTGAAGGCTTTAATTCCACTTAAAATTAGGTTCTTTGGTAATTTTGTTTTGTTTAGTTTTCCTCTCAGATTGTGTTTAAATACTGTGTCATGACTATTAATTTTAAGGAAAAACTAACCTTTAAGTAGTCGGTGGGAATTGGGTACTTTAAATATGTATGCATATATATTCATATGTATACGTGCATTTATATCCAGGGGTGCTAAAAAAGGTATACACATTTTAAGAGATGTTATCTATGTATTACTTTTAGTTCTCTGTAATCAGAAATGTCTGGAGTCTTGTTTGATGGACACCATTTGAGCACTTCTTGTAATTGCAGAAATCAAACGTAACTTGTATTTTAATAGTTTTCTCCTTTCTTAAAATGTGTATACATATTTGGCACCCTCTGTATATGTGTGTGTCTGATAGTGTGTGTGTGAATATGAATATAACATTCATAAAAGAGAAATAAGTCTGTCTTGCTTTATATTCAGCAGACTGTGTGAATTTCATTTGATTATAAGGCAAGAATTTATTGCCTGGTGTTAGACATTTTCATGCTAACTTGCGAATGTACCTCAGGGAGGTTGCAGATGTGCATGCAAATCTAATATGAGCAGAGAGTTCACCATTCAAAGACTCATGTTGTCAGTTGTGTTGCCAAAGATAGGTGCTCTCTAGTCTATTAGAAATAATAGATGTTATTAGCTACCATTTTATAGAAAATGTGTGTCCAAGAATCCTGAACATATTCAGTATTACTGTGGTATTCCATATGACTTGCCATTGTATATTATTTTATATAAAAGATGGTAGCAAGCTGGGCTCGGTGGCTCAGCCTGTAATCCCACACCTTTGGGAGGCTGAGGTGAGTAGATTGTCTGAGCCTGCGGGTTCGAGACCCGCCTGGGCAGGTGAGACCTCATCTCTACAATAAATAAAAAAAAATTAGCTGGGCCTGGTAGCGTGCACCTGTAGTTCCAGCTACTTGGAAGGCTGAGGCGGAAGGATCGCTGAAGCCCTGCAGGTCGAGGCCGCGGTGGCCGGGAGCGGCCACTGCACTCCAGTCTGGGTGACAGAGTGAGACTCCAACTCAAAAAAAAAAAAAAAAAAGATGGTAGCAACTTAAATCTGTGTGAAGGAATTAAGGAACCCATCTTTGAACTCTAATGCATAGGAGGAGCTCAGTAAAAGTTGTTCAAGTGACTGTTCTGTCTTCCTGGAGAGGGGTTCAGGTGACATTTGAAGAACTAAGAAACACCCTGCAGTGTGAGGAGCTCCTGTGTCTGCAGTACTTTGAAGAGTCTCAGCTTGCAAAGCTGAGTAGAAATGTCATTTTCATCATTCTCTTATTCCAATCCAGCCCCAGTCCTAGCCTCATCCTTCTACAGAGGTGAAATTAGAATTGTGGTGTTACCGTGTTGGAAGAATGGGGAGAGGAAATGTGTATATCTTCCCTAAGTTCTGGGATTTTTTTCTATTAGTCAAAACCATTGTGAATCTATCTGTAATATAAAGAAAACAATCTGAATATATAATTTTAAAAAAATTTATTTTAAAGATATGGGGTTAGGATTCAGGATTAGGTATACAAGTGGTCGTTGTATAGGTGAAGTTTGGGCCTCCCTTTTGTCCCCACTTGCCTGGTTTGAGATCAGGTACCCTTACTGATGTTAGTGCCCCCCCCAACCTCCGGCAGTTTCCAGCTACTGCCAATCCCTTTCTTGTAGTATTATGGTAAATGTTCAGGATCCGCTTATGAGTGAGAACAAGTGGTACTCAATTCTTTGTTTCTGTGATAAATCACTGAGTACTATAGAGTCTAAATCCATCCAAATTGCTGCAAAGTCCATAATTTTGTTCTTTATGGCTGTATAACATTGCATCATGTATTTGTACCACATTTTAAAAAATCCAGTCCAGTTTTGGTGGGCAGCGCAGTTGGTTCCATGTTTTTGCTACTGTGAATTGTGCTACAACAAACATGCATTTACAGGTATCTTTTTTGTAGAGTGATTTAAGTTCCTCTGGGTATATTCCCAGAAGTAGGATTGCTGGGTCACATGGAAGGTCAATTTCTAGTTCTTCTAGGAATAGCCACACTGTTTTCCATAGAAGTTGGACTAGTTTGCATTTCTACCAACACTGTAAAAACGTTTCCTTTTCTTTGCATCCTCTCCAGTATCTGTTGTTTTTTGTTTTATTAATGATGGCCATTCTTACTGGAGTTAGGTAGTATCTCAGTGTGGTTTTGATTTACATTTCTCTGATGATTAGTGAGGCTGAGCATTTTTTCATGTGTTTGTTTGCTGCTTGTATGTCTTCTTTCGAGAAGTATCTACTCATTTCTTTTGCCCAGTTTGTAAAGGGGCTGTTTGTTTTATTTCTTTTTTGGCACATTTGAGTTCCTTGTGGACATTGGAATTAGGCGTTTGTCAGATATGCAGTTATTTATATGCAAATATTTTTTCCTATTCTGTGGGCTATCTTCCCAATCTCTTGATGGTTTCTTTTTCTTTGCAGAAGCTTTTCACTTTGACGCGGTTCCACTTGTCTATCTTATCGCTCTCAAATGGCATAGGCATTTGGGGTTTGATCAGGAATTGATTGCCTATTCTGATTTCTGTTAGAGTGTTTTCTGCGTTTTCTAAGATTTTTAACATTTGGGATTTTTCATTTGGGTCTTTGGACTATTTTGAGTTGATTTTTGTGTATGGTGATAGGTGGGGGTCTTGTTTCATTCTCCTGCATGTGGTTAGCCAGTTTTCCCAACACCATTTACTGACTAGGTTCTCCTCTCCTCATTGGTTGTTGGTGGAGGCTTTGTTGAAGATGAGCTGGTTGAGAAATTAGGTTTTGGAATCGCTATCCTGTTCCTTTGGTCTGTATGCCTGTTCTTGTACCAATACGAGGCTGTTTTGATTATTGTAACCTTATAATAAAGTTTAAAGTCTGGGAATGTGATACCTCCCACTTTCTTTCTTTCGCTAGGGATTGTTTCAGCTATTTGTGGCCATTTATGTTGCCATATGAATGTCTGAATTGTTGAGAAAACAATCTGAATTTACGGAAACTTCACATCTATAATTTTTAGAGCATTTAGTGAACTGCCCCAGCATTTGTTCATCTTCAACACATGTCTCTAGGAGGCAGAGGCAAGGTTATGAATGCAGCAGAGGGATGACTTTTATTAGGTCCAGTAAACCAGCACTATTTTTTGTCACATGTTGCTAGGTATTTTGCTCTGTCTAGGATGACCTTTTAGTAAGAAGAGTAGGCTACTGCCAATGAAAGCGATTTGGAGGATGACTCCTCTTGGCTGCTGTGTGTGAATATAGTAAAGCAATGAAGTTTGTGCATGCTGAAAAGGCTGCTGGCCACAGGGGGAGTCAAGGCTCATTCCGGGTCATATTCTGTTCCACCAAGACAAATATGAAACTGCACTTGTTCAGGGGAAGGAGAACCTCTTCATATTTCATCTGACCAGATGAAGCACCTTTTGCAAGTAGCCAGCCTTTCTGTAGTTCACTCACAGTTATTCCATATGCTAGGGGCTGTACACTACTGAAGTGTCTCTCAGTCATCTATCATGATATGCAATTTTTTACCACCATATCTTTGGAATCTGAGCCTCTTATATTTTATTTCTTATCAAAAAGAAAATATTATATCCCCCTGAAAAAAATAAAATTTTTAGCCGGGCTCGGTGGCTCAGCCTGTAATCCCGTGCCTTTGGGAGGCTGAGGTGAGTGGATTGCCTGAGCCCGTGGGTTCGAGACCCGCCTGGGCAGCGAGACCTCATCTCTACAATAAATCAAAAAATCAGCCGGGCGTGGTAGCGCGCACCTGTAATTCCGGCTACTTGGAAGGCTGAGGCGGAAGGATCGCCGGAGCCCAGCAGGTCGAGGCTGCGGTGGCCGGGAGCGGCCACTGCACTCCAGTCTGGGCGACAGAGTGAGACTCCAACTCAATAAATAAATAAATAAATAAATAAATAAATAAATAAAAATAAAATTTTTGCAATTAAGAATGAACACGTAAGTTGAAATTACCAACTACTAACTTGCAAGTCTCTGTAGAAATTTAGAGGTAGTTTTTTGCATTTATGAAAATATATGCACAATTATATGTTTAGCATATGAGTTGTGTTTATATATATGTCACACATACAAAAAATTCAGACATATACAC
Source organism: Cephalopachus bancanus (assembly GCA_027257055.1). NCBI lineage: Eukaryota > Metazoa > Chordata > Mammalia > Primates > Tarsiidae > Cephalopachus > Cephalopachus bancanus. The sequence continues at coordinate 509,027 of JAPVLO010000242.1, read as the reverse complement.
CACTAGAAAAAAACTAGACTATGTGGAGTACTTATCTTCCACCTTTCACAATTATCCACATGAAACTTTTTAAATTAGAGAAAGAAGGGTGGTGAAAGAGCATACTTTGACCTTCATAGTTTTGCCTAACTTTGACCATGCCTCTAATACATGGTCAGTAAAACTTATATGGAGCATAGTCCTTTTTTCTTTTGTTCAACTGTGACCAGCATGGTACAGATAAGCATCCCTAATCCAAAAATCCAAAATCTGAAATGATGCCACAAAAATTCCACACTTGATCTCATGTGATGGGTCACAGTCAAAATGCACACACCCAACATACAGTTTATTCAGCATCCTTGGGGGGAAAAATACTTCTCAGCCCCCTTTAGCTACAATATATATTTTTGCTCACACCCAGATTCCCCCAGTGCATCCATAAACGGTAAAAAAAAGTGGTTCAATGTATGCACAAACTTTGTTTCATGCACAAATGACTAAAAATGTTATGCAAAATTACCTCTTCCAGTTCTGTGTCCAAGATGTATATGAAACTTAAATGTATTTTGTGTTTAGACTTGAGTTCCATCCCCAAGATATCTCATTATGTATTTGCAAATATTCCAAAATCTGGAAACAATTTGAACTCTGAGACACTTCTGACCCCAAACATTTTAGACAAAGAATACTCAATCTGTATGATGAATGAAAAAAAAGTTCACTTACAAAAGCATTTCACAAAAACCATGAATATGATTAAGAAGACAAATTTTAATATATTAGGTTCAAAAATAACCCACCCATTCCTTAATTATTAAGCACTTTCTACGAGTCAGACGTTTGTGTACTGCCAGGACCATAGCAATAATCAAGGCATACAAGATATCTGTTATCTTGGAATTTATAGTCTTAAAATCTTAATTATATAATATAAACTAAGACACTAAACCCTGTATATGAGAGGAAGTATGGACAATTAAAACCACTTAGTAGGAACTATATCAGAAATACTTGTTTTTTCTTTAAGAAAAGAGTTTTTTTTAGTTAAAATTATTTCATGACCAGGAGGGAAAAGTCTAAAAAAGTATCTATTTGCTTATTATACTGTGTTCTACTGTTCTCCTAATTCTTGATACCTGTGGAAAAAATCAATCTTCCTTGTGCTATCAAACTTGTATCTCCCACCACTATAAAATTCACATTTTTATTCTTTATGCTTGTGTTGGTTTCATGGTTTGTGAGATGCTGTACATAATGTTAGATAATCTATAAAAGAATGGCTATTGTAAAAACCAGTAATGCAAAATTTTGTCAGCTGAGTTAAGTAAAACAATATAAGAACTTGTTAAGTTTCTTAGGGTATGTTATTTCTAAAGCTGTAAAAAAACTTCATTTTCAGCTGGGCTCGGTGGCTCAGCCTGTAATCCCGCGCCTTTGGGAGGCTGAGGTGAGTGGATTGCCTGAGCCCGCGGGTTCGAGACCCGCCTGGGCAGCGAGACCTCATCTCTACAATAAATCAAAAAAATCAGCCGGGCGTGGTAGCGCATGCCTGTAATTCCGGCTACTCGGAAGGCTGAGGTGGCAGGATCGCCAAAGCCCAGCAGGTCGAGGCTGCGGTGGCCGGGAGCGGCCACTGCACTCCAGTCTGGGTGACTGAGTGAGACTCCAACTCAAAAACAAACAAACAAACAACAAAAAAAAAAACCTTCATTTTCTTCTGATAGGTAACATGAACTGCTGGTTCTTTTCCTGCTGCAACAATAAAAAAAAAATAAAGTGACTTTGCCTGTCTTTTCTTCTAAAAATTAAATATAATACTATTTTGGTTTATTTTGTTTAAATTCACTTATCTAGTATGAAAATAAACAAATACCATAGGATTATAAAACAGGGCAAACTCCAAAATTAAACAACAAATAAAGGACAAATACTATGCGGAAATTATCCAAACTCATAAATGAGTAAAAGAATGAAAATTAATGAAAAGCCATCATTTCTCCATCAAACTGAAAAAAATAAAGATAATGTAATACTTACTGATATGATATAGTTATAGTTATGATAAAGCAGACACCCCCATATCATACTGGTGAAAATATAAATTGATACACTCTTTCTAGAAGGCAATTTACCAATATGTTTGAAGAAACTAAAATATTCATATGCCTGAAATGTAGTTTCCCTTCCAGGACTTACTCTTAGAAACATATGCTAAAGAGTAATCATAAGGATATGTATAATATATAACACTGGACAATTATCATAACATCAAACAAAATGAATAACCTCAATGATTCACAATAATGAAATAGTTAAATGAAATTTGACACCTGATTTTTTTTTTTTTTTTTTTTTGAGTTGGAGTCTCACTCTGTCACCCAGACTGGAGTGCAGTGGCCGCTCCCGGCCATCGCAGCCTCGACCTGCTGGGCTCTGGCGATCCTTCCGCCTCAGCCTTCCAAGTAGCCAGAATTACAGGCATGCGCTACCACGCCCAGCTGATTTTTTGATTTATTGTAGAGATGAGGTCTCACTGCCCAAGCGGGTCTCGAACCCGCGGGCTCAGGCAATCCACTCACCTCAGCCTCCCAAAGGCGCGGGATTACAGGCTGAGCCACCGAGCCCGGCTTGACACCTGATTTTTAAAAATTGATGTATCTCCAGTTTCTAGACGCTAATAAATATTTGTGGCATAAATAAAAATCTATAAGACTAGAATGTTGTATCACCATTTAAAGTTTTAGTTTTGAAGAACAGTTAGTGATATGGGAAAACATTAATGACAGAATTTTAAGGGACAACTAAGGTTGCAAAATTGTAGATACAATTTACTTTCCAACTTAGTGAAACATGTATAGAGGGACACCACTCTCCCCAAAAAGAATTTATTTATAGAAACTTGTATATTCTTATATGTTTAAATTTCAATCACCTTCAGCATACTCTCTGTTTGATGCAATTTAACTATCAAAATGCTTTTTCCATTGCTCAAAAGTTTTTGAACTTGTCAATTTGGATGCCTTTTAGTGTTGCTACTGTTTTTCTTTCACCTCTTCCAGTGTTTTCCTTTGAGGACTTTTTTCATCCAGGGAAACAAACAGAAAAAGTCATTCAGGGCAAGATTGGGTAAATAGGAAGGATGGCTATGAATATTCAGTGTAGTATGGGCAGGTACATTGTCATGGTGGCAGAACCAGTCACTTGTTTGCCACAATTCAGGACATTTCTTCCACAAATCATGACACAACCATCTCAAAACTTCTAAATAAAAATGTTGCTTGACGCTTTGCTCCAGTGGAACAAATTCCGAGTGTACTACAAGGAGCCTGCCCTCCAAAAGATGATAATTTTTTAAATTCCTTGTCTGTGGTTATTACATAATATTATATAATATAATAATATGAAATGTTATCTTTAAGATATATTAAATATGATTTTTCTTTTTTTAGACTTTTTATATTTCTATACTTATTGTTAATTTAATTTTTAATGAAATTAATCCATATGAGTAGTTTAAAAATCTAAAATATTACTATAGTATATGAGAAAAAATTTCAGTCCCCTGCCTATTTTCCCCTTTTATTCTCCATCAAGGCAATTGCTTTCAAATGTTTTGGTTGTTTTATCTGATTTTCTAACATTTAACATTAAATGTTTATTAACATTTGTAAATAACTATTCTTCTTTCTGTTTATTGATGTTTTCTCTTACTTAGACATTATATATTGGATTTCTATAGCACTCATCCATTTTTTTCTCCTTTATCTCCTCAATTTAGTTATATCATTTCTAAAGACAATATTTAATTTTGCATTGTTTTGACTATGTAAATGGTGTCTATAAATGACTACTTTTTACTAAAAAGAATTTTTCTATTTTTTTTTTTCTGGAGGAAGTAAATGCCTAATTTTCTATGTTTGTATTTTGATAACCCTATTATTTTGTAGTTCCACTACTCAACATATAGAGGGCTATTTAGACTTACTATTTCCTTTTCTCACAATTTTTTTTGAAAAGTATAGTCAGTTGCTCTTTTCTATGTGTTAGACACTCATGAATTCAAACAACCGGAGATAGAAAATATATTTTTTTAATGGATGGTTGTAACTGTACCCACAATATACAGCCTTTTTCTTCTTTGTCATTATTCCATAAAAAATATAGCATAACAACTATAGTATTCACATAGCATTTAAATTATTAGCTATCATGAGTAATCTAGAGATTTTAATGATATGGGAGGATGTGCATACATTATAAGCAAATATTATACAATTTTATATAAGAGATTGATCATCATGGATTTTGTTTTTTGAGATTGTGGGGGTTCCAATTTCACACAAATTCTGAGGAATAACTGTAATTTGTTTTTTGCTAATTTGTTGACTTTATTGGCTTAACATGTTGATAATGTGACTTTATTATCCTTTGAATTTTTGTAAAGTCTATTGTGATATTACTTCCCATTTCTGATATTGGTTATTCACATATTTTGCTTTTTATTATTTTCTTTTCCTCTTTTTTTTTTTTTTGAGTTGAAGTCTCTCTCTGTCACCCAGACTGGAGTGCAGTGGCAGACTCATGGCCACCGCAGCTTTTACCTGCTGGGCTCAGGTGATCCTTCCGCCTCAGCCTTCCAAGTAGCTGGAACTGCAGGCACATGCTATCATGCCTGACTAATTTTTGTATTTATTGGCAAGATGAGGTCTCACCAAGTTGCCTAGGCTGGTCTCAAACTTCTGGGCTCAGGCAATCCTCTTGCATCACCTCCCAAAGTGCTGGAATTATAGGTGTGAGCCACTGCACCCAGCTTTATTATTTTCGTTATCAGTTATATTAGGGGTTATAAATTTTATTTTATTTATTTATTTATTTATTTTTTGAGTTGGAGTCTCACTCTGTCACCCAGACTGGAGTGCAGTTGCCACTCCCGGCCACCGCAGCCTCGACCTGCTGGGCTCCGGCGATCCTTCCGCCTCAGCCTTCCGAGTAGCTGGAATTACAGGCATGCGCTACCACGCCCGGCTGATTTTTTGATTTATTGTAGAGATGAGGTCTCGCTGCCCAGGCGGGTCTCGAACCCGCGGGCTCAGGCAATTCACTCACCTCAGCCTCCCAAAGGCGTGGGATTACAGGCTGAGCCACCGAGCCTGGCTGGGGTTATAAATTTTATTAAAATTGTCAAAAATCAGTATCTATCTGTATTCCTTTTTCTTTATGTTTCATATGTTTTCTGTTTAATTGCTATTACTTTTATTGTTTTATTATATACTTCACTCTGCTTTGTATTTAATTTTTCTCCTAGCTTCTAAATGCTAATATGAGCATTCAAAACTGCCTATTTCTTTTTTTTTTTTTTTTGAGTTGGAGTCTCACTCAGTCACCCAGACTGGAGTGCAGTGGCTGCTCCTGGAGATCCTTCCGCCTCAGCCTTCCAAGTAGCCAGAACCACAGGCATGCGCTACCACACCCGGCTGATGTTTTGATTTACCGTAGTGATGAGGTCTCGCCAAGTTGCCCAGGCGGGTCTCAAACCCAAGGGCTCAGGCAGTCCACTCACCTCAGCCTCCCAAAGGCACGGGATTACAGGCTGAGCCGCCGAGCCCGGCCTCTAGTTCTTTTTTATATATACACCATATTGTCACCATTCTGTGATATAGAACACCAGAATTTTTTCCTCCTGTGTAATTTTGTAATAATTGACCATACCATTTCATTTTTAATGTAAGAAGGTTAACATTATTTATTTCCAATTGCTCCCTTTGTTCTTTGTGTTATTGATTTCATATATTTCACTTCATAATTTATAAACTCCATGTTTATATTACCATGTTTGCTTTTAATTAACTTTTATAGCATACGAAATACAGTCTTTTATATTTCCTACATGTTTATTGTTCATTTTACTTTTCTTTTTAGCTGAGTTTCTATATGAAATCACTTTCCTTTATACTGAAAAATTTACCTTATCATTTCTTGTAATGCAGATTCTGGTAGTGACAAATTCAGCTATGTTTATGGGTTATGTCTTTATTTTATATTTATTTTTCAAGGTCTTTTTCACTGATTGTACAATCACACACTTTGAATAGTTTTTCCCAGTACTTTAAATATTGCACTCCTTTGTGTTCCGGCATGAATTGTTTATGTATAGTCAACCATCATTCTAGTGTTGCTTCCTTTGTGTATTATGTGGAAATAAATAAAGACCAACCTAAAGGGAATAGGCAAAGCCTATTTATTCAGAACTTGCTGTCACAAGGGGGTCAGTTGTTATCATGTTTGCATTTCTCAGAGACTGAAAGGCGGGCAGACGGGTGGGAAAGGTTTATAGTAAAGAAAAGGGAAAGGCTACAGATATGTCCCAACTGGAGACCCTTGGCACGGGAAAGCTGGAGGTGGTATAACTAGAACTGGGGTATGTTATATGGTTAGCTGGGGATGGGGCTTCCTCTGATTGAAAATGTTAGAGTCAGGGACTAAAATTAGGGAAACTCTATCAGTTATAAATCAAATCCTGGCTATTTGGGGTCAGTTATTTTAGAGAATGTTGTTTGACTTTGTGTAATGGTTGCTCAAAATATTGGTCTGACTTCTTGCCAGTTAGACTCACAGTAAGTAGTCTGGCTTCCCGGGCTGATGGTTACTGTGAATAACAGTTTGGTTTCCTGAACTGGTTGCTGCAGAATGTGAGTTGGAGTTTTATCTTTGTATGTAACATGGCACTGTCAATTTGTATACTCAGTCTTTCAATTATGTGCATTTCGTCTCTGTAGTTAGTGACAGTGTCTTGCTCTATCCAGGTTGGAGTACAGTGAGTGATCATGGCTCACCTCAAATTCCTGGGCTCAAGTGATGCTCCTACCAAAGAACTGGAATTATAGGTGTGTGTCCTGTGCCCAGTCTCTAATGCTTCTTTTAATATTTTAAAACAAAAAAAATTTTTTTTATTTCATCAGTTTGTCTATGTTATGCCTATGATATGCATTTTGTAAATAAATCTGTTTAGGGTTTTTTGACCTTATATAAATAAATTGAGAATTTTTTCCTCAATTTCATTAGTTTTTTAGACCTGTTTTTCCAGGAATTTTTAGTCATTTTTTCTCTTCTCTTCTTTTGTGATGGCATAATCACATGTATAGTACTGATGTTTATGCCACAAGTCACTGACCATCTATTTTTTTTTTGGTTTTACAAGATTTTTTCTCACATTTTAAATAGTTTCTTTTCACTTATCTTCAAATTCACTTATCCTTTCTTTATTCATGTCCTATCTTTTGTAAAAGTCATCCAGTGATTTTAATTTCAGATACTTTATTTTTTAATTCCATAATGTCTATTTGGTGTTTTTTTAGAGTTTCTAATTTCCTACTTAAATACCCCAATATATACCTGTTTTGCTGTCAATTGTTTAAAATATCAATGATTATTTTAAAGCCCAAAGTGCTAATTTCAATAACTGAATTAGCTATGGATCATCTTATGTTTACTTTGCTTTTTCTTTATCATGGATTTTTTTTTTCTGTTATATATCTTGTAAAGCTTTACTGCATTTTGAGTTTTGCTATAAAATAATGTGAAAATGGTATTTTATTGTTTTTATTTATTTATTTCCCAATAACAAAGCCCTTTCCTTTCTGTCTGGTGGTTAGGGTAAGGTGATGCCCCTTCTAAATTTCTCTTATGGCTGAGCCATAGTTTTAACTATATGAAGTTCATCTTTTCTTTGTCAAATCTCTAACATCCCAGATTACCACCACTTTTTAAATATTGTCAGTACTTGGGCTGAGAAGACATTGTATTGCAATTCCAGATATATTTATTCACTATTTGATTCAAATTGGAAGGAATTTGGGAACACAATTACTGCAAGAATGCTCAGGTATATGTAATTTATCTTTGCACTGTTCTGCCTTCACTGTTGTTTTCTTGTTCAAATATAGAGAGGGAAGGAAGAAGAATCGGCACACCAAGATATTTGTGTTTATATTTGGGGCTATTTTCAATTTTTGAACCATTCGGCCACACCAAACTGTCCTGTAGTATTAGCTGATTTCTCCTCCCTGTGAGGCTTCTCCCTCTCCAGCAGACCTCCTCCTCCATTGCCCATACACATGGGCAATGAATGGAAGCTGCACCAGCTCTTTGTTTACCTCCTAATTTTTCCTCCTATCATCCTGGCTTTTCTTTCTCACTTTATTTCTTAATTGTTCCTCCTTTCCCCCATCTCTTTACTTTGTAGTGCCTGGTGGCTTCGACTTTGGATATTATTTTCTGATTTCTACACACAATCACTCCCTTAAAATAGTCTAAACTTACATCTTTAAATACCATCTACGCAACGATTAGTCATATTTATATCTCCAAATCACACCCCTACCATTAACCCACTGCTTTTATGCCCAAGTGCCTATTTGACATTTTCATTTGGAGACAAAGTAAACAATACATCCAAAGTGGAGTTTATCTCTACACAATTATATATCCATCCATCCATCCATGCATACATAAAATAAAACCTGCTCCACCTGTAGTCTTTTTTACTTTAAAGGCAACTTCATCCTCCTAGTCATTCATACCAAAATATTTGGAGTTATCCATGACTCCCTGCTTTCTCGAAGACAGAACATTCTTATGGTTGTTCCACTTGCCTTCAGGATGTATCCAGAATCTGAACACTTTTCTTCATTTCCAAGTCTACTACTCCAGCCCAAACCAGCCCATCATATGCCTGGTTTATCAGAATAGTTTCATACCTGATCTCCCTGCTTCTACACATCTCCTTTGCTGTCCTACAGTAGATCCTCAGGATGATTTTTTGAGATTGGAATTAGGTCACATGACTCTTTTACTAAAAACCTTTTTGTGGTTTCCCCCTCTCTCAATGTGAAATTTAAAGTCCTTTAAATGGCTACAACAGCCTCCCTGCTGCTCCTCAAACATGCCGGGAATACACTGACTTCAGGGTACTTTGTGATTGCTTATATTTTTTGTATAAAATTGTCTTATTTACATTTCTTGTCCCACTGTCTTCTTCAAGGATTTGCTCAAATATCATCTTCCCATAGAGTTCCTAACCACTTTATTTAAATTATAAACCCTATACACCTTCTCCACTTTTTTTTTCTATAACACTTATTTTTTCCTACTATCTATGTAACTTATATTAGTATTTTTCTTATTTTCTTTCTTCCTCCAAGGGACTATAAGTAGTATGAAAAAGAATTTCCTGTTTTTTTCATGCTTTATCTATAGAATAATGCCTGACACACAGAAGATATTTTAAATGTGTTAATGTATTAGTATTGTTTTTGTTTTTTGTGTTTTTTTTTGTCACTTGGCTGTTGTTTTGTGTTGCCGGTTTGAGTCCTTCACATGATTACAATCTAAAGATGACGTTTCTTTGCAACACGTGACTCCATACCTCCTTTTTTAGATTATTCTGTTATATTGATTATAGTAGAGATTTGAGATTATTATTGTTATGGACAAAAGCAAGTGTAATTTTCTTTTTCCTTTTTTTTTTGAGTTGGAGTCTCACTCTGTCACCCAGACTGAAGTGCAGTGGCCGCTCCCGGCCACCGCAGCCTCGACCTGCTGGGCTACGGTGATCCTTCTGCCTCAGCCTTCCAAGTAGCTGGAACTACAGGCACGCGCTACCACACCCGGCTAGTTTTTGAATTATTGTAGAGATGAGGTCTCGCCAAGTTGCCCAGGCGGGTCTTGAACCCGCGGGCTCAGGCAATTCACTCACCTCAGCCTCCCAAGGCGCGGGACTACAGGCGAAGCCACTGAGCTCAGCTAGGTGTAATTTTCTTGAACAAAGGTTATATGTTATCTTAGGAAAAGGAATATACACTTATAGTTCATTTTCTGAAAAATGATTTATAAATGTTAAAGCACTTTTCAAATATAAGGAACTATATATAATATTTTATATAGTACCCAGTTTTTAATTATTTCCGTGCTGATTTGACTTATAAGATTTCTACCACCTGCTGCATGCCACTTTTTAAATGTTGGAGTGTACAATGTAAGTGAAATTTGAACATTCAAATTCTATGTGAATACCTTAACAGTTTTTGTAGCAAAGTGCCAAACTATTTTCACTTTATAGCAAATTTACAGTTATACCCTGGTGATATTTTAATCAATTGTAAAGACTGAGATAATTGGGGAAAAAAAACAGAAAAATTAAGAGTAAATGTTCATAACTTAAAGATTAAAATAAGAAACTTTGCATTTTAATATAATAAATATAATACAATGTGTGATAAAATATTAAAGTATATAAAATATATACATAATACAAACTATAATAATATAATAGCCATTTTTGCTTAGACTTTATCTCTGACATACTTTGAATTAGATTAGACATATATAGATAAATTTCCAACAGGCAGGATTTTTTTTTAAGAGAAATAGAACCAATAAGAGAGAAAGAGCAATTGAAAGATTGAGTTGTTTTTTTTTTTGAGTTGGAGTCTCACTCTGTCACCCAGGTTGGAGTGCCGTGGCACACTTGCAGCCACTGCAGTCTTGATTTGCTAGGCTCAGGCAATCCTTCCCCTCAGCCTTCCAAGTAGCTGAAACTACAGGCATGCACCATCATACCCAGCTAATATTTCTTGATTTATTATAGACATGAGGTCTCACTAAGTTGCCCAGACTGGTCTCGAACCCGTGGGCTCAGGCAATCCTCTCACCTTGGCCTCTCAAAGTTCTGGGATTATAGACATGGGCTACCTGGCCCAACCACTAGGCAGGTTTTAGGAAGCATTCAGACATTCTAATGTAGGCCAAACTGACAACCTAACCTTTCCCCCTCAGCAAATCTCCATCAGATGCAAGACAATATCAGAGCCATAGAAATGATAATAGACCACCTTTTGGCTGAGGAGCTTGTGGATTGCAAATGTTTGACAAGTCTCAGGGTACACTCATCCCCTTGTTTCCCATCTAGCCTGCCACCAGGGCAGTGATCATGTTACTAACCCACCCATCTGCCTGCTGTCATCACCTGATGCCAGTACCCGTGCTTACCTGCCCCTTTGCAATGACCTGGAGCAGACCACAACCCAATCACCTTAATGAGCTGCCCCCATTCAAGGGTAATGTTTGAAAGGACTCAAACAAGAGCAGCCATTTTGCTAGACCATTGCCACAGTGTTGCCTTACTAGACTCTGGTGTGGCCATGTGCTCTTTGAGCTATGGCTGTTGCCAAACTTCCTGGCTTTGGCTCTTTCCCTACCTTGGGGAGGTGAATCTCCTCTTTCTTTCTCTCTCTCTAATTTACTTTTTTTTTGAGTTGGAGTCTCACTCTGTTGCCCAGACTGGAGTGCAGTGGCCGCTCCCAGCCACCGCAGCCTCGACCTGCTGGGCTCTGGCGATCCTTCCGCCTCAGCCTTCCCAGTAGCCGGAACTACAGGCGCGCGCTACCACGCCCGGCTGATTTTTTGATTTATTGTAGAGATGAGGTCTTGCTGCCCAGGCAGGTCTCGAACGCGCGGGCTCAGGCAATCCACTCACCTCAGCCTCCCAAAGGCGCGGGATTACAGGCTGAGCCACCGAGCCTGGCTCTGATTTACTTTTTAAATAAACTATATTTTCCAATCTAAAAAAAAAAAACTTTGTATTTTAATATAATAAAATAAAATACAATGTATGATAAAATATATAAAACAAAATAATAAAAGAATATAAAATATAATAATATATGGAATATATAATGTAGTAATTACATTTATAAGATATAATAAATAATAAAAGAGTGAATGAATGATCTGTAATAAAGAATGAATGTTTTACCATATAACTTTGCAATACCTACAAAGGTATATTTCAAATTTGCCTTCAAATTAAATTATTTTTTTATGGCCATTAATTAAACATTTTACACAAAAATGAGTTTGAATCTCTGCATGTAAATACCCAAAGCAAATTTTAGATTATTATTTTTGTTGTTAGAATATATTCTTGAGTAGGGCTTGGTGGCTCAGCCTGTAATCACAGTGCTTTGGGAGGCTGAGATGAGTGGATTGCCTGAGCACGCAGGTTCGAGACTTGCCTGGGCAACTTGGTGAAACCTCATCTCTACAATAAATAAAAAAAAAATTAGCCGGGCATGGTAGCATAGTTCTGTGGTTCCAGTTACTTGGAAGGCTGAGATGGAAGGATCACCAGAGCCCAGCAAGTTGAGGCTGCATGCAGTGGCCAGGAGTGGCCACTGTACTCCAGTCTGGGTGACAGAGTGAGACTCCAACTCAAAAAAAAAAAAAAAAAAAGAATATATACTTGAAATAAATTAATCCCATGAAGTTGCTTATATTTTTTGAGATTAACAATCTCCAAATCAAAAAAGATGTTTAAAACCTCCCAAAGTATAATTACTATCTATATGTCATTTAATGGCAAAGATTTCAAGCTCCTACTTCCTTTGACGGTTGTTAGGAGCCGGCCACGGCGGCCCACTGAGTGTTAAGGATCAGGAAGGACCATTGACCCCAAGAACACTAAAATGCGTTCGGGAGCTATTGACCCCATTTCCTCCCCCTTTCTACTCAGCACTAACCCGATTAAGCTCCTGTGAGCTCAAAACATAAAAACTCTGAGACTGGGACAAACACAAGCTAACTTTAGAAGCTCATCGCTCCCATTCTTCCGCAAACTGCAGTTTTGGCTTTCACACAACTTATAATTCAAACTCGTGTCACATCTAAGAGCCTTAGTATTGGTTACAGGCTTCTGGGTCATGATCTTAGGATTTATTGAAGGTGTAAATTGTAGAATATAGTTTTAGAAGACAGCCATAGTGTTGAAAGAATGCCGCTGGGTTACTTGCAGGTAGCCCACTGTGAACTTTGAACTGGGCCACATTCCAAACATTCTGGGATGGGCCACTTTCATTTGTAAATACTTAAGCTTCTATAGAATTGTTTAACTTGGCATAAATCAATCAGTTTAGGATGAGAAAGGTTTATAGAATATGTCAGTCACAGATTAGGTTATCCTTTGTTATGGGATTTTAAGATTATCATATGAAAAGGGTTTAAAGGCAATCATTGATTAAGTTTTCATAGATTAAGGTTTCTGGTGGGTGGGGGACGCCCCTCCCACATCTGACTTTGTGTATAAAAGACCCGTTGTATTTCCCAATAACACACATAGCTTCTGCACTTCTTTCTTTCTCTCTTCCCCCTAATCACCGACACTGTCTCCACCTTTGGGGTACCCTGAACCCAGCTGGAGCTGGTCTCCGGCAGATGGTATGTGGAATTTTCTTCCAACATTCAGGTAAAGTCCTCAATCAAATTCAAAAAGTGTTCTGAAAATTCCTAGAAATTAATTATTTAGCACATAATCTCTTATCAGGAGTTTCTATGTTCCTATAACTAGACCATGTCTTTTACAGATTATTGAAAGTTTTAAAAGTTATTGTACTATATACTATGAGAGCAGACATAGATGTGCATGAGTCTTCTAATTATAAGCATAAAATGAAGATTAATTACAATTTCAGTGCATTTTTATAATATAATGTTAGAATAATTCGTTAAAGAATTATTTTGAAGCCGGGCTTGGTGGCTCAGCCTGTAATCCTGCGCCTTTGGGAGGCTGAGGTGAGTGGATTGCCTGAGCCCACGGGTTTGAGACCCGCCTGGGCAGGCGAGACCTCATCTCTACAATAAAATCAAAAAATTAGTCAGGCGTGGTAGCTGTAATCCCGGCTACTCGGAAGGCTAAGGTGAAAGGATTGCCAGAACCCAGCAGGTCGAGGCTGCAGTGGCTGCTCCTGAGAGTGACCAGTGCACTCCAGTTTGGGTGACAGAGTGAGACTCCAACTCAAAAAAAAAAAAGAATTATTTTGAGAGGTGAGGTCTCATTTGCATGTCAAAATCCTTGTTGGTAGTGTTAGGGTACAGATGGACTGGGTGAGGGTCGAGAGGGGCAGGGAGGCGTGCAGCCCTGCCGGGGCTAGCAAGCCGGAGGTGCACTCCAGCAACCCAGCGATCCGAGTAAATTGCAAAGAATTGCGACACACAAAAAGTTAAGAAAGAAAAGTTTCTTTAGAAATAAATTAGAGAGAGAAAGAGAAGGAAAAGGGAAGATTCACCTCCCCAAGGTGGGGTAGGGGGATCAAAGCCAGGAAACATGGCGACAACCATGGCTCAAAGAGCACATGGCCATACCAGACTCTAGCAAGGCAATGGCTCCTGATTGCTTGTGGTTGAGTCCTTTTAACCATTCCCCTTGATGAGGGAAGATTATTAGGGTGATTGGGTGGTGGTCTGCTTCCACATCATCACAAAGGGGCAGGCAAGCACAGGTACTGATGATGTCAGGTGATGGACAGCAGGCAGATGGGTGGGTTAGTCACATGATTGCTGCCATGGTGGGGCTTATCTGTGTCACATAGTTCACAGAGGGCTGATTAGGTTAACCTGGGGGGGATTTCCTGTAAGATTTGTTAGACATTTGCAATTTACAAATTCCTTGACCAAAGGTGGGGTGGTCATTTGGGCTGTCCTGATCTTGCATCTGAAGGAGATTTGCCTAGTGGGGATGGGATAGACTGCTGTTTGTCCTGCAGTAGAATGTTTGAATGCTTGCTAATGGTTACAGTGAGGCAAATAGACTAAGAATAAGCTAAGTTTCTTCTAGGTTTCTGTAGATACCTTTCAGGTAGTACAAATAATAAAAGTGTCTGCATTTCAGCCATTAAAAAAAAACCTTTTAGATTAAAAAAATTAAAAACCTCATTTCTTTTGATGAAACTATTGTGTATTCACTTTTACAATGCCTAATATTTCACTTTTTTTGGTCCTGGATTTTAGAGTGTATTGTGATGCCATTTTAACATCAGTGGATATGTAGGAAGGATACATTGAACAGAAAAAGTAAAGTAAAAAAAGCAGTTCATGTGAAGATTAATAAACTGTCATTGGTTCTTAGTTACTCTAATGTTTTGACTACCAAAGAAAATTAATAAATCCTAAGTGTAAAATTGAACAATCAAATGAATTTATATGTTGATTTGGATATTTGAGAAAATAAACTAAATTACATGTGTATATTCTTTTTTAAGCACTTGGTATCCCTTCAAATACTTCTTAAAATTGCATCAGGCTAGATTTGTGTGCTAGTTTCTAAATAAAATTGCACTCCTTTCTCTTCTAAGTCATGCAGTGATATCCTTATTTAAATAACCCTTGTTATTCAAGTTAATTGCCTGTTATTTATTGAGTTGGTTTATTAAACCAAAAGCATTCTATCAGTTGTGTTATCTATTCCATGAGTAAATGTCATATATTTTTCTTTTTTGGCATAAAAATAAGACACACTATATATATTTGTGTGTGTTAAAACATCATGGGGATTAAGATGTGTTTTTTTGATGCTTTTATGCAGTAGAATAATCATAATAAGAACCTTTGGGTAGAAAATATGAACTATACTTATAAGGTTTGTAAGACTTGTGTCAATTTTTTAAATTTGGGGGAAATCAATGATACATAAATATGAACCACAGAATTATAATGATATATACGGAGTTCCATGTCACAATTCACAAGTAAAATATATATATTACATTCACTGTTAATACTACTACATATTTGTTTAGCACTTTAGAATTTCAAGGAAAATGTATGAATTGGTTATTTATTTCATAACTTGGAATGCACGTTAATCTACCAGGATAAAATTTACTGTAGTATGTGATCCTTAAATAAAAGTTCTCCTGTGGGAGCCTGCAATTTCACTGCAACCGCTTCAGATGAACTTCTAAATGGAGGATATGGGGTACAAGGTTTTAATATCATTGTAGTACATATGAAGGAGAAAAAGGACATGTGTCCAGGAGCTATATACAATCTCAAGCAATACAAGGAGTATGATCACAATGATATTATTTTCATATAGTGTTGATGACGATCTTTTGTTGTAGCCTTCATTTTTCTTTATTCCTTGACCTGCTTCATTTAAAGTTCAGCAAATAAGAGGAGTTGGTTAAGGACAGATTGCTTAGTTGTGTGGTTCCTCCTTCACTTTCCTTGGACTTACTCAATCTTTTAATAATGCTCCTCTTGCACCAATAAAAGAGTAAAAATGTTTAGTGTTTCATAAGTGACAATGTGCTGATTGTATTCTGTAGGTTATGCTTGACTTCATATGATGGTCTTTGTATCTCATAATTGTTAATTCTTTCTAAACACAAGAACCATTCAATCACTTTAGTCAGTATGTGGCAAGGATGAATAAGTGTTAGTTTCCAGCTGCATAAATAGAATTAATTGTTTTCTGTACATTAGTATAACCATAATAAAAGCTCTTTTGTAAAATTCCTAGAATGTGTTGCTTTTAGGCCAGATAATCTCACCCTGAGAAAAAAATGATCTTTAATGTAATATTCAGTGATATACTACTGATATAGTTTATATATTTGTTGATTTTCATTATATTATAATAAATAAGTCAGCACATAATGTCTGGAAACAATAATATTTATATTTATGTTTCACATCATGATTTATAAAGACCATTTATAGACATTATTTTATTTGGACATGACAAATACTCTTTAGGGTTAAGAGATGGTTAGTTATGCTCACTTAACAGATAGGAAAGCTCTGATGACTTATGCCCAATAACACACTGTAAGTGCCAGAACAAACACCTCTATCTACTTCATTTTAACAGCCAATTTTTTTCTTCTATAGCACAATTTCTATTTTCAAAGTTTACCAAATTTTAATTAAATAATTCTGTATATATCAATTGTACCCTAACTGGCAGTAGCAGAATACTGCCATGGTGGGGGTAATGGGGGACTCAACATCAAAAAGGATACCTGATTTCAAATCAGGCAGAGTAGGGACCAAAGAGAGGCCCAAACTTTACCTGTATGATGACCACTTGAATCCTAATCCTGAATTGTACCCCACATCTTTAAAATAAAAAAACAATTTAAAAGAGAATCAAATATGAGGTAAACTAAATATTGTGAAATGTATCCTTAGCAATTACTTTTCACAATAAAAATACATTTACTCATAAAAGAAATAGTACCCTTGACATATATTTTAGGGGCAAGGTAGAGTGCCAATGGGAAGAAAAATATAAGATAATTAATGAATAAAGTCTAGGATATTGAGTAATGAGATAATAAAGATTAAAATGTTACTTATTTTGTGAAAGCAAAATATTTGCCCAGCATGTACCCATTGTAAGGAGTCATTACAGTGAGATTTTTGTCTGAGTGGTGTTACATTGCTACTGCTATTATCAGAGTTGCTGTCTTTTCAGCATTATTTCTAACAGTCTGATCACCTCTGTTGGGTAAAGTCAAGATATAGCTATGATTTCCCTTCTTCATTCATTTTATTTGTATTCAGCTTTTCATCTTTTGTCTGTACCTTACCCAGGAAAATGAGTGACTGAAGCATGAATGAAAGATAATGATATCAAAGGTAAAGGACTCTTCACTCATTCAGAAGCAATGGTTCAATACTCATAGAAAAGGCAATACAGCATCTACATGTAACTGCTCTTTGTAATTCCATGATATAAATTGATAGAATGGTAAATGATATTTTACATGACAAATTTAATGGCATCTAACAGATTTTATAAATTAGCAAAGTTTTGGTTGGTGATTTACACTTACTTCAAATATTTGAAACATTTCATTCTGAAAATAGGTAACTTATTATATGAATATGCACTGTGACTTTTACATACTAGTAGAAAGGTCCAAGTGACTTTTGCCTATGAAAATATAATATTGACATATTTTCTACTCATCTGCCTATTTTAATTTTGAGTTATAACAATTTCTTGGGTATTTCAGTGAAATTGAATATATTGTTACTGTTTTTAAAAATCAGAAAAGCTCTGCTTGAACCCATTCTGCTTGCAAACCGGATAAAATACAAATCATTTTGAGAACTTCATATGGGGAATGGGATGGAAATGGCAAGTATTACTACTGTGGCATACTACACATGTACAAGGAAAGGGCCATATTTTGCGTCTTTAGCTACTTGATAATGTTCTAGTAGTGCTGCAGCCACGTCCTCTCCATACCCCACAGGTGAACCTCATATATTTAATTGAAATCTAAGGTCCATCCTCCAGTGCTACATTTCTGTATTTCTCCAAAATATTTAATCAATATCTCTCACTATCTCTCTTCTACAAATTTCTGCAGCTCCTTTTCTTCTTTTGTTCCTTCAGTTGAATCTTCCCATTAATTATTAACATCATAGACTTTGATATTTGCTATTTCTTGAGTCCTCATTTTATTCTTTTGACCATTTTCCTTATCTTGCCCAGTGGTATCTTTTTTTTGAGTTGGAGTCTCACTCTGTCACCCAGACTGAAGTGCAGTGGCCGCTCCCGGCCACCACAGCCTCGACCTGCTGGACTCCAGCGATCCTTCCGCCTTAGCCTTCCAAGTAGCTGGAACTACAGGTGCGCACTACCACGCCTGGCTGATTTTTTTTGATTTATTGTAGAGATGAGGTCTCGTCAAGTTGCCCAGGCGGGTCTCGAACTCGCGGGCTCAGGCAATCCACCCACCTCAGCCTCCCAAAGGTGCGGGATTACAGGCTGAGCCACTGAACCTGGCGACCAGTGGTATCTTATCTCACTATTTTCTGCGCCCCTGTTTTTTCTTTTTACCTATCTTGTTGACTTTGCATCATTTTTTATATATATTATTTAAAATAATACACTAATTCCTTTGGTAGATGAAGAATACGATAGTTCCTAGTAACAAGACTAGAGGAGTTGTAGCAACTATGATAAATAATATTAACTGCCTACTGACTGTTCAATCTTTCTAAATACTGTAAGAAATTCAACAAGTATTTAAGATATGATCCTTTTACCTCAATGAATTTATACTATTGCTAATAAAATATTACTCAATAAATATATAAAATAAACACTAGATATTATAATAAACATGCTACCCTTTCTTTTCCTTCATTTATGCATGGTTCTTAGGAGTTATTATTCCACAAATTGGAGCTAATGAAAACAACAAAGTCATTCTCCCTAAGACAAATTTATAATCAACCCAGTAGTGTGATTCCAGCAATGATGAATATGTGCTTTGAAAGAATGTGTTTAGACAGACTACTGATTGACCTTTTGGTTACATTTTAATACCCTAGCCACCATCCCATAAAGTCATTTTGTGCACATGGTATTTTTCCAAAGGGTTCTTAAGCTGTCTGTACTTCGAACCACAGTAGTGGACATTAAAAGAGATTAATAGTTCTCTTTTACCCTATACAACTAGGTGTATAGGATTTGAATATTGGAAATAACACCTCATTATATTTTTCTTACCAACCATATGTGGCATAATATCATTAAGAGAAATGTATTCATTCAATACTAATTCTGCAGATATCTTTCAAATATCAGTTATGAAGTAATAACTAAGCCAAATGTGTATATATATATATATATACTCTTAGTTCTTAATTATGCTCTGTCTCATAATTTTATATCTTACAGTAGTTTAGTGAGTGCTTTATAATAGTATGAGGTTGGCTTTGTGTTACATAAACTGTAGAATTTCTTTCTCTATGAAACTTGGCTGCTTAGTACATGTTGGCCTCATGCATTCCTCTAAGTTAATTTGAAGTTTCTGAAGAAAAATTGCTAAATGCCTAAAAAATACCTTTGTGACTTGGACTGAATCATTCAGCAAGGCAGGAATGATGTCTTTTTGCGCTTTTATTCTGATGAGGCCAGGGCATTTCATATGGATTAGCTCTTTTCCACCCAGAGTTTCCTTCTGCAGTACTTGCCAAAACACAGAGAAGTGAAATTTCTTGACTTGGGTTACGTAGTCCTACCCCTTAAAGACCAACTATGTACCTTCTCTAAGTCCTGTTTTTCTCAACAATGTTGGATCAAATATTTGTCCATTTCCTCCTCAAAATGAATAAATTAATCCAACCAGTAAGCATCTGCTGTTACTTAGACACTGTTTTAAGTCCTGGGATAAATCAATGAACTAAACAGTATGCAAAATAAAACAAAACAAAACAACCATTCTTTTGTCCTCTTGGAACATTTAATAGGAGAAAGTCGGGTGTGGGAAGACAGAAAATCAAGACCATCAATTAGTTGCATATATTATTGTAAAAAGAAATAAATGCAATGAAAAAGTAAGGTCATGATGGGGAAGTTAGGCAATGTGGTTGGGTCATGTAAATAAGTTAAGCCAATTGATATAGAAACGATTTATGTTCCCAACTATGTAAAGCAATATTATTAAAAACTAGTTCTAAATTTAAAAGTGCAAATACAGGATTGTCTAGAGTTTTTGTATATTCAAACTGAGAAGAATCAAATGTATTAATTCAAAGCAGTAAACATTTATTGATGACCACTTGATAGGAAGCACTATTCTAGAGGTTGTATATACAGGGGGGGATATGGTGCAGATTCATTCTCAGGCAGTTCAGAAACTCGGGATAGGACATTCTAACTACCTAGTGCTGCATAAAAATAATAACCCCAAAGCATAACCCTTTAAAGTAGTAATCATTTTATTATCTCTTATGATCCTATGGATTGACAGAGCTTAACTGGTAGCATTTCTCCTTCTCCTGGTATTGGCTGGGGCTACAGACCTCTGAGGGCTTGACTGGCCTTGAATGTTAGAAGTGGCTTATTCAATGCCTGATACTTTGGTGGAAGGGTCATCTTAACTAGGACTTCAAAACACTAAGACTATTGGGCCTGTTTCTTTATCTCCATGTGTTGGAAATTTTTCCTCTGTCTGGTCTTTTCACCTCTTCACATAGTTTCTTCAGCATGTAGTGAGACATCTAACTTGATGGCTCAGCAGTCCACAAAGTTTAAAAAAAAAAGAAACTGATAGTTTCTAAGACTTAGTCCCAGAATTTACACAGTGTTGCTTCTTCTACATTTTACAGGTTAAAGGGAGTCCTAGACTGGACCAGCCCAGATTCAGGGAGGTTATTTCACAGGGGGACAATTATGCTTTGCATAGATAATTCAGAGCCCTTTTTGAAGCTAATGATTCCAAGATAGTGTATCTACGATATATGCAAAGTGTTGTGGAAATAATGAAAATAATGAAGAACAGCATCTTTCAGTCTAGAGCAGGGGTCCTCAAACTACGGCCTGCAGGCCACATGCAGCCCGCCGAGGACATTATTCCGGCCCACCAGGTGTTTTTGCGCTGCCTGTCCTGCCTAGCAGAGTTTGAAAGCCACTGGAATAAAAAGGTAAGTTGCATGGCATGTTAGAGCTGCAAAGCTGAAGTGGTTTTGCAGTTCCACAGGAAGATGCCAGAAAGAACAAGAGATTATAAGCTTCTGAGAAGAAATGGGCAAGCTGCTTTGGGAATTTGAGACAGATAATGGCATATACAAAAGTACAGAGATGACACATTCTCAGAAAAGGTTTGAGAGCTCCCCATCCTCATAGCTAGTCTGTCTGATAGAGGTAATTCCTTCATGAATCCAGTCCATAAAAACTAAGAAAAGTGGATATTTTCTCAATTGCTCAAATCTCAACAAAAGATGGCAGGGCATACAAAGAAACAAGGAAATGTACAAAGCAAACTCTGGGCACAGACCCTAAAGAAATGGAGATCACTGAACTTCCTCACAAGGAATTCAGAAAAGTTTTAAATACTGCTGGTGACCTCAAAGAGAACAAATAGTTAACTAAACAAAATCATGAAGATAATGTATGAACAAACTGAGAATATCAATGAAAATGTAGAAACTATGAGAAACAACCATACAGAAACTCAAGAGCTGAAATATACAATAACAGGATTGAAAAAAATCCTTAGAGAGGTTCAACAGCAGATATGATCAGGCAGAAGAAAGAATCAGTGAACTTGAAGACAGGTCATTTTAAATTATAGAATAAGAGGAACAAAAAGAACAAATAATGAAGAAAGACGAATAGAACATAAGGAACTTATATGATACTGTCAGGCAGATCAATATATAAATTATGAGAATTCCAGGAGAAAAGAGTTAAAAAAAAAAAAAAAAAAGGACAGAGAGTTTATGCAAAGAAATGATGGCCCCAAACTTCCCATATCTCAGGAAAGTAATATACATACAAGTTCAAGAAGCTAAATCAACTCCAACTAGGATAAATCCAAAGAGTCTCGCACCAAGTCACATTGCAATCAAACTGTTAACATTCAAAGAAAATCTTAAAAGCAGCAAGAGGAGACTCATCATGTACATGGTAGCCTCTATAAGATTATCAAAGGATTTCTCAGCAGAAGCCTTGCAGGCCAAAGGCATTGGGATAATCTATTCAAAATGTTGGAAGAAAAATACTGCCAACCAAGAGTACTACATCCAGCAAAACTACTTTAAAAATAAAGAATGAATTAAGATTTTATCACATAAATTAAAGCTGAGGAAGTTCATTCTACTAGATCTACTCTACAATAAATACTAAAGTGAATTATTCAAGTTGAAATGTAAGAACATTAGACAGCAACATGAAGCCATAAGAAAATATGAATATATAATATTCTTCAATAAAAATAAATATATGGACAAATATAGTCACCTGTAATATTATAATTTTTGTGCACAAATTTACTTTTAACTCATATAAAAGTTAAATAACAAAAACATAAATAAACATAAATCCGTGTTAATTGATATGTAATATATAAACATGTATGTTGGGAAATCAATACATAAAGAAGGAAGCAGTAAGGAATAGAGTGCTTTTGTATATGATTGTCAAGTTGTTAGTAGTTCAAAGCAGAATGTTACAACTTTACTCTGTTGTATGCAGTTACAACAGGAACCACAAAGAAAATACAAAAGAATATACACAAAAGGCTACAAAATAATTCTTAACAAATTTAAAAATATTGAAATTATGCAAAATATTGAACATTTGAAATCAATTATCGGATTCAGAAAATAATTTGCTCATATCATTGATAAGAAAATGAATTTCCAGTATTTACATTCAGCATTACACATCATCATAAAAACATGAACATAAAAAATATGAAAAACATCCATGTTGAAGTGCACTTCATTGTCAATTGAAGTTGTATATTACCTACAAATAGTTTATCAAGCAAAAATCAATCAGAGAATGATTCTGAGAGAATCTGTTGGCTATATGGAATTACCAATAGAATATTATTGGCAAATTGTGTGTTAAACATTCTTTCTATCTGTGAAATTTATATTGCACCCTCTTTTTTGAGAACTGGTTATTAAGCATTTACCAGCACAGAATTGATAGTGTCATTTTCTTGTTTCCTATATGTTTATAACCTTTTTTCTCTACTTTTCATGCATTTAACTCAATGTTTCAATCCAGATATTCTCTATTGGTCTATTTTTCAATTCACTAATTCTCTCTACCCAACTATTACCAATTATAAAGCCAATTTATTAAATACCTTTTAAAAATTATGTCATATTTTAAATACATGAATCTCTATTTGGTTCCCTTTTATAGATTCTGGTTCTGGTGAAATTTCCTCTCTTGCCATATATCATCTTATGCATAATAGTCACAGTTACATAAAAGTCTATTTGTGATAACTCAAATACCTGTTATCTGTGTGTCTCTTTCTATTGTCTGTTTTTCTATCACTTTTTCCCTGTGATCCTGTGTCTTGGTATGCTTGTAATTGCTTAATTAAATTAAAATGATAGATTCTGGGTATTGTGAATGAAATATAGTAGAGGCCTTGGGAGTATTATCAGGTTCAGAAAAAATTCCCCTCGTCCCCTTGTTGGCAGTTAAAGGGACATAGATCATCTGAATTAAATCAAGTATCAAACTGACTTGATGCTGGGTGTTTGTTCTTATGATGAGGTTCTTTCTTCACCTGTTTTCCTCTACTCATACAGTCAAACTTATTGGAAGTTCAAGCTGAGAGCTTGGACTAGTTATAAAAGCTCTTCTTTCCTAATGGTCTTTGGCTTTTTAGTTCAGGACTGAGAGTTCGGCAAACACCACTCTTTTATTTTTTTATTTTTTGCAGTTTTAGTTTGTCTCTTTTGCCTTTTGCTCTGGGCAACTTAAGAACATGTGCAAGTCTCAAAGGCAAAATCATGGAATGGTGGTCTCACTTCTCTGCTATTACTACCTTTTCTTCCTTCTCTCTGCAATTTAACAACTTATATCCTAGTTATGAGTTTTAATCTGAAATCCATTCCCCCCACCCCCAGTATTATGAGATTTCCAAAAGTCTGCTACTTATTAGCAATGTATGCTCATATTCTTGATCTGTCTTTTCACACCAGAATTGGTATTTGCCTTGAGGGAAAAAACTGCTTACAGAATGTTGGTTCACATTTCTCTGATTTCTTTCTCTTAAGGATCTTGGGCTCTATCCTAGGTGCCTTTTAGCTACCTGGTGCCTTCAAATATATTTTAATCATACATTTAAAAAAAACAGACATTCTGGTTATTCTTGGGGGGGTATTGATCATCTCCAATCTATTTTATTATAACTGTATCTACATGCTTGTTAGACGACTTCCTATGCCTATCTTGCTGTACCAGGACAAAGTTCTCTCCTAGTACCTCTCATAGTATTCTGTGCATAATTTTATCAAAATAATTAGCACTCTAAATGGTATTGTCTTTTGTTCTTGTCTGTCTGTATTACTAGACCATAAACTAGAAATAAGAGTGTATTTTTTATTACTAATATCTGGCACATGATTGCTGCTGAATAAATGATTATTTAATAAATAATTTAAAAATGTGGGAATAGATCTGTAGATTTCTGGATGAAACAGTATGTCAGTTATCTGACAGATACTCCAAAATTTGTTTCCTTTATATTTATGGTTTAAAATCTCTCTTAGTTTCTTCCAGTACCTGCATAGCTCTTTTAAAAAATTTAAATCTTAAAACAATCTGGAATTTATTTTGTTGTACAGATAAAATAGAATTATGATTCTGCTTCTTTAGTTACTTTCATCATAGAAAAGACAATAATGTCAAAAGTAAGGATGATTTATTTTGATATTTTCACCCATATATTATTTAATTTGCTAGAATAACATGTGTTTTAATTAAAAGCATTATTTTTGGACATTGTAAACCTATAATGATTTATTATTAGACATATTTGTATTTCTTTCCTGATATATTTTTGCATTCTTAGATATTATTTGTTCACTTTGTTTCACTGGATATTAAAATCATATGGATAGTGTGAAAAATGCTATTTAATATATAAATAAAAAACTGGTTACATATTTATGTTTAAATTTCCTGGTTAGAATTTGACTCCTTTCTCTATGAAGCCTTCCCAGATTGCTTAAGGGAGAGTTAGCCACTCTTTTTCATAATTGCCATGGTTCTTTGTTTATGGCTCTTTTGTGGCCTTTGTCAACTTGCATTAACTGCATTTGTTTAAAATTAAAATCCCATTCCTGCTTCCTCTGCCCTTCCTATTCCTCTGTCAGGATTTATTTTCATCACAAGCAATTATGTTATACTTAAAATACATTCGTATCCCCTGCCTACACGCTCTCTCTTTCTCTTTCTTTCTCTCCCTCTTTCTCTCCCTCTCTCTCTCTAGCAGGGGTAAACTTCATTAGAGTAGGCATTTTTTTCTGTTTGGTTGACTATTGCATCCCCAGCATCTAGAATAGTCCTTGACACATAGCGTATGTGTTGAATGAATATCTGCATCCTACATTAACTTGTGAATTCACTGAAGACAGGCACAATGATCTAAGACTTTGTGTTCCAGCACCTCCTATAATATCTACTACAGTGGATGCTAAATCAGATTTCTAATAAGTGATAACCCATTCTCTTATAAAACTAAAGGAGTTCATTTTGTAGTTCATATACAGAGATAATCCTACTAATTGTAGTGTGTATGTATTATTCAGCAAATAATTCATAGAATTAGTATGCAAGAGTGTGATATATTTTAAATTTACTTTATTTCTTGAATGCATATTTATTCATTTATTGACTTTTAGGAACTTGTTATAATTATGTAGACAGTTTTATATTTTTCTTTTTCATACCTTTTAGAATTAAAATATTATCAATTAACTTTGCCTTATTATGTGTTAAAATTCTATAGGTGATATAAAATAATTTTTTTTACTTATTAAATATGTATCCTACAGCATGCATTTTATTAGGAACAGAGGAAACAAGATCCTAATTAATACCAAACATTTACATAGTATTTTCCATGTATCAGGCAGTGTTATGAGAAATTTATATATATTTACTTCTTAAATTCTTGTAAGAATTCCATGAGGTAAGTATTATTAGTGTGTCCATTATGATGATGAGGAAACTGTGGCACAGATAAATTAGTATTGCAGTTTGTCATTAGAGTCTGCCTTCAGTATCTAGCCAAAGTCTAGGGACTGTATTCAAGTCTTTCTTTAAAAGGTGGCTTCTTAGAAAAAAATCGTTCTGGACTCATCCTTTGCTCACTTTGCCATGGGCTCTAGTATTCAGTTTCTTTCTTCAGAACTGCCTTGGGGTCCTTCCTTAAAACTTGTTTGTGAAAAATGCTGTTTCCTCTATTCTCACTTTCCCTATTTCCCCTAAGACAAATATGTTATTGGACTTACTAGATATTCTGAATATTATGTTGAAACATAGAGGCTCATAAAAATAATACATAAAAAATTATAAAATCCTTATATTTCTTACAGTAGTGGTTTCTGGTATTCATATAAACTTCGTTGGTTATAACTCACTTGTAAAATGCAGATCTATGTTGTGGAACATTCACCACATCCTACTTAAATGACTTTTAAAAAATTAAGTAATATTGTTTTCTTGAGGGTGCTGGAAAATATATGATATGATTGATTTCCAGATAGGCAGTATTAAAGGAATAGTAGATGGTAAACATTACCTATGAGAGCAGAAAATCATTTCAATCTATTTTTAATTTAGAAATAAAGAATTCTGGTTGGTTGATTTTGAAAGTAAACCATATGTTGTTTACATGTTTTGGCATTTATCCAGTTTCACTCAAGATGAGAGTGAAAAAAAAAATTGTAAGCCCTCTACTAATTAGATAATAATGAACATGATGAAAACAGGTGCTATAACTTTTTGAATTATGAGCCTGCATCTTCAGAACAAGCTCAAGCTATGAAAAGAGGATCATGAGGGAAAACAATCTGCATATATTCTGAGGTAGGTACATAGTTATCCTGGAGATATATACTAAGGCACACATCAAACGAAAATGTATCTGCTATTTTCTCATTCCGATACAAATAAAAAACACAAGTCAAAATGAGTTTTAAAATACCCTGTCCATTTTATACAAACTACTAGCTTCTAGTTAATATCTTTAAGCTTTCAAACACATTTGGATGACAAGCAGGACGTGACTAAAGATAACCTGATGATTTTGCTAGAAGGTCAATAGGGCATTGAATCTATCTAACATATAGATCCCCTCACCTCTGAGTGACAGCAACATCCATAAAGTCTTGTTCTTCCTCTGCACTTGAAAGAGTCGACATAGATGATGCAGATTCTATGGCTTAAGCCACAAAGGAGAATAATTATAGTTAGTGGGGGAAGGGTGGTGTGTAGTAATAGCTGCTCCTGACATAAAGGATTGAGAAATGGAAAAGATAATTAGGGAAATAAAGGAGTAAAAAGGACAGTTTGGATGACTCCCTTGGTGAAAACCTGACTCACGGTGTTTTAGGAAACTGAACCTTTGCATCTGAGAGGGGAAAACTTTTCCTGCCCTGTATCTTTCCTTCCAATGAAAAGGATTCACACATGTGAATTGCAGGAATGTTTCTGAAGAAAAATGAACATTCAGTGTCTCAAATAATTAGAACTATTTAAATGCATGATCAAATTTTAAAAATATATAATCACATATGTGTTTATTTCAAAAAAAATATATATATATAAAACTGCTGTGTTTGAAAATAATATATAAAATTTCCCCTCATTTGAAATATGGCCTGATCCTAGATCTTTTCTGCTGTGGCACTGGCACTTAAATTCCACTTATAATTACTTTTCTAAATGATTAGCACTTATTGTGATTATTCTCTGGTTAATACATGTATGCAAAATGTGGCTGCAGGATTTGCTTTTGTTAGCATATCCCCTCCCCCACTCTGAAACCTCAAGGCTCCAGACGTTGATGCTGGAGAAAGAAAATGGATGTGTGTGTGTGTGTGTGTGTGTGTGTGTGTGTGTGTGTGTGTGTGTATGTGTGTGTGTGGTGACTGTATCTAACCTTCAAGTTGATACAATGGTGATGATACACAAACAAAAAAAGATAAGTCTTTCCCTTGATAATGCCATTCTTAACATATTATAATCACTTTAGAAAAGGTGAAAGTAAGCAAAAATGCTTTTAATATAAGTAGGGGTGGTGTTTTAAAACAGCTATATAGAGAATATACAACTGGAAATGTATTATAACTGAAAATGGCAATTTTATTAAATAATTCTGTGATCTTCCAGCCATGTTCTTAAACAGTGATCTCCCTGTAGCAAAATGCATAGATAATCAACAACCTGGTCTGGCAAGTAAACTTATTGGGGGATTAAATCCTAAAGGAAGGAGCCCATAGCCCTGGAGGAAGACTGAGTACATGTTTCCCAGAGTCTTTGAAGGCTCATCTCAGTAGTCCCACTGCTAGAATGTGCTCTGTTGTCATAGCAACACCATCTCCTGCTTCATACAGGAAAGATTAGCTCTTACTGTGCAGAGGAGAGAATTTAGGGGAAGTCAGACTAATCCCTGGGTGCACTTCGAGAGAAAGGTTGGACCTCGCCTGAGGGATGCTGTATCTGCAATGATAGAATTGGCCTGCCACAGACACTGGTATTTAAGTTGAAGAGCAGAATTCACAGTAAGTGTCAGCTCCTCCACACTGGAATAATGATGAATGAGGTTTGTCTAAGTCTTGTTGAAGACTGTCCCGTGCAGCAGTAGAATGACAGCAGGGGACTCTGATGAATGCCAATGTTGTCCTAGTCCAGGTGGTAGATAAAGGGTTATTGACCAGATCAGAAACTTGAGGAAAATGTTTAGATACTTTTGAAATGTCCATCTAAAATCCTGGAAGCGTGGCAAAATGAGATAAGCAAAAAACTGTATTATATGCTTTTTGTACTTAATTTACTTACCCTAGATTGTTACACATTTAAATCTAAAATTCCATAGAGAGAAAAAAAATCATGAAAAAATGTGTCTAAGCAAGTTGTGCTTTTTCAACACCAAAAATGATACAATTTTATTTTAGGATTGTAAATTTTATTTTTCAATTATATATACATTTTTTGAAAATCCTTTCAAAAGTATACAAGTGGGGTGGTTCTTTTAAGGTAGTCATAATATGAAAAAGACATTTTTGAGGGAAGAGTAATTTATTTAGCAATTTTATTTGGTGTTGGTACTTCAACTTTTCAGCATAGAACATGTGCAATGTATAAAATTTTCAGGATTTTTTTGTTGAATGTCTCACATGTATATTGTTATGGGGGATGTCTATATCTATGTGGATTTATTTAGTTTCTTTTTCCTCTTGATTTGTACTTACACAATTGCCTTCCACAATTACTATGAAGCATATTTTTTGTTAGCTTAAAAGATGGAAACCTTTTTATAGATTTTAAATGTTTGATATTAATATCTATTGTGGATTTGTTTAATCTTTCAAAACTTAATTACTTCAAAGGACACTTTAAATCATATGCAAAATTTAAAAGAATTTCTCAAGAATATATAGATTTTTACATACTACATGTTAATGTCATCCTTGTGTTTATAATTATCAGTGTGTATTACCCTAAATGTATGTGTTTCTTATTAAAATATTTATGCTAAAAATTATATTATGCTACATTCATGATATTTTTGTTTCCATTATAGCTAAATATTTATAATGTGTATTTAGAAACTGGGTTTTCTTTCCCCTGTGCAAAATTCTAAGTTACTAATGTACTACATACTACAGCTAATAACACAGGCTTTGCTAAATATAGCCATTATCATAAAAATATTTAATTGCCGGTTGAAGTGTTTTAATCTCTCAGAATGGAGAGACTTGGATGTTGCTGCAAAAACAGAAAACAGATCACAAATGCACTCCCAGAAACTTGCCAGAATAGACCATAGGTCTTAGAGTTGAACAGTTATATTAAAATATTGCATAAAATTATTCTCTCTATATGTTATGAAGTACACACAAAACAAGAGGGTCATACTTGGCTTAATAGCATTCAGGCTGTAGCTATGCAGAACCTAACACTCTTAAGAAAATGGAGACAAAGCAGGAAGTCAGGAAACCCTTCTCAATAAATGATTGCAATTTATTCCAACAACATCTTTGGCAATTTCTATCAGTAGTACAGGGGAGGATCCTTAAAAATTACAAAAAAGGGAGAGTCAAATCTGCTTCTTTTGTCCTCCTTATGAAACATACTAAAGTAGCTTATCTCCTTTCATAGACTTCGGGTAAAAATAAGAGAAGTCAATACCTTATTCTGAAAACAATGAATGTTGGAGGGGTCACTGTATGATGCTAGGATTAGAATTAATAAAATAGGGCTGGGAGAGAAGAAGAATAGCTAAGAAAAAAAAAGCACCATTTACTGAGATAACAGTATAAAGTATATAAATAAATAACTGAATAGTAATTTTAAAAAATTAAGTCAGTGATTTTGCCCATTCATTACCTTAATGAAAGTTGTTTGAGAGGTATTTGTAACCAGTTTCATTCCTAGCCTTCTGTGTTTATTTCTTTTGAAAATATAGTGGTGACTGACCTGTAAACTGAAGACTGGTAGGGATTTTAACCCCCTGAGACAGGTAGGTTTGACCCCTTCTTCTGTCAAGATATTGCTTGTTGAGGACCAGATCATTCCCCAAAGCCAAATTCTTCCTTGAAAGGCAATGCTTCAGGAGTCTTTGAAAGAAGTCACTCCATTCTGACTGGGTCTTGGAGTTTGAAATGTCATTTGAAAAGCCCAGGAGTCATTATAAGAATAAAAATCTCCAGGTCATCCAGGTCTTCTGAAAGCTCTGAGGTTTGTAGATGATACAGAAGTGGTCTGAACTTTTGCACGGGAAACCAGAGTACAGAAAAGAACAAGAGGAAGCATTGGACAGAAAACTAACAACAGAAACATCTGCCAGGGAACACTCAACAAACAGATGCACACAAGAGGCATTAATACACTATTTGTATAATGGCCAGTTATGTGAACTGAGATTAGTTTCCAAAATTGCCCAGTGTGGTTGATTGTTGATGTGTGTGTTATTGAACATGAACATATAAATGTTCAGCACAAAAGGTAATGCTATGATATGAGCACTTATTGTATTTACTTTTAAAAATCAAATTAACGTTTGATTTGACCATGTTTGATCCAGATCTATGGCACATTGTTAGGTTGGAAAGGCTATATTTGAGAACTGTTAAATAGCAACAATTTCTATTTTCTTTCTTAAATTTTGGCATTTACACTGACATAAAGATATTATCTATATACTCTGTAAAGCTTAACTTTGTATGTCTCAGGACAAATATGTAAATTACTAACTTCATTTTTTTTTCTGAGAGTTGCATATAAGTAAATGGGTAGCATGGTGTGTGGAGCAGATAGTTGGATCAGTGTTTGAGATTAGATTGTAGGAAAACCAGAATGTCAGCCTGTGACATATACTTTTCATGATATATATTTTTGAGGGCAGATGGGGACCAATGGGCATTTGTGAACTAGAAATAAGAAATAGTAGCAGTGCTTTCTGTGAAGATGTATTCTACACATGTGGAGTAGGATGAATAGATGGTATGGGCAATAGTTAGGGGAAGAGATTAGCACTGAGAATATAAACTAGCAGAGAAGCATTGAGAATTAAAAGTAAGGAATAGATGGGAAAGAAGTCGCAAACATAGGGTCTATTGAATTTTATTTATTATTCAGTCAAGATTTATTTGGCTTTTGCCAAATAACAGGCAAAAAGTTAGGTGATAAGAATTGCAGAGCAAAATGCTGATGTTTGGAGTTTCATAAAAACACTGAGTCTGGCAGGTATGAGCCACAGATAGAAAATCATTATATCTTGTGGTATGCAATGGGATCCAGTGAACTCAGAAGATAGACTTGGCCAGTAATTATATAGCACAAAAGAAAGAACCTTCAATCCTAGAAATACAAAGGAGCCATTATAAGACATAAGGAAAGTCAAAAAAAGGAGGGGATTTTTGAAGAGAACAACAGTGGTAATAAGAGGCAGCAATTTGATTTTAGACTTCTTTTTTTATTTTAAAGATGTAGGGTACAATTCAGAGTTAGGTAGCCAAGTGGTCATCGTTTAAGTAAAATTTGGGTCTCCCATTGGTCCTCACTTCACCTGGTGTGAGATCAGGTACCCTTATTGGTGTTATGTGCCCCAAATCCTCTCCCCCACCTCTGGCAGTGACCTGCTACTGCTAATCTCTTTCATGTAGCATTATTCTTTTTTTAAGATTAAAGAATATAGTTTATTTAGAAAGTAAATTAGAGAGAGAGAGAGAAAGAGGCGATTCACCTCCCCAAGGTAGAGGAGGGGGCCAAAGCTTAAGAGTACATAAGCTGGCCATAGTTCAAAAAGCACATGGCCACACCTCATGTAGTATTCTTAAGTTTGATCTTCAAGTCTTGAAAAACAAATAACTGCATTTGAGTATAGTAGCTAACTTACAGTGAAAACTGTTTGTAAAACATATGTTTTAGGTCCATTGCTGTATAGAATTTTACAGCATCTTTAGCATTTTTTGGACTACTTTCTATATTTTATTTCCTGTTTAGTATTTGTATATAGCAATCTAAATATGTGGAAACGTGTCATGTTTCTTCTCCATTTGATGTATACAACTTTGTAATATGACCAAAAAAAATTGTTTGTTATTACTGGAGTCTGACAGTTCTAAAATTTAATAATTTTTAACTTGGGAACTTTTGCTCTTGGCATTAATGTACAATAAAAATAAATTCAAGACAAAGGAAAAAGCAATATGTATTCGGTTGAATTTGGGGGAAAGCTCTTTTGTAGGAATTACCCAATTAGTTAGGGGCAAAAACATTTTATTGTCTTTTTTATCTGGAAAATTGGTGTAATTTGCTATCATTGTAGTCCTGAAATAGTAATAATTATAACGATTGCAATAACAGCCTTAACAATTAAGAGTAGCTTCGTACTTTATAGTTTTTAATTGTTGGAGAAGGAAACAATCCTACCAACAAAAGACCCCCAGTACCTATGTAGAAGAAAGAGAGGGAATGCATTTACTAAAGAGTTAAGTATATGAAGTGACACCAACATGACTACAAAGTCTGGACAGAATTTCACATACATTTATACAATGAAGTAGAAGAAAGAACAGTTAATATTTCTCTATCTTCTTGACAGGTAAATGGATGCAACTGTGATTGCCTTCTGTATTTGTTTTATGAGAGAGACCCCCCTGAGCTAATTCTAGAGGTAACATTTACAGCATAAAGACTGTTCCTGATCTTGGATTGGAAAGACAAAAGTTTGGGTCTTTTATTCAGACCTATGTGTTTTCAAGAAGACACTCTAAAGAGGTGTCTTCAGCTGTCACCACCCCCTTCAAAGATAATTTATCCTTTTACCTTTACACAATGCACCTTTTGTTTATATTATCTCATTGTATTATCACAACACTGTGAGACACATGCAAATACTATTATGTCCCAGTTTTATAAGAGAGGAAACTGATGCTTAGAAAGGTCAAGGAATAGTTTTAAAGACATTCTCTAATAATTAGAGAATGCTTCTAGCTCATTCTGCATCTCACTTTGTCATTCCTTAAATGATGCATTGTTTAGAGTCATTTTTGTGCTATATAGGGAGGTAGTGATAAAGAAAAATGCTTTTATTGTTGTTGCTTGGGTACCTGTATACATATGCTCTCTATTATAAATAAGCAGATCACTGGACACAGTCTGGTATCTCATAGAAACTCATTCTACTCTAGAAAAAGGAAAATGATAAAGACTGCAACTGTTGAAGCTTTAATAGAAAGAATGCTGTTCTGGGATTCATATTATTCATCTACCCACCCACCCATCCATCTGTCCATCCATTTATTTATTTGTTATTCATTCAACGAGCATTTAACAAATTCCTACTATGGGCCTACTTCTGCCTGGGGAGCACTGCAAGTACATGAAGTAAGTCAGAGCCTGTTGTCTCTCCCTTCAAAGATAAAACTAACTTCCTTGATATTGACCAGATACTGAGCTAGATGTTCTGCAAACATTAATTCACTTAATAGTAACAAATGCCCTGTAATGTAAATTCTACGGTTGCTTCCGCTTTTTCTACGAGGAAACTAAAGCTCAGAGAGATTGTGACCAAACTACACAGCTTGTAAGTGATGGGACTGGGTCCTGAATCTATGTTTTAGTGACTGCAAAACTTATGCTCTTACCAGGAGTTTTTCTGCCAATTTCCCAAGTGTTGAAAGTATCACAGTGAAGGTTAGTACAAGATACTATGCTGACAAAGGAGAGTGTTTGGGCAAGATGGGGATCATCTGAGAAGACTTTAACATCTGAAATTTATCTCGTTTGTAATATGGAGATAGCTATTTCATGGAATTTTGGGGGGAATTAAAGGTGACAACAAATATAAGTAAACTTTTACTGAACTAAGTGCTTAACGACTGAAAGCAACCACTTATAGTCACTCTTCTGCCTACTTTTGGTTTAATTACCGGCTACATTTTTCTTCTTTTTCTTTTTGTTTCTTTCCTTCTTTCTTTGGTGTTTCACAAGCACTTAGTCTATGCATATAAATGCAATCTCTCCTTTACTTCAAAGTCTGGGAAATGATTAAAGATCAACAGATCATCTTTCCAACCTTTGATCCTCTGTATAAATTCACTGGAATTCACAATTGGAATAGGAGCTAGTAAATGTATTCCTCTGAACTTTAGAAAATACCATCATGTTTTCTGGCCCAATTTTTCTCTGTACTTGCCGAGAGAAAGAAGTTTGGTGGGAGGAATATCTTCAGAGTTTTTCATTTATGAAAATGAGCTACCATTACTGGCTAGGAAACTTGTCTCTTTCTGTATTTAGACTTCATTGATAGATTTGATTGAATGGGTTACAGAAAAGGGGAAGAAAATTAAAGTTAGAGAAAGGAAAGGAAATGTTTATAATAAGGGTTTAAAAGGAGTCAATGGGTTCGATATCTGAATCCAAACACAAAAATTTACTAAAGTATATTAAAAACTTTAGTGACCCATAGAAAAAAGCTTTCATTTTTGCTTCTGAATGTATGACTATGTATAATTTTATATTGCTGCCTGATACTATCCTTTTAAATCACAAGCATAATTTTATGCAACAGAAAGCTGTTTAAAGACTTTTATTTATCTGGGCTCGGTGGTTCAGCTTGTAATCCCACGCCTTTGGGAGGCTGAGGTGAGTGGATTACCTGAGCCCACGGGTTCGAGACCCGCCTGGGCAGCAAGACCTCATCTCTACAATAAATAAAAAAATCAGCCGGGCGTGGTAGCACATGCCTGTAATTCCGGCTACTCAGAAGGCTGAGGCGGAAGGATCGCTGGAGCCCAACAGGTCGAGGCTGCGGTGGCCAGGAGCGGCCACTGCACTCCCGTCTGGGTGACAGAGTGAGACTCCAACTCAAAAATAAATAAATAAAGACTATTACTTTAACCATGATAGAATCATATCACATACCCTTTGGCAAATCTTAACTATAGTATTATGAAGAATAGATCTGTATAATAAATATTAAAACAACAATCAACATTACAATTTAGCTAATACAATGACTTGTGGAACAAGCTCAAGGTAGATTTTAAAAAGAGAATAAGAAATTAACTTTGATTGACACTGCTTATAACTTCCAACCTTGTCTAATATCAGTAACCCCAATTAGTAAAGGATTAAAAATAAAAATGGAAAGGAAAAAAAGAAAATCTACTTATAATGCTTTTTCAGTGCTTAGAAAGGAGTTTAGAAATTTAGAAAATCCCAGAATCCATGACTTTATTACAGAAAGCAGCAAATGTGTATCCTCTTTCTAGAAATTGCTTTAAGCATGTAAGAAATTAAAGGGTGATAACCAAGCTTATTTTTTTTTCCTTTGGTTAATAACGTCCCCAGGGATGACTATTTCCCATATCAGGAAGGAGGCATGTACTTCTCTTAACACCGGCCACATAGAGAATATTAAGAATTTTTTTTGCCTTTAGTTCTTTCTTGTGGTTGCCTTTCTTCACAGTGGGGAGTGGAGGAAAAAAGGCCCAAGAATGTGATTTCTTTTTGCTCATCTTTTTGTTACAAACCCTCACAGCATTGTTCCTAAGTTCTCTTAAGGTTTCTTTTGAGCTGAAAATTTTAACCTGTTACTTTAGGTTTGCTTCTTCTTGACCCTATGACTTGATTTTCTTATGCTCATTCTCTCTTAAATTTATATCATATTTTTTAACTTGTCAGGGGAAATAATAGTACTGAGACTACCATGATATTATTAATGTCTCTTATTATAATATTTCAGTTCAGAGGAATCAGCAATTAAAGCAAAATATATATTCTTGAACCTATGATGGAAAACTAGATTTATAACTGGGCAAGTATTTGTATTATATTTTTTCAACATAGACTATTTTTGGTTATCAGATAAAATTATGTGGACTGTTCCTTGCCAAGTTTTAAAGATTAAATAGATGTCTTACTAATTTTACAACAGAAGGGCAAAAATTCAATAAGGTAACTAAAACATAAAGTACACAATATACTTCTGACCAAATTTATGTAAACAATATTGGCATGGGATTGCCCTGAGATCTGGGCTATATCACTGCCACCAGAGCTTATGTCTTCTGGTTATTTTTCTTGTGTATCCTCCATGATACCTACAATGGAAACACAAGGACCAGACCGAATCTTACTTGGTTATTTCTTTTGTTTATCCTCCATGCTACCTAAGGTAGAAATACAAGGTGATTCCATTAAATGATACAATAGATTTATTTTTTATTGTCCTGTACCACAGTGGGTGGGAAGCATGCAGACTGGCTTAACATATTATTCCTTCTGGTGTATCTGCCCCACTGTAGTTTTTTGATCTATGTACTTATAGACTAAGAACCCGCCTTGCATATTGTATTAATTCAAAGTTTAATTGATTAATAAAAGATGTTAATGAAATGCAGATTTGTTCCAAAATATATAATCATGATTAAAGCATTAATCCTCATTAGAATAGCTTCTATCACCAATGTATCATTAATAAAATATTATATATTCATATAAAGTGTATAGTCATGAAAAAAATCCCAAGAGTACCAAAACTTATAAAGAAAAAGGAAGAGTCCCCTATTCTCCACTGTACCCCCAACAGATAATCTCAATGGATAGTCTGGCACGTACCTTCCAACAAGATAGAGATATCAATTGATCAATGTTATCCTTAAAAAAAAGTGATCACCACAATTCTGAATACAGATACTCCTCATCTTACAATGGGGTCATATCCCAACTAGCACCCATTGTAATTTACAATGTAATAAATCAAAATGCATTAATATACCTACACTATTGAACATCGTATCTTAGCCTAACCTACTTTAAACGTTCTTAGAACACTTTTATTAGCCTATAGTTGGGCAAATCATTTAATGCAAAGCCTGTTTTGTAATAAAATGTTTACCACCTAATGTAATTTGTTGAATGCTATACTGCAATCGAAAAATAGAATGATGGTATGGGTGGTAAACAGAATGTGGAATGGAGGTATTCAGTTTCTACTAAATGTGTATCTCTTTTGCATCATTATAAATTCACCACGGGCCATTTGTATACATGTTTTTAAATTTTTTAATCATGATTTTGAATCAGTTCTTGGGAAGAACAGTTTGCCAATGTTTTGCTGATGTTTTGATTGTTTTTAAACCATTACTACAGAAGAACTATTTACAGACTAAAGAAAAGTGGAATGGTATTGACCACATATTTATTTTTGAATCATGAATTAATTGTGGCAAGGATTCAGCTGAAATGATAATTACATATACAACTTTATAGATACAGAAATGGAAGCTAAGTCAGATAAAGACTTGCTCTTAAAATATTGGTCTGCAAATGTCTACAGAGCTGAAACCATAAATTAAAGATTCGCTAGAGTCGGCTAGCCAAAAGAGAAAACGAAAGTGCTTTCCGCTTGTTAATTAATGCTGAGAGAGGAGTTGTATTGCAGAAAAAGAGCCTCCCAGACATATGAGAAAAAGCAGTGGTCTGAATGTCAAAAGAATTAAGTCTCATTCTATTATACTATTCGATATGGAACCCTCAGTAAACAATTGTGTCCTTTGTTCTCAATATAAACATTTAAAATTTGGGATCATATTCACTATTTTTCTCAGAATTGGATAGCAATAAGGGAAATAAATGATCCAAAATGAATCAAATTACAGAAAAAATTATATAACTAATGTATAATTATATATCATAATATATAAAATATTTAGTGTTCTGATGTCTATATTTTTTATACATTTTACAATTTTTGATACATACTATGTTTCATATTTATGGGCTATGTGTGAATATGTTTTACAAGCATAAAATATATAATGGTCAGGTATTTGAGGTATCTTTCGCTTTGTGTATTTATTATTTCTGTCTGTTGGAAACATTTCAAGTTCTGTCTTCTAGCTATAGAAGACTATATTGTTTCTAACTTTTGTCACCTCAGTCTACTGTCAAACATCAGAACTTACTTTTCTTTTTCTTTTTTTATTTTTTTTCCATTTTAAAGATGTGGGGTTAGATGGTATCTCAATGTGGTTTTGATTTGCATTTCTCTGATGATTAGTGAGGCTGAGCACTTTTTCATGTGTCTGCAAAACTTATTTTTCTATCTAACTGTAAGTCTGTTCACATTCACTAACCTCTCTTCAGTTCCTCTTCCCACCCTCACACTCTTCACCACTTCTGATATATATTATTCTATTCTATATCTACATGATATAAAGTTTTTTAGCTCCCATACATGTGTGAGAACATGTGGTGTGTATTATTCCATGCATGGAGTATTTTACCTAATATAATAGCTTCCAGTTTTTTACACGTTGCTACAAAGGACATGATTTCAATCTTTATTTTTTTGGCCAAATAGTAGTCGTGTGTGTGTGTGTGTGTGTGTGTGTGTGTGTGTGTGTACACACCATTTTCTTTATCCTTTTGTCTGTAATGGATGCTTAGGTTAATTCTATATCTTTGCTGTTGTGACTAGGGCTGTAATAAGCATATGAGTGCAGGTATCCCTTTGGCATACTGATTTGTTTTCCTTTGCATAAATACCCAGTAGTGGGATTCCTGGAACATATGGTAGTTCTATTTTGAGTTTTTTGAGAAATTTTTATACTGTTTTTCATAGGTGATTTTACTTTTTACATTCCCACCATCAGTATGTAAGAGTTCACCTTTCCTTGCATCTTCGCCAACATTTGTTATTTGTTATTGCTTTTAATAATGGCCATACCCAATGGTGTAAGATGAGCTCTCATTGTGGTTTTGATTTGCATTACTCTGATGATTAATGATGCTGAGCATTTTTTTCAATACCTATTGGCCATATGTGTGTCTTCTTTTGGGAATTATCTATTCATGTCCTTTGCCCAGTTTTTAATGGGATTATTATTTTTTATTGTTGAGTTGTTTGAATTCCTTGTGTATTCTGGATGGTTAGTCCCTTCTTAGGTGAATAGTTTGCAAACATTTTCTGCCATTCAACAGGTGGTCTCTTCATTTTGTTGATTTGTTTCTCTGCTGTGTAGAAGCTTTTTAGTTTATATAATCCCACTTGTCTATTTTGGTTTTGGTGCCTGTGCTTTTGATTCTTAGCCATAAAATATTTGCCTAGGCCAATGTCTTGGTGGTATTTACTATGTTTTCTTCAAGTAGTTTTATAGTTTTGTTTTTTCCCAGCACCATTTATTAAGGAGGGTCTTCTTATCCCACTGTATGTTCTAGGTGCCTTTGTCAAAAATTAATTGACTGTAAGTATGGGGATTTATTTCTGAATTCTTTACATGGTTCCATTGGTCTGTGTGTCTATTTTTTATAACAATACAATGCTATTTGGTTACTTTCTTTTTTTAATATAATTTGGAGTCAGGTAGTGTGATACCATCAGATTTGTTCTTTTTCCTCAGTATTGCTTTGGCTATACTCTTTTTGGTACTATATGAATTTAGGGTTGTTTTTTCTCTTTTTATGAAAAATGACATAGGCTTTTTGATAGAGATTGTATTGAGTATGTATATTGATTTGGGCAATATGGCCATTTTATTGATATTAATTCTTCCTATCCATAAGCATGGGATGTCTTTACATTTGTTTGCATCCTCTAAAAATACTTTCATGGGTATTTTGCAATTTTTCTTGTAGAAATTTTTCACCTTCTTGGTTAAACTTATTTAGATTTTTTTTCTTTTTTCTGTAGCTATTGTAAATGAGATTGCTTTCCTGATTTCTGATTTATTGAATTTAGTTATCAAGTTTTAGAGTTTTTTGGTGGAATCTTTTGGGTTTTTTTAGATATAAGATAATGTCATCTGCAAAGATGAACAATTTGAATTCCTTTTGTTCCCAATTTATTTATTTATTTATTTTTTAAGGGTTAGGTATACAAATACGTTTCGTTCAGGCACCCTTGTTGATAAGAGGTGTTTCCCCGTCCCCAGATAGATATTTACTACCGTTAAACCCATCTCCCTTCCCCCGCCATAGTTTCCCACTACTGTCAGTCATTTTCTTATAGTATTACATTGGATGTTCAAGGTCCACTATATGAGTGAGAACATGTGATACTTGGATCTTTGTTTCTGTGAGAGGTCACTCAGTATTATAGACTCTAGTTCCAGGTTGCTGTGAAATTCATGATTTTGTTCTTTTTTATGGTTGTATAGCATTCCATCATGTATATGTACCACATTTTTTTAATCCAGTCCTCTTTTGATGGAAAGCATGGTTGTTTCCAGGTTCTTGCTGTTGTGTTGTTCCCAATTTAGATGCCCTTTATTTCTTCCTCTTGCCAGATTGCCTTACTGTGATTTCCAGTATTACATTGAATAGGAGTGAAGAAAAAGGGCATCCTTGTCTTGTTCCAGTTCCCAAAGAAAAGTCTTTCAACTTTTCCTTATTCTGTATGATATTCACTGTGGTTTTGTCATATATGGCAGTGCTATTTTGAGATATGTTTCTTCTATGTCCAGTCAGTTGACTTTTTATCACGAAGGGATGTTGAATTCTATCAAAAGCTTTTTCTCCATCTGTTGAGATGATTATATGGTTTTTATCCTTCATTCTGTTGATGTAATATATCAATAGAATATATAATAATTTATGTGTGTTAAACTATCTTTGCTTCTCTGGGATAAATCTCACTTGATAATGTGTATTATCTTTTTGATGTTCTGTTGAATTCAATTTACTAGTATTTTTGGGAGGGATTTTGTGTCTCTGATCATCAGAGATTTCAGCCTATAGGTTAATTTTTTGTCATGTCCTTGCCTGATTTTGGTATCAGAGTGACATTGGTCTCGTAGAAGGATTTAGGGAGAATTCCTCTCTTTTTAATTTTTTTGAATAGCTTGAGGAGGATTGGTATTTGTTTTTCTTTATATGTTTGTTAGAATTCAGAAGTGAATCCATTGTGTCCTGAGCTTTTCTTTGTTGAGAGACTTTTTATTACTGATTCAACATCACTACTTGTTATTAGTCTGTTCAGGTTTTCTACATCTTCCTAATTCAATCTTGGTAGGTTGTTATGTTTCCAGGAATTTATCCATTTAGTCTAGATTTTCAGTTTGTTAGCATCCAGTTCCTCATGATAGTTTCTGATACTCTTTTATATTTCTGTGATATCAGTTGTAATGTCTCCCTTTTATTTCTGATGTTTTCATTTGGAT
The DNA here is from genome assembly GCA_027257055.1 of Cephalopachus bancanus. Classification (NCBI taxonomy): domain Eukaryota; kingdom Metazoa; phylum Chordata; class Mammalia; order Primates; family Tarsiidae; genus Cephalopachus; species Cephalopachus bancanus. Next base: position 467,033 of record JAPVLO010000242.1, on the reverse strand, counting down.
CTTCTTGCTTCTTGGTTAATCTAGCTAAGGGTTTATCAATTTTTTCTTTTTGAAGAACCGATGTTTTGTTTCATTGATACTTTTTATTTTTTTATCCTCTATTTTGTTTAGTTTTTCTCTGATTATTTTATTTCTTTCCACCTACTAATTTTGAGTTTGGTTTGTTCTTACATTTTTAGTTCCTTGAGGTATATTACTAGATTGCCTATTGGAAATATTTCTACTTTTTTTAATGTGGGCATGTATTGCTAGAAATTTCCATCTTGGTAGTGCTTTTGCTGTATCCTATAGGTTGATTTATGGCATTTCCACTTGTATTCACTTCAAGAAATTTTTTGATTTCCATATTAGTTTCTTAATTGACTTAATGGTTGTTCAGGATCATGTTGTTTAATTTTCATGTATTTTGAAATTTTCTCCTTGTACTGATATTTAGTTTTATTCCATTGTGATCTGAGAAGATATTTGATATTATTTGGCTTCTTTTAAATTTGTTGAGACTTGTTTTGTGATCTTACATGTAGTCTGTCTTGGAGAGTACTTCCTGTGCTGATCAGAAGAATGTGTATTCCACAGTTGTTGGATAAAATTTTGTTTAAATGTCCATTAGATACATTTGGTCTAATGTGCAGCTTAAATCTAATATTTATTTGTTGGTTTCTGTCTCAATTGTCTTTCTAAAGCTGAGAGTAGGGTGTTGAAGTCTGCCACTATTATTGTTTTGAAGCCTATTGCTTTCATTAGATCTAATAATATTTGCTTTATGAGTCTGAGTGTTCCAGTATTGGGTACAGATGTATTTAGAATTGTTATATCCTCTTGCTTGATTGATCCCTTTATCTTTATATAATGACCTTCCTTGTCTTTTTTTAAAACTATTTTGACTTAAAATCTGTTTTATCTGGTATAAATTTAGGTACTCTTGCTCACTTTTTTGTTTCCTTTTATGTGAAATATCTTTTTTCATTCCTTTACTTTCAGTCTATGTGTGTCTTTACAGGTAAAGTGCATCTTGTAGGCAGCTTATAGTTGCATCAGTTTTTTAAAAATCCATTCGCCCAATTTATATCTTTTAAGTAGAGAATTTATTCCAGTTATAGTCAAGGCTATTGTTGATATTTGCAGTTTTGTTGCTCTCATATTGTTTAGAATTTCTGGTTATTTTTTTTGTCATTGTGGTTTGGTGGTTTTCTGTAGTGGCACCATTTGAATTCTTTCTCATCCTCATTTGTATGCTTGTATTACCAAGGAGTTTTATATTTTTATGTATTTGATTGATGGTGAATGTCTTTATTTCACTTTCACGTCTAGAACTTTCTTGAACATTTCTTGTAGGGCCAGTCTAGTGAAGATCAATTGCTCAGCTTTTGCTGCCTGTGAAAAACTTTATCCTTCATTTATATATGCTTATTGTTCTGGATATAGTATTTTTGGCTAGCAGCTTTTTTTTATTTTGCTTTCAGCACTTTGGATATATCATTTTATTCTGATCTGTAAGGTTTTACTGAGAAATCTGCTGTTAATCTGATAGTGTTCCTCTATAGGTGATTAGATGCTTTTCTTTTGCTGTTTTTATAATTCTCTTTTTGTTTTGATGTAAGACAGTGGCAGTGGCAGTAGCAAAATGAGTTACTGGGTCCCAAATGGTATGTGCTCATATTGGTAGTAGCTATTATGGGCTGAGCAGACCATTCTCTAGGTCTGCAGGTGCTGCCTTCAGACAGGTGGCAAGTATGGTGATAGAGGGTGGATGGTTAGTCCCAACATCAGGACCTGGGAGGAGTGCTCATGTGCCACTGTTAGTGGATGGGGCTGGGCAATACCCTTACCTCCAGACTGTGTGCTCTGGCACGGATGCTGGGCCATGTGGGCTTGTTTTCTGATCCCTTGATGATATATGTGGTAGGCAGGGGTGGGGTGATCCCTAGGCCATCAGCAGAATGTTCAGGTTATAGGTCGCAGTGGTTGCACTGCTGCCCTGCCACTGAGGAGGGTGATGCTGTCTTTAGTGGTGGCTGCCTAGACTGGCAGGTGGGAAATGTGTGCACCACTTGCACCTCAGCCCTAGTAGCACCCACACCTAAGCCCTGGCTGCAGTGGTTGGCACCTCCCTTTCACCTTGTTTGTACTTTAGACTCGGGCACAGTAGCCTGCGGTTGTTCATGCCCAAGCACTGGGGACAGCAGCCCAAGCTTTTCTAGTGCCTCAGCCATAGCACTACTTGGTTTCAGAACAGTGACAGTATGTTGGGGATAAGGCTTTAAAATGACACCTTGCTGTAGCTGCTTATGTCTCGGAAGTATGTGAGACCAAGCACGAGATTTCTCCCTGGGGCAATGCCATAGCACAGTCTTCTAGCTGCTCCCTATGTTAGTTTCAGGATCCATGAGGGTCAGGAGGTTCTTCCATGCCTAGGATCACCAGTGTCCATGGAGAAAATGTAGACTGATAAGGGTCTCTCACTTACCCTGTCCTTGTATTGGTAAGTCTCTGTTGGCTCCCAGCTGATCCTGGCTGAGCAGGCTGTCTCTTCTCTTCCTTCTCCTTTAGGCACCTCCTGTCACTTTTACACTGAATTTTAGTGTTCTCTCTTGGATGGTATATTGAAAGTATAATTATCTACTCACTATATTGGTTTTTAGTTGAGGAAGCAAGTATGAAATCTCTCTCATCAGCCATCTTAAAGCCTCTTTATAAATGTTTAGTGAGAATCTACGAGGTCAGGATATTCAAGAAGTTAGTGGACATATCCAGTCCTCAGAACTCAATTACTCATCTGTGGCAAGATAACTATAGGACTTGGAACCAAATACTTGTATTTCTGTTGAGTCTAATCATGAATAAATTGGCTTGAATTTTCTTTACATTTTAAGATTTTTGTTTTTTTCTTGTATACAAAATAATTGTCCATGATAAATTAGAAATCAAAGATTAGATTCTTTATCACAGATAGTTTGAGACGCACTATAATAGGGAATTGGTACTATGTTAGATACAATAGAGAGCAAAAACAGACTTAATCTGCTCTCTGAGAGCCTGAGTCCTTGGGCAGACCCAGATATTAATCAAATAATCATTTCCAAGTGATCTTGTCATTAAAACTGAGATAAGGGCCCTGCTTCGACCACTTTCCTCTTCTCGTTACACCCTTTTTTTTTTCTTTGAGTTGGAGTCTCACTCTGTCACCCAGACTGGAGTGCAGTGGCCGCTCCCAGCCACCGCAGCCACAACCCGCTGGGCTCTGGTGATTCTTCCGCCTCAGTCTTCCAAGTAGCCGGAATTACAAGCATGCGCCACCACGCCCGGCTGATTTTTTTTTTGAGTTATTGTAGAGATGAGGTCTCGCTGCCCAGGTGGGTCTCGAATCTGCAGTCTCAGGCAATCCACTCACCTCAGCCTCCTAAAGGTGCGGGATTACAGGCTGAGCCACCGAGCCCGGCTCTTGCTACACCCTTTACTGATCATTCCACCCACTCCACCTTCCCTTCTGAGCCCCTCCTGGTCCTGCATCCCTCATTTATCTCACTTCTGCCTCCCTTCCTTCCATCACCATGACTTGTTCTTCCTATTATCACCCTTAATCTTTCATTATTTTCCCACCTACTCTGGTTTATATATCTGAGAAACTTTATCAATTTAAGCAATCAAATAAATAATTATTATTTAAAACTTTTGTTTAATCGACAAAAAATAATAGTACCTATTCATGGAGTACCTAATACACATGATGTATGTTGATCAGACCAGGGTAATTCGTATATCCATAATCTCAAACATTTATCACTTCTTTGTGTTGGGAGTATTCAATATCTTCCTACTAGCTATTTAAAATTAAATAATATACTGTTTTTAACTATTGTCATACTACAGTGATACAGGACACTATCTCTCCCTAGTCAACAAGGATAGAAGTCTTTGGTATTCTTTTTTTTTTTTTTTTTTTTTTTTTTGAGTTGGAGTCTCACTCTGTCACCCAGACTGGAATGCAGTGGCATGCTCCTGGTCACCGCAGCCTCGACCTGCTGGGCTCCGGCGATCCTTCTGCCTCAACCTTCCAAGTAACAGGAACTATAGGCATGTGCTACCAAGCCCAGCTACTTTTTGACTTATTGTAGAGGTGAGGTCTTGCCAAGTTGCCCAGGTCGGTCTCGAACCCACAGGCTCAGGCAATTCACTCGTCACGGCCTCCCAAAGTACTGGGATTATAGGCTAAGCCACTGAGCCTGGCCGAGAAATTTATTTAAAATTTACTGAGTCCTTGCTATGTGGCAAGAATTTGGTCTTTTGTCATGCTATATCCCTGAGTCCCATTCCTTCCCCCTACCCCTAAAAAAATAAGAAAAAGAAACAATAGAAGTAGAATTTAGGATTCTGTGAATATTTAACCTGGGCATGGTCTGTTTAGGATACATTTTCATATATATATGAAAAGTATGTGTGTGTGTGTGTGTGTGTGTATATGTGTGTGTGTATATATATAGTGTATATATATATAAAATTATCATGATTTCTTTTCTTAAAAGCCAAATGTAGAGAAAATATAACTTTATTTAGACCATTACTTTACTTTGTCTTTAAGATAGGCCCCTATAGAAATGAGGAAACAGTTTATTTTCTGAGTCATTGATTCTCTCACAGTATATCTTCCACTACTTAAAAACAGTTGTAATGACTGAAATGATTTGTATGTGAAAAAATGTGAAAGTTTTTCCTGGTTTAATTTATTTTGGGTTATTCTGTCACAATATCACCTATTGCAAATTGCCTAGTATATTCTGTTGGTTGTAAGAAAAAAAGGCACATTCTTGGAAAAATTTTTTAAGTAAAATCTTGAAAACTTCATGTTTTGACTTTGTATGGTCCAAAAATTAATGCTCAATCCATGTCTACAAAATATCAAAATACTGTGTCAGGAAAATAGAGAGATAAAACATGATATCCTATAAACAGAGTTTCCATGCCCTCAGAGATGGTCATGTATGACATTGTTTCCTTCTGTAGCTGGTGTTTACAGTATCAGAGAACTGGAAGACGTTAAGTTCATAGGCTAGAAAGGCAGGTGGTGGAGAGGACAGGCCACAGGCTATGGAGTCAGCTTCTCCTGAGACTTAACTGGGCCTTGGCACCTATGGAACCTTGAGGAAGTCATCCATTCAGGATCCCAGAATATACCTAAGTGATATTAGATGGACTTGCTTTGGGGATTAAATATAATGAATCAACTACGCTGAACATAATTTTAAATCATTTTTAATGGCACATAGTAGACACTAATTAAACAGTAAATTTTTGTGTGTGTGTGTGAGCTACTTCAAATAATGAGGGCAGAAGCAATGTGTCAATTTTTTGTAAGCATGATGTGTCACAATGAGAGAGAGAGAGATTTAAGGGAAACAAAAATGGAATGTTCAGGACAGCCACAAATTAACCTTAACCTCATTGAGTTCTATACTGTGTTATCATTTAATTTGCTTTCCAAATCTGGGTATATTTGAGAGACAAAGGGCTTGCAATTAATAATTATACTTAGAGAATAATTGTATACCAAAGTGTGTGAGACACAGTTCCTTTATAGCATGTATTTTCTGTTTCCATCTGTCTCCCCATTCTGGGTTTCTCGACTGAATAAGGCTTGTACATGGACTCCTATAACCTTTCCAGCCCAACTCTTCCTATGAATTTTACTTCAGCTGCAACTGCTAACCATGTTAGTAGTTTAAGTTTGTCAAATTTTATCATGAAAATCAATCTTCTGGGTGTCTTATTAAAATGCAGATTCTGATTCAGTAAGTCTGGGGTAAGACCTGTGATTCTGTATTTCTAGCAAGTTCTCAGGTGATTTTGACATGGTTATTATCCCACATGCTGAGGACAAAAATGTTAGTTCAAATTCCAAGATATAGAATCCTTTGCCCTAATTCACCTGTCTAATTTGACCACATTGGTTCCATATTTGACTTATGGCTTGACAGTCCTTCGGTTAAACTTGACAGCCCTTCGGTGCCTGCCTTGACAGTTTGGGCTTGTAGAGGTCACATGTCTACCAATGCAGTAGGTTGTTTGTAAGTTAAATGGTATTATAAGGCAGTACAGAGAAAAGATGCATACACTCAAATGATATCTTCAAGGTAATTTGGTGTCCTGTTTAGTTTTGTTGCATAGATAACCACTGAGGAAGGATCTCGGAAAGCTCCTGTCAACAATGAACAGTCTGAACTAGTCCTTTCAAAGTTCAGTGTTTCTTTCTTGGCCCTTAAGTAATAAATATGGGTTTTCAAGACAGAATCAATGATACATTATCCAAAGAAAGACTTTATAGATGGCATTTTATGTGATATTACTGTAGCAGCATAAAATATGGGGTGAGGGTGAGGGGTATTTTGAGTAGCTCTTTCCTGATTAGTAATAATCAAATTGCAAGAGTTCTTAATTTGATATTATTCAAAGAGCTTAAATTGATACAGTCTGTGAAGTAACTTAGACTATTTTTTCTTAGTTGTCAAGACAGATTTTTCTATTTAGATTTTAGGAGAATACAATAGTTTATTATGATGAAATAGCATTAATGAAAATAAGCAAATATTCTACTCCTATAAAAAGAATACTCATTATCTAGAAAGCCTTTCTACTATGTGTTTCTTTTTTTCCTTCAAATTCAGTCTCACATTATTTTGTGACTATCCTTTTACTATGGCAAAAATTAAATATCAACAAAAATGATTCCTCTTTCTCCAGTGAGTTTTTAAAAATTATATATAAATATATATAAATTAAATACATACATATATATTTTTTTCTTGATTCAGAGTCTCACTCTGTCACCCAGGCTGCAATGCAGTGGCATGCTCACGGCCACCACAGCCTTGATCTAGTAGGCTCAGGCGATCCTTCCACTTCAGCATTCCGAGTAGCTAGAACTCCAGACTTGGGCCACCACACCCAGCTAATTTTTAAAATTATTGTAGAGACAAGGTCTCACCAAGTTGCCCAGGCAGGTCTTGATCCCCTGGGCTCAGGCAGTCCTCTCGTCTCCACCTCCCAAAGTGCTGGGATTACAGGTGTAAGCCACCATGCCCAGCTAAAAATCATATTTTCAGTTGGTGACTTAGTACACGTACTGCTTTATGCAAAACAATATTAAAGCAAAGTCTACATTATTCATGAACATTTGGGAAAATATGATTTACATATGTGAAAGATTAGTGTATAATACAATGTAACAGATTTTGAACTATAAAAATCATGAGTTTAGAAAATAGGATCAAGATGGTATGGAGTCACCAACTTTTTTATTTTTATTTTTGAGTTAGAGTCTCACTCTGGTGCCCCAACTGGAGTGCAGTGGCACGCTCATGGCCACTGCAGTCTCAACCTTCTGGGCTCAGGTGATCTTTCTGGCTCAGCCATCCAAGTAGCTGGAACTACAGGTGTGCGCTACCATGCCTGGCTAATTTTTTGATTTATTGTGAACACAAGGTCTCACCAAGTTGCCCAGGCTGGTCTCGAACCCCTGGGCTCAGAAAGTCCTCTTGCCTGGGCCACCCAAAGTGCTGGGATTACAGCCTTGAGCCACTGTGCCTGGCCTGTAATCACCAATTTAAATATTTAGGCATTTGCTTAATGTTTGCTACACACAAAGCATAATGTTTCAGGGCAACATAAATGACAAAAAAAATGTTTATCTTCTGTCCTTTCCCTGGTTATAATTTAATGGATTTGCTCATCAGAGGAAGAAGTGTTATCCTTGGAAGATATTTCTCCTACTTTAGTACTCGACACAAACATGCAACAATTATCACTTCATTTTTGACACTTCTCAGGATACTTCTCCTACTCTTATGACTCCTGGCCTCAATACTTTTCACTAAATACATATTCTCCAACCTGCTTGAGAACTCTCCACTTTAGAACTTGTTCCAAGTCACCTTCATCATCATCTTTCTCCTCCTCCTCTCTGACCCCTCCTCCTATAGTTTACTTTCTTTGACTTCTGCTAATCCCATTCTCAAACCATTTCTAATGCCTGTCTTTCTTGAGGGACAGCATAGCATAGAGAAAAGAGTGTAAAATATGACACATGAGCCGGGCTTGGTGGCTCAGCCTGTAATCCTGCGCCTTTGGGAGGCTGAGGTGAGTGGATTGCCTGAGCCCACGGGTTCGAGACCCGCCTGGGCAGCGAGACCTCATCTCTACAATAAATAATAATAAAAAAAAATCAGCCGGGCGTGGTAGCGCATGCCTGTAATTCCGGCTACTCGGAAGGCTGAGGCGGAAGGATCGCCAGAGCCCAGCCGGTGAGGCTGCGGTGGCCGGGAGCGGCCACTGCACTCCAGTCTGGGTGACAGAGTGAGACTCCAACTCAAAAAAAAAAATGACACATGCTGTTAACTGCCAGCTTTGCTATTCATTCCTCTAAATCTAAAGTTAACTCATTTTTTTCCCCCATGTAACATAACACCTGTCTTTTTCAGGCTTTTCTCCTCTCAGTAGTCAAACATGTGTTTCCTGCTGAGGTATAGCAGTAGAGAGCAGATAGAAATCTGTGCTGGAACCAGTTTCGAATTCTATGTTTATTACCAAATTGTTACCAAAACACTTACTGATTTCCCCCCTTTTATTTTTATGGCTTAGTTTTTTTTGTTGTTGTTGTTTATTTATTTATTTATTTATTTATTTATTTATTATAGAGATGTGGGGTACAATTCAGGGTTAGGTATATAAACATTGATCATGCAGGTACCCTTGATTTCCCATTCTTTAAGATGCTGGTAACTTCAGTAATACTACTATTACTGACAGTAATGAACTTTAACTCCAGAGTGAGCAATAGTAAAGGATGCTTGGTGAAACTGTATTGGATATCAAATAATGAATTGACATCCATCAGAAAAATTAGTACAAGGCTCTGTTTCCAATCATAGTAGAAAAACTACAAGGCAAATTGGATAATGATGCAACCGAGGAATCCATAAGAGAAGGAGGTAACTCCTGTATTTAGAGGTGGAAGGGCAGGGGAAGAGTTGGCATTACTAGAGCTAAGAGCCAGAGCTCCTGGTTGGGAATCAGATTCACAAAAGAGGCTTGCTGGCAGGAGCTAGGACTTAGAGACCACCTGGAGACGGGGAGACCATCTGATCCAGAGGGGATGTGTAGATGCAGTGGCAGTGAGGGCATAACCAGACATTCTTTCTTTGTCTAATCATTCATGCCTGCCAGTGTCTCTCATTGTCTCAACTCAGTCATAGGCAATAGGCAGAGAACTGAGGAAATAAATATTGCAAAAGAAGGAAAAAGAATGGGTCTGAGAGTAAATCAGTCAATGTTCAGTGTGTAAGATGAGGGAGCATGTGCTGGGGAGCCTTTCAGAGTACTTGTTCTATAAATCCAAGATGAGCTTGTGGCTTGGGTTTCTCACTGTCTCAGAAGGTTGGCAATATGAGCTTCAGCTTCCTCCTTGAGGAGTTCTGTTTCACCCACTGCAGTAGAAAGAAGAACTTTTGACAAATAAGGGTAAGAAGGCCAAGGAGAAAACCTAGGGGGGTGTTAATTCTTATCATTCACTTCTAAGTTACTCTAAAAACCTGGGAACTTCATAGGTCTCATATGATCACAGTGTGTCTCCTTCTGCACACGCTCCCAAAACACAATACACTTTACCTCCTTACTAATGGCTGAAAATACCAAGAGAAAGAGTCTTTCGTTCCACAATTAGAGATAAAAGGTTTAAATTACAAATGCCTCGTTGAAGTAACATTTTTCTGTGGGGGAATTTCAGACAAAGGATAATCAATCAATCAACCTGTCAATCCATTCCTTAGTAAAAACCGACTTACAGAGAGCCAGTGTACACACAAATAACTGGAAGATTAGCTGTCAAGAGGGAAAAGAGAGCATGTGAGACCCAGAAGACAAACTCTGGAGATTTTGACAGTTCTTCCCAGGGTGGACTCTTTACCCACTATGTGAGCAAAACCAACAGTGACTTCCGCACAGGTGAACATAACAATGGGATGCAGCTCTGCTTTATAGGGAGAGCAAAGACTTTATTTTGTCATGATACACTTGACCCTGGTAAAGACCTTCTTTCCCAGGGGCTTGTTAATCAAGGTTATTAAGGTGATTCTTCCCACCCCCAGATAAGTGTTTTAGCTATTCAGTTATGCTTTTACATTTAACTCTTTTAGCAAAACCTTATTACTTCATGGGTCTTAAAAACGAGGACACAGCAGGTACTTTTATTAGTTTTGATAAAAGAAGAGAATATTTGGCTTTTGAGTTCCCTTTACTTTTAAATTTTTTGCTGAGATTTATAAAAAGAGATTAAAATATCCTCAGGTTCAGTCTTACTGAACCTGGGTTTGAGGGCTGTTAATTGTATTTAGTTCTCTGGTTCCCATGTTTGCCTCCTATAATTGCATATTTAGCCAACTAATTGTTAAATATCATCTTTATTAATTTCTCATATGTGGCCCCTAAGATCTTTTATGAAAAATTCTTCTAGATTCCCTGGCCCCAACAAAGGTAAATCAAACTAAGATTTCTAGTTTTGGGGGGTTAGAGTTATGATATTGCCCACATGGATATGTATTGTTAGCATTCTTCCTAGGAAATTCTGAAGGAATTAAAATTTGAGAACCACTGATGCACCTATATTATTTGAGATATACTTGAATAATCATGAGTGATATTACCTATTCTAACATACCATAAAAATCCTTTGTTTGTCACTGTATTTATTTTCTGTTGCTGTGTAAAAATTACCACAAACTTGACAGCTTAAAGCAACACTCATATCTCATAATTCTGTAGGTCAGAAGTCCAGCAGACTTGACTGGGCTCTATCCTTAGAGTATCACAAGGCCAAAATCAAGGTGTCAACCTGACTAGGCCCTAATGTGGAGATTCTGGGAAAGAAGCCATTTCCAAGCTTATCTGGGTATTTGGCATAGTTCTTTGTGGTTGTTGGGCTGAGGTTCCTTTTTCCTTGCTGGCTGTCGTGGGAACCTATGTCAGCACGTTAAGACCACCTGCATTCCCTCCTATGTGGCCTCTGCTATCGTGAAAAACCTTTTTGCTGTGAATGTTTTTGAGTTCCTCTTCTGTCACTAACTAAAGAAAGCTTTATGCTTAAAGAGCTCATGCGATTTGATCAGGCCACCCAGATAATCTCTCTATCTGAACTCAACTGTACCACGTGAAATAACCATCACAGGAGACATACCTCATCATATTTACAAGTTCTGGAAATTAGATATAGAATTTTGGATAAGAAGGCACTTTGGAATTTTGTCCACCATATTCTGTAATGTAGTAATACATATGATAAGTAGTTCAAAGTCATATACAAAGATATAAGAGGGCCCACAGACTTTTACAAACAATCACTAAGTAGCTATATGATTATAAGCTACTGTGATGGTTTACTTCAACAAACAGTTATTGAATATTTACTGTGTGCTAATCAAAAGTTGATAACATATAAGAACAAGAACTTGCCCTCCAGTAGTTTAAGCATCTCTAGAGTCAGAGAAACTTATATGACCTTTTGATACTTTTATCAGAATGATTTCTCATATACAAAACTGATTTTGTATAACTTTTAATCTTTAATTTTCTCTGTTCCTGGCAGGTAATAAAAATATACTAAAACCTTCACATATTTTGTACAGCTACATTCCTCCCCATAGTCCTCAAAAGTATTATTTTTTCAGGTTGGCACTCCTTGATTCTTTGACTATATTTCATTGCACAACTTCAAGTCCTTTCAACCTTTAAATTTTATTTTAACTGAACATAGCCAAATCACTTAGCATTTCTGTTCCCCAGTTTTGTCAGATGTTCCTACTAGTTTTAGTATGGCTTGTTGTGCACTGACCCAGGAAGTAGGAGCCTCTCAACCATTTTCACAAAGAGAATCGTTCTCTGTGGATTTTTGTTGAGTCAGTGAGTCCATGAGGGGAAGGAGGGTCCAAGGATTCCTAGTTCACTAACTTGCTGATGTCACTCCTTGGTCCTTGGTTTTCCAAAAATAAAGCAAATGTTGTATATTTTTTAAGGTTTATTTGCAAATTTAAAAACAACAATAGCAACCCGTGTTTGGATAATTTAAGCAAAAACAGTACAAAATCATTATCTATTGAAAGAGGACTGGAGTATCTCAAAAAATCCATGAAGGAGTTGATTACCCAATAATCTGGAAATACAAGAACTAAAAAAATGATGGGAAGCTCAGTGACAGTAGTTTTAACACTTTCTAGATGTTAGCATAAAAATACCTAGTTCCAGTGACACCTATTTCCTCTGTCCCATAGCTCCAAATTCTTCCAAGGTTGCAAGAAGTCAGGCCTATTAGTGGACTACACATATAAATTCGAAGGGAAATTTATGCACTAGGCTGCCATCCCTATGGGTGCTTAATGTATACCATCAATTGGCAGCTAAAATGCACATATCACATCTTCATATACCACACAACTTTTTCATTCATCCAAAGATACTTTTACCAAATGCTTATCATCTGTTTTAGATAAACCACATACACCCTCATTTTTTTCCCAAATGGAACTAAATCTAAGTCATGTTTGTCTACTATGCCCAGAGATATTGAGAAGACACATTTTTCTGAGACCAGATCACTACACGATGACTCATTATTCTTTTAGTTCTGTAACAATTGAGATTATATAATTAACGAAGTAATTAGTGTATATATTTACTAAAATCACTCCCTACCTACATAGTTGAGATAAAATTTAAGAAATAAAGAATATGTTTTTGATCTTCAGACACTTAACAGCAGGCAATCTAGATGAACATTGCACTTCTAGTTTCTATATCTGATTTCAAAGCCATAGCATGTATTTATGACTACCCAGCTCCACAACAAATTCCATGTTTTCTTCTTAAGCAGCAATTAAACTACTCAGGAAATTTGTCAGGTGGGATGTCATGTCAGGGAATGAGATCTTGTCTCTGCCTATAAGAATTGCCTTGACAATATTTTTCTTTCTGCAGAGCAGAATAAGAAATGCTTCAGGTGCTCCCTGAGAACCCACTTCCCAATTAATTTTGTTCTTTGACCCTTCTTTTGTTCTTCTGTTCCCTTGGTAGTCAGGATCAATGACTTCAGCCAATACACAGTCCTCCTTTTTTTTTTTTTTTTAAATCAAGTCCTTTAGTGGCCTGCATGGTGTGAAATGGTCAGTATCTACTCTACTTGTTAGACGTGTGTTTCCTTCAGGCCAAAATAATCTACAGCTATAGAGAAGAATTATGGGAAGTGTTGCTTCCATCTCTGGAACACCTTGTTTCCAGACCAATATTGTGACTAAGAGAGAAGCTGCCTCAAATATACGTAGCTAATTTAGGACACTTGTATTCTTCAGGGTCAAGTGCTCTTAGTGGCATTGTAGCTGAGTCTTTAATAGCTCATTATTTTATAAGGTCAGTAGTTTGCCAATGATGGAGTTGATAAGAACAATAACTTTAAGGAAAATTCTCCAGTTGCCTGGCTTCTTTTACTGTGATGTGATTTCTTTGATTAAATTTAATTCTGTATGGGAAAAATTGTGGTATGTAAAACATTCTGAGATCACTAGGTGGTAGCATCAGAGGGAGAATGGATGAAATGAAGGACCAAGTCAAAGATAAATGCCTGTTCATTGAGGACAAGTAAATATCCTTTCTAGAATTTAAGGGAATCTAACACAATTTATCTACCACAGTGAGATTGGCAAGCTTCACAGAGTTCTGGACTTTATCAAGATCTTGAGATTGGTCCCTTTGTTGGCCAACTGAATACTCAGATTAACATGGTGAATGAAGCACCTATGCCTATCATCCACTCCTGCTTTGACTGCCACTCTGTTCATGATCCCACTGAGCAAAGTTGGATTTGGCAGGTAGAATGAATCATACCCACAATAAAAATCACACTGTCCACTTAATTAATTATCAGAATCACCTTCTACTGTAGTGTTTTTTAAAATGGAAGTAGACACCATGTGGATATTTACAAATACTTGGTTTATTATCAAAGATATATCGGTATCATCCTTCTTCCAACTACTGTTAGAAAAAAATCCTCCAAATTGGTTCTTTTCAATTCTCTCTGTCATTTGGCCACTGCCAAAGCAATGATGTAAACAATAACCTTAGACTTTTTATTTTTTAAGGTGCATATTCAAAAAAGACTTACTGCTCAAAGTCTTACCCATTTAGAGGACTTCCTTCTCCATGTGGGCCTATTTGAGAGGAACTGTACCATTGCACAGTTTCACAGAATCATGGAAATTGGACTGACCTTTTTAATTCTCAAACAGATTTTTACGGACATTTTCTGTTAAAATAGCAGATAGAAACTAAAGAAAAAACTGTTGTGTGCTAGGTTTTGAGCAATCTGCTCATACACCATGGGGCCTGAGCAGGCCATTTCTACATTTGGCACTTCCACTTAATTAAGAAGGGCTGCCTTCCTAATTAAGTATGTCTAAATATAGCATGTAATGGATCAGGTGGTGTTCAGTGCATGATATCCAACTGAATAAAGAGTCAGGTGTTGTTTATTCTGTTGAGGATTGGTTCAGGTTCTGTACATACTGATACCCAGAGTTCCACCTGATTTACTCTGTATGTTTTTATGTTTGTTTTATTTTTATTTGTATAGATTCAGACAGTATAAGTGCAGATTTTTTATGCTGATATATTATGTTGTGGTTAAATTTGGGCTTTATTGTAGCCATCACCTGAATAGTGTGTATAATTTCTCATTCCTCAACCCTACCCACATACCCTCTTATGTTTCTGAGTCTCCAGTGTCTATTACTCCACTATCTATTTTTGCATGTACACATTATGCAACTCCCACTTGTAAGTGAGATTATGTGGTATTTGATTTTCTGTTGGAGCTAATTCACTTAAGACAATGACCTCCAGTTCCATCATGGTGCTACAAAAGACATATTTTTATTTTTTATGGTCGAATAGTATTCCATGGTGTGTGTGTGTGTGTGTGTGTGTGTGTGTGTGTGTGTGTGTGTGTGTGTGTGTGTATTCTTTCTTCATGAAAGTCAAATGGAAACAAACTTTTTAAGTACAATATAAACCTGGCCAAAACCTACTAGGTGATGTGCCTTCTTCTTAGTGGTAGAGAGGTCAAGTTTTAAAAATGTACCCTTTATTTTCTAGATAATATGTAGGTATGCTGTAAAACACTAGATTCTCCCTCACTGAGGAGACAGGCCTATGTATTTTAGTTACTTTTTATCCTTCATCACCATGTATTTTACCAAGGCAGACACTCAACCGTTTTTGCTCCTCTGAGTCTTATTCCATCCTATGTGCAACTATGGTCATATTGATTAGGATATGGTTTGATAGTAAAAGATCCTGTAAATGAGATTGTAATCCAGAACCAGAGAATTGAGATGATCCTGGGACATAAGCATGAAGGTGGAAGTGATCTGGTTGAACAGGAACTCAGAATAATGCATGAGGTAGAACAATGACTGATTTGGTGAAGTTAGTGAGGGAATCAGTATCCAAAACAGGCCATCAAAATGATTAACTGGCAGAAGAGGAGCATGGATCTGGTAATTTGCCACTGTGTATCAAGACTGATTCCCAAAACAGAAGGGGCAGGGTTTTGTGAGGTGTATAGTCACCCCAATAGTGCTTGCTACAAGAACAAATTTGAAGCTAGCCAAGGTTCTACTCAGCTCCAATACACCTATTTCAAACATAATCTTGTTACAGTGGGGTCTTCTTTTTTTCATGTTTTTTTGGGTTTTTTCAGAATAAAGTATTTTTTGATTTATTATTGGCAAGGAGGAACAAAATCTTTTGATTTGTTGTTTTGCTAAGCACCAATTTAGGGAAACCTCCTTTTATATCACAGTGATTTTCACTTCAATTAGAATGTTTCTTTCTAAAATGATGTAACTGAAGTCTATGATGTTTGATCACATAACTTAGTTCTGTAGGTTTGATATAATTAATGATACATTCCTGAGCTATTTCTTCTATAAATTGTCAGATCACTCTCTAACAGAATGACTTGATAATTTTACTACATTATTTCTTGTTGCTATTGCCCATTCAGTGGGTTTCCTGGGATGTTTCTCTCCAGTGGTCATCTGTCAGCTTTCTTTATCAACACTGACCTGCTATACAATTGTTTTAGATTCACTTTAAATCTAACTTAAGATTTTATCATTATATATACTAGTTGCTATATGAGACAGGATATCAAAAAGCCCCAGTGTTGTTTTGGTTCTAAATTGTAGCAATAAATAACTTCAACAGTAACTTGCCAATACATGAATGCTACACAGCTGCATTAATGTGTTGCATTATCTGTGACATTGTTTGCTTATTTATCTATATCAATATCATCTATATTTATACCTACCTCTATCTCAATCTATCTCTATCCCTGTCTCTATCTTAGTCTATCTCTATCTCTGTCTCTATCTTAATCTATCTCTATCTTAATCTATCTCTATCTCTGTCTCTATCTTGATCTATCTCTATTTCTGTCTCTATCTCAATCTACCTCTATCTCTGTCTATTTCAGTCTATCTTAGTCTATCTTAGTCTATCTCTATCTCTATCTCTATCTATCTCTATTTCTATCTCTATCTCTAATGTTAACTATGTGTAAAATGCTAAGCTGGGTTCCACAGACAGACAAAAAGAAACATACAATATAAAATACCTTCCTTGTGTAAACTTACAGTAGTTGATAAATAGATTTTAAGATGACAAAGTATTGTAAAGTACAAAAACGGACTAAACAAACCCTCACTAATACCTGCTATATCAGTATTGGAGTTAGGATTTTTGAAGACCTGTGAGTTTTGATTATTACGGTACCATTTAAATAGCATAGCATCTAATCCAAGAATACTTATTCTGGAGTCCACAGGTAGATCAGTGCCATGACTTGGAAAGTATATATATAATACACTTTTTTCAATTCCTCTAAATGAAATTTAGCATTTATTTTTATTATGACTCTAGGTAACAAAATGCAGGGTATTCACACCAACTGTGATTTTGTCATCAAAAGACATCACAGACATTTGCAAACAACATTGTAAAATATCAAAATATGTCTAGGTATATAATTTTCTATTAAAGAGATCATTCTAAGAAATCCTAAGCAATCTAATGGGTAAGCATGAAAGAAGCACAATCATATTATGTACCATATAACGATGTTTCACTTAATGCCAAACCACATATATGATAGTGGTCCCATAAGATTCTAATGTAGAGCTGGATGTAATGGCTGAAGCCTATAATCCCAGCACTTTCGAGACTGGCCTGGGCAACATGGTGAGACCTCGTCTCTACAATAAATAAAAAAATTAGCCAGGTGTGATATTGCAGGCCTGTAGTTCCGGCTACTTAGAAGGCTGAGTCGGAAGTATCGCCAGAGCCCTGCAGGTCGACGCTGGGGTGGCTGTGAGCATGCCACTGCCCTCCAGCCTGGGTGACAGAGTAAGACTCTGACTCAAAAAAAAAAAAAAAGATTATAATGTGATATTTTTATTGTACCTTTTCTATGTTTATGATGTTTAGATATACAAATGCCATTGTGTTATAATTGCCTACAAATGGCATGAAGTACAGTAACATGCTGTACAGGTTTGTAGCCCAGGAACAATAGGCTATACCCTGCAGCCTGGGTGTGCAATAGGCTATACCATCTAGGTTTACTTTAGTGCGGTGTATATTTGCTCAAAAATGCTTTTTAAAGAACATATCCCTGTCATTAAGTGATGCATGACTGTATTTTGCAATTTGTTTAGACAATTAAGAAGCCATTGGCAAGTTATTGCATAATAACCCTTTAAAAAAAAGTGTCATCTTGGAATTGGGAGAAAGTTTTGTTATGGGTCAGTTGCTAGTGACGTTGAGGAAGGAGTGGAGATAAATAGACATTTCCCAGACTAGAGTCTATCTAATAGTAGGTTTCTCTTGTACCTGCCCTGGCGGAGAATAATTGATGATTTTATCTTTAAAAAAAAAAACAAAAGGATCACAAAGCAGAATAGCCACAAGTCTCTAAAATACAATTACTTGTGTTAGTATGTAAAATGCACTCAGTGCTCTGTCCTCTTCCAGTTTTTCCCTGCCTTTGATGTTTTTTCTTATGTGTGTTCCTGGATGGGAATAGCCTCCACCATCACCACTATACATCTACATTTATCTTGCCTTCTTCCAACTCCACCTCTTGTAAAAGGCCTTCCCAAATACCCTCTTCATCATCAGCTATGTATGGGTGATTTTCCTTTCTCTGAAGAAGCTTCTTTGTTCATTATCCCTTGTATGAAACTCTCATGGAATAGATAGTATTTTTTTAACCTTGCATTGTACTTATGCTGTAATCTAAGAACAAATTCATTTTGGAGTCTCTTTGGACTCACAGTGCTAAGAAAGGGTTTTGTATACAATAGGTGCTTGATTAAATATTTTTTTATTAAATATTTTAAACAAAATTATATAAATAATATGCATTACCTCCTCAATGATAGGCTAGAATCTGTTTTATTATTTATTGTGGTGAAAGTTAGTTTTATGTTTTGAAAACATAAGTGTATCTTCATTCCTTCTCTATATTTCCTCCTTAAATTAGATCCCATTCTTCTACTGGCATACAATAGATTAGGAGCTACCAAACAAGAATAACAGGATCACCCTTCTGTAGAAGCGCTTTAGTGGAAGATTGAAATCTTTTATATTTTCTTGCCCTCAACAAAATCAGTTTTGTCCTTTTAAAACCAGTGTTCTCTAATCTTTTAGTTGCAGTCATATATGTACACACACACACACATACATGCACACATATGCATTTACATTCATCTGTTGTATGAAGGTTTTGACATCAAAATATGCCATCAGTCATTTATACATGTTTAAAATAACAATACTAAATAGCATATAATCCAGATTATATTTTACAAATACAAAAAATATGGGGAGATTGCATTTCGATTATCTTTTCCCAAGTTTTTGTATTGTTGAGACTTGGAAACACAGGACTTTTGTAGTCAGGAATAGAGGTTTTTGCATATAAGACAGCAAAAGCTAAAAAGAGAAAAAGCCTATGTAATTGTTAAAAATTATATGGTAGAGGATAAGTAAAATAGACATTTAAAGAATGGAAAGGTCAGCCGGGCTTGGTGGCTCAACCTGTAATCCCGCGCCTTTGGGAGGCTGAGGTGAGTGGATTGCCTGAGCCCGTGGGTTCGAGACCCGCCTGGGCAACTTGGTGAGACCTCATCTCTACAATAAATAAAAATATTAGCCGGGAGTGGTAGTGCGCACCTATAGTTCCAGCTACTTGGAAGGCTGAGGTGGAAGGATCGCCGGAGCCCAGCAGGTTGAGGCTGCGGTGGCCAGGTGACAGAGTGAGACTCCAACTCAAAAAAAAAAAAAATGGAAAGGTCATCACAAGGTTTTGAAGAAGGAAAATGAGAAAAAATGAGGAAGTAATTTCTAGATGGCAAAAGAGCTTAATGCAGAATTGAGTCAGGAGTCAGACTCTAGGCAGAAACAGGATTGGGGAGTGCCGCAAAGGTTTCCTTCAGTCAGGGCTGTCTGCTTCAGGTGGTAGTGTAGAGGGAGCCTTGGTGTAATATGTGAGATATGGTTTGGTCATGGATAAACTACCATTTTTAATAGTGGCCACTATAAATGGGAAAAGGCACAGGTGAAAGTTCAGAAGGGCTGAAGGCGAGTTGTGCCTAAAGTATTGCATGAATAAATGTTGAAGGAATTCTAAAAATAATTTTCTACTTTTTTGGATATTAAGGTGCTCATCTTTTGAACAAGACTATTTACATCAATATTTTGGATTTAACACTTAGTTTTATGTACTAAGGGTGGCAAATTGTACTTCATTTGGGGAAAACAAAAAAAAAACCTTTTTGGATTTTGTGAGTCTGACCTGGATTTTAGGACTAAACTTCCTTCCAAGTACTAATCTTAAAATTCATCCTGAATATATATATATTTCGCTTTGCCCAAGGCACTTGGCCTAAAGGCCATAATGATGAGCTACAGAAAGTACCTGAATAGAAAGTAGGTCAGGTTCTTTGGGAGTACACACACACACACACACACACACACACACACACACACACACACGCTTAAATACACACACATACATCATATGTAACATTAAATGTTAATTATCTTACGACAGAGAGCTAAACTTTGAATCCGGTGCTGATGAAACTATCTTTCTATAAAATTCTGGTAGGTTTGTCAAAAATAACTTAAACATAGTATTTCTAAGTTTTCTACTAACTGATGGAGGAAATAGGGAGTAGGGAAGGAGAATGAAAGAAATGGATAGTCTGTCACTTATTGTGTGACTAGACCTTCTAGAAGGGAAAGGGCCTCAGCTGTTCTAACTTAAATAGCACACAAATCTCAATGCTGAATCCATTCCATCAAAACTAACTTCATAACAAATTAAATCCCAATATGCAACTGCCCTCCTGATGTCACTAGATTCCTCACTACTTTGTCACCACATTCCGCATTCTCCTCTGTTGCTAGGTACCCTGGGCACTCTACTTTTCTAAAGCTCCAGGTGCTATTTTCCCTTGGTACTCAAATACAGAGTCTTTGGTTCAAATGCTCTGGTACCCAGGCTGAAACCTCGAGAGAAGAATCATTGGCCTAACCCAGTGGCCCTGAAAGTCATGCTCACAGATCTAAACACTACGTCTTCTAAGTAGCAGCCACTCAGGATGGAGCAAACTAAGCTGGGTAAGGAAGCAGATAACCCCTTTAAAGTGATACACTGACTGAGCTGGTTACAGGAATTTGAGGTCTGCAATTTTAATGTTTTTTAAAGTCTCTTTTAGGGAGAGAGAGAATAAAAATATTAATGTGGTTACATGAAACTCAACAATACAAAATTGTTATAGGAATTTGGATTTATACTCAGTTTAAAATCTGCTCACTGCTTTATATGAATTTTCAAAATAAAGACATCAAAGATATTTTCAATTTGGATTTATAAAAGTGTCATGAGACATTGTTTTTCTACCATTTAAATTATAAAATATGTGAATATAAATATTTGGTAAAAATAAGTAAACCATTTATTTGTTCTTAACAAAACCCAGTGATTTACCTGCGAGTGAAATATGTAAAGCTGTTGAATTTTAGTTACCTTGGCAACATCTGGAGTGAACTACTGCATCTAAAAATATTTTCTCTCTTATTGTTTGTATTTTACACTGAATTATAAATAAATGACGTTAAATAAAAGCCTCTCTTGATAAATGATATTACCTGAAAAATGAATAAATGATATGCTATTTACTAGTTGTATACAACGATTTCAGATTAAAGAAACAGATATGGCGTGTTTAATTTTTAGCTGTGATATAAATTGGATTTGCTTTATGCTAATATAGATTTGGTTTTAAAATACAATATGTAGAGTTATTTATTCTAATAACATTGATAAAGCTTTCTTACATTAAATGTTTAGAATATTTTTAAAGGGTTACAGTACACAAATGTTAAATCACTTTTTTGTGAATTAAACATTAGAGTTAAATACATCTATTATGCTTTTCTTTGAACTTTCTTGAGGAAAAATAATCAGAAATCACCTTTCATTGGCATAAAAGAACATGTACAATTATCTAAATTACTTATACAAATCATTCCCTAATTCTGTATTTCAAAAACCCTAGACATTTCATTGTTAAAAGAGTGTTTGTGATTACCTGAATTAATAGGTATGGAAAATGCTATGTTATATTATTTATGGCTAATTTCTTAAATTTTCTTGCATTTTTTTCCCTCTCTACCTGAGCTCTTTTTTTGAATGGGTACATGAAAAGACTAATTTAATAGAATTTTTCCATTTGAACACATTTGAACTTTTTCCACAAACATTTTTTCAGAAAATTGTTTAAAAATATTGTTTTACTGAAAATTAAACTTAAACCTAATATCCTTTTTTTTTTTTTTTTTTACTGCACACCTGATCTTCATACTGGACTCTTGCCTGTCCCATTACTAGACTGACCTATTCTATTTTTGGTTACTCTTTTTCTGCACTGCCACCACTTCAGTATAAGCTTTCAAAGATGCCAACCTGATGGCTTCTAGATCTCCTAGTTTGTGTTCTCAGCTTCCATTTTGTCCCTTTCAAACTCTTTTTCACATCAGAGTCAAAATAATCTACTTGAGAAACAACTTTTATCATGTCACTCCCCTCAATAAATTGAAATTGCTGTTTGCTCTGAGGATAAAATCCAAGCTGTTTGATATACAAAACAATCTGCTTGGTATTCTTTTTTTCTCTCTCTCTCTAGGCTTCTTTTTCTTCTTTCTCTTTTTTGCCCTCAGTGCTCAGCACTCTAATCTTATTTCACACATGCCCTCCTTTCTCTGTGATTTTGCAAATGCTGATCCTTCCATCTAGAATGATCTTCCCCAACTCAAAAAGCTCCCCAACTCCCCAAAGGCTCACTCACCTTTTGAAATTCAATCCATATCACCTTCTTCAGGAAGCCTTTTATGATGTCTTTATTCCCTGTACTGGATCCGTTTTTGATTCTGCATTTTAATTGCATATTTATTTTTCTGTTTCATTTAGTTATCTGTGAACTCCTTGAGGGTAGAGCCTCTGTATATACCAAATTGGTTAGCCCCATATTGGCCACAGAGTAAGCATTTAACATGTTGTTGAATAAATGAATAAAGAGATGAGTAGTACTTTTCTTTCAGAGTTTAAATATTATTTCCATGAATGTAATTGATCAAGAAGGCATTAAATATTTCATTGCACCCCACAAAAAAGCATACTTGATAATATTCAGAAAATGAAAATTCACAAGTACTGAGTATTGTCCCACTTACTCATCTATATACATAGTTTTATTAGTAACTTTTAAATAAAGGAAACAATTTAACACTTTTGTTCATCATAATTATTTAAAATCAGTAGCAAGTTCTCATTGTGTAAGTAAAGATGAAATTAAGAAAAATGGAATGCTATCATTTCATGTAAACTTTTTCTATGTGTTTTCTTTTTACATAATTGGGATCATACTGGCCATACTCTTTTGTAGCTAACTTTTTCCATTTAATATTTTGTGATTCATGTGTCCCCATATTTTAAAATGGAATATTGAATGCGTGATATTCTAATCATTCCAGCATTTATCAAGACAATCTTCTATTTTTGGTAATTTATGTCATTTCTAATTTTTTTACTATTTAAGCACTGATAGAAAGGTATTTTTACCTACATGCACACAATTATTAAGCTCCTTAGGCTTCAAAGTCCCAGAAGAATAATAACTGGAGCAAAGTTTATAAAACTTTTAATGTTTTAGATGCATATTAGACACTTATAAAGCGTGTACACTGGTACATATCTACTGACAGAATAGGTGATGCTTTGTATGTGAGAATTTTCACCACATCTGGATATTCTTCCAGAAAAACAAATACTATTTGCAAAATAATAGACAATTATTTTATTGCCTTTGTTTATTTTTCTTTGTGATTGCATTTGAGATTGATAAAATTGATTGATTAATAACATTTTATTTTATTATTATTTTATTTAATTTCTTGTGCTTACTAGATTTAAAATAACAGTAGCTGCTTCACAAGTTTATTGTGTTTTCCTAGTTGAAGTAGAAACTGAGTAACATATTAATTAAAATCAAAATATACATTTTCCTTTCCAACAGATGATTCTGCTGCAGAGAGCTTTAATGGCAATGAGACTCTGGGGCACAGTTCAATTGCTTCAGGGGGAACACACAGCAGGGAGATGGGAGACTCCAACAGTGATGGCAAAACTGGGCTGGAGCAGGACGAGCAGCCACTGAACCTGAGCGACAGTCCCCTCTCTGCACAGCTGACTTCGGAATACAGAATAGATGATCACAGCAGCAATGGGAAAAACAAATATAAGAATCTGCTAATTTCTGACCTCAAGATGGAACGAGAGGCAAGAGAAAATGGAAGCAAGGTACGGTCACATTACAATTTCTAGAATTTTTAAGTTGGTCGTGAAGATTGCAAAGAAATACCTACATATTTTGGAGATGAGGATCATTGTCAATAAAAATATTTTAAACAAATCCCAATAGCACATTATAGCTGAATATATTATTTGTCTATAAAATAGAATTTCAGAAATAACAGAATAAGATGGATTATGTCTCAAAGATCTTGGTGTCTTTTGATATTCAGAATCACTTGGGCTAATGTTTCTTATTTATATAATCTATTTGTGAATTTGTCTCTGGGAATTTATTGAGCTCAGTTGTGAAAGTTTCAGTGACAGTACACAATTTTGGACTACAAAAAACAACAAAAAAACACTGTCTGTTTTCTCCAAGATTGGAAAGATATATGTACTGATAAACTGATAAAGTTTCAATTGGTTCCTTTAGTTTGCTTTAGAGACCTGGGACTTCAATCAGTAATTTACTCCAGGACACTGGAGAAGTACTAAGTGTCAGTGTCCTGGATAAAATTTGTGGATTAAATAACTATTTGAAGAAGTACTTTATCATGTTATACAAAAGACAAGCATATTTCAGACATATTATCTATGCTTCTAGATTTTTATATTAGAATAAATGACAATTCCCTACTATTCCTAATTGATTTATTCTTTAAAAAAATCAGTTTAGATTTCTACTTGCTTGAGATAATAAGTGCTGGTGACCCTGCTCTATGATTTTTGAAGTTACTTTAGAACAACACATGAGGATTTTTATGGAATATACCTTTTGAACTCCCTTCCCGACTCCTACCTCTAAGTTAGAGTTGTAGAACTGATTCGACATAGATCCTAAAAGCAAAATGTCTTAATCTGGATTAATTTCTGATTTTGCTGAGGCACTGTGTTTCCTAAATGGGCTCTATTTAAATCTCACTTGCCTGAGGGTGCGCTGTTTTATCCTTTTTTAAGCAAGTCACTAGACATTAGCAGACACTTAAACACTTCTGCCTGAGGGATCCTGCTATAACTTTTGCTGTGGTTAAAGCACAAATACCCTCTTCAGTGGTTTAAAGCCAAATCACACAAACACAAATCATTTTATGTTGCATAACAGGATCTGAATCACCATGTTACACTTTACAGAACAAAATAACCCTTAAGTTTCCCCTCCTTCCATATAGCCCTGTCTTTATAAATCTTAAATGATCATAAAATGTCTTTTTTAGGCAATGTGCCTGTTGAATTTTTTCTGAAATTATTCGATATTTTTCTCTTCCTTATCCTGTTGTTCAGTATAACTGTGGGAGTTATGCTTGTTAAAACCATTCTTGCACACATTAAATGGAATAAAGTGACTTTTTTATCTCTATTAACATGGAGTTATGAAAAGCACAGGCTGTTTGGGCTGCTTATGAGGGTTAGCATGATAAGTGGGCCTGGGACAGAAGAAGATAGTCCCGATAAACTTGATGATTAATGGTTTGGTAAATGGAGAACAGTTCTTATGGCCAATAGAGAAGTAACCAGAGAGGTAGAAGAAAAATCAACAGGTTGCAGTACATGAAAGCTAAGAAAAGTCCACCTTTCGAGGACAGAATGGTCAGCTCTGATGGCTAATGTTGAGAAATCAAATGGGGGAAAGATAGACAGTAACTGATTTTATGAGAGCAGTTCTGGTAGCACATTGGGAGCAAAATTCAGAGGGGTTATTTTTATTTCTTTCTTCAAAAAGGACATATTAAATCCCTAGCAGTTATATAGAATATATAAGTCTAGAGAGTTTATGAGTAGTGGGCACACTGTAGTTAATATTATTGTATTGTGTATTGAAAATTTACTTAAAGTAAATTTTTGAAGGTGAAGGATATGTTAACTTGTTTACCTGAAGTAATCATTTCACTATGGATAGATATATGAAAACATCATTTTGTAACCTTAAATTTATACAATAAAAATTTTGGCATACTCTAGTAATGGAGTAGGTAGCAGAAACAACTTATACAAATAACAGTCCTAGCCGGGCTCGGTGGCTGAGCCTGTAATCCCGTACCTTGCGAGGCTGAGGTGAGTGGATTGCCTGAGCCCGCGGGTTCGAGACCCGCCTGGGCAACTTGGTGAGACCTCATCTCTACAATAAATCAGAAAATACCGGGTGTGGTAGCGCGCACCTGTAGTTCCAGCTACTTGGAAGGCTGAGGCAGAAGGATCGCCAGAGCCCAGCAGGTTGAGGCTGCGGTGGCCGGGAGCGGCCACTGCATTCCAGTCTGGGCGACAGAGTGAGACTCCAACTCAAAAAAAAGAAAAAAAAGAAAGAAATAACAGTCTTTATTTGTAAGTCTCTTGCTATATAGTTTCTAGAAAGAGCATACTTATGCATAGAAAAGTTTCTTAGTGCAAGTCTAGGCAAATATTTATTCCTCTGTTAAAATGTTGAGTTCATCTAAGAAAATACTATTTCTATTGAAGTAACAGTCAAAAAGAGCTTCCTAGAGAAACTGAGCCTGAATTTTGAAGAAAATGTAAGATTACCATTTTTGTTTTTCAGAAGAGGTTTCTTGCTAGACCCTGTGAATGACCTGGAATTCAGAGAGGGAAGATGACTTGGTCTTAGGCTAGGGAGCTATTGTCTATTCTGAACTGAGTATAACTTCATAGTGTGACATTTGAGGAAGAACCTGATACCATTATGCAAAATTAATGCACCAATTAATTTATTCTCTAAATATTTACTGAGTGATTCCTATATGTAAGACATGGTCGTAGGAAGCAGAAATATGTAAATAAGCATAGGAGGGTCCCTACCTTCAAAAACTCATAGTCTAACAGGAGAGACAAACCTGTGATCACAATCTGATGCTACGAGCAACATGATACACATATGGGCAGGGTGGAATGAGAGAAAGGAGGTGGGATACTCAAGGGTCTATAATGATCCTTAAGGAAGACTCTATAGAGAGACTGATGCCAGAGATGGATGTGGAAAGGAAAGTAGGAATTATTCTGGGGAAGGATTATTTATGGTAGAGGGTCAAACACGTTTGGATGTATAGAGCCATGAGAGAGCATACCTGGCAGGGAGATTTGCAAAGAGCTCAGCTTGATTGCAGCACAGATGCTGGAAGAGGAATGAAGTATAGAGAGACTCCATCAATAAAGGCTTTGTAGGCCATTTTAAGAACTTTGGATTGTGTCCAATAGTTAGTGTTTATATGATAAACTTGTGGTCAGCTTGGAATTTTAGAAAGATTATTCTGGCAACATTGTGGTGAATGAGTGGGATAAGGACTAGGAAAAAATAAAGACAGAAGGGTCATTCGAGAGCTATTGTGGCAATCCAGGAGGAAAATAAATGACAGTTGGAATCAAATAAATGGCAATGTGAACAGAAAGCAAAAATATAGTTTAAAAAATTGAACATGTTACTTTTGTTCTTTTGGTGTTGTATTTATAGGATCACCAATGTAACCTCTATAGGTTATATATTGCCAAATTCCTGGGAGTGTCCTTCACATAGACTATAATATGAATAGCTTCTTTACTTCTTGTACCCCATTAGTATGTACAGTCTGTGAGTTTAGGAGTGACATTTGTCTAGCACCTGGCTTAAAATCTGGTACATAGTAGTTTCACAATATTTTAAAGAAATATATAAAAATTTATTGAATGTAGGAAGCAAAGCATAGAAGAACCTTCTAGATTGACTCCAAGATTTTTGACTTGGTTGCCTGAGTGGATAATGATTCCATTTACCAAAATTCAGAATGAGAAACATTTGAAGAAGCAGGTTTTGACACGTAGAGTTTACAATGCCCATGTAGTATCAATTGCATATTTAATAGGCATTGGGGAAATAAATGTATTTTAGCTAGTAAGACAGGTAAGATTGGAGAGAGAGATATTTGAAGGATTTCAGAGCACAAGTGCTGCTTGAAGCTGTGTGTGTGTTGATAAGATCACCTTGGGAGAGCATAGATTGAGGAGAAAGTCAAAATATGTCATCCTGAAGAATATCAGCTCATTAGAAACAAGTGACATGAAAAGAGTTCGTGGAGAAAAAAGTGCCCAAGAAGAAAATGAAGGCGGCAAGATAAAATGTTTTAAAAGCCAAATACAGGGCATTTCAATATTGGTATAAGTGGTTACATTAAGCGATCCTTAGGTGAAGTGGCATAGGTCTGAACCTGGACAGTGGTTAGGAGAGTTAATACTGAGAGGTAGACTCAAAACATATGGCAGAAGGAGAGTTAGCAGAATTAGTGGGCAGTTTGAAGACAGTTCTAGAAACTGAGACAGGAAGGCTGAATCATTTTAGTTGTGAAGGAAACTATGCCTAGGATTTAGCTTTAGGGATTCTTCCTGCAGTCTGAAACCCTATGTAGAGAGAGCTCTAGTGTTCTTGGCTTAGGATCCACTCCTGTTTCATCCTAAGGATACCAGGTGAATTTCATAAAGTTCTCTTCAATCAGTACATCATTTGTGGTACTTAAAAATATTCTATCACTTTTGTGTGGCTTTATGAAATGACACTACTACAAATTTCTTCTTCCTTGGAGAGAGATAAAAGCTTAATTATACAGCATCTCTGAAAAGCTTAGATTCCTGTGTGTTTAATGTTGACCTATTTCACTGTTTTATTGTGAATAAAATCAAACAAAAATGATTATAGAGCATTTTAAAAAATTGAACAGTGAATAGAAATGCTTAAAAAGAATAGCTGAGTTGGACTATGCCATTTACTGATTGCTTATTATTATGCAAATTTACTCACTAGACTAGCAGAGAATCACATTAACCAACCTAAAGAATAAATATATTACATTGAAAGAGTTTAGGTGATATTTATTTTCTACTTGCTGTTGGCCACATTTTGAAAAGATAACTAATAACATTAGTGCTCAGGAGAGAGTAGAAATGATAGGAAATACCTTGGAAAATAAGACCCGTGTGGAAGTGTTTAAAGATCAACTATATAAAAAAAAGAAAGGAAAAAATAAATTTAAAAAAAAGACTCATCAGACCCAAATCTAGGGATAGATATGTTTAAAATTATTAGTTATTGGTAATAGAAACAAAACTAAAATTCTAAAGTGGGGCATACTTAACAAAAAACACTATTACTGACTTTTTCACTTTAGTTTGCTGTTTTTCTTTTAGTATTTGTGACCCAGTTACATTTTACCTAATGTGGTAGAATATTCTGAAGCAATCTCCCAAAAGAATAATGTTTCAAGTAATGTCTGTGGTGGGCAGGTGATTATTGCTGGAGAGTTTATGTGCAACAATCATTACTGCATATTTGGGTTTTGGCTCAGTTCCCAAGACCCCTAAATTTTCACTGTATTTGGTAGCATTTTTTTGGTTCAGTGTGTTTCATGTGACATTTTTCCAATTAATCTTTTCTTTACATTTTTACCAAAATTGATATTGTCATTCAATTAAAGTTTATAAAATATTAATTATAATTACCACTAACAACCACTATATAATTTTATTTACATATATTGAGTGAAAGGAGCATATTTTTCAAAATATCTCTTTTAAAAATTTAGAGGTAATGAAATTACCTTTTAAAAACAAAGAGCAATGGATTGGTTTTTGTAATAAGACTGTCTTAGCCCAGGCACAGTGGCTCACACTGTTATCCTAGCACTTTGGAAGGTCATGTCAAAAGAATTGCTTGAGTCCAGGAGTTCAAGACCAGCTTTGGCAAAATAGCAAGAACTCGTAGCTGGAAAAAAAAAAAAATTTTGCCAGGCATGGTGGCATATGCTTGGGAGGCTAAGGCAGGAGGATCACTGGAACCCAGGAATTTGAGGCTGTGGGGAGTCATGTTCGTGCCACTGCACTGCACTGTGGGCAACAGAGTGAGACCCCCAACTCAGAAAACAAACAACAACAAGAAAAGAATATTGTCTTAGTTGTTGTTATATAGATATTCCAGCTTACTATTGTTTTAATTTTATGATTTTTAATATCTAGCCTTTGGGTTATGTAGAGATTTGGTTCAGATATTATTCAGAGTAGAAACAACAGTATGTATTGTTATTCAAGGTAGAAACAAAAGGAGTAAATGTGCCTAATATGTGCTAAGCACTGTCCTGGATGCTAGAAGGAAAAAAACAAGTCTCATCATTAAGAATTCATGTTTTGGCCAGAAAGCCAGACACATAAATAAATAAATGAGTGATATTATAATATGGAAAGTGATTTGTATGTGAGAGTGCCTTCTAGCCTTAATAACTGTGCCTTGGACTGTTCTTGAGTTACTTCTTTGTGATTAAATGGGAGATGGCCACTTGGAAATGCATAATAGAGAATTACAAACAGAAAGAAATTAAACAGAGCATTAAGACTAGAAATGCTGAGGATGGAAATGGTGAGTTTAGCCTGGAGAATAAGATATCAGACTGGATAACTCTTTGAATACACTTTTAAAGCTTGAATTTCACTCTGTAGTTGACAGGGAATCATTTTAGGATGTAGGTTAGGAAAAGAGTGTGGTCAGATTGTGTTTTGGGGTAGCTTACTCTGGCATCTTTGTTACAAGATGGATTTAGGTAGCTTTAGAAGGGAGAAGGCTGCTAACAGAGAATGAGGATTTGCCTTAATAACCTGATGGCAGGGATGGGGAGGACAGCAGATTTGAGAAATATTTAACTTAAAGGGGCAGATTTGGTTTTCTGATTAGATCGATGGTAGAGGGTAAAAAAGAAATGAATAGCCACAGGATAAAGGATTTATCAGTACAGATGTTGAGATGCTGTGTCAACTCTAGTCATGATGAGTATGTGTAATGTTTTTATATTCATAACTCAAACCAACTCAGTGTGGTAAAAAGAGCAAGTGTAATGATCAGCTTAATTTAAACAAAAGGGAGTAAAAATCTAGTGACTTATGAGTGATTCAACAGATATTGTTCTTATGACTAGTTAAGTGAAAAAGCCTGAAATTGAACCCAGGTCACCTGACTCTTTAGCCCGTGTAATTTTCCTGATACTCATACCTGCTGATGCTGTGAGATTAGTCATCTGTATGGAACATATGGTGATGATGACAAGCAAGCCATCCAGAGATACAATGAGTGGTTAGTTTTTTGATAAATGGTAATTACTTGCAGTGGCATTTCTTATACAAAGATGTGTTTTGCTTTTGATGTGTGAATAATTTTATAATAAAACTAACATACTGGATCTCTTTATTGGAAAACTAAGTATTTCTGCAAAGTGTTCATTTGTTGCTTGAGTTCATATATGTAAATAAATGTATAATCGAGTTAGAGCAGGTCTTTAAAAAGCTCTGGTATGAATTTCAAACTTACATTTTATTTACTAACAATTTAAGACAGCCTCTTCATATTATGTATCTGTAAAACATACGCATGTATATAAACTTGTGTGTATAAACAAAGGCACACATATGAATAGTAAATTCTGTACTTACAAATTACATGGACTTCATTTCTGCTCATTATTGGATACATTTTTTTTCTTCTGTCCTTAGTGAATTTTTTTAAAATCAAGAGATATCCAACAAAGATATAATGGGGAATGATCAATTGCTTTTGCAGTATGTATAATATTTGTGACCTAAATTTAAATGTGTATAATGCTTTTGTAAAAAATGTATGCACCTTACTCAGCAATTGTAAAAAAACTGCATTATACAAAACCACTTCATTTTACAGATGAAGAAACAGACCAAGACAAGTGTCCTAACATCCAAATCAATGTCCTTCTGAATCAGTAGGCTACCATGCTTGCCATCACATATGTTCATATTCTCTCTAAGCTATCACAGGAAGAGAGAGGGCCAAGCCATTATTTATGAATGCCTACTGTGCATTTTCCAGTCCATGTTGGTTCATTTCACATTTGTTATCTCAGGAGAATGGAGAAGGCAAGAGGCTTCTATAATTTATACCCTGAAATGTGCAAAATGAAGTTGATTTTAATTCTGCACATGCAGTGAAAAATGCATTTTAATTTCCTTTTTAAACATGTAAGAGTTCATGTGGGTCAGTATAAAATCTCAACTAGCCCTCCAGCCATTGCATGCCTTCATGAGTAATCTGGTTAGTTATAAATTGTGTTTTTGATCAAAATGCAAAACAAACCAAAAAAATGACCAATTGTTTTTTTCTTTATTTGATCATTCATTGATAGCACAAAAAGAAATAGTCTATTTTGCATATTTTTGTGTTTAATTTTTTTGTGTGTAAGCTTTTTGTTTTGTTTTGCTTATGTGTTTGGGCCTGTCTGTTTTCTTTTCATGTTCTATCATCAGGAATAAAGTCAAGTGTTTAAAAATATCTTTCCAGTCTATAGGTGTCTTGGGAATAGTAGAGGGCCTCTAAGAGAAATAAATGTAGTTTAAATGTAGTTTAAATAAGTGATTTGTACATATCTCAAGATAATTAGTATTACCAGGGCTCCTGGAAACACTCAATATTGACCCACATTTTGGGAAAGAATAAAACAAGGATAACTAATACTAGTGTCATTGAATTATACATTCTAATTTGTCTCAATATAATAGTTTACATTGTTTTCATTATTAGATGAGTCTTAAAGTATGCACCCCAAAACAATTATATATAGCATCATTATGAGTATGTTTTAAAAATATTTTTGAAATGACTCTCTTAGTGTTAGCTAGGGTAAAGAGGATAACACAGTTGACACAGTTAAAAACTATAGCTAAGTCATAAACTTGATTCCAAGGAATAATAGTGAAAGATAACATCTGTTGAGTTCTTACTATGTGCCAGGCACTATTTCAAAAACAAACTCCTGTGATTCTCACAACAATCCAGTGAAATTGAACTCTGTTAGTTTTCTCATTTTTGTAGATGGGAAAACCATGATTAAAAGACATTACTAACATGGTGAGGTTAAGAATCGCTAGAATTTAAATTTACCCCTTGAATAATTTGGCCCATATATGAACCAATAAAAGAGATCATGGTGTAGGCTCTGAAAATAAGCATCAGCAAATTGACTTGATGTT
Organism: Cephalopachus bancanus; assembly: GCA_027257055.1. Classification (NCBI taxonomy): domain Eukaryota; kingdom Metazoa; phylum Chordata; class Mammalia; order Primates; family Tarsiidae; genus Cephalopachus; species Cephalopachus bancanus. The sequence continues at coordinate 434,020 of JAPVLO010000242.1, read as the reverse complement.
GAGAGTCCCTGGATAGTTTATGGTTTACAGTTATTTTTTGATAAGGAAGTCACACACACGTACCAGCTCTGTGACTTTAAGCAAGTCTCTTTTGAGCCTAGATATTTGTGAAATGGAGATAGTAATACTTAATTAATAGGCAATTGTGAAGTAGACTTTAGCCTTAATCTGGACTAGGAGTCTGCCTACTCTAGGTATTATATATACAATCTTACCTTTCTGGTGCACAGATTTTTCTTTAAATATTCATCAAAAATAGTGACTCAAATAAATACATTTCCAATATGGTGCCCGAGCAGGATTTCATCATAGCAGATTGATAATGGAAGTATTTGGAGACCTCTATGATTTTGTTTTGTGACTTTCAAATCACAAGGTGCAAACTTTATATAAAAATTTGAAGCTGGGCTTGGTGGCTCAGCCTGTAATCCCGTGCCTTTGGGAGGCTGAGGTGAGTGGATTGCCTGAGCCTGCGGGTTCGAGACCCGCCTGGGCAGCGAGACCTCATCTCAACAATAAAATCACAAAATCAGCTGGGCGTGGTAGCACATGCCTGTAATTCCGGCTACTTGGAAGGCTGAGGCGGAAGGATCACCGGAGCCCAGCAGGTCGAGGCTGCGGTGGCCGGGAGGAGCCACTGCACTCCAGTCTGTGTGACAGATTGAGACTCCAACTCAAAAAATAAAAATAAAAAAGGAAATAGAGAATGAAAGAGATAGAGGGTGGTCCCTGTTTCTTGGAGACTCCAGTCTGGTTGGGTCAGGCTGTTCATTAAACAGAAGTTGGAGGTAGAATAAGACAACATAGAATGGCAGATACTCTGGAAGAGACACTGATTTGAGGAATTAGGACCTCCCCCAGAGAAGAAATAATAAACAGGGAACTAATGAATGAGTAGGAATTAGACAAGAAAGAAGCCTTGCATTCTATGCTAAGTACTGATTCCAGGCAAGAGTTGGAGGCAAGACAGAACTTGGCATGTTTGAGAAACTGAAAGAACATCAGTGTAGCAGGAGCTTGGTCCATGGGGTGCTGGCAAAGATGAGTCAGGAAAAGAAAATAGGCCCACATCTGAAAAGTCCTTAGGAATTTGGACACTACCACCACCTTGAATAATGATGATAAGATTTTTATTTAAATGGTTGAGTCTAGAACTGAATGAGCCGAGGTGGGGTCAAGAAGACCATTTCTTTTTAAAATAAAAATAAGTTTATTTTGTTTTAGATACAGAGGGTAAAAGTGCATGTTGGTAACATGGACATGTTCTGTAGTGGTCTGGATTGGGTTTCAAGTGGCCCATTTTCCAGATAGTGAACACTATATCCAATAGGTAATTTCTGCACCCTAGTTCCCCTTCCCACCTCTCCCCCTTCTTAATGTCCCCAGTGTATATTATTTCCATCTTTATAGCCATTTAACTCCTGCATCTAAGCAAAGTATTTTGGTGACCTCGTTTCTGGCATGGGAACCTGGGTGGATGTTAGTGCAAATCGCTGATGGAAGTTTGAGTGTAATCATTCACCCCCACCCCAAACCTGTTCTAACATCTAGTTTGGAGGTACATGCTTCTTCTAATTCATGCTCCCTCTTTCCTCTCACTTCGGTACTTACGTATTATGTTTCATTTCAACCTTAGCACTGAATACTCTCTATGAATGAAATCTGAGTTCCAGTGTTTAAGAAATACTATCTTTCAACATTCTCTTCTACCCAGAAAGTTCACTGTGTCTGTTTTCCTCATCCTTCCCCAACTTCCCAACATTCCCCTGCCAACACACACACACACACACACACACACACACACACACACACACCCTGCTGACCTGGTGTGCTTCTATCCATTTCTTAAGACTTTGTAAAATCTAGGAAGCCTTTCCTGATGTAGTGAATGTTACTACCTTCTCCTGTCTCTCAGAGTTGATATATAGTTCTATGGTATCATTCACAACATTAGATTCTAAATATTTGTTTATGTATTTGTCTTTCATATGGGTCCAGAGAAGGAGATCATCCACCTCTAAGACATAAGCATTTAGCACAATTTATAGTAAGTATTCATGGAATCAGACTAGCTGAAAGATAACAGAGTATATTGTTCTTAACTAATGGTATGGGCATGAGAAGAATAAAAAATAAGGACAATTAGGTAGTTTGGAATTATTTGGTAGAAAGAACTTATAGTTAGATATTAGGAAATTTAGTTAGAATCATTTGCAATGTCGAAGAGATACTGCTTCAGGATTCTAATGTTCTTAAGTATATTTAGGAAAAATTCACCTGAAGAGAAGTTGCATTGAGTTATGCCCTACAATAATAAAAGTAAGATTTCTGAACCATCTATATAGTCACCATATTATAGTCATCAGGAATAACTGAATCAAAATTATTTTTATGTGTGCTGAAATTGTTGAGGCACATCAAAATTATTGTCCTGATTTCTAAAGTATAGGAATATGTTTGTCCTTAAGATTTAGATTATTATTTTTCTGAGAACCTTACATTTAAGAGTTTAAGTTCTTTATATTTTGTTTTAGTTATATTTTCTATATTTACATTTATAGTCCCTTATTTTGAGGAAATAAAATTCAGTATCAAATCACCATCTCTCTCAAAGTCATGTTGTTGAATTTTAATAATTTCTTTACTATACCAGCATGTTCACTATTAGGGGTAGAGAAAATAGATATTAGCATTTTATGTTGATGCAGAAGACTTTCAGGCACTCGGTTATTCTGAGTAACTTTTAACCATTGTGAATGATATAGATATTGTCCTTCCCCTGAGAAGCAGCAGACATTGTCAATTGCTTACACTGTCTTGCATTTTAGTACTTTCAGATATTTGACTTAATTTAGAAGACTGTCACTGAATCTCAAGAGTATAGTGGAGTAAAGTGATCTTGATCCAATTAGAGTAACAAATCTTTTTCCATTCTTTCTTATCAAGACTGACACTGACTGATATGCCCAACAAGAATTTTGTCAGAGTTTAACGGGAAATAAAGAACTTATTATGGGGGTAAATGACTGACATAAAAAGTTTTGTACATAAACTTAAATCTCCGTACTCTGTTGTTAGAACATCAATAAATGGAAGGCAGGTACAAATTTTTTTCATAGATAATTGAATTCTAAGTATACATCACAGTAAATTTTATCGGAGATCATGGTAAAATATATGTCTTAAACAAATTCAGAAACTAAAATCTACAATAATTACAAGGACTAGGCTGTATTTCATAGGCCCCTTTTCCTGTCATCTGGCTCTTTCTGCAATTGGTCAGCTCCTGAGAAGTTTGACTTACCAGGGCTATATTATCTTTTTGAAATTGCATTATTTATGGACACTCAGGATAAATGCCAAATGACTGGTCAAGTCTACAAGACTATTTGTTACTTACCTAATCCGTGTTTCTTGGATGTGAGATGACCCCAGTCAAAATGACAATTGAATATCTTCTATCTTAGGAATGGCAAATAGTTTCCTTTTTTAAAAATTTCAGTTGTAAATAGTTGGTAGGGCTGCATGTCCTGGCTCTGAAGGGAAAAAAATCTATTAAAAGTTGTGTCATGAGCATGGCATAGGGGAATAGTGGCACCTTTGCCATTCCTGAGCTAATATCATCCAGCTCAAAATTATCAGTGTCACTTTCCTCTGAAACATCTAGTCCTAGGTCACACAAGTATTTCAATCCCAACTTACTCGAGAAAATTATCAAGAAACACCTACAACAATCATTTCATAATGATACTAGTCAATAAGGATATTATATGCACATTCAGAATTGCCTAGTAAAACACATTGTATTCTTTTATATTTGTTAGTGTGTAATATCCAAGGTAATGATGTAAAAATTATTGTGATTAGATGGGTATACCAAAATAAAAAATCTCTGCTTCAAAAAATTGAGGGAGAGTACACCTATTTAAATTCTCTGGATTGAAACATCATAAAAATGATGTTTTTTTGTGCTTCATGGTCTCTTCAACTCAAAAAGGAGTTGTGCTTCATGGTCTCTTCAACTCAAAAAATTCACTTTTTTGGTTTCTGGAAAAATGTTAGCAAACATTTCAAGAAAACTATTATTGTCCTCTCTATATATACATTTTTTTTTTTTACATTCTACTCAGCAACTAAGTCTATGTTGGTGAAAAATATAAGTGTAGCATGTGGAATGGGAACAAGGGTGAGGAGGAAAACAAATACATGTTACTAAACTGGTGGAAGTATTTTTCCTACAGATCTCTGCAGGATGTCTCCTGGTCATTCATTCATTTACTCAGCAAGCAAGTAAACATTTATCAAATACTTTTCATGTAGGGAGACTGGACCTACATGCATTTTACGTGTGCCTCGTCAATGAAGCATAAGTTCTTTAAGTTTGATACATTTTCAAGTGTTGTGGAAAATTATACCATCTATGTGCTTGTCCCTTTGTTTCTTAAATATTTTTCTCTTTTTCAATTCAATGTATTAATGTAATATTTTTAATATTAATGTAATGTAATATTTAATTTTACATTAATTTAAATTAATTAAATATTAATTTAATGTAATATTTTTGTAATGTAATATTTTGCAAGCTTTTTCTCTAAAAATTATGTAATGGATGATGTACATTAAGAAAAGCATGTACCTTTCACTGTTTACCAGTGTAAACCACGTTTTTCCTCCTTTTGTTGCTCTTGACCTCATAAATTGTATAACACTGGAGAGGGCATGGGGAAATGATGCTTACATATAGAGGTACAAAGGGTAAGCCAATCTATCCCATGGTTTATGTTGGGAGGGAACTGACTAACCTAACCAATCAACTCTTTCTTTTATAGCTTTATTGTTATATAGTTCAAATACCAAAAAATCCACCTGTTTAAAATGTACAATTTAGTGCTTGTTAGCATATTCACAGATTCATATATAGTCATGGTCAGATTTAGAAGATTTTCATAACCTCAAAAAGAAATCCTATGTACCTAATCTATGACTCCCTTTTTCTGACTTCTCTTACTCCTAAGCAACTACTCAACTACTGTCTCTGTGCATTTTCTTCTGTAGACATTGTTTTTTTTTTTTTGAGTTGGAGTCTCACTCTGTCGCCCAGACTGGAGTGCAGTGGCTGCTCCCGGCCACCGCAGCCTCGACCTGCTGGGCTCCGGCGATCCTTCCGCCTCAACCTTCCGAGTAGCTGGAATTACAGGCATGCGCTACCACGCCCGGCTGATTTTTTTATTTATTGTAGAGATGAGATCTCGCTGCCCAGGCGGGTCTTAAACCCGCGGGTTCAGGCAATCCACTCACCTCAGCCTCCCAAAGGCGCGGGATTATAGGCTGAGCCACCGAGCCTGGCTTCTTTAGACATTTTATATAAATTGACTCATATACTATGTGGTCTTTTGTGACTGGTTTATTTTGCTTAGCATAATTTTTTCAAGGTCCGTCTATTTTGTAGCATTTATCAGTATTTCATTCCTTCTTGTGACTGAATAATAATATGGACATACAGTACCACATTTTGTTTAACATTCATCGGTTGATAGACATTTATGTTGTTTTCATTTTGGGTCTATTATGAATAATGCTATTATAAATATTTGTGTACAAGTTTTTCTGTAAATGTGTATGTTTTTTTCTTGGTATTTATCTGGAAGTAGAATAGCTGATTCATATGGTGACTGTATATTTAACCATTTGATGTGCTGCGAGGCTGTTTTCCAAAGTGCGTGGACCATTTTGCTTTTCCAGCAGTAGTTTATGAATGTTCTAATTTCTTCACATACTCACAAATATTTGTTATTGTTTACCTTTTTAATTCTATCTATCTTAGTGGATGGGAAGCAATCTCTTATTATGGCTTTGATTTCCATTTCCCTGATGATGAATGATGCCAGGCATATTCTCATGTTTTTATTAGTTATTTGTATATATTTTGGGAAGAAAATTTTATTTGGATTATCTTCCCATTTATTTGAATGATTTGGCTTCTTGTTGAGTTTAATAAGTTTTTTTGCATATTCTAGATGCAGGTTCTTTGTCAGATATATGACTTGCAAATATTTTATCCTATTCTGTGGATGGTCTTACCTCCCTGATAGTGTATTTTGACTCACAAATGTTTTTAATTTTGATGAAGTCCAGATTTTCTATTTTTCTCTTGTTGTTTCTATGTCACATCTAGGAATCCATTGCCAAATCCAAGTTCATGAAAATTTACTCCTTTTGTTTTTTTCTGAGTGTTATAGATCTAGCTTTTACCTCTAGTTGTTCTCCCATCATCTGTTCAAAAGACTTTTCTTATTTAATCATCTTGATACCTTTTTAAAAATCAGTTAACAATAAACACATGGGTTTATTTTTGGACTCATAATTCTATTTCATTGATATCTCCATCCTATGCCTTTACTACATTGCCTTGATTACCATAGCTTTGTATACAATATTGACTCCTCCTATTTTGTTATTTTTTTCATCAAAATTTATTTGGTTGTTCAGAGTTACTTGAAATTTCACATAAAATTTACTGTCAACTTGCTAATTTTACAAAAAGTCAGGTGAGAATCTAATAAGAATTTCTTTGAATCTGAAGATTAATATGGGGAATATTGCTATCTTAACTAGTTCCAGCTCATGAATATGGTATGTTTCTCCAGTGAGTTATATCTCTTCTAATGTCTTTCAAACTTGTTTTATAGATCATAGAGCATGTTTTGTACTTTTCTGGTAAGTGTACTCCCAAGTTCTTTATTTTTTGATGCCATTATAAACAAAATTGTTTTTAAGACTTATTTTTTTAATTGTTTACTGTAAGTGTACAGAAATACTATTGATTTTTGTATATGGATTTTGTATTCTGCAATTTTCAAGTTTCTATAATTAGCTGTAATTGAGTTTTAGGGGACTTAGGAATATCTACTGATGAAATTATGTCATCTGTGAATAGAAATAATTTTGCTTCTTCCTTTTCAATATGAATGCTTTCGTTTCTCCTTCTTATCTGTTTGCTCTGGCCAGAACCTCAGGTATGATTTTAAATAGAAGTGGTGAGAGCTTTCAACCTTGTCTTTTTCAAGTATTTAGTAAAGGCATCTAATCTTTTACCATTACATGTGATGTTAGTTGTGGGGTTTTGTGGATATTCTTGCTTCATCAAATTCAGTTGATGAAGTTTCCTTTGAATTCTAATTTGTTGAGTATTTTTCATGAAAAGATGTTGGACTTTGTCAAATGCTTTTTATGTGTCTATTGAGACAACCTTTTAAAATTCTGATCATATGTTCATAAGTTTTCAGATATTAAACCAACCTTATAGTCCTGAATAAATTCCATTAGGTTATATAAGGGATACTATTCTACTTATATGTTGCTGGATTTGGTTTGCTAGTATTTTATTGAGGGTGTTGGCAACCATATTCATAAAAGTCTGTAGTTTTATCTTTTTGTAATGCATCTAGATGGTTGTTATTATCAGAATAATATTGGATTCATAGACACAATTTAAAAGTGTTCTTTCCCTTAGAATAGTTTGGGAAGATCAGTTGTATTTCCTCTTTAAATATTTGGTAGAATCAAAAGTGAAACCATTTGAAACTGGACTTTTAAAAAAGGTATTGTTTTATTATTACTATTTCAATGTCTTTATTTGTATGTCATTCTGATTGTTTATTCTTAAGTCAGTTTCAATAGTTGGTGTATTTCTAGGAATTTGTTCATTTCATTTTTTCATAGTATTTAAAATGTTTTTTATTTCTATAAAGTCAGTAGTAATGGCCCCTGTTTTATTTATACTTATAACATTAACCTTTGTTTTTCTCTTTGTTATGTTACATACATACATATATATATATATACCTATACATGGAGTATTCTATCAATGTCTATTAGGTTCAGTTAGAGAATAATGTTGTTCAAGTCTCCTCTTTCTCTGTTTCTTTTCTGCCTAGTCGTTCTATCCATAACTAGAAGTGGGGTATTAATGTCTTGAATTATTATCCAACTATTATTATGGAATTATCTTTATCTTCCATTATTGATATCAGGTTTATTTTCCCTGTATATCAGTGCTCTGTGATTAGGTTCATATGGTTTATATTTGTTATAACTTCCTGATGGATTGTCCCTTTTGTAATTATAAAATGTCTCTTTTTATCTCTAGTAGCAGCTTTTTGTTTTAAAGTCTATTTTGTCGGATGTTAGTGTAGCCACTCAAGTTTTTTTGTGGTTGCTATTTGGATGATATATCTTTTTTATATCCCTTTACTTTCAGTCTGTGTCTTTAAAGGTATGTGTCTTTTTAAACACCATATAGCTTGCCTTATTTTATTTTTTCATTTGTATTTCTTAAATTAGTGTGATAATCTCTGTCTTTTGATTGGGTTGGCTAATGCAGCAGTCCCCAAGCTTTTTGGTATCAGGGACCGTTTTATGGAAGACAGTTTTTCCACAGACCAAGTGGGGAGGGGGGTGGTTTTGGAATGATTCAAGCACATTACATTTACTGTGCACTTTATTTCTATTAACAATATGTTGTAATATATAATGAAACAATTATACAAATCACTATAATGCGGAATCAGTGGTATCCCTGAGCTTGTTTTCCTGCAACTAAATGGTTCCATCTGGGAATGATGGGAGGCAGTGACACCTGAAATGTGTTGGTTTGGCCAGTCTACTCCATAATCTCATTTTGGTTGCTGTCAGTGCAGAAAACCCTGCTTCACAAAGATAGGATATTGAAAATGGAAGCAGGGTTTTCAGTGCTTTTGTGGCAATTTCAGGATATTCCACCTTGACTTTAATCCAGGATGTACATAGATTTGAAGTTGTCTCAAACATACTTTTAAGGCCACCATCATTTGCAGCCTCAAGCAGTTGATCCTCTTCTAGCATGGACAAAGTTGATTCATCTGGCTTAGTCACAAATGGGTACTGAATCCATTCCTTCCCAGTTCTGGAGTCTTTTGTGGTTGGGAAGTAATGCCCTCACACTCTTTTGAAAGCTGAGCTAGGTAATCATGCACCAACTGGGAGAAAGAAGGCACTGGCTTAATCTCTTTCAAAATCTCTAATGTTTGAAACATGACAAAAATCCCAATTTTCACTCATCATCCCCGAAATTCCAACTTGGCTTTGGATGTAGCCACTTTCTCTGCCTACTTGAACACAGTTGTCTTTCTCCCCCAAAATGATAGATTGAGTTCACTGAGCAGGCTGAATATTTCACACAAGTAAGCAAGTTTTGCAACCCATTCTATGTCACTGAGATGTGCTGCCAATGGTTACTGTTTCTCTAAAAGAAATATCTAGAGCTGCTCTTGTAACTCAAAATCTCTTGCCAGTGACCTACCATTAGAAAGCCATCGCCCTTCTGTGTATAAGAGAAGATGTGTGTGCTTTGTGTCCATCTCTTTACAGAGTTGCTTGAACAGATGTGAGTTAAGGGCATGTACTTTAATGTGGTTGATAATTTTAATCACATCCTGCAAAACGTGGTTAAGTTCAGGTGACATTTTTTGGCCAGGTGGTGTTTCTCTATGGACGACACAATGTGTAGATTCACATTCAGAAGCGACCTTTCTGACCCAAGTAGTGAAACCAGAACATTGTCCAGTCATGACAGCCACTCTGTCCATGCATATACCGACACAACGTGACCAATTCCGTTTCCCTGATATGTAATCCTTTGAAGACTTGAATAGTTCTGCAACTGTGGTATTGTTGGCAACAAAAGTGCACATCTCTTCATACACACCCTCTTGAAGAATGTATTGCACAAAAACAAGCATTGCTGCCTTGTAAACATCGATAGGCTCATCAACTTGGATTGTGTACCATGATGACTCAATAATCCTGTCTAAAGATTGTGCCTCAATATCCTCTGCTTTTTCATAAACTTGTCTAGTTATTGAGCTAGCTGAAAGAGGAACAGGTGCCACCTTTTGAACTGCAGTTTCTCCAAAAATTTCACAGCAAATGTCCTTAGCAGCAAGCAGGTTCAACTCTTCACCAGTAGTAGTTTCTTAGCTTTAGCAATGCAGTTAACCACTAAGAATGATGCTCTCAGTGCAGACACATTTAATGAAGGGATGGCCTTTAATAAATGTTTCTGTTCTTGATGTTCATGTTTTTTTTTTTTTCTTTTGAAAAACTCCAACGCCTTGTCTTTTAATTCAGGGTGCTTGGTCTCCATGTGGCAAAGCAGGTTTGAAGGTCATGGCTTCGTTAGATAGCAGTTGCCACATATTATACAAAGTGGGCTTGGAGAATGTGAATCACCTGTTACAATGAACCCATAATTCAAGTAGGACTCAGTATTTTATTTTAAATGCAGCTTTCTTTTTGTTGGCAATCTTAGAATCTTCTGATGTCTCATCGAGTCTTTCCTCCTTTTCAAAGAAGCTCTCTAGTAACGTTTGTTTTTTGCTAGGGTTAGCTTGTGGGCTTACCAAAACTGTGACTAAGATGAGTGTTCAGTGTGGGAAAGAGGCACAGATGGAAGTGGTAAATAAAAAAAATGGGCTGGCCATGAACAGACTAAAATAAGTGTCAGACTCTGACTTAAAGCCTGCCGTCAGATACAGCTGTACAACTGAAGTACATCAACTCACTTGCCATTCACGGATAGGGTTTTGATATGCATCTGCAACAACTGGTTTATTATGGTCTATGTCCAGTCAAACCTCACTTCTAATGTCAATTGGTACTTGCAGTCACTCCCCAGCACTAGCATCTGTGCCTCAGCTCTACCTCGGATACTCCGGCATTAGATTCTCATAACGAGCTTGCAATCTAGATTCCACATGCACAGTTCACAATAAGGTTCACACTCCTTTGAGAATCTAATGCTGCCCCTAATCTGACAGGAGACAGGGTTCAGGTGGTAATATGAATGATGGGGAGTAGTTGTAAATACATAGGAAGTTTCATTCACTTGCTCTCTGCTCACCTCCTGCTGTGCAGCCTGATTCCTAACAAGCAATGGACCAGTGTGTGTGTGTGGTCTGCGACCCAGGGGTTGGGACCCCTGGTTTAATACAATCACATTTAAATTGATATAGTTGGATTTACATTTGCCATTTTATTTACATTTGCTTTCTATATTTATTATGTATTTTTTTCTCTAGTTTTTCACTGCTTTGTATTGCATTGGAATATTTTTAATATAACGTCTTAACTTTTAAAAATTTTTATTATCCTTGAGTTATTTTCCTTGTGATTGATTATTCTGTTTTATCATGTACATTTTAATTTATCAGAATCAGCTTCAGATTTATACTGACATAATTTGTTTGATATAAAAGAATTACTCCTATATAGTCCTATTCTTTTTCTCTCTTATTTTGTGATATCATATTATAAATATGAAATCTATAGATATTAAAATACATTGTCATATTATTACTTTATATAATTTTATTACTCTAAAGAATCTGAGAGAAAAAAGGAAACCAGTATATATTTACAATTTTTAGTATATTAACTTTATTTTTCATTTCTATTTCCCTTATATTGTTCCTCTGGATTCAAGTTACTATCTGATACCATTTCCTAGCCCAATAGAGCTGTGCGCCCATCCATCTCTTTGTGTTGTTATTGGCAATTATACTATTTATATATACATATAAGCCCAACAATACATTTTGTGCGTATTCTTCTATTCAATTACTTTTTGTCAGTTAATGCAAGAAATAAGAAACACAAATGTACACTGTATTTTACAATTACATAATTACCTTAAACAGTACTGTGTGTGTGTGTGTGTGTGTGTGTGTGTGTGTGTATGTGTGTGTAGAATTTACATTAGCATCTGGTATCATTTGTTTGTAGTCTAAAAAACTTCCTTTAGTATTTCATGTAATATGGTTCTGTTAGCAAAAATTCTCTCAGTTTTTGTGTATATGCCAATATCTTCATTTTACTTAAATTTTTTTAAAAACCTTGCCAGGCATAGGATTCTTGATTGACAATTGATTTTGTTTCTTGTTTTTGAGTACTTTGAATATATTATCCCACTATCTACTAATTCATATTGTTTCTGATGAGAAGTCAGAGATTAATCTAATTGGTGTTCTCTTGTAAGTGATGAATCATTTTTGATGCTTTCAAGATTTTCTCTTTGTGTTTGGCTTTCATGATTTATTCTATGAGCTTTGTGTTTATGGGTCTCTGCATTTATCTTATTTGTAGTTTGCTGAGCTTCCTTAATGTGTGAGTTAGTGTTTTTCAAAAAATTTGGAAAATACTCAACCATTATTCTTTGAATATTTTTCTGCTTCTTTCTCTCTCTTCCCTTCTTCTTGTACTCCTATTTTACATATGTTGGTGCTTAATAGTGTCCTGAATTTCTCTAAGACTTTGTTCATTTTTCTTCATTCTTATTCCTGTTTTCAGCTTGCATGATCTCTATCAGTCTACCTTCAAGTTTCTAATCCTTTCTTCAGTCAAGTCAAATATACTTTTGAGCTCTTCTATTAAATTTTTATTTCAGTTATTATGATTCTCAAACCCAGAATTTTTATTTTATTTTAAAAAATTATTTCTATTTATGATATTCTCTGATTGATGTAACATTCTCCTCATACCTTTCTTTACTTCTTTAATCATGGTTACCTTTTGTTATTCCAACATCCTTATAATGGCTACTTGAAGTCTTTTTCTGTTTAATCCAACATCTGATCACTCACAAAACATTTTCTGTTGCCTCTTTATTTTCAGTATATGGATTATACTATTGTGTTTATTTGCATATCTCAGGTTGTTGTTGTAAACTTCTTATTTTCAATATATGTTATAGGAGCTCTGGGTGTTGCCTACCTCCTGATCTACTGCCACAGGGCTTGGTATTGTTATTTGCTTGTTTATTTAGTTTGTGTCTGACTTGATTATTTAGTGAAGGCTATTCTCCCCTGCCTATTATGCAATGTTAAGCCTCTGATGTTGCTTCTCCAGAATAGAGCCATGGATATACCTACACTCATTCTGCATATCAATACATTTGTTAGGGCTCTCTTTGTCTCTTTCCTTAATCACACAGGGGTGTTAATTGGCACTAACTGTTGTCTGATAGTTCTATTATTTTCAACAATGCACTGAGCAGAATTTGCTGTGCAAACTAATGCAATAAAAATTTATTTTCAAGAAATAGTTTCCAAGGTCAGTGTTTGAGATTTATTGTGACCCCAGAAAGGTTCTTCCTAATTCTCTTCCCTGGTTCTCTCTTGCAAAATAACTGGCCTATAGTTCAGTCTATATCTTCAATTAATCTATTAATCTCCTTCCATTTGCCTTCCACCAAACCCTCTAGTGTTTTTGAAAGTGCCATTAGCCTTAAACTTCTCTCTTCTCTGTTTCAAATGAAATCAGTTCCTTTTGGGAAAAATTAAGAACCATGCATTTTATAGTCTCCTTTTCCTTCCAGGTAAAGGAAGCTAGGAGTGATAACGGTGTTGCAGTTTTCTCTGACTGATCAGTCTAGCTTAGGAACTGAGCTCTAGTGTAGATCAGCAGTCTCAGATCTTCTTGGATTTCCTTTTCTAGGATGCTACCACTGCATTATGGGGTGAGGCGAGAGCCATCAGACCTGTCATGCCCAAGGTAGAGCTTCCATTCTGAATAGAACCTGACTGAAATAATTGAGCCTTTACCTTGACTGCACTTGCCTAGAACTTAGCTTCAGCCACAGGGGCCTGAGTGCTAGATGAGAAACACCAATGTCATACCCCTCCTGAGAAGATAGCCCTCTTAGTGGGAGTCTTGAATTTTTCACCATGTCAGCCTGGTGGAGAGTTTTTGTCTCACTGAGCTTGGAGATGAGAGTTGTGGGTATAGTCTTTGTTCAAAAATCACAGATTCTGTTTTCATCAAATTTTAGTAGATTTTTAAAGTGTTTCTGCGTTTGCTATATGCCCTTAGGATGATTTCCAAAGACTTTAAATTTATTGTTGTTGTTTGCTTTATAATTTTCACCAATTTTGTGGAACTGTGAATCCACAGAACTATTCATGATATTATCCCAGAAATTGATCTGACCTGTCAGCTCTTGAGAGGCAAAATAAAGTAATTTTAAAAGACTTCTATGATCTTTTAAAACTGATATTATAGAAGTAGTCCTAGCATAAGGAATATAGATTAATCCTCTTCCACATGCATCTACCACAGGAATTTAACCCAGTTATGAACGTGACGACAGGAATGATTTTTTTAAGTCTGAAAAATAAAAATAAGAAGAGATGGCAACATAAAAATAAAAGGAGCATACGTTTAATTTTCTTGACAATGTCTTATTGAAATACAAAACAAAAATATAATTTTCAGAGCTACATTCTTGTTCTGTGCTCAGAGATTTTTTTTTCACTTTAAAGGAAAAAATTACTTTTATTTTATTATCTTTCTTATTTTCCTGAAGAAATTCATCTAACTATGAGCATTTCTTCCTATTTTCCTCATTTCTTCTTATAGCTTTTTGTTTGTTTTTAGTCCTTGTTTGTTGTTTTATTAATCTGTTTGGAAGTGACCGAGATGAACACAAATGGGATAATAGAATCAAGTCAAAACTGACCATCAGAAAACAGCAGCATTTATTCTCATCACTTTTGGTAATCACATTATGTAAAGAAAAAATATCACTTTCTTTTGAGAATATACCATATGGCTAATCATATCTATTTATAAGGAATGAGAACCAGAAAACTAACTAACCAAATGAGAATTTAAGTAGAATTATTAAACTGTTGAATATATTTTTAGAGGAATGTAACAATTTTTCTTATACCACCTCAACTTTATTCTACAAAAGAAGTATAGATTTGATGTTAAAACACTAAAAAGTGATTTAACTTAATGTTGTGAATCAGAACTCACAGTTATCCACATGCCAAGCACAATTTAAGGTTAAATAAATCAGAAAGGAGAGGAAATGGGCTTCCATCGCATAAAAATCCTTCTCATGTTGATCTTAGAGTATCTGTCATTAACATTCTCCTATTAACATTTAAAGAAGATTTATGCATACACTGGTGGGAGAATTAACCTCTGAATCTGTAATGTCAAGTATTTTCCATAAAAAGCTTAGAGATACATGCTTGAGGAATTTGGCTGTTTATAATTAGAGATGACACTACTAATTTTACAAAAATAATTTTATTAATTTTACTTGCAAATGTATCAAAAGTGGAAAAACCTAGGATTTAATTTTGTCTCATTTTATGTCTCCACAGATACCTATCCCCATTCAGTATATAATTCAGTTTAGCCGAAGCAGCACCATCCAATAAAATGTCTGCAAATGGCAGAAATGTTCTGCACTGTCTAGTTTGGCAACCACTAGCTGTGTGTGGCAATGGAGTATGGGAAATATGTCTCGAGTGACTAAAGAACAAAATTTTTCATTTTACTTCCTTTTACCTAATTTAAATATAAATAGATACATGTGGATAACTGCTGCTATGTGGGAACCACAGAGCTAATCAGTGAATGGTAATTATGTTGCACCGGTTCATTTGTACTTTCCCTCTCTATGCTCCCTGCCCGGAACACACACAGGATAATACTCACCACCATAACTGTAAAACAAACAAACCAACAAAAAAATGTGTTATGGTTTTACTTTTGAAATAATAAAATAGGAGTCATTGCTGGATCCCGGAGAAGCCAAGTTTACAAGATAGTTGGATGATTTGCAAAAGAGTAGTTGCTTTACAGTAGAGATAAAACCATTTAGTTCATAATTATTTCCACCATCATCTTTTGAAGTTAAGTGCAATTTAAAATCCAAATATGCACTCATTTCTAAATGAACTTTCACTCAGGTGGATTTTCGCACCAGAGGTCCAAGAAATGTTGGGGAATATAGAATAATAGGTCACTTTTCCCCGACTGTGTGACAGGTTCAGTTAGTGGTAAAGTTAGACTTATACACAGTAGGGGTTTTCTAGATTTGACTCAACTTAAAAGTGGGAGGGGTAAGGTAGTTATGAATGTTGGTGAGGGAATGTGTAAGGATATACTTAAATTTTAGGTTTAATGGGAAGACAATGAAAGTGGGCAGGGGCTGGTAGATTGGGAGACATTTAAGCAAAGGGATTAGAAAACTATGAATATCAGTGACTGTCATAGTGGGTGTAAGAGAGTGAAAATTTGTAAAGATAGTTGTAAATAGAGAAATGACAATTGAGATTTTGTAATTAAATAAAAAGAATTCCTTGATAATAAGATTGTTTGATTTTAAGTCAGTGTGGCTGCAAAGGTGTGAAAATGAATGCTATTTTAATTGAGGAGTATGTGGAATTATGAGACCAGATACTTGTATAAATGCATCATCTTTAAGAACATTTAAGTCACTCAGGACAATAGTGTCATTCGAGATAGAAGGGAGGACTGTGGGTCAAGTGATAAGTACTTTAAATACTGGGAAGTGGACAATGGGTAGAGAGAACTAAGAGAGTTGGGCAGTGTTGTATAGTTGGATAACAAGGACTTCATAGGAAAAGGTGTTTTCATAAAAGAGTGGAAGAATAAATGGCTGGAAGATGAGAGTGTGGGTCTGGGAGTACAGCAACCGAGTGTTTAGGACCTGTTGGTAATGTAGGACTTGGACAAGTATGAAATACTTGACAAACTGCAAATATGGCAAGGTCTCAGGGAAGACCAGGCTTTATCATAGGGCAAGGAAAAACAGGAAGCACGTTCTGTTCTGCAAAAATTAAGGAGACTAAGATACGTGTTTACTATGGAATAAGTGGTTTCAGAGGAAAAGCTGGAAGGTCTGGGAGGCAGGGAAGGGTGACCTAGCGAAAGATGCATAGCATAATAGGATATTTGCAAGAATGAAAGAAGTGTTAACATTTTGAGCTTGGCCAAGTATGATCAGAAGTGAGATATAAAAAATTAGCTGGTTTCCGTTTTCCAAAAGGAATTATTTTATACAGTATTTTTTCATGTTACTAAAACTGATTACTTCCTCAGCTTCCTGTCATGATGACAATACTCTACTTGATTGTTTTCATGATAAATATAAAATTCTAAAATTGTTCTGGTTACTTGTTTCTTGATTATCTTTCTTCCATGGTAGGAGATAGTCTCCATGACAGTAGGATCTCCGATTTGTCTGTCAGCACACCTCCATTCCCTAGAACAGTGTCTGGTACATAATAGGTGTTCAATAAATACCTGTTAAGCAAAATAACTCATTTGCATTCTAATGTTTTATCTTGAGTGGGAGATAAAAGAGGCTAAAGGGGTGATATCTAGCTTATTGGAATACTGGGGAAAGGACCGTATTTGGATTTCAGGGACTTGGAGATAAATCCTGGCTCTACTAGCTTTGTCACTTTGAGTTAATTATTTCTTGTCTTAGATATCTTATATAATTCGTTTGTAAAATGAGGATACTGATTTTTTTCTGCAGTTATGTATTTTTTTGAATGAGGATTATCACAGATTCTAAATCCAAACATACGTTATATGCTGCAAAGGATCAAATATGGAATAAATAATATTCTTCTTTTCTGGTTTAAGACTACAAAATCAGGCTATGCCTGTTTATAGATCAAACCATAGCACCTCTGAGCTCCTACTTAACCAGGGCGTGCAATTTTTTTTTCTAGTGTCGTTCTCCTCCCTAGGTAGTTCCTAGAAGCTCTGAGGGAAGCTTTCTAGTCATCCTGGTGACCATGTGTCATTTGTCCACAGCGTGCTTCTCTGAAGCTTTTATGGTCATTTCCCAACCACCGTATGACTTATCTTTCCAAGTTTCAATCATTATCATGGTAATTTCAATATCTCCTTGTCCCCACTCAAAACTAAGATGAAGCCTTGGTATTATTGCATAGTCTGAATTTTATAGTATACTTTACATACAGCAAAATTCACTTTTTTTAGTGAAAAGGTTTGATACACATTGGTAGTTGTATAAATACCAACAAATGAAGATATGGAAAAGATTCTTTGGCCAAAAATTTTCCATAGTCCAACTTTCCCCTTTGTTGTATACACCTACCTCCATCCCCAACCTCTGGCGACAACTCATTTGGTGTTTTTGTCTCTAATTGTGTCTTTTCCAGAATGTTTTATTAATTGAGTTGCATGGTAGTAGTAGCCTTTTGAATCTGGCGTCTCATATCTAGAAAAATGAATTTGAGACTTGTGCATGTGGTTCCATGTCTCAATAGTTTGTTCTTTTTTATTGATTAGTGTTCCATTGTATGGATGTACCACAATTTGTTTGTTTGTTTTTACCAGTTATAGTATATTTGTGTTTTCTTCAGTTTGGGGCAATTATGGATAAAGTCATTGTAAACATTTATAAGCAGATTTTTGCATAAATATATGTTTTCATTTCTTTTGGGTAATTAAGTGTAGGGTTTCTGGATTGTATAAACGTATGCTGCATTTAAAAGAAATTGCTAAACCAATTGCCTATTTTGTATTCTTGCCAGCAATTGGTGAGAGTTTCAGTGATTTTACAGCTGTTTGGTCTTATCCTCGGGGTTGCTTTCTGGAGTTTAAGTTACTCAGAGTCAACCATGGTCCAAAAATATTAAATTAAAAATTTCAGAAATAAACAGTTTATGAGTTTTAAATTGTGCACCATCTTGAGTAGTATAATGACATCTTGTGCAGACCCTCTCCGTCCCACCTGAGTTGTGAATCCTTCCTTTGTTAAGCTTATCTACGCTGTCTATATGTTCTGACTGTTAGACACCAGTAGCCATCTGGGTTATCAGATCAAATGTCCAGGTATTGTAGTGTTTGTGTTCAAGTAATCCTTATTTTTCACCTCTTTAAAAAATATAGTAAATTGGGTGTTAATGATATACTAAAGTCCTTAAATGGATCAGAGTGCTAGTATAACATTATCCATCATATCCCCAAGGCTGGTAATGATTTGAAGAGTGATTCTAGGTTTATATGAATTAATGATAAACAATTCCATAGAATGTTAAGTCACAGCCAATACTTGATAGATATTTTAATTGTTCTTCAACAAGTTGTAAAGATCAATACCTTTTTGTGAAACAATAACAATCTAAAAAGCAACTTGACTTTACCTTCCAAATAATAATGGCTGAGGTCTGTCTTAGTCCATTTCAGCTGCTGTAAAACAATATTATTTCATTTTGTCCAAATAGTAATTACAGTATTTCAAATCAATATATTGAATTGGTACAATTACTGTTTTTAACAAATATCACTTTCAAATGGATAAATATAGGGAAAAACAGATTAGTTTGTATTAATTTGTATTAATTTGTATTAATTATAAAATACTAATTTATTTACATAAGTAACAAGATAGTTCAGATCAGGCACATTTTCTTTTCCTTAACAGTATGCTTTATTTTATTTTGACTTAAGAATAAAGCCAAATGGTTTTACTCTTATAAATGGTTTATTTTATAATACCAAGTGGTTTATTTGATTAAAAGTTTATAACCATTTCCAGTAATTATTTATTTATCTGCACATCTGTATTCCAATTTCAATGGTAGCAAACCATTAAAATGATAGATATGGCCATAGAAGTTTCATCCTCTCAATAAATGATATGAAATAACTTTTTATAGCATTTTTAAATACACACAAACAAAATGTAAAATATTTTATTACATTTGATGTAATCAAAATACTGGAAATTAAAATATTTAGACACTCACAATTATATGCCTGTGAGGGTTTTGTTTCCATTTTCCCCATAGGTCAGAGGGTGTGCACTGCTTCAGTGAACACTTTCAGATGCCTAAATTATTTGGTTGTCAAAAACATCACTCGAAAAAATAACCTCTGTGAGTTTTACAACTGGTATAACCATGTAGACTTGGTTCTTTAAATTTTTAAGAAAAATTTAAAACCAATTTTTAAAATAGTTAATCATTTAGTCACTTGTTAGATGCATTATAGAATTTCTCCCTTGAGAAATAATGTTCAATCAATTTTTGTTCTTAAACAGTATCTCATTTATTCCTCATTATTATCATGCATGGTAGGTACTATTATTATCTTCAATATTTAATGAAGAAGATGAGACTTAAAGATACTAAATAAACCATCCAAGGTCACTCAAATAAAAACTGGAGGAAGAAGAATTTAATTGCTAAAGTTAAATATAGCGCCTAGACAAGTGCTAACAATCTGTAAAATCTTGAGGCCATATTAAACTTCTCCAGAGTTGACAAAACAATAGAATTCACTAGGTTTTATGTTGTTTTTTGTATAGCTTTTGTTTTAAATGATAAAATTGACCATCACTGAGAAACTTGCAAATTCATATGGGCCAACCCAGGGGGATAGTTCTATGTAAGTCTGATGAAAGTCTTTTGTATCCTGAGGTATATTTTATTGTATATTTGACCCTAGAGTGTGAGATAAGAGAGAATATTGGCTCAAGGATCATTTTTCATTATATTTAATAATTTATTGTGTATGATGAACGTATTGATAAGAAACTTATTATTGGTAAGAAACTGTCTCCTTTGTTTTTATGTTGTTGATCACATATTGCCCTAAGCAAAAAAAAAAAAAAAAGGCAAGAAAGAAAAAAATTGGACTCATATGTAAGGTGTGAGGATTTAATTTCCAATGAGCCTGGAAGATATTTTTTATGGGTTATATCATGGTTAATCCTCAGATGATTTATTTAGTCTGGTTCAAATCATATGTAGGCAAGGAAATAAATTACCTTTCACCACATGTTGTTTCCTGCTTTTTTAAGCTATTAATTTGAGCGACTTGAAATTACTAATATTTGAAATTACTAATATTTGAATTTGTTTACTTACAAAAAATAAGTATATATAATTTAATCGAACATGAATGAACAAAGGTAACTAAACTATTGATTTAAGTGCATGCTAAAGAACTTAAAAAAAAGAAATGAAAAAGAAAGAAAGCCAAAGATCCAGTGGGGTGTTTGAAAGCAACAATGAATATCTCTCTCTATATATATATATGGGGTGGGTAGAGAGAGGGAGGAGAGAGGAAGAGAACAGTTATTTTAGGTTCACAACAAATTAGAGCAGAAAATATGGAGTTCCCATACACCTCCTATTTCTTTTTTTTTTTTTTTTTTTTTTGAGTTGGAGTTTCACTCCGTCACCCAGACTGGATGCAGTGGCTGCTCCTGGCCACTGCAGCCTTGACCCACTGGGCTCCAGTGATCTTTCCGCCTCAGCCTTCCAAGTAGCCGGAATTACAGGTGCATGCTACCACGCCCAGCTGATTTTTGATTTATTGTAGAGATGAGGACTCACCAAGTTGCCCAGGCGGGTCTCCAATCCACTCATCTCAGCCTCCTAAAGGTGCGGGATTACAGGCTGAGCCACTGAGCCCAGCTGTACCTCCTATTTCTTACACACACAACCTCTGCTGCTGTCAACATTTTTCACCAGAGTGGTACATTTGTTATAATCAAGGAACCAACATTCACACATCATTATCCCTCAAACTCCATAGTTTACATTAGGGTTTGTGCTTGGCAGTATACATTCTAGGAATTTTGACAAATGTATAATGGCATGTATCAACGATTTTATGGGATAACTTTCTGTTAGGTCAAAATCCCAGCATGTCCTCCAAAACAGGCCAGACCTGGGAGGTGTACAGTCCGTGCTGCACAAAAGATACAAAGAATTGCACAGAAGTTAAATTGGAAAATATAGTTTATTTAGAAAGTAAATGAGAGTGAGAGAAAGGGAGAAGAGATTCACCTCCCCAGGATAGGAGAGGGGGTCAAAACAAGGAAAACGTGGTGGCCATAGCTCAATAAACCACATGGCCAGATCAGAGCTTAGCAAGGGAATGGTCACTGCTGTTTGAGGTTGGATGTCTTTTAAACCTACCCTTTAGTTGGGTAGGTTGTTAAGGTGACTGGCTGTAGTCTGTTTTATGTCATGACAAAGGGGACAGGTAAGCACAGGTATCAAAGCCAGGTGATGGACAGGAGACAGATTAATGGGGCAGTCACATGACTACTACCATGATGATAGGGTCTGGGTCATGAAGGTCAGAAAGAACTGATTAGGTTAACTTGTTTCTTATGCAAATATTTGGAATAAAAAAAACCGAATAAGTACAAAACAAACTGGGGAGAGGTTGTGAAACAATTGTCAACAGCTACTCTGAGAAACCAGTTCTGTCCTTGATTAGAGATTAGAGGATAAATTAATGTGAACTGCTAGAAAAATATGACAAAGCAAAGTAATGTGAAAATGGCTGCTCTTCGGCAATATTGACTCCATTTTGGCCTTTCAGTTTCACTGCCTTTAAAATTCTCTGTGATCTGCCTATTTATCCTTCTCTTCCTGCTAACCCCTGGATGCTGCATCCATAGTTTTGTCTTTTCAAAAATGTCATTTAATTGAAATCACACAGTATGTAGCCTTTTCACATTGGCTTCTTTAACTTAATAACATGCATTTAGGGTTCCTCCGTGTCTTTTCATAGCTTTATAACTCATTTCTTTTTAGTAGTAAATAATATTTCCATTATCTAGATGTACCAGAAGTAAATGAGAGTTTCTGTTTTTCCATATCCTCATCAGAATTTTATGTTGACAGTATTTTGGATTTTCATTATTTTAAATGTGTGTAGTGGTATCTCATTGTTCTTTTAATTGATATATTTAGACCATTGACATTTAGAGTGATTGTTGATATAGTTGGATTAATGTATGCTCTGTTTGTCTATTAAAACCTTTGTTTTTTGTCCTGTACTCTTTTTCTTCCTTTGGTGGTTTTTTAAAATATGATTCCATTTTCTCTCTCTCTCTTTTTTAGCATATCAATTACATTTCTGTCTTTTGTCTTGTTAGTGCTTGCTTTAAAGTTTGCAATATATTACACATTAACAAATAATCCAAGACCACTTTCAAATAATAGTATATGACTTTATAGGTAGTGCAAGCACCTTATATTAGCAAAGTAACCCTATTTTCTTTATTCTCTGTGTCTTTATCTCATCCATTTCACTTATATGTTTAAACTATAATCATTAAATACATTGTTGTTATTTTGAACACAATATTAAGAAAAACTTTTTGTTTGACTTTCACTTATTCCCTCTCTCATCTTCCCTTTTTGTTTTCAGTTGGAGTCTCACTCTGTCACCCAGTAGGGAGTGCAGTGGCTGGGCTCTGACGATCCTTTTGCCTCAGCCTTCCAAGTAGCTGGAACTACAGGCGCGCACTATCACGCATGGCTAATTTTTAAATTTATTGTAGAGATGAGGTCTCACCAAGTTGCCCAGGCGAGTCTCGAACCCGCGGGCTCAGGCAATCCACTCACCTCAGCCTCCCAAAGGCGCAGGATTACAGGCTGAGCCACCGAGCCGGCTATCTTCCCATTTTTTTTTTCCAGTAAAACTTAATTTTTATTTTATTCGATTGTGATAGCAGAAACTTAATCTTGTTCAAAAGTCTTAATCTTTCCTTTTCCCCTGGAGTTGTAGCTAAGTTTCAAGGCATATGTATAGTAAGTACCCTTGTATAGAAGGGCGTAGGGCTGCATTTGCCATGGTGTCCCGGTAGCATCTTTCCCTGATGGTGTCTTTGGACAAGTCCATCCTCCCCTTTGGTCCTCAGTTGTTAGTCTCTGTTGGTCAATGTTGATACTCCCTGTTCCTTTACTCCTGGCCCTTCAGGTTCCTTGGTAGTTTCTGCTAAGTCCAAGCCATGCTGGGGTAGGGCAATCTCTGGGAGGTAAACAACAGCTACTCTGTGCTCAGGAACTGGCTGAAATAGTTCTTTTTTTAAAATTTTAATCAATTTTTTTAATGATATTGTGGGGTACAGTTAAGGGTTAGGTATACAGATATGCTTCGTTCAGGCACCCTTATTGATAAGAGGTGTCTCGCCATCCCCAGACAGATATTTACTACCGTTAATCCCATCTCCCTTCCCCTCCCACCCCCATAGTTTCCCACCACTGTCAGTCATTTTCTTATAGTATTACGTTGGATGTTCAAGGTCCACTATATGAGTGAGAACATGTGATACTCAGATCCTTGTTTCTGTGAGAGATCACTCAGTGTTATAGACTCTAGTTCCATCCAGGTTGCTGCAAAATTCATGATTTTTTTCTTTTTTATGGCTGTGTAGTATTCCATCGTGTATATGTACCACATTTTTTTAATCCAGTCTTCTTTTGATGGACAGCATGGTTGCTTCCAGGTTCTTGCTATTGTGAACAATGCTGCGATAAACATACATGTGCGGGTATCTTTTTTATAGAGTGATTTGAGTTCTTCAGGGTATATTCCCAGTAGGGGGATTGTGGGGTCATATGGGAGGTCAATATTTAGAGTTTTTAGGAATCGCCATACTGTTTTCCACAGAGGTTGCACTAGTTTGCACTCCCACTAACAGTGTAGAAGTGTTCCCTTTTCGCCATACCCTCTCCAGCAACTGTTATTTTTTGTTATTGATAATTGCCATTCTGACTGGAGTTAGGTGGTATCTCAGTGTGGTTTTGATTTGCATCTCCCTGATGATTAGTGAGGTTGAACATTTTTTCATGTGTCTGTTGGCTGCTCAGATGTCTTCCTTTGAGAAGTGTCTGTTCATATCTTTTGCCCATTTTATAATGGGGTTGTTTGTTTTTTTTCTTTTCAGCACGTTTGAGTTCCTTGTAGATCCAAGATGTTAAGCCTTTGTCAGACCTGGAGTTGGCAAATACTTTTTCCCAGTCTGTAGGCTGTCTCCATGCTCTCTTGATGGCTTCTTTGGCTTTGCAGAAGCTTGTCAGTTTAATGAGGTCCCACTTGTCTATCTTATCTCTTATGACCTGTGGGTTTTGGGTTTTGTTCAGGAATTGGATGCCAGTTCCAATTTCCATGAGGGTATGTCCTTCATTTTCTAGGGTTCTTATGGTTTGAGGTTTTACATTTAGGTCTCTGGTCCATTTAGAGTTAATTTTTGTGTATGGGGACAGATAGGGGTCCTGTTTCAATCTTCTGCATGTGGTCAGCCAGTTTTCCCAGCACCATTTACTGAATAGGTTCTCCTCTCCCCAGTGGTAGGTAGTGGAGGCTTTGTCAAAGATGAGTTGGTTAAGAAATTGAGGTTTTGCTTAACTGTCTTCCCATTTTTAAACCCAAGTGATTGACTACATTATTTCTTACTCTCTGAAGAACTTCTTTTAATTTTTTTGTGCAAGGGAGGTCTCCTGATAACAAATTGCTTTAATTTTTTTTCTCAGAAAGTCTTTTTCTCCCTTTCATTTTTGAATGCTTATTTGTCAGAATACAGAGTTCTAGATTTTGGGGCTTCTTTTTTTCCCCTTAAATACCTTAAATAGTCTACTCCACTCTCTTGT
Source organism: Cephalopachus bancanus (assembly GCA_027257055.1). Taxonomy (NCBI): domain Eukaryota; kingdom Metazoa; phylum Chordata; class Mammalia; order Primates; family Tarsiidae; genus Cephalopachus; species Cephalopachus bancanus. The sequence continues at coordinate 408,722 of JAPVLO010000242.1, read as the reverse complement.
TGTTTACATGGTTTCTGAGGAAAAGTCCAGTGTAATTTACTTTTCTGTAAAGTGTTTTTTTCATGGTTTTTTTTTCAAGATTTTAAATTTATCTTTGATTTTTTTCAGGTTGAGTGTAATAGGCCTAGATGTACTTGTCATTTACCTTTGTTTTTGGCTTTTGTGGTTTTTTTTTTTCCCCCCATTTATCTTGCTTGGTGTTTTGTAAGTTTCTTGGATCTATGGTTTAGTGTTTGACATTAATTTAAGAAAATGCTTAGTAATTATTGTCTCAAAGACTGCTTCTGTTTTTTCTCTTTTCATTATGCATTTGTTATACCTTTTGTAGTTGGCCCACAGTTCTTAGTCTGTTGTATTGAATAATTTTTGTCTTTCCTTTTGGTTTTGGAAGTTTCTGTTGATGTATTTTCAAGCTCAGAGATTCTTTCGTTAGCCATATCTGCTGGAATATATATATATATGTATATCAACAGAAAAATATAATATATTAATTAATACATATCAATTACAATATATTAATATATATTAATTTTTATATATTTATCTCTAGCTTCTCTTTTTGATTTTTTTCTTAGAACATCAATTTGCTCTGCTTATGTTATCCATATGTCCTTGTATATTGTCTACCTTTTCAGTTAGAGTCCTTAGCATATAAATTATGGTTTTTAAAATGTGTAGTCTGACAATTCCAACATGCCTGCTATATCTGGCTCTGGTTTTGATGCTTGCTCTGTCTCTACACACTGTGCTTTTTGCCTTTTAGTATGCTTTATAATTTTGTTGTTGTTGTTAAAACATAGACATGATGTTTTGGGTAAAAGTAAACACAGTAAACAAGCCTTTAGTAACATGGGGTAAGATGTGCGGAGCTGTGGAAGAATTCCATAATCTTGTGATTAGGTCTCAGTCTTTTAGTCAGCCTAGGTACTAGACTGTGTGACTTTCACAGGTGCTTCTCAGTTTTTTCTTTCTTTTTTTGTCTTTCAACCCTTTTTAGTGGTATAGGATGGCTAGATGGAGCTACAGTTAGAAATTTTCCTTCCCATATGTGGAAGGCTAGGGCAGGGTAGGCTAGAGTTGAATACTTTTCTTCCCCCAACTCAGGCTCTGATTCAATTCTACTGGTTTAAGCTTTTGTACAACAGTTTCTCTTAACAACAGGCATTAAGAACAGAATGTTCTGGCATATTTTGAGATGGTTACTTTCCCTCTCCCATTGATGAATTCCTGAAGGAATCTATCTCTGCAAAACCTGGAACTCCTAGAGGTAGAACTCACAAATAGTGAGGGGCACTTTATACGTAAGTACCCCTGAAATTTTTTATTTCTCAGGCTTATTCACACAGCGCTTTAAGAAATTTTTAATCACAATTAATGTTTTCCTTTCCCAGTAGCTCCCATGGATGTGGGTTTCTGTTTCAATACACTGTGATTTTCTCTATCCATCTGTTTGTCTCTTATTTTCTGGGCAGCAGTTTGCCCTGTGACCTCACTTCTCTGATAGAAGCAAGAAGAGGTTTTGATTTTTTTTTTTTTAAGTCTGTTCAGCTGTTTACTTGTTAGGATGAAGTGACAACTTCTAAGTTTTTTATATACTAGACTGGAAAACACCAAAATATATTGGTTTTGAATGGACTATTATAATAGTTATTTGAAAACTGTGTGACATATAATTTTAATTCATTAAAATTGTTTTATCAGGCAGCTTAGAAACAATGCTTAATTTAAACACTGAATAATTATTGGTATTATGGGCTCACAGTTTTTTTTGTACAGTTCTAAGATCCAAATGGCTCTGAAAAAATTTAAAAAATTTTTTCAGTTTGTGGCAAACTCACTTTTTTCAGTTTGTGGCAAAACTCATTTTTTTCAGTTTGTGGCAAAACATTTTTTGGGGGCAAAACCTTACCTGAATATATATGAAGGTATTTAAATGTAAGTTTAAATATAAAGTTTTTAAATATATTTCTTTTTTAATATAAGTTTTTTAATATATTTCATTGTACAGGTAAATTCTGGGCCTCTCTTTGGTCCCCACTTCGTCTGGATCAGGTATCCTTATTGATGTTATGTGTATCCCCACTCCCCTGGCAGTGTCCTGCTACTACCAATCCCTTTCTTATAGTATAATGTTAAATGTTCAAGGTACGCTTATGAGTGAGTAAATGTGGTACTCAGACTTTTGTTTCTGTGACAGATCACTGAATATTATAGACTCTAAATCCATCCAAGTTGCTGCAAAGTCCATAAGGACAAATTTGTGTCAGATATGCTTGAGAATAAATACACCTCAATTGTCAATAAAATAACTGTAGAGAATATTGTCATTTGTTAATTACTACCGTCTTCTTCTTGCCTTCTTCTTTTGATTTTACCTCCAAAGGGGAATGTGAAGTAGATTTCATTTTTATTTTTATCCTGGGTCTTAAAAACAAGCATGTTATATTTATTTGATTCTTGGTTCCAAGACTTTTATATTCATAGTCTAAATGTTCATTTGTTTTACATATCAGAAAGTATTGCCCTGATATCAACCACTACCCACATTCCTACCTTCAAAAGCAAATATCCAATGATTTTGTAATTTTTTTGCTTAACTTAAAATCATAGTTTGGATTCTCTTTTTCACTTCACAATTAAATACCAATATTGCCTGAACAATAATCTACACGTATCTATTAGACACTATGCCCTCATTGTCGAACTTCCCTATCCGTGGGTTCTGCATCTGTAGATTTAACCCACTACAAGTGATAATTGATTTTAAATATACAGTAAAAAATGGTGATACAACAATAAATACACATTAAAACACAGTATAACAATTATTTACATAGTGTTTACATTGTATTCGATAGTATAAGTAATTTAGAAATGATTTAAAGCAAATGCGAGAGTGGATACTCTGTATCAATAAATCATGCAGGTAATTCCTCAAGGAATTCCATAAAATCTCCCAGAGCTTAATTTCATGTAAAAGGAACACATAAGAATATATCAATTTAGCAGATAAATCCTCCTTGTGAAAGAGAAAAATAATCATCAGTAGAGAACCGATTGGTGGAATACTACATTGACTAGTTATTTATCTTGATACCCAAAGTCTCTCCTTGGCCAGAATTTGGCTAATTTTCCTAATTCTACTCTACCTTCACAAGAACCATTGTAAGTACTGATTGCTTCGATATATGCATATAGGGTTTCTAGAAAAGGAAAACATATATATTTGAATAAATATTAAGTTTGGAATCAGAAAATATAAGTAGAACATTCACTAGGAAGACAGGCAAAGACCAGTGTGGCAGATACTGGTCAACTGGTCACCAATTCAGTTTTCTCGTTTTCCTTGGCATGAAACAAAACAGCATTTTCAAGCCTTCCTTGCCTTGTGACTGAATTCTGGACTATAGAAAATGCATGGAGCCAAAATTCAGTTCCTGCACCAGCCCATAGCAACTTCCCATGTATGATTCTCTTCCTTCTCTAGTGGCTGGATGCAAAAACAACTCTAATGCCCTAGATCTCTGCAGCTGAAAGGAGTCTAGAGTTTTGGAAGACCACATGTTAAGTTTCCTGCTATTCAGGGAAATGCTTTGGGGCTATATCTGAATAAGAAACGAATTACGTTTAATTGCTGAGATTTGAGAGAGTTTTGTCAGTTACAGGCAACTAGCATTATATTGCCCAGTAAAGATGCAAACATATAATTTAATTTAAGGACAGATTAATATATGTTTTATAGCATCAATGTAATAAATATCAAACCAGATATTTTATGAATTAAACCTTGTATTTTGTAATATAGTAGATATGGATGGGTGGACACTGAAACCAGGCTATATGAGTTCAAATCACAACTCTGCTATTCACTCTTATTTTTCTCATTGTAAAAATGAGTATAATGGTATCAACCTCATGGGATACTTGTGAAGGTAAACTAATATATACAAAGCATTAAGTACATCTCTGGTATATAATAAGCATAATATCAGAGTGAATGATCATTATTGTATTGATGATGATGTTGGTGTTATAACTTACTTTTAGATTTGCAAAAATGGATGCCAATTTTGGCATGTCCACCTGTTAAGCATCAATTGTCTTTTGTAGTGCCTAAAGCTTAGGCTGGTGGAATGATTACCAAATATTTCTAAAATATTTATATAACATGACTCTATTTTGAATAAAAATATTAATAGTATCCCCAAACCACTACAATATTATAATTATTTAGATTGTGGATGATGAAATTAATGACTGGTAGTTCAGTTCACCTTCAAGGCTCAACTTCAGCTCAAATTTAACTCTAAAAAGAAAAAAAAAAGTTCTATAAATATACAAGATAATAGTACAGTGAAACAAGTCTTTGGGGGATTAATTGTGTGCCTAATATTTTTCATTATCAAACATCAAAGTAGTTTAACAAAATTGAAATGTTATTCACAATAGACACTATGAGACGTGATGCTTATATTTACCTTATTATTTTAATTGTGGAAACTAAATTGAAGTACTAGAAGATACATTTTGCCATTTTGGGACTTCTACTTCATAGTAGTAATAGGTAATAACTTTTTAATAATTGTGTTTGAAACTTTGAAATCAAGCATTAAAATTTTTATTTAAGTTGGTTAAAAGAGACATCATACCCTCTCAGGAGCAATTCTTTCACATAGAAGTATATAATAATTTCAAATAACATGTGTTGCTTTTAACTTATGTCTTTTATTCCAAAATGAAATCTGCACAATGATAGAACAAATCTTTCTCAGGCAGAAAAATTTCAATAACCATTTTACACACTAGGCCTGTGTACCATGAGACTGTCATGAGGATAAGTTGTTTTATTTATTTTTATTTATTTTAAAGATGTGGTATGCAATTCAGGGTTAGGTATACAAATGTTAATTATGCAGGTACCCTTGTTAATGAGGTGTGTCCCCCGACTTCCCCTGGCAGTTTCTCACGATTGCCGACCCTTTTCTTACAGTATTATGATAATTGTTCAAGGCCTGCTTATGAGCGAGAACATGTGATACTCAGTTCTTTGTTTCTGTGATAGATCACTCAGTATTATTATAGACTCTAAGTTCATCCAAGTTGCTGTAAAGTTCATAATTTTATCTTTCTTTATGGCTGCATAATATTCTATCTTGTTTATGTACCACATTTTTTTTTTTATCCAGTCCTTTTTTGATGGGCAGCATGGTTGGTTCCATGTTTTTGTTATTGTGAACAATACTGCAGTAAATATATGTGTACAGGTATCTTTTTCATAGAGTGATTTGAGTTTCTCTGGTTATATTCCCAGTAGGGGGATTGTGGGGTCATATAGAAGGTTGATTTTTAGGTCTTTTAGGAATCGCCAAACCGTTTTCCACAGAGATTGTATTAGTTTACACTCTTGCCAACCATGTTGAAGTATTTCCTTTTTGCCGCATCCTCTCCAGCATCTGTTGTTTTATGAGTTATTGATGGTGACCACGCTGACTGGAATTAAGTGTTATCTCAGTGTGGCTTTAATTTGCATTTCTTTGGTGACTGGGGAGGCTGAGCCTTTTTTCATGTGTCTGTTGACTACTCGTGTATCTTCTTTTGAGAAGTGTTTATTCATATCTGTTTGTTTTTTTTCTTTCCAGTATGTTTGAGTTCCTTGTAGATCCTAGATGTTAGACTTTTGTCAGATATACAGTTGGCAAATATTTTTTGCCAGTCTGTGGGCTGTCTCCCCACTCTTTTGATGGTTTCTCTGGTTTTGCAGAAGCTTGTCAGTTTGATGAGGTCCTACTTGTCTGTCTTATCTCTTATGGCATGGATACTTGGGGGTTTAATCAGGAATTGGTTGCCAGTTCCAATTTTCATAAGGGTGCCTCTTGCATTTTCTAAGGTTCTTATACTTTGAGGTTTTATGTTTAGGTCTTTGAGGAACAGTTGTTTTAAACCTGTTCTTTGATGAAGCCTTAGATTTCCTCCCTAGCTCCTGCCCCATCTGAGTTTATATAGTCTGACCTATATTTTTCTTTTCTTCTGACTTGAAGTGTGTGTTAATATATAAGATTATGAGTGTATTATTTTTTCTGTTCCCATGTCTATAGATTTCTTCATGAATTACTTTTTAATAACCCCATACTATTAGGTAAGGAATTGAGATTTGTGAAAACAAATGCATGATTGTTAATCAAAGTAAAGAAAAACAAGGAGATATTTCCTACTTTAGAGCTAGATTTCTTTCTTTGTACAACAGGTGGGATTTTTATATTGAAAATATTTTGTTCTTTATTATGGTAAAAATATATAAATTTTATCATCTTAATCATTTTTACATGTACACTTAAATATGTTCACAGTGTTATATAACAGAGCTCTAGAATCTTGCACAACAGAAAATCTATTCCCATTAAACAAGAATCCCCCCCTTGGCCCCTTCCCCAGACTCTAGTAATCATCATTCTATTTTCTATATCTGTGAATCTGCCTGCTATAGATACCACATGTAAATGGAATTACATAGTATTTTATTTTTGTGATTGACTTATTTCACTTAGCCTAATATTCTCAAGATTTTTTCATGTGGTAGAATGTGACAGATTTTTTTTCCTTTTAAAGACTGTATAGTGTCCCATTGTATGTGAACATTACATTTTATTTCCATTCATCCATCCCTGGACAGTTGAGCTACCTTCACCTCTTGGCTATTGAGAATAGTGCTGCTATGAATATGGGTGTGCACATTTTTTTCCCCAGAGACCTTGCTTTCATTTATTTTGTATATAAGCATGCCTTGTTATATTGTGCTTTGCTTTTCGTGCTTTACAGATATTGCGGTTTTTACAAACTGAATGTTTGTAGCAACCCTGCGTTGAGCAAGTCTTTGGGGGCATTTTTTCCAACAGTACATTCTCACGTTGGTCTCTGTGTAGAATTTTGATAATTCTCACAATATTTCAAACGTTTTCATTATTATCATATGTGTTATGATGATCTGTGATCAGTGATCTTTGATGTCACTATTATAATTGTTTTGGGACACCACAAACCACTCCCATATAAAATGGTGAAATTGATTTTAAAATGTTGTGTGTGTTCTGACTGCTGCACTGACTGGCTGCTTCCTCATCTTTCCCCTTCTCCTTGGGGAACTTTATTCTGTGATATACAATATTGAAATTAGACCAATTAATAACTTTTAAATGGTCTCTAAGTGTTTAAGTGATAGGAAGAGTTTCATGTCTCTCACTTTAAATCAGAAGCCAACCATGATTCAGTTTAGTGAGAAAGGCATGTGGAAGGCAGAAAAGCTAGGCCTTTTATGCCAGGTAGCCATGCTGTGAATGCAAGAAAAAAGTTCCTGGCAAAAACTAAAAGTGCTACTCTAGTGAACACACAAATGATAAGAAAGCAAAACAGCCTTATTGCTGATATGAAGAAAGTTTTAGTGGTCTGGAGAGAAGATCAAACTACTCACAACATTCCCCTAAGCCAAAGCCTAATCCAGAACAAGACCCTAACTTTCTTCATTTTTGTGAAAGGTGAGAGAGGTGAGGAAGCTGCAGAAGAAAATTTGAAGGCTAGTAGAGGTGGATTCATGGGGTTTAGGGAAAGATGCCATCTTCATGTGACATAAAAGTGCAAGGTAAAGCAGCAAGTGCTGATGGAGAAGCTGCAGCAAGTTATCCAGAAGATCTAGCTAAGATCATTGATGAAGGTGACTGAACCAAGCAACAGATTTTTCATGTAGACAAAACAGCCTTCTATTGGAAGAAGATGCAACCTAGGAAATTTATATCTAGACAGAAGTCAATGCCTGGCTTCAAAGGACAGGCTGACTCTCTTACTCAAGGCTAATGCAGCTGGTGTCTTTAAGTCGAAATCAGTGTTCATTTACCATTCTGAAAACCCTAGGGCCCTTAGAAATTGTGTTAATTCTACTCTGCCTGTGCTCTATAAATGGAAAAGCAAAGCCTGAATGTGCTTAATGGCAACACATCTGTTTACAGCATGGTTTACTGAATATTTTAAGCCCAGTGTTGAGTCTTACTGCTTAGAAAAATATATACCTTTCAAAATATGACTGTTCATTGATGATGTACCTGGTCACCCAAGAGCTCTGATGGAGATATATAAAAGAATTAATGTTGTATTTTCATACCTGTTAACACAAAGTCTAACTCGCAGCCCATGGATCAAAGAGTAATTTTGACTTTCAAGTCTTAATATTTTAGAAGTGTTATAAGGCTATTGCTACCATAGATAGTTCTTCCTCGGATGGATATGGGCAAAACCTTCTGCAAAAGGATTCAACCTTCTAGATGCCATTAAGTATATTTATGATATGTGGAAGGAGGTCAAAATTGCAACATTCATAGGATTTTGGGAGAAGTTGATTCCAACGGGGGTTCAACTTCAGTAGAGTCAGAAATTGCCGATGTGGTAGAAATAGAGAAGTAGAAGGAGATACAAGTGTAACCTGATAATATGACTGAATTACTGTAATCATATGATAAAACCTGAAGAGATAAGGAGTTACTTATGAATGAGCAAAGAAAGTGGTTTCTTGAGGTAGCATCCACTCTTGGTAAAGTTGCTATGAGCACTGTTGAAATGACAGCAAAGGATTTAGGATACGATATAAATTTAAGTACATAAAGCAGCAGCACAGTTTGAGAGAAGTGGCTCCAATTTTGAAAGAAGTTCTAGTGTGGGTAAAATACTATCAAATAGCATCACGTGCTGTAGATAAATCTCTTCTGAAAGGAAACAGTCAATGAATTTGACCAACTTCTTTGTTTTACTTTTAAGAAATTGACAAAGCCACTCCATCCTCCAATAACTACACCCTGATTAGTTTTAAAAGCTTTCATCATTGAATAAGACCTTCCACAACAAGCATACTATAACTCACTGATGACTCAGACTGTATTTTTTTCAGACATAATGCTAATGCACATTTAATAAACTACATTATAGTCTTTTATATGCAGTGGAAAACCAAAAATTTTATGTAACTTTATTGCAATATTCATTTTATTGTGTGGCCTGGACCAATACCTCCAATGTATACCTATATATACTGAGATATGAGATTGTTGGGTCATATTGTAGTACTATTTTCCATTTTTTTGAGAAACTGCCATACTGTTTTCAATAGTGACTGCATCATTTGATCATCCTACCCACAGTGCACAAGGGTTCCAACTTCTCAACACTATCACCAACACTTGTTATTTTCTGTGATTTTTTTATTTTTTATTTTTGACCATTTGGCATCTTAATGGGTATAAGTTTATATCTTCTTGTGGTTTTGATGTGTATTTATCTGATGGCTAGTAAGATTGAGAATCTTTTCATATGCTTGCTGGTCACTTGTATACATATCATCTTTAGAGAAATATTGATTCAAGTCCCTTGACCATTTTTTAAAGCAGGTTATTTGAGTTTTGTTGCTGAGTTGCAAGAATTATTTGTATATTCATATTTTGTTTTTAAAAATTGCAGTGTACCACGAATAGTCTGTGGACTAAGTAAAAATTTTAACAAAAATATTAATTTTCTCATCAAGAATATCAGTTGTAGATAACTAGCTAATTGCAGCAGAAAAAAAATATATTAGTAATGTCTGGGAGGCATGGAGATCAGGCAGGGAGTTTTCACAGCCAGAAACAGTACCCCGGTTCACATCATAGAAGCCACCAGATGAAAATATCTCTATACTGAGTCCTAGTGATTTCCCCTATAACTGTATATTTTTCCATAGATCACTCAGCATCACTTACACTTCTAAAAAACAGAAATGCTTTCCACTATGTAAAATGCAGTTTTCACTAGTTAACTGAAAACACGACATTCTTCTACAAAAACACGTCAACTTAAAATTTCATTTCTATGATAACCAGTTTTATGCCTAGGCTATCTGTGAAATGTTCATTTTTCTCTTCTCATTTCATCATTATTCCTCTTGTAATGAAAAGATTAACCTGTAAAATTATCATTCTCAGAAAATATTCTACAAAATAACAAAGGATAAGAGAATGTTCACCATCACTTCTGTATGAATTTGAGTTACTTCTACTTATTCCAGTATAGGAAGAACTTTCAGGAATAATCCAACCACTGAATATTAGTGACCCATGCCACACAGGAGTTCAAGCCATGGGTTCTGACATGAACATGGGCTGTTGATCCAGCACAAGAGTATATGGGAATTGGAGACAGGAGAAACAGAGATTGAACTGTTTGCAGTCACAGTTTGGAATATAAACCATTATTCCTTATTCTTCCAGTGATCATATGTGTGAACTAAAAAGTGGAAGATTTGCTTCTCACTGGTACCCAGTCAAAATTAAAGTTCTGTCCTCTGAAGAATATCAATAAGCACACCATTTTCTTTTTATTATTTTTTGGACGTCCCACGAAATAGACTTATGAATTCTTATGTTTGCATGCCATAAACCTGTGAAAACACCTACAATACTGTTTTCACATTTCTTTTGCATCTCACTTATCAAATATCTCTTAACACATTCCATGAAACATACAACATTTCCAGATGAAGCCTAGTATTATAGTTCCAGAAGAAATAATTTGCAAAATTGCTGTTAACACAATAAAATGGTTTGCAGTAATAGCTTTTTCAGTAATAAAATTTTTATATTTATCAATAACTCAGTAAATGGTATAAGAATAATATGATCATATATTTAAATTTAAAGCTTTTAAAATTAAAATTTGAAAAATTTTTAATTTTAAAATATACAGGTTTTACTTTTAGAATAATTGTATCTATTTCTTAAGAGTCATTGGTCATTCTACAATTCAAATATAAAAGGAAGGATGCATCTTACAGGAAGCCAAAACAAAAAGTAAAAGACCGGCATATGATTCAAAATGTCAACATTTCAAAAACTTTCTGTTGTTAAAAATTCTAATGGACAATATTAAAATGATAAGAAAAAAATGACTTTCGCCAACAGAATATAGATAAAATGATAGTATAAGAGATTAAGATGTTCATGAAATTCAAGCCCCTTTCTAACAGGAAACAACAGAGAAAAGGGAAGATAAAAATAGCAATTATAAAAACCTCATCATGTCTGGTTATTGGAGCACACACAGATGTCAGTAACTGTTTTATTTTGATTTTTGCAAGTATTATGAAATTTCCTTAGGACTTTTAGGGATGAACGAATTTCATTCAATACTGTTTAATAAAAAATTAAGTTTTTCCCAAATATTGATTAAATATTATTTATAGAGATTCAACAGAACATTAAGTTAAAATTTCCTTTTAAACATAGTTTATGGAAAAGATAAAAATAAATTCTCAAACTGATAAGACATGATGACCCGTTTATTTAAAAATCAAAGGTCACATATACTGTTTTACATGTAAACGTTGGTATTTTGAAGCAAATAGACATTACATACCTTGGTTTTTAGAATGGATAAATATATTAGGAACTTTCAAAGGTCAAGAAGACTTCATGGAACTCATCATGCCTATAGTTATTTGGATTACATATACATCAAGTAAAAATGCACTCACTGTTCAAAGTGTGGTCCCCAAAGTAGCAGTATCTGCATCATTTGGGCTCTTGTTAGAAATCAAAATTCCTGGGCCCCACTCCAGACCTACTGAATGGATCCAACAACTGTGTTTTAACAAGTCCTTTGGGTGATTCTAATGCATGCCAAAATGAAAGACCACTGCTCTAGCCAAACAACATCTTGAAAAACAGACTCAAAAAGTGTTCAGTATCACTTTGAAGTGCCAAAAAAAGTAGCTGTATTTTTAAAAATTATTAACTGAAAGACATTTCCTTTCATGGGATATAATGAAAGGAGAGATTTTCAAATAACAAAAGTTTCATAAGAATCATGAAAGTAATTATTGAGTTTGATCTATTTTGGGGGGCAAGCACTGGAAAATATCAAAATAAAGTGTCAAGTGTGACTTATCCAAAATTATTTAAGAAGAATTAAAATAAATAATGGGAAAGCATGTAAAAACGTATAAAATGGTAAATCAGTAAATCAGATACTAAATATAATCCATAGTTACACAAATATATACTTGTAGATTCATAGGCAATTGTCAAATATTAATACAGAGATATCTTTTGTGCCCTTCTCACAGTGAAATATGGCATTTAAAATGCAATGTAAACCTTATGGAAAAAAAGCAAGTGAGAAGTTATAGACTCCTAATTTGGAAATACATGAATACTACATCGTTTTGTTGTCTTTCTATTTTTTTAATAAAAGATTGAGAGAACATTCAGATAAATACTAATGGGATCTGAAAGAAAAAAAAAGATGAAAAGTGAACATAGAGAACATTATTCTGACACTGAGAAGCAAGTTGTAATACAAATTTTCAGATGATATTGAAGGTAGTATTTCTTTAGGAGAAAGACATAGTACAATTAATGAAGAGGAATGAATTATATGAACACATAGATTTAAGTTGCAAGTTGGATTTTACCAACAAAACTTATATAAATGAAGAAAACATAAAACCCATAAATGTCACTATTCCATGAAAGGATTATATAGACAAAGTGACTCCCAAATGCCAAAGGAGCCAAGAAACCAACGAAGGAAGCAGACAAATACAATTTGTCAGTTTGGGATGATTTATTGAGGGACCATGTGGGCAGAAGCATTGTTTCGGGAGGTTGCAAAACAGGTAGATTTCTGCACTGTTACTCCACAGATCCAGGCTTATATACCATAGGGAAAAAACATGTATGCTCTGTGCAAGATCATTAAAGACAACCCTCCAGAACAGGCAAGAATACTTGTGCATCATAGCCCATAATGTGTGTGATAACATCAAGTTTGCTTGATCTTAAAGCAGGAGTACATATTCTTACAACGGGGACAGTAAATAAAGTAGAAATCAGGAGACATTCATGGGACTGGGGCTAATCAGAAGTCAACCTGGTGGATTAGCATCCAAGATTGAGTCACTTTTGTCCACACATGTGCTTTTACGAAGACATTAATCATGCCCCCAAAATGTAAAATGCCCTGAAATCCCATGGTTCAGACATGAAAAGAACTTGATTGAAGGTTTCCCCAAATTGAAAACAATTTAAAAGTTTGCATAATATTAACATTAATCAACTTAAAAAGCAAAGAAGACATGTCTAAACTATCAAGAATATAAGACACATTTTCACTCATACAACATAACAACAGAATCCTATTTCTATTCTTTCCATAGAATATGATATTACAAAATCACTGTTGTATGAAGAAGCAATCAAAGAGCATGCAACTAAAAAATGTGGAAAGAGAAAAGTATCACAGAGATGGACCAGGGAATTATTTAATTCTTTAAACATATGATTTTTGCATTTTGTGTTGTTTCTGGCATTTGTAAGCTTTTTTAAAATTTTATAATTTGTTGTGATTTTCCTCATCTTAAGTAAATACTCACTTTTTAATCTAATGTTTCAAAAAACCTCCTCTCCAAATTTTATAACTTTGAGGCCTTACAAAATGTGGATCCGTCCAATTCTGTGACCTAAAACAATGCTCTAAATGTAAAGTAGTACTTCTTAAATGTTAATGAGTAAATTAAGGTCATGATAAAAATAGTCAAAATAGAGGGAATACCAAATTAATCACAAAATTTATAAACTTAAGATTCACTTTGAAAACATAAAATATATTTAAAAATAGAGACTACAATGAACCACTCATCACCCAAATTCAATAGTGATTAAGTCTTTCTTATTTTTTTTTCACTTTTTTCCTCCTTTTTCTGTAGCATTTTAAAGCAAATCCCTGGCTTCTGTGTCATTTTATGTCTTATTTCAACTTGAGTTTCTAACAAATGTGGGCATTTTCTTAAATAAATATTTACCTAATCAAATGTTAGGATATTAAATCTAGTAGCATTAATGATAATTTTATGTTATCATCTAATATCCTTATCTATAGTAGAATATTTTGACTTTTCTGTACAAATGTCTTTTTTGCTTTGGATTTATTTGAAACAGAGTACAAGCAAAGTTTGCCCATTATTTGTTTTATTTATGTCTTTTAAATCTCTTTGAATAAGTCTTTTCTTTCTGTCACTAACTTAATACTAAACCACTGGGCTCGGTGGCTCAGCCTGTAATCCCGCACCTTTGGGAGGCTGAGGTGAGTGAATTGCCTGAGCCCGCGAGTTCGAGACCTTCCTGGGTAACTTGGTGAGACCTCATCTCTACAATAAATCAAAAAAAATTAGCCGGGCGTGGTAGCACGCGCCTGTAGTTCCAGCTACTTGGAAGGCTGAGGCAGAAGGATCGCTGGAGCCCAGCAGGTAGGGGCTGCGGTGGCCAGGAGCGGCCACTGCACTCCAATCTGGGTGACAGAGTGAGACTCCAACTCAAAAAAAAAAAAAAACCAACAACAAAAATTTATTACTAAACCAAGATCAACTATGCTGTACAATGTCTCATATTTTGGGTTTGCCTGTGTGTTTTCTCTGGTATCATTTAACTTGTTCCTTTATCTGCCATATTGCCTACAAATTGAAGTCAGTACCTGTTGAATGGTTCTCAAGTATGCATCCCAATTCCCCGGAGGTCATGTTAAAATGCAGATTGCTGGCCCCAGCACAGAAGTGTCTGATTCACTTTATCTGGGATGGGGAATGAGCATTTGCATTTCTTATAGCTTTCCAGGAGTTGCTGATACCTCTAAACCAACAGGCAGAACTACTGTTTCTAGAAGGAAGTTTGATTGGATTTAAATTCTTCTTCCTCCTTTTTTTTTTTTTTTTTTTTTTTTGGTGAGTTTGTTTCTAGAGTGGTAGTATGTGTTTCATTTTTGTATCATATCAGAAGGTACACAGTGAGTGTTTGGTCATTACAGTTTTAATGATGCTAAGATTGCAAGTAGTTTCAGTGATGAACAACTGATATTTTTTAAATTGCAATTTAAAAACATTAACTCAAATCATCTTCTGTATAACACCAGAGGGTGAGCAGTCACTCATTCAGAAAACATTTACTGTATTTCTACTACAAACTTGGCAGTGTGCAAGGTTATACAGATGAAAGAATTATAGTGCCCAAGTGACTCCAACCTCAAGTAACTCTCAGTCTATTGGAAGATGGGCAAATAAACTAACTTGCATAATACCTTACAATCAGTGCTAAGGCAGACATACGCACAGCATATGACAGAAGCATGACTGTGTGGCACTGAGTTAATATGTTCTTTCTCTATTTGGGTACCGTAAGAAGATACAGATTTTCACTTTATTTTCAGTAACTACAAATATCAGAAATGACCCCTAATACACCATGGTATTGCTGTCTGAGCTGTCCTGTGTTCTGACTACAGAGTAAGCAAACAGATTAAGTTCCTCTCAGTGGGGATTTTTCAAGGTTCAAAGCTGGAAGTTCTATTAGATTGGGAAATTTTGAGAAACAGGAAGTACAAATGTATTCTCAGAAAGATCTTTGCTAAGGATGGCTGCATTTGATCACAGGAGGAACACATAGAATATATATGGTGAAAATCTATCCTTATCCTCATAAACCAATACCTGTGTTTTTAGGATAAGTAGATATCCATCTTCCATAGGGCCTAAATTGTGTTCGTTAATATCTTAGATTTTTTTAAAGGTCTGGTTTGTATTTTTTAGATTAATACCTGAAATAAGAAAAAAGTTGTTTCCAAAATGGAGGTTTCCTAGGCTATGGTTATACAAAGTTCTTACGAAGGCAAGGCAGGTTTATGGGGCAAATGATTGCTATATTTTATTTGGATTATCTGGAGACCTATAGTAATTTTTATTTCTTGAGTCTATGATGTCACTCTAATGTCCACATTCCCCCATTTTTAAAAACCAAATAGTTTTCTAGAAAAAGACATGCCTGAGCCTGGGGGTTTGAGACCAGCCTGGGCAACTTGGTGAGACCTCGTCTCTACAATAAAAATCTCACACACACACACACACCCACACACACACACACACACACACACACACACACACACACACACACACAAAACTAGCTGGGCATGGTGGTATGCGTCTGTAGTTCCAGCTACTTTGAAGGCTGTGGCAGAAGGATTGCCTAAGTCCAGCAGGAGGAGACTGCAGTGGCCGTGAGTGTGCTGCTGCACTCCAGCCTGGGCGACAAGAGTGAGACTCCAACTCAACAACAACAACAAAAAAAAAAAAAGAAAAAGAAAAAGAGAAACTACTGGCAGTATTAAGTGCCGGACTTTAGAGAGTATGTCTTAGATTTTATAAGGGAAAAGGTAGGGTGATATGTGTTGGTTCCTGCCTTAGTATAGTTTAAAAGAAAATGCAGATTAACATGAAAAGTAAAGAACAGTAGTGTTTAAATAGTTCACAGTTTGACAGATAGAAGTAGACTGAGGTAGATGCTGAAATTTTTGTGGAAATTGAACTTAAAATGGCCTTAAAACATAGGTCTTAAATAGCGAAAGACACAACAAATGATCCTCCAGTTGAAAAGTATAATTCAGTTGTACACATTTCAGTTTATTTTGTAGAAGAAAAAGACAACATTGATTATGTTTTATATTTAGATCTTGAATATTCTCAGAGCTGCAAGATTAGACTTTCTTTACTTTGGGTGGCTAGGGCTATACATTTTTCCTTATTTCAAATGGTTCTTTGTACTGCATGCATTTGGATTGAATGAATTAGCCCAGCATATTTGCATTCTGTTGAGTGTATTATAACATTTTTCAAATGTTTCGCATTGCCATTGAAAAATATATTATACTTACTATATTTTATATTTGAATAGCTAGACTTTTCAAACCTATGGAATACTTGCCTTGTTATATTTTATTGGGTAATTTCACCTTGTTAATGATTTGAATGGTTAAAAACATGCTGGTTTTTAAAATTGAACTTTACTGTTAATGTCAGAGATCTATTCTAGTTTATTATTCTTCTTATGATTGTACAGCTATAAAATGTTAGTGTGATCCTAAAAGCATGCTACACATATGTCGTCAATGCACAGAGGCATTTTCAAATGCTGCCAATTTAAATTTTCCATTGTAAAGGTCATTCAATAGCATTTTACTTTGTTAGTAGTTTTGAGACTATCTCCTGCTATTTACAAAGTTATCATTATCCATTTGGCTGGCACCATCAATGTATTTGAAGTATCATTTGTGAAGGCTACGTTATCATCTGGCCTTGTAATGGCTGATTTCTTTGCCACTCCAGATTCAACCACAGGTGACTGAAACTCAAATTTAAGCAAGAGATAAAAGGAGGGGAGTGGAAAATGTATAGTGTTATACAACTGAAGTGTCCAGGGGTTATTTTCAACAATATTTGGCTCTAGATGCACAAATGATGCTATCAGTACTCTATGCTGCTTAGCTCTGCTAGATTCAGATTAATTTCAGTTTGTGACCAGCTGTCTTCATGTAAAGGCAATGCTGAAGCATGCATGAAAAAAAGTTAGTGCAGTTAGGATTGGCAGTTTCACCTGTTAAAACAGGGACTTTTTCTGAAAAGAAGAGGTTTGGGGCCGACTAAGAAGTAGGAGATACCACAACAGGCTTCATGGCTGGTCTTAGCCACTATTTTCTAAGTTTTTGAGAATTGTTTTGATTGGCATTTATCGTCTTTCATATATTTCCCATTCTACTTTTGCAGTCTGCTTTGATTCTGAAACCCAGCTTTATCATTGTTTCTGCTAACTCCCATGACCATCTACTCTGAAAGCCCACATAGGACCCTCCCAGTGATGGATGGCTGTCTGGCCTCTACTGAACTTCTCCTCTACTTTTCTCAATGTCTGAGGTTAGCTCATCAAGTTAAATTGACTGAGTCTTAGTTAAGTCATTTATAATATGAATAATTTATTTATTAGGATTCTTCAGAAAAACAGAATCAGTGAGATATAGATACAGATAAAATAAAGAGTTGGCTCATGTGATTATGGAGGCTGAGAAGTGCCCTGATCTGTCATCTGCAAGCTGAATATCCAGTTATGCCAGTGGTGTAGTTCAGTTTGAAGGCCTGAGAACCGGAGCATCAATGGTTTAAGTGATTGTGTAATTCTCAGTGTATCCCAGCTCAGCAGTGAGGCAGAACAGGACAAATTTTTTCTTTTTTTTGTTTTTGTTCTACTGTGGGTCTCAAGGCATGGAATGACACCCAGTCACATTGGGAAAGACAATCTACTTTACTGAGTCCACTAATTCGAATGCTAATCACTTCTAGAAATATCCTCACAGATATTAGAAATAATGTGTAGCCAAATATTTGGATACTTTCTGATTCAGTCAAGTTGACACATAAAACTAACAATCAGCTATATTAACATCTATTGTTATTATTATTCATATATTTTAAATCATTTACATTATAGATATATTAATATATTAAAACTAGTTTTGCTGTGAAGTTCAGTTATATATAGATTAAACAGACATGTAAATTTTAAGACACTTCATGAATACAAAACATTGTTAAGTAGGCTCCAACCTATGCAAAATACATGTCTACCATTAGAACAACTCAGGGAAATTGATAGTTAGAATTTAGGAATTTATTTGTAAAAACATTATGTATGCTTATGTGTTTAAACTTCAGTTACCTTCAAAGTACTCTCCATTTGATGCAATACACCTTTTTTATTATTTTATTTTAAAGATGTGGGGTACAATTCAGGATTAGGTACATAAGTGGTCAACGTACAGGCGAAGTTTGGGCCTTCCACTGGTCCTCACTTTGCTTGGTTTAGGATCAGATACCCTTGTTGATGGTATTTGCCCCTCTTCCCTGTCCCACTATTGCCAATCCCTTTCTTGTAGTATTATGATAAATGTTCAGTGTCCATTTATAAGTTAGAATATGTGGTACTCAGTTCTTTGATTCTTGATAGATAATAGTATGATAAACTCTAAATCCATTCAAGTTTCTGCAAAATCCATAATTTTGTCCTTCTTTATGACTGTGTTATATTCTGTTGTGAATATGTACATTTTTCCACTGCTCAAAATGGATTTTTAGCTCATCAATTTTGAGGTCTTTTAGTGCTGCCGCCACTTTTTGTTTCACCTCTTCCACATAGGCAAAACATTTCCTTTCGATAAACTTTTCATTCAGGGAAACAAAAAAAATGTCACTCAGGGTGAGATTGGGTGAATAGGGAGGGTAGGGCACGGGGGTCACGCTGTTTTTGGTCTAAAACTGCTAAACCCTCAGTGCAATGTGGGCAGATGCACTCGTAAATCACCCATCATGAAATGGGCAAATACGTTGAAACAATCTCCAAAAAACATTTAACTTAAGCTGAATGCAGTCACTTACAATAATGCTAGATGGTACACTGATGCCAACGTTCCTAAAAAAAATTACCTAGCAGGAAAAGCCAGTACTACAAGGGACCTGCTCTTCAAAAGATAATTCCAGGGTTTTTTTTTTATACCCTTGTATCTAAAAGACTTAAAATAATGAGTGCCTGGCACATAATAGTTGCCCCATAAATAATTATTAAGTGACTATTGCTCCATGGCACAGTATTTTAGCACAGTAAAAAATGTATTGTGATACTCAATAAAAGTTTTCTGAGGGAATAAATGTTTGACCCTGAGATAGATATTTAGAATTGGAGCAGGAGTTTTTAGAAATCATTGCTATGTTGGTCTTTAACATTATCTATTACTGTTGCTCATTTAGAGTTTATTCTCTTAAATATATTTTATTCCTAAAATAACTTACTTATTCCAAAATATTTTTATTCTTAAAGTTGAAAAAAACCTTGCTACTTTCTATAAATGTTTTGCATTTAAGAAAATTTAACTATCAGCATTTGATTACAATTGTGTATCTTTCTTCTCCTTTATCCACTTGAGCAAATAAGTAAAACTGTGTGTGAAGCAATAATACATTATTTACATAAATTATATTGTGTATGAAGATTTCTATAGCAAGTGATAGTGTCTCTAACTCAAGATTTATAAATTTCAGGTTACTATTTTATAGAAAATGGAAATAATGAACCCAATTACCTTAGGTGGAGTAACTGTTTCAGGAAAAGTAACTTGTAAAATGTTTTTAAGTATTAACATGTACATTAGCCTACAATATTTTATATTCTTTCAATTGTACACACACATGCACACACACATGCAAAGAAAAACTATAATCTTTATTAAGGAGAAAACCTTATTCCACCAGTCCTAACCTTAGGCAGAATGAGGTTCATACATTGGTTGTATCATTCTCTAGATAAGAAGGGGTTATTTAGCTCTGTTCTGAATCTGTTTCCTTGTCTGTAGGGTCTGGAGGTAATACCTTCTTACTAGGTTGCTGTGAAGATTAAAGGAACTGACTGACTAGGTAGGCAGTGGTTCTAAGTGCTAATCACTTCTTTTGTCTCTCACTTTCTTCATTATTTGCTTTATGGTATTTAATATCCCAGAAAAATGTCTTTTATATCTTTGAATAATAATACATATAGACACTTTAAATTCAATTACATCTTAGATTAGTATTTTTTCAGAGGTACTTGGAATATGCTTAGGTGATTATTGGTCAATGTTATGGTCTCAAAGGAGTTATAGAAAATACTTAATTGTTATGCTATGCACACGGAATTAAGCTTCTTATCACACCATATACTCAACTTCTTTCATTTCCAGGTCACTTCTTCCAAACTAACTCTGAATTTATCCTAGGAGGTCCTAAGAGGAAATATTCTGAATATGTGCAATCCCAAAATGAAGACGAATCGAAAGCCAGTTTATTTATTATTGAATGGCACATTTACATATAGATATACTTACACATTACTGTATTCTGACAACTAGACTTCTAAGAAGGCCATCAGCTATCATATGTTTATATGTGAAAATGAACTGTTAACCATTTTTAAGTGTTCAGATGTTGAAAATGATGTGTTAGGTGCTATACATTACAGTATAATACATTCTATGGAAGCACTAAACTCTTAACAGATGATTAGGAAGAAAGCTGGTTCCCTTCTTCTGAACCAAAATCAGATGCCAACTTAAGACTCATAGACAATGTATACATTTATTTTAAAGCATGCTAGCTTACAACTAATAGTCCTAATCTCAATAACATTTTGTATAGACCTTGTTGGGCAAGTTAATTAAACATATCTGTCCTCAGTTTCCATACATGTTTAAAGATAATACAGTTAGACTGTCGAAACTCTAAGGTCATATCTGTTTCTAAGAATACGTGATTCAATGATTCTCTTGCAAAATTGATTATAGGCTGCTTTGTATTAGGAATATGGATATTGAGTAGAAACAGTAATGCTCTTCAGTAAAACTTTCTGTAGTGCTGACAGCGTTCCATGTGGCTATTGAACATTTGCCATATGACTAATGGGACTGAGGAAATGGATGCTTAATTTAACTTGAATTAATTTTGAGTAAAATTAAAATTGCCATGACTCTAGAGTTATCAACTCTCTAACAAGGTTTCTGGCAAACAGCTGAAATAAAAAATAAAGCCTAGACTGTATCAGCTTGTGCAATAAATTTAAAAGCAGCTATTTCACCCTCTCTTTTCAGTCTCCTGCACATAGTTACTCAAGCTATGACTCTGGCAAAAATGAGAGTGTAGACCGAGGTGCTGAGGACCTTTCACTAAACAGGGGAGATGAGGATGAAGATGACCACGAGGACCATGATGATTCTGAGAAAGTTAATGAGACAGATGGAGTTGAAGCCGAGCGACTGAAAGCTTTTAATGTGAGTCCTGCCATACTCCCAGTGTGGTTTAATTTTTACCACTTCACTTTCATGTTGTTGCTTGTTGGTAAATGTGGATATTTTAGAGACATGTTTGTTTAATTTACAGAAGGATTTAAAAAGTACATGAAACACTCTTTGCCAACCAGACACCAGAATTGCTGTGTTTTGTTTAGAATTTTAAAGCCAAATGTGAGCTGAGAACTGGAGTTGTGTTGTGTGAGTATGCATGTTTACCTAGTGATGGAGGGGGCCACAGCTTAGTCCTCGGAAGAATACGCCCGTCATCTGTTATTTCTTTTGCTTTCCTAGCTTATCTAATTGTGCATGACAAAAGAGTCAATTGTTTTTTTTTCAGAGATTAGTCCACTGTGCAGTGTAGCAATGTAACAGTCGTATTTATCATTAATAGAAAATTTAATGGGGTGCTCAAATGTCACAGTCTACTGTTATTTCCTGATTTTTTTCTACATGATAGTGTATTCTTTTCTGTGTGTCTGTCTGTCTGTCTGCCTTTCTCTCTTTTTCTCTCTCTATTTTATAATCCAACCATTTAGAAAGTCTTTAAAGAGTGTTTGCTTAAAATTTCTGGCTTTCCATTGCAAAGTTCTCCAGTGCATAAACCAGAAAAGAGTATTTTCCTATCGATAATCAAGACAGGAAGCTAGGAACAGAAGAGAGCAGCCCTCCAAACCCTTCTCCTCTGTCTCCCTCTTGCCAACAGATGTTTGTCAGGCTGTTTGTAGATGAAAACTTGGACCGAATGGTCCCAATCTCTAAGCAGCCCAAAGAAAAGATCCAGGCTATCATTGACTCATGCAGGCGACAATTCCCTGAGTATCAAGAGCGTGCCAGAAAACGTATACGTACTTACCTCAAGTCCTGCAGGCGGATGAAAAGAAGTGGTTTTGAGATGGTGAGTTTTTAATTAAAACACAGCCCTAGATTCCATCAAAATCCCACATGTAAACCATGACACTATTTTTTTTCCATCTTAGTGTCTTTTTTTAATTTATTTTTCCATAATGTCAGGTCAAAGGGGTTTTGTTTGCTTGTTTGTTTTTTCCCTCTTCTCCTTTTCATCTTCCTGAAGTATTTACTCCTTTGGTTTATTTAATAAGGAATAGCATGTGAGACCAGTGCTTACTGAACCACATGGTACCATGTCACAGAAGATGAGGGTGATTTGAGTAACAAACAAGTGAGAACCAGCATCTCATTCATATGTGTTTTCTTTCTGTCAATACCAAAGTAGGTATGAGGTTAACTAAGTCTTGAACTGAAGCACCAGTTGTTGCTCTAGATGGTACATGACAGTGATGTTCTCTGGAATGAAAGGAAATTGATGGATCCATCTAAGGAATACCATTTTCATGTCTATGGTTCACAAATAGCAAGCCTTGAAAATAAAGATCAGGGAATGCAAATACTCAGGTGAAACACAAGGCTTTATTGTATTGGTGTGTTTATATTTGTGTGCTTGTGGATAGTACCATGAGCTTTTATGTTCAGTTGGGCTTTATAGATGGATGGAATTATGTTGACATTCTATTATGCAATGGGATGGAAATTAGAAACCAATGGTTTTTGGAACTATATTCTGTTTCACTTTGCTCTATTTGTCACATCTAGAAATAGTGCACGTGTTTATAATGTATGCTTTTCCATTTTTTTATGTTTTTATGTATTTGAGAAGTACGTTAGAATTCTTCTGAAAGCATTTTTTTCTATTCTTTTCTGAGAAGATTTCATGAAAGCCAAGACTGTTAGTGTTTGTGATCTGTGACTCTACTTAATTAGTTGTGATGGGATGGGAGTTGGTGGACATAAGAGAGGTTTCAGAATCTGTTACATGTGAGAAATAACATGTCCACTGTCTCTTACTAATTTTTCCACATTGTCTTATAAAAGTATGTTTGATTGGTTTTGAAGAAAAAGCAACTGTCCTCTAAAAGAGTTTGTCTTCCAGATGGTTAGGAGTATAAGTTCTGTCCCCAAAGACCCAGGTGTTGAGTTCCAGCTCCACTACTTTCTTTCTCTATGACCTGAGCAAATTACTCAAGCTGCCTGTGCTCATTTTTCTCCCCTGAAGATATAAATAACTACTAATTTATAAGGCATTGAGAATTATATAAGATGTCTAATATAATCCTCTGCAAGTCATTCCTAATCTATCATAAGCACTGAATACATCACACCTCTGAAAACATTATCAAGTTTTAATTCATCACCTGAAAACAATTTCCCAAAATATTTTAATTCTACAATTGCAGAACATGCCATTAAATATTTGGTTTCCTATCAGGATACCTACACCAGATTTAATGTTTGTGGTACATTAAGTCATTTTTCAATAAAACTGTTGACTAAATTATGACAGTAGAGACAGTGTAGCATAAAAGAGAACAAGAGATTGCTTGAAGAAAGTAAAGCTATTTTGCTCATTAATGAATTGTTTAATTATTATTATTACCAACAGAGTAGGAGACAGATGACAGATGAAAAGGATATATAAACAAGTGTGAAACCCAGAAATCCAGCATTGATATCAGGTTCAAGGCCACTTAGCAGTTGACATAAAATGCTAATTGAAGCTAAGTATATCTCATTCAAAGCACAATGCAATATATGTACTTTCCTCTGGAAATAACAATAAAAATAATATCATATGTCAAGATTTTTATTTTTACCAGCTTCCAACATTAGCATTTCTTCCTAATCTTTTAATGTTATTTAGAGATTGTTTCTTTGATAAAATTTATCTGATTTTTTTGTAATATAAAATTTGTATAGTACTCATTCTTTAAGAGAAAAATATCGTTACTATGTAGGATTGTTGAGTTCTTTAGGGCATATTTCAGACATTCAACCATTTTTTAAAATTGTTGTTTTTAGTAATTTTATACATTCACTTTAACATGGCATCTATTTACTATATAGAGATTAGGGCAAACATTTTACTAATACAAAGTCAAGAAGTTTTAGAAACTAATCTTGTAGTACATACACTATAAAGAAATGATATAGTATTTAACCTTTAATAATTTTCATTCATTCATTCACTCATTTATTCAGTATGTATATGTAATATACACAGCATTATACAAAGTAATAAGCAGAAATACAAGGCCTGTCTGAGTTGCTAATTAGGAAAGTAAGAACATTACCTGGTCATCAAAATTTCTTCAGGTGAGGCCAGTTGCGGTGGCTCATGCCTGTAATTCCAGCACTTTGGGAGGTTGAGACGGAAGGATTGTTTGCTCTCAGGAGTAGGCAACACAGTGAGACCCTGTCTCTACACAGAAATCAAAAATTTTTCTGTGCATGTTGGCACATGCTTGTAGTCCCAGCTACTAGGGAGGCTGAGATGGAAGGATCACCTGAGCCCAGGAGGTGGAGGCTGCAGTGAACTGTGATGGTGCCACTGTACTCTAGCCTGGATGACAGAATGAGATCCTGACTCAAAAAAAAATTATTAGATCACAAGTTATATGAAATGAAATGCTTAAATAGTAATGCAAGGCCTTATGTAATGAAGTGTTAAATGAATGGCATGGATGAAACTGGACATTATAGTTTAGCCCATTTTTGTCATATATTTACTGAGTAATATACCACTGGAAATAACAAATAAGATTCATCATCTACTCAACAGTTGGAATTTTTGATTGTTTTATGTATTGCAGCATTCTCATTGAATGTGAATAGATTTTGTGTCATTTTGAATACTCATCCTTACCCAAAACAGATAGGAAAAGGCATGTCTAGTGCAGATAATAATAATCACAGTTACATCTTTTACACAACTATTTTTTGCCTTCATAATTTTTAAATGTGATATAGGATAACATTCCCAGGGTTTTAAAAAATTGAAACAGCTTTAAACAAAAATCCTTTTTTATATTGTTTTATGTAGGTAGCTATTAAGACAATGTGTCATTTTCAGTATATGATAATTTAACATGCATGTTTTTCTGCAATACATAACAAGACAACAAGGCAACTTGAAGAAGTTTTTAATACAATTGTAAAAACAGAATTGTAAAGTACAGGATTATTTAGTAGGAGATTTTGTGTTAAAAATTTAGAGTAGCATTCAACAAGCTTAGCTCGTCTAGTTACTCAGGGTCATTAAGGTCAGAAGATTCCTTAAGTAGAGTGAAACAAAATATTGAATTGTGTTTCTTGCTGGCTTTAAGAAATTCCAAGGAATATTCCCATAAAAGTGGTTTATCACAACATTTGTCAGTACTATACTAGATTTTTAGTATTCTCTTGGGCTAGTTCTCTGGTGTTGTTGACACAAAATCTATTCATGTTTAACTATTCTACACTTTCCCAAAAGAATTTACATGCCAGCACAAATACTTTTAATTGGCTTCACTGAATGCATACAAGCAGTAGTGTATATTTTTATGCATTCTTATTTCACTGAAATTATCAAGATCTTACATGTCTTGATTGCTTAAACAACCAAAATTTCTATGACATGTTCCAAATAGTCTCTATAATGCATGAAGTAGAAAAATCATATTAAGATACTTTTTAACATTTTTTTTTTATCAATTCACAAATTTTGCCCGTCTAAATAAGAAACTCTTCAGAGTTGGATATAAAATGGAATGTTTTATGAAAATTTAATAAGTTTGATTCAGAGTGCTGTCTTAGTTTTCCTTAGGTTTTATGAGCCCAGTGAATTAAGCAGCCATTAAATTAATCTGTAGACAAATGTATATTGAATTATCACTGAATCTATTGTACGGCTTTGATGCTCAAGTTCAGTTACTTCTCTGAAGAATATTTTTTGATTGTTCCAGAAAATAATGCATATCTTCAAGGTGTCCTGATCTTAAATTCAATAATGGTGCCTATAATAAAAAAAGATCATAAAAGCAAAGCTTTATGAACGAGGTGGTCTTGACCCATACTGAGTACAATCTGCATTATGTGATATGATTTCTCTCTTTTGTTTCCTGAATTTGCATTATTAGACACTCTTCCACCATGTTATATATGTTTATATGTGTTTCTGTAAAACTCAAATAAAAATATTTAGGGGACATATAAACAAGAGACTTTCAATTCACTATTTTCCTGTATCCCAAATTTTGCTACTATACCAAGTTATACCAAGTAGCCTAGATATTTGAATTTTAATAACCTAAAAATTGCCTAGTTAGTTGCTTTTAATGTAGTGGAATTGGTTATTTATTTTTTTTTGTAGAAATAAGTCTCATGCATTTTTTTTTTTTTTTTGGTAAAATTTTGTCAAGAGCTAAACTTTCCACTATTATAGAAGACGTCATTGCAGATGTGTCTTCTAGAATGTAATGCAAGAAAAAAAATTTTTTCTCTTGAGGAGGTGTAATGCTTTCACCTGTTCTTATAACCAAGTCTATGAACCCTATTAAGTTCACTTTTGTACCTCATCTCCAGGAAGTTCAGAGTTAAACTCTGTCCAACATCCCATTGGTCTTTGTTTATATTGGTGTGCAACATTCCCTGGTGGAGCTGACATGTATTTTACGGGAAAAACGAGATATAAATTTAGAAACAAATAAGTAAATAATCTATTATAGAAACACCAGAAAATAAACATTTCATGTTTAGTAAATAGTATAATTTTTGAGATGACTGGACTTGTC
Source organism: Cephalopachus bancanus (assembly GCA_027257055.1). Classification (NCBI taxonomy): domain Eukaryota; kingdom Metazoa; phylum Chordata; class Mammalia; order Primates; family Tarsiidae; genus Cephalopachus; species Cephalopachus bancanus. The sequence goes on along the minus strand of JAPVLO010000242.1, from coordinate 381,345 downwards.
AGATCATTTGCTTCTACTTGTCTAACACAGCACAAAACAGAGGAAACAGAACTTGTTTTCAGTTCAGTTTCCCTGATATCATAAACACTGGAAAGGCTATAGTGACACTAGCTATTTGTTTTTTACCAAATAGAGATATGATAAAAAAGGAATTAAAGTGCTTCTTTAAGCTGAAAATTCTATCACAAATTTACTTAGCCCTTCTTACAAGATCCTGATAAAGCTTTATAATACCTGTGTAGCTATTATTATTCATATAATTCTTCATAAAACATGAGTACAACCATGCAGATTTCTCTCTTTGTAACCAATTAGCATAATTAATGCTAATTAGCAGGCATATTGTTTGAATTCCCTACTTGCTATTTGTACCAACTCTTGCCCTTTCTCTTACAGTTGTTATTTACTAACCCCCAGGATACTTCCATATCTACTGAGTTCTTTATTCATGATATTCCTTTTAAATCGCATTCTATATATTCTTCTCAATAATTTTGATCTCTAACCTGACCTCACAGTTTTCTCACCTTTTTTAAAATTTTTATTTTAAAGATGTAAGGTACAATTTAAGGTTAGGTATACAAATGGTCATTGTACAAATGAAGTCTTTCACCTTTTCAGTGTTAGGGATCTGGATCTCTATTTCACTCCAGCCATGACTAGCATGGATACACTTTAGTCTTATTCATCAATCAAAAAGCCTGCACAAGCAATATAAAAAATTTTTAGAATTTTCTAAAATTTCTCAAGTATTCCCAACTGTCTTTACAGAAGAAATGTGTCACTTTATTTGCCCTGGGTAAATAGTTCTACCACCTCTGCTCTGATGTCATTCTACTTTCTTCAGAATGTTGCCTTATCAACCATCCCTCTCTTTTACATGTTCAATTTACACTTTTCACAAAAGTGACATTTCTTTTGTCTAAAAAAAGTTATCAGATTTCAAGAAAATATTGAATTTCTTCCTCTTTTTCTACAATCTGAGTCCATCTTTCTTTGTCAAGTTTCTTAAATAGTATTTTATACTCACTGATCACATCTATGTCCACCAATTCCTGTGGTAATCCTTCGCATTTAGATCTCTCAGACTATGTCTGGTTCTCTCCACTGTACCCTCGGCTCTCTGCAGGATCTGAATCTGTGGATTCACCCAACTGATCAAAAGAATTTTGGGGAAAAAAATAAGATGGTTGTACCTGTACTGAACGTGTACATAATTTTTTTCCCTTGTCATTATATCTTAACACAGAATTACAACTATTTATATAACATTTATACTGCAGTAGGTATTATAAGTAAGCTATGATGATATAAAGTATATGGGAGGATATGCATGGGTTATGCAGATACTATGCCATTTTATATTAGGGACTTGAGCACCCTTAGGGGTCCTGGAATCAGTTGCTCATACATACCAAAGGATAACTACTGAATTAGTACTTATGAATAGCACATGACTACTTTTACACTACATCCAAAGATTGCATCCTCAACTAAATCACCCTCGTTTTCTTGAGACTATTGATTTTATTCCTCCTCACTTACCTGTACATGCTTTGGGTAGATCCTACGGTTCTCTGCTTGGCCATGTACTGCATATGACACTAACCACAGCGGAAATGTCTGCCCTTGTGCATAGTACCCCGCTCTCAAAGTAACATACCAGGAATCTACAAACCTTTGATATTTAATTCCAAATGTCAGCCAGGCAGTAGGCCAATTGTTATGATGTCACACTGAACTCTTTATATTCTCCATCACCCATTTCTCCACCAATATTCCACTTCTTGACTTGCCTACCTTTGTTAATAGTATTATTATTGTCTTTTACACCATGGTTCACAGTATAGAATGAGATTTGACTCTCTTTATACTGGTGCCTTGCATCCTACCGCTCACTATTCTGCTAATTTTTTCTTTACTCTGTTTCTAAAATTTTATAATTTTTCATTTTATTTGCTATCATTTTAGTTCCAACTTTCATACCTCATATCTGTACTTTTGCCCAATCCTTCTAATTCAATTCCCTACTTCCATCTCACACTCCCTTCATATGCTATGCCTAGGCAGATGTAAAAATAGGATTTGTGAAGCCTGAAGTTCATATAACCTGGGACTTTTTATAAAAAAAGTAATACAAAATTATGAGCAAAATCGGTAGAAAAATGAATGTGTATTTACAATTAGAAAAGATACCACACAAAGCATTTTAAAAACCACTGGAATCTTGAATATTTAAACCCTTTTCTTCTTACATCTCTTTAGACAATTTTCAGACACTTACATATAAATGCTTCCTGATTTTAAAGTGACTTCCTCTCCCTACCTAGAACACTTACTACATCCAGGAACTCCAGTACACAGGAGATCTGTCCAATTGAGGCACTCTTGTGCATCAACTTTGTTGACTTTGATAAATCTGCCTTTGCTTCCAGAATAGTCTTCCATAATTCTGACTTTCTTAGTGTGAAACTCTGTTATCTCAGAACAAATTCTAAATTTCTAAGTAATATTTTAACATAGGACCTTTTGAAACTGAGAGACCTAGCTTCAATTCCTGGCTTAGTTTAATTCCTGTGCAAGTTGTGTGATATTTCTGAGTCTCAATTTTTCTAAAAGATTAGGGCTATTGGGGTGTTATATGTGATCATCTATATATATAATGTTTAGCATATAATCAGGCAACTTTCTACTCTTTCTTCTTCTTCTTCTTTTTTTTTTTGAGTTGGAGTCTCACTCTGTTACCCAGACTGGAGTGCAGTGGCCGCTCCCAGCCACTGAGGCCTTGACCTGCTGGGCTCTGGCGATCCTTCCGCCTCAGCCTTTCAAGTAGCTGGAACTACAGGTGTGCGCTATCACACCCAGCTAATTTTTGGTTTATTGTAGAGATGGGGTCTCACCAAGTTGCCTAGGCAGGTCTCGAATCCACGGGCTCAGGCAATCCACTCACCTTAGCCTCCCAAAGCTCTGGGATTACAGGCTGAGCCACCGAGCCCAGCTTACTCTTTTTTCTAATGTATTCGATTTTTTTTTAACACTTAGGTCATCACATGGGACTTTTCTTCTCTCAATATGTTGTCTCTTGGTCCACTTATTTTCCCTGACTCAGAAATTATAGGCACCTTTTGCTCATTATTTACTAAATACATTAAAATTGAAGAATAACAAGGTTATAAATATTTGTCAGAGTTAATTAATATTGAATCACTTACCTTTAGCAAGATGTTGACCTGAACCTCACGGAGTACCTCCCCTTCACATACACATATCCCACCCAGCTTCTCACCATAAGCATATACAAACCTTGAATAAAATAAAATAATTTTTAAGTTACCTATATAATTCCAAAAGAAAGATAAGGAAATTTCCAGGTACCTAAAATGAATACGAAAGTCATAGGCAGACTATAAGCCCTTAATTGGTTAAGGGTAGTAATCTAGGAAGATAAAAAAAAGTGAATGTAGAGACAAAAAAAATGGAGGGTAGGGTCTGAATGTCCACCCACTTTCAGGATACATGAATTTTAGTGTGTGACTAGGCAGGAACATAAACTAAGAGATACCTATAAAGTTGGGACCCTATAAAGGTTATCCCTCCATTTTTCTCCATTAAGGGGTAGTGGGGGCAGGAGTGTAGAAACATTCAAATACAACTTTCAGAGGTAAAAATGATAGGTATTATAAGCATTGAAATTAAAACCTTACTAAATAGGTTAAATAGAATACAACATTCAGTAAAAGAGAAAATCAGTAAATTGGAACATAGATAGAAATTACCCACAGAAGGAAAAAAAGGTAAGGGAAATTTGGAAAAAAAAAAAAAAAAAGCTAAGATGGAGAATAGAATGATAAAGATAGATCTAATGGGCATTCCAGAAGATACATTAGAATTATAAAGAGGCAACAATGAAAGAGATGATGATGTAGAATTTTTCAGAATTGATTGGACCCTGAATCCTAATAGCGGACAAGTAGATCAGTACTGAGTAGTATACGTTTTAAGAAAATCTGTACCTAGGAATATTATAGTAAAACCACAGAAAAGCAGTGACATTTTAAGGTGTACCAGAAACAAACAACAGATTATCTAAAACAGAAAAACAATGAACTTGAAAAACTTCTTGTCCGGATGATAGATGTGAGAAGACTATCTTCAAAAAAGAAACTTCAAGGGAAACAACTTTTAATTTATAAATCAATGCCCAGCTCAACTCTACTTTCAGAATGAGGCAGAAAGAAATACTTCAAATAACTGCAGAAGTTACTGTTCATAGGCCAACTCCAGAGTACTGAAAATACTCTCTGAGAAGAAGGAAATTTAATCCAGAAAAAAAAATACGGAAAATTTGCAGCATTGGTGACCAATTCTGAAGGGAAGCACTCAGATTTTATAGTCAGTGGATCTTGGTTCTTGTCTGTGCTTTTCCACTTGTTATTCATGGACCTTGTATGCCTGAGCCTTAGTTTCCTCATGAAAAAATGTAAATGATAGCTCTTATCTTAAAGATGAAACCAACAGCACTTGAAATAACAAATGTAAAAACTTATATCTAGGACTATACCTGGTGCATATGAAGAACATGATAAAATGCAGTTTAATCTGAAATGGAATTTCACAGTTCCCATTCCTGAGAAACCCTTGCTGTCTCAATCTGTTCAACTATTTGCAGGGCTAAGTCAAAGATGTCTTTATCTGTTTAATCCTCACTTCTAGCTAAGAGCAGCTTCAAATCTCTCTTTCTTCTGTGTGCAAATTGTACTTTGTGGCACATCTTTTGTAGTTTTATTTTATTCTGTCTTACATTGCTGTTATCCATATATGGGCCTTAGCTCCTTAGTAGAAGTTTTGTTCCTTGAGTACTATGCTTCTGAACTTGTTCATCTCTGTATCACCCTCAATGTCTTACATAAAAATAGTTGCTCATGAAAGCTGCTCAATTCATGTTCATTTCAACTAAATTAAAATTGCCGAGTGATTGAGTGACTGAATAGTTATTTACTAATGTGCTACTTTGTGGTGGATATTAGTTGAGGGATAAGCTAATTTTTATTGTGTGATACAAGTTTTACAGTACTTAGCAATTAGTGTTTTAATTTTTAAAAGCTGCTGCTAACTGAAAATGTAGCCTAATATATTTTAAATCTCTAAGGAGTGTTTTTTCTAAAGAAGACAGTTCTATAGCATTTTATTTTTAACTCTTGAAATATTAATTTTTAAAAATTTTAATCTATTTGGCAATTAGTATGAATAGATAGTAATATTAATTGTATGAATAGAATTGGTGTACACTTTTAGTTTCACGACTAAATTATTAAAGAAAAAGATGCCATAATCTACAATGATTATATGGAATCATTTATTTTCAGAATTAAAAGATGTTAATAAAAAAATATGCAAAAGATTACTTAGTTAAAAATAAAAGCATGCTATTTTAGTTGATAATTTAGTTGACTTTGTATCTTGATCAGAGACAGTGTCAATGACATTTGCTGAACTGTGCTTCTAAGTGTCAACTGTAAGACTTATTAATTCCCCATGTGTTTGTGAAAGATTGCTATTAATGGCTAATAATATTCTAAAATTAAGGCCCTATATAGACCATTGGTTCATAAATGAAATATTTATAATCAAAGCCTAGATGAAGCTTAATTAGTTTATATTCCATTTTTAAAAGCTACTTTCTTACTCCTTTTGAATTAGTCAAGGGAGCTTTCTCAAGCAACTTGAAAGTCCAGGATTCACGCACAGATGAGTTCATGGGGCTCAGTGTCAGGGGTTTGCTACTTTCCCGCTTCGTAACTGTGTTCCTCCGGTGGATTGGTTCACTACTCAGAAAGGTCCTTACTACCTGTTGGGAAATGTTGCTGTCAGTGGTTCTAAGTCTTGATTCTTAAAACTTACAATCCAAGAGCAATCCTCCCACTTCAGTTGTTACTCATGACCTTGTATCCCTGAGCTTTAGTTTCCTCATCTCTTCCTATACAAGGACTCTGCTTGACCCTATTTGGGTTATATATCTACTTCTTGAATCCATCACTGGGACCAAAGGGATGAGTTTCCATAATTGCACATGCCTTGACTCTAAAGATCAGGTTCAAGTCAGTGAGGCACTCTGTTTATCACTTCTATCAAAACCATATAGGATAAGATAAAGACAGCCGAACCACTATTTAATCCACATATATGACCTTATATGAAATCTTGGATTATCTATGGTTCAGAGTTCAGAGTTTTTCAGATTTTGGGACATGATAAACTGTATCTTATGTTTATTGTATAACATTTACAGTGGGTCTTGGAAACATATCAATTACACAAATACATTAGAATCTCAGCAGCAAAATATATGAATATTCACAGAAATTAGGAAAAAGAAAGACCACAAGTATTCACATATCAGTTTCTTTCTGCCTGCTGAATTTGTCCTAAGTTTTTGAAATCTTTCAGTTTATACAATATTAGAATTTCAGAAATGCTGATAAAGAGTTGGGAGTTTTTACACTTTACTGCATAGGTATTATAATTCATGTGATAGGCATTATACTAATTTGTCAAGCAAACTCTATGATGATGGAGACCATATTGATATCATTTATCTTCCCGTCTCTGGATTTGGCACAGTTCCTGACATAAAGTGCTTATTAAATATATTTGTTGAATAAATAATGGAGATACTAGTAGCTTTATCTACTTTGCTTCATGGAATTCTAACAACTACCCCATGATATGGGTTTTTTTCAGCAGTAGGGCTAAGAATCAGAGAGATTAAATCACAGAAATGGTCTTAGGATGGCACAGGATAGCAAGTAGCTGATTATAGATTGATATTTTGGTCAGTCTGACTTGTTGGAAATCATCTCTCTTCTACTGGTGTCTATGAAGGAAACCTGCACAACAGAAAGGATCCATTAGGAAGTGAATCTTTCTATAGAGTATGTACAACTGTGCCTTTAGGTGCAGATATACCATTTGGGGGAGATAGTATAGGCACATTACCTAAGTTGCTGAATTCTCAATCATGTATTTTATAAAGCAACAAGATTAGAAGGCATCGTCTTGCCGGGCTCGGTGGCTCAGCCTGTAATCCTGCGCCTTTGGGAGGCTGAGGTGAGTGGATTGCCTGAGCCGGCGGGTTCGAGACCTGCCTGGGCAGCGAGACCTCATCTCTACAATAACAAAAAATCAGCCGGGCGTGGTAGCGCATGCCTGTAATTTCGGCTACTCGGAAGGCTGAGGCGGAAGGATCGCCTGAGCCCAGCAGTTCGAGGCTGCGGTGGCCGGGAGTGGCCACTGCACTCCAGTCTGGGCGACCGAGTGAGACTCCAACTCAAAAAAAAAAAAAGAAGGCATCGTCTTAATTTTGCACACTTCCTAAATTCTGACTACTGAATTGTTTACTTTAATTATCTTCAAAGGACTCATTCTCCTTACAACCTTGGGTGGATGTCACAGTTGCTCCCAATCTGACCTTTTTGAATGCTTGATTAAGCTTTACTTGAACACTAGAGTCTACAGGGCATTGTCACATTAACCTGCAAACATAACCTTACATTCTTAAGGTTTTTTTTTAACTTATTTTTTATAATTGTAACAATTCTGTGCCATCCTAAGTGTGCAGCTAAAGTTCAGAGGACTGTAAACATGTTTAGCTTACAGTTCTAGGAACAAAAAAATTGAAAAATTTGTTGGTGCCGTTGTAAATTTCACTTGCACATATAAGAAAAGACACATTTATATTGTGCCAACAGCAATCACGTCTCAAGTTCCCAATTAAGATGTGACTTTTTAAACTCCAAAAGCTCCATGTGACAATTTAGCCATCTGCTTAATGACACAGTCACCACTGGTTTGATCATAGATAACTATTATGATAAGAACAGAGCTGGAGAAAGATCAACTGAGATTCCAGTTGAGAATGACAGACAGTTAATTATGAAGAGATAATTAGTTAGAGTGGTTAGTGTTATCTCATATCCAAGGAAAGAGGTAACAAATCTTCCTAATCTATGTACAGATCATGCAAAGTGTATAACTATATCCATTTTAAATCATTATTTTTAATCTTCTAAGGTATATGTAAAACAGTATATGTTTGAGCTAAACAGTATATTTACTGAGCTATCTCAAACCAGAAAAAGTGTTTTTTTCATAAATTATCTATTGAATCATTTCATGGAAGCATTTGTGTTGTATAGCCACTCTAACTGATGTAAGAGGGAGTTTTCAGCACTCATCCCTGGTGTATTTGTGTTGACTAGAGCCCTCAACACATTCTGTTGCAGAAAGACCCCAAAGTAGTAATGTTAGAAAAATCTCTCAACTATCAAATGTACTGACAGACAGGAGAGATCAGATGAAGATGATTCTCATAACCCATACTAAACAGTAGTTTTACATTCCTCTATGATGAAATTGCTTTTATAAGGAGAAAAATTGATTAATTTCCTTCTCACTATCTTGATAGGAGTACTTTGAGTGTGAAATGGATAAAAAACCAAACTAAAGGGGAAAAAAATTTTAGAACAACTTTCATCTTTAATATATAACCAGATGATGTACTCAACTGAGCTCTGCGCGTATTGAGACACATTGGCATTTATTAGATCATCAATATTAGAATTAAAGGGATTTTTTTAGCATGATTACCTCACAGGATAGAATGAAGTTCTCTGCCTGGCTCCTATATTCTCATTTTGAGCACGAAATTAAGCTTTATTGTGTTTCATGTACACTTCTGGTTGCATTGCCATGACAATCTTATGAATTCAGGTTGCATCTTTTAAATAAGTTACATTTTTATTTTTGTGCTATTAATGAAGAAGGGTTTTATAGAATTAATAGGAAAAAATATTAAGATAATTTCAATCACTTTAAGTGAAGGATGTCAGGGAGATAACAACATATTCTTTGCTTAAGTGCAAAGTGGGGTTAGCTATAAATGAATTCCTTTGCAAGAATGTGTAATATTTAAGAGTTCTAGTTTTATTTAAACTCACTGAGGCCTTAGTTGTAAAATGAAAATACTTAGTAGGGATCATAATTTCCAAATTTATTGTCAGATTTAGATTTGAATCCACATACATGGCTGCATGGTTGTGGGCAAGTTTTATAATCTCTCAGAACTTTAATGTATGTTTATCTAAAATGTAAGTAATATAATAAGGAGTTTTCTTAAAGATTGTTTGGGAGATTACATTTGATAATTCATCTTTTTGTATTAATACCTGGGCATCCAAACACTCAATAGGAGTTAGCTGAGATTAACATTCATCTAAAAATTAAGTTAGTGATTGGATTTGCATTTGAAAATACACTTTTTACTATATGAATGGGGACCCCCCCAAAAAGCAGAATTATCTTTTGGAGGCAGGTCCTATGTAGTTCATGCCTATCTCCCTAGCTAAATGTTCTAGGAACCCATTGATATCAGTGTACCAGCTAGCATTGTTGTGAGAAGCTGCATTCGGATTCAGTGATTTTTTTGTTTTTTGTTTGCCCATTTGGTGATGGGTGATTTATGAGTGCACCTGTCCATACCATGCTGAGTGTATAGCAGTTTTTGACCAAAAATGGCATGACCCCCGTGCTCCACCCTCCTGATTCATCCAATCTCGCCTCTAGCGACTTCCTAGTGGTTTGCTCTGAAGAAAAATCTACAAAGGGAAATGGTTTGCTGATGAGGAAGAGTGAAACCAAAAGAGGCAGAAGCTCTAGAAGGTATCAAAATTGATGAGTTCAAAAACTGTATTGAGCAGTATAAGAAGTATTTCAATATGGTGTTTTGCATCAAATGGAGAGGACTTTGATGGTGACTGAAGTTTAAACATGTAAAAAGAAACATACAATATTTTATAAATAAATTCTGGGTTTTTTTGAAGTCCCCCTCATACTTGAAATATAGTAAATTCTTTGAAAAATGCATATATATATTTCTTATAATATAGATTTTATGAATTTATTCTGCCTTTCTCTTTAATAAGCCAGAATTAATTATGATAATTTTAAGACATTCATGTAAAGTGTTATTTTTAATTTTTTATCTGCTTATTTTTTATTTGAAAACAACAGTTTATATGTAGCTTTTCTTAAAGAATATTTTGTTTCATTAATGGTAATTCCTGTAAAAGTACTGAGTATACAACAGAGTTTAGAAGAGTAAAAAGTTGAGAACTAGCAGACCTGAAACCTGGGTTCTGGATCTAGCTCTGACTGTCCTTTGGAAAGTTAATTAAACTAACTGGGTTTTAGTTTCTTCAAAGTTTAGAGAAGAAACTTGTGCTGAATGATTTCTATGGCCATTTGAAATTATCAACTTATCGTTCTACAGTAAACTCAGAACAATTCTATTTTATAAATAGTACTATTAATGGACAATGTTGTGTGCTATCTTTTTGTATCTACTGATTTTTCCCACTCAGTAGGATAGAGAACATGATTGCTTTTGTCTTTATACTAGTTTTTTCTTCCAAATCTTGAAATATTAGGTTATCAGGTGACCTTAAAGAACATCTAGTTCCTCTCAGGAAATTATTCTAGTTTCTGAGAAGACCAATTGAACACATCCAGGGAAGACCCAACTTTCCTTATAATTTTCTCTGAGAAAGGAAGTTATGTAAATTATTATAAATAACAGCTTTTACTGTTTTAGTAAAAGTTTCTTAGAAAAAAATATTAAAAATTAAAAAGAATGTGAAATAAAATACTACTAAATGATTTTAATTAAAGGGATAGTTTACCTTGTATTTTCCATATTCAACAAACTTTTATGCATTTGAGCTACTTGTGTGTCTGTAAATACAATTTAATTAGTTTAGCAAAATTCCATATCTTTATATGTTTCTAATTTGGAATGGAGATACCAGATAAAGAGAGAAAAACAGAAATAATACGGAACTAAAATAATCCTCTCTGAATCCCATGTGTCTGTCAATAATTGGATAGGAAAAGGGAGGTTGCTGATGTTTTAAGCCTTTGTTAATTCTGTCTCTGGAGCCAAATGAAAGATCTAACAATGTAGTTTATAAAAGTGTAAGCTCTCACTCCTATTTGAATACTGCTAACTATAATCAAAATCAAATTATTTTTTGAATAACAAAATGGTTCTTATTCCCATTTTTCCTATAACAACTGTGCCTCAAAAAATAGTTCAATCAAGAAGGATGTCAGTGATTACCTAGTACCCATGTAGTTTAGATAGTATAGATTATAATGTTGAGCCAGGCAGTGGCCATCATTTAATAAGACACTGAAATTAAGACAGCTTAATATTTTTAGTAGTTTCTGGACTACACTAATTTATCCGTAGTTAGTGAAGTAGAGAAGGAAATGAAGAAGCAATTTGAGTTTTGAAACTCTAAAAAGTCACCTTTATGACTTTTTTTTTAAGGTTTGCCTGATATGACCTTCTTTTCTGTTCCCAAGGCAAAGTTCTACCTTCCTAATTTCCTTCTCAAAGTGCTTATATGGCATTTTTTTTCCCCTGCCACCTCAGGGGCCTCTCCTCTTTTGCAAAAATAACATTCCAAAGATTCTACCGCTATATCGTCAAAGTTGTCTAACTATCATTCGAGATATCTCACAGGGTTAGTAGATGAGGGACTATGTACCCCATACCTTTTCTACCCTTGGTTTCCAGAGGCTACTTTTGAGGGGAAATAGTGAGGAATTCTGGCTGAGGCAGCCACAGAAATTGCTTCCTAGTTCACATAAGGTCAGAGTCTTATCTCTTCCTATATTATAGAAATTTGACTGAAGAGTGGCCTGAATTTATCTGTTCTAGAATATTATTTGAGACATAAGCCCTATCGTTCAACTTGCTAAAGCACATTTTACGTGCCATAGTTGGTAACATGAATCATGTTCAATAATATAGGAATACTCAGGTTCCTTTCAAAAACATTTAAATAGTCTCAGCTCATAAACTTTTAATAAATGGAATTTATACATATTTTGGACTGAGGCTTTGAAAATTCTGAGGTGGCATGCCACTGCACATGCTGGATTCACAAAATATACTTATATTTTGTAATTTCACATTATGTTACTATCTCATCCAGTTTAATTTTTGTTACTTCTTATCTATCGTTTGCTTATCTTAATTAAAAAAACTGTTCTATATCATTAAGTACCTCATATTTTAGTTAGATGATTTTGCATGTAATTATGGGAAAAAGAATGGTAAACTTTTATGATTATCGCAAATGATATTGAGAGCTGCAAATAATTTGTAGTTAATTAGGAGCTTATATGGGAGATTAATTAATATTTATATGGGCTATATAGAAATTGAATTTCAACATGTACCAATTACATTAATAATATCACCTTATAATTTATAAATAAAACAAAATATGCCCATGCACACAAAGGCAAACATATTTTGATTGTTTTAGATGTAAAATATGTTTCCCCGTGTGTGTTCAGGCATGTTTTGTTTTTGCTTTTAGTTTGTATTTAAACTTAAGTAAGAAGTTATTTTTAAAAGTATTTTAATCACATAATTGTGTCACAGTTTAGACTGTAAATACTCATTTCACATTAAGACTGTTTGACATGGTCTGAGTGTCTCTTAGTTTTTTTAAACTCTGTTTCAGCCCTGTCACTTGTTTTTGTTTTGTTTTGTGGTACATTGTCATATGTTATAAAGGAATTAAAGAATGTGTTTTATCTGCAAAATCCAGTCAGCAATTTTGCCACTGCTTGTTCAAACTCCAGCTTCATGACCCAGACTAGATACTTGTGGCAATGGATCTATGTGATTGAATGATGGATCTGTGTAGCAGTGGTAGCGTTAACCTCTAACTAGCTTTCATTTTTCATCCTTACGATTTCCATTTCCTCTTTCTATTGAAATAAGTTCAGTTGAAATAAATGGATACTCCTGCCCGTGTAGATGGTCCTGTGAGTTCTTCTGAGAATAATAAGAGCCTGTTAATAATACTGTTAATAATTTTTTTCATCCTCTTTTCTCTTTTTTTTTTTAGTCTCGACCTATTCCTTCCCACCTTACTTCAGCAGTTGCAGAGAGCATCTTGGCTTCAGCCTGTGAGAGTGAGAGTCGAAATGCTGCCAAGAGAATGCGTCTAGAAAGACAGCAGGTACTGAGGCATCTTAGAGTCTGGTGAACACCAGCTAGAGCAAATGTAGCTCACTTAATTTGATTTATGTGGAAGGGTAAAACTCTTGAATGGGTTTAAAGTATGCAGAAATATAGTTTTTGTGTCTTTATGATATGAATTTACACTAGAAATGTGTGTTCATGTGGTTAGTGGAGGTTGAACAAAGTTATTTCATGGCGAAAATGTACTATAGTAAAACTAATGAGTTATAATTCTGTTTAGTATCCAGTTTGAAAGGGCAATTACTTATTAAGAGGTTCTAACTGATTATTTACAAATAGTTTTGTGGATTTACCTTATCATTTATGATAGTGACCTGATTGTGGTCCTTTTGAATGAAAATGAACCAACATCTCTTTAATTTCCTCTGGTCTACTGCCACATGCCAATAGATTATGCTGAGGATGATGAAAGGACAGCTTTGAAGGACTAGAAAGCCAGGAAATTGGGATATAACATAAGGAAAATTCATGTTCTGAGCTTATTCCTTCAGTTTCTTCATATGAAAAACCCCAATAATAACAGTATTAATCTTTTGGGGTTGTTATGAGAACCTTAAGGGCAGATTCATGTTATGTACTTAGCATTGCCTGGCACATAGTAAGCATTAATAAATTCAGCCTAGAAAACAAGACTTTCATGTCTAAGTTTTTTGTTTGTTTTGTTTTAGTCATTGCATAGATATAAGTAAACTTGAAAGAAGCATTAATAACACTGATTTAGGAGTTTTGAAATCAGGTGTGACTTATACGACAATTGCATTTCATCTTTCTATGTCTCTTTTTTAAGGACATATGTCTATGTGATGTTGATGTTTGTATTTTTTGTGCATTGTTCATTGGTGTTTCACTCATTGTTCATTGGTCTTTCCCTTGATTTATCTTCATATTACTGTCTCCACTTCTCATCTCTTCTGGAATGTTTTTCTTTTTTTTATCTATCCCACTTTCTTAATTATCATACTAAAAATACTATAATATATTAGACTAAATGTGATGAGTAAATGTTTGCTGTATGCTTTTAAATTATTCTTATAACAAATGAACTGGATGTTTTATGTTTCTAATTGAGATGAGTTGAAACTAAGTTGTTGAACCAGTTTTGTTTCTCCTGTGAGACAGTGGACTTCAAAGAAAAAAGAAAAACATTTTTTTCATTCCAGGCTTAGAATATTTTTAAATGTTTCAGAATGGCATCAGTTTTGATTTGATGTGTTATTACTAAAATGCCATGTGCTAATGATTCTGAATTCTGCAAAAGATGAAGGCTTTGGTTAAATTTTTAAAAATGCAATATTAGCATCAGAACAAAAAATGTGAAAATGCCAATTTTGAATTTGTTAATCATGCCACCAGCATTGAGTGGCATGTTTGCTCTTAGTTGAGACTTTTATCATTGTTACAGGATTTATTTTACTTACAATGAGTTACAACATTGTATATGATACCATCTAGTATAGTGATTAGGATTGCACATTCTGGAGTTAAAACAGATCTGGTTTTAACATTTCTTTCTCTCTTTCTTTCTTTCTTTCTTTCTTTCTTTCTTTCTTTCTTTCTTTTTTGAGTCAAGAGTCACTCTGTGGCATAGACTGGAGTGCAGGGGCATGCTTACAGCTTACTGCAGCCTCAACCTGCTGGGTTCAGGCAATCCTTCTGCCTCATCCTTCCAAGTAGCTGGAGCTACAGGCATGCACCACCTCACCTGGCTAATGTTTTTATTTATTGTAGAGATGAGATCTCACCAAATTGCCTAAGTTAGTCCGAACCCCTGGGCTCAGACAATTCCCCTACCTTCACCTCCCAAAGTGCTAAGATGACAGGCATGAACCACCACACCCAGTTTGAGCCTCATTTCTATCCTAACTAACTGTGTGACCTACAACAAACTATTCCAGTTCCATCTGCTTCAGTTTCTTCATATGAAAGACCCCACTAGTAACAGTATTAATCATGGAATTGTTATGAGAACCTTAATGGACAGATTCATGTTATGTACTTAGCATTTTGCCTGGCACATAGTAAGCATAATAAATTCAGCCTAGAAAAGAAGACTTTGATGTCTAGCTTTTTAAAAAGTGCATAGATATAAGTAAACGAGAAAGAAGCATTAATAACACTATCTTGATTTAGGAGTTTTGAAGTCAGGTTAAGTCTATTTTAGCAAAGATCCTAATTTTAGAAATTGGAATAGTAGAAATCTGGGATTAAAGGACTCTCTTTGATGTCTAGCATATATCCCACCTAGTCTATACCCTAGAATATCCTTGTGTAGTATAAATTATAGAGTTGTAATGAAAATTAAATGACTTGTTTATGCTGTATACTACCTGTAATATCACTTTTCAATACTCCCCAAAACTAGTCATCCACAGACACTTGGTCAAATTACTTAACCACTGTTGTCCTAATTCGAAAAATGGGAGCTACAAATATCAAATTCATAGTTATCATGAGGATTTAATAAGTCAGTGCATATAAAAACATACTGTGTTTCATATGTTTATATATTGTTATAGAGATATTATATTTGCCATTTGCTAGAATATCTGAAGTCCCACCATGGTACTAAAGATCTACTATGAACTTTCTTACTGTCAGAAGAGTTATCATTGTTTGGAAAGTATTTAAATTGAGTTCAAACTTGCTTCCTAGAGCTTCTACCAATTGAAGAAAAACTGCTGAAAATAATAAGATGCTAGACTTCCTACTACTGCCCAGGTGTAGAGTAGGACCAATGGTCCTTGACCCTACATCCCATATTAGCTGTTTTTGTGTTTTTGTTGTTGTTGTTGTTGTTTGTTTGTTTGTTTGTTTGTCTGTGTTCCTATCCATTGCTTATTGCAAGGTTCTATGACCTAACAATGAAGGATTCCCAATATCCTCTTCACAGAATGTTCTTTCCAGGACCTAAAAGAGTTCAGAGACCTTGGGATATTTGTGGGCAATAAGGAAGAAATTATAATTTATTGGAAACCTATTAGGCACTTTACACACTTTTTTGTAAAAAAAAAGTCCTATTCTCATCAACCCTATGAGAGTAGGTATTATTATTCTCATTTACATGTAAGGAAACTGAGGCCCAGAGAAGTGGGATGATTTATGCAAGGTCATCAGCTACATGGGAAATCAAGGTATGAACATTTTCATTGATTATGTTTACCAAGGGAAAATTCATTGTCTGGAACAAACTCATGTTCATTCATTCCTCAGCTCACAATGTTTTGACAGTACAGTTTATCTGCAAAATGATTTGGTTTTTCAGAGATTTTACACTGTACCATAACTAGCAAACTAGAATTTGCCTGGATACCATCCTAAAATTAGTTACAAACTTCCCAACATGCTACACATCATCTGGAGAACCTATCATGTATGAAAAACACTAGTCTAGCGTTTATACTTAGTATTTAAAAAATATCTAAACTATTTCTTCTACTATGAGTTCTATGGATTTCCTTAGGCACACTGCTTAGAGACTTCTACCAGGTGATTCTACTTCCTACCAAAGAATGGAGTTGGTGGGGATCCCTCTCCTAATTTAACCTAAACCCCCTTTACAGAGAGAGTCAGAATTCTGCATGTTGGCAATGAGATCATCCTTCCTGTGTGCATTCTTAATCCACCTCACAATTCTTAGAATTTGCCAGTGACTCAGAGATTCTTCAATGAACCCCCAACTTTCTGTGAGTGCACAAAACTTCAAAAACTGAACAGTTAAAATCTGACTGCTTGCTGCCGGTGGTTAGCCACATGTAGAGATATAATTATGTCTGTCCTTCAGAGTTTATGAAGCCTGATGAATTAATTGGATTTTATAAAGCTCTTTGAGCTATGAACTTGAAAGGTGTTATGGATGTGTTAAATACTTTATTCCATATGTCCGTTTTGCACCAAGAACCAAAGGAAGCTTGTTAATATGCAGCCTCAGCCCCAAAGAAAGCCAGTGGCAAGGACAGGAGCCTTCTGGTTTATCAGGAGTCAGATTTCATAGGACAGAGGTTAATTCCCAATGTATTTGAGACTATAGTCAACATTTTTTTTTTTTTAACCTAAAAGTTTGGAATTTGCTTATTATCTAGAAAATTCTTCCTCGCTTTGACAATTTGGAAGGATGGGCAACGGCAGACTTCACTTCTGTAATTCTATGACATAGCTCAAATTTTGTGGGTTGTGTTTTCTACATCTTTATTGTTTTAGTCATTATGTCTTTTTTCTTAAAAAAAAGGCATCTTATTGTTCTTGGTTACATTAATTTGAAAGCATAGCGGGAGGCAGAGAGTGAGCAGCATTAGAACCATCTACTTGTTGGTGATTTATCTCTTAACCCTGTATATTTTTTGCTCTTTTAAGGGATAACATACATTTTATTCATAGGCTTGATGACTGATTAAGGTAGAAGGTTTCTGAAGAAGGTGAGGGTTTCTTTGTTTCTTTATTTTTTTATGACTAGTGCTTTCAGTTAAATGAGTTTGTAGTCTTATCAGAGGGATCACATAAAACTACCAGGCAAGGGCTTTCTCAGCGGGAGTGCAGCAGACCCTGCCCTTGAAGGACAAAGCAGGAGTGCTGGGTTACAGTTTTCACAGTGGCTAGGGCAGATGGGAAATCAATGGTTGACTGTGATGTGACACCTTTGACTCTATTGAAAAGAACACAGTTGGGGGGAAAGGGAAATGGCATGTTAGTTACCTCTGATGCAGTAAAAGGAGAGGAAGCAGAAAAATAAAGTACTAAAACTTAGGCTTCACTAAGTTAAAGAAAAATCACTGCTAATAAACCAGCATGAGCCCAGTGACCCAAGAATTAAGCCTACATTTCCTTGCTGCTGGGATTTCTTTCTCTCTCTTTTTTTAAGTAGTGGTGAATTCATTGTAATCTGTATCTCTTTGTGATTTTTCCTTTGCTTTGTTAGAATACTAATGAGTGGGCAATATTATCTTCAAAAATGTCATCACAGGTACAAGTTTGAAAAAGTTGCCACATAAGCATGTGGGCAGTTTAAATAGACTTTTTATTTGAAAACTATCTAAAACATCATGATTAAGATATAGTTTTTGAGATAGCTTTTCTTGCACATTTCATTCTGCAGTTTTATGTCCTTTGGGTAACATTTATAAACTTGAACATATACCTAACTGAAAGCAACATTTTTCAATAGGACTTTATTCTTAAATTTAGATGTTGCGATAGTAACTGAGATATGTCTTGAACCCTATTTCTGTAGCCCGTCAGCCTAGACCTCCCTTGCCCTATTCTCAGTCATCCTCAGCATTTTACTCTACACCTAGCATTTTTCTTTATTATATACATGTGTTAGAAAAAGGAAAAAACCTCTATCTTTGAGTTTTCTGATATTCTTCAACATGACCCTATAGTCCACACAAGAAAATATGCTATTTAAGAAAAATGAAGTGCAGGCATATCTCACCTTATTGCAGTTGTGATAAATTGAAGGTGACAACCTCATGTTGAGCAAGTCTTCTGGTACCATTTTTCCAACAGCATGTGCACACTTTGTGTCTTTATGTCACATTTTGGTAATTCTCACAGTATTTCAAACTTTATTATTATTATTGCACCTGTTTTGATGATTTGTGATCAGGGATCATCATCAATGTTAATGTTGTAATTGTTTTCCAGCATCATGCCCACATAAGACAAATAATTTAATCAATAAATATGTCTTCTGACTGTTCCACCAACCAGCCATTCTCTGGTCTCTCTCTCCCATTCCAAGGCCTCTCTATTCCCTGAGAAACAGTATTGAAATTAGCCTAGTCAATAACCCTGCAATGACCTCTAAGTGTTTAAGTGAAAGGAAGAGACTCATGTCTCTCACTTTAAATCAAAAGCTAAAAATGATTAAGGTTAGTGAGGAAGGCATGTAGAAGGCCAAGACAGGTAGAAAGCTAGGCCATGAGTGCCAAACAGTTGACTAAGTTATGAATACAAAGTAAAAGTTCTTAGAGAAAATTGAAATTGCTACTCCATCGAACACACAAATGATATGCAAACAGAACGGCCTTATCACTGATATGGAGAAAGTTTTGGTGGTCTGGATAAAAGATGAAACTAGCCACAACATTTCCCTAAACCAAAGCATAACCAGAGCAAGGCCTTAACTCTTTTTAATTCTATGAAGTCTGGGAGAGAGGTAAGGAAGCAGTAGAAGAAAAAATAGAAACGAGTAGAGGTTGGCTCATGAGGTTTAAAGAAAGAGGCTATCTCCATTTTGTAAATATGCAAGGTAATACAGCAAGTACTGGTGTAGAAACTCTCTGCAGCAAATTGTCTGGAAGATCTAGCTAGAATCATTGATGAAGATGGCCATGCTCAACAACAGATTTTCAATATAGACAAAATAGCCTTATATTGGAAGAAGATGACATCTATGAATTCCATAGCTAGAGAGAAGTCAATGCCTGGCTTCAAAAGTACAAATGATAGGCTGACTGTCTTGTTAGGGGATTATGCAGCTGGGGACTTCAAGAGGAAGTCAGTGTTTATTTACTATTCTGAAAATCCTGGGGCCTTTAGTAATTGTGCTAAATCTGCTCTGCCTGTGCTTTATAAATGAGACAACAAATTCTGAATGACAGCCCATCTGTGTACAGAATGGTTTACTGAATATTTTAAGCCCATTGTTGAGACATACTGCTCAGAAAAAAAAGACTCCTTTTGAAACATTACTTCTCATTGACAATATGTTGGGTCACCCATGAGCTCTGGTGGAGATGAACAAAGAAGATCAGTGACATTTTTATGTCTGCTAACACAGCATCCATCCTGCAGTCTATGGATCAAAGAGTAATATTGACTTCTAGGTCTCATTTCAGAAATACATTTCCTAAGGTTACAGCTGCCGTAGGTAATCATTACTCTGATATATTGAGGCAAAGTAAATTGAAAAACATCTGAAAAGAATTCACCGTTCTAGATGCCATTCAGTACATTTGTGATTCATGAAGGGAAATCAGAACAGCAACATTAACAGGAATTTGTTAAAAGTTGTTTCTAATCTTCATGGACGACTTTGAGGAGTTCAAGACTTTAGTGGAGGAAGAGGAATGGAATTAGAAGTGGAACTTGAAGATGCGACTGAATTGCTCTCAATTTCAACTTGAATGAATGCCAAATTGCTTCTTAAACATAAGCAAAGAAAGTGGTTTCTTGAGATAGAATCTACTTCTAGCGAAGATGCTGTGAACATTGTTGAAACGACAACAAAGGATTTAGAATATTCTATAAGCTCAATTGGTTAACCACTTTCAGGGTTTAAAAGAATTGGCTCCAATTTGAAAGAAGTTCTATTGTGGGCAAAATACTATCAAACAGCAATGTATGCTGTAGAGAAAATTTTCATGAAAAGAGTCAATGGATGCAGCCAACTGCTTTGTTGTCTTATTTTTAAAAATTGCCACAGCCACCCAGTCTTCAACCACCACCACCCTGATCAGTCAGCAGCCATCAACATCAAGTAAAATAACCTCTACCATCAAAAAGATTATGACTTAATGCAGACTCAGTTAATTGTTAACATTTTTAGCAATAAATTATGTTTTATTTAAGGTAAGTACTTTTCTTAGTCATAATGCCATTGCACACTTAATAGACTACAGTGTAGTATAAACATAATATTATATGTACTGGGAAAAACCAAAAACAATCATGTTATTTGCTTATTGCAATATTCACTTTATTGCATTGGTCTAGAACCGAACCCCAAATATCATGAGGTATGCCTGAACCATCAAGGGTAGTTCTTAGACATGCTCTATTTCTCATGTAACAAATATAGTTTAAACTATTTGGGACAGAATATGGTTTGTAAGTCATCTCAATTAATAGTCTTTGATATCCTCATTAATAAGAATGTTAAAAACAACACAGCAAAAACATTTATAGATGTGGCATTGTATGAAATATTTTGTAATACTTTTTAATATATTTCATAATTTTTATAGAAGTAGGTAATTTGTGGCTTAGAACAGTTAAATGAATTTCCCCAGGTCACAGAATTGTTCAGGCTGGGTCCTCACTTTGATTCAATCTTCATGCTTTTTAAAGTCATATTTATTGTTATTTTTATAAAAAGAATTTTTAATTATTTAGACTTATTTTTGATAAATTAAGAAATCGAGATATTGTCTATATATAAGAAATAAATTCCACTATTGATTATACCACCTTCTTTTATTTTACAGTTCCTTTTAGATTTTTTCAAATCAAAACTTTCTCCTTTAGTTCTCACTCATAAGCGAACCTTGAACAATTATCATAATACTATAAGAAAGGGATTGGCAGTAGTGGGAAACTGTCAGGGGAGGGGGATGGGGATTGGCAGTTGAAGGAAACTGCCAGGGGAGAGTGGAGCATACCTCATCCACAAGGGCACCTGCATAATGAACATTTGTATGCCTAACCCTGAATTGTACCCCCATCTTTAAAATAAAAAAGAAAAGGAAAAAAATAAAAATTCAAAAAATAAAAATTAAGTACAAAAAACCCCAAAGGGTGATAAGTTAATCCTACTTAAATATGTGAATTTCTTTTTTTGAAAGAAAAGGGGGAGGTACAAGAAAAAATGTTTCAAAGAAGTAAAAACAAAACAAATGAAAAACCTTTCTCTTTTAAAAAGCAGATAGTATCATATTGTGTTCTTGTTTTTTTTTTTTGACCATTGAAAAGATTGATGTATTTAATATAAAAAGAGTTTCATAAATCAACAGAAAAAAGACAAGCAATTCAGTGGGAAAGGGGCAAAGACTGTGCAGAATTGGTGTGATGACAGTCTAAGCCATCATATCACAACCCTCACCTCGTGGCTTATGGGTGTGATGGCCTTTGTCACCTCATGGAATAGAGATGGTCTCTGATATCTTCTTCTAGTGCTTTCACAATATGTTGCTGCTTATGTATTTTTTTTTAATTTTTTTTATTTTTTATTATTTTATTTATTTATTTATTAATCAGTATTTTTTATTATGGTTTTGTGGGGTACAGTTAAGGGTTAGGTGTACAATTACGTTTCATTCAGGTACCCTGTTGATAAGAGGTGTTTTCCCATCCCCCGACAGATATTTGCTGCTGTTAATCCCATTCCCCTCCCCTCCATAGTTTCCCAGTACCGTCAGTCATTTTCTTATAGTATTACATTGGATGTTCAAGGTCCATTATATGAGTGAGAACATGTGATATTCGGATCTTTGTTTCTGTGAGAGGTCACTCAGTATTATAGACTCTAGTTCCATCCAGGTTGCTGTGAAATTCATGATTTTGTTCTTTTTTATGGCTGTGTAGTATTCCATCGTGTATATGTACCACATTTTTTAAATCCAGTCCTCTTTTGATGGGCAGCATGGTTGCTTCCACGTTCTTGCTATTGTGAACAATGCTGCGATAAACATACGTGTGCAGGTATCTTTTTTATAGAGTGATTTGTGTTCTTCAGGGTATAGTCCCAGTAGGGGGATTGCAGGGTCAAATGGAAGGTCAATTTTTAGAGCTTTTAGGAATTGCCACACTGCTTTCCACAGAGGTTGCACTAGTTTACACTCCCACCAACAGTGTAGAAGTGTTCCCTTTTCACCACACCCTCTCCAGCAGCTGTTATTTTTTGAGTTGTTGATAATTGCCATTCTGACTGGAGTTAGGTGGTATCTCAGTGTGGTTTTGATTTGCATCTCCCTGATGATTAGTGAGGTTGAGCATTTCTTCATGTGTATGTTGGCTGCTCGAATGTCTTCTTTTGTGACGTGTCTGTTCATATCTTTTGCCCATTTTATAATGGGGTTGTTTGTTTTCTTCTTTTCAGTACGTTTCAGTTTCTTGTAGATCCAGGATGTTAAGCCTTTGTCAGACCTAGAGTTGGCAAATACGTTTTCCCAGTCTGTAGGCTACCTCCCTGCTCTCTTGATCGTTTCTTTGGCTTTGCAGAAGTTTGTCAGTTTAAAAAGGTCCCATCTGTCTATCTTCTCTCTTAAGTCCTGTGGGTTTCGGGTTTTGTACAGGAATTGAATGCCAGTTCCGATTTCCATGAGAGTATTTCCTTCCTTTTCTAAGGTTTTTATGGTTTGAGGTTTTACATTTAGGTCTCTGATCCATTTGGAGTTAACCTTTGTGTATGGGGATAGATAGGGGTTCAATTTCAATCTTCTGCATGTGGTCAGTCAATTTTCCCAGCACCATTTACTGAATAGGTTCTCCTCTCCCCATTGGTAGGTGGTGAGGGCTTTGTCGAAGATGAGTTGGTTGAGAAATTGAGGTTTTGCTTCTGGAATCTCAATTCTGTTCCATTGATCTATATGCCTGTTCCTGTACCAATACCAAGCTGTTTTGATGATTGTAGCTTTATAGTAAAGTTTGAAGTCTGGTATTGTGATACCACCTGTTTTGTTTTTTTTTGCTGAGGATTGTTCTGGCTATTCTTGGACGTTTGTGTTTCCATATGAATTCCTGTGTTGTTTTTTCTAGGTCTGAGAAGAATGTTGTTGGTAATTTAATGGGTATTGCATTGAATTTGTAGATTGCCTTAGGTAAGATGGACATCTTCACAATGTTGATTCTTCCGATCCATGAGCATGGGATATTTTTCCACTTGTTCATGTCAGCTTTGATTTCTTTGAGCAGTGTTTTGTAATTTTCATTGTAAAGGTCTTTCATGTCTCTGGTTAGGAAGATGCCAAGGTATTTCATTTTTTGTGTGGCTATTGTGAATGGAACTGTGTTTTTTATTTGGGTTTCTGTTTGCTTATTATTGGTGTAGAGAAATGCGATTGTCTTTTGTACATTTATTTTGTATCCTGAGACTTTGCCAAAGGCTTTTATCAATGTAAGGAGGCCTTTGACAGATTCTCTTGGGTTTTCAAGGTACACCATCATATCATCTGCATAGAGGGATAACTTGACTTCCTCTTTTCCTATTTGAATACCTCTGATTGCCTCCTCTTCTCTGATTGCTGTAGCCAGGACTTCCAATACTATGTTGAACAGGAGGAGAGAGAGTGGGCATCCTTGTCTAGTTCCAGTTTTCAGGGAAATTGGTTCCAATTTTTGTCCATTTAGGAGTATGCTGGCTGTGGGTTTCTCGTAGATGGCTTTTCTATTTTGAGGTATGTTCCCCGTATGCCTAGATGTTCAAGGGTTTTTATCAAGAAGGGGTGCTGGATTTTATCAAAATCTTTTTCTGCCTCTAATGATATGATCATGTGGTTTTTGTTTTGACATCTGTTAATGTATTTAATTACATTTATGGTTTTATGAATGTTGAACCAGCCTTGCATGTCAGGAATGAAGCCTACTTGTCATGGTGGATGATTTTTGAGATGTATTGCTGAATCCGGTTTGCTAGGATCTTGTTGAGAATTTTAGCATCTATGTTCATCAAAGATATTGGCCTGTAGTTCTCTTTCTTTGTTGAATCTTTACCTGGCTTGGGTATCAATGTAATGTTGGCTTCGTAAAATGATTTGGGGAGAGTTCCATCTTTTTCAATCGCCTGGAATACCTTCAGTAGGATTGGTATCAGCTCCTCCTTGAATGTCTTGTAGAATTCTGTAGGAAGTTTTCTTATTACGTAGTCGATTTCCGTGATTGTTATTGGTCTATTTAGGGTCTCAATTTCTTCTTGTTCCAACCTAGGTAGGTTGTGTGATGTCAGAAAGTCCTCCATTTCCTTATGGTTTTCAAGTTTGTTTCCATACAAGTGTACATAGTAGTCTCTAATGATCTTTTGTATTTCTTCAGGGTCAGATGTGACTTCATCTTTTGTGTTTCTGATTATGCTTATTTGATTTTTTTCTTGTTTTTTCTTGGTCAGTCTAGCTAGGGGACCATCAATCTTGTTTACCCTTTCGAAGAACCAGCTTTTTGTTTCATTGATTTTTTGTATTATCTTTTTGTCTTCTATGTCCTGGATTTGGGCTTTTATTTTGGTGATCTGGATTCTTCTGCTGAAATTAGAGTTTTTGTGGTCTTGCTTTTCCAGCTTCTTTAGGTGGCTTGTTAGGTTGTGAATTTCTGTTCCTTCCATTCTCTTCATGTGTGTTTGTAGGGATATAAATTCCCCTCTTACTACAGCTTTCAGGGCATCCCAGAGATTCTGGTAAGATGTTTCTTCATTTTCATTTGTTTCCAGGTATCTTTTGATCCCTGTTTTGATTTCGTTGTTGACCCAGGAGTTGTTTAGCATCATGCTGTTTAGTGTCCATGTCTTTGTGGGTTTTGGGGGTACTTTGTTGGTGTCAATGTTTATTTTTATTCCACTGTGGTCTGAGAAGGTGTTTGGTAGAATTTCGGTCCTTTTAAATTTGCTTATGCTTGATTTATGGCCGATTATGTGGTCGATCTTAGAATATGTTCCATGTGGTGATGAGTAGAATGTATTCTGTGGTCTTTGGATGGAGTGTTCTGCAGGTATCAATTAAGTCCATTTGGTCCAAAGTCACATTGAAGTTCCAGATCTCCTTGCTGATTTTTTGTCCTGATGATCTGTCTAGGGTTGTGAGTGGGGTATTAAAGTCCCCAGTTATGATAGTGTCAGAGTCAATATCTTTCTTTAGTTTTCCAAGAAGTTGCTTTATGAAGGTTGGCGCACCTATGTTGGGTGCATATATGTTTAGGATAGATATTTCTTGTTTATGGATTGAGGCTTTTATAATTATGTAGTGGCCTTCTGTATCTTTTTTGATTTTTAATAGCTTGAAGGGTATTTTGTCTGAAATTAAGATCGCTACTCCTCCTTTATTTTGTGTTCCGTTCACCTGAAAGTTTGTTTCCCATCCTCTTACTTTGAGTCTGTGGGTGTCCTTTCTAGTGAGGTGAGTCTCTTGAAGGCAATAGATTGTTTCCTGATGATATTTTATCCATTTTGCCATTCTATGTCTTTTCACTGGTGCATTTAGTCCATTCACATTTAGGCTAATAATTGAAATGCAAGAGTTGATCCCTGTCATAAGGTTCTTACAGAGTTGTTCCTGTTTATTTGTTGTCTTTCTTTGGATTTTGGAGTTGGTTCATGTGTGTATTTAATCTTTTGCCTGTACTCTTGTGAAGAATGCTGTTGTTCTTTTTTCTTTTTCTTCTGTGTTCAGTACTTTCTTAAGTGTTTCTTGTAGAGGTGGTCTGCTGGCAGCGTAGGTTCTTAGGGATTGGATGTCTGGAAAAGATTTCAATTCTCCCTCACTAATGAAGCTTAGTTTAGCTTGGTAGGTTATTCTTGGTTGAAATTGTTTCTCTTTAGAACTTTGAAGATAGGACTCCAGGCTCTCCTGGCCTGGAGGGTTTCCGTGGATAAATCTGCTGCTATTCGAATTGGTTTTCCCTGGTAGGTAGTCTGGCCTTTTTTTCTTGCTGCCTTTAGGATTTTTCCTTTCATAGCTACTTTGTTTAGGCGAATTATTATGTGTCTGGGAGTTGGTCTTCTCGTTTGTTGTCTTGCAGGGGTTCTCTGAATCTCTTGTGTTTGAATTTTTTCATCCTTAATGAGATGAGGGAAGTGTTCTTGAATGATTTCATGAAATGTTTGTTCCAGCATGGCTTCTGTTTCTCTTTCTGCCTCAGGAAGCCCAATTATTCTTAGGTTTGGTCTCTTGAAGTGATCATTCATCTCTTGCAGGTTTTGTTCTGTCTTTTTGAGCTTCTTTTCTATGCTTTTGACAGTTTGGGTTAGTTCTGTGTTTTGGTCTTCGAGCTCTGAGATTCTTTCTTCGGCTTGGCTGATTCTGCTTTCCATGCTTATTAGTCTGTTGTTCATTTCCATCACAGTATTCTTTACTGCTGTCATTTCTGACAACAGCTCCTTCCTATTTTCTTCTTGTCTCTTCTCAATTTTTTTAATTCTCTCCATTAATGTCTTGATGTCTGGGTTTGTTGCATGTAACCAGTCATTCTGGGGACTCTTCATTGTCTGTGTTCCAGAATCTGTTTTCTCAGTGTCTGATCTCCCAGGGGTCTGTGTAAGACCTATATTCTTCTATTGGTTTTTCTTCATTTGTGTGGTTTTTCCCCCTCTCTACTTTTTCCTTCCCTCCATGTCACCGTCTTCTTTAATTCTGTTATTCAGGGGTAAAGGGTCTGGTTTTACTTCTGTTTGTTCAATCTCCTATTCTTTATGTATGTCCTCTTACTTTGTTCAATTCTGAAGTTGCACTGTAGGTTGGAGGTGGTCCTTTTTGCAGTTTTGAGATGTACTTAAGGGGAGAGCTGTGATTCAAAATCTGTCTGCAGGTCCTGATATTCGCTGACAGGCGTGTGGATAATGTGGAACCCATTTCCCACTGCCCTGGAATCTGTCTGTGCAGTGGGGCTGTAGGTTTACTCCCTGAAATAAAATGTGGTTAGCAGAGGGGAGAGAATGGAGTAGATAGTGGGTTGAAGAGGGAAGTGGAGAGATAGAGGAGTAAGGGGGGAAACAAATGAGTGTGCAAACAAATAGAGAGAGAGGCCTATACTGAGACAGATAGAAACAATAGACCACAACTACAGTCGAACCAACTCTCATACAAACAAAAATAAAACATATAGTGATGCTAATATACAAGCTAACCAAGCACCTTGTTAATATGCTGTTCCTCTATATGAAGATATGGTTTACAGAGAGAAGAAAAGGAAAAGGAAAAAAGAAAAAAGGGAACAATACAGTAGGAATAGAATTAAGTCATTAAACTGATAGAATCAATGAAGCACACTCTGAGACATTTCGTTTAAGTCCAATGTCCTTTCAGGTCTGATTTCTCGTTTTCTTTTCAAGCTGGTAAATTAGTTTGCAGTTAAAGTCAGTTGCCCCTGATCTGCTGTGAAGGACAGTTCAGATTAACCTTCCTTCAGCAGTTTGGTCTATGTCTTTATCGAGCTTGTTTCTCCCGTTTCGGTGTTGTTACCTTGAATCACCAGCAGGTGGTGCTATCTCATCTGCTCGCCCCAGAGGGGATGGGGCCGGACAGGAACAAGATGGCTGCCTGCCTCTGAGCAGGCAACAGGAACCCCACACCGGGCGGGCAGGACAGTCTCAGATGCAGGATAGGTGGCAGCGATCCCAGCAGATCTTCCCTGAAGCGGTTTATTGTGGATCTCCTTGGGCCGGGTGGTGTGATGTGCTACCCCTCCCAGAGGCCGCGGCGGCGGTGGTGGCGGCAACGGCAGCGGCAGCAGTGGTGGGGGGAGGGGCTGTGGCGGCAGCAGCGACGGGACTGTTTGCAATGCAGTCAAACTGTCCAGTTGTTGCGATGGCAATGGCCGAGCTCTGTCTGAAGAGCAGGCTGTGATGCTGGGGTCCCCAGCCCCCTGGGGCGAGAGTCAGAGACCCACTGCAGATCTCCCTTGCAGAGGGCTTCAGACGCCGGGTTGCCCCATCGCCATCTTGCCGTGTCTCTCGTGTTCTTCTGTTTTATTTAGTTATGAGCATTTGCTGTGTCACTACAAAACCATATAAAGATTATTTTTTTAAAGCTGCTCAATACTTCATCATACTTTCTATAAAATATTATGTACTAATTCTACCTTTTTCTAGCATAATTTACACATGAAAAGAATGCCTTGCCTATTATTTTTTTAGGACTTATTACAAGAAGTGGTGTTACTATGTCATGAATAGTAAGGTTTTTAGAGGTCTTAATAAACATGAGGTCTGGGCCCTTTATCTCAACCTTATTCCTATAAAAGAAGGAGTTTAGTGTATTTTTCAGGTACAAGGGGGAACCCCTCTAAAAACAAAATTATATTTTGGAGGGCAGGCCCCTGGTAGTACAGGCTTCCCCTGTTAGGTAAATGTTCTAGGAACCCATTGGCATCAGTGTACCAGCTAGCATTGTTGTGAGGAGCTGCATTGCAGAAGAAATGTCTCGAGCTGTGGCAAACAGGTGACTGGTTCTTCCACCATGTCAATTCACCTGCCCACACCATGCTCAGTGTTCAGCAGTTATTGACCAAAAATGGTTTAACGCCCTTGCCCTACCTTCGCTATTCACTCCATCTCACCCAGAGTCACTTTTTTTGTTGTTGTTTCCCTGCATGAAAAAGTTCCTCAAAAGGACACATTTTGCTGATGTGGAAGAGGTAAAACAAAAAACAGGAGGTATACTGAAAGGCAACAAAATTGATTAGTTCATAAACTGTTTTGAACAGTGGAAAGAAGCATCTTGATGGGCGTAATGCATCAGACAGTACTTTGAAGGTGACTGAAGTTTAAACATGTAAGAATAAATACACAATTTTTATCAATAAATTCTGGGATTTTAGGGTCACCCCTCATACATGTCTATTAAAAGCTTGTTTTAACTTCTAGGAATCTTTGACTAGAAACCAGTAGTTTCTAACTCTATCAAATACAACATTCTTTTTTTTTTTTGAGTTGGAGTCTCACTCTGTTGCCCAGACTGGAGTGCAGTGGCCGCTCCCAGCCACCGCAGCCTCAACTTGATGGGCTCCGGGATCCTTCCGCCTCAGCCTTCTGAGTAGCCAGAATTACAGGCATGCGCTACCATGCCCGGCTGATTTTTTTTGATTTGTTGTAGAGATGAGGTCTCACTGCCCAGGCAGGTCTCGAACCTGCAGGCTCAGGCAATCCACTCACCTCAGCTTCCCAAAGGCGCAGGATTACAGACAACATTCTTTGTTGTTGTTGTTTTTACAATAATTACTTTGAAATTCCCCACTTTTAGAGGTAAATGCAATTCATAATTAATATAAATGATTGTGCTCACAATTTATATATAGTATCCTGATATTACTATGAATAATGCATTAAAGGAAAGTAATATATAATAAAATAACATGTATTTTAGTGTGGAAGTGAGGGATACTGTGGCACTGAAAGAGGTAATGAAGTCATCAGATCCTTACACCTATAGATCAAGTCAATGAAAATGCAGTAGCCAAATTGTCCTTAGACATATGTGTGTTGTGACAATGTATAGTAGATAATGATATGAACTTTCCAAATGGGAAGAAACTGTTAGTAAAGTTCCAAACAAAACATAGTACAATATTTTATGTTTATGATTTATATGGTAATGATATCCCTTAGATAATTCAATATACATTTAAAAGAAAAAGTAAAGGTGTTGTGTATGTACCCAAAATAAGGTTACGTTTTGGCTTAGATAATTCTAAATAACCTTTTTACCTACAATGATATATTAAAGGACTTTTAAAAATTCATGTCAGAATGACACTTCTCAGTCACATGTTACTGGAACATGTCAGGGCTTCTAGTAAACCTGTGGCCCACCTACTTAATGCCAGTAGCACCTGCTATATAGTTCTTGAACATTCCCCAGAGGATGTTAACACTGTATGTGAGTAACACTGGTATTGACAGAATAGTCTAGTCTATGAATACAGGAATGAGAATCCTAAATCTTCAACTCTATTCCTTGATAGTGAATCCTTACACCCTGTTCACTTTAATTTTAATGAGTTAACTTGAGACTTAAAAACATTCAAGTTATCAGTAGGTTTGCATTCATCAGTCACATAAATTTTCTCTCCAATCTTCCTTTCTTCCCTCCTTTAACTTTAGTTTTTTAATTTGCCAGAGCCTAGAAGTAAAAAGTATGTGGTGTAAGATATAAATAATTTAATGTGATGCTTTGGTTCAATTGTATTATTTTGCAAGAATAAGGCAATTAACTATCAATGGCCATATCAGTTATGCTCCCGGTCACAAAAACTAAGCTGCATAGGATTCCTAACTCCAGTTTTATTCTTATAGGACAATTTCATTTTATATTTGTCATTCAATGTTTTAAGTACCTCCTGATACACATTTATATATTTTTTAATCTTGGGAGTTAACCAAAATTAAATTTTCAGTTTCATATTCGCCATAGGGATAGCCAAAAAACTAACATTTTTTTTTCTACAAATAGAATGCCTCAAAAGGACAGGCCTAACCATCTTCAAAAATGTATGTTTTCATCCATTTTAATCCCCCATAAATATGTTGTTTGTGTGTTCAACATTGTATGACTTCCCCTTGCTTGCTCTTCAGTTTCAGTGGTGAAATTACACTGGACCATCTGTATACACACATGGTCTCTGCAGTGCCTAGTAGTGTTTATGAAAGCATCATCTTCCAAGGAACACAGGTGTTTCCCTGTATGGGAAATAGCTAACACAAATAGATATCAAAAGATGACCTTAAATTCATATGCTCAAAGTAATGGACAAATTAGTAAACCATTCCAGAGAAACTTAATTATAAATATTCTCAGTACTGAAAAATTACCATCTTACCTTTATTAGGCCAGAACATACTCTGGAAATGGTTATTACAACATTCTAAAAAGTTTTTGTCATTTTATTTTATTAATTTGTATTTTATTGTAAAGATGTGGGGTATGAGTAAAGATTAACTACACAAGTATGCTGCATGCAAGTAAAGTTTAGGCCAACTGGCCCTTACTCCCCCTGGTATAGGAACTTAATATCATTTTTAAATAATAAAATATGGGAATACATGTTCCATTGTATCTTTATAAATATATAAAAATTGTAGAAACACAAAAGTAAGGAAATGCAAGGATATAAGTATATATCCAATTAAAATGTTTTAAAGGTATATAAACGATCACTCAGTAACTATATAATGCAAATTTACCATTCTAATTTAAAAGCTTGAGTTCACTGTGCACATTACCCAGCATTTGAGAAACATGGTTAAAATAATTCTACTGTAATTTTGTACTTGCTCTGCAGGGAGTAATATTTGACTTGAATTCTGTTGGTATTTTGTGAGCAAAATAATTGCTTTTCTGCTTTGTACTCATTCAACATTAGCTTAATAATGCAGCTAGACTTCAAATATGAATTAATTACAATTTGAATTATTGAACGATAACTTTTTAATGGCAACAGTTATAAACTTTCATCTTTTCATGTGGTATTTGAAGTGCTCTAGATATTGCCTTAAGTATTTCATGTATCTGTATCAGCAAGGACTATGACTAACAGAAAATTACTTATAAATAAATCCTAAAATTAAATTGTTTTACAGGTATATAAATGATCACTAAAATGATTTTTTAATTTAGCAAATATACATTAATCATTCATCATGAGGCAGACATTTTACTGACTACAGTTACTACAAAACAAGAAAAGATGGAGAATTTTTACTGAGAGCTGAGTGCCAGCTTTACTTCAATTTTCTCAGTGCTTTGAGTTTATTGTATTCTTAATTCTGATGATATCACTACTGAGCAGGTTTTTGTATTCTACTTTACAGGTGAATAAGACATGGCATCTTTTCTCAATAGACTCATATTCTAAGAAAGATAAGTGAAATTAGTAATGGTAGATGAAATTATAAGGCTATAATCAGATTGTTGTGAGAGCCAGGGAAGAGTGTCTAACCTGCCTAGGAAACCCCAGAGGGGCTTACCAGAGGAGCTACTATTAGAGTCAGACCCTGAGAAATGAAGGAGATTTTGAGAGTCATAAAAGTTAGAGGATAGTTATTCTGGACACATGCAACACTTCCAAATGAGAGAGGCCCCTGAGTATCAGGAACAGCAAGTTCCTGTGAGAGAAACTTGGGATTCTTGGCGAGATATCAAAGGAGAAAGGATGAGACATGAAGGTTTAAACTCTTTTGTGCAGGAGTCTTATATGTCCTGTAAAGTTTCTTGTTTTCTTTTAAATCTTTTATTTCAAATATGTGGGGTACAATTCAGGATTAGGTATACAAATGTTCAATATGCAGGTAACCTTTTTGATGAGGTGTGCCCGCCCCAGCAGTTTCCTACTACTGCTAATCCCGACCCAACCCTCCCCTGGCAGTTTCCCACTACTGCCAATCCCTTTCTTATAGTATTACAATAGTTGTTCAAGGTCCACTTATGAGTGAGGACATGTGATACTTGTTTCTTTGTTTCTGTGATAGATCACTTAGTATTATAACCTCTAAGTTGCTCCAAGTTGCTGCGAAGTTCATAATTTTGTCCTTTATGACTGTGTAATATTCCATTGTGTATATGCACTACTTTTTTTAATCCAGTCCTCTTTTGATGGGCAGCATGGTTAGTTCCATGTTTTTGCCATGTGAATTATGCTGCAATAAACATGTGTGTGCAGATATCTTTTCCATAGAGTTATTTGAGTTCCTCTGGGTATATTCCCAGTAATGGAATTGTGGTGTCGTATGGAAGGTCAATTTTTAGATCTTTTAGGAATCGCCACACTATTTTCCACAGAGGCTGTACTAGTTTACACTCCCACCATCAGTGTAGAAGTGTTCCCTTTTCTCCACATCCTCTCTAGCATCTGTTATTTTCTGAGTTATTGATGATGGCCATCCTGACTGGAGATAGGTGGTATCTCACAAAAATCAACTCTAAATGGATCAAAGATGTAAACGTAAAACCTCAAACTATAAGAACCCTAGAAAATGCAGGAGATACCCTTATGGAAATTGGAACTGGCAACCAATTCCCAATCAAAACACCAAGGGCCCATGCCATAAGAGATAAGATAGACAAGTGGGACCTTCTACAAAGCCAAAGAAACCATTGAGAGAGTGGGGAGACAGCCCACAGACTGGGAAAAAATATTTGCCAACCGTATATCTGACAAAGGCCTAACATCTAGGATCTACAAGGAACTCAAATGTGCCAAAAAGAAAAAAACAAATAGCCCCATTACAAGGGGTCAAAAGATATGAATAGACATTTTTCAAAAGAAGACACACGAACAGCCAACAGATACATGAAAAAATTGCTCAGCCTCACTAGTCATCAAAGAAATGCAAATTAATGCCCTGTAAAGTTCCATAGACTTTAGGTACAGCCAGACAAGGGTGGTGAAGGAGAGCAGCATGCTCAATTTCTAGAAGTTTCAGATGGCTACAGACAATAAGGTGTGGATGAGAGTATGGGAAAGGTGAGGTTGGTCCTGGTACTGTGGGGATCAGTTTCTATACGACTTCTCATGCAGGTTTGTTATTTAAGTGCAATGACATTTACATTTTAACATATGCCAAAAAATAATTATGAAGATTAACTACCACTAAATAATTTTATGGTAACAGGGTATTTCTAAGCTATACATGAGTGATTTGAGAATGCCTGTTTTTCTATGCCACAACGTTAGTTCAGGTAACTAAGTATCCAGGTTTAAAGTATTCTTACAATTTTTGGTTAAGTAAATGCATGCTGCATTTGCTATTCTTTCTATTTATTATTATTATTAATTTTAGACACAGGATCTTGCTATGTTGCCCAGGTGGGTTTTGAACTCCTGGCCTCAAGCAATCCTCCTGTTTTCTTTCTTTCTGTTTTCTGCTTTTTATGATGTCGCAATAAATAGAAATTGCAGTTTTCATCAACCAATGCATTTTCTTTTTTAAAAAATTGAGAGTAAGATTACTCTTCTGTTTAAAATTGTTGCTTAGTGCACATATTTTTTTATTTCATGATGTACCAATATATATCTGAGTAGTGAAGTATATATGCCATTTTATTGGTCTCTCAATAGTTCTGTGAGGCATATATATAAAATGACTTCCCTCATTCATGAATGGATGATCTGAAGCTGAGAAGGGTTCTTTTTGAGTGACTTCTATGGTTTTTTCAGGAAGCTGGAAATAAGCCACAATTTCTTTCTTTTTTCTTTTCTTTCTTTCTTTCTTTCTTTTTTTTCCCCTGCTTTACTATTTGGTTTTCTAACTTTATTGAGAATTCTCCCACAGTTATATAGAAAGTGATTTTTTAAGTGTTTTAGATACATCTTTGGATTCGCTTGTTATTTTCAAGGGAATAATTGGCAGAATATGAGTAGGTGGTTTGAATTCAGACAGACAAATGCAATCTAATATGTTGATACAATTTTGGTGCCAAAGTCAGGAAAACATATGGTTTTGGAGTTCTCCATGAAGATAGCATCTATGTTAATATTATTTTAAAATCAGTTCTTTTTAGACTTAGCAGATAAATGAAGAATCTGATATATTTGGTTTATGCTGCATGTCCTCATTTTTATAATTTATTTCTCTTAATTTGTTCATTCCTTGCTCTGTCCCTTCTTCTCAATCTATCTACTTTAAAACCCATTAGTTACTGTGAAATAACAATATACATGTATTGGAGATATTGAACCTGAGTCACAAATTTATTATGAAGTTAGATAATATAATAGCTTGACAAATTGGTCTCTGCTTCCTAAAGGAAGAGATTTGATACATTTGGCATGACTTATGTGATAAATACAGTGACACTTGTGACATCAAGGAAGACACAGTTGTTACCTCAGTTACTCAGCACTATGGGAAATGAGTGTTCTTGCATAGCTGGATATTCCTAATGCCCTGATTAAAAATTAGTTTACCCGCACTTTTAA
Organism: Cephalopachus bancanus; assembly: GCA_027257055.1. NCBI lineage: Eukaryota > Metazoa > Chordata > Mammalia > Primates > Tarsiidae > Cephalopachus > Cephalopachus bancanus. The sequence goes on along the minus strand of JAPVLO010000242.1, from coordinate 345,893 downwards.
TGGAAAGCTTTCTGAAGTCAGGGTATTGTCACTTCATGACAAACAAGCAACTTTGCTGAATCAATCAACTCTTTACATTTTCTCAAGTTTCTACCTTCAGGATGAAGACTTATCTTTTCTGTGCTATCAGTATCCTTTGCCTTTGCCAATTATTTTATTTTATTTACTTTATTTTTTGCATCAACTATTCAGTGATTCTCAGGTGTCTACAGAACAGCCAGTACTTGTTCTTACTTACACCCTGTTAATGAAATATAAGGAGGAAGAAGGACAAAACTTTTGTTGTTTTAGGCGTTCATGCAAAGCTATTTTCTACAAGCTCTCACCAGCACTTCATCAGGAGAAAAATGATGCTCACGTAGACCAAAAGCCAAGTTACTTTTATTTCTAAGTTCCTTGTAACATTTTGCCTTGAACACAAGCAGCATCAGCATTTTTGAGGATACAACTGAGTTGAAATTCCTACATTAATATCAAATCACTTCTCTAGGAACATTTCATCTTCTCATTTCAGATTTTTTTAGTTTTTTTATTTAAGAAAACTGGAGTACACTATGGCACTCAGGGAACTCCTGGCACATGAAAGGATCAATCACCTTTTTCATCAAATTTGTGGTTCACCTCCAATTCCCAACTTCTCTATGAAAATCTAAGTGGCATTTAATGAAAATTACAGTTTTGTCTCTGGAAAGAGGCCAGAGGGCAAAAGTACAAAAAGTCACTATAAACTTAAATAATGAAATACTGTAGCTCAATGTGAATGAAAGCTTCTAAGAGAAAAATCCTAAAGGTGTTAAAATTTCCATCAAAAGAAAGGGAGGAAGGGAAGGGAAGGGAAGGGAGGGGAGGGAGGAAGGAAGGAGCCACTAAAGTAAAACCTTTTACCTTACTAAGGTCTTTCCTATTGGTTATTTCTTTACCTTTGCTCCATGATGTAGGCAGAGGAGAATATTGTTTTCAGGGGGAAACTAAGAAGAAAAAGGCTTTGTTTTAGGCCTTTAGAAAACAAATAAAGTAGAGAATCAAAAGTAGTGAGATGTTTTAAATATATATATGAGCATATACACAAAGTTGCTATGCTCACGGATTGCTGATACACAACTTTCCAAAAGTAAGGCCTTTTTCAAATTTTATTTTTATTTTTACTTTTATTTTTTATTTTTATTTTTTGAGTTGGAGTCTCACTCTGTCGCCAATACTGGAGTGCAGTGGCTGCTCCCGGCCACCCTAGCCTCGACCTGCTGGGCTCCTGCGATCCTTCCACCTCAGCCTTCCAAGTAGCTGGAATTACAGGCATGCGCTACCACGCCTGGCTGATTTTTTGATTTATTGTAGAGATGAGGTCTCTACAATAAATCAAGGCAGGTCTCGAACCCGCGGGCTCAGGCAATCCACTCACCTCAGCCTCCCAAAGGCGCGAGATTACAGACTGAGCCACCGAGCCTGGCTCAAATTTTAAAATTACTTATTTACATGCATACTAGACTCATAAAAAAGCTGTGGGGGACCTTATAGACCACTTAGTATTACCAATTTATTTTATAAAACAGCCAGTCCTGGAAAAGTCCATTTCAGCTTGGCTCTTCCTTCCTTCCTTCTCTCCTTCCATCCTTTTTTTATTTATTTTTTCCATGAATTTCCATATGCCACTATGAACAGGATTCCCCTTTAAAGAAGAAAGAGACCAATATGGTGAAAAGAATGCGGTTCCCTTTGGATTTTGGGGTAATGTTGTGAATAATGAAAATCAGAATGCTTCATAAATTTCAACTCTTACTGTCATCATGCATTCTTAGCATGTAAGAATTTGAATACTTGGATGCAGAATTCAGAAGGTCACATTCGTTTAATTCAATTGCATTTTTCTACCATTAATTATGGAACCACGAGGAAGAAGATAACCTATTCAGTAAAAGGTGCTGGAAAAACTGACTGACCATGTGCAGAAGAATGAAACAGGACCCCTACCTATCACCATACACAAGAATCAACTCCAAATGGGTCAAAGACCTAAATGTGAAACCCCAAACTTTAAGAATCTTAGAAAATGCAGGAGACAAACTTTTGGAAATCATAATAGGCAGCCAATTCCTGATCAAAACCCCAAAAGCCTATGCCACAAGAGATAAGATAGACAGAATAGACAAGTATGACCTCATCAAACTGAAAAGCTTCTGCAAAGCACAAGGAACCATCAAGACTGAGCCCATGTGTTCGAGACCTGCCTGGGCAACCTGATGAGACCTCATCTCTACAATAAATCAAAAAATTAGCCGGGCGTGGTAGCGCTCACTTGTAATTCCAGCTACTCGGAAGGCTGAGGTGGAAGGATCTCCGGAGCCCAGCAGGTCGAGGCTGCAGTGGTCGGGAGCAGCCACTGTACTCCAGTCTGGGTGACACAGTGAGACTCCAACTCAAACAAAACAAAACAAAACAAAACCATCAAGAGAGTGGGGAGACAGCCCATAGAATGGGAAAAAATATTTGTTAACTGCATATCTGACAAAGGTCTAACATCCAAGATCTACAAGGAACTCAAACATGATGAAAGGAAAAAAAAAAACCATTAAAAAGTTGGCAACAGATATGAATAGACACTTCTCAAAAGAAGACAAACGAGTAGCCAACAAACACATGAAAAATTGTTCATCATCACTAATCTTTAGAGAAATGCAAATCATAACCACACTGAGATGCCACCTAACTGCAGTCAGAATGGCCATCATTAATAAAACAAAAATAACAAATGCTAATGAAGATGCAGTGAGAGAAAAGGGAATGCTTCTGCACTGTTGGTGGGAATGCAAACTAGTTCAATCTCTAAAGAAAAAAGTGTGGTGATTCCTAAATGAACTAGAAATTGACCTTCCATACAATCCAGCAATCCCTCTTCTGGGAACATACCCAGAGGAACTTTAATCACTCTACAGAAAAGATACATACACACACATGTTTATTGCAGCATTATTTACAATAGCAAAAACATGCAACCAACCGTGCTTCCCATCAAAACTGGTCTGGTAAAAAAAAAAAAAAAAAAAATGTGGTAAATATACACGATGGAGTATTACACAACTATAAAGAAAGATAAAATTATGAACTTCACAGCAACTTAGATGGATTTAGAGTCTATAATACTCAGTGACTCATTACAGAAACAAATAACTAAGTACCACATGTTCTTACTCATAAGCGGACCCTGAACATTTACCATAATTGATTGTAAGAAAGGGATTGGTGGTAGCCAGAAACTACCAGAGGGTGGGACACATAACATTAATAAGGGTACCTGATCTCAAACCAGGCAAAGTGGAGGCCAAATGTAGGCCCAAACTTTACCTGTATGATGACCACTTCCTGAATACCAAATCCTGAATTGTACCTCACATCTTTAAAACAAATTTAAAAATAATTTTTTTTAATTACTGCCTATGAAGCAAATTTGAGAAATCTGATGAAGTTGTCGAGCTTTGTATGAGACTTTATATGTATGAGGAAAATTTTCTTTCTAGATAACAGCCCAATTATCAATGGGTCTTTTTAAAAAAAATTTTATAGAATCTTGTATTTGTGCTAGTTTTAAAAATAAAGAATTCTTTCCATAGTTCTTCACATTAAATTAATTTTTGAACAACCATTTACTTGATAATTCATATTCTAGTAGTAACATTTGTTGAAACTTTTTCAAATACTCAGATTTACAATGCAGGCTCTTCACCATTCAGTGATCAAACTATCATCTTGACTATATGAGAGAGGACCCCACAAAATCCCAGAATTTACTTATTTAAAATTGTATATTTATTCTTACACATTTAAATTTCATTCACCTTCAAAGTACTTTTTGTTTGATGCAATACACCTATAGAGATGCTTTTTCCATTGCTCAAAACAGTTTATGAACTCATCAATTTTGATGCCTTTTAGTGTTCCTGCTATTTTTTGTTTGTTTGTTTCACTTCTTCCACATCTGGCAAAACATTTCCCTTTGAGGAATTTTTCCTTCAGGGAAACAACAACATCAAAAAATCACTTGGGTCAAGATTGAGAGAATAGGGAAAGTAGGGCATGGGGATCATGCCATCTTTGGTCAAAAGCTGCTGAACACTCAGCATAGTGTAGGCAGGTTTGCTCCTAAATCACCCATCATGAAATGGGCAAACATGTTGAAAGAATTTCCAAAAAAGAAAATTCACTGAAGCGGAACGCAGTCTCTTACGCAACACTAGCTGGTACGTGGATGCCAGTGAGTTCCTAGAACACTCACCCGGCAGAGGAAGCCTGTACTACTAAGGGCCCACCCTCCCAAAAGTAATTCTGGGTTTTTTTGGGGTTCTCCTCATATTCTGGAAATAAGTTGGGAGGACATGTATGGGAAGCACATCATACACAATTATATGAATATTTGTGTGTTGTTTTAGAGTTTAAATTTGCATTTGCAGTTTTCTCATTTTTTTCAAAAAACTCAGTGATGTGTACTTTATTACTATTATTATTTATGACTGAAAATTACACAAGTAGGACATGCATTTCCTCCTTGTGACTCCTGGTTTTTAGTTTGCTTGGTTTTATTTACTTATTTCATGAATGACATCTGAGGGATCTGGAGGTGCTTGAGTGTGGAGCACCTGTCCTAACACTTTTCACCTTCATATCCTTGCTGAGTTGGTTTCTCAGTTCTAATTCTGTGCCTATCCTCATTTTTAGACCCATCTCAAAGTGTCTTTGCTTTAACAAGAATCCCATATTAGTCCATAAAACTAAGTCCCTTTTCTAGTTCTCTATATAACATCAAATATCAGCATTGGGGTATTTTAGTATTTAATTCTGTACCCTGCTAACATTGTAATGGCCTACAGATGTCTTCTGGACTATTGCTTGACTTTACAATTTTATATCGCTCTGTATGTTTGAAACAGCCTTGGCTTTTTAACACAGTGAGCCCAAAAGATCCCTATTTGCATAGAGGGATGAGGGTAGACATCTAATAAGTATCGATATGTAGGCTTCACGTAGCTTTGCTCAAAGTTTATTTTCAGGAGGAGAGGAAGAGAGCCTTTTAACGAGATGCCCACCAACACAATAGGAATGCTGAAGCCCAAGAATGGTAATACATGACTAAATAAAGAGGTAGTCATTGGAATTAATGCTCTAATTTAAAATGGTGTCTTATAGCTTAGTAAACTCTGCTTTAGCACCAAATATGAAAAATCTCAAATACAATAAGATAGGAACCAAGAGTGTAGGGAGTGAAGCAGATAAAGGATGTCTCAACATTTAGTTCCTTGGTCACTGTTGCTTTTCACTGTTCAGTGAGAAAAAGAAGGCAGCTGTTCGTTTTCTGACAAAGCAATTATACCCAGACACAGATGCAGGGAGCTGACCTGACATTTGCCCCTGGATAGTTGTCATAGCAGCAGGGCTGAATAGAGCAGCTTGCTACAAGTGCGACTACAGGCTCTGGAGGAAGTTCTGCCCTAAATGCAATACATTTGAACATTAAGATACAAGTATGTATAGTGTTTCTTAATAGTAGCCATCTTTCTCCTTTATTTGATTCTTATCTAATTTTTAACTACTCATTTCATTAGAAATCCCGTTAAAAGGCAATGGTAATTGTGTACCTCTGAGGAACTTGCAGCACTATCCACCAGAAGTAGATACTGTGTATCTAGGGTATTGTTCCTTGGGGAGAAGATATTTTAAACAGTTTCCGCTAACAAAGGAAAGGTTTAGATACTGTAAACTGGATGTAGCTTTTTTAAAAATTACATACACTGTGTCTCTACTCATAAACATTTTTGTTCTTGTGTACACTTTGCTTATTCTCAAATGCATGCACTTCTAGATCTGAATCTTATACATAAAAGATAGCTATTTAAAGTGATGTATAAATAGATGTACATATGTGGAAATACATTATGTATACATAAAGAAGAGAGTATTTGTCAATATATTAAAGACGACTTTGGCAATGTTGCTGAAGTAATCATATGAGTTCTTAAAGCATTATTTCTGTTTTAGTAGGCTAAATTTGGTGTCAATATGGGAATTTCCTGTCAAGACTGAAGTTTCAGTGGCAACATTAGGATATATATCATGAAAAAATATTTAAAAATCAGTTACAATTATTAATAAATGCATACTCTAAATATTCAGATAAACTGTTGATAGCATACAATTTAGCAAAAAAATTATTTCATTGATTATCTAGACTGTTTCTGTCTGAAACAAAAAAATAAAAACTCTAATTAGTATGTATGATCAATAGACAATCTGTGTATTCAAATCATAGTATTATAGAAGTTATAATTATTTTCTGTACCATGAATTTATGCAGTTAAAACATAGGTATTAAGAAAGGAAGGCAAAAGATTGGTATACCCACATCCGTGAGAGTGCTCTTTGTTGTTCTTCTTTCTCAACCATTATATACTTCCGCTTTTAGGAGAAATTTTTTAATTTCATTTTTTATTGAATTGTTGAGTATACAGAAATTGTATTGCTGACAAGAGAAAAATATATTATCCGAATAGTATTTTTTATTAAAACCTGAGAAAAATGAATATATTAACTCTCTATGTAATTTCAAACCAGAATTTCCAAAATTACAAAAGAATGCAAATATGATACATTGAACTGAATACATGATAAGTTACATTTGGGATTTAGAATCAAAATTGCATTTTGTTTCTCTTGTGAATCAGGTTGGAAATTAGAGGGGTTTTTTGGTTTTTTTGTTTCGTTTTTTTTTTTTGAGTTGGAGTCTCATTTCATTACCCAGGTGGGATTGCAGAGGCATGCACACTCATGGCTACCCTGCTGTCGACTTGCTGGGCTCAGGGAGCCTTCTGCCTCAGCCATCCAAGTAGCCGGAATTACAGGCACGCACCACTAAGTCCTGCTAATTTTTAAATTTACTGTAGAGACGAGATCTCCTCAAGTTGCCCAAACTGTTCTCAAACATGTGGGCTCAGGCAATCCCCTCACCTTGGCCTCCCAAAGTGCTGGGATTACAGGCTTGAGCCACACACCCGCCTAGAGATTTTTTTTGGTTTTTTTAAGTTTGGAAGCACAATTTGAATGCAAGAATACATAAACATTAAAAAATTTAGTTTATCATAATAATGAACTTGCCTTTAAGAATGCATTTCAGAGCAAAATATACTTATCTCAACAGCACAAAAATTGAGAATATATCCAATCTAAGCTAAATCAATATGCTATATATGAAGATAGATACTCTTCTAGATTATTTCCCCAGGAAAAAGTTGAAGACCATCTGTCTGTTCTTTCAAGCCACTGAGATGCAGCTGACTCCAGGTCTCTGTGATACAGGCTGCAGCCTCAGAGACTAAACACTAGAGGGGGAGGTCCCCAAGGGGGACACATTTAGAAATGGGAAATTCTGGTTAAGATGGTTTTCTAGGAAATAACTTGATTTAGATCATTTTCAAAGTATTTCACTCATTAAGTAATCAGTGACACACCAGAACAAAGGCTTAACTTTATTTTTAAGTTTAGAAACAAACCAGAAGAGAGTGATCTGCTATTCAAAGACTGCTGAAAGCAACTGAAGGAGGGTAGTGCCAATAATTAGGAAATTTAGAATATAGCTGGAGTTAGAGTCTATAATGCTCAGTGATTTATCACAGAAACAACTGAGTACTGCATGTTCTCACTCATAAGTGAACCCTGAACATTTACCATGATATTATAAGAAAGGGATTGTCAGTAGCTGGAAACTGCCGGGGGAGAGAGGTGGAGCACATAACATTCATAAGGGTACCTAATCTCAAACCAAAGTGGGGACCAAAGGGAGACCCAAACCTTGCCAGTATGATGACCACTTATATACCTAATCCTGAATTGTACCCCACATCTTAAAAAAAAAAAAAGGAACTCTTGAAAATGTTAGAAAATTTAGTCCAAAATAGTTTAAGCAAAGGGAAATTTAATATGTCAGGTAACTAAAAATTCTAACAGTAGGGCCAGGTTTACATGAGGTTGATGGAGTGTCTCATGAATTATAGGACCTCTTTCAGAGATCTCTTGGTTCTGCTCCATACCTTTTGTTTCTATCTCAGACAGGTTATCTCCTCGTGGTAGCAATATAGCTGCAGCAGCTCCAGTCTTCCATCTTCCCCATTGACTATGACTGTGTTACACATTCATCCCCGAAGCAATCACTGAGGCCAGAGGAATGGAAAATGTATAGGTCATCTATTCCGTTTTGGAGCCCTTGGTAGTGTAAGCTCTGCAAAGTACATAGGTGACCAAAAAAAAATCAGGTACAGTTACTGAAAGGGAAGAAGCAGATGAATGCTGGAAGACCAAATGAAAACAATATTTGCTGTAGTGGTTAAAGTAAAATGATGTTCATGATATTGGTTTTCCTAGGGCTGCCATCACAAAGTACTATAAACTCTGTGGCTTATAATAACATAAATTTATTTTCTCACAGTTCTGAATGTTAGAAGTCCACAATCAAGGTGTTAGAAGGCCAATGCTCCCTCTAAAGCCCCTACGGGAGGATCCTTCTTTGCCTCTTCTGTTTGTGGCAGTACAACTTCAATCTCTGTTTCCATCTTCCCATTGTATTTGTGTCTCTGTCTCTTCCCTTCTTCTTATAAGGACACCAGTTGTGTTAGGCTGGGACTCACCCTCATTTAGTATTGCCACATCTTAACTACATTACATCTGCAATTATCCTATATCCAAATACGATCACATTTCTAGGTATCATGGACTAGGAGGACTTCAACGTACTTTTTAGGGGACACAATTCAACTCATCACAGTACACCGTCTGAACCCCTCCCTCATTTACATCTTTCTCACTTGGAAAATACATTCACTCCTCCCAATATCCCCAGAAGTCTTCACCCATTCCAGCATCAACTCTAAGTCAAAATCTCCTCTAAATTGATTCAATCTTATCTTTAAATCCTCTAAATCCAGTGTAGGTGAGACTCCAAATATGCTCCATTCTGGGACAGAATTTCTCTCCATCTGTACATTTGCAACTCAGAAGCTAGAAAGCAATTTACTTGCTTCTAAAATACAATGGTGGCAATGGCATTGGATAGATAGTCCCATTCCAAAGGGTAGAAAGGAGAAAGGGGAAAAAAGGAGGAGGGTCACATTTCCCAAGCAAGTCCTGTGCCACCTGGGCAGCAGCCCCATCTTCTTGGCCAACCTGGGCAGTGGCCCTGCCCTCTCAACCCAAGAATGCCCAGTTGGCTGACCTCAGCCTCTGGGCCCATGGCTTTGCCCTCAGTGTCATTCTACTTGCATGTGGTTCCATTGTTGTCTCTTTTCAGTACAGGCTGACAGTTTTTCTTCTGATATAACATTCTCAGAAATTTTGTCAGCCTCCTGTGGATGCACAGGTGATCCATGCCACTAGACAGAAGGGTTCTTCACACATTCTTCCTGAATACCCTCATCTCTATTCCCGGCATCTGCCAGGATGGTTGGTTGGAGCCATATGTCACATGCCTAACATCTTTAGCTTACAATTGTCCAGTCATACCTGTTTCCAGAGCATGCTATCTGGAAAATTTTCTAAATCATCTATTCCTGGTTCCTTTGTGTAAGCAAATTCAACTTATAACATAAGCTAACTTAAATTTTTGCATTCACTTGTTGAAGAATGTGTGCATGGCTTTATGCCCATGAGTTATACCTAATAAAAATTTACCAGCAGAAGCATTGAAGGCACAGAATTTAAAATGCATTTATAAATGCAAAATATATAATTACCACTGACTCTATTTAAGTGGAAAAACTATTATAAATTATCTTGGAGTTTTATTTATTTGTACATTTGAGGTACAGCCAATATATTCATTTATTTGTTATTTTAAATGTGTATGTTTTATCATCAGGAGATTGGAATAGATGAATAGATCTCTTGCTTACTCTCTCTTCCCCCCCGTCTCCTTCTCCCTCTCTCCCTCCCTCTTATTCTGCCTCATACATAGTATAGACAAACTCTTATATAAAATGCAATTTTATATCAAATTATGCAGAAATTTTAGTCCTCTAAAATTAATGATAGATATGTGGAGTATAAATATTGGAGGTGATATTTTAAAAAGAAAAGGCAAATGTCAGTACTACTGCCTATTGGTACATGTTTTTCTCTTTCCTGAATGTAATATAAATATTCCTCCTATTATGTTGTTATTGTCAAAAAGATAACAAGTGCTACACACTCATATACACACACACATACACATGTGTGCAATTTTTTTTTCAATGATCTTAAATATTTTTTTCTAAATAGTTTGCTTACTTGTAATAATAATTAATATTAAGTTTAAGATGGAAATACTATATAGATTTAAAATGGCTTTGCCTACTTTAGAGATAAAGTTCTTGTCCAGTAATTCACACATACATACCATGTGCAAACCCCTAATTGGAGCCCACTGGAATTAGACTATGAATAAGTACCTCATAATGAGGAAAAGGAAACTAATTCCTAATGAGCTACTTCTTGAAAAGTGCTGTCCATCCATAGCTGTAAAGTGTACAACAAGCTTTAAATGTATATCTTCTAGCTAAAATCAAACTAAAAATAACTTGTGTATGTCTTTTGTTTACTTACTGCTTTCTTCTGAAAATGAAAACTCTTAACCATTCAGCAGTGACTTCTTAATTATACAGATGACCACTCAGGGCAGGGTTTCTGAAAAGTCACATATATCAGCATGACAGCAAGTCCCTTATCAGTGCAGATTCATCCCAGTACAAGGCTGAGGGGATAAAAATCAGAACTGCCTGAGTTCAAACTCCTTCCTCCATCTCATCTGAGCTCTCCATGTGGAAGGAAGAAGGGGCCTGCATCTTTGGCTCTGTGACATGTCCGGGTTCCTTGTTCTTAGAACCTCTAATGTGAAGTAAATGTTGTGTATGCTTTATATCAAGTGTGCCTGTTTACAAAGCACAGACGAGAAACCAGGGGCAGGGCTGTTGCTACTGCCACAGGTCCAACTCAAAGATGAATCACATTAGGTCTTACAAGTATTTCCAGAAATAACTCAATCTATTCTTGATTTGTAGCAAAAGACTTGCTTTCAACAAGTCCTGAAAAACACTGCTCCAGTATTCTGCAAAAATAAATACATACAGATAAAAATGAATTAGATCACTTATTTAATAGTGCATGGAATACATCTATGCATATATAAGGGTAGCAAATGGATGACAGACTGCAGACGTGTTTTATTAGCCTGAACATTGTTGTAAAACGTATGCTTTGAAATGTTTTCAATGGGCAAGTGTCCTTGAATGTAGCACTATCCACATCACTTCCTACTGTCCTATTGCCAGACTTCTTCACTCTAGCCTGGTCCCTAGAGGAAGTTGAGTTTGCCAAGACTTTTGAGTCACCTAGTATTAAGCAAGTCTTTCATCACCCAAGCATATGTGCCAACACTTTTTTGCATTAAAAATTAAAGCTTCGCTAATTCTTTGAAAAAAATTATTTGAATGAGAAATAAGATAATCTTTAGATGTTTTACCTCTTCCCATAGACACAAATGCACAGATACTGCCTCCTCTATGTTTCTTTAGCAGAGTAGAAAGTTAAGTTAAAAGAATAGGCAGATGAATGTTATTCAAATTTGACATTTCTTATTCTAGATTTTAGCATGGATGAATGTGTAGTTTTGCCCTTGAGAGAATACTTGCTATATTGAAAATAACACACATATCAGTAAGAATATATGAATAAATATGTGAATATAGGTCAGTAAGAATAGATGAATATATGTCAAATTCATGCTGGATTATGAACCCCATCCTTAACCAACCCCATTAAGATTTTCTTTCTTTTTAAAAGTCCCAACATTTTGTGTGATACCTGTGAGCTACTTTGAAATCAGCAGCCTTGCTCAGTGCAGAACTTGAAAGGGAAGCAATTGAGCAGATCTTTCTCCCCTTGGCATGAGTCTATCAGTATTCATTTTGAACTGAGCTGCCTGTCATTCCTGATAACTCCCAAGGGGAGAAAAGCCTTTGGGTCCAAAATAGGTAAACATATTATTCATGTTTGGTCATAGCAAAGATATGTTTAATTTAAAAATGGCAATAGAGTCCCTAGCTAGAATTATAAGATGTCTATAAGACAACAACAGTAACAATAACAATAATAAAATAAAATCCTTTAAACTAAAGAGTGTCTATCCCAAAACCCTAGAATTCATAAAGTGTGTTTAAAGCAGTTGAGTCAGAAATGAGAAAGCCTAGCAAGGAAATGAGATCTTCAATAAGCAACCCCCAAAAGGTATACATCTTAGAACAAGGTCTTATTTTTAAATTAGCCTTCTGTCGCATTTAAGGTGACCATATCAGTTTTTGTTATTTTATATATCCTAAACCTATACAGAATTTAGCTCTATGGTACTCAGAGAGCTTTATGGAGATTCATATGACCCTATTTATACAGATTCTGCAGGGCTGATAGAACAGTACCGCTCGTCCACCCAAACACACCAGGGCAAAAAGAGGGGGAGGGCTGGGCCTGACATTTTGCTGCAACTCTGAAGGAGCCACTGATGGGTAGCAAATCCTTCTCGCATGCTAGTTTCCACATAGTACTGTACCCAAAGGGAATCCTTTGCAAGAGCTCAGGAAAGGCAAAGGAGGAGGAAAGAAAGTTGTAACTCATTTGCATAATTTAGGCTCCTGGAAATTAAAAATTACTAATCACCTTTCTGATATTTGTACTAAAATGAAAATACTGCTTATCAGCAAATCCAGCTTTGTGCATAGTGCCTAGGTTAAAACAAACAGAGAAAATCCCATCAAAGAGAAATTTTGAAGTAGAGATAATGCTGAATTCAGGGAGAAATACCCTATACAGCTCCATTATTTTTCACTTTGCCTAATTTTATCGTAAAGCATATTTTAGAATAAAAAGAGCCTATCCTCAATATTGAATGATGTTTGTTCTTGAAGCTATAGTTTAGGGCAATTAGCAAATTTTAAAAGATGAAAAAGCAAGTTTGAATGTTTGCCTATAAACATCTGAAGATATACCTAAAAATAGACACTTTAGTACCAGGCATGCCTAAAAAATCTTAATATTTTGCATCCATTATATTAAGTTTTGTTTCCTAGGAAAACAGATATAAAATAGGATATTTTAATTAGAATTTTTTTGCACTTCTGTTGGCACACAGTTTTACATTAAAATAAACCATTTCTTTTCTTTTTGTCTTTTACATTCTTAATCGCCTAACAACAAAATTAATTTATACTTGCAGTACATGGAGTGGGTAAGGGTAGCTTTGGATACCATTTTTTTTTAACTTGTCCTAGTCACCTAGAAGAGAGTTCCCAGCTGACTTTTGCAGCCTAATCATTTCTTCTTCTTGAGTCGGAGTCTCACTGTTTCCCAGACTGGAATGCAGTGACACGATCATGGCTCCTGAAATCCTTGACTTTGTGGGCTCAGATGATCCTTCCACCTCAGCCTTCTGAGTAACTGTGACTATAAGTGTGCACCACCATGCTCTGCTAATATTTTATTTTATTTTATTTTATTTTATTTAGTAACAAGGTCTTGCTATATTGCCCAGACTGGTCTCAAACTCCTGGGCTCAAGCAACTCTCCCACTTTGGCCTCGCAAAGTGCTAGAATTGCAAGCATAAGCCAAGACCCTGACATTTATTTCTTAATATATTAGAATATTAGATAGATAGATAGATAGATATAAAAAGTATATAAGAGAAATGACAAGTGCATGGCAGCATGAATAGAGCTGAGACCCTCCTTCAAGGAGTGTTTCATCTTTTGAGGGGAGGAAGAGTATGAGTAGGGAGTAACAGAGGGTGAAACAGAGAGAGCTCATATGTAAAACTCACATTGTGGAGAGTCATTCCAGAGCTTGGCGTGGGGAAGGGGACCCAGACTAACTTTCTCCAATCAGAAAAGCGAAGCATAGCACTTCAAAACATTGGAAAATTCTTACTCATCACCATCACACTGTCTCTGAATGAAGCTAAACTTACTCTACTGCATCCTTAACCTTCAGAGTGCAGTCACTTAGTGTTGTAAAACTTTGTGGTGTAAAGCAGCAGTCCCCAACCTGGTTTCATGGAAGACAGTTTTTCCACGGCAGAAGGAAGGAGATGTTCATTCAAACCTCATTACTAATGTTAATCTATATTTTCATCTGTTCCCCAGCACTAGCATCCCCACCTCAGCTCCATCTCAGATCATCAGGCATTAGATTCTCATAAGGAGCGTGCAACCTAGACTTCTTGCATGTACAGTTCACAGTAGTTTTCATGCTCCTATGAGAATCCAATGCCTCTACTGATCTTCAGCTCAGGCAGTAATGCAAAAAGTGGAGAGCAACTGTAAATACAGATGAAGTTTTGCTCACTTGCCACTGTGCAAGCCAAGGACTGGTTCAAGTCTGTGGCTTAGGGGTTGAAGACCCCCCGTGTAAAGGAAAGACCACAGCTTTGGGGGTCAGATAGATACCACCTCTACTCCTGGAACACTCTATGCTACATAATGTTGGAAAATGTTGCTCAATCCATGTGAGATTGTTTTCTTCCCAACAACTTGGGAACAATTTTTACCTCCTAGAATTGTGATAACCAAGTGTAACTTTGTAAACATAGCATCTGACCTAATGCAGGACTCAGAGCAAGCACTTGGGAGAAATTGACTTTGTTCCCCAGTTCCCAGAAGAGAAAACATTACTTCTCAATGAGAGCCCTGTTAGTTCCAAACATTTGTTTTGAAATGTCTTTATTTCCTTGAGCCTGCCTCTATTGCCTTGTAATTTTGCTATATTCTGCACTATTACATGACACAAAACAAGTTTATCTTCTCTTTCATAAGGCAGTTCTTAATATAGTCAAATAAGTTTTTATAAGCCATTCATTTTACCTTCTCTGCTGTTGTTAAGGATGGGCTCTTCATGCTCCTAGCAGAGCAATTCCTCTCCTAGGCTACATCTCATCTCCTCTCACCTATTCCAGCAACTTCCCCTGCTCTCTCTCCATCACTACTTTTTCCCTTTACGCTGATTCTGCCCAGCAGCATACAGGAATGCAATTCCTCTCCAGTCCAACCAAAATAAAAAAAAAATTCTCCACACCCTTCCTCAGTTTCCACATTTCTGTTTCTCTTTACAGTAGAAGACCTTAAAAGATTGGTCTTAAATGACTGCGGCCCAATTCTCCCCTTCATTTCTAGTTCAAATGCAGTCTGGTTTCTGCAACCACTCCACCACCCAAATTATTCCCTTCAAAGTCACTGATGACACACACATTTTAAATTACACAAGTTTATGTCTTAATCCTCCTTTTACTTCCACTATCAGGAGCATTTGGTACAGCTGATTACACATCGTCCTCCTTGAGAATGTATGCTGCCATCGACCTTCAGAACAACACATTCATTCTCCTCCTCCTCTTGCAGTTCCTTCTCATTCTTCTACACTAGCTCCTCTTCTGTCCTCTAATTCTAAAACCTAGAGTGCACCAGTCCTTGGTCCAGTCCTTGGACCTCATTTCTTTTCTCTTATAGTTCTGCAAAACTGCATACCATTTATAATATGATGCTTCAAAAACTGACATCTCCAACCAGAACTTCTCCCTGAACTCCAGATTTGTATGTCTAGCTGTGTCCTTGGCAGCCTCTCTTGGATGAATATTAAGTGAATTAAGCAGACCTCTCAATATCAACCTCAACCCTGCTCATGATTTCTGTTCTTACAGTTGGCCAGGCAAGAAGCCTCGGCATCTCCATTGACCCCACCCTTCCTTTCACATCACACATTAATCTGTTATGATATCCATTGGCACCATTCTCAAAATATGTCCAGAATTTAGGCTATTTGAAGTACTCTCAGTCTTTTTCTTTTTCAAGTCACCATCATATTATCTCCCATCTGAGTTATTACAATAGCTACCTGACCAGTCCTTCTGCTCTTGCCCTTATCCTTCATTTGTCTATTCTTTATATGTAGTCAGCCATACTGTTAAGACACATCATTTTGTGTCACTACTTGATTGAAAATCTCCAATGACTTTTCATTCTAGTCAGAGGAAAAACCTCCATCTTCACCAGGCTCTAAAATACTCTACATAGACTGGCTCCATGTTATCTCTCTCACCTCCTCTCCTATAATACCCTGTCACACAGGCTTCCTTCTGTTTTTGATGCAGCACCTATGACCCTGTCTCAGGGCTTTTGCACTTGATGTTTCTTCTATTTAGAATGCTATCTCCACATAGCTTGCTCCTTATTCCTTGTGTACTCAAAAACCACATTTACAATGAGGTCTTTTCTAGCCACTGTATTTAAATTTCCAAAGCCTTCCCAACAACATTTCACATCCCCCTTCCATGCTTTTCAGTTTCTTCTTAGAGCTAACCATTATATTATAAAGTGCATGTTCTGATTATTCACTTTGTAAGTAAAAGTTTATTTATTTCCTTGCTAGAAGCACCTGAGAGCAGATTTTTTGGCTGTTTTTTCACTGCACTGAACATTACCAAACACACAATAGGTATTAAATAAATACATGTAAGATGAATGTATGAATATTAGTCTTTGTTGTGTCTCTTCTTTAGTTAAGTACCTCCCATTCCTGTAACTTCATTACAAAGTTTTGAGATCTTCTGGGAACCTGGTTTTTCTCACCAGGACAGGTTTAGTTTATTGTGTCTCTCTTGTAGTGAATACCCATGAAGGCTTTGACTCACTCATTATAGCACAGTCATAAAGCTTTCACATTCTGGAATGCAAGTTCCTAGGTTTAGACTTCAGTTCCTATTGCTTATATAACTGCGTGACCCTGTATAATTCACCCAACAACCCTTTGATCCTGTTTTTTCAATCTGTAAAATCAGTTTAATAATATTCATAGGGATGTTGTATGCACTAAGATAATATGACAGTCAATCAGCATAGTTTCTGACCTATAGTAAATGCTCAGTAAATATTACTAGATAATATTTTTTCTTCTAGGCATTATATACTTCTATTCATATGACCTAAGATGGTGTTAGATTTTTGTCTACTTCATTTATGTATTAGGTATTCCTAATAAAGTCATAATATTAGTTGTTCTCTTTTGTTAGACTTAAATCAATTACAATTAATTGCAAAAGGTATTATCTGTTTTCCCTGCTAACATGTAAGCTCACTGAAGGCTGGTATTCTGTCCCTAATTTTTCACTATACCTGCAGCGTCTTGTTCATTATAGGTTCTCAATAAAGATTTAATAAATATTTCATTTAATTATATCTATCCTTTTTTTCAGAACTACTAAAGTTAGGACATATATTCCCCACTTTGTGTGTATAGGTAGTATTTTAGACTTAAGTATAAGGTTATGCTTTTAACCTTGTGAAATTCATCTTATAAAATATCAGCCTGTAATGAAATTGTTCAACTGTTGCTGTCAACTTTGCATGTTGTTTAGTCTCCCCCTTCCTTCTTCACATCCCTGTTTTTTATTATCACCCAGAATTCTATCCAAATATTATCTGTCTCATTAATTTAAATATTGAATAGCATAAGGATCAGGGCTTACCCTGTAACATGCCCTTCAAAACCTTCTTTCTAGTTGTATCAATCCATTCATCAGTCTTTGGATGTAGCCATTCCATTATTTGTGAATCACCCTAATTATGCTAGATTTCAGCACACACTTCTTTATTTTGTCAAATGTTTTCTTCTATATCTAGAAAGTCACCATGATTCATCTTTTAATAGTTCTTTTACATACACACACACACACACACATACACACACACACATACACACACACACACACACACACAAAACCACAGCATCTAGCATGAGTTGTTTCTTAACAATTTTAACCAATTTTAAAGGGCTAAATGTGTAAACTTTAATGACTTACATTGCCATTATGATAGAAGAATACAATCTTTCCATTCATATATTTTAGATTATCATTTTTGTACCAAAGTATTCACTTTGTACCAAAGTGTTAAGAAATGAGCTAGGTTTTGCTTTAAAATTTCCTTCTGTTCTATGCCTTCTGATATTTGAGTACCAAGATCTATCAAAATTTTTTTTCTCTCTGACTTCCCAGTTTCTGAGAAAAAGATTCTAGTCTCTTGAATGAAGGACATAACCATACTGTCTCCATCCTTGGAGCTAAAAACTGAAAAAAGCATCCTGCAGCAGGGACATATAACCTTCAGTCTAAAGAATATAATTTATCTTGCCCATTTTTAGTATATTTTTTCTGCTATTCAACCTGGAAACCTTCTTTGGTTTAGAAACTTTTTGCTTCTACTTCTCTATATAATAAACCTCCCATATCCTACCTGGGTAGAAAAAATAGTCTGGCAATACAAAACTGGGAGATAAAGAAAAATAGTATTTCATCCTTGAAATAAGAAACAAATGTATGTAAAAGAACTCATAGAATATAAAAATGTACTCCATATTATAGTACATTTTTAAAATTTTGAAATATTTAAAAATATAATTAGAAGATTATTTAAGTCACTCAGAAGTTTATTTAAAAATAGACAATAAATAGAAAATAAAGTGGAAAGGTTTAAAAAAAATAGAAGTAGAGGGTCAATTTAGGATGCTCAACATCTGTCTAAAAGGAGTTAGAGAGAGAAAATAGAGGAAAATAAATTATTCTGAGAAAGAGAATATTTTTCAGAATTGAAGAATGTGCATTACCAGAATGAAAGAGCACATAAAGTTACCAGGATAGTAAATTTAACAAAAAACATCAGTTATATTACCATGACAATTCTAGAACACATTAAATAAATAGAAAAATGAAGCACTCCAGGGAGGGGGAAAGGTCACATATAAAGAATCAGAAAGCCAACTCATGTCAACCAGCAAAAGCTATGCTCAACACTAAAAGGGGAGCAAAGCCTGCAAAATTCTGAAGAACGTTTCATATCCAACCAAATTAGATCATGAAGATACATGTAAAATAGAAGGGAGGTGAAAGGATGACGCTGTAGCGGGCCTGAAGAACAGTCTTTCCAGATTGGAAAAAGAAGTCTCCAGGAGAAAGGTGTCCGGGGGGCAGGTATTGGTTTTTGTTTGTT
This sequence comes from Cephalopachus bancanus, assembly GCA_027257055.1. Lineage (NCBI taxonomy): Eukaryota > Metazoa > Chordata > Mammalia > Primates > Tarsiidae > Cephalopachus > Cephalopachus bancanus. The sequence goes on along the minus strand of JAPVLO010000242.1, from coordinate 326,801 downwards.
TGTTTGTTTGTTTTTGAGTTGAAGCATCACTCTGTCGCACAAACTGGAGTGCAGTGGCACGCTCCCGGCCACCGCAGCCTCCACTTGCTAGGCTCCAGCGATCTTTCCGCTTCAGCCTTCCAAGTAGCTGGAACTGTAGGCGTGCGCTACCACGCCTGGCTAATTGTTTTGATTTATTGTAGAGATGAGGTCTCGCCAAGTTGCCCAGGCGTGTCTCGAACCCACGGGCTCAGGCAATCCACTCACCTCAGCCTCCCAAAGCATGGGATTACAGGCTGAGCCACTGAGCCCGGCCTGGGGAAGATATTAATAGATAACACACCTAATAGATGTGACAGTATGGAGGAAATTTCAAGGGGTTGTATTCTTGCGTTAGAGAATTTGGGAAAAACTGGTAATAGTGACTCGGACTACTAGACCAACAATACCACCACCACTACCACCTCTACCACCAACAACAACCACATTGAGAGTTTCAATATTGAAGGAACAAAAATTAGGAAAATAAAGTATACTCATTACTTACCCATTGTCCCAACACATTGTCATTCTGAGTCTCAGCAGGAAAGCTACAATATGTTCAAAATAAATCATTGAAGAGTATTTAATAAAGGGACTACTTGCATAGGTGTGGGATGGGCTGAGGAAATCAAGATGAGATTGGTGATACACGCAGGAGGAGCAAGGCTTCCATTACCACCAGAAGCCTGGTGGGGCAGTGGGAGTGAACCGAGGCATTGGGAGAGGGGCTGTCTGACACGATCCAGGTTCTTCTGTGGAGAAACACAGCAACTGCCAGACCATGACATAGCAAGAAAATTATATCAGGAAATAAATAGCTCAGGGACTCTCGTTGCTCAATCTCCAAACCCTTGTCAGTGTTTCTCACTGATGAAACCCTAACAGCCAGAGAGCTGATTAAGTTCACTGTGGTTTTATCCTAGAAAGCAATGTTACAGAGTGTGTCTAGAGTGGTAAATTAAGTATATTCATTGTGCCAGCAAAACTAAGTGTTGTAACTTCTTGTAGTAAGTGAAGTTCTAGTCTATGTGAATGCTTACATGACACAATCAAACCAAATCCTAGAGAGCATAGTCAGAGATCACTGGATACAAGGAAAGTTTCATATCAAGTGTTGGATGTATTTTTGTGCAATGTGGACACACAAGTATGCATACATACACACCCACATACACACACATGCACACACTTTTTCTGTGTGTTCACAGGACTGCTTTTTTTTATCACATTATGTTGATGGTTTGTTGGCATATGTATTTTTCTCAGGAAGACCTTCCCTCTTGGACACTTATCTCCAATCGTTCCTTTATACCATCTAATTTTATTTCATTATTAAAGATTATCAGTCTCTGAAATTATCTTTATATCTGTATATTTTATTTCTTCCTTTTGCCTAGTCTTCCCCATACCTCTGTAAGCCTCACAGGATAGGGATCCTGTCTATTTTATTTACTGATACATCCTCAGCACCTATCTTAGTATCTAGCCTAGTAAATAGAAGGCATGCAATAGAACATTCTTTAAAATGTTTATTCTTTTAAAAAGGTGTAAGTCTCCGCCCTGGGTTATAGATACACAATAATAAAAATGGGGAGTGTTGAACATGGTATAAGTTTCTAGCTCTGAAGCCTGGGTAGATGAGAAGGTACCATTAATCAAAATCAGGAATTCAGGAAACAACAAATTCTGGCTAAAGAAGTGATAGTATGAGAAAATAAACAATTTTGATCACCTGTGGAATATATACGTAGCTATGTCCAGTAAATAGTAGAAGTTGTGGATGTGAGAAAATGACTTAATTATGGACAATGACTTAGAGACCTTTGGCAGAGAAATGATACATGAAGTCATAAACTACAGATGAGATTTTCTGGGGGAAAATTATGCAGAGAGAGTGAAGGACACCTAGAGAATCAAGATGGAAGAAAAAGATATACTTAGTTATACTGTTTTTACCAAAATTTAATATGAGGCAGAATAATATAGTCTGCTATTTTAAGAGAGGTAAAACCAATGTATCCCTAATTCAAATAGCATTCAAGAACATTGATGGGTCTATATATGTATATTTTTGAAAAGTTACAGTAGAGAGTACCTAAAAATTAACATCTAGAATAACAAATTAGTTATTGTAAATAGAAACAAAATTTAAACTTCTTATCTAATGCATGAAGAAATATGCCAACAGTAATACTTATCTTCTTACTATATGACCTACACCTTTAGCAATGAGGTAAAACAGAACACATCATATGACTAAATTAATTATAAGTAACAGAAACATGGTGGAGGTGGTGTGTACACTTAAAGCCCGGACCAAAAACTATTTGTACCCCCTAGAGCTATTGAAATAAAAAGAAAAACAAAAGTAATGGAAACAGTACTATTAAAGAGGGAACATTAACAAAAAGCATTGTGTTTCACTTACATATATATATAACACCAATACATATTTAGGCTTAAGTAATTTTTTAAAACATCATCACTAGATCGTTTATTTTTGGATTATTTCATGTTTTCTATGTGTGTCCCATATAAAATGTAATTTCACATTAACATAAAGGTATTATCACTCTGTGATTCCGGCATCATCACATTGATGGCTTTTCTAATCACCTTAGTTTGACTATTCCATAATTAATGTACTTGAAATACCAAAATGAATGGGCAATTTTTACACCCAGTTTAAATTAAATTATAGCAACCTATGAGCTTTTATTCTAACACATAGGAATAATATCTCAGTTTTATGGCTCCTTCATGATATACAATGCAGATGGAATTATGTTTACTATAAGATTGAACATAATACTCATCAGAAGTAGCTATGATCATTATGTACAGTAATAATCAGAAGAAATCGTTCTCCATTCTGCTCATTCAACCATGTTGGCACACCTGTTTCTAATTTTGAAACTATCTATGATTACCTGTTAACATCAATGTTGAAATAGCATCATTAGTCAAGTTTTTCTACCTGCTCCGAGAGAAATATGAATAGATGAAAATGTTCTGCCAAGGCTAGGTTTCTGTCTTTAGTTGTATGTTCCAAATTTCTGCTTTCCAGTCGGGCCTAATTTTCTAAAGTCAGTAGTAAGAACTCCCAGGACCAAACTTAGAAGATCTGGAATAAATGACTTCTATGATAAATAAACAGTATCTGAGAGGGTACTTTTAAAGTTCTTGGCCTGAGTTTTGTTGGCCCATATAGTGATTTGAGGCAATAAATCTAATCATAGTTTTCACATCAATGGTAGCCTAGTCTTAATACTCTGGGAAAACTGACAGCCACAAAAATAAAAAGAAAGTCAGTGTGTTTTCTTAATTATCTTTTAAAATGGCATGTGTTATTTTTATTTGATTTGAACTAAAAAGTTACAATCAAAACGTTAGTACCTATTAGTTTATTTTAGCATTGACCAATATATACAAAGTAAATAGACAAAATAAAATAAATATGCAAACTTATTACCAAAATAGGATTATTAACTACCAGAAATGAATTAAATCCCCTTATACAACACCTTTGTGTCTCACAGATTTAATTACATTGCAGATAAAATTTTACACTTCTTCACCCTGCCTAACATCACACTCTGGACAGTTTGTTATTGTAAATGGAAACAAAGATATTATGCAGATGCTAGTCTTGATCTTCTGACATTACCACATTAATTGGATTCTTATGTAGTAGCTAATGGTTAACTGCTATAAAAAATAAAAAACCTATGGGCTTCTATTGTGCTTCTCAAAGCTTAACACTGAAGATATTTGTTCTAAGTTTTTATTACAACTGTTATATTTTTATAGCTAAGAGCCTCTAATATAAATAGCATCCTATGTTCTTGCTTCTGGAGAAATTTCTGATTGTTAGAATACAATTGTGTTGACAATCTTTTTAGATATTTTTCTATCTTCAGTAGAATATTTTATTCAAAGCCTTTTAATTTATAGCAATCTGAGAACTCAAGAAATAATTTATATATAATAAAAATCTTTGTTCCTTCTTAGGATATCTTTTTACTCTCTAATTTCTTGCATTTTTTTAAATAAAGATAATTATATAAGGAAGAGATAAAATAATTTTTGCTGGGCTCGGTGGCTCAGTCTGTAATCCCGCGCCTTTGGGAGGCTGAGGTGAGTGGATTGCCTGAGCCCGTGGGTTCGAGACCCGCCTGGGCATCGAGACCTCATCTCTACAATAAATCAAAAAATCAGCCGGGTGTGGTAGCGCATGCCTGTAATTCCAGCAACTTGGAAGGCTGAGGCGGAAGGATCGCCGGGGCCCAGCAGGTCGAGGCTACGGTGGCCGGCAGTGGCCACTGCACTCCAGTCTGGGCGACAGAGTGAGACTCCAACTCAAAAACAAACAAACAAAATACAAAAAACAAAACAAACAAACAAACAAACAAAAATAATTTCTAATAAGTAGGCCCTGCTTTCTTGTGTGAGGATGTCTTAGAGATTTTAGAAGAACAATATTTTCTGTTAATCAGTACTTATGTTGTTAAACATATGAAAAGGAAATATCTTTTATCTCCTTTACTATTGATAAAACCTATAAATAAGCCTGCTTATTGAGGTTTTTTTATTTCATACAAAAAGTTAAAAAAAAGTTCTAAGAAACTTTAAAGAAAAAATTCAATTTGTTATTTAACATTAGACATATCAAAGTTTTAGAAATTTTATTAAAAATTAACTGACAAACCATCATTGGAAGATAAACACATATATTAATTATGAGAAACTTTCTGTATATTGGTGAATTTATGTGGCCCACATTATGATGCTGGTAGGGTTTATTTCTTTTTAAGTTCTGACTATAGAGGCAAAGTGACAAGAAAAGTAGCTGGCAAGGTTGCTCTCAGACTCTGAAGAGTTTTGCATGCATGCCAGAGTCTTTGCACATTTTTTCTGCAAGAAAAAAGAAGTCTCAAACATTTTTAAAGACAAATCAACAAGATAAGTGAATAAAAAAATAAAAAGATGTGGATAAGATGTAAAAAAGGAACTGGGATCAGTATATTATCATAGTAACCTAAATGAGATACGATGAACTCTGAAGTTATCCACTGACAATGAGTACTTCTCAGATAGATGTCAATGATCATCATTTCCAAGGCACCACAGACAGGCCTTGAGAACTGTTGACTGAGGAAAGTGGTATAAGAAAAAGAAAGATCTTGGCAGGGTGCATTAACTAGAACAAAGAACACTGGTGATAGAACGGGTATTGTTTTATTTTTAATTAAAATTATTTTGTTAGGCTATCTGGAGGAAAGAAAATTTAAAATTAAAAATTTGAGATGACAGAATAAGAAATTCAGGCATGGGTCTCAGAGGGAAGACTGAGACCGGAGGTAAGAGCTTAGGAATGACTATTGCATATAGGCATTAAAGGAAACCAAGCTTGCATGGAATTGCCAGGTAGATAAATGCAACTATGAGGGAGACCCAAAAAAACCTATAATTTAGTTATAAAAAATCGCATATTTATTCTTACATGTTTAAACTTTAGTCACCTTCAAAGTACTCTCTGTTTGATGAAATACACCTATTGAGACGCTTTTTACACTACTCAAAACACTTTCTGAACTCATCAATTTTGACGCCTTTTAGTGCTTCTACCGTTTTCTATTTCACCTCTTCCACATAGGCAAAATGTTTCATTTTAAGGACTTTTTTCATCCAGGAAAACAAAAAAAAAAACTTGCTTAGCGGACAAGAGTGGGTAAATAGGGAGGGTGGGACACAGGGGTCATGATGTTTTTTGGTCAAAAACTGCTAAACATTCAGTACAGTGTGGACAGGTATGCTTGTAAATCACCCATCATGAAATGGGCAAACACAGTGAAAGAATCTTCAAAAAAATTCACTGAAGCCTAACGCAGCCTCTCACAACAATACTAGCTGGTAAACTGATGCCAATGGGAAGCCCATACTACAAGGGGCCTAAACAACAAAAAAAAGCAAACAAACCATTTTTTGGGTGGTCCCCCTCGTATTTTACCAAAAATAATGTTATGTTAAGGAAATCAAGAAAAAACGATAATAATTTAAGAAAGTTTGTTTTTTAATAAATAGAGCTCAGTTGTAATTAATGGAATGATTTCAAAGACTTTTGAGGGTTTTGTTTTGTTTTGTTTTGTTTTTTGAGTTGGAGTCTCACTCTGTCGCCCAGACTGGAGTGCAGTGGCCGCTGCCGGCCACCGCAGCCTCGACCTGCTGGGCTCCGGCGATCCTTCCGCCTCAGCCTTCCGAGTAGCCGGAATTACAGGCGCACGCTACCCCGCCCGGCTAATTTTTTTGATTTATTGTAGAGATGAGGTCTCGCTGCCCAGGCGGGTCTCGAACCCATGGGCTCAGGCAATCCACTCACCTCAGCCTCCCAAAGGCGCGAGATTACAGGCTGAGCGACCGAGCCCGGCTTGAGTTGTTTTAAATGTAGATTTTTTTTTTAAAGAAAAAAGTATCATATGACTAGGAGAAATTATTTCTTTCCTAAAATGTAATAAAACTTAATGTTAAAGATATCAATTTGTTATGACCTTTGTTGAAACTGAAAAATTTTTCTGAGTTGCAGAATACTATACTGTACCTATAACACTAATGTATGCAATCATATTTTTAAACCTCAAAGAAATATTTCTTTTAAAATGTCATTTTGGTCATAATAACAAACTCCACATTGAATCTTAGCAACCTATAAAAAGACACCTTCTTGTTTTTAAAATACAGGTTTTTTTAGGTCTGTAACTAAGCAGCACATTTTTCCATTTAAACCTACTATCTTAACATGCTAACTCTCTATTTTTACTTTTAATAATCAAACTTCATGTGAATCAGGAGAATTTGAGGGTAGATGACTTTGCACTTAACTTGAGTACTTCTTGCCAGCTCTATATACACATATATATTTTGTTGGGGGTTATCACTACTGTATTTACTTATATTTTTCTTTAAGCCAATCATTCTCAAACATTTATCTTTTTCCACAGCAATGCATTTGAAAACAGTTTATTAATATTATTATTTATTGACATGTAATTATATACATTTAGGGAATACAATGTGATATTTGATATGTACACAATGTGGAATGATTAAGTCAAGCTAATTAACATATTCATCAACTCACTAACTTAGAATTTTTTGTGGTGAGACTATTTGAAATTTGCTCTCTTAGTTGTTTTGAAGTACACATTGTTACTGACTATAATCCCTCGGCTGTGCAATGAGTCTTAAAACTTATTACTCCTGTCTATCTGAAAATTTGTGCCTTTGATCAATAACTCTCCACACCTTTCTTCCCTACCACCCCCAGCCTCTGGTAGCCATTATTCTGCTCTCTACTGCTATGAGTTCAACTTTATTATATTCCACATATAAGTGAAATCAAATTTGATTATATAAAAATTCATGTGTGTGTGTGCGTGTGTGTATCAATACTGCTACAAAGAGAATGTGTCAAAATAAGAGCCTGTTCTTTGCAGAATTTGATAACATTCTAGTAATGACTATCCTGTTGTGATTTGGGTTTCTCTACTCAGACATGAATTTACTCTGGCTACTTTGTTATTTTAGAGTTTTTCATTAGGTTACCTGTATTTAGTCAAAACATGGCTGCCTTATTATCTGTCTTAGTGGGTTTGGGGGCCTTTTTGCAAAGAACAAGGTTTTGTGTTGGGATCTTAATCATTTGCATGTCTAGCAAGGGTAAGATACTATATGGAATATTCCTAACTGCATGGAAGAAATTACTTCCTGAGTGTTGTTATACATGCTATATACATGTGAGTGCCATCAAAATCACCTCCCAACATCCTAAGTAATAATCCTGCTCACTTCAAGTGCAGACAGTTTTTCTTAGCAGGAAAGCATTTTAAGTGGAAGATCTGGTTCTCTCTCTTTTTTTTTTTATTATTATTTTTTTTGAGTTGGAGTCTCACTCTGTCGCCCAGACTGGAGTGCAGTGGCTGCTCTTGGCCACCGCAGCCTCGACCGGCTGGGTTCTGGCGATCCTTCCACCTCAGCCTTCCAAGTAGCCAGAATTACAGGCATGCGCTACCACGCCTGGCTGATTTTTTGATGTATTGTAGAGGTGAGGTCTTGCTGCCCAGGCGGGTCTCGAACCCGTGGGCTCAGGCAATCCACTCACTTCAGCCTCCCAAAGGCGCGGGATTACAGGCTGAGCCATTGAGCCCAGCTATGTTCTCTCATTTTTTAAAATAAATTTTCCTGGAAACTCTTAGCAATGTACTTCATTCTGGAACACTGCTATCAAATGGAAGAAAATAAGCTTCTAGAAAGTAGAGATGTTTTCTAGAAGTTTATACATGCAATAAATTAGTATCTATACTAATGGAAGCAAAAGAGAAGTTTAGAGCAACAACTTAATAAAAAATGTTTGTCACGTAGGCTACAAAGAACATGTAGGGGCAAAAGGAATTTAGTAGAAATCTTACAGATAATTCAGGCAAATTGAGCCTTTCCATTACCTATGTGTTTACTATTTTGTGGTGATCAGATTATTTGAAGGGCCATTTACAACTCTTTATTTAAAAACAGTGGATCACTAGTACCCTGTCCTGACCACATCACATGATATTCTCAAAATGTAATTTGATATTAATGCAAAAATGTCACTCAAACTTCAAAATCCTATAAAATATAAGGTAAAATGCAAAGAGAAGCAAGGGACATGGATTACTGAATATAGCAGTAATTTTAGTGTAGTTTTCTGATTAGCTTCATAAGCAGAGAAAAGTTAATGAAAATATAAAACATACTCATTAGGTGATAGAGGTTGTAAAATTTAAAATAAATGGAGTTCTTGAGAGATATAGTAAAACTAATGTAACATTTTCTGTGCTACTTTTATTAAGACCTATTGCAAAAAAGTTGAGTGAAAACAATCCAATTTTATTTTGTAAAAACAGGCCTATCAAAGGTACTGGAATAAATAAATCCTTAGGCATCAGCAGTGAGTTAGAGATTCAGACTATGTGGCCTAGGTACCAGATCAGGCTTAACAAACTTAAGTATCTCTCTGTCGAGTTTCTAAGGATAAAGTAGAAACGAGTGCAAACCAGTTTTCTCAGTGTGTCACTGCCAGGCAATCTTCTAAACCACCCCCAATCTTGCCCTTCATCTTTAAGAAAGAATCCATCCTCTTATAAGCCTATTTTTTGATACATGAATGCATATTTGCATACATTGGGGATATACTTATTGATAAGACCAGAACCTAATTATAGAAGTCACCACAAGTGCTTCTTTAATCTGTTGTTTATTTTCAATCAAAGAAATACAAATGAAAACATCTCTGTGTATTACCTAGTGTACTGTATGTGGTCATTCAATCATTTATCCAATCTTATTTTTATAAAATTAAAGTTTTAAAAATATGTCTCATGGAAGCTAGGATAGAATTTTTTCTGTTTTCTTGGGAATAAAATGTACTTTACTGCCTAGATGTGAACCCTTGTAACATATTAATATTACCCTCCTTTGAAAACAATCTTTATAGCAACCCAGGAGGCAAGCTGTCAGCTATGAGAACTCTGGAAACTAATGATTATTAAAAGTTGCTTACAGAGATAAAATATGACTCCAGGAATATTTATTTTTCATGTCGTTAAAAAATATCCTTCTCTAAAAACAATAACCCTTCAAGACAAAAACATGAATTAATTTTTTATTAAACTTAGCCCAAAAGATTTACAGACCAGATTTTACTAGAAGTTACATATTTGTTAGTTCTCAACATATAGTGGACTGCTAGAAATATTAATAATTCAAATCTGTGTTTGAATACAAATGAATCCCTACATGGCCTGTTTTGATTATTAATGGAATCAATTATATACCTCCCTAGTACAGTTACTGTGGTTGGGAATAATGGTTAATAATGAAAAACTAAGGAAAATCGTAAAAACATAATCTCTCACAATACAAAATAATTCTACCATACAAAGGAAAGAGAAAATGCAGTGGTGACAAGGCCTTCTCCCTTCTCTCATTTTACTCATCAGCAAGAAATTCTTCTGCAAGTGTATATTATTGCTCTTTTCCAAATACAAAGAAGTAGACTGGTGTGTTTCAAAAGAGCCACCATCTTTTTTAAAAGTGAGAAACACTTAAGTTATTTTCAATACAGGAGTGGTGGGACTGTTGAAGCCACCCCCTTCCCAAGGGTCCCTAAATTGTTTTGAAGCATAGAACATTGTGCCTTCATTCAGAGTTTCCACGGTTACAAGTATTCACAGAAATATTCAGTGGTTTTCATATTGCTTTAGATGTGGTGATTTTATGAGTGTAAAACTGAGCAGTGCTGCTAGTCTGGTTAAAGAGAAAGGATGCTGTGTGAACGTGTATCTGTATGCCTTTGCTTGTCATTTCAGGAAGAGGCTGAGACATTTCTCCCAGGAGCCACCAGCTGGAAATCTACGACTTTTAAGAAATAGAAGTTTTATGCATGAAAAAAAATCCATGTAAACATCACAGGTTCATCTAGAAATCATTTGGCAAGCTTTATTCATTTAATAAGCTTAAGCCAAGTGAATGTATGACAATGTCTATTCTAGTAGAGTAATAGATTTGTGTATACATGTATGTGTGTGTATATGTATATACATGTATGTATACGTACACACACACACACATTTTAAGCAATGTAAAGAGATGTTTGCCATCATCAGAAGTGTCTGGATACTGATGGTAACCACTTTGAACACTCCTTGTAATTGTAGAAGTCAAACGTAACTTGTATTCATCTTATTGAGTATTACAATTTTGATGCAGTTTTTCCTTTCTTAAAATATGTCTACATATTTTGGCACCCTCTCTATGTACACATATACATATTATACCTATTTGTGTATATTATATTACATGTTATACATGTGCTTATATACAGAAATATTATATACGTGTATAATATGTGTATATATGTAATGCAGATAAATTATATATAATTTATGGTGGAAAATTATTGCATATAAATATATATGTATAATAAATTTCTGTCCCCAGGCTGGGAGATTGGCTTTGCTAGATAGGAGACCATTTCATTGTATCTTTATGAAAGACTGATGGATAATGTGTGAGGTAACGTAATTACAGTCAGTCCCCTATATACAAACCTTCAAGTTAGAAACCTTCAAAGATGTGAATGTGCATTTTCATGTCCAGTCATGTAAGTTAGTTCATGTGTCTGGCATACATTGTCACGTGCTGTACTGCAAGATTTAAAAAGTTTTCTTGTTTTCTTTATTTTTTGTTTGTTTTTTTAATGTATTATTTGTGTGAAAAGTATTATAAAGCTATTACAATGCAGTACTATATAGCTGATTGTGTTAGCTGGGTACCTAGGCTAACTGTTGGACTTACAAACAAATTAGACTTATAAATGTGCTCTCAGACTGGAATTCATTTGTATGTAGGAGACTTACTACATTGGTTTAACCATTTTCCACTCACCCTGTTATGGGTAACATGCCACTTAAAAAAAACAGTTGGCTCCAGACTTTAATAGTTATTGTTTGTTTCTAAACCACTAATTTATTGCTTTACTAATAATTCCTGTTCACAGTAGCACTATAATAATATGAGTGTATGATTACTTACCTCAGACCTGCTTATTATGGCACACACTTCCAGGAACAACAGATCTCTGGGAATATTGTCTTCAATGCCTTAGATTACTTAAGACCTCATACTTTCTGTAATATAAAGGTTCATCATAAGTACAAAAGAAAATATATATACTGTTTGTGTAAATATCAAATAGAAATATGTCTTTTAAAAAAGTTCTTATTACCTGATGTAAATTTGGTGAAGGCCAAATATCCTTTTTTATAGAGAAGCACAGTCTAAAACTCAGCTTCTTGGGTACTTTCTACTAGCAAACAATAAGTTTCAGAATTAGAAAAATAATAATCTGCAACTTGCTTACTCCCCCTATCTAAATAGTATAACCAGTAATACCAGCAAAATGTAATTATATCTGGGTCCCTTCTTTAAGACAGTTTTTCCCAGGAAACATTATTCTAAGGTAATTTACCTTTTCAGGACTTCTAAGGTTTAACTGACAAGAGCTTAAATTATAATCAGACATTCTAGTTTGTATATTAAATTATGTCAATTCAAGTTTTTATTACATATATCTCAGAGCAGCATTTTTTTAAATATTTTTAAAGCAGTGGTGGAAAAATAAATTTACATCAATATTCAATATTTTTAAAACGCTATCCTATGTTTTTCTTTAAATTTGTTTTTTTCCTTATTTTACCACAATTTACTTTGAGAAATTTTTATGTTTATTTTATAAACTTACTGGAAATGAAAATGTTTGAAAGCTTTTAGATCATGTGTTTAAGGTCTACAGCTGAGTAATGATCAGAGTTGAATGGACCAAAGTTGATTTAGATCAGAGAAACAAGAGCAAAATCATAGATGTGTTATGTTGATAGTCATGGCAATGCCTTCACAATGTAAAAGATTAGAATACTTCTCAATGTAACAGTACTACTGTATCAATATAGCAAACTTATTTCAGGTTTCTTCTTGTCTACCACTTCGGAGCTACAAAAAAATGAACCTGAAAGTTACTTATTCCACTAAGCATATACTCCACATTTAAGAGCTGCAAAATATTTCTAATTGTAACAACACACAAAAAAGCTCTAAGAATTTACTAGAAATCTTTTTATAATTCTTTCATATTAACAAAAAGAAAGAAGATATGAATGTGGTAGCAAGTGAATTCATATATGTAGTATATATTTTAGACTTTAGAAACAGTAGAAGGGAAATTCATTCAATCTATTTTGAAAAATATGTAGAATTTCTTGTAAATTAAGATTTCGATTTCCTCACGACTTTTCATAGTTAGATGGTTTGAAGCAAATTGTGTGGACACTAGCATAGCTTAAAAACAAACAAAAAATGGAAACGCCTAAGTTTATTCATGTCCTTGTCAGGCTGCAGTAATGCATGCGGTGGGGGTCAGCTAGAAGTCATCACTCAATGAATTTTGCTATAATCATAAAATAAAAAGAGAAAGAGAGAAAAGGATGCAAAAAAAAAAATTTCAAGAATCCTATTAAATGTCTTCCATTAGAATTTCTCTTCCTGTAATTTTTTAAAACTAGCTAGATCCTTTTTAATATCTTTAACATACCATTCACTCTACCATTTCCCAGTGGTATTGTCAACCCACATGCATATTATTATGTAATAGATCACCAGGACCACCCTCCACCCCTCCATGACTGAAACCCTTCACTCACAGAATGACTCCCCCTCCCTCTCCCCTCTACTGGACCCTGGAAACCACCTTTCTACTTTATGTTTCTGTTTGACTAGTTTAGTTACCTCCAAAGTGAAATCATGCAATATTGTGTGTGTGTGTGTGTGTGTGTGTGTGTGTGTGTGTGTGTGTGTGTCCCTTAGCATCATGTCTTTAGTTTTATCCATGTTGAAGTATATGACAGGGTTTCTTTCTTTTTAAAGCCTGAATAATATTCCATTGTATGTATGTACCATATTTTCTTTATCCATATATTTCTCAGTGGACATTTGGGTATTGGTCAATGAAGTTTTGGTTATTGTAAATACCTTTCATGTAATTTTAAATTTGGTTGAATTTTGTCAGTTGTTCTATCTCCAAACTGCCCACATGGTTATTTTGCTTTCCTTTTTTAGTTTTTAGCTAAGATGATGAAAATGTACATATGTGTCTACTTAATATTCATTACAGATTATTTTTCTTATTCAATGCAGATATGTAGGTGACAATAAGTCCCATGGAATATGAAATAGCACAGCACAGTGATTTGATAAATAATGAGATGCTCTCTGTCATTGCAGGATGAGTCTGCTTCAGCTGACAAACAGTGTAAACCAGAGGCAGGCCAGACTACTTATTCCACATCAGCTGTTCCAGGCTCACAGGAGGTGTTATACATCAACGGAAATGGGACCTACAGTTACCATAGTTACAGAGGACTAGGAGGGGGACTGCTAAATCTGAATGATGCTTCCAGTAGTGGTGAGTCTTTTTTCTAGATTCCTTTTTTTTTTTCTTTTTTCATTTGGAGGTGGTAAATTTTCTAAACCTGAGAGGAAAAAAAATGGATATCCTATGATAAGCAACAGTCAGTGCCAATCTGCTAAAACAAGACCATTTAATACCTAATGAGTGTCTCCCTATATGGATATCTCTCTCTTTTTTGCTGTTTTTGAAAGTAGCAGCACTATTATGCAATTGAATGATTGCTTTTCTATAGTAAAAATTTAAAAGTCAACTAAAAAAATAGTAAATGTTTTTTTTCTAAATAGCAATACATTCTGCCCCCAAAGCTACAGCTTTGTACTGCTTTTTATGCTATTCACTAAGAGTAATAACATGCCATCTCAATGTTCAAAGAGGATTTGATTTAGAAAATTTGAGGCACCAGAAACTTTACTGACTTGATGAAACATACACAGTCATAACTAAGAACATACAAAATGAAACAACACATGAAAACAAACCATGACTCTCCAGACAATTTGCTGATGATGGGCATGATCTGTCAGGAGTGGTATGCAGGAGCCAGCCCGTTTTGGCTCTTGCCTGGAACATTTTTAGGATGATTGAACTTGTATACCAGCATGAATTCCCAATGAGTCAGAGATTTAAATGTATAATATAAAGCCATCCATACCTTAGAAAAAAATATATGTGGGTGACTTTCTTATAGCGGAGTGGTTAAAAAAAACAAAACAAAAAAAATTTTTCCAGCTATAATTAAGGTTCTGAAAAAATAAGATTAATTACACACATTCACACACAACTTTTGCATAACAAAAAACATCATAAGCAAATGAATGTCAGCTGTTGTCATTATTATTCTCTGCAATTACAGTTGTGTAGCTTTTTAAATTTTGTTCACTTATAAATAAATATATTTGTAACAATCTTACCTCTACCTATAAGATTCAAGCTCTTTGAGGGCATTAGAGTTTCTTTTATATGTAACCCATACACATTAAATTATCCATACACATTAAATTATTCATGTACTAAGGATTATCAATAAATGTTGCTCATTCAGTTGTTGTCCAAAAAAAGAGATAAATCTCAAACTGGAAAATTGTTAACTACTTATACTAAAAAGATGTAAGAAGTCAATATATAAAGGTCTTCTAAATACAAAGAAGAAATATACCCAAAATCATATAATAAAAATGCCAGAACTATAAACACACAGTTCCCAGAAAAGGCAATACAGAGGCCCTTTAAATATTTGTAAAATTTTCAATCTCACTCACTCCTAATAAGAAAATGCAGTTTCTAACTATCAGATTATCAAAGATCCAAATGCTTAACAGAATATTTGTTGACAAGACTGGTATTGCTCAATGCAAAGTTGGAGTAGAATTTAAAAATATCTAGAAAAATTAAATATGCCTTTGCCATTTGACCCAGCAATCTCTCTATTAGGAATCCATTTCAAAGACACAATGGAAAAAGCACAAAAAGAGATATTCACAAGGCTATTTATTGCAGTGTTATTTATAATGCTTTTTTAAGGGGTTACCAGTAAAAATACCCATCCATAAATAGCTGGTTCGTTAAATTACAGTGCACTCAAACAAGAGAATAGCATGCAGCCATAAAAAGATTGGGAAATGTCTTCATGTATTATTCTATGGTGATCCCTAGGTGGTGAAAAGTACTTTTAGAATTCTAACATTCATAAGAAAAGGATTTATATAAATAGAAGCATAAACTATAATCTTTAAAATACGACTGAGGTGGGAGTGGGAAAAGAACAGTAGAAGGGACAGGGATAAAAAGCTAGAACACTGAACATACTTGGTGTCTATACTTTGATTTGTAAATTTAACTTTGGAACAATGTACATGTGTACATAATTATGAAATTTTCAAGAATTCCTAAAATTGAAAGAAAAATGATACAAATGAACTTTTATGTTTAATGAATTGTTGGCATAGTCCTACAGAGAGGAACTTGTACAAGTGATTTTTAAAATCATAATTTAACCCCCATAATCATTCAAGTCAGTGATAAAACCTTAAAATATTTTTAGTAATCATATTCTTTTTGGGGGATTGCTGTCTGTGTGTTGTTATTTGGAAAAAAGTGTGGTGATTTCTAAAAGAACTAAACATTGACCTTCCATATGACTCAGCAATCCCCCTACTGAGAATATACCTGGAGCAACCCAAAGAAGACTACACAAAAGATACCTGCACACCCATGTTTATTGCAGCACTATTCACATTAGCAAAAACATGGAACCAACTGTGCTGCCCATCAAAACCGGATTGGATTTTTTAAATGTGGTACATATACACAGTGGAAAATTATGCAGCCATAAAGAAGGACAAAATTATGGACTTCACAGCAACTTGGATGGATTTAGAGTCTATCATACTCAGTGATCTATCACAGAAACAAAAAACAGAGTACCACATGTTCTCACTCATAACTGGACCCTGAACATTTACTGTAATACTTTAAGAAAGGGATTGGCAGTAACTGGATACTGCCGGGGGTGGGGGTGCACAAATCAATAAAGGTACCTGATCTCAAATCAGGCAAAGTGGGAACCAAAGGGAGGCCCAAACTTTACCTGTATGATGACTACTTGTATACCAAATCCTGAATTGTACCCCACATCTTTAAAATAATAATAATAATAATAAAAAGCAAATCTGCAATTATGGTGGTGATAGTGAAAGCAGGGGTTTTCAGCAGGCGTCAAGGTAGATGTAGATATAAAATCAGTTTAAGCAAAAACTCCACAATCTTGAATTTGGGTTTCTAGTATCAATAGGAAACTGCAATGCATTTGTGTTTGTAAAATCTATATTTCCTATTTTTTTCCTACTGAAAATGCCCAGACACAAAGACCAGTTCGAATTTGAGATTTTGAGTTGGGCTTGGTAGGCTTTTATTATATTTGGAGAGAGATTACATTGTTAGTGTGACAAGAGTTCATACTCTAGGAAATCATTTACCTTTATGATGTCGGATATACACTCCAAGAGCATTCAGGATTGATTTTTCTGGAAGGTTGGGGCTCCTAGCTTTTCCCTAAAATTCAGGTCCTTAAGGACAGGATCACTAAGCTTTAATCTGTGTTACTTGTCTCCCAGATGAGAGAGAGAGAGAGAGAGAGAGAGAGAGAGAGAGAGAGAGAGAGAGAGAGAGAGAGAGAGAGAGAGAGAGAGAAGTGAAAGAGAGAGAGAGAGAGAGAGAGAGAGAGAGAGCAGGGCAACCCCCTGGGGTTCCCTCCCCTCTAGGAGATTTTCTATTCTCTCAATAAATCCTGCTTTCTCAAAGAGAGAGAGAGAGAGAGAGAAAGAGAAGAAAAAAGAAAGAGAAAGAATAAGCCATCTCTCAGATATAAGAGGATAAAGAAAGATGCTTATTTTAGAAATAAGTTAACTTTCAAGTATATATTCAGCTTTTCAAACACAAATGAGCCCTCTCAGCTATTTTAAGTATTTTTATTTAGGTAGCAAATGAATAAGAAAGACCAAGTCCAAAACCAGAAAAAGAAAAAACACAAACAAAAGCTAAGGATTCTTTCAGTCTTTAAGTCTAGAAATTTGAACACTTCTTTTTTAGTGTTTTATATAAAAAATAAGAACTTAAGCACTAAATTGTAAAATTTTGGGGGGTATACTCACCAAAAATTTTGATATAACTTTTTTTGTCTCCTAGATTTAAAAACTTTTATTAATTTATTTAAAATCAACCTGTGACAACTACTACCATTTGTTGAATGCTGTGGTACTTCAGTGTAGTCTTGATTTAATCCTTATACAGTCCTATGAGGTATGCTCTGCAATTTGGAGGAAAATTTTTATAAAATTGACTGTGCTTCCACTTTTAAAAATAATGCCCACAGACCAATTCCTTTCTATATGCCATAATTGGATACTATTGTGTGAAGCTCAGAGAAGTTGAGTGACTTGCCCGAAATTCTTTCTCTGATAAAGAAGGGAGCCAGGATTTGAACATAGGCGTTCTGGTATCAAAGCCCACATTCTAAACCACTGACCTAATAATCTCAATGTTTGTGGAACCAAGCACTAAAGTTAGTGTTAGTTCCTACTCACCACAAATTTATGTTCCATTTCTGGAGAGTCTCCTATTCTGAACATTTCATGTAAATGAATAAATCATATGTGGTCTCTTCTCTGGAGTTTTTCACTTAGCATAATGTTTTCAAGGTTCAAGTTATAAATACTTTCTTTTTTATTGCTAAACAATATTTCATTTTATAGACATGCAATATTTTTAGCTATTTATTTATCATGATAGGCATTTGTGTTTTGGCTACTTTGGCATTACTATAGATAATGCTGCCATAAACATGTCTGTACAAATGTGTATGCACATGTGTTTTTAATCCTTTCAGATATATAACTTGCAGTGGAATTGTTTGTTTATATGTATGGTAACTCTATGTTTAACATTTTGATGAAATAACAGACTGAACATAGTATGTCTTTCCATTTATTTCAATCTATTAAAATTTATTTCAACTACATCTTGATATATTTACAGTGCAAGCTTTGTACTTCTTTTGTTACTTTATTGCTAAGCATTTTACTTTGTTGATGCTAATATAATTGGAATGTTTTTCTTAATTTCATCATTTTTTATGTTAAATCAATCTTGTATTACTGAAATAAATTTATTTGGTCAAGGGATATAATTCTTTTTATATATTGCTGGATTCAGCTCTCTAATATTTTGTTATAAAATTTTTGTGTCTGGATTAATAAGAAATATTGACCTGTAGAGTGAGTGTGAGAGTGTGTGTGTGTGTGTGTGTGTGTGTGTGTGTGTGTGTGTGTGAGAGAGAGAGAGAGAGAGAGAGAGAGAGAGAGAGAGAGAGATCTTTGGTCTTGCATCAGGCTAACACTGGCCTCATCAAATGAATTGGGAAGTGTTGCCTCCTCTTCTGTTTTTTGAAAGATTTTTTTTGGCATATTGGTGTTAATTATTTAAATGTTTGATAGAATTTAGAGGTGGCATAATCTGAGTCTAGGCTTGTCTTTTCTCCTTTATTGTTGTTGTTATTATTATTATTACTACTACTAACTCAATCTCTTTACAGAAGACTACATATATTGTCAATTTCTTTTTGGGTCAGTTTAGGTTTTTGTGTATTTTGGGAAATTTGCTCATTTCATCTAAATTATCGAATTTATTAACAAACAATTGTTCTTAGCCTTCCTTCATAGTCCTTTTTATTTTTGTAATGTCAGTCATAATGTTCTCTGTTTCATTTCTGATTTTAGTAATTTCAGTGGAGTTGGAGTCTCACTCCACTACCCAGGCTGGAGTGCAGTGGCATGCTCACAGTCACCCCAGTGTTGACCTGCTAGGCCTCGGCAATCCTTCCGCCTCAGCCTTCCAAGTAGCCAGAACAACAGGTGCACACTACCACACCTGGCTAATTTTTTATTTATCGTAGAGACAAGGTCTCACCAAGTTTTCCAGGCTGGTCTCAAACCCATGGGCTCAGGCAATCCACTCTCTTCAGCCTCCCAAAGTGCTGGGATGACAGGCTGAGTCACTGAGCCCAGCCAATATTACATATTATACGGAATCTGGAGATTATTTACTGTATACATGGGGATACACATAAGTTATATGCAAATACTGTGTTGTTTTATATGAGGATCCACTGATTTTTGTATCCACAGAGTGTCCTGGAACTCATTCCTCATGGATACTGAGGGACAACTGTATTTGAAGTCTGGTTTTCTCTTTACATATAGACATTGATACATATAAATTTATTTCAAAGCATTGTTTTATCTGCATCTCTTAAGTTTTGGTATTATGTGTTTTTTTTTATTACTTCAGAGCATTTTCTAATTTAACTTGGTATTTCTTCTTTGACTCACTGGTTATTTAGTAGTATATTGTTTAATTTCAACATATTTATGAATTTCCCAATTTTTTTACTATTATTGACTTCTAATTGTATTTCATTGTGGCCAGATAAAATGTCTTATACAATTTTAATTTTTTAAGTTTATTGAAGCTTGTTTGAAGATGGATGATAACCCAGTATATGGTCTATTCTAGAGAATGACCCCATGTACACTAGAGAAGAATGTGTAGTCAGCTGTTGGTGAGGGGTTATTTTGTAATTGTGTTGGTTTATAGTGTTGTTCAATTCATATATATATATATATGCTCTTCTGTCTAGTTTTTATGTTTATTATTAAAAGAAGGGTATTGAAGTATCCAAATACTATTGTTGAATTGCCTATTCCTGCCTTCATTCAGACAGTTTTTTACTGTTTTTATTTTGGAACTTTGTTGTTAGGTGCATACACACACACACACACACACACACACACACAGACACACACATATATTCACATGTACACATATATACACATGTATATATACATATGTATGTATCTTCTTTGTGGATTGACCCATTTATCATTGTAAAATATCCTTTTCCTCCAGTAACTTTTTTTGTTTTAAAGTCTATTTTGACCAATATTAGTTATTTCTATAACATCAAAAAACGATAACAGTGGTGAGTTATGGCGGTCATGATGAAAATGAAGAGAAGTGAACAAAGGTTTGAACACAGAGGTGACATATAAGAGACTAGGACAAATTGGGTATTGCTCACCTCTACTTTTATACAATCAAAAACAATTTATCTTTGCTCCATAAATGGTTAAATACTTTTGAGTGCAGAATGCAAAAGAAAAATGTCAAACCTCTTGTTTAAAAATCAAGAGTTTCAAGACACTGACAGTTGAGTATTAGTCTAAGTGTGGAACTTTTCTGAGCACAGGATGCTGTGGGACCACACATGTTTTGTGACCCACATTGCTCCTTTCATGTATTTAGCAAGTGAGAGGAAAGCATTGATTTTTCATTAAAAAAGGCAGAGGGATACTAGTGGTAAGAAAGATAGTGAATACAAGAATAAGAAGGAAGAAAACACTAGTGAAAATATTTTGAGAGAGTTCTTTTGAAAGAGAAGAGAATTTTGAGGCAGGAGCTCCCAAATATGGGTAAAATTTAAACCGAAATTTAGAGAAAAGTTTTGTTAGGTGTTAGCAATGAGCAAAGTTCTCAAAGATCAAAGTTTTTGATCTTTAGCCCTATCTCCACAGAGACAGGCAAATCTGATCGATCAGTCCATTTCATGGGCTTCTAAGGGCTCTCATTGTTCTTAGAGAAATTATATTAGCCAGTTCTTCTAGTCTCAAGGTGCACCTACCCGAAGTTTTCTTTGACCTGCTTCCCCATTTTTCCCATGCCTCCACCACCAAATCCTCATAATTTATTGCTCATCTTTTATGTAAATCCAGAATTCCAAGTCTAAATCTGGTATAGTCATACATTCTCATTACACAGACAGATTCATGTGCACACACATACATTATCACGCTACATTGGTATTCATTTCACATAGGAAATCTGGTATATTCTAGGCATTTACAGATTGAATGTAGATATTATGGTAATATAATATGTTGAGTTCTACTTTGTCTATAAGTATCTCCCCAAAAATCTTCACTGTCATAGAATGATAGAGCCTAAAGTGACTTGAGAAATTATCTGATAGTAACCTCTTTGTTTTTTAGAAACTATAAAGAAATAAATAAGCTTGGAAAATTAAATGACTTACTCAAGGTCATAGACAGTGTATGATGAGATAAGGATCTCCTCAGAGACACAGCAAAGAACAGTCTCAAAGAATTCCGACTGTCTTTGGAGTGCTGAGAAGAAACAGAAGTGGCAGACTAGCCACTATGGCATTCAGCAAAATAAAATGATGTGACTTTTTTTGAACAATGGCTTTGGGTTGAGTGTAACTAAGTTAAAAAAAAGGAAAGAAAATCAAAAACAAAAAAAGAAAGAAAAAAATGACAACAAAAAACAGCAAGACTAGTACTGGCAAACAACTTTAGACCTTAATCAAAATAACTTGTCCAGTGCATATTTTACAAAGGATTCTAGCAATGGCAATTGTAGGAAGAGAAATGGTTCATTCCATGTCATAAAGGAGCTACAAATTCCATTTCCCCGCCAAGAATACATACTATCTGTAACATTGCTGTTGTCAACTGCTGTTTTGGTTTTGTTTCGTTTTTGATTGAGTCACAGAAAGGCAGCTAGATTAATTAGGTCCACAATTTCCTCATTTGGGAACTTTCTTCATAAATTCTGTCAACTCCAAATGTTCTGACTTTTGAAAATTGTATTATCTTTTAAAAAAAAATTTTTATTTTAAAGATGTGGGGTACAATTCAGGGTTAGATATACAAATTGTATTATGTCTATTACTTTTTCACCTTCAAGACATCAAAATACTCATAGTCATTTCCTAACAATTTTGGAGCTGTGGAGAAAGAAACCACATACATATGCATACATTTTGAGAGCTAAAAAGGACACAGCAGAAGATTAGCATTATATTAGATGCCAACATCCCATCTGATGGCTGTCAACTTCAGTTCATCTAAGTTTGAGAATTCTTCATTTTAGGAATGTAGAGATCTGAAAAGTGTGGAAGGGAGCAGCAATTCCAAGAAATCAAGTTGAATTAGACTAAGTCGACTTAATTTATAAAGCTGATGAAAAGAATAAAAATCCAAACTATTAACTGGAGAAACTGGAAAGGATGAGCAGGTTGGCAGCATAATTAGGAGGAAAAGATGGAAAGATAACATTTATTTTCAGAATCTTTAAAACGATTGTTGTAATAACAACATGAACCCTGCAGATTATATCATGTTTAAGAATAAAAAGGGATACCTTAGCATTTCGATTTAACATAAATATTATTGGGTTTCTATGTTCATTTTTTCTGAAAATTACATGTAACAATATGACTTTAAGAAAAACAGTTGAATATGGCAGAATCAATGACCTCAAGAAACTTAGGGATCAAAAAGAGCAATCTTCTTCCTTATGTAAACATCAAAATCCTTTAAGTTTCAATCAAATACTTTCTTCTTTGTGAAACCTTACTTTACCTCACCATGCTTCCAATCTTTAGAAGATCAATTACTCTTCTACATGTGTCTTTATTCTAACACTTACCTCTTTGATTTGTGAGATGTATTTTAAAATACTTTTCCCTAAATAGATATACACTCCTTGAAAGCAAAAATTTGTTCACTATTACATCCCCCTAAGTAAGGCTATATGTATAGTAAGTGCTCAATAATATTGGCTTAATAAGACATTTTTAAAATCAAATGTTTGATGCTACAAGTCAAAAAGGCACAGAAATAATTATGTGCATATCTTGGAAGGCGGGAGTGAGGGGTTTGTCCTAGAAAAAGCAAAGGAATCAGAGGCAATAAGAATGATTCAATTGAATTTGAGTATTCTGTGGGTGGAAGAGGAAGGCTCCAGTTCATTCATCAGTCGATGGGTCTCCAGCAGCTACAGAGTTTTATAAACTCCTGCCTAATTTTGAATATAATAGCAATAGAAAATCTTGTTTGTGTTAGAGACTCCACAGCAAGGAAATAGTCTGTCTACCATTGGTGCCAGGTGCCCTTCAAATCCGTCATTAGCCAACCTCCATTTGTTTAGAGCTGGCAAGGGTCTGCACCCAACAATCCAAATTTTCAAGTTGGAGCATTATCAAAATGACAGCAGTTACAATTTGTATAAAGAATGTATTCAAATGATCCTACTGAAATGAGAAGCAAGAAAGCAGCCAATCCTCCTGTTATTATTACATCCTATTTACATAAGACTCGGGATTGCTTTCTTTCTATCAGGAAGTTCACAGTGAGCTGTCTAAAGAGGGCAATTGTGGTTCACTGCTGTTATTCTTTGGATCTCTTGCGTCTAAATTATATGCATAATGCATATGTTAACTCCTGATGTTTCATCTCCACAAACTCCATGGGGCAGATTTTTCAATTTCTTTTTCAACTCTGATATAAATGGACTGATACACAGACCAAAATCTATCAAGACCAAATTGTAGTAATAATGACCATAATAACTAACATTTGTATGTAAGTTCTTGTTTGCTTGACTCTTTACATTCATTATCTTCCTTGCTCTTCATTCATATTCAGAATTGTTGCCTCTAATGATTCTCTGGGCCTTTAATTATGAGTCTAAGGAAGCTTGGCCCTAAGATTCACCATCACATTAGAAATGGTTCACCATGGTATGACTGCTGTTGTATGTTAATAGTGCCAGGTGTTATCATCCTGAAACATCACTTTTCATCGGAAATTTTTGAAGGAACACTTTTATCCATTCGCTGTCTTCACTCCTCACCTCCCATTCACTCTTCAGTCCACTATAACCAGCTTCTCCCCATCATTTTGCTAAAACTTGTCTGGTTAAGTTAATCAGTGATTCTGCTTTTTGCCAAATGAAAGATGCCTTTTACCCTAATTTTTACCAGATTTCTTGGGTATATTTGAATCTGTTGTTGAGTAGAGGCCTGAAGGGTCCACTCTCCTGAAATCTCATGTCAGGAGATGACACGAACACACTCTCATGTCACCTTGTGCTCCTCAGATCACTCATTTCCTGCTGCTTTTCCAGGTTTTCCATCCTACTCATGCCCTTCCATGTAGTAATACCTGCTGCCTCTCACAGGTGTCCCTCGAACCCTCTTGCTCTGCACAATGTCCAAATCTGCATAACTACCCTCATTCTTTCTCCCTGAGTTTCAGATTCTATATCCAGTTCTACCAGAGAGATTGACCTAGATATCCAGAGAAACCAATATTTAATTATTTAAAAATAAATTCTTGGCCAGGTGCAGTGGCTCATACTTGCAATACCAGCAATTTGGGGGATTGAGGCAGGAGGATTGCTTGAACCCAGTAATTCAAGACCAGCCTAGGCAACATAGCAGGACCTCATCTCTACAGAAAATTTTAAAATCTAGTTGCACATGGTGGTGTACCACTATAGTCCCAGCTACTTGGGAGGCTGAGACAGAGGGATTGCCTGAACCTATGAGGTAGAGGCTCAGTAAGCCATCATCATGACACTGCACTCCAGCCTGGGCAACAGAGTGAGACCCCAACTCAAAAAAAAAAAAGAATTCTTTATCCCCATATATATTTCCTATGTCTGGATATATTGCCCACCTCGTGGTTGATTAGCATCTCCTATACCTGACTCACCTCAGCTATTACATTTCCCTATATCTTTTCTGGTTGCCTCACACATTTTCTGGCTAGAATTTCTTCCCATATGTTCCTATGATACCCTAAGCATATCTCTCGTTATTTAACATGTCTGTTATGTTCTTTTTTCTAGACTAGACAAAGACAAGGGCAGGCAAGGTTAAATTTTTTTTAAACTCTCATTTCACCAGTGTCAGGAGGTATCTGGCTTATATTAGTTTTCAATGAATATTAAATTGATACATGAATGAATGAAATAAATTGTTCCAATAAAATATTATGCCTCTTTGGAGATCTTAACTAAATCCAGTTGAGCATGGGAATAAACAGTTGAAGTCAAGGATGTCTTCTTAAAGTTTTCTATCTTTTTCTCTTAATACCCTGAAGAGTATTATACATTCCAACAAAATTGAAGAAGGGGAAATGTTTCTTATCAAACATTCTGGAGAAATAGTTTTGAAATATGTAAATTCTGCTTTAAAATCTATGCAGCTTAAACCTCTGATTCAGGAAAGAAATGTTTGCCATAGTTATCCAGGGACCTAGGAAGGTGCACTTTTCCTCTTTGCCTTAAACTTTTAACAATCTGCTCCAGTCACATGCAAAGTAGTGCAGATGTACAGGGAGGAAACCACTGTTATCCTACTCCAGGACACCAGCTGGATGTTTCTGTTGTGTGAAAAATAACATAAAGTCTTTTATGTAAAACTGTGTAGATAACAGTTTTGTAGAGAGCCTAAAAGTAATTCACAGAAGCTAAGCAATCCCCTATGGCAAATTTGTGTGTCCTTTACACAATGGGAAGATCTACTTGATGGGAACACATTATGTGAAGAAAAGTGACTGTGTGATCTAATTGAAGTCAACATAATTGGGATTATGCAGTTAGTGTGTCTCAAAGGAGTTCCAATTAAACCTGAGTGAGTTATCAAAGCATGTTCTACAACACACAGTGAAGCTTTGTTCATGGAAAACAATGTGTTGTATTTAGACATGCTTCCATCACAGCGTCCAGCTAGTTGCAACTCTTCCATGTGTGTTCCTTGGATAACCTGACTTAGTCAGGGTATTTTCCTACTTTTAGACCTGATTTATTTGTGTCCTTATTTGGATAGTTTTGACTCTCGCTTCCTTTCAAATATAAGTTTATCTAGATCTGTTCTATCCAGCATTATTGACACTAGCCACATGTGGCTATTGAAATTAAAATTAATTAAAATTAAACAATATTCAGTTCCTCCATCACAATGCAATTTATTTAAAGTGTTCAATAGTCAAAGTGGCAAGGAACTATCGTATTGAATAGTACAGAGAAACACTTCCATCATCACATAAATTTCTATTACAGGGTACTAATTCTAGCCTCTATTCTCATTTTATTCACAGTATTATATTGGTTATTGGCTAGTTTTGTTTGAGCATGAGAATAATCGGTTGAAGTTAAGGAAATCTTTTATTTTTTTTAAATTTGATTTAGCTATTTCTTTTTTTTTAAACATATTTTTTATTTTAAAATTGTGGGGTACAGTTAAGGGTTAGGTATACAAATATGCATCATTCAGGCACTCTTCTTAAAGTTTACTATCTTTTTCTCTTAATACCCTGAAGAGCACAACATTGAAATATTTTCTACATTTATTCCATCAGATTCATTGCACTTAATCACTTATCATTTATCATTCACTCCTCAATGAAGTAAATGGGTCAGTAAGCAACCTATGGAAACTTAAATGGTGATTCTTAAATAATAATGCTTTGAATTCAAACTTCCTGGCTTTTGCATAACTTTCAGTCACTTCAGGATGCTGAGAACAAATCCATATATCAGCCATAACATAGGTATTGAACAGCTATTTGGAATAGGCTGAGATTACTTTAAAACTAGAAACAAAACAAACAACTTGATTGTGACAGAATTTGAAATTGTGTGGTGTTTAGAAAAAGCAAGATATTTGATTTGTGACCACATGTTTAACCCTGGACTCATTCTTTGCTTCCAGGTTTTCCACATAAAGTATGATAATAACCTAGAATTCAGATGAGATTGTGAATTATTGATACCAGTATGTATTGGGGTACGTAGAGATTCATAGAGATTGCGAATTTAATGATTGAAAATTATGTTAATCACTTGCTGGAAAATTATATTAATTAGCTACAAAATAATGCATGTTTCAGTTGATCTGACTGAACCCTCAAATCTTTCACTGGGTTGCTGTGGGTCAGAGGGCCTCTGAGAAAAGCTCTGAAAAGGGAGGTGAGTGGCCTTATGTGTTTGCTGGACTATCCAGCACTTGTAATTGGTTTTATAGTTCGACATTGATCAGGCAGCACAGCTTCTTAAAAGCCTGTTCTCTAACTGTGGTAAAATGGATCTTTGCGTACTCTTAAGAGCCTCTTGGGACTTTTGTGTTGTGTCTGCATATTGAAGGAAAGAATGAAAAGAAGACCCCTTTAGTGTTCTGGGACCTTGCTTCTTGAGCCTGCTGGTAAACCTTTCACAGGCTTTCCAGGTGACATGTGCTCATTATGGTTAGTTTGGGTTGTTTTCCTTATACAACCTCCTCTGAACTTTGACACATTCTCTAGGGATAGAGCTGCGCAACCCAGTTAAATTTTACCAGTCTCCCCAGCTCTCTGTCACTAAGGAAGGAACTCTCCTGGGAAGCTCAGACCATTCTGCTTTGTTAGGGAGTCAGAAATTGCTTTATTTGGAAATTGAACTTCCCTCAGCTCAGGTACTGATGGACCTACAGGAATAGACACCAGACGTCTTGCCTACCCCCTTGAAAAACCCTGAGTCTGCTTGAATCATTCTAACAAGGTAGTCATGCCAGATGTGCTTTATTTTTTCTCTCATGTTAAAATTCACGAATTTTCAGCATGATTACAATTATAATACTCATATTTCCTTTTGTGATTTCAAAACACAAGGTAATTTTAAAATGCCATTTGGCTCTTGGTTAATATACAAATACTTTTTCTGAAAGCCCTCCTCCCTTGCATATGCAATCGCTAGAACTAGTAGAAATGGATGCATTTGAATGTGAATCCACATATACAAATTTGGTCTCCTGAGCTGCTATTTGGTCTATTCACTGAAACTGAAAATTAAAAATGATTACAAAATTAAATGTGTGGTGACTAACAATCTGGCCAATATCCAAATGGCTACAGGGAGAAACAAATTATTTCTGGTCATTTAAATCCATTAGGGAATGTAAACCTCTTTAGTGCTCTGAATAGATCTAAAAGTAGCTTGTATGCTACTCTGAATTTAGATTTTTTTGTTTGTTCATTTCTATTTCTGGCAACATAAGTTGCTGTCTCTTTTGTGTCCTTTAGGACAATATTCTAGAAATAATTAATTTTTAAAACACTTTGTTCCTGAAAACATATTTATGAACACAATGTATTCATAACTGTAAGGAAGATCATACTATGTTTATTGATGTTGTGTTTTTCAAAGCACACAAGTTTTGTATGTTTGTAATATACTCACCTCTTCCATATTCACATCTTCTGTGGGCCATTCTTCTCCCACTCCTCTGTCCAGCTATGATCTGCCCCATGATTTCTTCTGTTTCTTGTAAAATATTAATTTGCTTTTTTAAAGAATACCACATGGTCCCCATGCTGTACAATAGATTTCTTGAACTTATTTCTCCTATATAATGATAAATATGTATTCTTTGGCCAAACTTTCCCCAATCTCCTTTCCATCTCCAGTCTCTGGTAACCATCATTCTACTCTCTACTTCTCTGAGATCAAGTGTTTAGATTCCACATAGGAATGAGATCATATGGTATATATCTTTCTGTGCCTGGCTTATTGAACTTAAAATAATTTTCTTTTTGAAAAACACTAAGAGAGTGGATGTTAAGTGTTCTTACTAAAACAAAAAAGATAACTAGGTGAGGTAATGCATATGTTAATAAGCTAACCATTTCACAATGTATAGATACTGCAAAACATCATGTTGTTCACAATACATGCAATTTTATGTCAATTTAAATATTAGATATATTTGAAAAAATATGAATTTGCTTGCTAAGCCACTTAATAACAAAGGTAAGAAAGTAGAAGAAGGCCATTAACTTTAATGGAAATCTTCATTACTGCTGTCTGGTTTCACATAAAGGAAAATAGTTTGTCTAGGTTCACAAAAATGATTGTGCTTAACTGTTAAATGTCTTGATGTTTGATGAAGCAATGTAAATATTGATAAATCATTAAGGAAAAGCAGGTACATGTACTCTATTTTAAAATACAGCTACTGAAAATGTTATGTTTCTTAAACCTTTATTTTTACCTCTGTGGTTTATTGACTAATGGGATAAAAGACGTAGTTCTTTTGGCATAAATACTCTGCATTTCACAAGTCACAGATTTTAATCATTGTAAATTGAATGTGAAGCTTCTTTCTAAATATACAGAATAGCCATATTTGCTGACCTTCCCTTTGGTATAATGATTCAGCTTAATTATAGCCTACTGCTTGCCAGAATTTTATCATTTATTCTTTTAGAAAATCAGTGTTTGTTCTTCACTTTAAATTATTCAACTATAAAAAGAGTAGGAATGTTCCATGGATAGCGGGATTGACCCACCCCAATTTTACCTCAACTTCCATGGCAACAAGTGTCAAAATTACCTTGCCTATCTACCATTTAAACATCTTCTTAATATGTAAGTTGATTAAAATATGTTGAGTCTCTTTTGGCAAAAAGTAAAACAGAATGATCTCTAAGAAGTGTAAAAACAAATGGCTCAAACTAAAATATTTCATGTGCTCTTTGTCCTATAAATATATAACTTAACTTATATTAATAGGATCCTGTCAAAATGATATATCCTATAATGTGATTTTTACAATTATTATCTGTATATAGTATACTTTGAGGAATTTAAAACATGTGAAAACAAATTGTATGTCACTGGTACCTACATATTTGATAGGGTATTGATAGTAATAGGAATACTGGAAAACCGCTGAAAAGTAATATTTTCTTTCTAATTTAGTGCTTTAAAACAATCAGTGAGAAATTAAGTCACCACACCTTAAGAAGCTTTTACTAAAAATATGTTTCAACTAAATAATGACTAAACTGATAGTCAGTTTTAGAGTTTTACAATCTTATTGTAATATTGTATTATAACAGTAAAGTTATATATCACCAATATGATTGTTAATTACTAGTAATCTGAATTTCAGAGGATTTAATACTTCACCAATTTACATGTATCTTACTTCATGAGCCATCAGTGTGTATGTTATGGTTGTTGTCCTAAGTTTTGAAATCACTCAGTAAAAAACTACCAAATTTAATCACTGTGGGATAAATATGTGTGTCTGTGCTTGTGCTCAATATCCAGGAATTTAAAATAATGCAGATTGCCATTAGGCATGCAGATCAAAAAGCAACTTCTGTTAAATCTTTATCTTTGAACATGTCTTGGTAATTATCTCAAAACTTTAAAAGTGATTTAGAATCCTTGCCCTTTGGAATACTGGGGAGAACTTATCTTGAATAACATTGATAAATGTGATGGTTAGCCAGGCTCGGTGGCTCAGCCTGTAATCCCACGCCTTTGAGAGGCTGAGGTGAGTGGATTGCCTGAACCCGCGGGTTCAAGACCCACTTGGGCAGCGAGACCTCATCTCTACAATAAATCAAAAAATCAGCTGGCGTGGTAGCGCATGCCTGTAATTCCGGCTACTCGGAAGGCTGAGGCGGAAAGATCACCGGAGCCCAGCAGGTCGAGGGTGCGGTGGCCAGGAGCGGCCACTGCACTCCAGTCTGGGCCACAGAGTGAGACTCCAACTCAAAAAAAAAAAAATGTAATGGTTAATTTTATTTATTTATTTTATATTTCAATAGCTTTAGGAGGTAAAAATATTTTTGGTCAGGGCTTTAAGTGTAATTATCACCTCCATCTGTGCACATTGTACTTGATAGGTGATTTTTTTCATCCCTCTACCCCTTGCTGCTGCTTTCTGAGTCTCCAGTGTCCATTATACCATTCTCTATGTCTTTGCAGATCCTTAGTTTAGCACCTTATATGTGTGTCGGGGTACCAGCCCCAACCAAAGAGGGAAGGGTTAGGACCCGCTCCAGAGAATCCGGATGGCGAGAAGAGACGACTCTGAGGCCATTTCTTCTGGGAACAGTCTGATCAGGACTGAAGCCAAATTTTATTCGGACACCTTCCAACTTATATACCATTTTTCATACCCTCCAGCAGTGTGATAATCACTTGCTGGGGGCGTACACACTCCATGATGTATATTGCGATTTACAAACTATGCATCACAAGACCATCACGAGACTTGCAAGCTCCAAGCAGGCGTGCCTTACAAATCTCACATCAAGGTCACAGGTGCACAAATACAGTTCGTTTAAAAGTGTCTTCCATAGTGTTCAACAAATCATTCATATTATACTCTTTGTTCTAAACCCTGATTAATACAAAAACTTTCTTAGTTAACTCTAGGTTCAATCCAAGTTCACTGACTCCCAATATTTTTTAACGACCGATATTATCAACTTAACACTATACTATAATTTATAAGTTTACTTAAATGACTTAATTTTTATTTATTCCATTAACCTATTACAATTCAACATAGTGGCCTGCAATTCTATAGCAATTAATTCAAAACTTATTCCTTACCATGACTTATGAGTTTCATGATCTAGTGTTTGGACTTTAATACTATGCTATATCTCATTAAGCTAATACCTTATCATTAAATCTTATAATTATCATTGACGTATGATTTTAGAATCATAACACTATAATTCTCATTCTATTTTAATAAAACTACGACTTTAACCCGAAACTTAAATCTTTTTTCCTAGTATATTAATACATGGCTACGTGTAAAATTTCCTATTGTCATATTAGAAGCAAAAACTACAGCGTTGGGAAAGTTTCAATATACTAATCAAAGGATCTTAAAATTGGCCTACAGGAACAGGAACTAAAGTCATAATCTGAGAAAAGGAAACTTAAAAAGCTTAAACAAAACCTAAAAGTTTTCTACGAATGCTTATTACTGTTTAAATCTTTCCGATGGAAATTATATCGTCTTAAATAAATGTTTTATCCGAACAAGTCTATTCTAAAAATCAAATAGTGTCTGCCACACTCTTGGATAATGAACTGCGCAGTTACTATGGAAATGGCCACGGGCTGAAGCAAGCAGTTTCGGCATGTAACGAAACTAGAAAAACATCCTGAAGAAAAACGCCCTGCCCGGCTAAAAGCGGGGCAATAAAACTATTATAATTTAGTTTCTAATCTTAATCCTAGGAGGAACTACCTTTGGGAACAAGAGCTGAAGAAAAACGCCCTGCCCGGCTAAAAGGCGGGGCAATAAAACTATTATGATAATTTAGTTTCTAATCCTAATCCTAGGAGGAACTGCCTTTGGGAACAAGAGCTGACTCACCAGTCTACCAGGAATAGAAGTTAAAAAATATCTAGAAAGAAGTAAGATTTAGAAAGGACAAGGTCATTCTGTTGTATAACCTTTCATCAGGCGTATAGAGATTTTACTTATAAGTTTTACTGCCATGTATGCACACTGGTCACTAATCACACGCCAATATTATAGGTATAACTGACATCCTATGTCAGAGGCGATCTTCCAGATGGACCTTTACAGGCCTCAGCCATGTAGCTATAGATGTTGGCTCCCAACATATGTGAGAGCATGTGGTGTTTGATTTCCTGTTCCTGCATTAGTTCACTGAGGATGATATTCTCCAATTCCATTCAGATTGCTGCAAAATACGTTATTTCACTCTTTTTGATAGCTGAGTAGTATTCCCTAGTGTATATATACCACGTCTTCATTATCAACTGATTGGTTGATGGGCATGTAGGTTGATTCCACATCTTTGCAGTTGTGAACTGTGTTACAATGAACATACAGGTGTCTTTTTCATATAATGACCTCTGTTTCTTAGGGTAGATACCTAGCTGTGGGATTGCTGGATCAGATGGTAGATCTACTTTTACTTCTTTGAGAAATCTCCATACCAATTTCCACAGAGGTTGTACTAATTTAAATGCCACCCATAGTGTTTAAGTGTTGCCTTTTCTCTGCATCCACACCTGTATCCCTTCTTTGTTTTTCATTTTCTTTTTTTAAAAAAATGATAGCCATTCTGACTTGTATAAGGTACTATCTCGTTGTGGTTTTGATTTGCATTTCTTTGGTAATTGTGATATTGAGCACATTTTATATGCTGGTCGTTTGTATATCTTCTTTGAAAGATGTCTGTTCATGTCATTTATCTACTTTTTAATGGGGTGATTTGCTTTTTTATTACTGATTTATTTGAGTTATTTGTAGATTCTGAATATAAGTTTTTGTCATATGTATAGTTTGCAAAGTTAGAAGAAAAGAAATAATGAGGATCAGAACAGAACTAAATGAAATTGAAATAAAAAAACAAAGATCAACTAAACACAAATTTGTTCTTTGAAAAGATAAACAAAATTGACAGCCATGAAGTAGATTAATTAAGAAATGAATAGAGAAGATTAAAATTAGTTCAATCAGAAATGAAGATGAAGACATTACAACCAATATGAAGGAAATTCAAAAGACCATCCAAGACTATTATAAACACCTCTATGCAAACCAACCAGACAGTCTAGAGCAAATGTATAAATTCTTGGAAACAACCCCACAACCTTGAATCAGAAGGAAACAGAAACCTTGAACACACCAATAACAAGTAGCGAGATTAAAACATCATTTAGAAATCTCCTGGAAAAAAAGTACAGGACCTGATGGATTCACAGCTGAATCCTAGAACACCTTCAAAGAAGAATTGGAACCAATTGTACTGAAGCTATTCCACAAGACCAAAGAATCCCCCTAACTTCTATGTGAGGACAGTATTACTCTGATACCAAAGCCAGAAAAAGATAGAACAACAAAAGAAAACTACAGATCACTATCCCTTATGAACATAGACATTAAAATCTGCAACAAAATATTGGCAGACTGAATTCAATAGCACATTAAAAAATGAAATACACCACAAGCAGGTGAGTTTTATCCAGGAATGTAAGTGTGATTCAACATTCACAAGTCAATAAACATGTTCACTACATAAACAGAATTTTTTAAAAATAATATTATCATTTCAATAGATGTAGAAAAATAATTTCATAAAATCCAGCATCTATTCATGAGAAAAATCCTCAGCAAGATAGGCATAGAGAGAACTTTCCTCAAAATATTAAAAGCTATATATGACAGACCCATAGCCAGTGTCATCCTAAATGGAGAAAAATTGAGCACATTCCCCCTCAGAACTGGAACAAGGCAAAGATGCCCACTTTCACCACTACTATTCAACATAAAATAAAGGGTATCCAAAATAGAAAAGAAGAAATCAAACTATCTCTGTATGCCAGTGAGATTATCTTATACCTAGAGAATTCCAAAGAATTCTCCAAAAGAATCATGGACTTGATAAATGAATTTGGTAAAGTTTCTGGGTTCAAAATCAACACACACAAATCAGTAGCACTGCTATACACCAATAATAACCAAGCTGAGAATCAAATAAAAAACTCAATTATATTTATAATAGCAGCCAAAAAACTAAAATACCTAGGAATATATTTAACTAAGGATGTGGAAGATCTCCACAAGGAAAACTACAAAACTCTGATGAAAGAAATTGCAAAGGACAAAAACAAATGGAGAAACATCCCGTGCTCATGGATTGAAAGACTCAACATTATTAAAATGACCATATTATTCAAAGTAATATACAGATTCAATGCAATCCCTATCAAACTACCAATATCATTTTTCACACAATTAGAAAAACAATCCTAAAATTCATATGGAACCAAAAAGGAGCCAAACAGTCAAAGTAATCCTAAGCAAAAAGAACAAAGCTGGAGGCATCACATTGCATGACTTCAAATTATACTATAAGGCTGTAGTAACCAAAACAGCATGGTACTGGTACAAGAGCAGACACATGGACCAATGGAACAGAATAAAGAATACAGAAATAAACCCAAATACCTACAACCAACTGATCTTCAATAAAGCAAGCAAAAACATACAATGGAAAAAGGACACCTTATTTGATAAATGGTGCTGAGAGGATGATAGCTACATGCAGAAAAATGAAATGTGATCCGTATCTCTCCCCACATATAAACATCAACTTGACCAAGGAAAAACTCTCCTAGACATTGCTCTAGGCAAATAATTTTGGGCTAAAACCTCAAAAGCAAATGCAACAAAAACAAAAATTAATAGGTGGGACTTAATTAAATTAAAAAGCTTCTACCCAGCAAAACAAATCATCAACAGAGCAAATAGGCAACCTATAGAATGGGACAAGACATTTGCAAACTATACATATGATTGTTAATTTTATGTGTCACTTTGATTGGGCTATAGGGTGCCCATATATTTGATCAACCATTATTCTGTATATGCCTGTGAGGTTATTGCTGAATGAGATTAGCATTTGAATCAGTAGACAGAGTAAAGCAAATTGATCTCCCTAATGTGGGAGCACACAACCCAAACAACTGAAAGCCTGAGTAGTACAAAAATTATGAGTGAGAGGGAACTCTCCTGCCTAACTACTTGAGCTGAGACTGTGGTCTTTTCATGCTTTTGGACTGAAACTAAACCATCAGCTTTTCTTGGGGCTTGAGCTTGCCACCTTTTGAACTGTTGGCTCTCCTAGTTCTCAGGTCTTTGAACTCAGACTAGACTTACACCGTCAGCTCTCCTGGGTCTCCAACTTGCTAACTATAGATCTCGGGACTTCTCAACTTCCATAATTGCATGAGTCTATATATATAGATTGGTTCTGCATCTATCTATATAGATTAGTTCTGTTTATCTGGAGAATGAGTCATATTAACTTTATTACATCCTTAGACTTTAACATGAATGAATAAAATAAATAAATGAATTATTTCTTTTTATCATTGCTGAGAATTTAAAGAAGGAAAGTATCCTAGTTAAGAATCTGACCTCACATTTATTGGACCATTTAACATTCATAACTTTATTTCATTTTCCTTGCTCCAACAATCTGACAAAAAGACAAAGAAAATAGTATTATTCTGTTTACTTGTGAGTACCATGGAGGATAAATGATTTGCCCAAATTCACATGACTTGGGAGTTTCTACATTGAGATTTGAACTCAGGCTTTTCACTTGCTAGTCTTGTCTTTTCACTATGTGCTATATCTTTTCATCTGTATATTAAATGAAATTTCATTGTTGAAAGATGAACCTTCTGTTTGAGTTCAAATTCATTAGTGGGTTTTTACTATTTACTTGAGTTATCAGTGCTCTGACACAGGTAGAGTTTCCATTTTATTTACATCTTTAAAGAGTTTTCAAATGTTTCTAAAAATAGTTTAAAAAATCATAAATATGCAGATAAATTTTACAACTGGCAGTGAAATATTGTGACTTTTTTTTTCATTCCCTTAAAGGTAGTATAAAATAAATGTGTAAAATAATAAAACAAAATTCTAGTCTTTCCTGAGGGCAATCTGGAGTTGTCATCGTATCTTGCTCCTTGATTACTATACTTCTTACTAATCATTGGAAATTTCTGGAAAATAAGACTTTAAGGCAAATGAAACCAGTAGTCTAAGCAATCATAATATTTTTTACCTCAGGGGGCTCTGAAAAATGATAAATGAGTACTTTATTCTTTTTGGTTTGAGGATTGCTTCCTGTTACTTGAAAAAATGTATATACATGAATGTAAATAAATACATAAACAAATAATAAAGTGAATTATTATGCCCTCACGTAGTATGTTTGATTCAAGTTAAGTTAAAATAAAGTAACTCTTCTATACTGAAATAATTGTTTGTTTTCCCACAAGCCAAAAAAATGTCTGGAAACAGAAGCATACTAAGTGTTTTTTTCTTTCTTTCTTTTTCTTTCTTTCTTTCTTTCTTTCTTTCTTTCTTTCTTTCTTTCTTTCTTTCTTTCTTTTTTTTCAAATTTCTAAGATTGCTGGGAAAGCAATTCACACTTTAGGATGACCTAAAGTCACCCTATGGTTTATCAAAGTGATTAGTCAGGTCTCTACAAAATACTGGACTTGAAGCTTGGGTAGAAAGGTCATTTACTGAATAAACTCAGGCAATTTACAGAGCTGAGTCCTGGGAATTAGCAAAGGCAAGTAGAGGAAAGATTAGAAAGACCAATGTGATGAATAAACTGCTTCTCTTTAAATTGACTTTGTAGAAAACATCACAGAGTTAAGAACAAAAGTGCTGAGATATTCGACTACAATTTTTGTCTTTAAAAAGTAAGGTGAATTTAGATCAGAAGAATAAAACACAAATGAATCAAGATGATGGGAAAAGACAAAATACAGGGAGACATGTTGAGGGGGAGAAACATTCTTATTTATTTAATCGCTTTTAATAAATTTATTTTTTGATTTATTTTTAATTTTTTCTTTATTTTAAAGATATGGGGTACAATTCAGAGTTATGTATACAAATTTTCATTATGCAGGTAACCTTGTTGATGAGGTGTGCCCCTCCCTCTCCTGGCAGTTTCCCACTACTGTCAATTCCTTTCTTATAGTATTATGATAAAATGTTCAAGGTTCACTGATGAGTGAGAACATATGGTACTCTGTTCTTTGTTTCTGTGATAGACTACTGAGTAGGATAGACTCTAAATCCATCCAAGTGGCTGCAAAGTCCATATGTTTGTCCTTC
Source organism: Cephalopachus bancanus (assembly GCA_027257055.1). Taxonomy (NCBI): domain Eukaryota; kingdom Metazoa; phylum Chordata; class Mammalia; order Primates; family Tarsiidae; genus Cephalopachus; species Cephalopachus bancanus. The sequence continues at coordinate 288,822 of JAPVLO010000242.1, read as the reverse complement.
TTTATGACTGTATAATATTCCATTGTTTGTATGTACCACTTTTTTTTATCCAGTCCAGCTTCAATGGGCAGCATGATTGTTTCCACGTTTCGCTATTGTAACAAACATGCATGTGCATGTTTTGGTATAATGACTTGAGTTCCTCTGAGTATATTCCCAATAGGGGAATTGCTGGGTCATATGGAAGGTCAATTTCCAGTTCTTTCAGAAGTCTTCCAAAGTAGCTGCACTAGTTTGCATTCCCACTAGCAGTGTAGGAGCATTCCTTTTTCTCTTCATCCTCACCGGCACCTCTTGTTTGTTTTATTAATGATGGCCATTCTTACTGGGGTTAGATGGTATCTCAAGAGATGGTATCTCTTGATTTGCATTTCTCTGATGATGAGTGCGGCTGAGCACTTTTTCATGTGTCTGTTGGCTGTCAGTATATCTCCTTTTGAGCATTGTCTATTCATGTCTTTTGCCCACTTTTTAATGGTGCTGGTTTTTTTGTTTTTTTGTTTTTTTCCTTTTGGTGCATGTCAGTTCCTTGTAGATCTTAGATGTTTTAAATTTATTTTAAAATTTAGACTTCTTAAAGGCAGATTCAAGAGATTTGAATTTTGAAATATTTAAAGAGTCAACTAAATTTGTCTCAGGACAATCATGAATAATTTTTTAATGGGTGGGAGATTGATATCTACAATCTTCCACTAAAATAAAACTTTGAAGTAAACACTCAAAATTGTCTTCAGATTTGTCTGGGAATATATTATAATGGAGATCTAATTCAACCTGCAAATACCATCAATGTCCGATCCTTAGTTTTGTAGAAAGAAGACTTTGAATTTGTGGACTGAGAGCATGGAGGGATAGTGCCATTCATAAGGTTCTCTTTTCTGCCTTGCGTATTCCCTTAAGCAGCTACTTTGCCTTGACAGTGATGCATATCTTTATTTTTGTATCTTCTTTATATCTGTAGGATATGTATCTCATGGCTGGGCACAGTGGCTCATGCCTGTAATCCAAGCAATTAGGGAGGCTGAGTCGGCCAGGTCACTTGAGCCCAGGAGCTCTAGACAAGCCTGGGCACTACAGCAAGACCGCATCTCTATAGGAAGGAAGGAAAGAAGGAAGAAGGAAGGAAGGAAGGGAGAGAGGGAGGGAGGGAGGGAGGGAAAGAAAAATATGTATCTCAGCAACTTGCTACATACTTCATAGAAAAAGACACTATTCATTGGTAACCTAATGTTGATTAGTCAGTGTTTCTTAAACAGAGAAGGGTAAATTTAAAGATATCAAGAAGACTTAAGTACTTGAAAGCACAATCATATTAGGCTTGCATTTAGACCTAAATGAGATAGAGATGACTTTGGTTTGACATAGACAGCAGAAGAGACAAATAGTTACCACTGAATTGCTGTATCTCGCCTTTTCTCTAATCAAAGGTAAATTCCTTGAACATGAAGAAATCCCAGACCTTACGGTAACATCTCATATTGTGTTCTGTTGTAATCCATTAGCAGGTAGATGCATAAATAAAATGTAGCTTTATTCTAATAGAAGGGACCCACATAAAATATAATCCTGCAGAAGTATTTAAAGAAAATTTGTGTGTGTATGTTACGGATATGTCAATACAGCTAGCCTTCTGTGTCAAGGTATTCCATATCCATGGATTCAAGCAACTAGGGATTGAAAATATTGGAGAGGGAAGGGGTAGCCCTCTGGCATGCCAACTGGGAGCAACCCCCACAGTGCCCGGGGCGTGGTGGCTGGCTGATGGTGGTTCTCCCAGCCCCTACATGTCCGAGCACCCATCCAGGCTTTCCCAGATCTAAGGTTAGGCAGCCCCTGGGTAGGTGCTGTCTGAAAGGGAAAGCCCAGCTAGGCAATGTCAGACTTCTCCCCTAGCATGACCTCAGGCTCCTCATAGTCCTGCGTCCTCCCCCATATTTTCTGAGGCATTTCAACCTCCAGGTGGGGTTTAGGCTTGAGCAGAGATGCCTGCCATATTCCTACAATCCTTAAGGGTCGTCCACACCCCACCCCACTTTGACCCCAACCAACGGAGCTCAGGCCTCGGCCTAGGTCCTGGGGGCCCAGGATCCGGCCAGGGGTCCCAACAGAAGATGGGGGGGTAGGTTTGGTTTAGGAGGAAAAAAAGAAAAAGAAAAAAGAAGAAAATATTGGAAAAACAATACAACAATAAAAATACAGTGTAACATTTACATAATATTTGCATTTGATTAAGGATTACAAGTAATGTAGGTATAATTTAACCTTTACAGGAGGATGTGTGTAGGTTAGGTGCAAGTACTGAGCATTTTATCAAAGGGACTTGGGCATCCATGGATTTTGGTATTGTTTGGTTTGGGATGTCCTGAATACAATGCTCCAGTTTGGGCAGCAAAGAGAAACACTGCCTCAAAAAGAAAGAAAGGGAGAGGGATAGAGGGAAATGAAAAGAAACAAACAATAGACCAACAAAAATCAATAGCATAATCTCTGAAAGAGCTTAAAATATATTTGACAAGATGATTCAAGACAGAAGAAGCAAAAAATAATAAAAATTTTAAAGAGAAACCAGATTTAAAAATTATAATATTACAATACTTTGTCAATATACTTCAAAATTTAGAGATATAAGACCATGTTTCACAAAGGTATAATTGACCAATATTGACTCAAAAAAGAATAGATACTTCAAATGAATCTATAACCATTATATAAATTGAATCTATAAAAATCTATCCATTAAAAAATATCAGATTCGAATGATTGTACAAATGGGTAAATTTCAAGAACTGAATAATCTTAATTTAGACAAATATAAAAGAAGAAATAAGGAAAAAGCAAGTGGGGGAAATATCCCAGCTCATTTTATGATACCATTGTAATCCTATCATCAAGAAGAGTATTAGAAATGCAAATTATAGTGCAATCACCCTTAATGAATATAAATGAAACTCATTAGCAAGGTGAAACTAATAATGTATACTTACTGTCATGTTTTAAAGATCTTTAACCCATTGATAAATATTCAATCATCAGGTGCAGAGAATTATCACTTATGGCTTATCTGGTATAACCCAGGCATTGTGCTGGATACTTTATATACATTAGCTAACTTAACTAAGATGTTGAGGTTTTAGAGTTAGTTATTTTTACTCTTTGGCAACAAAGTACTAAAATGTCATTAGTAAATACCTCTCTTTAACATCTGATTACAAAAATAAGAAAGAAAAATGAGCCTACTAGCAAAGTGAGTTTTCCAGCGGCTCATTAGTTAGTTAACTGGGAAAAGTCACTTCACTTACTGAGACCAAGTTTATTAATTGCATTGACTGCAACAGCTTACAAAAAATATGTCCAGCCGGGCTCGGTGACTCAGCCTGTAATCCCACACCTTTGGGAGGCTGAGGTGAGTGGATTGCCTGAACCTGTGGGTTCAAGACCCACCTGGGCAGCGAGACCTCATCTCTACAATAAATCAAAAAATCAGCCGGCCGTGGTAGCACATGCCTGGAATTCCGGCTACTTGGAAGGCTGAGGCGGAAGGATCACCGGAGCCCAGCAGGTCAAGGCTGCAGTGGCCGGGAGTGGCCACTGCACTCCAGTCTGGGCAACAGAGTGAGACTCCGACTCAAAAAAAAAAAAAAAAAGTCTGTCTAGAAAAAATCTGTTTAACACTATTAGTAATATGGAAAGAACAGTGCTTCAAGAGTTGGAGAAATAAAAATATCGGTTATATCAATAGTCAATTAAAAAAACAAGACAATTGTAGCTTCAAATAGTTTTCCTTGCCTCTTGAGGAGTTGAGATGTTACTGATACAACTGTTTAGTTTATTTGAGGAGTCAATGATAAGTTTGAAGTGACTGATGAATCAGTCTCTACAAATAGTATGTGTGAAACAACCATAGCTGAGAATATTTTCAGAGTTCAGAAAAAAACTAATTCATTACAATCAGAAGTGGAATTTGCTAAGATGTGTGAAGCATAAAGAGGGCTATCTGGATATATTCACAAAATTCGTTAAAATGTAAGACACATGATTATTCCTTGAAATATTCCTAGGTAGGTGCAATGTGGAACCACATTTGGGTATTTCATGTGTTATTAAAACAGTAGTGTCTTCTTTAAACTTTATTTGTTCTCACCAATTTAGCTATTTTCAGTTCTGTGAAATTCTGTCGGAATAGAATCTAAATATTGCGACTAGTCCTACCACATAGCAATTTGATGACTGAGTGGCAAAATTTCATTGCAACAACTTCTTCTCCTCCTTCTCCTCCTTCTCCTCCTTCCTTCTTCCTTCTTCTTCTTTCTTCTTCTTTCTTCTTCTTTCTTCTTCGCTAAAATTGAAGTTTTTCTGAACAAGAAGAATTGCCCTCAAGTACTATTATTAAACACTGAGTGGCTTTGGAAATTAGTTTTTACTGCACAATTAGAAATATTTCTTTATGAATTTCATCTCAAATTATGAGCTAAAACATTTATATGCAAATCTGATACAGTGGTAAAGCCATTTTGATGATGACAATATTGCGTGAATCACAAGTAATGGCAAGTTACTATATAAGCTTCCTGTCCTATCAGAAGTTAAAACAAGAAATGAAATCTCCATTCCCACACAGATTTGCAGTGGATATATTTTCCGAGCACATACTAGCCCCAGCTGTACTTTTGGACATTGATGCAAATGTAAAGTAAATTCCCATATTTCAAATTCCTGTTCAGTGTTCAACTGAGGAACTTCAGTTTAAGCTTCAATTGGAAGTAATTTATCTACAATGTAGTGACCTTCTAGAAGGCAACTGTCAAGAAAATAATCTAATGGAATTCTGTAAATGACTCCCATATGATGAACGTGCTCAATTAAATTCATATGCTTGCTACTGATATCAGTATTTGGAAATACTTATCTGGCTAAAAAGACATTTTCAAAGATGAAATACAGAAATTTTCAGTACAAATCTACATTAATATAGCAATACTTGCAATTGACTTTGATGAAAGGGAACACTCATTTTGAAAATCACTTAAGCAAAATGTTAGCTCCCCAAAGACGAATTTTATTATTCTCATCAGTATTCTGCTTAAGAATTTTCCTCATTTGTATTTAAAAAAACTCAATTGTTATAATATTTTGAATGCTGTCCATAAAATTTTTGTGAAAATTTGCTTTCTCTCTTTTTGTATAAGTACCTAAATAATATCTTCAGTTTCACCTCTTGGTCTGCAATGCCTAAAATATTTACAGCCTGGTCCTTTGTTTAAAAAGTGGGTCAACCCTTGTATTAAATCATGAGTTTAAAATGCTGCTCACTTATTTTAAATTATTAAATGAATTGTCAGCTACCCAAACTTTTCAGTATCCATGACTTGAGAGTGGAGGTACTAAGTAAAGATGGAAAAGTAGGAGGAGGGTGCATATAGTTAGCATAATTTTATCCCTAATTCAAGAATCGTTGTAATATTTAGTGGTAAAGCAAACATGATAATCTAGGAAATTAGCAATAACTGTTTTCCTCTTTTTCAGCAACAATTAGTGTGGAAATTACTATAATCAACCTGTTCTAATTAAATTATTTTTCATGATTTTAATGATGACTTTTATGGCAACAATATTCCCATATGTTAGAGGTAACACCGCTTGAATAAGTTATATTAAATCCATTGTGTACTATCTCTAACTACTTTGCTCTTAACCATAATTGGGCATTATTGATAACCTCACATATTTTCTATTTTTTGAGTGTTGGCTGTAGAATGAATCTGGCACTTCTTCTCACTGGTTACACAGATATTTATTGAATCTTACTTTGTATCAGGCACCGCCACAGCTAACTAGGATGATGTGGTAAAGATGACACAAAGGATGCCTGCCTTTGTGGGCTGTGCATTCTTGCCTTATGACTAATGTTTGATAAATAAAAATGTTTATTATAATCTCCAAAGGAAGAATTTACCCTGCTAAGAACTAAATAAAACTTTGTCATAAGGGTGCCCTGTTATCTGAAGATAATTGGCACTAAAATATGACGTTTATTTAAAACAGGGAAGAAAAATGCACCACAAATAGGGAGGGGGAATGTTCAATTGATAATTTAAAAATAAAAGGGACCATACCATGCATAGTTTGGTATGTAGGGCTTATATTTGTTTTAACAGCATTGTATAGTGGCATGAAATATCTTTTATCTCTTAATCATCTTTTCAGCATGATCATAAAGTAGGTCTGAATCACTTTGGCAAAATGATACTTCTACTTGTATATTTATATATATTTGTACTTATATAAATGTGGTCTTATCAAGTTTCCTGTATGTTTATCTTAACCTTTGACATCAAAATTATTTTCTCTTGAAGCATCTTTTGGGTGTCTATCCTTGGTCATTTTCTTGTTAACTGATCTGGCATTTCCAGAACCATACTTCTCAGTGGCCTTGTCTGAGATTTGAGCATGTTTTCAAGAATAGTTTTCTGGACTTCATTAAATTCAGCATCTTCACGATATTTACATTTTTACTTTATAATAGATATGCATTCTAATTATATCAGATTGTTGTTTGGATTAATTAAGCCAAACCAGTCAAGTATGACATTGACTCAGTGAGGCAGAAATGAATGCTAGTGACAATCAGGGAGGCTATTTGAGTGGTAACCAGTCAATTAACTCGTCTATTTGTGAATGTTTGTATTTTATTCCTTTACTTCCTTATACAAACTCATAACGTTGAAGATTTGAATAATAAACAGTCTTTGTAGTTTGATTTATACCTTCAATTCTGATCCTGTAGATCAAGATAAAAGGAAAAAAAAAAAAACCAGGATAATGGCATTGAATTTCTTCTAGGAAATAAAGTAAGATGGATATGTGAATAAGAGCTTTCTAGAGTTTGCCTGTGAAAGGTATGTCTTGGTTTGGAAGCATTGAGCCAGAGGTGGAGTGTAATTCATTAACAGCAGTAGTATTAGAATAAAATCAGTCTCTCACACCTCAAAAAGAACTGGAACCCTCTCCCCTACCCTTTCTCGATTTCAGTACAAGATGACAATCAACAACTTGGATTGACAGCAAAACCATCAAAAGGTACACCTTACAATGACATAATGATATCCAGCTGACCAGATGTTAGCTATCTATATACCTGAGAGGAAAATCCTTTTCATTTTCCTTGATAAATATTTGCCTGGTACTGAGCTTTTTAAATATAGAGAAAAACAAAATTTAAAGTGGGTTCACCCAGAAACTAGAACCCCTTAAAATATCATGATGCATTTTTTTTTAATCCACTCAGAACTTTCCAGATAAACTCTGTTATTAATGATTTGCTTGAGCACAGATCCAGTAATTTCTGTTTGCAAGTGTGACATCCCACATCTCTCCCTTTCAACTTGTCATGTCAGTCTCATGATTTTGTAAATAGCAGAACAAATGCAAGCTAACTCCTACTAGAAATATCAAAGCTTTGAAAGGCCACTTGGAAATAAGTTTCTCTTAGATGTCAGCATTCTTGTGTGCTAGTCTTGTCTCTAATTAAATTCCAAGTGAAGCTGTCTCCCTCTCGTGGGACAGCTGCCTCCTTCATGGAAGTAAAGGGTGGGGGAGGGGGGAGGGGACTGGATCTTGACCTGTTTCCACCATGCCTCAAGAAGAACCAGAAAGAAAAAAATAACATCCCTTGTTTTAGGGATGGTATTCACAAAACGAATACCATTAACTGAAAATTTACACATGTTAAGGAAAAATGTTTTAAAATACTTTCAAGTTGTAGAATCATTAAAGCTTTGGAGCATGTATTTAGTTATGTGCTAGTATTGATTTGTTCAAGAATTTTAAGTTTACTATGCCAAACTTAATAGTTATGGTAAATACTTAATGAAAGCTAAGACCTATAAGAGTGAACACTTAGGCATGTAATAAAGCCTTAATAATCAAAGAATAATTGAATGAAGTATCTTCTCAGCACAAATGTTGAGTTAAAGATTTTTAAATAACTTCATAAACGATTTTTAAATAAAAGTGTACAAAATGTTGTCAAAAAGCAGACTTACCAGATTTGGTTTAAATATATACTAAGAAAAGGTTTTGGCACATGAATGTGTTTTGTGCAGATAAGTAAAGAATTGATTTTCAGAACACCTAAGGCAGGATTCTACATGTCTAATTTCTCTGTGGTATTGTTTGCACTAATCGCTTACTTGTTGCACCTCCAAAGCAAATTTCAATTTAATATGTCCACATTTTTAAATACTAATCAACCTGATGGACAACATCTGCCTGAAATGCAAAAAAAAAAAAAAATCAAGCTTTTATTGTGCCAGTTAAAAGTTGATGAACTCAAAAAAAAAAAAAGTTGGTGAACTCTATGTAGATTGCTCAAGTCCCTCAGTTCTCAGTTTCCTTCTTGCTAAATTGATTAGTTTATATTCTGGAGTCATTAGCATTCCAACTTTTTGAAATTATGAATTGGTGGGGTCGAAGATATCTGTTAATGAATGCAGCAAGTGAAAAATGTGTGGCATTCCCATCATTTTAGGTTACTATGAGAAACTTTTACAACATGTGGCAGACAGACTTAAACACTGAATTATCCAAAAAGCACAAGTTCAAAGAAGGTGTTCACCATCTTTCCACAGTAAGAGGTGATTGCCAGAGGCCGACTGGGGCATCCGGGTCTCTGAGAGAAGTCCCAGCCGCTCAGCCTCATAGTGCTCTGTAGTCTCTCTGAGAGCAGATGTATTTGATTTGCGATATCACTAGTTTATCAGAAAGAATTCATGAATTAATTCAACAGTAATTTATTGAGTGCTTACATCCAAGGTGCTAGAACTGATAATATTCATGTATGATTTTGCGATTTTTTTTTTCTAGGACCCACTGATCTCAGCATGAAGAGGCAGTTGGCAACGAGCTCAGGATCCTCTAGCAGTTCAAACTCCAGACCCCAGCTGAGTCCAACTGAAATCAATGCTGTGAGACAGCTTGTTGCTGGATATCGAGAATCAGCTGCATTTTTATTGCGTTCTGCAGATGAACTGGAAAATCTCATTTTGCAACAGAACTGAGTCAGATGATGACCATATTCACTGAGGTCTAAATTTGCAGTTTCCACTAATGACTTTTTGATTTCTCAGCAGAGATACTTCTGATCTTACTGCAGTCTTTTAAGAGAAATACTTCCATTATACCACACTGTCCTTGATCCACTAAGTGATGTGTTAAGGTGCTTCAAAGGAACTCTGACCTCTGAAGTACTTGAGATACTTTAATGTGTCCAGCCTATTGCTTTTTGTTTTAGTGTGTCAGCATAAATATTGGGGGCAAAAAAATGGCTTTATATTCTTAATTCAAGGATAAAACAGAAGAAGCTTGTGGTATAAAAAAAAAGTTCAAGATCCATCTGAATTATTAGTGGAATTTGCTACTGACTCATTGGACTGAAAGCTGAAGTATCTGGCAAAAAAAAAAAAAAAAAGCCAAATTTGTTGCTACAGGATATAACAACCATGAAAAGGATCTTGTATTTTAAAAAATATGTAATTTTTATAAAAAAGAAAACTTGTTTTTCATTCAAAGTTGTCATTTTTACTTTGGTAACTTTTTCATAGGTCCTAAAAGAAAACTGTTTTGAGAAACTACTGTAAGTACCTTTTCCACATCCCTTTGCCTTCTCCTCTTTCCAAATTCTTTCTACAAAAATAACACTTGATGCTGGAAAAACCCTTGCCTATGTTCTTTAAGTCTTCACATCAGGAACTCCTTCCAAGAGAAGCCTGCATTTCTGCACTCATGCTGATCTCAAAAACCCACTCAATACTGCTGCTTGAGCATAGCAGTTTTCATCACAGAATTTTTTATTATTAAAAAAGATATATCATTGAAAAAAAAATCACACCTTGATTTCATAGAGCTGCTCTCTCCTGATTGCCGCTGCTTTCTACAGGCATTTCTCTAGCAGCAATTGGATGTAGGTGACTGAATGTTCAGAGGTTGCAAGTGACAATCTGAAAATTTGCACTCTTGTGTGTAGTTTTCTTTTCATTTTTCTCTTTCAGAAGTAGTTTCCAAAAAGACCGTTACATCTCCTAATATGATTTGTATAATTTTTAGTTCTAGCTAAAAATAATGTAAAGAACTCTAAGCAGATGCAGCTGCAACTTACAACAAACTGTTCCCTCCTAGTCCTCATACTTTGCCCTTCTTTCTTATTTTATAGTGTGGGATACACATGAGTGGTGTTTTCTTTGTGCACTGAGGCAAGCCAATTTTTTCATATTTAGGGAGAAGTACTTTAGTTCATGCTTCTTGTACACTTTTTTTCTGTTGTTTAGCTTTGGTTGGATTACAGATTCTTTGTGCATTCCTGAATTTGCCTTATTTCATGTAAAATTCATGTCATTCAGTTTTTGACAATGAGTTTAAGGCATCAGTGATATTTCTTATCTACTTGTTACATAGTTTTTCAAGTAATGACTGTGATTGTGACCAAGTAATGTGCACTTTTTCCTGTAACTGTGGACATTGCTATGCTTTTTTCTTCTAGTGTTTCTAGAATTACTGTTCCTTACAGTTACGTAAACAAAAAACAAAAACAAACAAAAAAAGAGAACTTTTGTGATACTGTTGGTGAATATAATGTGAAAATCTTATTGAAATATGAGTATTTTGGAAATACATAGATGCACAAACATCTTTTAAGGTGTGGATTTAGAGTTTGCTTATTTAAATGAAAAATCAAAATTTGAAGGCTGGTATAATTTTCTCTGTTTTGTTTGGTTTAATAAACGGATTTCTGTGTTAAAACAATGATTGTGAAAACTTATAAACTTCCTGAATGATATTAAGCTTAATTTTTAGCAGTTTACTTTTAAAATCTGAAATGCTAATTGTACCTACATTTAGCACAAAATTGACACTCCAAACTTATTTCTCAAGAATATCCTAAGGCCCCCTACAATCTGAGCATTCAGTCTACTGAAGAATTTATTCCAAGGAAGGGTAAAGGAAATTATCTAGTGAGTACTACTTCACTTGATTATATAAATCTGATAGAAGAATGTGTATGATGTTCTTAAAATTATTTTTTGTTTTGTTTTGTTTTTCAGGAGTAATTTGACTTTTTCAGTTTTTCCTGATTTAATATCTTGGGAGAAGCACATGCCTGTTTTAAGTGCATATTTTATACTTTGGGTTTTATTGTAATTGTATTTGAAAGTTTTGGAATGGTTTCTGTTTCACAAATTAACACTCAGGCTTCAATTTAGCATATGTGTTGCAAACCCTTAATAATGATTATGGAGCAAGGAAGGTAAGTTCCAACAAGGTACTCTTGTTTTTGTTTAATGTTTATCATCAATTACACACCTACTCACCAAGGACTGAATACCAAATGTCCTCGGCTTTTTGTACATCTCTCCAAAAGAATGAGGGACTCTTGCCATTTCCTTAAGAAAGCACAGAGGCTAAAATGAAGTACTATTTCCTTTTCCTTTTCTTTTATGACTTGTACCTGAAAACCAGCCTGGTCTTTTGTTTATTTATTTACATTATGTTACAGCAGAATAAAAAGATCACATTTCTTTATAAAGCATTTGAGAGAAATTGAGTGAAGTTTCATATTCTCATTCAAATGGAGTGCTAGAAAACTATCATAAACACAAAGATCAAATAGAAATTTCCATCACGTCTGCCAGTTAGCTTTCCATACACCAGTTTTGTTTTGTTACATATGTATTACTTTAGCATACTTAATAAACAAACATGACTCAAAATAACCAGAGAGCATACAAGCAAAAGCCAGTCTCTGGAAACTTCTCAGATTGCATAGTTCCAATAACTACTTAGTAAAAAGGGCATTCAGATATAATAACAGCTACCACTGACTGACTACTTACTTAAGGATATGCATTTTGCTTCCTTTACTTCTCACAATAACCTTTGAAGATGGGCAAAATCACTCACTGTTTTACAAAGTAGCCTTGAGAAGGGGAAGTAATTAACCTAGAGCACAAAGACAGTGAGAACTGAAGCCATAGTTTGAACCCAGGCTCATCTGCTACCAGAGCCTACTCTACTGGTCACTGTCCTCTGCTAATTTGCAGGTATTAAGTGGTTACATTCTGTACTGTGTCTTGGAACCAGGTTTTTATACGACATTTTAGCAGTTCTAGTTCTTTAGCTCAATCATAGTTATTTATTAAAAATGTACTTGACTTATCAAATCAAGTATTTGACTCAACATGGAGTTTTTATTCTACTACAAAGATATAATTTCCTTTAAGATGTGTTCTCTACAAATATGAAGAGCCATAATAAAATCCACCACTAATGAAAATCAAATAAATAAAACACGAAAGTGGAAGGCAGTGCCTTTTCAACAAGTGTCAGTATTGAGCTTTGTAAGTAAATATTAAAGTGATTATCCAGTTGTTCATTCACATGAGGTTTTAGCCTTAGACACTCTATAGGTGCTATTGTGCTATTGCCATGAATCATATCACTATATCACAAATATCATTCAATTGTATGGCAGAAGTATTTTCTAATTTAATATGACCCAGGTTTCAAGATATAGTCCATTGAAATAATAAAGTAGGTGGATATTAAAATATTGTATTTATTTATTTATTTTGAGTTGGGGTCTTACTCTGTTGCCTAGGCTGGAGTGCAGTGGCACGATCATGGCTCACTATAGCCTCGAACTCCTAGTCTCGGGCAATCCTTCCACTTCAGCCTCCTGCGTAGCTCAGACTATAGGTGTGCACCACCATGCCTAGCTAATTTTTTTAATTTTTGCAGAGATGAGATCTCACTATGTTGCCCAGGTTGATCTTGAAGTCCTGGGCTCAGGCAATTCTCAACTAGTTCTCCCACTTTGGCCTCCCAAAGTGCTGGGATTACATATATAAGCCACCAGGACTGGTCTTTGTTTATTTTTTAAAGTATGTTTGAGAAGCAGAAATTTTGTAAACTAAGAACTGAGCACAAACTAACCTACAGATGTTTATTATTAATTGTAGCTTATTCCTTTTCTTAAATATTTTTTGAAAGACACAACATGCTATTAATAGAGTAACCTGTCTTCAGTTTTAACATCAATCGGGTTCCACATTTAATTTTTTTCTTTTTATAAAAGAAACTTGAGGAATACAGAAAAAGAAGAAAAATAAGTTCCACCATCTGAGGAGAATCATAAAGAACATTTTATAGTCTATCTTTCGAATTTTATCTAAAATGTATATAAATATTTTTCTGTTTGATTTTATTGTATATGGTCTTTTATCACCCGCTTTTCTAACCTAACAATATACCATAAATATTTTACACATCATCAGGTATTTTTAAAAATTGTTTTTTAGTGGCTGCATAGTGTTATATTGTATGAATTTACTTGTTTTAGTTTTCTACTGCTGCTGTAATAAGCAATACAAATTTTATTACAGTCCTGTATATTTGAAGTTTCACTGAGCTAAAGTGAAAGTGTGTTCGTCTCTGGAGGATGTGGGAGAGAATCCCTTTCTTTTCCTACTCCAGTTTCTAGAAGCCATCTGTATTCTTTGACTGGTGGTCCTTTTCTCCATCTTCAAAGCCAGGGACATAACATGCTCAAAACTCTCTGTAACTCTTCTTCCTCTTCCAAAAAACGTAAGGATCCTTGGGAGTATATTGGACCCAACTGAGTAATACAGGATAATCTTCTTATATTAAGGTCATCCAAATAGCAACCTTAATTCCATCTGCAAACTTAATTCCTTAACTTGACATGTAACAAAACATATTCACATGCTCTGATGATTAGGATGTGGCTATCTCTGGGGAGACATTATTCTGCCCACTTCAGTACATTAATTTCCTGTTTTTTCTTTTAATTTTTTGTGTGATTTTTTGTTTTATTGTTATTTTAGATCTGGGGGTACTCATGTGTGTTCACTACATGGACATACCGAACATACTGGGGATTGAGCCTCAGGTGGCCCGTTCCCCAGATAATGAACATTGTGCCCCATGGGTAGTTTCTGAACCCTAATCTCTCTCACCCCTTCCCACTTCTTGGTGTCCCCAGTATTTATTGTTTCCATCTTTGTGACCACTTAGGCTCCCACAAATGAGTATGAACACGTGGCGCTTGGTGTTCTGAGTTTGTGTACTTAGGATGATGATCTCCAGCTTCATCATGCAAAGGACAGAATTTCATTCTTTTTTTATGACTGTGTAGTATTCCACGGTGTATATATACCCCCTTTTCATTATCCACTAATTAGTTAATGGGCATTAGGTTAATTCCATGACTTTGCAATTGTGAATTGTGCTGCAATGAATATGAAGGTGCAGATGTCTTTTTACTATAATGACCTCTGTTTCTTATGGTACATGTCTCACAGTGGGCTTGCTATATTAAATGGTAGATCTACTTTTAGTTCTTTGAGTAATCTCCATACCACTTTCCATAGAGGTTTACACTCCCAATTTACACTAATTTACACTCCCATCAACAGTGTATAAGTGTTCCCTTTTCACAGCATCCATGCCAGCATCAATTTTATTTTTTATTCTTCAGTAGTGGTCATTCTGACTAGTGTAAGGTGGTATGTCATTGTGGTTTTAATTTGTATTTTCCCTTATTATGAGTAATGTTGAGCATTTTTTCCTATGTTTGTTGGTCATTTGTATGTCTTCTTTTGAGAGAGATATGTTCATGTCATTTGCCCACTTGCTCTTCTCTTGCTGATTGGTTTGAGTTATTTGTAGACTCTCGATATTTGTCCTTTGTTAGATATATAGTTTGCAAATATCTTTTCTGACTCTGTAGATTGTCTGTTTGCTCTGTTATTATTTCTTTTGTGGTGGAGAAGCTTTTCAGTTTAATTAAGTCCTACTTATTTATTTTTGTTTTTGTTGCATTTGCTTTTGGGGTTTTAGACGTAAATTATTTGCCTAAGTCAATGTCCAGAAGAGTTTTTATTGGGCTTTCTTCTAGGATTTTTATGGTCCAGGTCTGATATTTAAGTCTTGAATCCATCTTGAGTTAATTTTTTGTATATGGGGAGAGATAGGGATCATGTTTCATTTTTTTCTGCATGTAGTTATCCACTTTTCCCAGCACCATTATTGAATAGGGTATCCTTTTCCCAGTATATGTTTTTGCCTGCTTTGTTGAAGATCAGTTGGTTGTAGGCATTTGGATTTATTTCTGGATCCTCTGTTCCACTGGTCCATGTGTTTGCTTCTGTACCGGCACCATGCAGTTTCAGTTACTACAGTCTTGTAGTATAGTTTGAAGTCAGACAATGTGATGCCTCCAGTTTTGTTCTTTTTGTTTAGGATTGCTTTGGCTATTCTGGCTCTTTGTTTGGTTCCATATGAATTATAGGATTGTTTTTTATAATTCTGCAAAAAATGATATTGATTGTTTAATAGGGATTGCATTGAATCTGTATATTACTTTGGGTAATATGGTCATTTTAATAATGTTGAGTCTTCCAATCTGTGAGCACAGGATGTTTCTCCATTTGCTTGTGTCCTCTACAGTCTCTTTCATCAGAGTTTTGTAGTTCTCATTGTAAAGATCTTCTATATCTTTGAATAAACATATTCCTATATATTTAGTAGCTTTTTGGCTGCTATTTTAAATGGCATTGAGTTTTTGATTTAATTCTCAGCTTGGTTTCTATTGGTGTATAGCAGTGCTACTTATTTGCTTGTTTTGATTTTGTATCCTGAAAATTTACCAAATTCAATTATCAAGTCCAGGATTCTTTTGGAGGAATCTTTAGGGTTCTCTAGGTATAAGATAATATCATTGGCATATAGAGATAATAGTTTAATTTCTTTTCCAGTGTGGATATGTTTTATTTAATTTTTTTTGCCTGATGGCTCTAACTCAGACTTCCAGTACAATGTTGAATAGGAGTGGTGAAAGTGGGCATTTGTTCCACTTTTCTCTGTTCACCATAACACTGGCTATGGGTTTGTCACAGATAGCTCTTATTATTTTGAGAAATGTTCCCTCTATGTCTATTTTGCTGAGGGTTTTTATCATGAAAGGATGCTGGATTTAATCAAATGCTTTTTCTGCATCTATGGAGATGATCATATGATTTTTGTTTTTAATTCAGTTTATCTAATAGGTCATGTTTATTGGTTTGTGTATGCTGAATCACCATTGCATTTCTGGGATAAAACCCACTTGGTTGTGGTATTTTAATGTGCTATTCAATTTTGTTTACTGATACTTTGTTGAGGATTTTTGTGTCTATGTTCATAAAGGATATTGGGCTGTAGTTTTCTTTGTGTGTGTGTCTTTTCCTGACGTTAGTGTCAGAGTGATATTGGCCTCAAAGAATGAGTTTTGGAGGATTCCTTCTTCTTCAGTCTTGTGGGATAGCTTCAGTAAAATTTGTACCACTTCTTTGAAAGTCTGGTAGAATTCACCTGTGAGTTCATCAGGTTCTAGACCCCTTTCGGTTGGGAAACTTCTTATTTCTGTTTCAATCTCACTATTCATTATTGGTCTGTTCAGGGTTTCTATTTTTTTCTGGTTCAAGGTTGTAGGGGTTGTATATTTCCAAGAATTTCTCCACTTCCTCCAGATTGTCTATTTTCTTTGGATAGAGGTGTTCATAATACTCTTGAATGATCTTTTAAATTTCTGTTATATCAGTTGCGATATCTCCTTTTTAAATTCTGATTGTGGTCATTTGAGTCTTCTCTCATCATTTCTTAATCTAGCTAGTGGTCTCTCAATTTTGTTTACCTTTTCAAAGAGCCAACCTTTTCTTTCAGTGATCTTTTGCATTTTCTTTATTTCAGTTTCATTGGTTTCTGCTCTGATCTTCATAGTTTCTTTTCTTCTGCTAGCTTTAGATTTGGTTTGTTCATGTTTTTTTAGTTCCTTGAAGTATGATGTTAGGTTGTAGATATGTGATCTTTCTGTCTTGTTAATGTAGGTCTTAAGCACTATAAGTTTTCCTCTGAGCACAGCTTAAAGGTTTTGATCACTTGTTTCTTCTTGTCATTCATTTTAAGGCATTTTAAAATTTCCATCATAATGTCATTGTTGATCCAATAATTCTTCAGAATCAAGTTCTTTAACTTCCATGATTTTGTTTGGTTTCATGGGTTCTTCTTGGAGATAATTTCTAGTTTTATTCCACCGTGGTTCGAGAGGGTGCTTGATATAATTTAAATTTTTTCAATTTGCTGAGACTTGATTTGTGGCCTATCATATGGTCTATCTTGGAGAATGTTTCATGTGCTGGTGAGAAAAAACATGTATATTCTGTAGTTTGGGGATGGGATGTTTTGTAGCTGTTTATTAGTTCCATTTCCTTGCAAGTTCAGTTTAATGCCAATGGTTTTTTGAATTTGTGTCTCAATATCTATCTATTTCTGTCAGTGGAGTGTTGAAATTGCCCACTAATATTGTATTGCTTTCTACCTCTTTTTTTAGGTCTAGTAGAATTTGTTTATAAAGCTGGGGGCTCTGGTGTTAGGCACATATATATTTAAAATTATTAAATCTTCTCATTGCATCAATCCCTTTATCATTATATAATAACCATATTTGTCTTTTCTTTTTCTTCTTTACTGTTCATTTAAAGTCTGTTTTATCTAATATGAAAATGGCTACTCCTGCTTACTTTTGGTTTCCATTTGTGTGGAATATTTTTTCCCTAACCCATTACCTTGAGTCTGTTGGAGTCTTTTTGAGTTAAGTGGATCACTTGAAGGCAACAGATATTTGAGTTGTGGTTTTGTATCTATTCTGCCAGTCTATATCTTTTTAGTGGGGCAATGAGACCATTTATGTTCAGAGTTAGTAATGATATGTAAGATACTATTCTATTCATCATACTGGTTGTTATGTGGTTGCTTTATTTATTTATTTTTCTATATTGTGTTGGTGTTTCATAAGGCCTATAAGCATTATGATTTCTAGCATTTTTCTACTGGTGTATTTGGACCTTTTGTTTTAGTATTTAAAACTTCTTTGAGTATTTCTTGTAGTGCAGTCTACTGGTGACAAATGTCCTCAGTGTTTGCTTGTCTGCAAAGGGGTTAATTTCACCTTCACTTATGAGACTTAGTTTTGTAGAGTACAAAATCCTTGGCTGACAGTTATTCTGTTTGAGAAGATTGAAGATGGGGGTCCCAATTCCTTCTGGCTTGTAGGATTTCTTCTGAGATGTCTGCTGTTAGTCTTATATGCCTACTTTTGTAAGTTATTTGATGCTTTTGTCTCACTTCTTTTAAAATTCTTTCCTTCATGTTGGCTTTGCATAGTTGGATGATTATATGTCTTGGGGATGACCTTTTTGCAATGAATATTCTAGGGGTTCTTTGGGCTTCTTGTATCTAGATGTTTAGATCTCTGGCAAGACCAGGGAAGTTTTCCTCAATTATTCCCTCAAATAGGTTTTCCAAGCTTTCTCTTCTTCCTCAGAAATACCTATACTTCTAAGCTTTAGACATTTTACATAATCTCACATTTCTAGGAGACTTTGTTCTGTTCTATTGATTCTTTTTTCTTTATTGCTGTCTGCGTGTGTTAATTCCAAACCTCTGTCATTAAGTTCTGAGATTTTTTTCCTTCTGTTTGTTATAGTCTACTGTCAAAACTTTCTACTGCATTTTGTATATCCCTAAGTTATATTTTCATTTCCAGAATTTCAGCTTGATTTTTTTTTATCTTAGGGTATCTATCTCTTTGTAGAGCTTTCCATTCATGTCTTGAATAGTTTTATTTTTTGAATTTCTTTATGTTGGTTTTTAATTTTCTCCTGAAGTTTATTGCTCAATTTTATAATCAACCTTTTAAATTCTATGTCTGGAATTTCAAAAATTTCATTTTGGTTAGGGTTTGTTGCTGAAGAGTTGGTGTGGTCTTTTGGGGGTATTGGAGAGCTCTGTTTTTTCCATATTCTCAGAATTATTTTTCTTCCTTCTCGTTTGGGCAATTTCTTTTTATTTGAGGTTTGCAAGAGGTTAATGTAGGCACGGTAGTATTCCCTCGATTATATATAACCTTGGTATGGTGAGTTTCTCAATTATTGGCTGTGGCAGCCCTATGCTGTGTACCTGTACTGGCACAGTGTCCAGAGTGGTTAGAGTGGCTTGGAAGTTATCATTTGCTGGCATTTGGAATCAAGACTTCACCAAGGCTGAGGTATTATAACTGGCTGTAGGGTTTCTCCTTGGTAAGTGTTGTTCCAAGGTAGTGCCCAGCCAGCCTAGCCTGATGGTGGGGCTCTGGGAATTTCCCAAGTTCTCTGTTTTGAGCCTTTGGGGAGAGTGCAGAGGAAAAGAGTTGGGGGAACCTTACAAGTATTCACTCTTAGTTACCTACTGGGGATTAGGAGGATGTCCTACGCCACCAGGGCAATACTGTTGTGCAGAGCAGGCACATAAGTGTTCACAAGGAGAGTGAGAGGTTGCTACAGCAATGCATCTAACCTGACTCCCACCTTGGCATCAGGCAATCCATGATCTGAATTTCAAGGTGCAGCAGTCTCAGGGCTTCAGGTGTTCTCAGGTAGCTCACCCAGCAAGGAACTGCTTGCAGCCTTAGGGTTTGTTCTTGGAGTTTATTCCCTCCTAATCTGGTTAGAAAGCAGTCAGTCCACCCTGCAAGATTTGAATTCCTGGGAAATAGCAGCTGGTGCTATTCAAGGCTTTTTTTGTGCATCACTCCATGGCAGAGCATGGCTGTGTGTAAGGCAGTTTCCTGTGAGGGACTGTGGTCCCAGAAGGCTTGGGGGTCCTGCAGGTTCATGGCAGGAGTACAGACCTGAATTCCTCTCACTTACCTTCCCCATTGCATCCAGAAGTGTGGTCGACTGTGGTGTAGGTGAGAGTTTGGCCCGTTTCGGCATAGATCAGTGAATTTTTTTTTCTTCTTCTTTGCTCTAAGTGGTTATTATCACTCCTTTGGAGCCTCATGAGACGTGCTGCTGTATTCATTCCTCTCTGGGTACTGAGGAAACACTCTCTTGGTTTACTCTGTAGGAATAACTCACTCTAGCTGTCTCATGCTGGGCATCTTAATTCACTTATTTGTTTTTGATTGCTGAATGAATCTAATTTCCTGTTTTACTTTTAAATACCTCACAGTGTATTTGGCCATTCACTTATAGAAAGTATCCTACATCAGCAGTGCAAACATTTACAAATACTTGTTAGCTGCTGCACCTATGATGTTTATTTTGTATAAAGGTTATGTATGTTCTTTTGGAAGTAATTTCAATGGCAGTTTTAAAAATTCCTCTCATTCAAATGGAATGTAATAAAACATATGGTAAAAGTGGAACTAAATCTTTTAAGAGAAATAAAACAGAAATACGTCTGGATTTTTTCCTCCACATTGGTTTCTTAGAAGGTGTTTCTACACACGATCCCCTGAGATATGTTTGAGAAGACTGCAAGTCATTAGGAGAGAAGGGTGTGTTAGAATTCAAAGCTCAAATAAATTGTGTAAGCATTCCAACCACATTCATAAAACTTCTATGGTAATTACTAATGGCCTTTTATTTACTCTGAACAATTGAAAGATATATTTACCATATGACCCATCTATCCCTCTTCTGGGAATATACCCAGAGGAACTTAAATCATTCTACAAATAAGATACCTGTGCATGCATGTTTATTGCAGCACTATTCACAACAGCAAAAACATGGGAACAACCATGCTGCCCATCGAAAGTAGACGGGGTACAAAAATGTGCTACATATATATGATGGACTACTACACAGCCATAAAGAAGGACAAAATTATGAACTTCACAGCAACTTGGATTGATTTAGAGTCTATCATACTCAGTGATCTATCACAGAAAAAAAAAGAACTGAGTACCACATGTTCTCACTCATAAGTGGACCCTGAACACCTATTATAATACTATAAGAATGGGATTGGCAGTATAGGGCACTGCCTGAGTAAGGGGGAGCACATGACATCAATCAGGGAACCTGATCTAAAACCTGGCAAAGTAAGGACCAGCGAAAGGCCCAAACTTCACCTGTATGATGACCACTTATATACCTAACACTGAATTGTATCCTACATTTTTAAAATGTAAAAAAAAGATATTTAATGCTAGATGTGATGAGATGATATGTCTTTTAAAAGAGAGGGTTTGGCAATAACAAATCTGTTGAATTTAGGATAACCAATTGAGTTTAAAAATTAAAGCTCTCCCTCCATTTCTTTGTTAATTGTTTTTATTTCCGTATTAAAAATTGTATTTTTCCTCAATTTACTGTTTTCCTTTTAAAGACTATCCACTGAAAGAAGAAAAGATCAAAGATAATTGTCAGGACTATTTTTAATGCTCTGAGAGAAAAAAAAAATACAATAAAAGTATTAACCAGAGAGACAAAGTACATTTTACTAAAAGCATGAGATTGACACTAGTTTTTTTTTCCTTGAAAGTTTTGATTTCTCATATTCTCTGTCTATTGGGGAGTGGCCTAGAATGGGTTGCCCATGAGAAATGCCTTATGCTTATTTAAGGCACTCCATCATAGTGATAGTACTAGTGCCCAGAGATGAGATTTCACAATGGGTTATCTATTCTCATTTCCTTTGCTGGTAGAAGGATTCCAAAGTCTTCCAGGAACCAAACCCCTCTTAGCTCATTTTAATTCTAATTAATTTAACTATTGTATATTCTTTCCTTACTATGTGCTGGACATTGTGCTCTAACACAGAAAAACTACTATTCCGACTTCAAGTAGTTAACATCTAATGGAGAAAGGGGACAGAGGAACAGATGGTATAATACAAAAGGATAAAATGGAACAATACAACATATGATGATAGATATGTGCCAGAGAGGTCAGAGGAGGGCATAGACTCCGTCTTATGGGTAAAAGGGTGGAAAGGTGGAGTAATTGGCTACAAAGACTGGAACTGTGGAATACCTGGCAAAATTGTTGAGCATCTTTTAAAATGATAGGATAAGAGAGAAGAATGCATCAAAGAAGGATGTTTAAACGAATGAGGCAGCAACAAAATGAGAGGTACAAAATTGGCATGGAATAACAAGGTGGGCATATCTTGTAAGTAGTGTTGCTAGAGGGTAGAGTTTAAGAATAAAAAGAGATTGCTGGAGAGGAACAGAGGAGTCAGCTAGTGCAAGGCCTTATGTACCATGCGAAGGAGCATGGCTATGTCCTATAGAGGATGAAGGCACAATTATGTATTTTAAGTAGCGGCGTGATAGATGTGAGTTGGCTTCTCTGTTGATTATTTGCATGTTACGTCTGAGCAGAAACTTCTGGAGTAAGAAGACGAATTAATACTGGATTGCAGGGCCTTTCTTCCATTACCAAGAGTGAAGTCCCCAAAGTATGTGGGGGGAAGTCATTCCCCAAGCAGCATACTAAAAAAGGGAGGAAAGGGTTTTTTCCTATAACCATTGTGAATGTGAGCCAGGAAATCAGACAATTACTGTGAACTCTTTCTCTGGAAACAGATCCAAGAAAAGACAGAAGAGTGGAAAGGAATTTCAAAAATCCCCCTTTGTCTCCTTAGTTAGGGAGAAGGACTCACGAAGGATGGGTGGGTCACCCAGGAAAAATATTTACACTTACCCTTCAAGAATCCAAGTCCCTTTCTGCCCTCACAATGGGTCTCCTAAAATAGAAATACTATCATTACTCGCTATTTTGTATGTTTTCCGGTGAGTAAAGCAGAGCTGAAGAGTACAGAAAAAAAGATGATGGTACCTAGGGCAAATTTTCTACAAAAATAGGAATTTCAATTATTTCCCATTCCCTTTCCTTCTCGTCTTGTCTGCTTTCTCATCTTTACCATAACCCACCTCCCAACTGCTTGCCAACAACAAAGGGGCCAAAATACAGGAGCTCTGCTTGTCTTAATTTATTTTCTCTCCTGACTGTGAAAGTAATAGGCAAAACTATTGGGGGAAAGGGTAAGGGATTAGGAGAAAGAAATACCTATGTCTTATTGCTTCTTTCAAAAGCAAAGTTTCTAAAGGTCTGCTCAAAAGTCAGGAAATTTAGAAATCTGAAGACTAATTCCCCTTATCCCCACATACAGATTGCATACAATCCTGCCTAAGTGCAGTGAGTTCTGAAACTGGACCAACAACGACATTACAGAAGAATGTCAGAGACTACAGCCTCAATGTCTGTGGCCAGCAACACCTCCCAAGCCGCTACTGTCTGTGTCCTCAGTCAAAATAAAGGGTGATAGAATTCAAATATACCCATCCTTCCAACCTGCTGGTCTGAAGGGAAGCAATATAAGTTTCAGATAAGGGAAAAGAGATGTCAAGGAGAGTATAATCATACCACTTGAGAAAAAACAGTTTAAAAAGAGCATGTCTCTTACATATGAATAAAAATTAAGGAAGCAACATGGCACCTTACTCTCAGGAAAGAATGGAAGGAAGGCAGATAGTAAAGAAGAGTTCCTAAAAGATTTTTTTTTAAAGCTACAATTGAAATAAAGTATCACCCAGTAAAACATTTTTTTTCTTCAATAAATGCTTTGCTTGCTAAACTATGAGATCACGGAAATAAGTTTTCACCTCATTTGACAACCCTAAATTATAACAATGTCACCTTATGGCAAATCTTTAATTATGAGTCTTTCTTAAATCACTCCTAAAAACAGAACAATCTATTATTACACACATTTTCTATCCTCTATAGAAATGCCTGGATGCCTTCTGCACTATGCCGGCCAAGAGAATGCAGGACCCCTCTTTGAACTGGAGAAAATGATTATTGAGTTTGTCTAGTGACATTGGAGAAGGACTTGTTTGGCAATGAAGCTGCAATTTCATGATAGGGTAACCATGTTGGGTTTTTGTTTGGTTTTGCTTTGCTGGTGAGATGACGATTTCTATGGAAGATGTGACAATGTGACAGTTGACGTACTGCTCATGCTCTATGCATCGCATGCTGACAGAAGAGTAGCGTTAGACCTTGGACCAGCAGGAATTCGATGGCATGCCCGTCCCATACCTAAGGCAATTATTCTCCTTCTCTTCATTAGCATGCAGCTTGGCTGCCGATACTGCCAACACCAAAGGTCAAATTCAGATCTCTACATAAGATCTTAGAATTAAATAGGAAGTCATACTCCTGACTGGTACCTCCCATGTCACATTTGTATAGAATTTCTTCCTCAGAGTTTTTCCCCTGCAGGACTTAATTGGTGTGTCCTACTTCCCTAAACCACTTAGAGGCTGAGAATTTTTTATCTCCCTCTAGACTTGTGAGCAGACTGGATTGGGTTTGCTTTAGTTGAATCCTTAGGCCAAGGACTCCTAGCAGCCTATTCTTCGCCTGCCTTTAGGTCCCAGAGGTAGTGGCTACAGCATGTCTTTTAGCCACAGTGAAGCCGTTGTCCTGACCCCTTGTCTAGACTGGGTGAGACTGGAGCCTGAAGGGTAAAAAGAAACAGCTGGAAATGGAAAGGACCTCTGTGAACTGGGGATTTGCACACACATAAAGGAAAACCTGTGTACAGGGGCACCTTGCTAAGTGACCGGTCCTTCCAGCTAGCAACATTTTCTCCGGATTAATCTAAACATTGACTGGTGTGTGACAGAAAAGGCCAATTCTCCTGACATTTAAAATGAATCATAAATACATAGACAGCTATGAATGCTCACAAAGGAAAGCCCAGCCCAGCTTGGCAAACTATTATACAATCTTTTTTCCCTCCCCTCACCACTCTAACAAGACACTTTGAATACCTTACTGAGTATTAAACAGAATACAAAAAGTTGAGCAGATAATCTTTTTTGTTGTTGTTGAGTCGGAGTCTCACTCTGTTGCCCAGGCTGGAGTGCCGTGGCACGCTCACAGCCACCCTAGCGTTGACCTGCTGGGCTCAGGCGATCCTTCTGCCTCAGCCTTCCAAGTAGCTGGAACTACAGGTGTGCACTACCATCCCTGGCTAATATTTTGATTTATTGTAGAGACGAGGTCTTGCCAAGTTGCCCGGGGTGGAGATATTCTTAATATAGGTATTCTTAATATATTCTTAATATAGAAGTACTAGAACATTGCATTTATGTTTAAAATAATAAGTGTTATGGACAATTTTGAGAACTTTATGCTTTAGAAAGCACTGTCACATACACTGAGTTGTTTGATCCATGCCACAGGAAAGATTGGCACTACCAATTGCTTTCTGTAACTGAAGCTGAAAGTTTTGGGATTTTGATTTGTTCCAACCAAGAACCAAAATCTTCTAATTCTGAATCCCGTGTTTTCTCCAGCCCTGTACTATTTTTTCATATCATTCTTCTAAGAGTTGTTTCTTTTATGTGTCATAAACATAGACTATATATGTTTTCCTGCTGATTTATGATACCTCTTTATGATACATTTGTGATATAGGAGTCATTTGAACCAGGCTGTCTTCTGGTTTTCTCTCCGCCTTTGCCTGTAGGATTTGTGTGTGTGTGTGTTTTTGTTTTGTCTCTATCATAATAAAAATCCATTAGAAAAGTCATTCAACCAAAACGTATTAAATGCCTCTAACCTCTAGTACCCTGTATTTCTCTGGCGTTAGAAGTGGGAGATTTAGATAGAAAAGAAATATATGTTTCTGGAAGATCTGCAAGTCACCAGTGAGTATTTTGGCACCAGGCCCTATGCCGACAGCCACTGAGTTAGATCCGTTTGTCCATGTGTAAAATGAGAATAAGCTCTTTCTCAAATACAAATCAAACATAGCAGTAAATATGAAAGTAGAAGGTTTTTTAGGTACATACTGAAAAAAAAATAGAATCCTGGATTGCTACTGCTTTTGCATTTCCATTTGAAGTCCTCAGCAATGTTGGTTAATTTTAGAAAATAAGAACCATTCTCTCCCCTGAATAGTATAACCAAACGAAGGCTAAAAACACAAGAGCTTGTCACCGTATTTGATGGGAAACATGCTTCTCAGCCCTACTTGGCTATCCTGGGCAGTAAAGAAACATTCACAGATTCTCCAAAGGCTGCTTACATGACGTTCCTGTTGGGATTCCATGAACACTAAAGATGACAGTGTCACCATACTCATTTTAAAATCTGAGCCTGATCTAATTTTCAGTCTGTCTGCTCACTCTATTTTGGATGCAGTCATTTAGCAACTGGAATAAAGGATGGTTGACAAGATAGGATCATAATAAAGCTTCTATTTATTGTTAAGTCTTGTGAATTTTTTTCTAATTTTTTTTCTGTCCTTGAGGAAGCTGAGGCACCACCAGCTTAACAGCTTATGCAAAGTGGCACACTGGTACGTGGTGGACATGTGATTTGAGCTGCAGCAGTCCAGTCACACAGCCCACAGTGTGGTCACTCTGTTGGGATACTGGTCACATGCACTCCATATTTCTATAAGGAGCTCCCACCAAAGACAATAGAAAACATAATAGCTTGTTGCTTTTTTTAACTAGAAAAATAGAGACAGTGCAGAATTTCTGTAGTACCAAAGAGTACCATATAAGAGTATACTGCCCCTGTCCACAATAGCTAGCAGTGCTTGAGCACTTCTGTGTCAACTGTGTTTTAGCAGGTATCATTTCTTACACTGTTACATGTATATAAAAGACATAGTATTATCCCCATTTTACAGATAAGAAAGCTAAGGCATTGGAAGGCAAGATTAGCTTTTCCAATATTATTCAGCTAAAAAGTGGCATAATCTTATCTACCAGCCTCTCCTGCCTCTCTAACAATTTATTTCACATCAATGAAAAACCCAAAGATTTGCACAGAGCCTTGATTTATGTGCAAAATAAAATGAGCTCAATCTGAACACAAATACACATGCCAAATTCCTAGTCCCTTTTAGCCTCTAATTCTAAAAATTATGCCTTTTAAATTCTTATTTTATCCTTTGTAAAAACAGGGTCTTTCTATGTTGCCCAGCTGGTCTCAACTTCCTGACTTCAAGTGATTCCTTCTGCCTCTACCTCTCAAAACTTTGGAATTACAGGCATGAGCCACTACACCTGACCAAACTATGTCATTTTTATGCCATACCGTACCTCTCTGATCCTAAGCAGTTCTTTATCCTGGAGCAGTGTTTTTCAGAAACAGTCAGCTGAATTCGTTTTGACTAAACTTTTCATTTATTTCCTTTTTGTGGGGAGAAGGGGACAGAAGAGAAGTGCATGATGTAAGCACACTTGAATGTTGAAAATGTTTAAGCTTTCTCTCATGGCATACAACGGCCTGGCTTCTCCAGCCACAAAGTACAGGTAGTGCCTAACAAGGGGCCAGTCTCCATGGGTTGGGCCAAGTCTCAACGGGAAATGAAGGTCAAGCAGCCCACCAGGCTACATGCTTTGCGTGATTTCACTTCTCTTTCCTCTCCACTCCTTGTTACCCTGAGTTCCCCCAGGTTGCCCAAGAGACTAGTTACGGCAATGAGAGCTATCTCCATGGTGGCAGAATTGCCTTGTAGGGGAGAGAAACAAGAGAGAAGACAGGCTCCTTTTCCTCCCCCTTATAAGCCCCTGCCTATGCCAATCTGCATGGCTCTGAGGCCAAGACAATTCTTTACTCCAGAGCAGTATCTCAGAGTGCCAGCTGAATGACCTAAGGTGGTACATGTTAAAAACCCAGACTCCTGAATGCCACCATATCTGCATCTGCCTCAGAGAAGGGGCAGCAGCAGGATGGGAGTGGTCATGACCATGGAGGGCACGGCAGTCCTTCGTTTTAGTAAGCTCTCCCAGGTGTTCTGAAGCAACTTGACAGTTTGCAAAGCTCTAATCTAGACCAGAGAAAGGAAGAGAGAGTACAATCAGAGGACATGCTTGAGCGAAAATAAAAGTGCAGTCTGAGAACCCAAGATTGAGAAATGGTCTAGAAAGTTAAATTGTCAGCCAGGTGCAATGACTCACACTTGTAATCCTAGCACTTTAGGAGGCTGAGGCAGGAGAATTTCTTGAGCCAAAGAGTTGGAGCACAGCCTGGGCAACATAGCAAGCACTAGTCTCTACGAAAAATTGTAAAAAGTAGCCAGACATGATGGTGCAAACCTGTAGTCTGAGCTACTCAGCAGGCTGAGGCCTTGGATTGTGAGACCTTGGGTTAAAAAAAAAAAGTTGTGGAGAAGTTCTGAGATCCAGGCTAGTACTTTTCTCAGAAATGAATCATCCATTTCTCTTTCTCTCTAAAGATTCCACCCTGTCCCTTAGCAGCTTTGCTCTGAAAGGATAGACCCAGGCTGTAGACCTCTTCTGATTTATAACAGGAAAAGATTTGCAGCCAGGCACAGTGGCTCACGCCTGTAATCCCAGAACTTGGGGTAGAGGTGAGAGGATCGCCTCAGTCCAGGGGTTCGAGACCAGCCTGGGCAACTTAGCGAGACCTCGTCTCTACAATAAATCAAAAAATTAGCCAGGCGTGGTGGGTGTACCTGTGATTCCAGCTACTTGGAAGGCTGAGGTGTAAGGATCACCTGAGTCCAGTAGTTTGAGGCTGCAGTGGCCATGATTGTGCCACTGCATTCCAGACTGGGAGACAGAGTGAGACTCCTACTCAAAAAAAAAAAAGAGAGAGAGACTGGACTGTTGGGAGTGTTCCTCTCTCTCCCACAAGGTAGAGACATTTCTGGCACTCCATAAAAAGATCAGAGTGCTTTTGATCACACTATTATTGCTATAATTGGCAATTGGGTTTAGTTATAATATACTCCAATTACTGATACTTTTATCAATACAGTTATAACTATACATGTATTCCAGAACCAGAATCATCAAACTAAGTCCAGGAGACCAAATCTGGCCCATTCACCATTTTCATAAGTGAAGTTTTAGTAGAACACAACCATGCTCATTCATTATGTACTGTTTGTGATTATTTTCACACTGTAACAATATAATTGAGTAGTTATGAGACAGACTATATGGTGCATAAAACCAAAAATACCAGAGTGTGCCAAAAAAATATATACACACTTTAAGCGATGTTATCTATATATTACTTTTAGTTCACCGTAATCAGTAATCAGAGGTGTCTGGACACTGATGGTAACTACTTTTAGCACCTTTTGTAGAAGTAAAGCAAGACTAGTATTCATCTTTTGCTACTGATATATACTGAGTATTACAATTTTAATACAGTTTTTTTCTTTTCTTAAAATGTTTATACTTTTTTCTCACCCTCTGGATTTACTATCTGGCCCGTTACAGAGACATTTGTCAACCTCTCATCTAGGAGATTCTATTATAGATTATAGCTATCTACTACTACTGTAACCAGGCACTTGGCTTGGCCCCTTTGGCAAGCTATCTTTAATGTTCTCCATAACCATGCTAGTTGTGATATGATCGTGATATGACAGGTGAAGCATCTTAGAGAGGTCAAGGGATATGTCTAAAACAGCCAGATTCAAACACTTCTTTGTTTTGTTATGTTTTCTGACTCCAAGTCTTTTTAGGAGGTGTTCTGGGAGTATAATCACCACGCTACATTTTTAACAGGCAAAGTTGTTCTTAGTGCCAAACCATGACCCTAAGGATGTGCTAAGAGATAGAATCCCAGGTGTAATTTTGGGAACTGCCTCCCAGTCCCTAGAAATCTGTTCCTGACCACCTGGCTACCCCCTTCACTCTCTAGCCTATCTCACTTTATTTTTCCCATAATTATAAGTGCCTGAAATCATTTTATGTATTTGGTCATTTCTGTGGGGATCATCTGTCTCCTCCCAGCAGAATGCAGGCTCTTTGCAAGCAGAGTCTTTGTTTCATCCACTTCTGTAACCCAAGGGCTGGAAGCCTGCTAGGCACAAGTGTCACTGTTCAGCAAACACTTGGTGTTTAGTTCCCTTTTAGTTAATACATGTTTTTACTGTCTCCTTGTCTTAAAGTGAAACACCTGGATAGACAGAGCCTGGAATGTATAGCAACATTTTACTTGCTTATTTACCAACACTGGGAAATCCTTTCTTGAAATCCTTGGAAGCACAAAGACCCTCTGGAGGAAAATTGGGCTGGGTTTTGATTTGCTGCAATGCAGTACTGTATTTTGAAAATTATCACAATATCTTTTTGTGGGATTTAGTGGAATTAATCAGAATCACATGCACCAGAAAAAAATAATAACAGCTTTTTAATTACTTAAACAGTAACTCCAAATAAACGTGATATTGCTCTCCGTTTAGCCCCTTAGAAGTTTGAGTTCACAGATTGCTACATCCTGCCCCCTACTGGAAGAGAGAGTAATATCAAACAGTGACTAGCAAAAAAATCACTGAAGCATTTTTTATGGGAAAACAAAATTTTTCTTTTTGCTATAGTCAGTTACATGTTCTAACTGCTCCCCCATCTTCTTCTACTTTCAAAATAAATAAGTGGTAAAGAAAGTAGAGTATAACATGGCTACCAGTGAAACAGAGAGAAAACCAAGACTTTATATAAGATACATTTTGAAAATAAAATTAATCTTCTATTCCTTTACAACTAGTTAAAAAGTGTAAGTTGTTTAATAATTAACACTTTGCTGGGTGTGGTAGCTCATGCCTGTAGTCCCAGCACTTTGGAGAGTGGAGGAGAGAAGATCACTTGAGTCCAGGAGCTTAAGACCAACCTAGGCAACATAGTGAAACCTTGTCTTCACCAAAAAAAATAAAAATATTAGCTGGGCGTAGTGAGGTGTGCTTGTAGTCCCAGCTACTTGGGAGGCTGAGGAATTAAAAAATGCTTGAGCCTAGCAGGTTAAGTCTGTGGTAAGCCATGATCAAACCACTGTACTCCAGCCTGGGGGACAGAGTAAAACCTAACTCAAATAATCATAATCATAAATAACTCTCTATCTACACTCTCACCATCTGGTGCTCCCTTGATGAATATAATCATAAAGCCTATCTAAGTTAAACTTATAAAAATTAAAATTCTGAAAATTAGAGACAATACATACTCATATTGACTTATATTGACTAGTATTTATCTCAGTTTCTAATTTTTAACTAATAAAATGAATGTCATGTATAATATGAGAAATATAATAATAAAGTTTATAAATACTGTTTCTTATTTTTATTTTTTTAAATTTTCAAAATGTGGGGTACAATTCAGGGTTAGGTACACAAATGGTCATTGTACAGGTAAAGTTTGGGCCTCACTTTTAGTTTCTGATTTTTAAAATGCATATCCTGTAAGATACTAAGTTTATTTTATGGACAAGATTGTTTCATTACACCTAACCTTGATTCTTTTTTTTGCCACATCTGTTTCTTCCAGTTCCATAGCTCACTCTACCAAACTTCATGTCTACATGAAAATTAAGCAACCTATCTCTACCCATCACCCTATGTTACCTAGGTGAGGACACTATTTCACAAATCAGCATTATGACTTCTACCAGCATATAATTATTTCCTTGATTAATAAATGCACTACATATATTAAAGCATTAGCTAAATAAGCCAACTATACATTAATTTCAAGCAGACACTTTCAAAGTCTTGCTTAAAACATCTATTATATGAGCAAGACAATCTAAGAGACAGATTAACTGAGACAGCCACTAGTACCTTTAAACCCTAACACTGCTCCAACACCACAAAATAAAGTGTTTATGCCTCTAAATTATAGGTTAATGCTATCTCCCTAATGTTAAGAGAGTAACACAAAATGTTGTATGTGAAGAACACATTATTTCTTTTGGAAAACAAGAATCAAGATTTTTGTTTCCATTATGTCACCCTGTCTAAGGCTACACTAAATAAGTCTGACTTAGAATCAGGGCAAGGAAATGCTGTTATCTATCGGTGGACTCTCATTGGATAGTAAGAAAACCCAATGTGGTTAAGAATATGAAGTCTGAAATCAGATTGCTTGAGTTCAGATTACAGCTCTCTCATGCACTGGACACATCATTTCACCTTCCTTTGTCTTAGTTTCCTGATCTATACAATGTGGGTGTCAACAATACCTGCCTCATGGGACAATTGTAAACATAGAAAAGTTCATACATTAAAAAAAACAAAAACAAAACCAAAAAAAACACCTTAGACATGAGCCTGGCTGTAAGAAACATTCAAGAGATATCAGTTGTAACCCAAAAGTGATTCTTCATCTGACCCTGTTGACAGGAGGCTCAGAGTCAATGTCTACTGTTTGGCGATGACTAATTTATCCCAGACACCTGCATCTTCTGTCTCCCTCTTCCTCAATCTGCTTATTTATTTTTGCTCTACTTTTGTATCACCTTTCTTAATATACACTGACTAAAAAGCTTAAGGAAATGAACAAGATTCATTCCTTTAGGTGGACTAAGCTGAACTTGACTTCTTTGGCCAATTATTTCAGAACAGCTTACTTAATGTTCTGCTTTACAAACTACTCTTAAATTAAGTGATATCAATTTCAGAAAGTACATCTTAAAATATGATATCTTCTATGTGCAAGAAAATTCAGAATTTTAAAAAGTCTTCATATGAAACTACTGTAATGACACTGGTATTAACGGTTTAAGAAATGCATATAAAGAGATACCTCTTAAAACATCAAATGTGCTGATAAGTTTCCATGCTCATTGACACTCAAATCTAGGATATGGAATGGAGCAGAGATAAGCTATATTCCACTGGCACTGAGCTTGAAATCATTTGAAATCAAGCTTCCTGCAAAGTCTATTTCTAATAAACAGGTGCAAGAGGGAAAACAGTAAAAAGTGCAAGTACACCAGAACAGCTTGATCTGGTTTGCTTAAGACTCTTAGAATCCTCCTGGGAGAAATATGGATAATACTGACTGAAATGGATTGCAATCCTCAGGACTTAAGCTCTCAAACACAAATGAGAAACAAAGGCTCTCTTTACCTCCTGGGGCATGTCCCTTCCAGATAAATGTAGATCATTCAGGGGCTCTACTCTGGGTAATTAATCCAGAGAGGGAATGTTTGGGCTCCCTCACAAGAAGCATTATTTTTATTTTCTCTGACAAGGCTAAAGGAAGTGTTCCAAGTTTCAAAAGGAAAGTGCCTGAGATGGAAAAAGCTGGAAAAGAGTTGTAACAGTTAGAGGAATCAGAAATTAATGGATTAAGGCTGTTTTATTGGGGACACTGAGTAGTGATGGCAATAGGGTTACTGACAGAGAAATACAACTGCAAGAAGCATGCATTATCACTATTGATTATCACCAAACTGAATGTGGCTATGGACACCATTCAGGAATACCCAGAGGTGATAGTTAAGGAATGTTTTAAAGGTGGAAAGAAAAGAAAAATAACATTTTGGGACTCCAGTGGCTCCACTTTTAGGATTTCAGAGACAATACGAATACTCGTTGTCAAGTGAAGAATGATGAGATTTATACATTTGGAAAGAAGAGCTTTGTTTCTCATAAATAGGAGTTGCACTCCCCAGGGTGGACATTCTGACAAGTTGGAATCATAGCCTCTGATCAGAACCAGAAAGAGACCCTTTGAGGGTCAGAAGCTTAAGGTAGGGATTTATGCTGAATTAGGTTGCCAAATATACATATTAAATAAACTAGAGGAAGGGTCATGAATATTTATGAATGGAGAAATATGCGCATGAACAGCTGAGCTCCATGACTTTCCATAGGTCCCCAGTTCAAAACAATGGCAGTATTAGCATGGTCCAAGGGCCAGTTTTCCAATCTCTGATATCAAAAAGTGAGGCAGAGGACAGGAAACCTCCCACTGTGAATCCTCCTTAGACTGGCCAGAACCACTTCTTGGTTAATGGTCTCTTATGAGGAAGTTGGTCAGTTGTTGAGCCTAAACTGCAAAAGGGAGGGGCAGCTGATAAGGAGTTGGTTGCTATCAAGGTGGAGTCTTTCAGCAGGGGCTGGTTTCTGTTAGCCCTGAAGGAAGAAAGCCTAAGGATGGCCAGAGAGGGAGGGGGTAAATGAGGCATGCCTGACCTCCCATCCCATCATGGCTGGGTTCCCTTGGCCAATAGGTGGTCCATTGAGTCAATTGGAGGTGATGGGGTGAAGTAGAATTTTAAATTTTTTTCTCCTTTATATTTATTTATGTCCCTTGTTATTTTTCTCTCTTCAGCAATGAAAGCTGGAATGGTGTTATTTAAAGTGTAAAGAAATTATGAGACCTGCCTTCCAGGACTCATTAGAAGAGATAGTCTACACTACGAGAAAGGAACAAAAAACCCCCAGATTATCTTTTTTGGAGGGTGGGTCACTTGTAGTACAGGCTTCCCCCCAGGCAAGTGTTCTAGGAACCCATTGGTTTTATCTGGAAGCTTTGAGAAGGTTGAATCACAATTTGTGGCAGCAATGTCCCAAGTTATGGCAAACAGATGACTGGTTCTTCTACCATGACAATGCACCTGTCCACACCACACTAAGAGTTCAGCAGTTTTTGACCAAAAACATATGATCCCTGTGTCCCATCCTCCTTATTCAACCAATCTCACCCCAAGCAACACTCTTTTTTTTTCTTGAATGAATAAAAATCCTCAAAGGGAAACATGCCATTGTGGAAGAAATGAAACAAAAAATGGCAGGAGCACTAACAGGCATTAAAATTGATAAGTTAGAAAAGTGTTTTGAGCAGTAGAAAAAGCATCTCAATAGGTGTATTGCATCAAATGGCGAGTACTTTGGAGGAGACTGAAGCTTAAACATGCAATAATAAATACACAATTTTTAATAAATAAATTTCATTTTATTTAGGCCCCTCTTGTATATAAAATTATTTATACATACAATTAATAAAACTAAAGATACAGGTAAAATCTTGAAGTAAACCAGAGGAGGAAAAAAAGACCTTATCAATAGAGGAACAAGAATAATAATTATAGGAAACTTCTTGTCAGAACCAGGCAAGCAAGAAGAAGAAATAAAGACTTTTTTAGGAACAAAAACAAAATACTGAGAGCCAACTGATCTTTTTTTATTGCCAGCCAACTGATCTTTTTTTTTTTTTTTTGAGTTGGAGTCTCACTCTGTCACCCAGACTGGAGTGCAGTGGCCGCTCCCGGCCACCGCAGCCTCGACCTGTTGGGCTCCAGCGATCCTTCCACCTCAACCTTCCAAGTAGCCGGAGTTACAGGCATGCGCTACCACACCTGGCTGATTTTTTTGATTTATTGTACAGATGAGGTCTCACCAAGTTGCTCAGGTGGGTCTCGAACCCGCGGGCTCAGGCAATCCATTCACCTCGGCCTCCCAAAGTGCTGGGATTTCAGGCTGAGCCACTGAGCCCGGCCGCCAACTGATCTTTTAAGAAATGTTAAAATAATTTCTGTAGGAGGGAGAAAAATGGTCAGAAATTTGAATTTAGATAAAAAAAGAAAGAGCATTGGAGAAGGGATACAGAAAAATAGAATTTTTAAAATTTTTCTTAATTTGAATTGATCAAAAGAAAATGGTTTAAAATAATAATATAATATG
Organism: Cephalopachus bancanus; assembly: GCA_027257055.1. Taxonomy (NCBI): domain Eukaryota; kingdom Metazoa; phylum Chordata; class Mammalia; order Primates; family Tarsiidae; genus Cephalopachus; species Cephalopachus bancanus. The sequence goes on along the minus strand of JAPVLO010000242.1, from coordinate 253,464 downwards.
TCAGGTGATCACAACATTAGAATACATGAAATGATGCTAACAGTGTTATAAAATTGAAAGGGTACAACCAGGAATACTCTATTATAAGGTACCTACAATACATGAAAAGAGACTATTATTTGAATGTAGACTTAGGTTAATTTAAAAATCACAAATTGGTATAGTTCTATGAAATGCTTTTCTGTGTTTATTCTAATGATATCATCTAGTACTTTGTTCTTGACAATAAAATGTAAAATCTTCATCCCATAGGAATTGGTTTTTATATAAATTATAGATCCTTTAAATCATGTATCTAATGATGTTTCTTTCCTTGCATTGTTTCCCAGAAATCACTTTATGGTATGCCTTTGGGCACCAAACTATACTATCCTGAAATCATCTTATTTAAATTCTTCATTTCCCCTTGGCTCATTTTTCTTTGATTTATTTTTCTACTTATTTTTACCATGCTATATTCTATAGATCTTTATGAGCTACCTTAACATCTTTCAAAAATAAGATAAAGTAACACAAATAAATGAATCAGTATAGTCCTAAGGGTACTCCTGAGAAATATTAGAAAAAATTATTGCTATCACTTAGAGCAAACCAAAAGTCATTTATCCTTTTAATCACCAATGAAGTTATTTATTTTTATAGTTGCCTCATTGTCTTTGAACCACACTAAACATGCAATAATGTCACTATGGCTTTGTCATCCTTTGATACAGTTTTCTTATGTCACATAGTCATTATAGTAGTTGTCACTCTTTGAAAAGCATTAATTAATTGCCAGCAAAATAGCAAGGATTATTATTATGATGTGGTTTACACTCATCATTTCACAGACACATATAATCCTCAAGCTGGAATCAATTTCAAAGGACCATTTGTTCTAGTCCTCGCCATCAGCTGATGATTATTTGCAAAGCTCCCCAATTACAAAACTCCTGCAGGTTCTCTAAGCGCTTTTGAAGAATCTTTATGCTTTCTTCTTCCAATATACATGGGCTGAATATCAAATATTTTAATTTATCAATAAAATAAAATCCTTCCTCACCCCTAGTAAACATGTCAGTGTTTCTCAAAAACATTTAATGTCATGATCAGTAAACTTATTCTAGTTCTAGAGTAAGAAATAGAATAAGAAATGACTATAGAAATCTTAGCTGAGGACAAAGAGAAACAGTGTCTCCAATGTTTAAAAGCCATAAAAATTAAGGTCAGATAAGGCTTGGCTTCCTTGGCTGAGAAGCAGCCTAAAAAGTCCTGGCATAGTATCACTTACACAGTCATCACATATATTCTTATGCCATCATTCTAGGTTCCCCTAGACTTCCACAAAGCTACTAAATTTCCAGTCATTCTTCACTTGAGTGTTAAGAACTCATCAACTGTATAATCTCAAAGTGACAGGGACCTCCTGATTTGCTTCCGTGAGCTCATCCTAGCTTGCTTTGAGAAAAGCTTCAGCTAATTTGTCTATCCTCCCTTCCAAAATGTCTAAACTCTACAAAATCCAAGTACAAAATCAATTACTAATAAAATGTACTTTAAAGAAGATTTTTGAGAAGATAGAGGCAAACTGCTGATTTCAAGGAAGGATAGCAGAGTGCAGAGAGCTTACCAGATTTATGAAACCCTCAGATTTAATTTTCAGAGGTTATCTTGTGGGACCATTGTTCCATGGACTACATACTGGGAACTATCACACTAAACTAAAAATCAGCAATCAGAGAAGAATGTCCAGTCATGTCTCACCATTACTACTTAATATTGTTTTAAGTTGTAATGAATGCAATAAGACTCCATGAAACAAAATAATTATTGAAAAGGCAATATATTATATCCTAATTTGCAGATGATGTGAGCATATAAAATAACCTATTTGGTAATTTGACAAAACTATTTTAAAGTTACTGTAGCTAAGTAAACAAGAGAAACTACAATTTATTTTAAAAGTAAACATTTTCAGTATTAATACAAATCACAATCTTTCATTAACTATAATTTGGAATTGGCAAAACAAATCAACACATAGATCAATGAGATAAAATATACAAGGCTCCAAAATAGTAACAAATATAATAACTTCACAAATAACAAAGGAATAATCACAAATAAATGAAAATATAATTATTCAATAGATGGTGATAGGCTGGGCTCGGTGACTCAGCCTATAATCCCAGTGCTTTGGAAGGCCGAGGTGAGTGGATTGCCTGAGCCTGCAGGTTCAAGACCTGTCAGGGCAACTTGGCAAGACCTCATTGCTACAATAAATAAAAAATTAGCCAGGTGTGTAGTGCACGCCTGTAGTTCCAGCTACTTGGAAGGCTGAGACGGAATGATCGCCAGAGCCCAGTAGGTTGAGGCTGCAGTGGCCTGGAGCGGCCACTGCACTCCAGTCTGAGTGACAGAGTGAGGCTCCAATTAAAAAAAAAAAAAATAGATGATGATGAGAGAATTGGTTAAATATATGGAAAAATATCAATAGAAATCTTTCCTCACATGATAAAATAAAACAAATTCTGCAGTGTTTAAGGAACATATGCTTTTATATATATACATATATATAATTTTAGGAACATATGTTTTAAAAAATATAAAATTTTTAGAAGAAAATATCTGCCCTTGGGGTGGATACTTTTCTACTTAAGACTTTTACACAGATGAAAAATTCAACTAGCCTATATAAAGAAATAGCATTATGGTCTGTTATACTATGGTAATTTATACACATATACATGAACAGGAAATGAAATGTAGTTGGTTTCAATTCTAACTCAAGGAAAATAACTGAGACCTAAAAACCAGGTCCTGTGTCTTACCTTTCTCTTTTTAAGAGTTACAGATTCTCACCATGGTGCTGGCTGTGTATCTGCTGTTTTTCTCTCACTCTATGCCAGTTTCCTTTTACTTCTAATCCCAATTAACTTTTGTGGGCTTCCTTCATATACAGCATACCTAGTAGCTCAAATTCCTGCAATGGACCAGCAAAAACTCTATGAGCATGTTTCAGTTTTCTAGAAAAAGGTCATGTGACTTAACTCATATTTTTTGAGTCCAGTAACAATAATCCTGATTGACTCATAATTTCTCATTAAAGCAGGATACTTTTTAGAGTGAAAACATGCTCAATGCCTGATCAGGGATCAACTGGGCTGCCCCAGACAGAAGGGGGTAAATGTTTTTCCTAGTCTAGTTCACGAAGCAGGCAAAATTTAGCCTTCTGCTGGCCTGCTGCTCATCCCTGCTAACTCAGCTGTGGCTACACATGACAAGGGAATTTACGCTGCTGCTAATCAGGCTTCAGGCAGGAGCAGTGTCTCTTTGAAGTACGTGTATGCAGCACAAGCACTTTAGTGGATAGCCCCTCTAACAAAGACTTTGAAAGTATAAAAACTATAGAAAAAAGCATGAAGAAAAAACATAGGCTTAGTGAAAATTATGAACTTCTCTTCACTAAAAAAGTCACTAAAAATAGTAAAGGGCAAAATGATAAATGGAAAATATATGTAGCTTATATGATGAAAATGGTTAATATCTTCAAATCTTTCTCTCCCCAGCTTGCCTGTTACTTTTCCTGTTCAAAATCTATATATATATATATATATATATATAGAGAGAGAGAGAGAGAGAGATAATAGATAGATATTATCTATCTATCTATCCATCTATCTATCTATTTTAACACAGAGTCTACAACAGAGGTTTTCATTAGCAAAACTATAGAATTTGTATTTACAAACCAACTGAAACTAACCAGGACTGTTTGAGAAAAGGAGAAATTAAAGCTTCAATCTTTTAATTCATTTCTAAATCCTGACCCTGGGGAGAATTACAATCAGTGCTTCTCATTATAATCATAATTATTAGTAAAACATAATAATTTTCAAGGAATACCTTTGCTACCTGTTATTTATGAGAGTTATTTCACATAAGCTTATTTAGAAGTAAAAATGAAATTGGTGGGCATGAAATTTCTAACTGCTCATTCTAGAACAATTGAAATTTTAGAGTTAAAATTACACACACACACACACACACACACACACACACACACACACACACACAATTTCCCACTCTGATTCTTGCAACTGCATTCCCCCCACTACTATAGTTATCTACCAACGTTCTGGCCAGTTCACTTTATTTATTTCTGATGAAGGCACTTGATTTTGTATCTTCCTCTATACCCTCATATCTGTCATCAACATGATTCCCCACTTAATATTCTGGATGCTCGGGACACTCTAGTTGTTGACCTCCACATGCCCAATGACTGTCTCTTCTCCAACTAAGTCTCTAACAACCATGGGCACAGCCTGGCTCCTGGCATCATCTCTCAGTGCTCTGGCACTAAAAGTATCCTGCTCCCTCACCTGACCTCCTGTCTTTCAACTACTCTATCTGTAGGACTTACTGTATCCACCAGATATTCCTATCTTGTTTACCTACTCAAACTGCAGCCATTATTTGAACTCATTGGAATGTCCAGTCCTTTGACCTCTATTTTTAGAGGTCCAAGCTTCTTGCTTTTTAGGTTATGTAGCCAAAATCCCTTGAGTGATAATTTAAAGAAATTCTTGACAATAACCTAATATCCCAATTTACTGGTCGTTCTGTCTTTTTGTCATAGTCTAGAGGCAAAGCCCCACTCCTGGGTGAATATATCTATGCAATTTCTTAGTGGCTGCATCACTGAAACTAAGATCTGGTATAGAAAGTTACATGCAGTAGAATACTGTCACCACAACAAATTCATGAATGCTGCCCTTAAAACTACAAAAAAGGACTTTCCCACTATCAGCTCACTTTCCTATATTCCACAATGACTATTTTCAAATTTTCTCATAATTAGAAAAACGAATCCAGCTTCTCCACATTCATATATTCTCTCTCTCAAAAAGTTTCTATCCCATGGATATGATACTCTTAAATGTGTCTCAATTAAATCATCCATAATTAACCTACACCTTTTGTGACAGAAACAAGTTTATTGGTCCACCCAGTATCCACTGGAGTTCTCCTTAATCCTTTATAACAAAACTCTGGTTATATTAACAGCAGCAGCAAATTCCCAGACTCTCCTGGAGTCAGGGCTGTCCAATGAGAAGTAAGTAGCAGCCATTGGGCTGCTCCCTAAAATGTTTTTGAAAGAGTGCTGACTGACCAAGGAGGGTTCTTTTTGCCCTTCCTCTTTTTTTTGTTTGGAAACTAGACAAAATGGTTGGAGAGTCAGCAGCTATCTAAGCTCTTAAAGTGGCCTGTGGAATGGTAACAATGAACTAAAGACAGTGAGTCTATCTATAACAAAAATCAATAAATTTTGATAAGATTTAAGCCACAATTCACTCCAGACTTTAATATCGGTATCTGAATGCAATTCATAACAAAATATCTATATATAGTCTATCATCATGTGTTCCTAGGGATAAATTATCTCTTTTCATATATGGTCTGGTCACTTTTTATGCTTTGAATATCTTCTGCTCCTGTCATCTTGAAAAAATTATATAATCTATCCCAATCTATTTTTGTATCATACTCAAGCCACTCTGTGTTAAATAATCAAGGGAAAAAAATACTTCTTGCCCACAACACTTCCCATGATTTTACCATTTATCTTCCCCTTTGTATAGCAAAATTTTTTTTTAAGTTGTAGATATTTAGCAGATACCACCACTTTCTCACTTCCTGTTTAATTATCACCTTACTCAAATCTGAATTCTGTTTTCTTACCTTCACCAAAATGGTTATTGCTAAAGATGCAAATGACTTCTGTGATATAAATTCTAATAGATTTTGTTTTAAGTCCTCATGTTGATTGACATCTGAATGGTATTAGGCACTTGTCAATTTTTGTTTGTTTGGTTTTTGACTCTTACTTTCTTTGGCTCTAGGACATTACTTCCTTCTTACTCCTGGCTATTTCTTTCTCTTTTTTGCCTCCTTTACAGAATAACCATTTTTGATCTGGCTGTTAAGAGTTGTTTAATGCCAGGTCCTACATTCATTAGCATTCAATTCATCCCCACAGTGCCCATTGCCACCATATACATATCACTCAAAATGTTATGTCTCAAGTCCCAGTTCAATTCCTGTATCTCCATAGTCTTCTAAAAACTCACTTCTTGATATCTCAAATTTGATGTTTTAGTATTACTTCGAAATCACTATGTTCAAAACCAAAATCATGATATATGCCCCAATCTTTTTTTTTTTGGTTCGTGTTCTATTTTCTGGAGCCACTATTCTTCCAGTTATACAACCCTGGCAATTTCTCATTTCATTTTCTCTTCATCTACTCTATTACCAAGCCCTGTCAGTTTTCATTCCCAAGATATCTTTCAAAGCCTTCCAATTCCATCTCCAGTGCACCAATAGAATATACATACTTTACTTTCATCACACATGTTAGAGTAATAATTTATACTTATTCTGTTGGAGTTTTAAATGAATAGAAATCTGACTCCCTAGGCTGAATTCGATCTGAGAGCAGGACCACACCTGCTTGTTTACCAATCTAATGCTACCCTCTATCATAGATGCTCTGAGCATTTATACTAATGGAATAAACAAACACATACCCCACAGCAAACACATTGTTTCTTTAAAAATGACTCTAAATGCTCCTTAAGCAGGAACAAGAGCTGTGCCTACAACTGACGTTTCTTCTGGAAATGTCCGATACCATCCGTGTGGACCGAGTTCCCCTTTTTTGGCATGCTCTCACATGAGTCCTGTTCTAAAAAGTCACTGCTTCCACATGGTTTTTGATTTGTGCATCATTTTTCTATTTTCTTGCTTTCTAATGGGAAAAGATCAGGATGTACAGTTTATTCATTTGTTAAATTCTATAAGTTTATTCTGTTAAAATATTTTTTTAGCAAATGATATTTGCCAAGCTCTGTGCTAGTGCTAAGAAGGGGATTGAGATAGATGCAAAAGAAGACATAAAACCTACCATCCAGGACTCACAATCGACTAGGCCATACATACTTTTACAAAAGTTTAATTGTTAAGATAAGACCTTAATGTGAAGAATAGAAAGACCCAAAGAGCAGAGACTCATATAAGATTGAAATTTATTACCTTCTCACAAGTACAAGTAGTCTAACATAGCTTTGGGAGTTATGTAATAATTGAAATCACAGGCTTCCTTCTCCTCATTAGCCCAACAGGGTTGCTTCTGTGCCAGCCATCACATCTACATTTGATGCAGCAGCAAAGAAAGGGAGGGCAGAAAAGAGCCCATTTCTTTCCTTTCTAAGAAAAGGGCACACATTTTCCAAATATTTTGCTCACCAATTTTACTTATTTCCCTCTGACAAAACATAGCCACAAAGTAGTTCCTAATTGCAATCGTGATTGGAAAATAAACTGCTTAAAAAATTAGAAGTTCTAATACTAAGGAAGAAGGCGAGGATGGATGCTGAGAGGCATTCTCCACTGCCATGAGAAATACTAATATAAAGGAAAAAGTAGCAAATAATAAACTAAAAGTATAAACAAAATGTAATGGTCCAACACAGGAGACAGAAAGTAACTCTTGCTGGCTTGGAATAATTTCACCATCTTGAAAGATGCTTCTTGGTGTATGAAGATAATTTTAGCAAAAGACAGAAAACAGAAAGGCAAGAAGGAGGCATAATCAAGATACAAAGTCCAGAAGACATTGAGTAGTGAGGGAAGGGATACATAGTCCAGGGGGTCAGAGCACTGGGGGTGGCACATAGCTGTGGAGAGGGGAATGTGATGAGTACATAAGCTTGAAAAGGTAGGTTGAGTTTCAGACACTGAGGGCTATGAATGCCAGACTAAATATATGTCCTTGGCGTTAATTCACACTCAAGAAATATAAACTGCAGCTACAATTACTACTCATCATATTTTGCTCTTAAAATGTTTCTGTTTTATCATTCCTCCATTTCTTCAGGAAACTTATAACCAGTATTTTCACATTAAATCTTGCAGACAGTGAGTGGAGACATTGGTTTTGCTCATGTCCCCCTCATGGCACCTTGAACCATGTTGCTACTTCATAACAGAAAGAAAGTCACAGAATGTAGACCATCGTTGTCACCCTCTTTCATCCTGTCAGGTTGAAATGATATTTCTTAGTGGAACCGTTGCCCGGGAGAACTAGTGTAGGGTATTTGAAATGTGCTTTTACAATGAACCAATGTTTAAAGTGGATCCCACCACCACCATCACCTCCTATCAAACTCAAGAGCATTCAGTTTATCCAGCCAGATGAGGAACTTGCACTTCTTGTCTTTGGGTATTGGTAGTGGGAGGGGGAAGAAGTGAGTAAGAAAAAGTCAGCAGCTGCTTCTTGTCAACCCAGAGCATCCACTTTTGAAGACAGCCATTTGAGAAGAGGCTGGGGCTCAAGTGCAGTGACTGGCTGCTGACACACATTATTAGGAAAGCAGCAGGAAAGGGGGTTTTTATCCTGATGTGTGAATATTTGGATCTAGGGCTTTTGTCATAGCTCTCTCATTGGAATAAGTTCAGATGGGAAAAGTAAAAACAAAACATTCATGCTGCATATTTATGTTGCCAGTCATTTCTCTGCTCCCTGTAATTACACAAGACATGACTAATGAGAGGTTTACTTTCTGACTCGTAATGAAGATGTTTGACTATATTTTGTCCTGGCCTATGGAAATTGTGTGAGATCATGTGACCTCCATAATGACATTCCTATAACATTTTAGAGAGAAAGATGATGCTGTTATAGAAAAAGCAAAAAGATTTCTGTGTAAGGATCTGAGAGGTACAGAAGCATTCATCATGGAAAATTAAAGGTCATTGAGATACGCCTTACGTAGATGAGTTCTACAAGTTAGAAACTTAGATTTTTTAAAATTTATTTTTTGTATAAAGGGTAAGCTTTCAAAGTGTCCTTCAGTCAATTAATCCCTGAGCCTGGTTTTTAAAATTTATTTACACACACACACACACACACACACACACACACACACACTTGGTATTAGTCAAGATTCTCTAGAGCAGCAAAACCAATAGGAAATTCATCTATATCTCTCTGTATGTAAAGAGAGAAATGTAGATGTATATTGCAAAATTTATCATGGGAATTGGCTTATATAATTATGGAAACTGAGAAATACCATGATGTGCTGTCTGCAACCTGGAGAATCAGCAAAGCCAGTGGTGTAATCACTCCAGGTTGGAAGGCAACCTAGGGCTAGGCTGGGGAGGGGGGTTGATGTAAGTCTCAGATCAAATCCAAATGCCTGAGGGTCAGGTGTGCCAGTGAGTGGGAGGAGGAAAAGATAGGTGTCCCCCTCAAACAGAGAGGGTGAATTTGCCCTTCCTTTGTCTTTTTGTTTTAAAGGGACACTCAGTGGATTGGATAATGCTGGCCCACAATGGTGAGTACAGATCTCTACACAGCCTGTTGATGCAAATGCTAATTTATAATGGAAACACACCCAGAAATTATGTTCTACAGCTATTTAGGCATCCTGTAGTCCAATCAAGTTGACATATGAAAGTAATAATTACACATTTCTAACCAAGGCTCCCAGTAAGAAGGTAATCTCTCCCTATCAATGATAGAAAGTAACCCAGGTTTCCTAGGTATAACCCAGGTTTCACTAGCCCTATTAGCCTGTGGAGATCAGAGGTAGGTCATGTTAGGATGACTCAGAACTGATACCTGACTCACCATAGGACTCCATCACTTATTTCTAGGAGGTTTAAGATGTCTCAGACATGCTCATACAGAGTTCCCCACTGTTCTTTAAAGTTATGTTGTGCTGGCTGCTTGCATACTCCATGAAAGTGATGCTAATTCTTATTCTCACCTTATCTATGCTTGAGATCTGGTTCTGTTGACCCAAAGATGCAGAACTTGCAAGGTGTCATTTCTTTCACTTTATTGTACTAAAAACACACTACATTCCACACAGTTAGGGAGTTTGGGCCTCCTAAAATTTTGTTGCATTGTTGGGCTTCTCCTCAGCTCCCACAGCATTGTTGGGCTTCTCTTCAACTCCTGTTGCATAGTTATTGCACACTTTATGCCAAATATCCTTGGTGGAAGCTGTCCTTTATGTTTTCTTTTCTTGTCTATTTTCTGTTTTGTTTGTTTTTTATGACCTCTTTTTCTCTAGGGCTCAAGCCTGCATCCTCAGTTGGAAACAGAAATCACAGAAGCCTCTGATACATCAGCTTTTCCATTTCTGATTTCAGCCACTGAGTATAAATTCTCATCAGATCCGGTGCCTATATACTCACTGGAAGTTGCTAGGGAGTTATGCTCTGAATCAGCATCTGCTGTATACCCTGAATTAGTGTCTAATATACTGGCTTTCTCCAACAGCCAGGCTTTACTGGTCCAGGAATTAAAGGTGGAAATGATTCAACTTAGGATCAGTTAAGAAAGTAAGATCGCTGTATTAGTCAGAGAAATAGAACCAAATAGACTATAAATCCTATTGGCTCACATAATTATGGAAGCTAAGAAGCCACATGATCTGCCATCTTCAAGGTGAAGACCCAGAAAAGTCAGTGGTTTCTATTCTAAAATCCTGAGAACCAGGAGAGCCAATGGCCTAAGGTCCAGTCCAGGTGCAGAAGGGCAATCTCCCTAGTTGAAAATAGAGCAAAAGCCAATTATCCCTTACCCCACCTTTTGTTCTATTCTGAACTTTAGCATATAGGATGATGCCTACCACATTGAGGATGATGTCTACCATATTGGCAATCTGCTTCACTCTGTCTATGGATTCAAATCTTAATCTTGTCCAGAAACATTCTCAAATATGCACCTAGAACTAATGTTGACATCTCATGGCCCAGTCAAGTTGATACATTAACCAACACAAATCCACCCCTTGTCAATTTGGCACCCATATGCATCTCCTTAAACCATACTTACTCTTCAAGTGAAGACAACGGCAAGGTCATAATTCCTCATAACATGATATGACTATCCTGCATACAACAGAAAACTCACTAATCCCTTACCCAAAAGTGAAAGTAAAGTCTTTGAGTTATATTTACTCTTTCTTCTCTTTGATATCCTGTAACTTAAATATTATAATGTAAAATTGACCATACTTAAACATAATAATATAAAATCAATATATCTTATGCTACATGATAATAGAAGATGGAAAAGAAAATAAAAATATTTGCAACATATCTATGTAAAGATCTCTGTTTATATATACATATATATGTGTGTATATATAATATACATATGCATATTATATACCAATATAATATATATATGCACACATACACATACACTAAGAGGGGTACCAAAAATGTATACTTTTTAAGAAAGGAAAAACTGAATTAAAATTGTAATAATCAATATGTACTGATAACAAAATATGAATATAAGTCACATTTGACTTCCGCAATTACAAGAGGTGCTCAGAGTGGTTACCATCAGCATCCAGACTACATCTGATGATGGCAAACATCTCTTAAAATGTGTATACATTTTTTGGCACCTTCAGTTTAAATAAATACACACACACACACACACACACACACACACACACATACACACACACACAAATATCTGTAACAAAAATTCTCACCACAATTACTTTCCTCAATTCTGTAACTGGTCATATGATCATAACTATTATTTATCCTCATTCACTACCCATCCTGTATTCCCTTTATCTTCAGGAAACACCTCAGCTGGTCCTGGTTTTCTCTCTGGTGGGTGATTCCAACCTTTATTCCAAAGTGTCTGGGCCATTATTAGTACTAACTGGATTGGATTTTTCTAGTTTTCTATTGACTTTAACCACAGGACCTGCTAATACTAAGAGATGACCTAGAGCAGTGGTCCCCAAACTTTTTGGCATCAGGGACCAGTTTTGTGGAAGACAATTTTTTCCAAGAATGGGGGAATGCTGGGGGGAGTGGGAGTGGTGATCATCAGGCATTAGAGTATCATAAGGAGTGCACAACCTAGATCTCTCACATGTGAAGTTCACAATAATGTTTGCATTCCTATGAGAGTCAAATGCTACCACTGATCTAACAGTGTGGGGGGCCAGCCCCTGCAGAGAGATTTAGGGGGTCCCTTGGAAGGTGTGGCAGCGTCAGCGATTATTCTGGAGAAATAAAGAGAAAGAAGGAGACTGGACTCTGTCTAGTGCAGAAGCTGATTCTGTAGTAGGGATAGATATTAAAAGAAAGAAAGATGGAGGGATCGATATAAAGAGGAAGAAAGAGAAAGAAAGAAAGTGAACAACTGTTCAGTGAATTGAGCAAAAGTCGTTTTATTGGAAGTTACAGCAGGTATTTATCCCCAAATTTTACACAGACAGTCTCACAAGTCTTTCACGTGAACACAAAGCCAGGTGCAGGAGGGGCGTCACCCACCCACCAGATGTTTTCTCAGGTATGAGGAAGGACAAACCCCAAAATTGTCTTATTGTTCCCTATGCTAGTTAATGTTCCTCAAAAGCAATGCAACAATCCCTACTAGCATCATGATGTTCTAATAATCAATAACTTCTAAAGCTCATGCACACACAACACCCATGATGACTAACTTAAATCTTATTACCTTTCTATTCTATGCTAATACTACTTACACAATGCTATGGAAGCTCTTAATTATAGCTTAAACCAGTTCCTAAAGAATGTGGCCCAGTCCAAAGATCACGCTGGGCTCTTTGGGATGTGGCCCAGTCCAAGGTTCACAGTGGGCCACTTCTTGGAACAATCGATTACAATCTCTTAACAAAATGGCTATTTTAAGATCCTATATATCTATCCTAATTTCTATAAAAGTTTCTAATTCCTAATCCTAATATATAAAGCTGATCATCAGCAACAAAGCTTCCCAAATATAAACTGTAAATGTACTAAGGCCAAAACCACAATAGTAGAAAATGGAGACAATGAAATTTCTAAAGTTAACTGTATTCTTCTTAAACCTCAAAATATCATGATTGATCATGCTTGAACTAACATGATTCCCTGACGTTAGCATGACCTATTCTACAATATTTTCTATGAATAAAATAAATTCAATTTCTATAATAAGTAGAAAAACCCTACACTAACTGTAGCTCAACCCGGTCTAAAAGAATGCAGCCTAGTCCAAGGTACGTGCTGGGCCCTCAGGAATGTGGCCCAGCCCAAAGTTTGTGCTGGGCCATTTCTGATAACTCTAGATAATCATCTATACCATCTAAAGCTGAAAACAGCTCTCCATAAGTATATACTAATGCTACAAATATACTTTTAAATCTTATAAAGAAGCTTGTACCGTATAAAAGGCTCCCAAATGTGACCTGAATTTGAATTATATCTAACACCTAAGCCAAAACCACAGTTCATGGGAAACAGGAACAATGAGTTTCTAGAGTGAGCCATGCCTGTCACAGTCACAGAGCCTTCAGCTTAGGTCAGCAAAGTTCCTTTAGGTTACTTGAGCTACATGATAAAAGGAGGAGGAAAATGGGGTCAACCGCTCCCAAACACATCCTAGTGGTCTAGGGGTCCATGGCCCTCCCTGATCCCTAACGCTCAGTGGGCCTCTGTGGCTGGCTCCCAACATAAGTTGGAGCTCTGCTCACTAGGCCATTCACTTCCTGCTGTGTGACCCAGTTCCTAAAAGGCAACAGACTGGAACCAGTTCATAGTCCAAGGGCTGAGGACCCACAACCTAGAGTATCTTCTGTATTCTGTATTCTAAACATACTCTTTGTTACCTCCATTGTGGAGGAGTAGTCCAATTACTCCTTGGTAATAAGGATCAACTACTCTAACCAGCTTAGTCATTCCCTTCTTTGGCTATTGTTTCAAAAGCCGCAAGGAGTACAAAGTCTCCAGGTGGCAGTCTTAACTTCTAGCTCAATAGAATCATTGTTCTCCTGGTAAAGGCAGATCTTCCTATGGAATGAAGACCTTTAAACCAGCAGAACATAAAGCTATAGAAATGAAAAACAAAAGTCAAGCTGAAGGATCACTAGGGATAATCGTAAGGGTACTTCTGTCATTTTTACCCATTAATTCCTGGTTCCATGAACCCTGGCTATCAAAGAAAGCTGATATATTAGATGATGATTGAGAGTATATATTGGATGCTGATTTAGAGCATCTCTAGCTTTCTGGAGAACCTTGCCCCAGCCCTGCAAGGTATTTGCCCCTAGCTAACACTGTAACTTATTTTCCAAAAGGCAATTACACCATGTGATGAAGCCAGTGGCTTCAGAATGATGGGAAACATAGTAAGTCCAGTGAATTTAATGAGCATTGCCACACTTATTTTGCTGTGTAGTGAATTTCTTGATAGGAGAAATGCTGTGTGGAATACCATAACAGTACATAAGGCATCTATGAATCCATGAATGGAAGTTTGGGCAGAAACATTGTGTGCAGGGAAGGCAAACCATTTTTTTTTTGAGTTGGAGTCTCACTCTGTAGCCCAGACTGGAGTGCAGTGGCCGCTTCCGGCCACTGCAGCCTCGACCTGCTGGGCTCCAGTGATCCTTCTGCCTCAGCCTTCCAAGTAGCTGGAACTACAGGCGTGTGATACCATGCCCAGCTAATTTTTTGATTTACTGTAGAGATGAGGTCTTGCCAAGTTGCCCAGATGGGTCTCGAACCCACGGGCTCAGGCAATCCACTCACCTCAGCCTCCCAAAGTGCGGGATTACAGGCTGAGCCACCAAGTCCAGCTGGAAGGCAAATCTTTATCCAGAGTTAGTGACTATTACAGTAAGGATAAAACATTGCCCTTACTTTGATGGTAGACATCCGATGAAATCAACATCCCATCAGGTGGCTGTCTGATCACCCTGAGGACTGGTGTCATACTGTGGGCTCAGTGTTGATTTCTGCTGCTGGCAAATTTGGATACAGCAGTGGCCATAGTCAGGTTGTCTTTGTGATAGGAAGTTCATATTGCTGAGGCCATGCATACATGGGGCAGGGTTGTTCATGAGCCCACTGGTTAATAGCAGGGTTACCGGGGAAAAAGTATTCACAGAATGGATGATTTCATCAACTTGATTATTAAAGCCCCCCTCTGAGTGACTATCTTTTATCCTTTGGTGAAATCTCACATGGGACACAAATATCTTCAATTTTTGCCTATTCAGAGAGGCCTATTCTCATACCTCTTCCCCAGAGCTCCTTATTTGCTAATTTTCCAATCATGTTCCTTTCAAGACCCTGACCATTCAGAAAGCTATTGACCATTGCCCATGAATGGGTACAAAAATCACATGTCTGGACACTTCTCCTTCCAAACACTGTGAACAACTGGGAATACAACTCAAACTCCTGCCCACTAGAAGAATTTCCTTTCACCACTGTCCTTCACGGGTGCCCCCAAAAGGGGTTATCATGCTGCAGCTATCCACTTTCAGGTGGTGCCTATATATTGGGCAGAACCATCTGGAAATCAGTCCGAGCCTTCTCTCTCTCTGCCAACTTATCATAGGAAATTCCCCATGAGGTTATGGGTTGGACTAGCATCACAGGGCTGGGCACCATGGACACTTGCGCTACTTTTTAATGTAACTTACTTGTGCCTGCAGAACCTGCTTGAGCCTGATCGCATATATATCATTTCCATTTGAGGATAGGGTGCTGTTATGCATGCTCAATTTCATGGCTTGGTGATCAGATCACACCCAGTTCATGACACAAATATCAGGCTGCGTAGTGAGTAACTATGTAGCCCATGGTTAAGCATTCAGTCTCTACTAAGACCCATTAACAGCCCAATTAGTAAATGCAAAAAGTGTAAGAGAAATAGAAAATCACCATCAGAACACTGCAATAATAATTATTACAGGAAAGATCCCCCAACAGGGTAAAAGTTTGAGAAGAAGGGATATTTGCATAGTGGCAAACTAAAAACTGACAGACACAACCTTGATCTAGTGATCAAGGTTAATGTCACAATTTATAAGGCATATCAACTTCATATGCCCTGTGATGTGATGACGTACTGAGAAAGTCAGAGTGCTTCTGTGATATTCTTGCTAAAAACGTATAACTTCAATCTGATCATCAGAACACATCAGACAGACTCAAACTGAGGTACATTCTATTGAAAAATAAACCCATATTCTTCAAAGATATCAGTAAAAGACTGAGAAAGTATCACAAATTAGAGAAAACTATGAAGGCATAACAACTAATTGCAACGTGGAATACTGCATCGGCTAGTGTGTGTGGGGGAGGATGTTATTGATACAACTGGTAAATACAAATTAAACATGTAGTTTAATTAACCTCAGCTCATCCTAGTTTTTTTTTTACCTGGTGGTAATTTAAACATTTGTTCTGAAGGGTCTGAGTCATTATTAGTTCTGATTCAATCGGATTTTTCTAGTTTTCCATTGACTTTAACCACAGGACCTGGTACTGCTAAGAGGTGACATAGAGGATCGTCTGTGTTTATTTCTTAGTTTTGGTAACTGTGCTGTAAGATCTCAGCATTAGAGAAAACTGGTTGAGGGTACATGAGACCTCTGACCTATTTTGTAACTTTTATCTAAGTCAAACATTATTTCAAAATATAAAGCTTTTGGTTTTTATAAATCCTTTTAGAAAACATTAAGAATAGGGAAAAATATTGGCTTGATGAATAAATCTTAAAAGTATTTTATTCCTTGGTGCAGTCTCAGCGATATATTCTTATTACACTGCCAATTTAAAATGTATAACAGCTGTATTTAGATTGTGCTGGAAAATGACATTCTGCCTCATAATATGCAGATGTATGCTTTATATTTGTGTAACTAAAGAGCTAATTCCTAGGATATCCTTAACACAAAAGAAAAGACTGACCCAAATGTAAGTTGAAGTGTCTAAACATAGAGAGCTGCTTGCAATTTGTAAATGGTAGTTGTTCCCACTTCCTCTTATCAAGGTTCCAAATCTTTATGTCGGGATTCAGCCATGGCAACCTGTTGATAATAATATAATTTGGGAATTCACTGAATGTTAAATATATTGTATTAACAGGACTGCTTTTATTCAGATAATTAGAGAGCCTTATAATATCTCTGCAATGAAAATGAGATTTTATGATAAACACCAAAGCCTCCATTTCAAAAATGGAAAAGGATGAAATTTAACAAAATTCAGCTAGCTAAATTTAGGGCAATACGAGTCCAATCAAAGAATATTCTCTGGATTTGAGCCTACCTCATTCCATTTGATTGTGAATAGAATACATTCCATTCACAATAAATCACTTGAATTCTAGCACTTGGTTATTCTGAGAGAGGAAACAAATGTCAGTAACCATATTGGGTCCATAATGGCTGCTGTTTTATGTAAAGGGTCTACTTGTATTTATTATGGACAGTTTTGGTTGACCACATTCTTGTTGATAGTTTACTAAAACAATCCGGCAAGATGTATTTCTCTTTCTTGGTTGTCTGGCATGACATTTTCACTCAGGAAGCTCCACTTTTCTTCTCAGAAAGAATATTTTTACTGGTCTCAATTCAATACCAGAGATGGAATCAACAGATTTGTAATGCAACATACATCGTTTATGCAAGTAGAAGACCCCACAAATGTGACTTTGTTTAGTCATTCAGTTTTTCACTTCTCCTGAACAATCTTCCTCATCTCTGCTTTGCTCTGTGCAGATGGATAGCTCTATTTTCTTTCTTCCACATAGGTTAGGCTAGTATGGGGCACAGGTCAGCATCCTTGGTATTCTTGCCCTTTGCACATGCCAGTTCCCTTTTCTGCTTATCTGCCATGTGGTTATATGGCACAAGGCTCTCACTAGAAGGGAAGCACATGCTATAATGGTGCCATAGTCTTGGACTTTCCAACAACTAGAATCATTAGCTAAGTACATCTCTTTTCTTTATAAATTGCTCATCCTTAAGAATTCTGTGAAGCTGGGCTCGGTGGCTCAGCCTGTAATCCTGCGCCTTTGGGAGGCCGAGGTGAGTGGATTACCTGTGACTACGGGTTTGAGACCTGCCTGGGCAGGCGACACCTCATCTCTACAATAAATCAAAAAAATTAGCTGGGCGTGGTAGCGCGCGCCTGTAGTTCCAGCTACTTGGAAGGCTGAGGCAGAAGGATCACCGGAGCCCAGTAGGTCAAGGTTGCGGTGGCGGGGAGCGGCCACTGCACTCCAGGCTGGGTGACAGTGAGACTCCAACTCAAAAAAAAAAAAAAAAGAATTCTGTTATATAAGCCAACACAAAATGTCTCAGACATGGTATGAGAGCATATTTTATATGATTTTTATATATTTTTAATTTGTTAATGTTTTATGCCCCATAGTATGAAATATCTTGGTGAATGTTATATGTAAGGTTAAGAAAAATATATATTCTGCTGCTGTTGGATAAAATATGTCATGGATGTCAACTAGATACAATTAATTAACGTTGTTCAATTAAACTATGCCTGATGGATCTGTCCATTTCTGATAAGAGGTGCAGATATTTTCAGTTGTAATAGTGAATTTATCTACTTCTTGCATTTCTATCATTTCTGGTCCCACATACTTTGACAATTTGTTGTTAGGCGCACATATATTAAGGATTGTTATATAGTTTTGAAGAATTGACCGATTTATCATTGTATACTACCCCTCTTTATTACTTATAATTTTCCTTGATCTGAAATTAACATAGTTACTCTAGATTTCTTTTCATTAGGGTTAGCATAATCTGTCTTTCCCTACCTCCTTTAATTTTAATCTAGCAGTGTCTTTATAATTCAAGTGAGCTTCTTGTAGAAAACATATAGTGTGGTGTTGTTTTTCTATTCAGTCCATCAGTCTCTGTTTTAATTAGTCTATTTAGACATTGATATTTAAAGTGATTATTGATATAGTTTGCTTAATATCCACTATATTTTTACTATTCTCTATTTGTTGTCTTTGTTACTTTTTTGTTGTCTTTCATTATACTCTGCCTTTTCTGGTGTTAATTGATATGTTACATAATTCCATTTTCTCTCCTATCTTAGCATATCAAAAAACTTTTTTTCTGATTAAGCAACACTATTATTTTTATTTTATTTTATTTATTTTATTTTTAGCATATTTTTTATTTTAAAATTGTGGGGTACAGTTAAGGGTTAGGTGTACAAATAGGTATTGCGCAGGTACCCTTGTTGATGAGGGTACTCATCCCATTCCCAGACAGATATTGACTACCGTTAATCCCACCTCCCTTCCCCCCCGCCCCTCCCATAGTTTCCTGCCACTGTCAATCCTTTTCTTATAGTATTACGATAGTTGTTCAAGGTCCACTTATGAGTGAGAACATGTGATACTCAGATCATCATTTCTGTGAGAGATCACTCAGTATTATCAACTCCATTTCCATCCAGGATGCTGTGAAGTTCATGATTTTGTTCTTTTTTATGACTGTGAAATATTCCATTGTGTATATGTACCACATATTTTCAATCCAGTCCTCTTTTGATGGACAGCATGGTTGGTTCCATGATCTTGCTATTGTGAACAATGCTGTGATAAACATACATGTGCAGGTATCTTTTTTATAGAGTGATTTGAGTTTTTCAGGGTACATTCTCAGTAGGGGGATTGCGGGGTCATATGGGAGGTCGATTTTTAGAATTTTTAGGAATCACCACACTGATTTCCACAGAGGTTGCACTAGTTTACACTCCCACCAACAGTGTAGAAGTGTTCCCTTTTCACCACATCCTCTCCAGCATCTGATATTTTTTGAGTTATTCATAATGGCCATTTTGACTGGAGTTAGGTGGTATCTCGGTGTAGTTTTAATTTGCATCTCCTTGATGACTAGTGAGGTTGAACATTTCTTCATGTATCTGTTGGCTGCTTGTATGTCTTCTTTTGAGAAGTGTCTGTGCATATATTTTGCCCACTTTGTAATAAGATTGTTTGTTTTTTTCATTTCAGCATGTTTGAGTTCCTTGTAGATCCTAGATGTTAGGCCTTTGTCAGACATGGAGTTGGCAAATACTTTTTCCCAGTCTGTGGGCTGTCTCCCTGCTCTCTTGATGGTTTCTTTGGCTTTGCAGAAGCTTGTCAGTTTAATGAGGTACCACTTGTCTATCTCTTCTCTTATGGCTGGTGCATTTTGGGTTTTGCTGAGGAATTGGTTGCCAGTTCAACTTCCACAAGGGTGTCTCCTGCATTTTATAAAGTTCTTATAGTTTGAGGTTTTACATTTAGGTCTCTGATTCCTTTTTAGTTAATTTTTGTGTATGGGGATAGATTGGGGTCTTGTTTGAATCTTCTGCATGTGGTCAGCCAGTTTTCCCAGCACCATTTACTGAATAGGTTCTCCTTTCCCCAGTGGTGGGTGGTGGAGGCTTTGTCGAAGATGAGTTGGTTGAGAAATTAGGGTTTTGCTTCTGGAATCTCAATTCTATCCCATTGGTCTATATGCCTGTTCTTGTACCAATACCAAGCTCTTTTGATTACTGTAGCTTTATAGTAAAGTTTAAAGTCGGGTATTGTGATACCTCCTGCTTTACTTTTTTCTGCTGAGGATTGTTCTGGCTATTCTTGGTCGTTTGTGTTTCCATATGAATTCCTGTATTGTTTTTTCTAGATTTGAGAAGAATTTTGCTGGTAATTTGATGGGTATTGCATTATATCTGTAGATTGCCTTAGGTAAGATGGACATCTTCACAATGTTGATTCTTCCACTCCATGAGCATGGGATATTTTTCCACTTGTTTGTTGATTCTTCCACTCCATGAGCATGGGATATTTTTCCACTTATTTGTGTCATCTTTGATTTCTTTGAGCAGTGTTTTGTAGTTTTCATTGTAAAGGTCTTTCATATCTCTGGTTAGGAAGATGCCAAGGTACTTCATTTTTTGTTGTGGCTATTGTGAATAGGATTGTACTTTTTATTTTGGTTTCTGTTTGTTTATTATTGGTGTGAGGAAATGTGATTGTCTTTTGTACATTTATTTTATACCCTGAGACTTTGCCAAAGTCCTTTATCAGTGCAAGGAGGCTTTTGACAGATTCTCTTGGGTTTTCAAGGTACACAATCATGTCAACTGCAAAGAGAGGTAACTTGACTTCCTCTTTTCCTATTTGGATACCCCTGATCACCTTCTCTTTTCTGATTCCTCTAGCCAGGACTTCCAATACTATATTGATCAGGAGGGGTGAGAATGGGCATCCTTGTCTTGTTCCAGTTTTCAGGGGAAATGGTTCCAATATTTGTCTGTTTAGGAGTATGCTGGCTGTGGCCTTTACTCTTTTGTGGTCTGTTCCATGTATGCCTAGATGTTCAAGGGTTTTTATCAAAAAGGGGTGCTGAGTCGGGCTCGGTGGCTCAGCCTGTAATCCTGCGCCTTTGGGAGGCCAAGGTGAGTGGATTGCCGAACCCATGGGTTCGAGATCCACCTGGGCAGTGAGACCTCATCTCTACAATAAATCAAAAAATCAGCCTGGCGTGGTAGCACATGCCTGTAATTCCGGCTACTTGGAAGGCTGAGGTGGAAGGATCGCTGGAGCCCAGCAGGTCAAGGCTGTGGTGGCCGGGAGCAGCCACTGCACTCCAGTCTGGGTGACAGAGTGAGACTCCAACTCAAAAAAAAAAAAAAAAAAAAAAAGAAGTGGTGCTGGATTTTATCAAAAGCGTTTTCTGCATCTAATGATATAATCATGTGGCTTTGACATCTGTTGATGTATTAATGTCTATGGTCTTGTGAATGTTGAATCAGCCTTGTGTTCCAGGGATGAAGCCTACTTGGTCATGATGGATGATTTTTGAGATGTGTTGTTGAATCCAGTTTGCTAGAATCTTGTTGAGAATTTTAGCATCTATGTTCATCAAAGATATTGGCCTGTAGTTCTTTCTTTGTTGGGTCTTTACCTGGCTTGGGTATCAATGTGATCTTGGCTTCATAAAATGATTTGAGGAGAGTTTCATCTTTCTCAATTGCCTGGAATACTTTCAGTAGGATTAGTATCAGCTCCTCCTTAAATGTCTTATAGAATTCTGCTGGAAAGTCATCTGGTCCAGGGCTTTGTTTTGTAGGTAGTTTTCTTATTACATAGTCAATTTCCTTGATTGTTATTGGTCTATTTAGGATCTCAATTTCTTCTTGTTTCAACCAAGGCAGGTTACATGATGTCAGAAAGGCCTCCATTTTCTTAAGCTTTTCAAGTTTGTTTCCATACAAGTATACATATTAGTCTCTAATGATCTTTTGTATTTCTTCAGGGTCAGATGTGACTTCATCTTTTGTGTTTCTGATTGTGTTTATTTGGGTTTTTTCTTGGTCAGTCTAGCTAGGGGACCATCGATCTTGTTTACCCTTTCAAAGAACCAGCTTTTTGTTTCATTGATGTTTTGTATTATCTTTTTGTTTTCTGTCCTGGATTTGGGCTTTTATTTTGGTGATCTGGATTCTTCTGCTGAAGTTAGGGTTTCAGTGGTCTTGCTTTTCCAGTTTCCTTAGGTGACTTGTTAAGCTGTTAAACTGTGATCCTTCTGTTTTCTTCATGTGCATTTGTAGAGATATGAATTTGCCTCTTACTACAGTTTTCATGGCACCCCAGAGATTTTGGTAAGATGTTTCTTCATTTTCATTTGTTTCCAGGTATCTTTTAATCTCTGTTTTGATTTCATCATTGACCTAGGAGTTGTTTAGCATCATGCTATTTAGTGTCCATGTCTTTGTGGGTTTGGGGGAAACTTGTTGGTGTTGATGTTAATTTTTATTCCACTGTGGTCCAAGAAAGTGCATGGCAAAATTTTGATCTTTTCAAATTTGTTTATGCTTGATTTATGGCCAAGTATGTGGTCAATCTTAGAGTATGTTCCATGCAGTGATGAGTAGAATGTATATTCTGTGGTCGTTGGGTGGAGTGTTCTGTAGGTAGCAATTAAGTCCATTTGGACAAGAATCACATTAAGGTTCTGGATCTCATTGCTGATTTTTTGTCCTGATGATATGTCTAGGGTTGTGAGTGGGGTATTAAAGTTCCCAGCTATGATAGTTTTAGAGGCAATATCTTTTTTGAGTTTACCTAGAAGCTGCTTTATGAAAGTTAGTGCTCCTATGTTGGGTGCATATATGTTTAGGATAGATATTTCTAGTTGATGAATTGAACCTTTGATCATTATGTAGTGGCCTTCTGTATCTTTTTGAATTTTTGATAGCTTAAGGGGTATTTTGTCTGAGATTATGATCACACTCCTCCTTTCTTTTGTGTTCCATTGACCTGAAAATTTATTTCCCATCCTCTTACTTTGAGTCTGTGAGTGTCTTTTCTAGTGTGATAAGTCTCTTGAAGGCAATAAATCATTGCCTGGTGTCATTTTATCCATTTTGCCATTCTATGTCTTTTCAGTGGTGCATTTAGTCCATTCACATTCAGGCTAATTATTGAAATGTGAGAGTTGATCCCTATCATAAGGTTCTTATAGAGTTGTTGTTGTTGTTCCTGTTTGTTTGTTGTCCTTCTTTTGGTTTTGGGGTTGGTTTGTATGTGTTTTTAATCTTTTTCCTGTACTCTTGTGAAGAACGTTGTTGTTCTTTTTTCCTTTTCTTCTGTGTTGAATGCTTTCTTAAGTGTTTCTTGTAGAGGTGGTCTGGTGGCAGCATTAGTTCTTAGGGATTGGATATCTGGGAAAGATTTTAATTCTCCCTGACTGATGAAGCTTAGCTTGGCTGAGCAGGTTATTCTTGGTTAAAATTGTTTATATTTTATAACTTTGAAGATAGGGCTCTAAGCTCTCCTAGCCTGAAGGGTTTCTGTAGATAAATCTGCTGCTGTTCTAATTGGTCTTCCATGGAAGGTAATCTGACCTTTTTCTCTTGTTGCCTTTAGGATTTTTTCTTTTATACCTACTTTGTTTAGGCAAATTATTATGTATCTGGAAGTTGGTCTTCTCATTTGTTATCTTGCAGGGTTCTTTTTTTTTTTTTTTTTTTTTGAGTTGGAGTCTTACTCTGTTGCCCAGACTGGAATGCAGTGGCTGCTCCGAGCCACCGCAGCCTCATCCTGCTGGGCACCAGCAATCCTTCCACCTCAGTCTTCCAAGTAGCTGGAACTATAGGCGTGCACTACCATACTCGGTTAATTTTTGATTTATTGTAGAGATGAGGTCTTGCCAAGTTGTCCAGGCGAGTCTCGAACCCATGGGCTCAGGCAATTCACTTACCTCGGCCTCCCAAAGCCCAGGATTACAGGTTGAGCCACCAAGCCTGGCCTTGCAGGGGTTCTCTGAGTCTCTTGTGTTTGAATTTTCACATCACTGATGAGATGAGGAAAGTTTTCTTGAATAATCTCATGGAATGTTTGTTCCAGGGTGGACTCTGTCTCTCTTTTTGCCTCAGAAAGTTCAATTACTCTTAAGTTCAGTCTCTTAAAGTAATCGCTCATCTCTTGAAGGTTTTGTTGTCTTTTTGAGCTTCTTTTCCATGTTTTTGACAGTTTAGGTTAGCTCTATATTTTGTTCCTCAAGTTCTGAGATTCTTTCTTCTGCTAGGCTAATTCTGCTTTCCATCATTAGCAGTTTGTTATTTATTTCATTCACAGTATTCTTTACTACTGTTATCTCAGTTATCAACTCCTTCTTAGTTTCCTCTTGTCTCTCCTCAATCCTTTTTAATCTCTCCATTAATGTCTTGATATCCGGGTTTGTAGTTTGAGACCAGTCATTCTGGGAGCTCTTCATTGTTTGTATTCTGAAGTCAGTTTTCTCAGTGTCTGACCTCCCAGGGGTCTGTGAGGGACCCATATTCTTCTTTTGGTTTTTCTTCATTTGTGGAGATTTTTCTCTCCCCCTTTCCCTCCCCTTCTTTAATTCTGTTTTTCAGGGAATGTGGGGGCTTTTACTTCTCTATGTTCAATCTCCTGTTCTTTCTTATGAGCGTCCTCTGGCTTTTGAGGCTGGACTGTAGGTTTTTTGCAGTTTTGAGATTTAAATGAGGGGGAAGCTGTGATTCAGAATCTATCTACAGATCCCAGTATCCACCAACAGGTGTATGGGCACACTGGAACCCACTTCCCACTGCCTTACAATCTGTCCATGCAGTGGGCAGGTTTGCTCCCTGGAACCAAAGGAGGTAAGAAAAAAGAAAATAATGGAAGAAGGGGGGGGTCAAGAGGAAGTTGGAGAGACAGAAGAGTAAGAGGGAAAACAGACATACATACGAACTAATGAATGAAAAGTGACACAAGGCTAGAAAAGAGTAAAAAAAACAAAAAAACAAACAAGATGCCCTAAAGCATACTGGTAGTCACACAAAGACAGTCCAATAAATTCATGCCTTTTGATATGCTTTTCCCCAACACAAACAAGTAGTCTAACACAAAAAGCAAACAAAAGTGAGCAAAACAAACAGTCAAAGCAATAAAATAAAAAATCAAAATAAGAAACCAGACTAGCTCTGGAGTTTTTCCTGAGTGTCTAAAGTCTCTTCATCTCTGATCTCTACCTCTCCCCTTTGCAGGCAGATAGACTTACTCATAGGTTGGGTTGGTTCCCTTGGCTTGCTGCCAAGAAGTCTGCCACAGGAGTGAGTTGCCTGCATTTGATTCCGCATAGGGGAGGGCCTTTTTGTCTCCTTTTCGGTGAGGTTACCTTAGAAACCAAGGTAGAGGCTGCTCGGAGATGAGCGGGGCAATGCAAATCTCTGCCTGGAAAATGGCTGCGGTGGGTTCCTCCTCTTTCACAGATCCTTTCTCTCCACTCATCTTTTCTCTCCACTCAGACTGTCTGTGGATGATCCACTATGACAGTCTATGGTGTTGTGTGTCTGGCATCAGGCAATGGGAATCAGCAATATAGCTGGGCGTTGCATTTGGTGTGCTGCAGCAGCTTGGGGTGGGGGAGGGAGCCCAGAATTCCCTGGGCCGGAGCCAAGAGCTGAGATCTGCTGTTCAGCACCTCTTTAAGGTGTACTGATCCCTTACACAGCCATGGGGTCTTAGCTCCCAATTTGGAGGTTAGGCAGAGCTGGTGGGTGAGTCACTGCAAGTCTCTGCCTGGTCACAGGGCTCCAGCTGTTCTCTGGTTCACTGCAGTCAGGGATGAGTTGGGGGAAGCGGAGTGCCAGACTGCTGGGTGCCTCAGCCAGAGCAGGACCGGAGCTTCAAAGGGAGAGTGGCAGTGATGGCAGTGGCTTTGGGCCCCCCACAGTGCACTTCAGCCAGGAATGGAGTTGGCATCTCTGAGGGATAGGTGCCTAGAGCCTCTGTGGGCGATGGCAACTTGAGATGGGGCTGGGTGGGAACCTGGAACCCAGGGCGGGGTCCCGGAAGTCCAAGGGTCAAACACTGGCTGCGGCTTTGGGTGCTTCAGCCCAGGCGGTGGGGCAGAGCCCAGAGGCACAGGCACTGGGGGCCTGCATGGTCAGCGGCAGCCTTGGGCCTGGTGGGGCACCCCAGGAAGGAATGGAGCCTGTAGTTCTGAGGGGCAGGCATGGAGGGCCTCCACAGGCTGCCACGCTGAGACTGGGCTGGGTACCCAGCCAGGGAGGGAGCTGGCAGTTGCTGAGTGCCGGGCAGATCAGTGTAACCAGCGAACCCAGATCTCCACAAGGCGGTATCCGAGGGCCTCCACAGGTGGCAACAGGTGGCTTGGGGCCCGGGTGAGATGGTGTAGCCCAGGAGGGAGCTGGGAACTCCGCTCCGCCGGCCTGGGGCTGCCTGTGGTGGAGCAGCAGCGGCAGAGGGGCCACAGTAGCCAGCTGTGAGTGGGACCGAGGGTCTCCAGGCCTCGGACCAGTGCGGCTGGCAGTGGGTGGGTGGGGGGGGGAGGAAAGTAAGAATCTTTATGGGAACTCACCTTTGGAGAATCTCACAGTCCCACCTGTGCCTTTGCCATCTTACCCGAACTCCTCAAAAAACTTTTTAGTGGTTGACCTTGAGTTTGCAATATCCATCTGTAACCAATCCAAGTGTTGTCTTTCAAATATCACTGTACCATTCTCCTTTCCCATTTTTATAATATTATTGTCAGTAATTTCACTTATCCATAAGTTATACATTGCTGTTATCATTTTGAGCAAACTGTTCTCTTTAAATCAATTAAAAATAAGAAAAATAGAACCATTTATCTTTATGAATTCCTTCTTTAAAACTCTTCCTTTCTTTATGCAGATCTGAGTTTCTGACCGTAGTTTTCTATTTTTTTTTTCCTGAAAAATTTATTTTAACATTGTTTGCAAGACAGTTTACTGGCAACAAATTCCCTGGGGAATTTTTATTTGTTTAAGAAATTCTTTATTTCCCCTTTACTTTTGGATAATACATTATAAAGTTTTTTTTGATACTTTAAATATTTAACTTCACTTTCTTTTTGTTTGTATAGCTCCTGAAGTCTAATGTAATTCTAATACCAGCTTCTGTAAGTGTAAGGTATATTCCATTACCCCCTAGCTTCTTTGTGTCTTTTATTTTGGGCAGTTTTAATGTGAGATTTTATACACACACACACACACACACACACACACACACACACACGTATATATACATATATAACTTACATAAGTTGGTCTCTGAGCTTCCTGAATTGTGGCTTGGTTTGGTGTCTATTGTTATTTTTGGAAATTCTCAGAAATTATTACTCCAAATAAATATTTTGTTTCTTTATATGTTTTCCTTCTGGGAGTCTTATTATGCATATTTACAGTTTTTGTAATTAACCCACAGTTTTTGTATACTCTGTTCTCTTTTTTTGATCTTGGCCATGTTAAGTCTATTGATGAATCCATCAAAAGCTTTCTTCATTTGCTACATTAGTTTTTTTATAAACACATATTTCTAGAATTTCCTTCTGATCTATTTCACTGCTTTCATTACCTATCTGTTCTTTCATGGTATCCACTTTTTCCATCAGAATCTTAGCATATTGCCATAGTTGTTTTTAAATTCCCAGTGTGATCATTTCAACATCTCTGCCATAGCTTAGTCTGGTTCTGATACTTTCCCTCCCGTCAGACTGTTTTTTCTTTGTAGTATGTCTTATAATTTATTAAAAGCCAGACAATATGTACTGAGCAAAATGAACTGAGGTAAATAGGTCTACAGTAGGAGGTTTTATGTTTATCTGACTGGTAGTTAGCCTGTGTTTACTGTTTGCTGCAATTGTGGACATCACAGGTTAAAATTTCCAGTTGCCCTTGTTTTTATCTCCGTTGTTATCTTTGGTTTTCCCTAGAGATGTCTTCTTATATAAAGTTTGAAATGTATGGTTCCTTCTTGCTGTATTTTCCTGTTATTATACAGAAGCCCTATGGATGTGGTGAAAGGTATAAAGAGAACAGAAAGTCCATCGTCTTAAAATGAGATTTCAGTGTTTTAGTGAGCCTGTGCTCCTAGTCTGTGATCTTCACCAGTGCTTCTCAGATTTTCCCCTCATAGATGAGACAGGAAAGCTAGATGGAGCTGGAATTGAATGTTTCTCTTCCTCCCAGTCATTTTGAATCTGGCAAATTCTGTTAGTTAGGCTCTGGTAAAATAATTGCCCTTGAGGATAGGTTTTGTCAAGAAAAACAGAAAGGTTTGTGTGCATTTTTTTTTTTTGAGTTGGAGTCTCACTCTGTCGCCCAGACTAGAGTGTAGTGGCCGCTCCCGGCCACTGCAGCCTCAACCTGCTGGGCTTTGGCGATCCTTCCGCCTCAGCCTTCCAAGTAGCTGGAACTACAGGTGTGCTCTACCACGCCCGGCTAATTTTTGATTTATTGTAGAGATGAGGTCTTGTCAAGTTGCCCAGGCGGGTCTCAAATCCACGGGCTCAGGCAATCCACTCACCTCAGCCTCCCAAAGCGCGGGATTACAGGCTGAGCCACCGAGACCGGCTAGTGTGCATTTTAATACGGTTACTTTTCCCCCTCCCCCATCCATAAAAACAAGGGAATTTTTTTGATTTTTACGGGGAAAATCTAGTAGGGCTTTGGAGGTAAAACTCATGAAATTGTAAGGCTCCTTCTAAGCCTGGGTCCTTCTCCAGTTTCTAATTTTCAAATTTGTCTAGCCTGTGCCTTCAGCAGTTCATCAACTGCAGTTTAGTTTTACCTACCCTGATAATCGTTTCTGAGATGTTTCTATACCAGGAAATCTACAGTAGACTATAATACTCTGTATATACCTGCCTGCCTTTCCAATTTTGGTGGCAGTAATTTGTTTTGTGATCTCAATTCTTTTATGAATCTAAGAAGAATGTTGGTTTTCAATTTGTTATTTTTGTGTGTGAGGATAAAATGCTAACTGCCAAGCTCTTCACATGCTGGACCAGAACCTGAGAAGTTTCAACATGCTAATTTTAGTTCTAAAAACTAAAATTTTTTATACACATAAATATCCACTACCATGAGTGTGTAGATAAACATTTTTTTCCTGAGAGCAAAATTAAATTCATTTTGCTAATATCTATATAAAGTTTAAAAACTTTCAGAGCAATATTATATAGTGTCCAAGGATACATAAATATGCAATAAAATGTATAAAATGTAAATAAATGTAAAGAAATAGTAAACTATAAATTCGGGTTTGGAGCTAATGGGAGGCTGTGTGATGATATTAAGAAGGGTTACAAAGTTAGTTTCTAAAATCTTGATAATATGCTATTTTTAAAACCAGACAGTGATTTCATAAGCACTATTATTTATACCACTTAACTTAAATATTTCCAGGTAAATGTACATTCATATTTTATAATACTATAGAATTAGTACAATGAAGTAGAATAATGTGAATAGACTTGGAAAGATTTCTAAAGCATTAGTGTTTAAACTTTCTTTTCTTCTCCTTTTCTTTCTTTCTTTCTTTTTTTTAATTTTTTGAGATGGAATCTCACTCTGTCATTCAAGCTGGAGTGCAGTGGAATGATCATGGCTCACTGCAGCCTCAACTTCCTGGGCTCAAGCAACCCTTCCACTTCAGCCTTCTGAGTAGCTAGGACTACTGGTCTACACAACCACATTTGGCCAATTCTTTTATTTGTAGAGAAAAGGTCTCACTATGTTGCCTAGACTGGTCTTGACTTCCTGGGCTCAATCCTCTTGTCACAGTCTCCAAAGTTATGGGATTATAGGCATCAGCCACCATGCCTGGTCTTTAAAACATCATTTAAAAGCACCAACTCATGCAACCCGATGAATGATATGAGCATGTTTGAATATGAGGATAAATGGATTTAAAAAACACAAAGAGTAGCAAGTTTACATATCAAACTTTTAGTGATGGCTACCCTTGAAGAGGACAGTTTTAGTTTGAGGAAAAATAAAATATATTATGTTAGACTTGACCCATTATCTTATTGTTAGATTATTTTACAGAAAATATGTATTTGCTACTTACGTAATAGAACAAACTAGCATTGTTTCTTTCTCCTAAAATGCTTATACTCTATATATGTTAATAATATAAGTCAAGAGAGGAAGCTAGTGTGGGTAAAGGGTAAGAGGAGAAAGTGAGAGGACTAAGCAGGGAAACAAAGAGACTTGGGTCCAAACTGAACAAACGAAGTTAAGGTGGAGACATCCTTCTTTCTCTTTATAATGTATTACAAGTAGACTTATTGAGGTAGACAGGACTGGAAACTCTTTATACAATATGTAGAATAAGTAGATGAAATGATGGTTCAGCAAGCCAGGGACTTGGGTTCTTAGGGGAAAAAAAATTTCTAGAATCACATTATTGCACCTTTATTAAAAGTCTAATATGTTTTCTCCATGTATATTTACATGGTATAATCACAAACATTACCCAAAGATCACTTCATTCAAAGAGATTTGCAAAGGAAGGAATCTGCTATCTGAAAAAGCTTTGCTTATTTTGTAGGTGGTTAATAAATCTTAAAGAAAATAACTTTTTCTTTTTTTTTTTTTTTTGAGTTGGAGTCTCACTCTGTCACCCAGACTGGAGTGCAGTGACCACTCCCGGCCACCGCAGCCTCGATCTGCTGGGCTCCGGCGATCCTTCTGCCTCAGCCTTCTGAGTAGCCGGAATTACAGGCACGCGCTACCATGCCCGGCTGATTTTTTGATTTGTTGTAGAGATGAGGTCTTGCCAAGTTGCCCAGGTGGGTCTCGAACCTGCGGGCTCAGGCAATTCACTCACCTCAGCCTCCCAAAGAGCAGGATTACAGGCTGAGCCACTGAGCCCGGCTGAAAATAACTTTCTAATAGTTCACTTGTGATGCAAAATTGTAAACCCTTGACATTGATTCCATATTTTGGACTTCTCCAGAAAAAGGACAGAGACTTCCTTAGATAGTTGGTTATGAACCTGAGTGATTGCATAACATTTACAATTTGGCAGAGGTTTAATATTCACACTTTAGAGAATAAAACTATAACCTTAGAATTTTGATTGTATACTAAAATTAAGCTATAGTTCACACAAATATTTTATAAACTTGATAGAAAATAATATTATTTGCTATTTCTTTGGCATTTCAGGTTTTATGGTAGTAGAGGTAGAATATTTATATTATTTTCAGTGATCATAGACTCAGAGTAAACAAAGTACACGGTAAGAGTCGACAGAAAGGGGAAAGGTTCCATTTAAATTTATGAAAGCTGTGTCTCTTGCTATATCTTATTATAACACTGAAAATGGAACAAGAGATACTCAGTGGGAATTGCAAGTTAGTTTAGTATTTGTTTTTCTTGAGACATTAAATAGTTCTTGTTTCATCTCCCAGGAAGAGAACACCTTACCTTCACAAAGCATACAAACATTGTATTTTTAATTTAGTATATAGAGTATACTTGTGACAGGAAATGGAGAACTTTTACATTTTAAACTGAAAATTAACTAGTCTTATATATCAACAGATAAATTATGTGGTCTACTCTGTTATTCAGAAAAATACTCATACCCCTGGGTCTGGTTTTCTTCTGTAGATTATAATTAAAATATAACAGTGCCTCTAGCTGATCACAGCCCTATTTCAATCCAAAATTCTTTGATGGTATGTGGGGGAAGACCCAAAAAATCTTGGAGTTTATTTATAAAAAATTGGATATTTATTCTCTCATGTTTAAGCTTCACTCACCTTCAAAGTACTCTCTCCGTTTGATGCAATACACTTATTGAGATGCTCTTTCCACTGCTTAAAATAGTTTTTGAACTCATCAATTTTTATGACTTTAGTGCTGCCATTTTCTGTTTTACCTCTTCCACATGGGCAAAACATTTCCCTTTGAGGACTTTTTTCATGGGAGAAACAAAAAATAGTCGCTTGAGGCAAGATTGGGTGAATAGGGAGGGTGGGGCATGTGGGTCAAAAACTGTTGAACACTCAGTGGCAGTGTGGGCAGGTATGCTCATAGCTCATAAATCAAGCATCATGCAATTCACAAACACATCAAAATAACCTACCCCCCAAAATTCACTGAAACTGAGCACAGCCGCTCACAACAATGCTACTTGGTCCACTGATGCAGATGGATTCCTGGAACACTCACATACTGAAGGAAGCCTGTACTACAAAGGGCCCACCTTAAAAAAAGATAATTTCAGTGTTTTTTGGGTTAACCCCACACACGAAACCACCCTCTGTGAGTTTGTTGGCACAATTTTAATTATTTCTTTCTTCTGTAACTAAAACTATTTAAGCTAACTTGGATGGTAATTTCTTTATGATGATGTAACATATCTATACTAATTAGTTGTTGGTTTTCACTCATGTACACATATTCTTAATCATTAACATAATTCTCGGAGTATAAACATCATTTACCTCAATATTAATTTTTTAATTGACTACCTTGTATGCAATATTCATAAATACTAATATTCTAATACAAATTCAGATTTTACCTTTACTGGTTAGTACATCAGGAAAAAACAATTATGAGATTATACAATTTCAATATGAAATTTTCATATTTTTATCTAAAAAATTAGAATTCTAGAGGTCAAAGAGTAGGCAAGAAAGAAAAGAACTGTCTGTTTTACATTTTTTAGAAATCAATTTTTAAAGAAAATTACCTGTTAAAAGAAAACAAATGAGTATAATCTAATCTTAACTATTGTTAATGGCTATTGACAATAGTTAGAAATTAGTATTTATTTACTGAGAGCCAGGCTCTATTTTAAATACTTTATCTGCATTATCTATTTAATCTTTTCAGTAACTTTATGAGATGTAAAATTCAATCTCATTTTACTGAACATAAAACTGATAAACAGGTAAATAATTAACTCACCTATAGCACACAGCTGGAATGGTAAGAAATCAAAGCCAGACGTTTGGCTCAAGTTTCTGGTTTTAGTCTTACTATAAAGCAGCCAACATCATGTTCACAACAAGCGTAACACAGTATCCTGTTCACACCAAGTTTCACTGTTTACCTGCAGCTGACACCAATAAAACAACAAAGCAAAACCCTAAAACTGTAATATAAACATTAAAAGCAAGTGTACACCAAACCCAAATTATTGAGTTTTTTTAAGCCTAAAGTAAACAAGGAATAATTTCCCTTTTATTTCTAGTATTTGTAAATATGACCACAGGCATTTTCTAAATATATTTTTCTCTGACATATATGTTCTATATTTTCTTTACAATCTTTTTGTCCACTATGTAGTTCATTATTCTTTTTCCTCCTGACCCCCTATCAAGAAAATGACATTTATGCTGCTATGTTATTTCTTATGAAAAAACATCATCCTGCTCCTTGCATAGATCTACTATCCCAAATTGATAACATTAACTTCTTATAGTATCCCTAAGGGGGTATATTGCTGAAGTGTCATGGGAGAGAATTATCTTTTCCTGTTTGAATTATATCTGCTTCTACTCCATAACCTTTTATCCTTCTCTTTCTGTGTTCAGCAATGGCAAAAGGTCAGTTCTATTTTATATAAAATGTGTATTTGTCACCTGGTACTTTTCCTGATTTAAAAAAAATTAGCTTCTCAACATGGTTGAAAAGAATTTGATAGAGGCAAGGTAGAGTCTTAGCAGAAAACTATAAAGGGAAGCACTTTTTTTTTCCTTCAGGTATAATAACTTCTGAATTGTTTTGTGACAGTTTTTAAATGCTACCTAATTATTATGGTGAACATTAATGAAGGTTTGCACATGATGAAATGGGAACTTGAAGGTCACATGAAGCTTGATACAGTTAATAAAACTAACTATGAATTTTATGAGCATTAAATCCAATAGTTACAAACTATTTCCTTGAAAGATGGGGAGGAGGGCGTCAAAGACACACTTCACACAAAAGCCTTTTGCACAGAAAGTAATAAGTCATATGCTGAGTGGTCCCCAACAACCATAAATGCCAAAATGTGGCCATTTTCCACCTCAGTGGACATGAACCAACAAAGGTGCTCTTAGAATGAACTTTGTCTACTAAAAAAAAAAAATTCAACTAGATTTGAATTCAACCAAAGGAAGAAAATCCCATTTTATCTAGTGCATCACTTGTGACCAGTACTGTCCTAGATGTTTTTATAGACTACATTTAATTGAAATGCCCTCCATAAGGTGTTGATATTTTTACCTCCATCTTTACAGATGAGAGAATGGAAGCCTCAGAAACTTGACTAAGTTGGCAAGTGGTCAGAACGGGATTCAAGTTACTGCACTGTGCAACACATGGCCTCTTCTAAGATAGAACATGTCACCTTTGCCAGGATTGATATGAAAGGGTCAGTCATTAAGCATGTGCATGCAAACCACAAATGCCTTTTCTTCTCAAATACCTCCTCTCTCTTCACTCTTCATAACATTTCATAATTTAGTTTTTAAAAAAATATTTACTGACTGGGCCCAGTGGCTCATGTCTATAATCCCAACACTTTGGGAAATTGAGATGGGAGGTTTGCTTGAGCCCAGAAGTTCAAGACCAGCCTAGGCAACAAAGAGAGAACTCATCTCCACCCCCCACCCCACCCCCAAAAATAGCAGGCATGGTGGCATACTTCTATAGTCCCAGCCTCATGGAAGGCTGAGGTGGAGGGATTGCCTGAGCCCAGGAGGTTGAGGCTGTAGTGAGCCATGAATGTGCCACTGCACTCTAGTCTAGGTGACAGAGTGAGACCCTGACTCAAAAAAATTTTGCCTTTGACAATATTTGTTATGTTCTTCTAACATGGAAATGTTCCAAGGAGAGGTAACATTCTATATTTGTCATTGATGCCTTAGTATGAATAAGTTTTTATACTTCTTTCTGGGGAGCAGCTTTTAATAGAGAAAAGTAAATGAAAGACAGGAGTACATAAAGGGTGGGTTGAAGATACACTTCAAATACTCCTAACCGTTAGCTCTGCATGACTCCCTTATCTGTGAGCAGAATATCAAACACCTTTTCAGTGGAAAGCTAGAAAAACATAGGATACAGCTCTAAGATAGCATCATTGGGACCTATTTTTTGATTTATTGAGTTTCCACAATTCTAAAACTGATGGAAAAACTTTTTCATGGCAGATGGCTGAGGCTTGCCAAGTAAGTTTTAAAAGGAAGTCTATATGTGTATCCTGAGTTCATCTGGGATTATTTTACCAAAAAGAAAGTTGTGATCTAATCTTTGGAAAATCTCTAGATTTCTATTTCTTCCACAAGGAGTTTTCCACTGCTTGTGAAAATAAAACTAAAGTTTCCAAGTCATATATACTATGTTCCCCAAAACAAATCAATTCAAAAGTTGTGGTGATTCTTTTCACTTATTTATTTCTAGCATGATAATTAAGGTATTTTTTTTTCCCTAAGTCAACTATTTTAAGAAAACTAACTAAAAGGAAAAAGTGAAAAGCTTTTTAGCACTGAGAGAAAACTATTTGATAGTATGTATTGTTTTATAAATCAGTTTGGTGATTTATAATGAATCATTAACATGTTATATCTTTAACACTATTTTTCTATTTGAGGTGTTTCTATGTTCTCCAAACACAGCTGATACATGTAAAATCATAAAATTTTCATAATATCTAAAATATGCTTGTCAACATTGGCAAGCAAGAAAGTGCTTACCTATTATATCTCTGCAGCCCTTGGTGGAGGGTGATGTTAGTTATTCTTCCTGCTTTGTCAGCTAAACCCACAAAAGATTAAATGCTATGTACATAATAGCCAGTTAGCACAGGTTTGTCTTGGAGGCTGGCAGGTGTTTCCACGAAATTTCACCCTGCCTGTCACAGCACATAGGGCAGCCAGCACCTGGTAACCTCCTCATAAAAGCACACTCTTTAATTGCTTTGAAACAGCACAAGCAGCAGCTGCTGCTGCCAATATTGGTTAAGTAAACAACAGGTTTTGCACCTGCTGAAACAAAAATCCTGACCTTAATATTGGCCAATCAGGTGACCCCCCCCAACCCATGCGGCCTGTCCTAATGCAAGTGACCAGGAGATTAACAGCAGTCCATCAATGTTAATTTCTTCCCTCAGATATGTAATATTTGCCCCTTAGTTGCCTCTTGAGGCCGCTGTCAATCTCTTCATATGAAAATCTGAGCAATTCTTTCTAGCTCTTCCTTCATTCCTCCTCTGCCTTCTCTTGAGGACGGTAATACGATGACTTGGCTCTCAGTTCCTTTTCCTGTGTTATCAATGATACCTATTCAGAGGTCCAAAATGGAGGATGGGAGTGGAGTCAATAAACATCCTACTACTGACCAAAGACCCCAGTTTTAGCCTCCATGAACAGACAAATGAGAAGCTGAAACAACATATTTGTCTATATAAATATTTCAGTTGGGTTTAAACAAACAAACAAACAAACAAAAAACCCCGTCATTTCCAGTGCTTTATGGACTTGGATAGGTATTCCCTCACTTTGAAGTGAGGCCAGGAAACTCATTTTTAGCAGCCAAGCAAAAGTGAAGGCACATTTAACTCTTCCTCCCACTGCAAAGACCTTCTCACTCTCTACACACATACATGCCCCGTTCTTATTTAGCAAGATCAGTTCCAAGCCTCAGTAAGAAATAGAGTTCAGACTCAAGGGAACATAGCCAGAAAAAGAGAAGTATGGGGCCATAGAGAAATACATCCCCAAGAGGTTTATGAATTTTTGCCCTTGTTTATAATTCTACAAGCTGTAGAAATCTCTCTTAATGAATAAAGCATTCAATTTTATCAAAACACACACATGCACATCATAACTTCTGGGTAAGGAAAGACAAATGATATAGGTTATTTCATACAGCAAATCACTTGATAGTCTCAAAGGCATCAGATGCTGATGAACTGGGCTTTAGCATGCATTTATTTGTGTCCAGTTTAATCCCCAGAACAAGTCTTGTGACTTGATGTTTTTCTAAATATTGTAAACCAAAGGGCTTGGGTTTATCAGAGAGATGGTATATTTTTTAAAAAGACAAAGACACCAAAATATAAAATGAGCCTCAAATGGGTAGAGGAAAAGCGACGTATTGTGAACCATGGGTGAAAATATACTGGAACATGTTTCAAGTTCTTTCATTTTCATCACAAGTACACCGAATGCTTAACCTAGTAGAACAAAGATTGGATAGGCCTGCAGGCAAATGATCAAAAATCTGTTTCAAATTCTAAAGCTAACACAGTGTTTTGCCTAAGGCTTGTTTATACTATTTTGATAAAAAAGAATAATATGATTGTAAGCTTGTCTGAGGTTGAGGAATTTTTCCAATGAGTAAGTTAATTATTTATTACTATTGATTTTGGAGAGTATTTCTGCAAAATATATTTCTTTTTTACTTTAACATTTCTAAGAATTAAGTAACAACTCCCCAACATTGTTATTAAACCTATT
Source organism: Cephalopachus bancanus (assembly GCA_027257055.1). Taxonomy (NCBI): domain Eukaryota; kingdom Metazoa; phylum Chordata; class Mammalia; order Primates; family Tarsiidae; genus Cephalopachus; species Cephalopachus bancanus. The sequence goes on along the minus strand of JAPVLO010000242.1, from coordinate 215,797 downwards.
AACTATTTTTTTAATAATAGGTTTCAAGCAGCTGGTTAATTTGCTATATTGAGCTCACATATTTTCAATAAAATAACATACAAATGATGTACCTCATACATAATAGCTGAAGAAGAAAGGTAACAATGTAAATGTTCACTTTTAGACCATCTCTAGGGTCACACTAACCACTAAAAGACAAGTAGTATACACACTGAGAGAAATGCACTCAGAAATTGATGGGGAAATCTCCAGTGGCTCTTTGGATTCACCCTGTCAAAGTTCCAAGGAACAATTACATGGTTTTAGTGAAGATCTATAGATTATATAAATGGAGCGTGAAGAAAATACCAAAAAAAAAAATCATCCCAACTTTTTCTCTTCTTCTATTCTTTCTTTTCACATCTGCAACAACATCAAAGGGAAAATATTTATGACATAAAAATGGGGCCAATTTTGTGATCTGGATCATATTAAGATTTAGGAGTCTTTGGAGTTTATAAGCATTACAGTATTTGATTCTGCTTTATGTAATGTCTCTTTTACTTTGTTTTTACCTACAGAAGTATGCATTTTTTTTTAATTAAAAACCAGTAGGCTAAAATAGTTGTGTATGATTAAAAATTTGATGTGTTTGTATTAATTTAATGTTACTGATATCATTCAAAAATTTTCCTGTGTATATAAAAATATATTTTAAAAAAAAGCTTCCTTCTATCTTCTAAGTCCATCTATAACCAGCAATAAGCCAAGATCAAGAATAATCTAATTCTAGGACTTGTTCCGAAGCACTAGGGCAGGGGTAATTCTCTTTGTTCCTGAGTTATACAGACAAGTAGTTAAGGTATATAAATAGAATTGTGCAATGAAAACTAATTATTCATAAAAATAAGAGGGGAGCATTATGACATCTGACTTCCAGAGTTTTTGTGTCTTCATATGTGAATCGGAGGACATTATTTAGCCTTTTGTGCTTCATCTGTATAAAGACAATAGCAAACTGACATTGAAGGGACTATTGTATGGAATATCCAAAAAGGATAATAGTGAATGTTGTATGCTTATTTGTTCATCTCTGCATGAGCCAATTTTTTAAAACATAGTTTTGAAAAGATGTGACTTCAACTAACAAAAGGAAGAAAACTTTTTAAAAGTATTACTCTTCCTTAGACCAATTTCAACAATGAAAAAAAAATAGGAGAGAACAACATCTACATGGAAAGGAAAGATCCTCTTTAATAAGTTACATGCAATGGTTATGTCAAGGCTTTATATTACAGATTTTGCCTTACATGTAGCCAAACCTAAATAATTGTTGAATTAAACATTCTTATAAGTTTTAATGAGTTGTAAATTACCTACATTAAAATGCACAGGTTTTAAATATACAGTTAAATGCATTTAAACAACTGTATACACTTTCATAACTACCATCTTAAGATGTGGAATATCTCTGTTACCCAAGAAAGTTCTCTCATGCCAATAATTCCCACTTCCCCTTTCTTCCTCAGCAGGCGACCACTGAGCTAAATTCAGAAACTATATTTAATTTCATCTGTTATAGAAATTCACATAAATTGAAGCATACGGCATATATTCTTTTTTCAGACTGTTTTTTCCAAGTATGTTTGTGAGATTTATCCATGTAATTTTGGATATCAGTAGTCCGTTCATTGTGTTCCATCATGTTAATATACCACATTGTTTATTTATTTACCTGTTAAAAGACATTTAGTTTGTTTCCAATATTTTGGCAACTATGAATAAGATTCTATAACATTTAAATACAAATATTTGTGAACTACATTTTCATTTAAGGTGTCAAGTTTTTGGCATAAAGATTTTGATAATATTCATGATATTATCTGTTTTCCTGTTTATTTTTGTTTTAAGGCAGCACTGTTATAAATTCATTTTATTTCTTTTTTTTTTTTTTTTTTTTTTTGGCTCTTAGCTATACTTCTTTGATTGGCTTATTTGCTTGTTTGTTTTTGTACATGACCAGAATTTACAGCTTCATGTTTTATGTCCCAGTTAATGTTATCAAAGGGTTTTTAAGTACAGAAAGGTGAATTTTCTGAGTCATCAGAGGAGGAAACTATCACAGTTCACTGTCATGTAACACACTACTTCATACACAAAATGAGACTCTTACAAGAGTACCCTTCCATTTTTCTCCTGTGCCACTTATTAATTTCTTGACTCTCTTGGCTCCAGATTCATCATTCTTTGTCTGCTCTATGATAATGAAGTTGAATCTGCTAATATATATATATATTTGTTTATGCCAACTGACATGCAATGTTAAGTTTTGGCAGGAGAGGGTACTAGAGAGACTGTATTCCATACAGTATGACTTCTCCAGTGCCCAGTGGTCAGCAGTTTTCCTGGTACTCAACAAGAAGCTGTACAGTGAGTTCAGTAGTCAGTCCTTCTTTGTAGGTGCATATTTCAGGCTCACAGAGGGCACATTCTCAGTCAGTCCCACAGTACAACACTCAGAGACTTCTCTACCATCCAATGAGCCATAGTCATGCCATGTGCTGCAAGGTTTGGAGCTGGGCTCTGGGAGTGGATTTCTCTTTTTGGCCACTCTATCTTAGCCTGAGACATAATGACATGGGTAAAAATAATTCTGTTTACATCTCTCTAATATCTCCCTCATTTCTTCCATTTTCTGTTAAATGTAATAATTACGTATATCAAAATTTCTCTGTTCAAATTACTGTGTGATTTCTGTCTTCTGCTTGAACCCTTATGGAGATAGAATTAGCACAAGTTAAACAAAAAAAACAAACATAAAAACCCCTCCAGGTATGGCAGCCAAAAATACAACTTTGTTTATTGCAGTGGAGTCATGGCTTCTCACCCAGTTTCTATAACTAAGTCAATTCACAGACCCAGTTCCCCTTGATTGAAGAGAAATTCTGGATTCCATGAAGGAGGATTCTTTACCAAAGCCATAGCTACATACTATAAATTTACACTGGATTTTCCCTAAAAGAAACCTGTGACCATTTACTAACATGACTGAATCAGCAAAAAGAAAGAAAGAAAGAAACAAACAAAAAAACTTTTAGAGGATTACTGGACATTGGGCTCTGAGTTGAAGCGAATCCTGGGGATCCATAATGCCAATTGAGGCTGAATGATAGAGAGAATAATAGCTCAAGTTCAACTCAAAGTAAGCCAAGTTAGTCCACAGTCCCATCATGTGTTTACAACAGAGGCACTCAGCAATAGTTAGAATCCTGATACCGTCTCTGCTGCATACGTGTGGACCATTATTATAGAAAAAATAAGTGGAAGCCGCTGAGATTTCCTACTCACTACTAAGATAGGATATCAGAAACAAAACTGCATGACGGGGGAAGTTTTAGATATTAGTACCATAATCAAAAATTTTAAAGACGCATAAGTGGGGATACCTATCATCCCTTTATATCTCAACAATCCCACCTGTGGAGACATCAGATATATATTAGAAAATGACTATGGACTACTGTAAACTTAATTCGTTGGTGACTTTAACTGCACCTGCTGTCCCACAGTAATATTGTTACTGGAACAATGTGGGTCCTGCCACTTGGTATGCCGCCATTGACATAGCTGAGCCAGAAGTATAACTGTAGAGACCCATAGCTCTCTGCCGGTATATGGTCTTCAGAGACCTTAGTCTTGATGACTCTTGGCAAAACAAGCCCTGGTCTATCATATTGATGATACTGGGCTTATTAGATATGTCATCTGAGAGTGCCAAACATTTTAGATGTCTTAGTAAGACATGTAAACTAGAAGGTGTTAGGTAAGTCAAAATTCAATGGTTTGGAGCATGTAGAGATATTTTCTCAAGGTGAAAGACAGATTGCTTCACCTCATACCACCCATCATGTACAAAAACACCCAATGCTGGTAGAACTTATTAGATTTTATAGGCAACTTATATCATATTTGAGTGTGCTATTTCGGGCCATTTACAGAGTCATCCATAAGGTTGCCAGTTTTTAGAGTAAGAAAAATCTCTGAAGCAAGTTTAGTCTGTAGTATAAGCTTCTCTACCAATTGGGCCTTAGGAGTCAGCAGATTTGATGATACTTAGTATCTGTAGCAAATAAGCATGCTGCATGCAGACGCTGACAAGCACCAAAAGGAAAATCTCAGAGTGCGTCCTTATGATACTGAAATACTAGGGGTGCCAAAAAAATGTCTACACATTTTAAGAGATGCTATCTATGTATTATTTAGTTCACCATAATCAAAAAGTGTCTGGATGCTGATAGCAACCACTTTGAGCACCTCTTGTAATTGCAAAAGTCAAACATTACTTGTATTCTTCTTTTGTTATCAGTATATATTGAGTATTACAATTTAAATGCATTTTTTTTTCCTTTCTCAAAATGTGTATACACTTTTTGGCACCTCTGTGTAATGTATATAGATAACAGGTGTGTGTGTGTGTGTGTGTGTGTGTGTGTGTGTGTGTGTGTGTGTAAAAATCAGCAGATAATCATTCTCCTTTTGAGAAACAGTTACATATTTTCTACTTGGCCTTGGTAGAGACTGAACATCTAAGAACAGAACATCAGGTAGCCACATGGTCCTAGCATTCCATCATAAATTGATTTGTCCGACCTATACAACCATACGATTGGGCATCAGAAGCAACAATCTCTCATCAAATGGAAATGGTATAGAAGAGACCAAGCTGCCAGGTCTGGAAGGTATGAGTAAATTGCATAAGCAGGTGGCACTAATTTTTTCAATATCAACTAATGTTGCATTGTGTCCTCTCTCTCAGTCCATATGATGGGCCTCCTGGTGTATTTATTATAACCAGTCATATGAAGAAGGAAGGAATTCAAGCCTGGATTCTAAAAGAGTCCTCAGTAGTGGATGGAAACTAATTGAAAGTTATTAAATATAACACTGCAATTAGTATATGTACTAATACAGCATAACCCAGAATGACAGTGATGAAAGAAAGACTTCTCCATGAGTAGAATCTTGAGTAGTACACATACTCTGTATATACACAGTGTCTAGTTGTCCACTCTGTCTGGAGTGAGAGAAAGTCAAAAGCACAGGTATGCATGATTCTTGGAAAGCTGCTATGTGATTGGATGGTCAGGGACTTAGAAGGAATGGCATTAGAACATCAATGACAAGGAAGTCTAAGGACGAAGCATGTGAATGGACTTTTCAGAATGAGCAGAGATTGAAGATATTGGTGTCCCATGTAATGCCCGCCAAAAGGCATCCTTAGAGGAGGCTCAAATCACAACTTTGTGGCTATCTGTCAGTTCTCTTCATCAGCCCCCTCCATGCTTGCATCAACAAAATGGTTGCAGGGATAGAGGCTACCCACAAGGGCTCAGCTACATAAACTTTTCCTTCCAAGGCTGACCTGACCAACACAACAGCTGAGAACCTATTCTAGCCAGCTAAAGAGACCAACACTAAGCTCCTGATGTGGCACCATTCCGCCAGGAAACCAGGGAGCCATGTTCTGGCAGGTTGATTACATTGGACCTCTTATGTCATGAAGGAGACAGAGATTTCTCCTCACTGGAATAGACACATATTCTGGATATGCATTTGTCTTCTCTGCCATGCTAACGCTTCTTCCGGCTTCACCAACAGTGGATTCACAAAACATTTCATCTGTGTGGCGCTTTCCATAGCATTGCTTCTGATTGAAGGATTCATTTAACAGCAAAGTACAGAAATGCGCTCATATCCATTTACTTAACTGATCTTTCTCTAAAACAATTATTTTATTATAGGACTGTGGGGTACAAGTGAAGATCAACTACATAAGTAGGCTGCATGAAGGTGAAGTTTGGGTTTCTGACTGGCCATCATTCTTCCTGTTAATGAACCAAATACCCTTTGTGATGTTGTGTTCCCCCCACCCTCCTCCATCCCTCCCTCCCCTAGCAGTGCCCAGTGACTGCCAATTCCTCCCTTGTGCTAATGTGTCTAATGTTCAGGGTCCACTTACGGGTAAGAATATGCAGTATTCCATTCTTTGTTTATGGGATAGTTCACAGAGCCAACCCTACTGCTCATCAAAAGTGAACTGGATAAAGAAAATGTGGTACATATACATGATGGAGTATTATGCAGTCATGAAAAGGAACAAAATTGTGGACTTCACAGCAAACTGGATGGAGTTAGAGACTATCATATTAACTGATCTTTTCATATATCTGATCACCTAGAAGGGGCTGAGATAAATAAAAGGTGGAATAGCTTATTGTAAACTCAGTCATGGCACGAGTAGGGAGATGATGGGATTTTGTTTTACATGATGAAGTACATACTTCAGATCCAAGAATGTTATATTATGCTGTCTCCCTGATAGTCAGAATTCGTGAGTCTGAGCATCAATCAAAGAGTAAAAGTAGAAGTTGCGCTTCTAGGGATTATAGAAAGTAATTCACTCACAAATTATTTGCTTCCCATCCTAGCAACACTGAACTTGGCTGGTTTACATCCACAACCAGGTAATGACTCCCCCAGGGCACAAGTAATAGTTTCAGTGAATTTTAAGATTAGACTGCTACCTGGCCATTTTGAGTTACTTATGACACTGAAGAAGCAAAGAGAAAAAGGAGTTACTCTACTGCCTAGAGTTATCGACCCAATTTACCAAGGGAATACAGGGTTTCTATTACAAAATGAGGTCCATGAAAACCTAGAGGATTCTCTGGAGAACCGCTTAGGTTCTTCAATCTGTAAACTTCTTCCATGCCTGTAGTAAAGTTTAATAGTAAGTACAGGAACCAATAAAAAAAATGTAGGATGAATGAGGACCTCAGTCCCTTCAGAAATTACTTGGGTCACTCCACTGGGTAAAGAAACTTGACTAGTTAATGCTCTAGCTGAGGGTGGGGGAACAAAGCAAAGTGAACAGTGAAGGAAGCAAGCCGTAACTATCAATTATACCTGGGAGCCAATCACAGCACAAGGATTTTAGTTGCTTTGCATATTTTCTCATTCCTTCTTTACGCTATTTGCTTTTTTTCTTTCCTTTCTTCTTTCCAATTTTTATTTGTTGGAAGTTAACTTTACAATTTAGTTTTTAGGTAACAGAATGTTCTGCTGTGTTATAATGGAAATTGAAGGTATTAAATGTAGCCAGGGATGGAATATATTGTTTGTTGAGAGTGTGCATCCTCATTTTCAGGAGAAGGTAAGAACTTATTCACTTGTAAAAAAACATAGCTAGATCTTTTTAGGTGGAAATGTAGAGTTGTTTCATTGTCCTAGGGGAATACAAATGTATGCAGAAGGATGTGTTTGGGAGCCAAGTAGAGGGGTACACTGTGCCAGTTATCAACTTACTGCCTCTCATTTCCAAATCCGTCCTTCAATGCCTACTCTGGAGTAATGGACTTGGGCTGAGTAAATATTTCTCCTTTGACAACAGCCAGAATGTTAAGCCCAGTCAGCACAGGATGTTGTCGGGACAGTGGAGAAAGAAAGGGTATCTCCTTCCTGATAGGGTTTGCATATAGCACAGTACATCTACATATGAATGGCTTCCCAGAAAAACCTACAGAATGCCTTTAGAACTAATAAGTTAGTTTAGGGAGGTTGTAGGATGCAAGGTCAGTATATAAAAAATAATTGTAGTTCTATATCCTAGCAATACAAATTGAAATCCAAAATTTATAAACATAGTGGCATTACAATGGTTCCAAACAATGAAATAATTAGGTACATGTCTAACAAAACATGTGCAGAATGTATATGATGAAAACTACAAAACATCAATAAAATAAATCAAGGAAGATCAAAATAAATGGAGAGATACACCATTTTAATCCTGTTTTCATGTCAATTCTCACCTGCTTGACATATAGATTCAATGCAATCCTATACAAAAATTCCAGCATACATATATATATCAATAAGCAGATCCTAAAATTTACATAGATAGTCAAAGGAACTAGAATAGTCAAGACAAGTCTGGTGGTTGGGACAGGGGTTGGGGCACTTATTGCTATTTTCATTATACTTTTATTTTAGGCAGACACCTGTATCCACAGGTGTCACGGGGGTGGGGAGATTCTTCTTAGGGTTTCTTTCTCTCTGAGTTTTAATTTTGGGCCCAGCACTGTCTATCTGCCAAGAATACAGATAACTTTTGTTTTCTTCCCCAGCTTCAAGATTTTCACCAGTGACCTAAGGATGTCAGAAGTGGCTGCCACCCTAACCCCACCCTTGCCCTGTTTTAAAACTTTGATTCAGAAGGGAAGAATGGAGAGAAGAATCTGTGTGGGATGTGTGGGCATCAGCTACTGTTCCCTTCACCCAGGTCTATACCAGGATGGACATTTTCTTGCAATTCTTGTTAGTCTTTCTTGTGAGGGCTCAGTGAAGTTCATCAAGAAGAGTCTGATGGTGCGTTCAAATTCCGCTTTCCACAACCTAAGCAGAAATAGGCAGCTTATATGTAGAATTTTTAGGTTGGCAGGGTTTTGTTTTGTTTTAATGTTGACACAATAAATATCATTTCAGCCAGATATGGTGGCATGCACCTGTAGACCCAGTTACTTAGGTGGTTGAGGTGAGAGGATCAGGGGTTTGAAGCTACCGTTGAGCTAGGATTGTGCCACTGCACTCCAGCTTGGGTGACACATTGAAACCCTGATTCTTAAAACCAAAACAAACAAAAAATTACATTGTCCTCTAGCATCCATTGTTTCTGGAGAGAAATCTGGTCTCATTTTTGTTGTTCTCCTGCATGTATTGTATTTTTCCTCAGGCTATGTTTAAGATTTGTCTCAAGATTGTTGGTTTTTACAGTGTGACTAGGATGTGCCTAGATGTGGTTTTCTTTGTATTTATTCTGAATAGATGGGTTGCTGCTTTCTTTTCAAATCAAATCTGGAAATTTTTATCCAATATGTTTTCAAATACTCTTTTCTCATTAATTTCCTCTCTTCCTTTCTCCTGATATTCCAATTATATGAATGTAAAACCATTTGCTATTATCCTACTGAGGTTATACGTTCTCATGTTTTCCAACTCTTTCTCTTTGCTTCCACTTGGATAATTTCTTTTGGCCTGTTTTCAATTTCTGTGATTCTTTCTTTGGTCCCCTCTAATGTTACTTTTCCTGTCAAATAAATATTGTTACTGCAAAAATTACATTCACCAGTTCTTGAGTTACCATTTGATCTTTTGGGGGCTTCAAATTATTTCCTGAAAATCCTCATCTTTTCACGCACCGCATCCATGTTTTATATCGATTCTTTAATGTATTTATTATGTTATTTGAGTTATTGCAGATATTTTAAAGTTCTTATTTAATAATTCCTACATCTTCTGTTTATTTGCATCTTATGAATGACGATTCTTCTTAACTGTGAGTCATTCTGGTTTTTTTACATATCTTTGTATGTTGGATCCTGTGTCTAAAAAAATTATGTGTGTGTGTATGTGTATCATTTGTTTCTTTTTCAACATAAGGACCCCCTTTCCTCTGTTGGCATTAGGTAGCTAGGGTGAATTAGAGTGAGGGATTTTTCAGTTTGATTCAATTAGGGGTTGAGTTGCTTTGGAGGGAGGCTATGGCTTTAATTCCTCTGTGAGGGCTTTGGAATTAGAACACCAGGGGTTTCATAGATCTCTTTTAGCTCTTTAGCCAGCAGTCCTGCTACAGCACTGATATATTTAATCTCATTGAAAGTGGAACTGGGTGGGAATTTGATTATGTCTTTGGTTTGACTCAATTCATAACTGGCTTCAAATGATTTGAAGTAGAGTTAGTCCTAGCCCTACAGCAGGACCCTGGGACCAAATCACAAAACTGCTGGGTCTCAAACTGCACATCTGTGAAACTATGAGACTGCAAGACTACCACACTTTGAGACTACAGGAATACAGACTACAAGACTGTAGATACTGCCTGGGAGAATCTGTGATCTCTTCCTGCTTCCCAGTCCCACCTGCAACTTTTGTTACTCATCAAAATTCATATGGAAGAGAATTACTCGACAGAAAGGATTGTCTTGTCTTTTGAGGACCCAAGAGTTTCAAATCTAGCATGCTAGTGCAAGGGCTTGTTAAAAGGTGGCTGGCTTTCTGGCCCAAACAATTACAGCTTGGGTTCTAGTCCCTTCCAGCCATGCTGACACCCTCAACAATTGGTCCCAGGTATAAAAACATGATATGTCTGGAACTGTCTCCCAAAAAGGCTCATTCTTCTAGAGTTTAGTTCTTTCAGATTTCTTTATATCCACAGCTCTTCATGTGCTTTAAATAAAAGTATGATCTTTTTTGTTACCTGGTGATTTCTTACTTCAGGGAAAGTGATGATTATATATGGAGATTATGCATAGCCCATAGATAAAGATGTCCATACCTAAGCACAGAGATATACTTTTATTGAGGGAAGGGACAGATAATAAAATTCATAAAAATAAATTTTTAAAGCAAAAAATGGTAAAAATCACCATTAATTCCATTCTTTCTTTTTAAGTACTATATTGAGAGGTAAATTTACCACTATGTCTCTCTGACTTCAGACTTCAGTGGTATTTTTACCATTTTGGTGAATACAATTTAAGACATTTGCCCATTGGCTACTTTGCTACACATATATACCTATAATCACATCTGTATTTTTGTTTTAAAAGTTGATTAATACAACACATATTGCTTTCCAAATCAATATCTATAGGTTCTTGTTCTTTTTAATTGCTACAGATAATACATTTGCACTGGCAAACCACAATTTATGGTAACGATCCTCTACTGATAGCCATTTTTTGTATACTTAATATTCTTATAATTATGTATTCAAGGCTTCCTAAGAGAAAGCTGTTTAAAACATAAAACACAAATTTTAATAGACAAAAAGACATCTTTTTAAGTTCAAGAAAAAAAAGAAGTGATCGTATTTGATTTAATGGTTTAGCTTTCATGCTTTCTATCTAGTAGTTATGCATATAAATGCATTTGTCATTGTTCATATGCCTATAATTAAGCTTCCCTTTCTGGTCAAAGTATTTGGCTTCTAAAATATTTTACAGAATCATAAACACTTGAAATGTTTCAGTAAAATGCAGTAGAAGGAGGCAGGACTTTGTTAGCCAAATGTGACCACGAGTCCCAGGTCTGCCCTGTGGTGACCATGTGTAACTTCGTTGAGGGTGTAATGTGGGCATAGTAATGCTTCTGGGTGTCATAGTTGCTGTGTGGATTAAATGAGAATGTTTATAAGGCATTTAGACAATAGATATAGGCTCAGTAATTCCTCACTACTCTCATTGTCATTCTGGAAATATTGGTCACAATGAAAAGAAAATGAGGATCAGAAAAAAAATCAAACTTAAAAAATTATTAACAACTAAAATATGTCCAGAGATAAAAGTCAATGTAATCATATGCAAAAAGAATAAGTCCTAGGATAATTATATGCCAGTTTTACATTTCTGAGGTGGTCAGCATCAATACCAAGAAAATTGAACTGAAATAATATATAAACATTTTTTTCTTGATGCAGAAGACCATCTGAAATAAACCTCATATAAAGAAGTTATGAAAAAAAATGTGTTCAAAAGGGAATCATTAAGCTTTTTGTCTCAGAGGTAGAAAAATCTGATGACTGGCAAAATAGTAGGCTTTCAAAATAAATGAGGTTCTTATATTCATAGGTTATTTTGTTCTCTAAACAAAACAAAACAAAATGACAAAACAAAGAGAATATCTCAGTTTCATACTGTACTGGTCAATTAAGCTATAGAAAATAAAACCAAATATCCTGTTACATGTTATACCCTTTTTCTAACATAGTATTCATTTATCTTTAAATCCTTTCAAATAAATTTTCTGACAAAACCACAACTTCTCAAATAGCAATTGCTGCAACTGTCTCCCTGGACAGAACAGATTCATGATGGCTAGTAAAATAAAATTTTCTAAAATAGGACCATGTGCTAACACTCCCTTGGATACTACACAAAATAGAGAGACGAGAGGAATTCTAAATAACCTACTAGTGATTCCCTGTTAGGTAGGTAAATCACCTTAGGTTTCCAGCTCACCAATCCTGCCCACTGGAGCCTGTGTTGTTCAAATGCTTTGACCATGCCCGAAAGGAGAGAGGCTTCCTGAGCAAGGTTCACAGACTGACAGTGCCCTTCTACCAACCTCTGCGCACACAGAATGTCCATTATGATTTGCATTTCATGAACAGGCGAATTAATTGCAAGCAGACTGCAGACTACACCAAAAACTGTGGAAAAAAAGACATGGGTGGCAAATCCACCCAGCTTCTTTAGCGGGAGCAGAGGAAGATCAGAACCCAGATTCTATTTTCATCAAATCTTCCTTTGTGTATCCAGACATAGGGAAGCAGATCCAAATGTGGCCACGACAAGCCAATGCCATGGTCTCTCCCACTCAGCCTCATTCTGTGCATGGGGAAACACAATAACCACCATTCAGGGACTGACCATGCTGTTACCAAATGTTTCTGTGCATAAAGAATAAATAAATAAATCATCTGTGACCAAGGAAATATCGGCTGATCCTTAAAATCTGCTTGCTCTTTACAACGGTTCATGCTTTAAATTGCTATTGAAAGGGTTTTCTCTCTATACGGCATCCCTCTTCCCCCATCTGTTTTCTGATAACCCAGGAACCAGGAGCTTTTAATCCAGCTAGATTTTAATCTGCTTCCTTTGGGAGCCATGTCTTACAGTGTTTGGGAAACTTTTGTAACAAAGCAGAGAATGGTGCATAATCTTTATATATGCTACGTTTTTAGGTCTAACTGGTAAGCTATGGAAGAAAACCCATAATGACAAAAAGTTACACAGAAAAAGAGACAAACACATGTGCAGTCAACTATACTTTCAGATACATTTACAGACTTTACCTGTTTCACTTTTCTTCTTCACATTATACTGTTATTAGCTATGTTTCCAGAGAATAAACCATAATTGCAAAAGACATGAACAGACATTTTTTACAGATATCTAAGGCACTCTTAGCATAAATTTCCATATGCATTAATATGGGCATGGGGGCAGGTGAAGATCCTGTGAATCCTCTACTGAAAGACTTTCCAAACGAATCAGCATAGATTGTGTTTTCATTAATATTTTCTTTTTGATTATAAAATACTAAGTGTTGTAGAACTTTCTTCATTCATTTATTTGTTCATTTAATGAATCGATCAACATATACTAAGTGTGGTATGTGTGTCTGTGTGCATGAGTGTCCGTGTCCAGGACTATGTTAAGAACTAGAAACCCAGGGACGAAGGTGCTTTCTACCTGTTAGGAATTTCAATACTAGGAAAGGAACAGGGTCTGACAGCCCTACTGAATTCCAAGCACTTGGTTTGGCAATCTCTCATGTGTATCTTGCACCAAAATATAGTAGGTGTACAAACTATATTTTATAAATAAGGATACTGAGGCTCAGAGACATGAAATGATTTGCCCAAGAGCGTTCAGCTGCTTCATGGAAAAGGTAAGAGGCAACCCAGTCTGTCCAGGTCTAATGTACAGCATCTTCCCGCTATACCACACTGTCTCTAGTGCAAGAGCTGGTTTGGCAAACAGATGGCACAGTGTAGCCCAGGGAGCAATGGACAAAGAGCCGCCAACATAACTTGATTTTTCTTCCTCCCTCTAAAATGCTGGTCTGTTCATCAGAAAGAGAGTCAATATTGTGAGTGCTTGTTTTTATATTTCTGCCTGACAATTCAGATAAAAGGCTTTAATTCTGGATATCTTTGAGAACACAAAGCCTCAGTGCTCTGAAGCATTGATTCAGCAGCACTTCTAATTAAATGATTATAATAGGCAATTCCTACCTAGCAGGATTTATGAAAAATTTACATAGGCACTCAGTGGTCAGCCCCTCGCTCTCAGCAGATCATATTTTTCCACCACGGGTGAATGAACTGATTTAACTCTAGCCTAGCTTTCTGTCTATATTTGCACTCATCCCAACTTCTTTCCCTGGAATCTAGTCCCTTCGGAGTCCAATGTTCTCAATGCACTTTTTATACCACTTTCCCCAGTTTTTGTTCCTCCAGTATTTCTTCACTTTCCTAAAGCTTCAACATCTCTCTCTTTCCCCTCCATTTCCCTCTCCCCCTCCCCCTTTCCTGGTTGAAGAAAATTAAATTCACACCCATGCTAAAGTCTCTTTCTAAAATGAAAACAAAGTAAAGCAGAAACAAAACAAATACTTCTCAACTTTGCATCATTCTTTCTCTATTGCTTTTGTCTTTCCACCTTTCTTAATTTTCTGAGTATTGTCTCTATTTATTGTGTTCAATTTCTCACTTTTATTTTTTATTTTATTTTTAATTTTTTTGTAGAGATGAAGTCTCTTTATGCCATCCAGACTGATTTGAATTCCAGGGCCTCAAGCAATCCTCCCATCTCTCCCAAAGTGCTGAGATTCCAGGTGTGAACCACTGCACCTGGCCAATTTTTTACTTTTCATTCACTCTTCAACTGCTTCTGTGTGGTTTCTGGTTTTTCAAAGAAATTTAATTGTTGTAGAGCTTCATTTTTTCTATTCATTCAGTCTTTTAACACATTTATTTTTATTTTTTTATTTTTTGAGTTGAAGTTTCCCTCTATCGCTCAGACTGGAGTGCAGTGAACTCTCCCAGCCACCGCAGTGTCAACCTGCTGGGCTCCAGCGATTCTTCCGCCTCAACCTTCCAAGTAGCTGGAACTACATGCGTGTGCTATCACGCCGGCTAATTTTTTGATCTGTTGTAGAGATGAGGGCTCGCCAAGTTGCCCAGGCGTGTCTCGAACCCGCGGGCTCAGGCAATCCACTCAGCTGGACCTCTCAAAGAGCGGGATTACAGGCTGAGCCACTGAGCCTGGCTAACACATTTATTAAGCATCACAACATGCTTTGGAAGTTCAAAGCATGCTTTGGAAGTTCACAACATGCTTTGGAAGTTCACAACATGCTTTGGAAGTTTACAACATGCTTTGGAAGTTCACAACATGCTTTGGAAGTTCAGAAGTCCATGATTTCAAGTACACAGGATACCTTAGGTCTTAAATGTTATATATACTTTTAACTGCCTGTGATGCTGTGGACACTTGCCTTCCATGGCATTTTCTCTTGCACTTTTATTTCTTAGTCACATTTGAATGTGCTTGTGCATCCTGTCCCCTTATATAGGGGTTTCCTGGAGTTCTCTCCTCAGGCCATTGGTTCATCCTCACTACACAGTCCTTGAACATTCTAACAGCTTGAACTATCATTTCTAAGCTGATACCACTCTAATATGTATCGCAGCTCACATCTTTTCCCAAAGCTTCAGAATCATTTATTTAATTGCCTACTACAATTATAATTTTGATGCCTCACAGGCGCAAAAGTCAATATATCGCAAATTGAGTTTTACACCATTACCCTAATGGTACTCTCCTCCTTTGCTTGCTAACTTACATACTGGAGCTGTTACACACCCAACATGAAAATTAAGGGTTATCCTAATCTTACTTTTAGTTATCTATCCATTTTCCCCTCACTATACACATATACTTTAAAGGGGTTCCAAAATCCTGTTTATTCTAGCTCTTAAGCATCTCCCAAATCCATCCTCTATCATCTCTGATCTTTTTAGACCAGAGTGCTATCATCTCTTTCCTGAGCTACTGCAATAGTCTCCTCACATGTACCTCTGTCTATTGTCAAAACATCATTAAGATTTTGAGGGAAAACAAGGAGCTTTATAGAAAGTAGCAGGCTAAAATATTATTGAAATAATTTTCTTATATTTACTACCATCTTTTTTCCTTTATCATTAAATTAGCCAGTTTAAGAATCTCTATAGTTCAAGATGGTAGCGTCTTCCTTGCTCAAAATTTACCATTCAAACTTGCATAATACTTCTCTAAATTATCCAAAATTACCTATATCTCAGCCCTGCTAAAAATCACTCAATGGCTCACTATCGCCTATGGGATGAAGCCCAGAGTCCTAAGGTGTCACAGAAGGCCCTCTATGACCAGCCTCTGTATCCCTCTCCAGCCTCTACCCTGCCATGATATCCTACTTGCACCATGTACCACAGCAACAATAAATTGCCTGTCTATGTCATATCGGTCTACTCGCCCTCTACCTGAAATATTTATCACTCTTTTCTTTGCCTAGATAAGTTCTCAATTTTTAAGACACAGATTCAGTATGGCTTCTTCCAAAAGGCATCTTCAAACTCAAAATTGGACCTAAGTGATGATTCTCTGCTTTCATAACTACCTATATCATAACATCAGTCAAATTATTTTGAAATTTTTATTTGCATGCCATCTTCCCATTGAAATTAAACAACATTGAGCATAGTGACCGCTGTTAGTTAATTAATTGTTTGTCTCCACACCCTACTATAAGGCCTTGTCAATGACAGACTGTACATTTTTGCTGAAATGTCTATGACAGCTTTGGTCCTGAGGAATATGTTTTTCTATGTATGTGTGTTAAAAATGAGTTGAGCTCAGCAGTTCAGCTGAACCAAATGGACGATTAATAACATTCCCAAAACAACACACTTTTTCCTTTGATTACTTTGGAATAGTTAAACAAATTATGAACAGATCACTATGAATTTCCTTTTGAGATTCTCCTCCTAGAATTATTTTGAGATGCTCCCACAGATGCCTAATATATACTTCTCCAAGAGAAAAAAAACAACTATAGGTATTAATCCATGATTAATGTTTTGAGGGAAAACAAGAAACTTTAGAGTAACAGGCTAAAATATCATTGAAATAATTTTCTTATATTTGCTACTATATTTTTTCCTTTATCATTAAATTAGTCAGTTTAAGAATCTCTATAGTTCAACACGGTAGCTTCTTCCTTGCTAATAATTTACCATTCAAACTTACATAATACCCCTCTAAAGTATTAGTATTAGCTTATACAACAGTGATTAGCAGTATCAAACAATAAAACTCACACATATAAATAAACATCATTTTCAAAATGGTTTACCCATGCACTATTCCAATCTTTAAAGAAGCCCTTAAGATAAATATCAATATACCTATTTTATATTAATAGCTGTAAAGATGAGAATCTATTGGGAATATTAAATCAATGCATTCCACTCCCTTCATTTAGTCATGTTTCTGCATGCTGTATTTGCATCATAGCCTCTGAAAAAGAAAGGAGATGTATGAGTTACTGTGAGAGAAGACACTGTGATATTGAGTGGAGCCATGTCAAATGAGGTTGAGCAAGGAGAACATTCTTCCTTCTTGGTCTTGAGTGGTTCCTAGATGAAGAAGGAAATGACATTCAGTGGTTGATGGAATAACAAGGTTGTATGGCCTTCCTCCTTTGAGTAAAATTCCAAAAGGAAACATATGTTGAGAGCAGAGTTAAAAGCAGCAAGGCTTTTTGTTTCATTGACTATTTTGGACTCCAAGAGTCTCTCGGAACGGCCCCTGCCCTGGTGAGGAGCTACATAAAGGATGAACAGATGCTGATTACATGGGCTGCATTGCCATAAATGTGGGGGTCTGCAGTTTCAGCAAGGTCAAAGCAGGGCTGGGTAAGCAACAGGGACTATCAGAACCAGGAGAGAAAAGACTATTGACTCAACTGCTGACACTTGCTGAGCGAGTGGTAAGCAGGTACAGGTATGTAAGCAACACCTCTGCGAAGACCCAATAAGACACAGCAGAACAAGAATCCAGGAACATATGGAAGGGATTCTTTTTGCCTTTGATGATGAGATCACATATACCTTTTCTCCTAGAGTCACCAATGCCATCTTAGAAAAGAACAGGGGAAAGGCAGAAGGAAATCTGAAGTAGGGACAGTTATTTAAAAGAGGATTTTACTGGATTTTTAGATTTACCTCCAACCTGTGAAGAGCTGGGAAGTCATGATTTCCAACCTACAACAACAACAACAATAAAGCAGAACAAACTAAAAAACAATGACTTTTCTTGGATTTATGAGAGAGAGGGTTGACATCACAGGGAAACATAGTTGAGATTCTCTTACCTGGAGTAGAAGAAGCTATTGCAGCCATAAACTGGCAGGGATACTTAAATAGTAATTTTTTAAAAAAATTGCTGGAAGCTGAGTGTGGGTTAGCTTGAAAGTAAAAACTCCTGGGGGCTAGTCTTGGGAGCACCCACACTTCCATGAATTTTACATAGAGGGACCAGATTCTTACTGAAAACAGCTAAGAAAAATCACCTCCTGCATCTGGTATGGGAAGGGGAAAGTAGTCATTTAAAAATATTTTCATTAAGTTCTCCATAATAACAACCTAATTTCCAGGGGAAAAGACTTTACTAGAGCCTTTCTTACCTAGACCTCTGGGCAGCAGAAGGGCAATTCAGCAACTCTAATCACCTGATTCCTGTCTCACCTAACCAGGAAGGAAGAAAAAAGAAATCTAAGAAACACTTGTGAAAGTTAAAGCTCAGGGACTCAGAACCACTAAAAGAATGAGATTTAATTCGATTATAGAATGTTTACTTTCCATGACTTCTTAACACCATATCAATAGTGTTCTAGTATACTAACAGTAGATTAGAGTTGAAGCACAGAGTTTATTTAAGAAGTTCTTAGGAAAACACGAAAATCACAAGGGAGAAGAAAATAAGGACAAAAGGGAAATTTTAAACCTCTTGTCCCTACAGATCTAGAAAATACTAAACTAAGACTAACTCCTAGCCAGACTAATATAAAACCTCATGTTAAAGATGTTTTACCTCAGTTCCTATTCCCTGAAATTGAATCAATAACTTACAACCTTCTAGAAAAAAATGTACCAGGCCCCAGTTGATTTTACTAATAAAGTCAACTAATCATTTAAGGAATAATTTAATCTCGTTCTTTACAATATCTTCCAGAAAATAAAAACAGAAGGAATGCTTTCTAACTCATTTCAAGAATGCAGCATTATACCAATACCAAAATCAGATAACTATATTATAAGAAAGGAAAGCTATAGACCAGTATCTCTCATGAACACAGATGCAAAGTTCTTTTTAAAAATTTAGCAAACTTAATCCAACAGTACATAAAAATAATCATATTCTTGTAGAGTGATCAAGTGAGATTTGTTCCAGGTATGCAAAGCTGGTTCAATATGTAAAAATTAGTTAGTGTAATCCACTACTTCAGCAGACTAAAGGAAAAAAAAATACAATCACATTAACTAATACAGAAAAAGCATTAGAGAAAATCCAGCACCCATTTATGATAAAGTTCTCAAAAAGCTAGTGATAGAGGGAGAATTCTTCAGTTTGATAGAAAAACTACAAAATTCTACAACTACATCATACTTAGTATATAAAGTTCCTGTCCAAAGTCAATTGCTTTCCTATATGTCATCAATGAACAATTGGAATTTAGAATTAAAAACACAAAATTATTCACAATAGAAATATTTTAATATATACTTAGGTAGAAGCCTAACAAAAATATGAGCAGTATCTAAATGCAGAAAACAACAAAACTCTGCTTTTAAAATATTCAAAAGATCAAAATAAATGGAGAGATATTCCATGTTCATGGATTGAAAGTTTCAATATTGTTATCAATTCTTCTCAACTTTATTGATAGAGTCAAAGAAAGCCCAATCAAGATTTCAGCGTGCTATTTTGTAGATATTACAAACTAATTCTAAAGATTATATAGAAAAGGAAAAGACCTAGAAGAGCCAATATAATACTGAGAAAGAAAAACAAACTTGCCAAGTGGATACTATCTGACTTTAAGACTTTCTGTAAAATCACAGTAATCAAGGCAGCATGGCATTGGCAAAAGAAGAAACACACTGATCAACAGAAAAAAATAAAGAGGCCAGAAATGAACCCATGCAAATATATTCAATTGATCTTTGACAAAAAAGAGAATAAAAGTCAATGGAGAAAGGAAAAACTTTTCAACAAGTGCTACTGGAACAATTGGATGTCCATGTACAAAAACAAACTAGATGTAGACCTCAAATGATTTGTTAAAATTACTCAAAATCAATCAAAGACCTTGATGTAAAAAGTAGAGCTATAAAACTTCTCTAGAAGAAGCATAAGAGAAAATCTGTGACTTTCAAAGTTTTGCAGGTAAGTTTTTACATGCAACATCAAAGGCATAATTCATGAAAGAAAAAGTTAGACTTTACTAAAATCAAAAAATTCTACTCTGCAAAAAGCACTATAAGAAAATTAAAATACTAGCAACAGTCTTGAAAAAAAAATTCGAAAAACACAAATTTTATGAAGCATATGTTTCTAAAATAGACAAGTAATTATTAAACTTCAACAATTAAAACCAAGCAACTCAATTAACAAATGGAAAAAAGATCTGAATAGAAGACTCATCAAAGGACATATTCAGATGACAAATAAGCATAGGAGTATATACTCAACATCAAATGTCCTTAGGGAATTAAACATTAAAACAACAATAAGACACTACCACATATATGTTAGAATGGATAAACTTCAAAAATTTGACAATACTGAATGCGGGTGAGGATGCAGAGCAATAGAAATTCTCATTCGTGCAAGTGGTAGTGCAAAATGGCAGTCATTTCAGAAGAGTGTTTCACCTTACGATACAACTCAACAATTCTAACCCTAGGTACTTACTCAACTAATTTTAAAGTTTAGGTCTACATGAAAGCCTGCATATGAATGTTTATAACAGCTTTATTCATAATTGCCATAATCTGAATCAACTAAGATGTTCTTCATTGTACATCTATACAATGGAATATTATTGAATGATAAAAATAAGTGAACTACAGAGACAGAAGAATACATAAAAGATCTTTTTATCTAGCTCAGTGAAAGAAGCCATTCTGAAAAGACTACATACTGTATGATTCTAATTATACAGCAAAAAAACGGCAAAACTATAGAGAGAGTTAAAATATCAGTGGTTGCCTCAGATTTGGGATGAGGAGAAAGGGTTGAATACGCAAAGAATATATTTAGGGAAGTAAAATTATTCTGTATGATACTATAATGGTAGAAGACGACATTCTGCATCTGTCAAAAGCCATAGAACTTTACAGAACAAAGAGTGACATTTATATAATTGAATTAAAAAACAATCATTTAAGAGGTTGGGAACATGCAGGGTGAAATGCAGACTGTATCAAAAGAATCTCACCGTATACAAATATATTAAATAACCTCATTGATGGAAGTTGTGGGAAAATTGTGCTGACTTTAACTTTGGGAGTAAGTGCATTTTATTAGAATAAAAGGCAAGAGGAACTCCACGTTAATACTGTCCTCCAGTTGATACATTGTTTCCCATTGCAGTATAGGTTAACACTTTTAATGTTGCTATATGTGTAGACTGGAATTGGCCAATGAAATAAATGGATGGCAGAGGGTAGGAGTCACTCTGGAGTGGGGATTTAGATATAAGCAAGGGAGGAATAGTGGGATGAGCTGTACCTTAATAGTAATGAATTAGAGTTGAGGACATCAGTAAGAATTCATGTTTAGTTTAATAAACATACAGATACTTTCTTAGAGAAATATCTATGGATAGGGGTATATACATACATTAGGAAGTATATCCACATATACTTCCTTGCTCTCTCACATGAAAAGGCTAAGAAACAAGGACAGCCCAGTAGCAACAAGCACATTCAGTGCCTAGATTTTGGTTTCAAACACTATTTTCCAATAAAAGAAATCAGGACTTTTTGGAGAAATGACTGATTGATTTTAAAACTAGGGCAGGAATTATACAAGATGAGCCTTGAGCATCTTGTATTGTCAGAGAGTAAGAAAGTGCTCAAAAGAAGGAGAAAAAAACGACAATTTAAAAAAAAATCACTCTTCTTTGATGCAGGTATCTATAGCAAACACTGGAGCCAACTGAAAGAGCTCTCAACAGCCAAAGCTGGAACAATTTGAGCAACAAAATAAAGCAGCATTGGATTGTAATTCAAATATAAGATAAATATCCCTAAGTCCATACTGAAGTCAACTAATTATTGAATAATTAAACAAATGGAGAAGAGAAAGATCTCCAGTGAAATAATTTATGTAGAAACCATGTCCTCAAGAAGGGTATAATGAATTGAATGGTGGCTGCCCAAAAGACATATCTACCTGGAACCCATTGATTGACGTTATTTTGAAAAAAGGTCTTTGCAGGTGTATGACGCTAAGGATCTTAAAATGAGATCATCCTGGATTAGCCAAGTGGGCCCAAATCCAATAGCAAATGTTTTTATAAGAAGGAAAGACACAGTAGGCCCTGTGAATATGATGGCAGAGATTAGAACTCTGGAACCATAAGCCAATTAACACCTACAGCCACCAGAAGCTGAAAGACAAACACAAAAGGATTCTTCCCTGAGGCTTTCCGAGAGAGCATAACCCTACTGACCTACTGACCCCTTCTTTTTCAGACTTCTTGCCTCCAGAACTGTGAGAAAATAAATTTCAAAGTTGGTGAAAATGTGTCACAGCAGCCTGAGGAAAATAATATAAAGAAAAAGCATAAATTCACCACTCCTTTAGTGTAGAATGTGCTTAGTGATACTCTTCAAAAAGTATGAGATAGAAAGGGGGGAAATAGACTAACTTGCAGTAGAGAAGTCTGTTAATACTATTTCTGTCAAGTGATCAAGGAGAATATAGGTGATACATTCTCCCTTCTTCCTCCCCATATTCTCATCTAATCATGAAAAAGACATCAGACAAATCTGAATAAAGAGAGGTCCTATAAAATGCCTTACAAGTACTCCTCAAAACTGTTACAGTTATCAAAACCAAGAAATGTCTGGGAAACTCTCACAGCAAACAGGAGCCTCAGAAGACATTACGACTAAATGTAATGAGCTATACTAGATGGAATCCTGGAACAAAATAGGACATTAGGTAAAACTAAACAGATCTGAATAAAATAGGGACTTTAGTTAATAATAATGCACTAATAGGGTTTATTAACTATAACAAATATACCATACTAATGCAATATATTAATAATAGGGAAAATTGGGTAAGGGGCCATGGGAGCTGTTTTTACTATAGTTTCAATTTTTTTTTAAATGTAAAACCACTCTAAAATATAAAGTCTATTAATACAAAAAGGAGCATGTAACTTTAAAAGTAACTTTAGGTTATTGGATCTGACTTAGATGACCAGATTTGGCTAAATTTAATTTTGAGTTTCCTGCATGCATAAAGACGATACTTTTTTTTGTTTGCACTGTTGAGTGAAGTCTGTGTAAATTAGCCAAGGAAGTTAAAGATCAGAAAATTAAAAATCACAAAGCTACTAGTTAGAGCTCTGACTCAAACCCCAGATCTCAGACTCTGAAGTATAGATTATTTTCAGTGTCTGTAAAAAGCCCTTTAGTAAGCTACCCCCAAATAAAGCATGCTCTTTCTTTCAAGCAAGCTACATTATGTTTATGGAACATTTAAATATGTGAAATAGTAAATTTCAGGTATTCTTAGAAAGCCAGGCAGTATATTTTAGGAGGATGGTACAGATAGAGCCATATTGTGGACAAAGAACATTCAAGATACATAGTGAAGAAAATGAGTCAAATTCATTTCTGTCATAGTTCAAAGATCCTTGCTTAGGAATAAAATGAGAACAAAGTAAACTCAATTATTCATATCAAAAGAATATTTACTGCTGTGTCTTTTATGAGCTTTGTCCAGGATCTTCTGCTTGATGTGGATCAAAAGCTTAAAGGCCTCACCTGTCATCAAATTTGTTATGGTTTGTCACTTTTTTTAATCTAGAGGATAAGAAAAATGTAATTGTCACTTTTCAACAGTCAGTTTCTAACATTGCAACAGTTAATTATCTAATACCTGAAGTATCCACTTTTAAATTCTGACCATACATATTTTCAAAGCACGAGCAGGAAAAGTAAAGAAAAAAAACCTTAAAATTGTTAGATTATAGATTAGCAAAAATATTTGTGAAACCAAATGTTATGATTAGCCAAAATCCTATTTAGTAATTAGCTGTGAAAATTCAAAAGTTAGCTGAAGAATTTTAAGAATATTAACCCTATGAATAACGTTCAATAAAATTAACTTCATGTTAAATTTGCAATATATAATTTCACATGTATGTAAACAAATATGCTACAAGATGTTTAGAATGACACATACTTGTTAAATTATGGAAATTTCCTTTCAAGAAATGTAGATTTCTGGTTTCTACAAGAAAAAAATAAGTAATTATATAACTCTAGTTGATTCAGCATAAGGGCTGATACAAGTTGGAAAATAAACTAAAGCTAAAAGCCTTCATTTTTAACCAGCAGGACACATTTTCTTTTCAATTTAAAAGCTCTTGAGTGAAAAGGCTAATAGAAAATAATTATTAAGTACATTAAAATTCATAGGGTGGATTTTAATTTGTCAAATACTTGCTTATATCCCCCTACTCAAATAGCCAACACCGAGAGCAGTCAAATAGACATGAATGGTAAAATGGAAAAGACAGAAACCTTAGAGCTGATACTAAATTAAAAAAGGCAAGGGAGAGGATCAAAACCATCTGCCCATGTGCTAAACTGTAAACTGAGCTCATTTTATGTATTAACAAACTCCTAGCTCATATCCTTTTTCCACAAATTGAATGTTATTTTCTTCAATGTAAGGAGACCTGTCTAGAGATATTCATATTATGACTTTCACTGTCCATTCTTCTCCAGAAATTATTAAGTCTTAAGAAATCATTGTAGTTCTACTACATGTCAGGATGTAGTAATGGCAGATGACAATCACATATGCTAAATCTCTAGACTATATCAGAATCACCTGAGTGACCTATTACATTTGTAGATTATTGGTTCCATTCCTGACATACCAATATGGATCGCAGAGATCCAGAATCTACATTTTCAATAAGTATTCAAATTAATTCTTGACACACAAATGCTTGAAAACCTTTGCTCCAGACTAATATGACTGATTATAGTATGAGATATATAATGACTAATAGGGAAATAAAAAATCAAAACAAATAAGATATAAAAGTTTAATAAGCTAACACCTGAATTTGTCTAAAAAGTTAAGTAATATATTTAGGAATATCACAGTATAAATTAAATAATAATAGGCCAGATCCATCACAAGCAGCTTTCAGTACTGTTTGAAGATAGTTTATGTTGGAAAATAGTATTTCTTTTCTTCTTCCATTTCTTTAAGAAAAAGTGAAACAATTACCTATTATGCTAACTGTGAGATCAGAAAAATATAAAAGTATTGTACCTATGTTGTTGAACTGATTGCTGTGTTTTAATTCTTCTCCAAGTCATTCATTAAACTTTGTCTGTAAACATTATAATTCTCCAGTGAAAAATAAAGCAGGAAAAAGGGAAGAGAAGTGAGAAGGAAAGGCTCTCGTATACAGGTAATCAGCAAGCACTTAATTTTATAAAGGCATAGAAACAAATGATCAATCAGAAGGTAGTTCCCATGTTGTTTACTCAACATCGATAGTGTCATTTGTCATATAAATGTATATCAACTGTTACTGTTCTGAAACAAGGACAAGTTTTGATTAATTGATTTTAAAACAATTCAGAAACATAATTTAAATGTACTTGTTCCAAGTCATTTTATAAATTCTTAATTTAACACAATATAAATCACTTATGTTTCTAAATAGGTCAATAGAGGGTATTCAAAAGTTTATCCCTTTTAGGTTTGTAAGGAATTAATTTTCCAAGAAGAGAGAAATAAAAAACAGATATCCATTTACATTTCATGTCACAGCTTTCCAAAGTCAAAATCTGACAGAGAAAATCAAACCAAAAGGGTGACATAAAGAGGCCTGTGACAAAATACAATACAATGAAATGAAATAAAATGAAAATCATGCCTATTCTTCTGAGCTTAAAATGACAGGTTGGCTAAAAATAAATAAAAATAAAATAAAAAATGTCTCTGCAGAAATTAAAGACCCCCTGAGGCCCAAACTTTACAACTGACCTTTCTTTCCCCCACTTCCAAATCCTCCAAAGCTCACCTCCCTTCTTTAGAATTATTAACCTATAAGGCACTAGTCATGAGTATGATTTTCACAATTAGGAAAGGGTCTTCCAGTCTGCTTCATTTGGAGCAACCATTGTAGGTCACTGTCGCTCAACTGGAATCTGAACATTGCTGTCATTTCATACAAGTGCTTTTGTATTCATCTTCTTTAGCTCCTAGATTACTTTTTGATATTGCCCTTTCAGAAGCTTAATTTAGTATTGGCTTCAACCTGTGAGCTCCCTTTTCAATCTAAAGCTATCTCCATTTTACATTTGTTTGACCTGGTTGTTTTAGGGGCCCCAAATTGTCTTGCGCTGTGTTGAGGAATCTCAACCTGTACCCCTTCTTACATTTATGTCTTCTTTGGGAAAAGAGACCCTTGTAGAACCCTGAAGACTATTCCAGGTTGTCTTTTTGTTCCCCTCCTACTTAAAGAAATGTAAGAATGAGCCACAAAGCCAATGCTTTCTATATTTTCCTTCTATCTCACAGCAAATAATTCATAGGCTTTTAAAAAATTATATGTATTGTTGTGTGTGTTCTATAACAATTCAAAACTCAAGAGGAGCAGGAAGGTAGTCTTTGCCTTTACCCCACCCATGTCATATACCTAATGATAATATTTAGGTGTGTTTCTCTCCATTCTTATTTCGAGGTTTTTGCAAACCTATGCAGATACTGACTTACATATTTGATATTGACAATTTTCATTTGGCTTCCTAGATGTGGTTTGTTTTCCACAATTTCTTAGCTCTGAAATTGGAACTTGTTCATATATATTTTTCCGTATGTTTCCTTCACACTTTTATATATTTTCATTTAAATCATACTTTGGGGCCTTGCCTCAACTATTAACAGACCCAATAGACCCTTTTTGTATAGCTATTCTCCTGTTGAATTGCAGCTGGCAGTCCTTTCTTGCCGGTCCCAATGGATGTCTAACTATAATTTGGCTTCATACACAGTTCCTCTCTTCTAAGTTAAAGGTGACTGGATCCAATTCAGTAAGTAGGTATTTGTTAGTGATTGCTACTGTGTGGCAACTGTTCCTTGCACAGGACTCATGGAATATTAGCATAAGAACTCTGTTGCAGCAAGGAAAAGATTGTAGAATTTGTGAAATAAATCGGGTGTGCTGGCAGGTAGCATCTTAGCGCTGTTCTGTTGAAAGATTTTTCTTTGACTTGATATGTTTTAACTAGTTGTCTCAGACCTAGAAAATCACTGCTTCTTCAGCAAGCGTGTTCTTCCTGAAAACAACTTCACTGGCCAATTAGCTAGATGAACAATATATTTAAAACAGACTGAGCAGCCACCGGGTGGCAGCAGAAATGTGATAAATACTGCCGCACAAATGTATGTTCTTATTGTTTTATACTATCTCTTATTGTTTAGCATACTTAAAGACAGCATTATTGTCAACAAAATGTCTTCTGATAGATAATAAATTCATTTAATTTCTCTACTGCAAACTAGCATATTCAACTAGGAGAAAATAAACATTTAAAACAACAAACTTTGCCACTCAATATTCTATTAATATAATTTTAAGATAGTATTCAGGATGAGTTTGTGTATTGGAATAGGTTGTTTCCTAATAATTAAAAGTTGTCATTACTTTTCATAGCCTTTTACATCTGCTTACAGAAGTCACGTATATTCAGAGAAGAAATGCTGAAGAATTCAGAAAAGACAAAAAATAAAATTACTCAAAACCTTCAAAACTAGAATTAAACACTAACAGTCACTTGATATTACATATATTGTCTTTTTATGTATTCTAATTTTTTCTATAATAATATGGTTATTTTTCATATAACATTTTATGCTGATGTTTTTTAACTTAACATAATACAAATTACATACCATGTTATCAAATATTTTTCTCAATTATTGTATTTAGTGATTATATAATATTTCCTTATGTAGCAATCCCAATTTATAGAACCAGTTTCCTTTTGTTAAATATTTGCCCTTTTGTTTGATATTACTCATAGACAACTGTTCATTTTGAAAGTTAGGTAGCTAATGGTTTTCAGCCTTTCAATGTTAAGTGGTAATTTTTTATATAGAGAAAAATTCTCAAACAGGGTGTTTGTAAATTTCTGATCAGAATTTTCCAGTTAGACTCACTTAGAGCAAGCCTACATCAGACCCTCAAACTTGAGGCCCAGAAGTCTGCATTTTGATAAGCAACATGATCTATTTTAACACACACTGAAATCTCAGAACCACTGGCACGCAATAAAACTTTATAGTCAAAGGACCCCAACAATAGCATTAATAGAAAATGTGCAAACTTGGAAGAATGTTTACCTTTCATTTGTCTCTATTTCTTCCTTTATTAAGTGGAAATCATGATATGCCTTAAGGTTAGAGTAATGTCAAGGGAATACTGGTGGTTATCAAGAGTTCATTTCCACAATCAAACTACAGGCTTTGAAGACACTGTGGGGAAGAACATGCTTCTCTGAATATTAGAGGTCATATATTGTGAGCATACTATACAACAAATATTATACTAAGAAGTATACATTATTGTATTCCTCACAATAGTCTTAACAGGTTAACATAATTCCATTTTTATAGATAATCTCAGTGGTCAGATGGGATAAGTAAGGTATCACAGGCTACATTGTCTGTAAATCTAAATTCAAACAAGTCTTTCTGATCCCATGGCCTGTGTTCATTCAACTCTAGATCTCTGTCAGGCAATACATAGAAAGGTAGAGGCTGAGATAAGCAGATGAAGTTTCTTCGTGGTTCAATAAAGAGTTATTGCATGGTTACTCTTTTACTCTTTCCCAGGTTACTTAAAATTGACAAGAGATTATTTCAGAGCTGATGCTGCTATAGATCATAGATTTTATTGAGAGCCAAACCTTGGATTTGTTTTTTAGATTTTTTTAAGCCTTTTCATTTTAGATGCTTTATTTGGCAATTACAAGTCTAATAGTGATGTATACGTTGTTCAGAAGTTTTGAAAAACAATGCAATAAAATACTCCAGTAAGTAAAAACCTATCTCTACAGATGATTTTCTTAAAACGTACAGCTAGCCAGGCATAATGGCTCATGCCTTGTAATCCCAGCTACTCAGGGGGATGAGGTGGAAAGATCACTTGAGGCTACAGTGAGCTTTGATCGTGCCCCTGAACTCCAGCAAGATCTCATCTCTTAAAAAAAAAAAAAAAAAAGTACAGTTATTCACAACTACTAAAGGAAGGCTGTGGTAGCAGTTCATACGTGCTGACATTTACCTAGAACTGCATGGTTTATAAAGGCATGATCTTTGAAGAAAATGGGTCCTTTTCAGTTAACTTAATATGTTTGACTCTTCCTTTCCTAATCTAAAAATGAGAATACCATCTTAGCTCTCAGAGGTAGCTTTAGACCTAGCAAAACCTGAGATGATGTGATTGATACATAAGGCCCTTTTTAATATCTTACCTGATGAATAAGCAATCCAACTTTTTATTAGAAGTCTAATGACATGGGAAAAGAAAAAATAATAATTTACTAGAAAAGTTACCTTTTTTGCTCAAATTGGGCCTTCGAAAATAGCAGGTTCTATCAGTCACACAAGAAATGTAAATAGAAGGCCTAGTAAGTTCATTATTTTACTTTATGCAGGAGCTTCTTCTTTGTAGAGGAAAGTTCTGAGCAAGATGAATAATTTTATGTGAATTATCTTCCATAGTACACCGAAACCCAGGGCCTTGTATGTATTTTTGCCTCTGTCCAGAATGCCTCTTCACATTCCTGTACCTTCACACCTTCACACCTTTTTCAATTCTCTACTCAAATATTACCTTGTTCTTTTATTCTACTTGGGCTGCCACAACAGAATACAATGGGCTAGTGGCTTAAACAATAGAAATTTATTTTCTCACAGCTCTAGTGGCTAAAAATCCAAGATCAAGATACCAGCAGGATTGGTTTCTGGTGAAGACTCTCTTCCTGACTTACAGATGGCCAACTTCTTGCTATGTCTTCTCATGGCCATTTCCTCAGTGTTTATGTAATCGAGAGAAACCAGGTATCTCTTCTCATAAAAACACCAGTTTTATTGGATTAGAGCCCCACCCTTATGACCTTATTTAAGCTAGATTTCCTCCTTAACAGGTATATTTCCAGAGACACTTACATTAAGGGTTAGAGCTTCAACATGAATTTGGTCCGGGGGACACAATTCAGTTCATGGCACTTCCTTAGTGAAGCTTTCTCTAGGAACCCTACATACATTTACAACTTTCATATTCCAATATTTCCTATGTTTTATTTTCCTTTATAACACTTATCACTTTTAAATATACTATACATGGCACGTATTTATCTCTTTGTTACTTATATTTATCGACTGGAATAAAAGCACAGAAATTTTCTACTGTTTGTTCATTGTGGTACTCATAGTATCTATGTCAGAGCCTGGCAAAGATGAAGCCACAGTGTATATACTCTATGTTATGTATGATGGAAGCTGCTAGAGATACCAAAGTAGACACCTTCTTTTTAGCTTTCAGTTCAGTAGCATATATGAGGTTCATTGTAATGAATGGTAGCTCCTTATCCCATAAAATATAACTCAGGGAATAATCAAAAAGGAATATAGAAATCTGTATTGTATGCTGCCCAGAGAGACATTTCTTTCCCATGCAGAAACTAACCCCATCAGATTTACATATATCTATTTTCTGAACAATGGGTCACAAAATCAGATTTCCCATTATTAAAGTTATCATTCATTCTTGGTAATAGTTATATAAGCCAACTATAAAACATGAAACAGGTCAAATCTATGTGTGGAAGTACATTTTAAAATCCATCCTCATAGCTATAAACAGAAATATCACCTGTACAATATTCTAATAAACAACCGTGTAAAAGAATAACCAGTTATAGAGCCCCATTTTTCCTTTCTGGTAAAGTAGTTTGATATTCATTTTTTAAAAATACTTTACTTACTAGTTCTTGGTCAAAGAGCTTTCCATGTGAAGAGTTCTCAAATCTTATTAAGCTGGCAAAGGTGGTTTCATTTTTATTTTAAGCATTTCCTCTTTAATTTGAATGTAAAACTATAGAAAAATAATCTCTAATTTAGCTAGAAAATAGCATTCATTTGCTTGCTAAGGTCTAACAACATAAGAATGTTAATGCACATTACTGCTTATTACTACAATAGTGAACACAAAATGAAATGAGCAGATGCTGATTTACCTTCTCTAGCGAGTCATGCATGGCACGAAACCACAATCCTGAAGCAATCTAGGCCATCTGTGCTGTTTTCTCCAGATGAGCCAAATTTGATGACAAACCATCCTCCATACAGGGGAGTTTTTCTTTCTTTTAATTTTTTTTCCCATTTTATATTAGAAAGTACAATTTTTCCAATAGAAGATGCAGAAAATGATTTTGCTTCTTATACAATATTGCTAAATATTTTGACTCTGAACCTGGATACAGTAGTCTGAAAATTAAATATAATTTCAAAGGAGACTTATCTTTCTACAACCTGCATCCCTCAGTTACAATCCTCCGTCTATACACAAGCTGTTCTGGGAAATAGGATGTCCTGGAAAAGTGCATTTGAATGGCATTTTCTGCGAAAATGTTTTCCATCTCATATAGTATTTCATGGTACAACACACTCAAGAAATGTTTGATAACTTTATTTTTCCTGAAAAATCAAGTCACCAGCAAAACCTTGTATTCCCTCTAATACAGCACCTAGCATAGAAGCGGTGATTAAAAAAAAAAGTATTGAAGGTCAAGGAGTAAAGTCTCCTTATGTTCAGTGAGATGACATATTTTTCTTAAGCAGAAAAGGAAGTTAAAATACCACTTTTTGGAGATAGGAAGATACAATTTCCCCCAAGATCTAAATTTATACATAAATGTCTTAGTTTCAAAATATTTTCAAATAAATACTTATTAAGATACTTCAAGTATTAGATTGCCAGATTGCTTTAAGAGAAATATTTGCAAGCAAGAGGTGATAAAGATGGCTTTGATCTGTAGGGAAGATGGTGAGTCAGACCCTGAGCAAGAATGTGAATCATCCAAATTCAGGCTCTCATAGCTGTGGCAGGATGGCAGACAGTGCAGCACAGACCACTGGATGCTACAGACTAGGCCATACTTGTGTCCCAGTTTACTGGAGTGGAACTAATAGAGCAGTAGGATTCACTTAAACAGGAATGGGACTGCTTAGAAAAATATTGATACAGGTGGTTAATCTCTGGCATGATAAAGGATGGGCCCCCCCCAGAATAAAATGGAATTATTTTTTGGAGGGTGGGCCCCTTGTAGTACAGGTTTCCTTTGCTAGGTCAACCAAACGGTCAACCAAAGTTGGTTTTTTTGTTTTTTTTTTTTTGAGTTGGAGTCTCACTCCATCGCTCAGGCTGTAGTCTGTGGCACACTCATGGCCACCTCAGCGTCAACCAGCTGGGCTCCACGATCTGTCCGCCTCAGCCTTCCAAGTAGCCAGAACTACAGGTGCGTACTACCACGCCTGGCTAAATTTTTAATTTATCGTAGAGACAAGGTCTCACCAAGTTGCCCGGGCTGGTCTCAAACCCACGGGCTCAGTCAATCCACTTGCCTTGGCCTCCCAAAGTGTTGAGATTACAGTCTGAGCCACCGAGCCTGGCCTCAACCAAAGTTTTTATCTGGAAGTTTTAAGAAGGCTGCATCACGATTCATGGAAGAAACATCCAAGTTATGACAAACCAGTGACTGTTTCTTCCACCATGACAATGCACTTGCCCACAATGTGCTGAGTTTTCAGCAGTTTTTGACCCCAAATGGCAGGACCCCCGTGCCCACCCTCCCTATTTAACCAATCTTGCCCAACTTTTTTTTTGTTTCTCCGGATGAAAGAAATGCTCAAAGGGAAATGTTTTGCAGATGTGGAAGAGGTGGAAACAAAAATGGCAGAAGCATTAAAAGGCAACCAAGTTGACAAGTTCAAAAACTGTTTTGAGCCGTGTGAAAAGCATCTTGAGATGTGCAGTGCCTGAAACAGTCAATACTTTGAAAATGACTGAAATTTAAACACATAAGAATAAATGCACAATTTTTTAAATAAATAAATTCTGGGATTTTTGGGTCCCCTCATATATCTTGGTGTTATCTGTTGGCTGACCCTTTTCATTTTCATCAATGACCGAAATGTTTCCTTTCTACGATCATGAGCAGAGTGGGAAGCTTTTGTTTTTCAATTATAAGTTCCCTGACTTCAGTCCAAGCTCTCAACTTGCACGTGCAAAATTTGCTGTTTCCTTATTTAAACCCTATTAAATAAAATGAAGAGTTAGAAACAATGTTTTCTCCTTAAAAAAATTAGTTGCTCACACTGTAATTCGTATCAGGGCACTTGCACATATTTTTTTTTTTTGGCCACAGTCTCTGTAATACTATTTGACATTTACATATTGAAATGTGTATTATATTGATTTTAAAAAGTATTAAATAGCCCATGAAAACCTAGGAAATCAGGCACAATAACATCATTTTAATATGTTGTAAACTTTTAAAAAAATCAATTACCAGTATCTGAACAAATTCCTAGATTCACAAAAGAAGGGCTTGGGACAGAACACTGAGCTATGTAAAGTGTCTGTGAAGCTAAGTAGAAACTATAAGAAGCCATGTTTGCCCATTTCTGCTTGCCAGCATAATTTCACAAAGCCCTTGGCTTTATGATGACGAGCAGCTCTCTGGAAGAATGCTTTGAAGGCAAACCCTGATAGAGCGTACGGCTCCCACATCCTATGTCTGAGTCACTCTATTTCTTGAAAGATAAATACCCTGGTCCTTGCCTTTTCCTACATATGAGATAATGTCTGACAGGGATAATGATTATGCCTCGACAATTTATAACCAGATGGACTCCTACACCCAAATTTTGATGTGATTTTGCACAGAGGAAACCTCTGCTATCTGTATATAAGCTATGAGCAAAAACACTGCTCTGGAGCAGTCTGACAGAACCTCTCAGAAAGACCTCTCCTGGGTTAAAGTCCTAGTCAACAGACCTCACTAAGACTTCTGAATAAAACTAACTTTAATTACCTAAAAGTTTGATCTTTCTAGTCAACAATCATACACCTCAAAGAGATCATTACCAGGAAAGAACAGTGTCTTTATTGATGAGATTTCTTCCAGGGAAATAGTAGGATGCTGACAGGGAAGAACATGCTCTCCTGACTCGTCGGACTGCCCTTAAGCCATGTCAGGTGAGAACAACATGTACCTTCTGGAGGTCTCACTCTCAGCCAGGGACAATCCTATGTGGTTTTACCCACTTGGTTGCTCCCTTCCCGTCTGTGCCTTGTACATGTCTTGGCTATACTTGTGTCATATTAAATTAAAAATTGTGTATTATCTTTCCCACTAGCCTATAATTTTTTCAAGATTTGTAAGCCTCTCATTTTTTTCCTCAGGATTCCCAGTACTTAGGAGAATCTGTGAAGAAACCACTGCATTTTGTTGCAAATACTAGGATGGGCTTTGGTTTCTGAAAAACCTTCTTTATTCCCTAAATCTTAGCTGAGTATTCGTTGTCCTCTCTAAGCCTCAGATTCTTCATTTATTACATAGATATAACAGTGCTTACTTTATAGGGTTGTTCTAGTTACATAGCATTCCACTAATATTATCAATCATTATTTTTTAATAAACACAGTCTGCTTTTTGAGACAACTCTGGAAAATTGCTGCATTTGTGGTAGTATAAAGTTAAAACTCTTAAGAGTGTATCTATATGAAGAGAGATTAAAAAATCTCTTCCATATTCACCTCCTGAAAGGCACAATTGTGTGGAATTGTAGGGAGAGGACAACACAATGAGACCCAGTCACTAACAAAAAAAAAAAGGAGTTGAAAGAGAAATAAAAGTTTGTGTAAAAAAATCAAAACCTACATTCAGAGTAGGACTCTATGGATAATTTGTTACCTCTCCACATACCTAATATCCTCACTCTTTGACCACCAGAAGGACTGTGAAATTGGTAGTGGCCAGTTTCTTTTCTTTTTTATAAAGTGGCACTGAGTTTATTATTTATTTATCTGAGTTGGAGTTTTACTCTGTTGCCTAAGCTGGGGTGCAGTGGTACCATCAGGGCTCACTGCAGCCTTGATCACTTGGCCTCAGGGTATCCTTAGCCTCCTGAGTAGCTGGGATGACAGGTGTGTACCACCATGCCCAGTTTTTGTTTGTTTTGTTTTGTTTTGTTTTGTAGAGACAAAGTCTTACTATGTTGCTTATGTTGGTCTCAAACACTAGGGCTCAAGCAATCCTCTCACCTCGGCCTCCCACACTCAAGTTCAAGCAATCCTCCCATCTCAGCCTCCCAAAGTGCTGGGATTACAGATGTAAGCCACCAAGCCTGGCCTGAATGTAATTTTTAAAACTGTTTCAAATTTTGTTGAATTGTTCTTTTTAAAATGCCAACTAATTTCCCATTGCTTTTTTTTTTCTTTTTTGGAGATGTAATGACTTTATTTTAAAATGTACTAAAAAAATTGAGCCCACAGGGTTAAAGGGAGAAGGAGTATAAACTGTGTTAGTGGTTTCCACTTAGAAGTCATCACAGAATATTGTCCCCACTCACACAAATCCTCATTTTAAAGATTTAAACTGAATGCAAATATATGTTACAGTAAGAAGTCATGTTTTATTTCTATATAAATAGGCATAAGTAAATGCTGCAACTTTTATATGAGAGAACACCCCCCTGCAAAGCTCACACTTTCTACAGTTATTGTGGCCAATCATGCTTTCCTATGTCAGGGAGATGCTATATCATCCCAGAATTGGATACTGAAAGCCAAACGATTCAAGGAAACTTGAACCACAGCTCTGCACTCCTCTGAAGTTCCTCTGCACTCCTTCTTCATGGAAGAATGAGGATGCCAAACACAGTGCTTTCCTGAAGTAAAATCGTAATTTAAAACTAGAGATAGGTAAGTTTGGGTCAAAGGTGAAAATTTTTCCATTTACAAGGTTTTGATAAAAATAATAAAGACTTGGTGATGGAACTATATAAAACGTGATGGATCTTATGTGACTTCAAGTCCTCAGAACCTTGTTTTAAAGCAGCTGGTACTCCACTCTTTGGACAAGTCATTATTTATGAGGATGGCCCTCTCAACAGTCTATTTGGGAAAAGCAAATGTGGAAACTACTAGGTGTTCATTGTGTTTGGGCTAAAGCTCCCTTTTGAAACACCTCAAAATGATTTCCTTAAAATAAATATGCTGCTCCCCATCATTATTTATTTTAAAAGCATGTATTTATTTTTACATGTTTAAACTTGAGGCACCTTCTCTGTTTGATGCAATACACTTATAGAGATGCTTTTCCCATTGCTCAAAAAGAGTTTTTGAGCTCATCAATTTTGATGCCTTTGAGTGCGCCTGCTGTTTTTAGTTTCACCTTTTCCACATCAGCAAAAGGTCACCCAGGGAAACCAAAAAATGTTGGGCAAGACTGAGTAAATAGGGAGGGTGGGACATGGGCATCATGCCATTTTTGGTCAAAAACTGCTGAAAACAGCACATTGTGGGCAGGGGCATTGTCATGATAGAAAAACCAGTCACCCAGTCACCAGTTTGCTACAACCTGGATATTTCTTCCACAAATCATAATGCAACCTTCTCAAAACTTCCAGATAAAAACATTGGTTGACCTAGCAGGGGAAGCCTGTACTACAAGGCACTGTCCTCCAAAAGATAATTCTGGCTTTTTTTGGATTCCCCCTTATATATACATTTAGGTTCCCCCTTAGCAGTTGTTAAGAGTACACTTCAAATGTTCTCATCATAAAAAAGTAAGCACTTGAGGTGATGGGTATGTTAATTAGGTCCATATTATATTCATAAATCATAACATGACTTTGTACCCCATAAATATATACAACTATAATTTATGAATTACAATTAAGAGATACAATTAATGATATGAGATTGTAGATGGTACTTTTAGCTAAAGAAAAGCACCTCAGAAACAAACTTTCCCCCAAATGTAACAAAGGGACTAAGGATAAATCCCAACTATTGATAAGAGAAGATTCAAGAAGCTCTTTCATTCATAAAACTGATATTCAGCCAGTCTTCACTGGTTTGTTGTGATTGGGCAACCTCTTTTGATTTGTCTAATATCTGTTTAGATTGCCTTATAAGATGGCTAAAATATTTTTAATACCAGCTTTACTTATAGTCAGGTATCACAATGAAATATTTACTATAACTTTAAAACTTAAAATAGATTGTTTTAAGTAAAATAATAAAATTATTTGCTGTTTTATAAATCAGGTTTTTTCCTCAAAGTAATGAGAGTATATTGGCCACTTGGATAACACTTTCTATAGAGAAGAGGACTAGATCTATCACTCAGTTTAGACTTCCAGATTAGTTGTGACATTTGGTTATTTCAGCTCTTCATTTTTGCAGGTCATTGTGAATAATTGTGTATGGTCTGCACTTGAAATATTAAGTCTAGATGATCTATAAGTAAAGATTTAAACTAATTTTATGAAGTTGAAAAGGATTTCTATTCAACTTCTTTCTGCAAAAAGAAATCCAATTCCAAAATTGCTGTGTCAACTAAGCCCCTGGCTATATTCCTTCTAAATAACATAATTGTCTTTGATCATAATGAAGAACTTATGTGAAAACAAACAAGTCCCTGGATAGATCACTTGTTCTTAGATAAGGGCTATGATGGATTCAGAGAAACACTCTAGATTCGAAGAGACATTATTACTCAAATTAGACCACATTCATGTATCAAATGTTATGGAATATTTATATATTGTATAATTGTACTTATTTTATGGGAATAAATGAATTAAACACACATAAAGCATTCAGATCAGTTTCAATAAATGTCTACTTAAAGAATGCTGAGCCATTCAGTTTTATCAAATGAGTTTTGGCCTGTGGAGTAATAGAATGAAAACAATAATTTTTTTAAAAAGAAACCTGCTGCATTTCTAAATACAATTAAGAAAGCATTTTGAATATGTAATAGAAAAAAATATGGAGCAAAAAAGAAACATCATCATTGTAAGGAAAATGCTGTCATGAAACTTAGAAGTATTCACCCTCTACTGACTTACTTGAATAAATTGGACTTTTATTATCAGAATTTATTTTTTGGAAGAGGAAGAAGCATGTTTTTTTTTCTTTCTTTTTCCCCCTCCAAAGTAGATATCCTCTTTCGCCATCTGGTGGTTAAAGAAAACACTTTCTGCATTGAAGTTAAATTTAACAGCCATAAATTTATGTTTAATGCCTTCTGATTCATCTTACTGAAAAGATATGCATATTTCTTTAACCTATGTAAATATAATTGAGGCAATTTTGTTATAATGGGTCACAATATTTTATTCAAACAGTTTTAGCTATAATATTTGATGCAGGACTAAAAAATATAACCAGAGAATTCCTTTATAAGATCATTTTCTGAACTATTCATTTAGAAAGCTAAAATTCAATATTGCAATAACAATTTGTTTGACTTGAATGCTTTTTGATATAAAAATAAGATGTAAATTATTTTACATCTTTTGATGTAAAATAAACACGAAGAGAAATGTAAACAAGAAGGTCCAAATGTAGCTATGATAACATAGCAGAAACCATTCATTGTTTTTTTTTTTTTTTTTAGTTTTAACTATATGTTGATAATTTACCATACCAAAGAGAAGTGTAAATTTGCAGTATATGGTTTATGCTTTCCTTATAATTTTTTTCTTAATAAAAATCTCAATGTATTGAGTACATTTTACATATATAAACTCTCATTTCATTAAAAAATTAAGTGACAATTGTTTCATGTTTAATTTCTTTATTTTCTTCAGAATATTTTAATATTGAAACCCAAGTTGTTACTTTGAGAAAGGGAAAAACAGAGAAACATGAAGAGAAAAACATTTCATTTAACTTATGGTATCGTGAGCAGTCACTTTTATAGGCAACACTTGTTTTCTTTGTAGAAAAGAAATAAAAAAACAAACAGCACCATTAAAGAATGCATGATCCCTGAATTCTAAACAAAACACTGTCTAAAAGTTTTTTAAATGCTCGTAGCACTCAGTCACATTTAGTCAGGTATCAAAGCAAGCGTAACAGTATGAAATTGTAGCAGTCTTACTGAATCAACTGCTCCCCCTTCTGAGGCATTTACACACCTTTTCTGAGTTTTTCCTGTGGGAATAATATATTCTTTGGTAGAGGACGGAAGGAGGATTTTACTTTTCTGTAGGCTGATATAAAATGTCTGTGTATGTTCAGGGCCTTCGCCCCCAATCTGTGTTTGTCATGCATGTTATATTTGGGTAGCTTTCACATTTTGCTGTTACACTGTAGGAATAATTTCGCCTTTACAAAAAGGCATTAAATGGCTAATGTCAAACAGATGTAAACATTCAGAATACTGACCAAAAAACAAAAACAAAAACACACAAACACATATTTAAAAAAACCAAAAAAACTACTGAAAATATGAATCAGACTAGGTTTCCATGAAGCGGGGGAAAAATACAGCAGTACAAGAAAATTATGGCAACCAAGTAAAGCACTTTCTTTGAAACATTCATGAACAGTACAAATACAACAAAGTTTTTCTACAGTCTAAATTATTCTGCAACTATCAAATATAGTACAAAGCGAAATAGTAATGTGCTATAAAAAAGCAGCTCCTTTAAATTATAGCAAAAATGCTTTTTGTTCGCTTTACAGTGACAAAGCATGAGGACTGAAGACGACGGGAATTTTCTATTCAGTGACGATTTGGCTACATAGGCCCCTGACAGTCTTCTGAGTTCCTGTCCTAGGACTCTTCACATTGTTCTCTGGGAACACAGACGGACAGTGACTCTGGGCTCTGCATGCTCAGAGGGGGTCATTCCCACCAGGCAGCTATTGCTGTGCTGGACCTCAACACCATCAAGATGATGCAACCCTAAGCCTGGCTTCAGTTTCTAAAACCTGGGACTTCACCATGCCACAGAGGAACTGGGAAACCAGAGGCCACAGGAACTTCCTCTTTTGAATTTGTGCGAGTGTTTGTAAAGGAAAATGGGCTGCAGCAATGTGTATTCTTGCTCTTGACTGTAGTATAAAGCACCATATGCACGCACTTGTTTTCGGGTGTTTATTTTGAACTGAGTAAGAATATCCAAGGTCCAGAAGTCAACCAAACCTTCTAGAGCTCATCCCCGAAACACATACTACCCCCAAAGTCTTTATAGCAACCAAGCTCAACCTCACAGGTTTGTTTTCAAGTTTTTTCCTTCAAACGAGACCTTTGCAGGGAAATATTTATAACTACGGTACTCAGTTCACCAAAGTTTCTGCAATTCTCACTTTGGGGAAGAAAAAAATATTTTCATTTTGAAAGTGAATCTGCATCAGGACGCTTTTATTAACATGCCCATTAACTAACCTAAATGTCTTTATACACCTCAGGCATATGCATATCATAGAGGAGGGGGATTAGGGAAATAGCAGTGTTCTTCCTTCCCCTGCTCCAAAAGTGCTACTTAGGGAAATATATCCTTTGTGATTTTAAAAAAAATTGCATGTTACATGTGCAAGTTCTATTCCTGATAGGGATAAAATAGTGTCCAATAATCAGGATAATGCACACACTAAAATTTGCACATTACACCACAATAACCATGTAGTAAATAACATACTTCATTTGCACATAGGCAGACATATGAAGAAATCAGGACGCTAAGAACCTACTCACTGGATTCAAATATACTGGCTTTTGTATACATATTAAATGGACACCTATGAAATACCTGATCCACATTTTACATCTGATTTTCTCTTCTTCCTTTCCCTTACTATTTTAGTCCAAAGATATTAATTTTTCAGTAATATAAACCATATGAGAGCACTAGGAATTTTGAACTGAGGCAAAAAAGAGCAAGGGCACAGAAAAATTATGCTCTTTGGACCTGGGTGAGAGATTCCATGCACTGTCAACAATTGATTCCCCAAACCTATTATGGGAAAATTCAAAACATACGGAAGGACACTTTTCTTTATTCCCAGTAAGCAACTTGCAAGCAGTATTCAACAATGAGGGAACTGATAATGAGCTGAGTATCCCTTCAGCCTCAATTGTACCTCACAGACAGAGGGCAAAGGTTTTACAGACTGGAGATTCTTTCAACACCATGTCAGTTACTGATGTGATAGTTTTCAATCTGCTGGTGTAGACAGTATCTGACACTGGTATAGTGGCAACTGAATTTGGAAGGAGTTGGCATGCAAGTGTCTATACGATAGGGGTGCCCCACCGTGACATTAAGAGTAGGATCTTCAGAATCACGATGATATCAGAGTCAAGGAGACCATACAGACACCACTGAAAAGGACATCATCCCAACACAACCTGGTGTGCAGTGCAGACTTAACTAAGAATCCGCTGGAACTTAAATCTGCATTCCTTGGGAAAGGTTGGTAAGTACATTGCTAACTTTCTCAGTCTTTAGTTTTGTTAATTTTGCTGTGAAAAACAGAAATGACAGTACAGAAGCACCGAATCATGGCTACAGCAGCAGGCCTTTCTTTGCTTTTCTTCCTTATTACCTTTCACTATCAGCAATTTGTTATTCAAAATGATGTCTCTATCATCCAAAGAAATTTGGCAACATCACAATAAATATGGAGGAAAAAATAACATACAGCTATTACAAAAAAATCACAAGTTTTTTTTGTTTTTCAGGAATGTAATTTCTGCTCATTCCAGTCAACTTTTAAGATGTGTTTTAAGGGAATGTCAAAAAGTTTAATTAGGATAATCCCATGTGAAAATATCTGTCTTTCTTACCCTGGATACAGATGATCCCCCCCGCCATGTTTTCTTTTTTGATTCTACAGCCACAATCAATCAATGGGTTAACGGCACTCCACATTTTGTGCTCTGTAATCTGAAGTTAAATGGGCGTGGTTGGTTTTTGCTTTCTTTCATCTTCCCACAATGTGTATGTGCTTTTAAACTTGCTTTTGGGAACAGAGCCTCCTGAACTACAGCTGTTCTCCGGCATGAGGGTGACCAAAGTACATGGAATGTAGCTCAAATATTCAACAATCAGATTTTACTAGATAAACACTGAAGATAATTGTAAGATGCAGTATCCCTTTTACAAAAGTAGTTCCCCCAAATAATGAAGAATGTATTAAATCCACCTGAGGGGAAAAATAAACCAAAACACGCCATCCCTAGAAAAATTTTTAAAGGGTATTTCAGAGTCAAATATAATTATATAGGTTATGAATCATGAGAAAAAAATATTCCAGAAAATGTCAACACTTCAGCCTTGGGTAGTCCTTTTTATCAATGACACTTTTAAAAAGAAGTGGCTGACCTCTGCAAGGCAGCAGCCAGAATGCATGGGTGTCACCAAAAAAAGGGTTACAATAATATTTCCAATTTTAATATCTAATAACTGTATTAGAGTGAATAGAATGGACTGATATTTACATTAGTAACTCATTTATACATGCATATACAGCATTTTATTTTTTTGCTTTAAATTTTTAATTCCCTCCCACCCCCAAAGTTGCTCTTAAAAGCCACACATAAAGCTTCAAAATCTCTGGGTCTATGGCTCTTGGTTTGCCAATTGATCTCATATTTTCATGTATCAAAGAGTTAGAACAAGACTAATAGGCATGAGGCCCATGCTGCAATTTCACTACAATATGTGTACAAAATCCAAGACAGACCTAGATATTCTGCCACAGTCTCTGAGAAAAAGGGGAGGAAAGAGAATAATCAGGACAGTAGAGTTCATTAATGGCATACCTCCTTTAATTTATCTTTTATGAGATGAGTAAATACAAGGAATCTTACATGTGGTCAGATTCCACTTTCCAAATATGATTTCATCATCATGGTAAAGGTAGGTCCAGAAAAGTCAACTGTAAAAATCCTAGCTGTCATGGCTAATCTGTGGAAAAATGCAGAACCACCTTCAATCACTTTACCATTCTCTTTCTACATCTGCATTTCTGGTTATCATTAAGTGAAAAATGTTCTTTTTTCCTATCCACATTTGGGTCAAAACTAAAAAAAAAAAGTATGGGGCAGTGACCTGTATACACAGACAGAAACTTTCCAAAGCTGGAATGGCAACTAAATATGTGAAAGACAAAAGACCTGCCGCTGAGCCATCCGGTCACTATGAATCCTCCCCTTTATGAGAAATGCAAGAAAAGAATAATTCCATCGCAAAAAGGGAATCTGTTCCAAAGCAAAATAAATTAGCATGATCTAAAACCACGGCGCCATTCGGTTTGTTGTTGCTGATGCCATTTGGCTTTTCTGTGTGGAAAAGGGATACTGCATCTCACTCCACTCTTATCGTACAACCAGGCATGCTACACAGAGTTTGGAAGGACCTATGCAGTCGTCGTGGCAGAAGGCCCCACAGCCTTTGCACACAATCATGGCTTTCAGCCGGCAAGAGCATTTCAGTTCCAATTCATCCGCATTGCTGCTGTCGGCAAAGTTCTGAACGGGCATCTGAGCGTTCTGACCAGGCAGGCCCGTGGCAGGATTGGAGCCACTTCCTAAAATCCCAATGGACTTTTCAATTGCAGATGCTGCCCTTTTGAAACTCGTGCTACCAAAGTGTATTGTTGGATAATTTCCACAGAGCTGCTGTTGTTGCTGCTGCACCTGCATTTTCTGAGCAGCTAATTGGGTAAAAGGCTTTTGTGGCTCAGAAAGCAAATAGGAAGAGAAATCTGCATTTTTTAGCGCAAACGCTTTTAACTGTTCTTTCATTTCATTCTGGTCATAGGAAACTTGTTTCATGCCCAGTTCACAGCTGCTGCTTAAACCTTCCTCAAAAGAAAGAGGTTCCGATTTTATATTGCTACATATGCCCGTGGACTGTGGCCAACTAAGTCTCTTAGTGGTTTCCATGGTAACCGACGGTTGTTTTTGATCGGGTGGGACTTCTGC
The DNA here is from genome assembly GCA_027257055.1 of Cephalopachus bancanus. Classification (NCBI taxonomy): domain Eukaryota; kingdom Metazoa; phylum Chordata; class Mammalia; order Primates; family Tarsiidae; genus Cephalopachus; species Cephalopachus bancanus. The sequence continues at coordinate 171,810 of JAPVLO010000242.1, read as the reverse complement.
ACTGGGGAGACGTGGAGGTAGTGGAGGTGGTGGTGGGGGAGGCGGAGGCAAAGCCAAGGGCGGAGGGGGTGGGGGTGGAGGCGGCGGCGGGGGCGGCGGATGCACTAGGGCTTTGTTGGGCATTGCGTGGGCGGCGCCCCCCACCTCATCGCCTTCTTTCATGGGCATACTGGGGGATAACATGTTGGCTAACCTCAGCTGGTGAGGGGCCGAGGACAGACTAACCTCTCCCAGTCCTTTCTGCTCAAGGTGCCTGTTGAAGGCAAACGCGTGACATCCCACAGGGGTCTTGGAAGAGGCCTGCAGCAGAGCTGCGGTAGGGATGGGGCCCCGGGCAGCCATAGGCATTTGGTAAAACTGCGGTCTGTGTGAGGTACCAGCGTCAGGGTGGAAAACGCCATTCTTGTCGACGTGAAATAGGCTCTGCTGGAAGCTACACGAGGGGAGCAGGCGCTTTTGCTGTTTGACCTCAGGACTGTGGACGATTCTGTTCTGCATGGGGTGCTTGTTGAGCCATTCCTGCTTAAACGGCTGGCCATGGCCTAGCTGATTCATGCCGGAACTGATGACACAAGGTACCCCTTTGCCATCGGGCTCTACCAACACTTTTCCTGGTTCACATTTAACTTGAGTGTGTTCCCCCACAGTCCTGGCTACTCTCTTTTTGGGGTGGTTTTCTCGCTTTCTCATTTGCAGTGGCGCGAGAGTCCCTGCCAAGTAGCCCTTACCATCTGGGTTTGGAGAGCTGGATGGCATTTCAACCACGCTCCTCTCTGATGCTGTTTTACCCACTGAGGTAGTTTGAAGAGGCAAAGGAAGCCTGTTGATTTCAAGCTTGGCTCCCAATCTGGGCTGTGGCAGCACTTTTTCCAAAGGCAGGTTGCCCTGTAGTAACTGCGTCACCAGTGGATTGTTGGCCTCCACAGAGGACAGACGACAGCTTGAGCTCCCTGCACTGGGGACTCTTTTCAGGGTGTCTGTAGCCAAGGAAATGGCCTCTTCCATGGGACTCGAGGTGGAAGCTTTCACAGTCTGTGTTTGCTGGATATTAGAGGCCACCTCCGTAGCCGCCGGAGGAGGCAGCTCCGGGCCAGGAAAGTTTTCAGTATCCATTCTAAAGCCCTTGTCCACTTCAGGAAGCTCAGATTTCAGAGGAAGAGCGACATTTGTTAGGAGATTCCTGGGGTGAAGTTCTGACACATTCAAGTAGCTGGCGTGTTCAGTTTTGATAGCTTTCGGACAGCTCTGTTCTAGATATTCTTTTTGTTTACTTGAACCCGAATGACTAACCAGAGGCTGCCCTGTGTTCCTCATCCCATCATCGTTCCAGCAAATCCGATTACCTGGGTTATATTGATTGCCACAGGTTGTGTCAGCTTCACTCTTGAAAGTTGTTGGGCCACGTGCCTGCTCAGCAAAGCTATGACTAGGAGCAGTCACCTCTTTTAACTTATCTGGAATGACAAGGGGTAATTCTCGGAGACTTGTGCAGGTGGCCTGCAGTGCTTTACAGTCTTGTTTTGCTGCAGAAGTGGCAACGAAACTAGAACCATGATCTACACCTTCATTTGCAACAGGCTCAGGCCTGCTAATGACAGACACCTGAGGACACGCTATAGGCTCCATGGATGCCTCTGTCCTTACTGCCCGGCCCTGGAGGTCCAGGCTGGCTTCTGCACTTTCGATGGAGACAGTCAGAGACAAACTGGAGGTCAGCGTGGTGCTGTGGTCCACAATGACTTTACATGGAATTGATCTGTTTATGGCTGCTGGTGCAAAGCCCCCAGGTGGTTGCTGAGGTTTTCCAGAATTGTCTGCCCTGTTTCGAGGCCCTGAATTTTTGTCCAAGCTTTCAGCGCTTAACTTGGGAGGACTATCATAAGAGTTTATGGTCAGCACGTTTCCAGTAAACATTGCGACGGGCGGGTGTGTAACCAGAGAGTCTGTGACCGTGACTGAATCACTGCAGCTGAGGGCTGCTCTCACAGTGGGACCCATGGATACGGGGGCCTGTTCTTCACTCCCAGGCATGGCTATCTTCTCAGAAGGAAATCTGTTAATTCCCGTTGGGGGAATCAAGACAGAGCTCGTGGAGAGATGGTTTGGCAAGTTACTTCCAATGGAGGGAGTTGGCACAGAGGTGTAGGGACTGGAGACTAAGTTACTAGCACTGCTGCTAGGTATTAGTAACTGCTTTTCATCCATGGAGCTTGATACACTGGAGCTCTCTGTAGTGGCCAGAATGGGAGTGTTTTCAATACATTTTGGTATAATGGCTATGCCTGGAGTGTCAGTTCCCTGGATGGTTTTTAACATGCTTATATTACAAGCAGAAATTGTAGTGTTTGCACTGTCAACAGACATTAGAACAGAGGATTTATCAACAGAACTCACAAAGGGATGTTCTTTAATTGCTCCCGACATAGCAGTGCCACAAACAGATATAGGGACAGGATTTTTATTAAAAAGCATGGGCACACCACTATTTTCAGAAGAGGTAGATGAAACAATTTTCTCAGATAAATGTGACACAGGTATGTTTTCCTCAGAATTATGCACAGATAAGTCAGTGGCAGTTTCTGGAAGTTTAGTTGGATTCAGAGACGGCTGTAATACAGTGGTGGCCTCCCGGGGGTGTGTAGACTTGTTGCTAGGAGATCTGCAGTTTGGATTGACAATGATGACACCAGGTGAACCTTCCACTTTTGTTTCAGGGATAGAAGAGACTTCTAAGTTTGGAGGCCCTTCCTTTGAGCTGAGTGGAGGCAACCGGGTCTCTTTAGAGGTCTGGAAGAGGTGGGCTCGGGCTTGATGTTTTGCAAAGAGCTTAGCCTTGGTCTGCTCTTTGATGTGTGCCAGGGTTCTCACCTTTCCACCCTCTCCTGGGCTTCCCATGGCTCCAGAAACGATGCTTGCTGCAGCGGCTACAGCAGCAGCTGCAGCAGCCTCTCGCTGGGCCCGAGCTTGTTGGGCTCGGGCCTTGATATCTGCGAGGGTCCTGGCTCCTGTGTTCCTGCCCCCACTGATGGATGTGCTAGTGGACGCTCGAGACTCTGGTTTGGAGACTGGCTGGCTCTTGATTATAAAAGGTGGCCCAATTTTGGAAAGCTGGATCTAAAAGAAGGAGAGAATGGAAAACGTGCTTCATACATGATCACAGAGGAAGCATGTTGAACGCAGTAATGCAAGGGGAAAGACTCACTATGTTCTTTCATCATGCAGAATGAAGTAAGTCTCCTACATACGAACCTTCTAGTTATGAACTTTCAAGTTGCAAAGCTTTCATACTTTTGCATGTTCCATTACATAAGTTAGATCACATGTCTGGCATACACTGTCATGTTCATGCATCCTTTTAACTTTATATAATTTTATTGTGCAAAATATATATAACTTCATATAATAAAATATATATAACTTTACATAATATTGTATAAAATACATATAATTTTAAGTAAATAACTTTACATATAATATATATAACTATATAATTTTGTTTGTGCTTTTGTTAACTGTATAGAGTACAGTAGTATAGTATCTTTATTTCAAGCCCAGGAAGTCCAGAAGCAAGCATAAAAGCAGTGATTATTTAGCTGGTATAGTACTATATAGTCAATTGTGTTAGTTGGGTACCTAGGCTAACTTTGTTGGATTTAATGAACAAATCAGACTTATGAATGCACTTTTGGAACAGAACTCATTCATATGTAGGGGACTTACTACACACCTAAATCCCTGGATGGGCCTTCAGGGTAGAAAGCAACAATCAATGTAGAATGAACATGAAAACTAAGTTTTTATCTCTGTTTTTAGTCTACAAAAACATCAACCATGACTTCACTTGGTGTGGAAATAAAGCAACTTCATTATGCCTCATATATATAAAAGCAAAACCCGTGCTTCTTAAAATGGAGTTAGCTAAACAGACTTAGAGATGGTTAAATTGACTTTCTTGCTCATCTGAAAAGTGGGACCTCAACTCTATTTGAGTTTATCTGTCTTAACTTCACCCAAAAAAGAAAGCCCTGATCAAGAAGCTGGGAACTAGAATTCTCATTATGACTTTACACAAAGGATCCTTGTGGTCCTAGGCAAATATTGATGTACCTCAATTTTTCCGATAACTTCCCTGATCCAAGGCAAATATTGATGTACCTCAATTTCTCTGATAACTTCCCTGATTTTTTTAATATATTCCCATACCACCCTGCATGATGTTTTATACATATATAAAAAGAACACAAGAGAAGTTTGTAAAATCAATAGTAAAACGAGACTAGTTATTTCTGGTCTATTTCCTTCAAAGAGCTGATTTAAAGATGAAATGAGACTACATTTGTGAGACTGTTCTGTTTTCCAAAGGGACTGTATTATCATTACATTTGCATAAAAGCAAGGGCAAGTCTGATTTTCTGCCTCTAAAAGGAAGTCTGGGTTGGACAGTTTCTTTTGATAGTGTTAATCAACAGTATGCTGGATTTTGTACATGTCCCAATCCACATTGTTTACCTACTCATGCTAAGTAAGAGGCTCACAAAGTCATCAGCAAATTCATGAGATGCAAGACCTAACATTCAGCATCCCCCAGCAATGGTGGGATGCTCTAATCACTAAGTGTATGTTTAGAGTCATAGCTGTGCAGAGCTCGGCGAGCTCTAGTTAAAAGTCCTTAATTTTACAGTTGAAAAAAATTGAGCCTGTGGAGGTAAAGTAGTCTGCTCTGGAGACATAAATAGTGAGTGACACAGCCTTTGGGCTCCCAGTTCAGTGTTGTTTACATGTATTCTGTTGATTTTTTTTATCTGCGTCACACATATCAATTTAAAATTATGCTTTGGAACTTTTTTTTTTTTTTTTTTTTTTGAGTTGGAGTCTCACTCTGTCACCCAGACTGGAGTGCAGTGGCCGCTTCCGGTCACCGCAGCCTCGACCTGCTGGACTCCGGCGATCCTTCCGCCTCAGCCTTCCGAGTAGCCGGAATTACAGGCATGCGCTACTATGCCCGGCTGGTTTTTTTTGATTTATTGTAGAGATGAGGTCTCGATGCCCAGGTGGGTCTCGAACCCGCGGGCTCAGGCAATCCGCTCACCTCAGCCTCCCAAAGGCGCGGGATTACAGGCTGAGCCACCGAGCCCGGCTGCTTTGGAACTTTGATAGATGGAATTATCTTCCTGAGTTATCTCAATTCTCATTTTCAAAGGTCAAAAAAAGATGAATTTGGGGAGGGGATTCAATTTATCCTTTTAAATATTTCCCTTAGTCTGAAAAATTAAACTTAAATATAATTAAGCAAGAGCTTAAGGCCAAACAAATATCAAATATGCTTATGGTATTTACCTATCTACTTATCTATCTTTTTATTTTTATTTTTTGAGTCAGAGTCTCACCCTGTCATCCAGACTCTGGAACCTTCTGCCTCAGCCTTCCAAGTAGCTAAGACTATGGGAGTGTACCACCCAGCTAATTTTTGGATTTATTGTAGAGATGAGGTCTTGCCAAGTTGCCTAGGCTGGTCTTAAAACCCCAGGTTTAGGTAATCCTCTCACCTCCACCTCCCAATGTGATGCGATTACAGGTGTGAGCCATACTGTGCTGGGCCCATCTATCTCTAGGTAAAATACATATCACTTTAAAAATAAACTTCTCGCCGGGCTCGGTGGCTCAGCCTGTAATCCTGCGCCTTTGGGAGGCTGAGGTGAGTGGATTGCCTGAGCCCGCGGGTTCGAGACCCAGCTGGGCAGCAAGAGCTCATCTGTACAATAAATCAAAAAATCAGCCGGGCGTGGTAGCGCATGCCTGTAATTCCGGCTACTCGGAAGGCTGAGGCGGAAGGATCGCCCGGAGCCCAGAAGGCGAGGCTGCGGTGGCAGGGAGTGGCCACTGCACTCCAGTCTGGGCGACTGAGTGAGATTCCAACTCAAAAATAAATAAATAAATAAATAAATAATAAAATAAAGTTAACTTCTAACACAACAACAAAAAAAATCAGCCTGGTATATTTAAAACTATTTCCTATGAAAATAATATTTATATTATTCTTTCTATTGCTTCAGAAATTAAAGTACACAATTTTAATTGTCATTTATATTTACCTTTTATAGCTCTAGAATTTTATTTAATAGGAACAGCTTAATTAAATAGATTAACTACAACCATACTCTTAAAAATTCAACCTGTGGAGATATGAATTCATGTAAAAAGTAGATAGAACAGAGAAAAATAAAGATTTTCTAAAAGCTTGAGATGTTAATAATTCTTGGCCAATCCTATAATGAAATATTCCACTTTATTATATGATAATATAAATAAGCTTAGATAAAAGCATTAACTAAGTATAAATAACAGAGGGCAGGGATTTTTTTTAATTACAAATAGGGCTTCTTTTGAATTACCTTAATTTTCAGTTTACTCAGGCAGAGCCAATTTATATAAAAGGCTTGTTTTTTGAGAGGGAAAATTTACCTGGGATCAAAAGAAAATATATAAACAGAAATGTCTGTCTACATGGATCTATTATTTTGCTAAATTAAAGGCCTATTTACTATCTTAGAAACGAAAAACAAACAAACCAGGATTTGTGTATCTTTATATGCATTCTCCCTCAATGTTCATAAGGTAATTTTATTGGTTTATTCAAGAAATATTTAATGAGGCTCAATCATAAGCTAGGTCCTCTCCACTGGTCAATGATGGAGTTCAATGTTTGTTGGAAAACAAATGAAGAAGTAATACCTTCATCTGCTGGTTTCTGACTTTTGACAACTTTTTTCTCTAGTTCTACTGAACTTGTACAAGGCATTGAATTACCCTTCACTTTCTTCTGAGTTTACGCAGGTCTCTGTCCTACAACTTGGAATTCCCGTAAGTCCTGGTGTCTCAGTGGCCTATAGGCTTTTCCAACCCTGTTCTCTCTCTCAATTTTTTTTCTTTATGTGTTGAGGTCTAATTATATACATATATCTCAACTTTCTTGTATGCTTTCAATGCATAATCATAAAAAGGATCATTTACTCTTAGACTGGGTGCTGAGAGGATTAGATTATACATTGCTGCATAAAACCTGGAAGGAGGACAACCTAGTTTATTCTTGAAGAATTAAGCTTCTGAATAGAAAAAGCCTATCTTTGGAATTGCCTTTTTTCTTGTTTATTTAATGCCATACCTTGAGAGGGGGAACCCTGGGCTCCTCTCTTGGAGGCTGTTCTTTCTCAGGTGCACTGCTGGATGATATGTTTCGGCTTGACGGATCATCTTCTATTCTAGCTCTCTTTTCCTTACAGATTCCAAAGCTGTGCTGCTCTGCAGTTTTCCTCTTTGATATCTCGGAATCTCTACTTTCATGTCTTATCCCATCCGGTGATTTGGAGGGCTCTGACAACTTGGAAGTATGTGAGGTTTCCAATCGACTCGGTGTGCTCCCTTGCTTGTGTGTTTTAGTTCTAGAGCCTTCTGAAAATGAAGCCTTATCCACTGATGAGATATATTGCTTGTCCTGTAATTTAGCAGATGGAAGCTCATTTCCCTTACTCTCTGTTTCTTCAGAAAAGACAGACAATTCCAATGGCGAGGATGCTACTTTCTTTTCTGTTCTTTGTAGGATGCTATGATTTTTAACTTTTATCATGTCAGTAGAAGGAAGCTCTGGAATCAAAGCAGGGTAGGGCTTCTCAGTGTCATGTGATTTACAAGGCTGCTGACTCAGGGTCTTAGTGTGCAATTCTTCGGGTGGAAATGCCTCAGGAGTCATGGAAGAAGAACTCATTATGATGGGTTCGGGAGTCTTGGATAGAGTCTTCTCCTGGGAGGTAAGGTTCTCTCCCAAGGGGTTGGCAGGGGCAGAATATTCATCTTTCTGTGGGGAGAATGGTTCTTCAGATATAGAAGGTGACTTTCTTTGTTGGTGCACCATTCTTTCATTCATGGAAGAATTAGAAATTGGAGATGTTTCTGAAGGAAGTGGTAAACTGGATACAAAAGTGGTCTCAGAGGTGAGAAGCATGGAAGACACTGAAGAAGTTTCTGATGTCAAAGGTAAATCAGACATTGGTGATGTTTCTGACGTTAAAGGTAAGTTGGATACCGGCGATGCTTCAGATGGTAATGGTAAACTGGACATAAGAGATGCTTCTGATATTTCAGGTGAAGTGGATACTGGAGATATTTCTGACATCAAAGACGCATGAAGGTTTTCGTCAGTGGCATTTCTCTGGTTATATTTGTCTGCATTTTCAGTGCTAGACACTTCAGAACAAAATGTTGTCTCAAGGGAGGCTGGAGTACATGATTCTCCTGACGTGGAATGTGTTTCCCCTTCTGGGGAGGGCAGGCTGGTACAGGCTCCCTCTGGGCTCTCAGAAGAGAAGGAAGTTTCAGAGATGCAAGCATTTTCAGAAAGCAGTTCTTCAGGATCACTCTGCAGCTCCATATCTACAGCAATTCCTTCATTTGGAAATTGGCCTTCTAGAGAAGGTGACCCTGTTTTTAGTTGGGGGGTATTGGTCTCTATTGTGGTTTCTGGCTCCTTATGTTCTGTGTCGCTGACATGAGCCACAGATGAAGTGGAAGGAACAAGAGAATCACATACTTCTAACTGATCAATAACAACTGACATTTCTTCCTGTGGAGATTCTGATTTCTCGTCTATCTTCACTTCAATATGAGGCAAAGTTTCTAAAACATCATTCATCATAACACAGGATTCCAAGTTATCTTCAGGAGTTGCTATATGGGCTTCTTCCTGAGAGTTTGTTGAACTTTCAGACTCCTCAGAAAATTCAGGTATTGTCTTATGATTTTCATCCTGGCATTCACAGATACTAGTCTCTACCTCTTCTGCAATTTCCTCCTGAATTACAGATTCTTCAGGGATCAAGATATCCTCTGATTCTGATTCTGCCATTACATCTTTAGCCGGAACCTCTACCATAGGACAAAGGGTAGCACAGAAATCAGGCTCTGGAGAAGCTGGGCTTTTCATGCTTTTTGGCCGTTGTTCTTCCAGGGGAGTCTGTGCAGAAGAACCCAGAAGGCCAGAGGTTGCACATGAGGAATTACTTTCAGCTGCATCGCTGTTGGGTCCAGAAGTGAGTTTCATAGATTCCTCCCTTGACATGCCCAACCTGAACAAAAATTAGAGACATTAAACTATTGTGTAACCACAAAAATAAAGGCACAACTTGAATCCCTCACAAATGTAGAATTCAATAGAAGTAAATGCATCCAATTAATTGTATAATTACTGACATGCTTAATTTACATAAACTAGTTTATGGTGATGTAGTTTGCCTCCTGCTTTTATAATCACAACTAAAATATACTTTACTGCTGATTTAGAAAGATAGATTTTTATTTTGTAAGCAAGGAGACATGAACATTACCAAGTGTTAGTAAATATAATAAGAAAATTACATACAACAAAACATTTGAAAATATGGAGAATAAAGCAAAATAATGTATAAGATCTGTTTTTAAAAATCATGGAGTAGAAAGCTGCTCTTAATTATAAAAAATTATGTAGTTTTCAGAAGATGCAGCAGAACCAAATAATTAAGATCAATGGTAGAGGAATGAAATTCCATCAAATTCTGAAATTGAAATGAGCTCCAAAAATTCATTCTCTTAAACTGATCTAAGAAGTGTTATTCAGTCATTTTATTTTAGCATCTAAGAGTCTAACCTAAGACAATATGGAAATTTCATTAAAGAATAACAAAACATATTTGGAGTCATCAAAGTCATTTTACCCATTATCATTTCCATGAATCAAGACTTTAAAATTATTTCATGTAGATCTCTTATTGTAAAGATATTCCATACACAATAGTAAAGAAAATTAAGAAATAATCCAGCCTAATGTTCAAGTCGTAAGGCAAATCTAATCAGAATTAGTCAAGGATACTGTAAGTCACTGTCTTCTGTCATACTGAGTTACAATGTCAGCATCAGATGGTAGATAAGTATGCTGTTCTAAATGAAGTTAAATTAGGATACAGGCAATGACAAAGATAAGCAGAAGAGAGACATTTCCTGAGAAAGAAACACATTTGAGTGAAGTAATACAGCTATGATAATGTTGTTACAAGAAAACACCTCAGTGAAATTCACTTTAACATACTATTTAAATAAAATCTCCTCAATTAAAGTACAATAAAATTGAGTATACTTTTTGGGTATTTGATCATTGCCTCCTTTACATAAATTTAGACATCTCTGAAAGAAAGATGGAAGCTACTGCCTTCATAATTCAACATTTGCTATGATGGGTTCAAACAAAGCTATAATTTATAACCATACTTTATTGAGTGAAGCAGAGCAATAACTACAGGTGAATTTAAAGCAGAATAATCAGCTAGAAATAAGGTCCCTTGGGAGTAGGTCAAGCAGAGGTAGCACTGATACTAGGTTAAGCATATAACACATAGAAATATAATCACTTGTGGCCAGATTTCTGCTAGTTGGTTAATAATTATATTATCAAAAATATATATGTAAGTATATCATATGCAAAGCAGCCAGTATAGAATATGCCTGTGTCCACATTTTATTTTTTTCACAGGAAAACAGTTTTAAGATGAAATAAGGCATAGAAGATATTCACAGCATACTTCATACTACACGAAGGAAAACCCTGAACTCCAGAAATCTAAACAGAATTCACAGTCCGAGACCTCTAATTCTTACTTAGCATATATAAATGGATGACCTCTAAGTAACTAAAACAAATATAGAACAATATTATATTATGAAGAGATTAAGCAAGAATCATAATACGTATCTGAAACAAATAGCAAAAATTAAACCAAACAGATCTTAACTGGAGACAAGTCTGAATGGCAAGATTCTTGAAAAAAACTTAAAGTAATAAAAAGGCACATGGTATCAGTCATCTAAAAACTGTCTGGAGCTAGGGAAAATCCCTCACAGATTGCAGGGGTTGGGGAGCGTAGGTTACATGGGAGTAACAAAATGAGAAGGTCAGTCAAGAAAATGTCCAAAATACATCTGCCATCCAATATGTAATTAAAGGTAGAAAAGAACAAGAGACAAGTCCAGAAATGTGAGGAAACAAAAACTATTGATAAACTACAGAAAGAAAAAGGTCAAGCAGAACTGTTTGTAATCAGAGTTGGTGATGGTGATGAGGGACCATGTTTACTCACAGTATCATAGCTGTCACCTTCTAGGGCAGGGACCTTAAATCTGATATCCATGGAGTCTGTGAAGTCCCCAAATTTCATGCAAAAAAATTGTGCATGTGTGTGAATTCTTCTGAGGATTAGGACTCTGAACAAGTTATTTAACCTCACTATTATAAATCTGAAGAAATAACTTAGCTTCACTTTTTCTTACTTTCCTAATCTTTTTAAAAAACATAAAGATAATGGTATCCACCTTAGTATTGATGGGATGATTAAATAAAGTAATGTTTGCAAAGCTCTTAGAAACATGTCAGAGCCAGAATATGCTCAATGATTATTTGCTGAATGAAAGAAAATTCTCTGCAGTGTTAGGTCCCTAGAACAGAAGCTCTCTGAGAGTAGAGTGTAGGAAGCACTATAGATTATTGCACCCCTGGCATCCATAATAATGTGGCTCAGAAGAGATGTTGGATAAATATGTTAAACTAATAAAAAAATGGGTCCATCACTCAACAAAAATTAAGAACTAGTGCTTAGAGGTAACTAACTCAGTTGTTTCTGTCACTACTAAAAATAATGCTTGCAACATCATTCCCTTTCACAGACAAGGGAGAAGGAAGGTTCCCCTGTGGTCTTCAGTCTCGTCCTCTAGGGTTTTTTGTGGTTTTTTTTTTTTGAGTTGGAGTCTCACTCCATTGCCCAGGCTGGAGTGCAGTGGCACACTCATGGCTACCCCAGTATTGACCTGCTGGGCTCCGGCAATCCTTCTGCCTCAGCCTTCCAAGTAGCCAGAACTGCAGGTGTGTGCTACCACGCCTGGCTAATTTTTTTTTTTTTAGAGACGAGGTCTCGCCAAGTTGCTCCAGCTGGTCTTGAAGCCGCGGGCTCAGGCAATCCACTCGCCTTGGCCTCCCCAAGTGCTGGGATTACAGGCTGAGCCACAGAGCCTGGGCTTCTAGAGTTCTTAATCCTGCTGGGCAAGAGCATGAGCTGAAGAGCTCCTGAAAACATAGATTCTCAGGCTCAACTCCTGGAATTTCTTAATCACTATGTTTGGGGTGAGTCTGGAAAATCTGTATCTATTTTTACAATCTCCAGTGAGGATTTTGATGCAGCCAGGCTTGAGTAATACTGCTGGTGACTATATATGAACACATATACCTAGACTGCCACATTTTTAATTTTTGAGAAAAAACATTCATGATCTTTATTTATATTTAGTTTTGCTAAGTATGTATATACATCTAGGAATCCTGGCACAGCAATTAAAAACAGGCCTTCCTATTCAAGAGTACTGCTATTTAGAATAATTCACCAAGGTTAGCTTACTCTGAATAGTCTGTTAATCAACTGATTGGTTTTCATAGAGAGCTCTTGTATGAGATTCTGGAATTTTTTTTCTCCCCCCCCCCATTTACAAGGGAAATTCTGTGAAATTAGATCACACAGCATAGGTTTTGTTACCTGGGAACATTTCTGTGTCTTTTATACAAAATGACTACTTTCAAGCACTGATTGTGCATATGGGAGTTAAAACACAAATTTTTCTACTGAGGAGGATCTGGAGTTACTGTCAATAGTAAGTTCCTAAGCCCATCTTTTCTTAGGTATCTGATTGTCTATGAGCCACTAATTTTGCCCAAGCAGAATATGTCTCTACTAAACATGAGGCAAAGACAAAACTGCTTTCACATTAGTTGAGTTACTACCACACTTTCATGTAAAGGCTGATACTGCTTAGAGAAGAAACAAAGAGGAAGGTGAAGTGAAGGATAATACCTCAAGCTGTCACCAAAATAAGGACTAAACAAAGATTAAAATGTATACGTTCAGTCAATATTTTTGGGAAAAATGTGAGAAATAAATATGTGCTTAAAACAACTTATTATAAAGTACTCAATAATGAAAATAGGTGAAAACAGAAGATTTTTATTAAAATCCATTAGAAAAATCAAGAATGACTTCTATAAGATTTCTTTTGCCATTTTCAGCCCAAAATAAATTTTCATGAACAAGTTATAAACCCTTGAAAATGCATTTTTAAAAATTTTAAGTGCTGATATGCCACTATAATTTTATCCACAATTTCTTACTCCAAGGGACTATTGCCTTTTATCACAGGTTTATTAAGTTTTACAGCATATGCGTGTGCTATGTGAAGCAGAGAATTACATTTTCATTTCCTTCTAAGAGAAATGAGAAAAAATACTTTGGTACTTACTTTTCTCCATAAAACCTCTCAAAGAATTTTTCTTTCCAAGGTTCTGTTTTCTTTTCCTTCTCAATTTCTTGCCTTATCCGCAACTGCATTTCTGGGGTAAACTCTCCTGAAAGAAAATGCTAATATAGTGAGTAAAAGTGGTCCCATCTTTTGCCAATTAATAAAGAAGATCTGTAGTTCATCTGATTAAGCTTTTATGGGTGTCGAAAAGTAAAAGGATGAATAATGATAACATTTCCACAGTTCTCTTTTTATGAACATCACTCAGGTAGTCATTCCATCATAGATGACCTGCTGGGGGCGGCAAATAAGAGTGTATATTCACTGTTCTTGAGAAAGTCAGTCTGGTAGAAATAGAAGCACTTAGTTGACTATAATATTATGTCAAAAGTCCTATAAAGGCCATAAGAATAAATGCAGTAAAAGTATAGAAAATAAAGCACTTAATTCTGACTAAACCGATTAATGAGAACCACATATAAGAGCTGATTCTTGAGTTAGCTTCTGGAGGATAATCAGGCTTTTATAAACTGATTAAGTAACAAGGCACAGAGACATGAATATGTATATTCATATTCTTTTGAGTGGCCATTGTGAGTATAACAGAGGATGAAATAAAATGGGAAAGAAAAATTGCGGCCAATTACCCAGTGCGTGTTTTAAAGGTAGTCCTTCATTTTCCTACATGAGAGAGTGGCGTTCATGAGGGAGGTCAAATATGCAGCTTAGAGTAGGACAACGGAATGAAGAAATTAGAGGACTCCAGCTAGGAAGCTACTAACAAGCTCAGCTGAGAGGCAGAGATGACAATCGGGCCAGTAGCAGTGGGAATGCTGAAGATGGGTCAGGTACTAGTAACGGTTCATGACCAGACAAATAAGGAGAAAAGGGAGGCAAAGATAGCAATCAGGTTTTAGACTGGGAACTATGAAGACAACGGTGACATTATAGAAAGAGAAAGTAGAAGGAGGAGTAGATATGAAAGGGAAGCTAGTGAATTTAATGTTGGGCATTTCAGTTTTAAGGTGCCTGAGATCAGCTAGTGAGATGTGATAAGCATTTAAAAATAAAACAGTAGGGGTCAGGAATGGGGGACAAGAACCAGATTTGAAATTCTTGGCTATCAGCAATAGTTAAAACCAAGGCAGGGAATGAGACCACTTAGAGAATATAGATGGTTATAAGAGAAACTGCTGGAGATGTCAACATTTACCATCGGACGGAAGAACAGGAGTTCCTGACAGAAGCTGAGACAGTGCTGTCAGATACGCAGCCCCAGAAAACAATTTAAAATCTACTCTGGATGTCTAAGGTAGATGTTTTCAAATTGGTTGGGATTTAAAAAAAAAAACAAATGAGATACTGGCAGAAGAACTTGAAATATAAGGACCGAGAAGAGAAAATGGGAACCTGCCATTAGAAAGCTATTAGTATTATTTAAGAGGGATAGTTCAGTTGTGAAGAGTGGGGCCACCCAGGACTATAACAGTTTGTTTAAAGAGGAAAAATGTGGCAGTATTGGGTGTTTCTTAGTCTTTCAAGAAGCTTGATGACTAAAGGAAGAATAAGGTGAAGTGGTGACTTCAGGGTAAGAAAGTATTAACAGAAAGTTCTGTAAGTTCCAGGACACTTATGAGGATACATAATGGATTACACAATGTAATTAAAATGCCATTCCCAAAAAAATCTTGCTATAGCAAAATTTTTATTAAGTTCAAGATAAAATTATGCTTTCTTCAAAAATATCTGACATTAAAAATGCCAAGCATAACAAAAGAGTGCACGAAGTCATTTGGAATGTGATGTGAGTTTTTACTAAATTAAAGTATATTTGGGGGGAAAAAAGACTTGAATATCAGATAAAGGTAAAAAGCTCAGTACAGTATTTACATGTCAATATGCCACATCATAATAGAAAACAGAAATTTACCTTCTGCCAGACGCTGTTTCCACCCTTGTGCTGCATATGCAAAGAATTCATTATTTAGAGCCGAAGTACTGAGGCGTAAAATTCCATCACTTCCCATCTAGGAAATAAGCCGACAAAAACAAAATTCCATCAGGAATAATTCAAAGCAAAAGTAAGCAGGAGAAAAGCAAAAGCTGAGTGGCGTTGTGTGGTATATGTTGTATGCATGTGGGTGAGTGAGATGGAGGGTGGAGACAGAGACACAGAGAGAGACAGAGACAGAAAGCATGATAGGGCATGTGTGTGTATGGGGCAGGGGGTGGGGAGGCGTAGGAGGAAGAGAGGAAAGGGACCCAACAAAAGACAAATCTCCTAGAAAGAATATTGCATGCATTCTGCTTATTGGTGTAGGAGACAGATAGAATTAGAGTGTTGTCCTTGACTGGCTTCTTAAGTAGTTGGGGAGTGGAGATAAAACACATAAAAAGTTAAATAACTCCAAGCATTAGGTTAAGTGGAGATTAAGAAGTGCAAAATGTAAAAGCTTGGGGAATTTATCCATACGGCCATGAGTGATTAGAAAGAACCTGATGCAATAGGTGAAACTGATGAAGGATCTTGATAGATGAAGAGAATTTAGACAGAATGGCTGAAGGTCAAGGCATATAGTACACTGTCAAAGAGCATGAACTTTACTATAGAGGGAGGACACCATAAACAATCAGTAACTGGACCATTTATGACGGTATGAGGATGCCTTAGCTTGGTACTAAAAGGCCTGGCAAATTGTAGCCCCAACTAGATTTTCAAAGATTTCCTCTTACTTCCATATATAATTCATGTATCCTATGCTCTAATTACTCACATTACCTGAAAACACACTCAGCAATTCCTTATCCTTACATTTCTGTTTGTTTAGGGTCTTGTCTGCACTCCATCTCCACCCACTGAAATGCTACCCCTCTCTTAAAATTTAAATGCCTTCATGAATGTGTCAGCTAAACAATCATATAGGAGCAAAGGAGAAGGTCAAATAAAAGTATTATACTAATGATCTTAAACTGGGTAATGGTTAAGCAACCCAGAGAAGGGAAAAATCGAGAACAATTGCAAGAAATGCTGACTGCTGACATCACAACATCTATAGGGT
Organism: Cephalopachus bancanus; assembly: GCA_027257055.1. Taxonomy (NCBI): domain Eukaryota; kingdom Metazoa; phylum Chordata; class Mammalia; order Primates; family Tarsiidae; genus Cephalopachus; species Cephalopachus bancanus. Next base: position 155,392 of record JAPVLO010000242.1, on the reverse strand, counting down.
GGTCACAGATTTGAGATCTTGAAGTTCTTTATCTAAAAAGATACTAGTAACCACTCTAAAATATTCAAAACACTTGAAAAATTTCAGGCAAAATTTCATTCATTCATTGATTTGTTTTTATTCATGCTCAGTTGTTTCATTTTTATTTAACAGATAATTGTTTATTTATCTATCTATTTATTTATTTATTTTTGAGTTGGAGTCTCACTCTGTCGCCTAGACTGGAGGGCAGTGGCCCCTCCTGGCCACAGCAGCCTCGACCTGCTGGGCTCCGGCGATCCTTCCGCCTCAGCCTTCCAAGTAGCTGGAACTACAGGCGAGTGCTACCATGCCCAGCTAATTTTTGATTTATTATAGAGATGAGGTTTCACCAACTTGCCCTGGCGGGTCTCGAACCCGCGGGCTCAGGCAATCCACTCACCTCAGCCTCCCAAAGCGAGGGATTACAGGCTGAGCCACCGAGCCTGGCTTAACGGATAATTATTAAGTCATTCATATGAACCTATGTCACTGGCAATAAAAAAAAAAGCCTCTGTCCTTACCTGTCCTTATATTCTGAATATCTTCTATGTAGAGCATATGCTTCTGGTCTTTGTACATTCTTTCCACCCATGTGGGTTCAACATGACTATGAGACACAGTTACATCACGGCCAAAGTCCTGACTCACGGGTTTACCACAGCCCCAAGATGTGAGTGGATACATGTCCCAGCTTTCCCATCCTTTAATTGGACAATTCCAGGTCACTCTCCTCTGCAACGCAATTTATGCATTGACCCAGTGAACACTGTTTGATGCTGGGTCCTCAATGGCTAGAAACATGAATCTGGGAACCAAAGTGTGGGAAAATGAACCTTTGCACCCAGGGACCCATTTGTAGACTGTATGCATTCTGTGTGCATATATCTAGGCTCTGTGGGATTGGAAGTCCAGGTTCCCAGAGGGGAATCACCTATACTAGAGCAGGATTTCTCAACTTTGGCACTCTGGTCACTTGAGGCCAGATAATTCTTTGTTGTGAGAGGGGGAGGGGGCATGCCTGCACAATGCGGAATGCTTAGCAGTATCCTTGACGTCTACCCAGTAGATCCCATTATCTACCCTCCTTCCACATGGAACAATGAATAATGTCTCTAAATATTGCCAAACGTCCTTCGGGGGGAAAATCATCCCCAGTTGAGAACTCATGGACAGGGGAGGGCTTCACTGCAGCCAGAGCTCTGCCTAGTTATTTGCATCTCTCATGCTGCTGGATCAATAGGAAAAGAGAGGAGGCACATGGAACAATCAGCTCTAACCACCATGAGAAAATTGGATTGCTGCAAGAGAGCAAGGGAAGAGAGAAGGATGCTGGGCACACGGGTTTCTCTGGGACATCTCTTGATGCTTCCATGCTTCGTGATTGATAGCCTGAAAGGGCAAGGCAGCCAAGGGCTCAGACTCCTCAGACATGACAGTCTGGGTTGCTTCACCAGGCAAACTAGCAGAAATGCTGACTGAGGGTGAGGAAAATCAGAAATGAGTATCCAAGGAGGGAGATGTCTTGAGGTAATCACAGACTAAAGACCAGCTTGAGGCTAGTGCAGCCTGTAGCTGGTCCACTAACCCTCCAGTCTTAAGTCTATTTTTTTTTCTTTCTAGTGTATTATGACCTGCCACTTCCTAAAGAGCTAGTAACAAAGTGCTCTTAATGTGAGGCACAACAAGTTGTGAGTGGTACTAGCTGTTCCAGACATTTGTGACACTCCATTTCATATTATCTTGACCACAAGAGCACATAGCAGCTGGGGAAAACAGTTCAATGCACTTCTCCCACCCAAGTAGATAAAACTCTAGAACTTTCTCCAAAGCACAAAGACATTTGAGATGCCCTTTAGGTAAAGCCTGGAAATGCAGAGCTTGTCCCTGGGAGCCACACACAATCCATGAGAGTCTGTGGAAAAAGGCCCCACTCACCTGTCGTCCTTCTGTAAAACAATTCTGTGACTCATTCTACACATTTTCTCAGAGAGTCCTCACTAGAAATAAACCCCAGTTGTCCAGAGGGCATCTCCCCACCCTGTCTCACAATATTTAATCCCTGCTTGCTACTTTCAAATTACCTATACTCAAGTTCTTGTTCCAAGCTCTGCTTTGGGAGAGAAAGGGCTGGGAGAACCCTAAGTAAGACAGCAAAGCTAGAGAGTTTGGCTTTATCTTCCACATGGGAGAGGCTCAGTGAATGTACCATAGGCAAATATACCCCAAGTTAGTGGCCTCCAGGTCCCAGTTTTCCTCTCAACTGGCGTCCCTCATATTTATTACCTTTTCCAATGTAAGCCATGATGAGGGAAAGTTGTGAGGCACTTCTCTAGGCAACAAAAACTACCTCAAATGTTGATGTCTGGGAAGAGTCTAAAATGATTTATGTTTAAAAAAGATGACTTTAGGAGTTGAGTGAAGGATAGACCAGAGATAAACAGACAAATAGAGACATTGCTAGATAGGGTGTTGGGATACTTCAGTAAAAGGTGATAAAATAAAGACAAATCTGATGTATATTCAGGACTAGGTGAAAGTCTTTACGACTGAGGAAATACAGGCACTGGGAAAATATTTCAGGAGACATTAAAATTGCTCAAGATGATTCTGGGAGATGCAGTAGATGAAATGATGGTCAACCTTGAGTACAAGTCTTCAGGAAATGCACCAAGGAGTTTTAGCAAAGACAATAAGGATGAGGACAAGATAATTATCTGACATGTTTCTATGAAGTCTGAAATTGTTCTGCAAATATTGATTCAGATTATAGGTACTTGCGGTTCAGGAGCCTTGGGGAAAAAAGCAACTCCTCTCAGGAAGATGAAAAGGGAAGAGTGATTCTTACTGCAAAGATAGATTCTAATTAGGACAAGTAAGTATAAGGCAGGTTCCCTGAAGAGGAATCTGTTCACTATTGACTACATGTATAGAAGGCACAGTGGAAAAGGATTGAATTATTCTGCATTGGAGGACATGAGTGGTGCCTTTTAGACTTCTGTAGTCCATACAGTGATTAGCATCTTGCACATTGTCAATTAATGTTTATTGTATGGCCCCTTGCTTTGTGTAGTGAAAGATTTAAAATTTAACTCTGGTAGCTAGCATACAGAATTTTAGTTCCATATATCCTGCCAAGCCAGGGGCATGATTAGCTACTAATTGAAATTTCAGCATAATTTTAAGACACAAAGAAATATCAGATCCAGATTAGCTCTGACAGATTCTCAAGATTTCAGCACATGAAAATGCAAGGCAGTGTGACATAAACACATTCAAGAATATGAAAGCTAGCCCTGGAGGAAAATGTTTTTCTTTTAAAACAGAAAAATAATTTTAACTGCCAGACTCCCAGACTGTATGAGACAGCACAATTAAACACTAGGGCTAAATTAGATTTAGGAAATAAATGCCAATAAAACTTTAAAATACACTATTAATTTCATGGTTCTTAAGAAATACTGTCCAAAAGATAGAATATTTTAATGAACTGGAACAATAAACAGTTCTGAAAGGTTTACTTAGTTATTGTTGAGCTATAAATTCTCATTTTTCTGATTGGCCACAATAAAAATGTTCATTCAAAAAATCAACTAGCACTCTTATAATGAGGTGTCTAACTAAACTATTGATAAGTTATATTTCCTTTTTAATTAGGACAAGAAAATCTCTGATTATAATTGCTGTTCCAGAGGAAAATAAATATGAATAAAGAGAAATATATTCACATAGAGATCCTTTAACAAAGGTTTACAGTTTTTCTTGGTAAGTATATCATTTGCTTTTGGTTTTGAGTCTATTAACATATATTTTACAGGATGAATGTCACCTGGAATTCAAAGAGTCAAATAAATATTGCGACTTGAATACTATCCAATGTTTGGAGTTTGATGAATGTTAATTTAGTAGGAGAATATATTTACATTTAATAATAATCCTTTAAACTTCTATTATATTTTTATCACTTTCTTCTAACTGTTTCTTGCAAGTGATACTAACTGCATGGTAAGAGGGCTGCTTGGAGGAACATCAAGGAATGTGCTGAAGTTAGTGGCTAAATAATAACGGTACACCTAGTGATACTAGCCATTTGGATTTCATTCTCCAGACAATGAAGAGCCATTCAAAGTAAAAACAAAACATGATGAAAAGGCTTACAATAAGTATGTACAAGTAAGCAAACTGCTGCTTCACACAGAGTGTCAGGAGGGGCATCTCTCATACTCACTATTCATAAGGGACACGTGGGCTGATACCCAAAAGAAGTGTGAAAGTGAGTCTTCAGCTATCTGGAAAAGAGCTAGCTAAAAGAAGGGAACGCAATTGCAAAAGTGCTCAGATGGTACAGGCCCGAGGAGGCCCTTAGAGCTGTGAGCAGAGTGGGAGGAAGAGGAGCAGAGCTGATAGGGTCATGCTGGGCCTTGTTGCTCACCGTACTGACTGGTTTCTCTCCCTGGGAACTGGAGAATCTTTTGTGGGTTTTGGCCTGATGAATGTAAGATCTGACATTTCAAAAGAAGAGCCCTGACTGCTGTAGTTAGAAAAGAGCTGAGGGCAATGCTGTGTAGTACAACATAAATGTGAGTCACATATATGACTTTGATTTTTTTAGCAACCATGTTGAAAAAGAGAGAAAACATGAAACTAATTTCAATAATATATTTTATTTAATCCCACCTATCCAAAATATTATTTCAATATGTGATCAATATAAAACATTGCTCCTGAGATATTTTATGTTCTCTTTGAATAGCAATTCTTCTATACCTGGTGTATCTTTTTAACAGCACATCTCACTTCAGATCATTAAGAGCCTTAGGTGGCTAGCTGCTACTATATTGCTCAGCATAGTTTTAACAGGTAAAGAATTACTAGGATCACTTGTATATAAGGATTGCAATAATCCAGGGAAATGGTAGTTTGGACTAGGGTAACAGACTGTAGGTGATACAAGATGATGGTTGGATTCTGATCATATTCTGAAGGTAGAGCCAGCAGAACTTGATGATGGATTGGATATGTGGTATGAAAGAGGGCAAGGATGATACCAAGGATGTTTGGCCTTGGCAGTCAAGTATGGAACTGCTAAATTTTTTCAAATGGTGAAGAATGTAGGAGGAGAAGCTTTGTTTTTACATCACATAAGGTTGAGATGCTGATTATATCTCTCAATAGATGTCTTAGATATGTCACTCCTGCTACAGTGTAGAAGATGCACTAAACAAAGGCAAGACAAAGATAAGGATACCTATCAAAAAGCATAAAGAGAAAGCCTGGGAATCAGGAGTGAAAGCCTTAAGATTGCTCAGGTAATAGGAATAAAGAAGAAGGAGAATATTCAAGAAAAGTATAAGTATAGGGCCTTAAGAAATCTCCAAACCGCTTTCCATAGTGGTAGAATTAGCTTACATTCCCACAGTGTATGAGCATTTCCTTTTCTCTGCAGCCTCATCACCATCTGTTGTTTTCTGTCTTTTTAATAATAGCCATTTTCACTGGTATGAGATGGTATCCCATTGTGGTTTTGATTTGCATTTCTCTGATGACTAGAGATGTTGAACATTTTTTCATTTGTTTGTTGGCCGCTTGTATGTCTTCCTTTGAGAAGTATCTGTTTATGTCTTGCCAATTTTTAATTGGGTTATTTTTTTTTTCCTGTTGACTCACTGGAGTTTCTTATGGATTCTGGATATTAGAACTTCTATTGGACGCATAGTTTGCAAATATTTTCTCCCATTCTGTAAGCTGTTTATTTACTCTGTTGCTATGCAGAAGCTCTTTTGTTTAATTAAATCCCACTAGACCCAGCAATACCACTAAGGGTATATGCCCAAAGGGGCATAATCCATTCTACTAAAAAACACCTCCAATCGCATGTTTATTGCAGCACTCTTTACAATAGCAAAATCATGGCACCAATCTAAATGCCCATCACTAGAGGACTGAATAAAGAAAATATGGAACATTTACACTATGGAATATTACAAAGCTATAAAAAAGAACAAAATCACATCCTTCATAACAACATAGATATAGCTGGAGGCCATCATTCTAACTGAATTATCTCAGAAACAAAAAACTGAATACTGCATGTTCTCATCTCACTTATAAGAAGGAGCTAAACACTGTGCACATAGGCACAGGATGGGAACAACAGACACTGAAAACTCCTAAAGGGGGAAAAAAAAAAAAGAAAGTAAGAGTTTAAAAACCACCCACTGGGTACCATGCTCACCACCTGGGTAATGGGGCTTGACAGAAGCCCAAACCTGACCGTCGTGCAACATATTGATGTAACAAACCTGCATGTGTTCCTTGAATCCACAGTAAAATTTTTAAAAATAGAGGAGTACAAGAACCAGAATTGACTGCACTAAGTGAGTTTGGGGATGAGAGGATGAAACAAAGATGTGAAAGATGGTTCACAGGAATAAGGTTCAAAATTGGGTAGAGGATGGCACCAAACACCAGGATAGGAAAAAGGCATGGGGAAGAACAGTATTTAGGACAAAGAAATAATGGCTTTAGATATGTTGATGTTAGAGTATCTTGAAGGCATCCAAGTAAAGATGTCGAGTCAATAACTGAGAATAGGGCAAACTCAGTGGTAATAGACGGAGTTTTAAAAATAAGAATTACTAGCAAAAAATGTGTAGTTGAAAACATGGGTTTGGATGAGAATGTCCCAAGAATATTTACAAAAAGAAAAGATGACTTGGAGCAGGGCCCTGAGGAGCACTAATGTAAAAGAAATGAGGAGAAGAAGTATATCCTGTTAGAAGGACTAAGCAAAAGCATCCAGACATAGGAAGAAAATCAGAGCAAGTGGCATCATGGATTCAAGAGAGGAAAGTGTTTTTGGAAGATAATCTGTATTGCACATGTGCTAATATCTATCAATCCACTGAGAATCACTTAGGTCTGTACTGTACAGTATACTATGATAGCTGTTGTGTCCAATAAAAAAAAGAAATCAATAAGGTCTTTAGAGCAAAGACAGCCTAGACAGTGAGGCACTAAACAGGAATCTAATATAATATCAAAAGAGTAATAAGCATATGAATCATAACCTGCTATCACTGAGCCACTCATATTCTGAATGATCAAGCATCCAATACCCCTGTAGTCTATAACCCATTAGGATTTTAAGCCAGGGTATTGATTCTCTTTAAAAGGTAAATTTTAATTTTTCCTTACTACTAAGGATGATTCAGATGGTTCAGGAGACTCTGCAAGCATGCTTAAATTGTACTCACAAAGGAAAATGTTATTCTTCAAAATGACATAGAGATAGGTATAAAAACGAAAGAAGGCTGCTAAGAGAGATGGCATCACTAAAGGAAATGGGATCGACAATATACTGAAGACAATTATGCAAATAACTTTTGAAAGTTATTTCCAAAATTGCAGTAAGACAATATTCCCCAAACTGTGCTTTGCAGATCAAGCATTTTAATAGATAACTTCATCTAAGAGGAAATTTATTTTTCCATCCAAAAAATATAGCCTACATGTACTAAATATGTTTAAATATTTTATTATATTATCTAATATGCTAAAATTTGTTTTAAACCTTCAAAGAATAGATTGTATAGCATGTACAGTATTTCTCAAACTTTTAACCTTGTGATCCTTTCACAGATCTACTAACACTATCTCATGGAGCAAGTATTCCCTAAAATATTGTTTAGAAACTGATGCACTAAGAGTTGTAACATTATCATTCTCAGAAACAGTCAGTGAGATGTACCTAAGCCAATGAATTTGCCCATGACAGATACTAAATCCTTGTTTAATAAATGAATGAAAATTTTAAAAATCTAAATATGGGATAATTTTGAGGATACTGTAAGAACCAAATCTTCAAAATAAATAGTGTAAACTTATGAAAGATGATGTAATGAGCTTTAATCTATAAGCAGAACAAACTCAAGTTCTAAACCATTGCAGGAAAAAAAAATATTTTCTATTCCACTCAAAAAAGTCTAAATATGTATAAACTTTTTTAAAATAAAGATTTTCATTAATGTTGCAATCAAGGTTATGACCAGTCATATGAAGACTAAAGAAAAAAAATGTTATATAGTCATATCTTGGAGATATTGTAGGTTAAGTCCCAGGCCACTGTAATAAAGTCACACCATTTTTTTTGGTTCTTCAGTGTATACAAAAGTTATGTTTACACTATACTGTGGTTTATGAAGTATCTAAAAAGTCAATTATGTCTAAAAAGTCAAGGTACAGACTTTAATTTAAAAATACTTTATTGCTGAAAAATGCTAGCAAGCATCTGAGCCTTCAGAGGGTAAATCTTTTTGCTAGTGGGGGGTTGTGCCCCCTTGTTGATGGCTGCTGACTGATCAGGATGATGGTTTCTAAATATTGGGGTGGCTGTGGCAATTTAAAAAAATAAGCCAACAGTGAAGTTCACTGCACTGATGGACTTCTTTTCCTGAATTATTTCTCTGTAGCATGTGATGCTGTTTGATAGCATTTTACCCACAGTAAAGCTTCTTTCAAAATTGGAGTCAGTCCTCTCAAACCCTGCCACTGCTTTGTCAACTAAGTTTATGGAATATTCTAAGTCCTCTGTTGTCATTTCAACAATGCTCACACCATCTTCACCAGGAAATTTGATCTCAATAAACCATTTTCTTTGTTCATCCATGAGAAACACTTATCTATTCAAGTATTCTCATGAGATTATAGCCATTCTGTCACATTTTCAGGTTCCAAGTCTAATTCTATTTCTCTTGCTCTTTCTACCATGTCTGCCATTACTTCCTCTACTGAAGTCTTGAGTCCCTCAAAGTCAGTCCTGAGGGTTATAGTCAACTTCTTTCAAGTTCCTGTAAATGTTACTATTTTGACCTCCTCCCATTAATCTTGAATGTTCTTAATGGCATCTAGAATGGTAAATCCTTTCTGGAAGATTTTCAATATACCTTGCCCAGATCAATCAGAGGAATCACTATCTATGGCAGCTATGGCCTTAGGGAATGCATTTTTGAAATAATAAGACTTGAAAGTTGAAATTACTCCTTGATTCATGGATTGCAGAATAGATGTTATACTAGCAAGTATGAAACCAACATTGATCTCTTTATACATCTCCATCAGAGCTCTTGGGTGACCCAGTGCATTTTCAATTATCAGTAATATTTTGAAAGGAATTCTTTTTCTAAGTGGTAAGTCTCAACAGCAGGCTTAAAATATTTAGCAAACCATTCTAGAAACAGATGTGCTGTCATCCAGGCACTGTTGTTCAATTTACAGAGCTTAGACAGAGTAGATTTAACATAATTCTTAAGGTCCCCAAGAATTTTGGCATGGTAAATGAGCACTGGCTTCAACTTAAAATCATCAGGTGCATTAGCCCCTAATAAGAGAGTCAGTCAGTCCTTTGAAGCCAGGCATTTACTTCTCTTCTCTCTATGAAAGTCCTAGATGGAATCTTCTTTCAAAAGAAGGCTGCTTCATCTACATGGAAAGACTGTTGCTTAGTGTAGCCATCTTAATCAATGTTTGTACCTAGATCTTCCAGTACCTTGCTGCAGGTTCTCCATCAGCACTTTGCTGCTTCACCCTGCACTTTTATGTTATAGAGATGGTTTCTTTCCTTAAACTTCATGAATCAACCTCTGCTAGCTTCTATCTTCTCTTCAGCAACTTCCTCACCTCCCTCAGCTTTCACAGAATTGAGAGAGTTAAGGCATTGTGGCTGATCTGACCTTCTCTCCAGACCACTAAAATTCCCTCTATATCAACAATGACGCTTGAAGTTTCACTTTCTTATCATTCATGTGTTCACTGGAGTAGTACTTTTAATTTCCTTCAAGAATGTTTCCCTTGCATTTTCAACTTGGCTAAGTGGTGCAAGAGGCCTAGATTTTGGCCTACGTAGGATTTCGGCATGCCTTTCTCACTAAGTTTAACCATTTCTAGTTTTTGACTGAAAGTGAGAGATGCATGACTCTTCCTTTTACTCGAATACTTAGAGGCCATTGTAGGGTTATTGACTGGCTCAATTTCAAAACTTGTGTCTCAGGAGAGAGGGAGAGAGATTAGGGAACAGGTGGTGGTGGAACAGTCAGAACACATGCAGCATTTATGAATGAAGTTCGCTGTCTTATTTGGGCATGGTTCGTGTCACTCCAGAATAATTACAAGAGTAATATCAAAGATCAAAATTGATCTTAGATCACCATAACAGATATAATAATGAAAATGCTTGAAATTGCAAAAATTATCAAAATGTGACATAGACACACAAAGTGCATACATGCTGTTAGAAAAATGGCACCTATAAACATGCTTGATGCCAGGTTGCCACAAATCTTCAGTGTGTAAAAAAAAAAATTGGTATTTGTAAAGTACAATAACACAAAGCACAATAAAACAAAAGTATGCCTGCACAGTTTTCATCCTTCCTCCACCTAATGTTAAATAATATACATGGAATCAAGTAAAAGCAACAAAAAGAAAATTTGAGAGAGAAAATATTACCTAAAAAACATTTATGTGGAAAAGTGAAAGGTTTCTTGTTCATAACATCATTGTTATGACAGAATTTCAAAGTAGATGTCATAATAAAAGCTTGTCTTCTTCTGAGCTAAGATGATTCCTTTTCTTTCTACTACTTTCTGCTTTTGTGATGTGTATAAATATATGTATAGGCTGGGCTCAGTGGCTCAGCCTGTAATCCTGTGCCTTGGGAGGCTGAGGTGAGTGGATTGCCTGAGCCTGAGGGTTCAAGACCCGCTTGGGCAACTTGGCGAGACCTCACCTCTACAATAAATCAAAGAATTAGCTGGGTGTGGTAGCGTGCGCTTGTAGTTGCAGCTACTTGGAAGGCTGAGGTGGAAGGATCGCCAGAGCCCAGCAGGTCGAGGCTGCGGTGGCCGGGAGTGGCCACTGCACTCCAGTCTGGGCGACGGAGTGAGACTCCAACGTAAAAAAAAAAAAAAAAAAAAAAAATAAAAAAAAATAAAAAAATATATATATATATATACACACACACACACACACACACACACACACACACACACACACACACATACGTATATACACACAGACTTTGTACAGGCATAAATACACATACAATTATCCATATACATACATATATATACATATACTGTATGTATATACAAAAATACTTTTTTTCTTCTTTCTCTGCAAACACAACTTGTAAGCAATCAAATCACTTGTCTAAGATAATAGCCTACTTTGGAATAGAACCCCTTGCTTATCCCAATAGAGTGACAACTGTTCTCCATTCTACCAGATGACCTGCCCAAGTTTCTAAATCTGCAGAGATGTTCAATCAGACGTTGGGGAGGTCATTCCTTAGAACAGGACTGTTGGCAAACAATTTCTCTGGCTCCAGTTAAGGGGAAAAAGGAATTCCCTGGTCAGTGAGAAAAAGAAAGTTTTTCTCACAAGTGCTACTATGAATTTCAGCATAAATTATCATAAAAACCATGTATGAGGGACAAATACAATGTTAGAAGATAATGAAAAGAGATTCTCAATATTGATTCTTGAAAGGGTTCAATGATTGAGTTTCAAATACCATGCTTACGTGGGATTTCCCTTAAGCCTCCATACAATATTAGCTAAAATAATAATTATTTTCCAGTGACGATATTCTATAGTTTCACATTCTGACACCTTTCCTAAGAGTTGTCCTGTTTTCAAATTTCAAAGAGAGAACTCACTATCCAGACTGTTGTAATTTATCCATTGCTTTAGCAGCCTGCTCAGAAGAGATGCAGCCTAGGGTGAAAATAAATGAAATAAAGACATCTAAAAGTTAGATCTAGTTTAGAAAACATGCTCCCCATCTGGTACTCTAAGGAAGGAGTATAATAAATGCCTCATTTAATAACACACTCCTTTTATGAAAGCTGACTTTTCTCTCCACCCTTGAGTAGATCCAGTATTTAATGAAACTTATGAAAGTGGGTGGAACCTGTCTTACTCCTCCTCTTTTCTAGTATGCACTATATATGTGACTGTGATTTTCAAGAAAATTTGTTTGCCATTTGCTGATTTTTTTGGAAGTTATTTTCTAACTTACTTCACCGATAAGTGAGGAAAAGTACTGCACCTTTGGAATACACCAAATGAATTGAGTTCATAATTAAACAGTTTTTTACCTGTCTCCCCCCCCAAATAGACATCTAAAAGCAAACATAAAGCTATTCAAAGATCAAGCTTTAGTCAGTTACTCCAAAAGAAATGTGCTTTGATATGCACAGTACATCTACTCTGTGACAAATGTGTAGACAAATCTTGGCCACACCTTGGGTCATTCTGATAGATCTCTGCAAGAAGTGACGTTTTCAAAATGACTCAAAGGCAGATAACAAAAATTGAACAACTTTTAGTAAACACACGAATGTATGTCTTAAAATACAATCTCTTTTAACAACTGTATTTCCATCAGTGTTTTCTCTGGGGAAGGGTGGGGAGAAGGAGAAGCAAATTTCCAATGTGCCCAACCATGAAACAGAATGCTAATTTTTTTTTAGTGAAACTCAAAACTCATATTCTTAGATAGATAGAAAAAGGTTATGTTATAATGTAGCAAGAATCAATGAATCAATGTTTCCATTTGTAAGATACTGAACAGCTTTGTTTAAGTGACTATTATTCATTTTGTTAACAAACATTTCATAAACATCTACAACATGCCAGGAACCATGAAATGGACAGTTTCTGCTGCTGTAAGAACCAGGCACCTAGAGTGGTACAGAAAAAGGTAAAATGTCCATTCCAATAGCATGGGAGATGCCCAGAGAAGGAAAAGATGCTAGGAGAAACCACCAAGGATATCTGATATACCTTTAATTTATACTTTGTAACCTGTTAATGTCTATGCCCAAAGGTACTTGTTTTCTTCTCTCATCCTCTTTAACAATGGCCCTGATCTACTTCTTCTTTACTAAAAACTACAACTAATGACAATAATCATAACTATCATTTACTGAGTGCCTACAACAACCCTGACAGTAGGTGTCTTAGTCTGTCTGAGTTGCAATAACAAGATACCATGGACTTCTTATCTTACAAACAACAGAAACTTATTTCTCACTGTTCCGGAGGCCAGAAAGTCCAAGATCAAGGTACCAGCAGATTCAGTGTATGGTGAGGACCTGTTTCCTGGTTCACAAATGGTCCCTTCTCACTGTGTCTTCATGTGGTAGAAGAGGCTAGCTAGCTCTCTATGGTTTCTATAAGGGCACTGATTCCATTCATGAAGGCTCTGTCCTTGACATAATAACCACTCAAAGCGCCACTTCCTAACACCATCACAATAGGAGCTAGGATTTGCACACATGAATTATGAAGGATGTAAACATTCAGACTATAGCACTAGGAAGCAGTGAAGTAGGATATGACTCCACAAAATGATTCCTTTTCCATTATACCATGTGGCTTTAATTAACACATAGGTATTCACTCTTCCGCTGAAAAGATTTATGTGCTGGGTGCTGAGAATACAACAATAAACAAATAAGTCATGACCCATGTCCTATAAAGTGATATCTATAAGTTGTGTTAAGACCTCTGAAGTAAAAAAAATAAGCACAATGAGAGAAAATTCTGGGTCCACACATGCACAGGTGGAAGTCTCAGAGGCATTCATCTCTAAGCAGAGATATATATGAAGACTAGGAGAGGAATCTCTGGGGGAAGGAGAGAAGGCAAAGCCACTAGAACTCCAAAAAGGGAAGTAAATAAACTTGTTATGAAGGGAAATGGCACAAGAGCAAGGTAGCTGAAGGAATAGTGGTTCCAAGATTGTTGCTGTTACTACTCACAATAGCAAAACCATGGAAGCAACCTAGGTGCCCACCAATGACTGACTGGATAAAGAAATGTGATACATACACATATACCATGGAATACTATGTAGTCATAAAAAAGAATAAAATCACATTCTTTGAAGCAGCATAGATGGGGCTGGAGAACACCATCCTAACTGAACTAACTCAGAAAACAAAACACCACGTGTTCTTACTTAGACATGGAAGCTAAGTGGCCACACAGATAGAAATAATAGACAATCAAGACACTAAAAAGGGGGACAGTGAGGAGGGGCATTAGGGTTCAGAAATTATCTATATGGTATGATGTTCACTATCTGGGGCATGGGCACCTGAGTTTCAATATATCCATGTAACAAACAGGTACTCCCTGAATCTAAAATACAAGTAATATTTTTATTAAAAGACTGTTGCTATTGTGTTTGCCTGTTTATTTTTTGGATGGATAGTTGTAACTAACAAGGTTCCATCTTTCCATGGCTTAGTTTCATTTGTAAACCATGGACAAAAACTACTTATAGAACTTCTTATAGAACTTCTGTGAGGGTTAAATGAATAAATATATGTAAAATGTGTTGAACAGTGCTGGTTTAGAGAGCATTCTCAAGAAGCTTAGATTTAATAAGTATTCCTACTTGGTAAGAGGTGTGACAGACACACTATAGGGTACCCTCAGTGAGTTACACACCTGTATAATCCCCTCCCCTTGAGTATGGAGAGAACCTGTGAGTTACTTCTAGCCAACAGAAAATGGGGAAGTGAATGGGCTGTTACTCCCTTGGTTGTGTTATGTTTCATAAGAAGTCAACTGAGTCATCAGGGAAAGACACATTTTCCTGCTTGACTTTGAAGATGCAAACAATCATGCTGTATGTGATCTGCATAAGGTTGTAGGGAGGTCATCTTTAAGAGCTGAGGGCTTCAGCTTTACAACTGTTAGGAACTGAATTCTGCCAGCAACCTGCGGGTCCCTGGAAGGGGACCCCTCAATGCAGATGAGAATGCAGCTGCCAGTATCTTGATTTCACCCTGTTTAAACCCTGAACAGAGGAGTCAGCAAAGCTGTGCCCAGACTCCTGACCATGGAAACGAATCTAACTAATTCATTCCTGACTCAGGAAGACAGTACAAGTATGCTACTTTAAACCAGCACAGGAGAGGCAAGGAAACTCATTTGATTGCTTCTCCTTTCTTTATCAATTGACAGACAAAACTATCTGTTGACATTCCTGGTAAGCGTGAGTCTTGGTCTAAGGGAAAGAGGGCAGGAATACAGGACTTCAAGCATTCCAATGTATTCCAGTGTGGACAATGTATCATTTCAAATTAAATCAATCAGCAGTGCACAAGTCAGAAAAAGAAATGTACAATTTCTTCCATTTAGCTTGGTATGATTTAAATTCTACATACATCCGGGTTCCTCTATATCTTCAAAGAAAAAGGAAAGGCCTTCTGATACCTTCAAGACATTCCATGGTAGTCTCCTTAAGTAACCCAGCAAGACACAGTAGAAAGAGAGCTGAATTTAAAGTCAGCTCATTGGTCTACGAAACCTAGCTCTGCATCTTCACAGCTGTCTGAAGATGCTCCAGTTTCTTAATAGCTTTCAATCGCTCTTTGTGTCATCATTCAAATGGGGAAGTAAGCACCCTTGCAAAGCTGCTATCTGAACTAGAAAGAATAAATGCAAAGAACCCAACATACCACCTAACAACATATGAGAAGTGAAACTTTAAAAAATTAATATATAATATTAAATGTCTGTTTAATATGTGAACTTTTAAATCTCAGAATTCTCAAATATGTCCTTAGAATGAAACACAGGTATTGAGATATCTAAGAAGCAATATTTTCAGGGGATTATTTTCTTTGAACTAATGTATTATGGTTAGACAGTATATTGCCCTGTCACCTTAGGGCTGACTGGCCACCTGACCTCTACTATCACTGTTACCCTGCTGAGAAATTAGCTCCTTAGCCTTGAGCAAAATCAGTTCTACTATCCAGGCCATCGCTGATTGGCCTAGAGATCAGCATTGTCAGAGTCAAAGCTGTGGCAGAGAGATATTCCATGACTTAAGATAATCAATTAATCAGCTCCTCTATGTGTAGGAGAAAGAGATAGGATCTGGGATACCAGGAGAGATATTGTGAGAAGAAGAGATACCCTAAAATTATATAGCAAAAGAACAGAGATCAAAGTATACTTAACAGCCCCCACCCAATTACCTTAGTCCCCCACCCCTGGCAGATCGCTATTTCTTACAATCTGAGTCAGGCCAAAGCAGCACAACCAGAAAGTATTTCACTGAGTAATCTATTACATATTTTCCACTTTGAAGATAATGTACAGTTCACTGGAGAAAGAAATTCCATTTGCAAAGAAAACCAAAGACCATGAAAAAAGTTGGACTGCAAAGTAATAACAAGCTAACAGTTCAACCTTACACAACACTGTGAGGGTAAAGTTTCACAGAGACTCCAAATCAACCTTTAAATTTTCATAACAAACTCCAAACATGCCACCTAAATTGTACAGTCACTGAGCACCTAGAAAAAAACCCTAAAATACAACTCTCCTTTTATTAGTTATAGAGAATGCCTGTCATCTGACTTTTGAAATATACCTATGCCACAATTAGCGACATGTCAAACATTTCATTCCTTTCTTTTCTAATTTCCCAAAATAGACTCTGTGATAGCAACCCAAGAGACATTTCTAAAGAAATAAAAGATTTTACAATCAATTAAGCTTGAGAAACATTATTTACACAAAGTTCAACATTTTCTTCACTGCAGAGGCCCATGACTTTTACTGTGCAAATGAGTACAGCATTTTCCAAACTCCTGAAAGCTCAGAACACTTGCTCTCCACAGAATATTCCATGGGTCTGATATTCTATAGACTGTGTTAGCTGTAAGAAATGTTGCATTACAGTATCTAAACTATAGCAGGTCAGAGTACTAGAGAATTATAGACCCAGAATCGACTTTATCACTATAGCCCTGAATTGACATATCTTCATAAACAACAGCTTAATGACCTCTCAACTTATTGTCAAAGACCAGAATGCGAAACGGCTTTATGAGCAAGGTCCTTGCCATAGAAACTTCTGAACAAAGTGCTCAAATAGATGGCCCTCATTCAGGGGTATTTCTGATATAATGGGACATTCATTTTTGTTTGTTTGTCTTGATGCCGGGTCTCACTCTGTTGCCCAGGCTGAAGTGTAGCAGCACAATCACAGCCCACCCCGGCCTTGACATCCTTGACTCAGGCAATCCTTCCACCTCAGCGTGGGACTACAGATAGGCACTACTACATCCCGCTAATTGTTTTGATTTTCTTTTGTAGATGAGGTCTCGCTATGTTGCCTAGGCTGGTCACGAACTCCCAGGCTCAAGTAATCTTCCCACCATGGCTTTCTAAAATGCTGGGATTATAGGCATGAACCACCACACCTGGCCTCCCTTTGTATCATTATCCCCTCCTTTTTTATTACTTGCCACTTGTCTCTTTGCCTAGATCGCAAAAGTTTAATTTTTAAAAATATATATCCCAATACTTTTTAGAAAGATACACAACCCAATACTTTGAAGAGTGATCAAAAATAATAAAAAGTAGTTTTAACACCCTTGGAGTTTCTGCAGATATTTGATTTTTAGAAATTATCTTTTCTAAAACTAATAATAGAAACATCATCACTAATGACAAAAATATTAGTCACATAAGATGATGCTTTGGACAATAATCACATTGAGGTTTTTGGTCATTACTAGTCAGTACTGGGCACACTCCTTACAGCAGAATCACCCTTCCTTGTAGTCACTGTGGCTGGAGGGATAACAGACAGCTAAGCTGAATGTGTAAAATGTATAAGTGACATTTTAAAAGGCTAATGTGACAAGCAACAAGATAATACTGGGGTAGAATGTGTAGGCTCAAAGTTTTTCAATATGCCAACATATATGGTAGAGGTGTACACACCAGATTGGTTTTAGAGTGTCAAGACTGAATTTATTGAGTTTTTAGAGAACTTGCTAGTTTGGAAGCAGGAAAAAGGACAAAGGTCCTCAAATAGGGAGCTTAGAAGACAGACTCAGATAAATGAACACAAATACACACATACAGACTAGTTACGATATTCAGCATGGATGCAATGACCCTTTGGGAAGTAAGAATAAAGCAAAAGAGAGAACTCTCACTTGACCTTTACATCCATGGTCCTAAGTCAGTTGCTGACAGGGCTGGGTTGAGGGAGGAGAGGGGCTTCTTCCAGGTGCTTCAAAGCAGTGCATTCAGCCTGTTCCTAGTCAGATAACTTTACAATTACAAATTATAACTAAACTAGTCCTCAAAAAATGGACAAGGGGCTTGAGAAGATTCCTACTAAAAAATGGAATTGAGATAACACTGAGGAGCCAATTTAAGCAAACAAGAATGGTGCAGAGCTGACACAGGTCCTTCCCCTGGTCTGAATTCATTGTGTGACACATGGAGGGAAAGACCAGGGGGAGAAGGATGAGGGGAGAGGAAGGCTGAGGGAATGTGGACACCATGGGTCTAGAAGTATCACCAACTCAGGAAAGGCAGTCTAAAGCTGAGTTGGGGGAAACTTGGATAGAATCAAAAGGAAGCTTGCTTCTCAAGGAAAATATGGGAGCAAGAAGAAATACCCTTGGCCTGCTTTACAGTTAGAATTCAGCATATATTTGGGGGCAAGTTATTATAACCATATGAAAGTGATTAAAACAGAAGATCTCTAACGACCCTTCAAGAGTTGATGCTCAGCCGGGCTCGGTGGCTCAGCCTGTAATCCCGCGCCTTTGGGAGGCTGTGGTGAGTGGATTGCCTGAGCCCGTGGGTTCAAGACCCGCCTGGGCAGCGAGACCTCATCTCTACAATAAATCAAAAAATCAGCCGGGCGTGGTAGCGCATGCCTGTAATTCCAGCTACTCAGAAGGCTGAGGCGGAAGGATTGCCGGAGCCACTGTACTCCAGTCTGGGCGACCAAGTGAGACTCCAACTCAAAAAAAAAAAAAAAAAAGAGTTGATGCTCTATGACACAGGTAGACCAAAGGAAAAAAAAAAAACAGTGACAATGACTAGTATCAAACAAGTGACAGTTAATGGAAACAGGGTGAACCTGAGTTAGGAAGGAACTAAGTGCTGTTCAATGATTGGTGTGATACTAAGAGCCTTTGACCTGCCTTTACTGACTGTAACTTTACTGAAAGGTGTACTGTACTAAAATGTGACACTGCTGAGATGCCAAGCAACAGATAGTGTGACTACATGGGGCACATCAAAGAACTGAAAGAGGAAAAGAAAATGGCTTCCAGGAGAAAAACTTTCCAAAGATAAGAAATGCCACTCAAAGTGTGTGTGTGGAGGGAGGGTGGGAGGGATGGCTTCTACAATTAAGGTGGCATCTCTGGCCTTTTGTGGGCAAACAGGAAAGATATAGAGGCCTTGCCATGTGGACATAGTCACCCAAATGAGTGACTTGCCCCATACCTCATATGCCTTAAAACTACTCAATGGACATTGACTCAAGTCAAGCATCTGCTCTGATGATCTGGGACTAGAATGAAATACTAAAGTTTTGCATGAATTTTAATATGCACCAATTTTCTTTCTAGAAATGCACCTAATCTGTATTTTGAGAGAACATTGCACTTTGCTGTGCTCAGAACTTTCATAGAAGTTGTTCATGGAAAATTACACTACTGAAGTTAATACCACTTGTGGTTTTTCTAGCCTTCATGGTCATGTGATGTATACATGCAGTCATCTGGATAGCCTGCTCCCAGTCATGCCAACGTGAATGTGCATGCCTGACCGCTGACATACAGGAACACATAAGGTTTGGTTATTGAGGATGTCCTTTTATTTCTTTTCCATAATATATAACATATATTGTATTATATATAATACTTCTTATATATAACATAAAATGTTATTTACATATTTTAAGAATACGTGTGCAAGAAAGTTATGTCTTCTGTCTGTGACTTTTGTTTAAAGATGGTAAAAGGGCTTTACCAAATATGCATTTGAAAATATAATCACTGCTTCATACAGCTTTTACTCTACCACAGTGGTTTTAAATGTTTTGTGTTAACAGTGCCTTTTCTTTTTTTTTTTTTTTTTGAGTTGGAATCTCACTCTGTCGCCCAGACTGGAGTGCAGTGGCCGCTCCCGGCCCCTGCAGCCTCGGCCTGCTGGGCTCCGGCGATCCTTCTGCCTCAGCCTTCCGAGTAGCCGGAATTACAGGCATGTGCCACCATGCCCAGCTGATATTTTTTTATTTATTGTAGAGATGAGATCTTGCTGCCCAGGCGGGTCTCGAACCCGCGGGCTCAGGCAATTCACTCACCTCAGCCTCCCAAAGGCGTGGGATTACAGGCTGAGCCACCAAGCCCGGCTAACAGTGCCTTTTCTATATTTGATGAAGATGATGACTGAAACCCTATGTATCAGACTGCTAACTGTCTCCCAATATCCATCCTCTCCCTCATTCTTGGAGAGTAACAAACACCTCCTGTGAGTGTGAGCAGCAGCTAGAGGTGATATTTCCAAGACACTCATGTAGTTAACTTGGCTGTGCATCTAAGTTCTCAGCGAAGGAATATGAGTGAGCTTGATGTGTGCAGCTTGTATATTACTTCTTTAAGCTAGCCCTGTGCAATCCTTTGGCTAGAACAGGGATGAGCCAGCTTTAACCACTGGGAATGAGGGCAACAGCTTGGCAGAGTAGGGCTAAAAATGCAGAAGAAACTAAAGTATCATACAACTCTATGGGGTAAAACTTCCAAATCACTGTCTACTGTGGAATGGTATGTGACAGAAAAACTATTATCATGTCTATGCCATCCTGTTCTGGGACTCTTTATTATAGCAACACAGCTTCAATGCACCCTGGAAACAAACGAACATGCAAATGCACATATACACACAGGTGTGTATGTGCACATGCATGCAAAATGCTGCATCAAATTTCAAGAGTCTCATGAATCCCTGAGGCCTTTCTTGGTACTCTGAGTTAAATGTTTTATAGTAATTGTGGGTAGCTAAAGTCTATTAGAAAAACTGGCTTTAAAAACATCAGAGGAGCTTTTGTTTCGGAGCAGTCGCAAGAAAACTCATTTTGTCAGACAGCACTGGAAACTACAGGTGAAATAGGATAGCAGTCTGAAGTATGAGACAGATTAAATGACTCGCTCCTTCCCCCAATAACCTAAATTCTTTCATATCTCATCTCTCCTTTCAGACCTGCAAGCAAGTAATCTCAATGAATGTCAAAGCTTATTTAAGGGCATCAACATAAATACCAGAAGCAACAACCACTTAGACTCTAAAACTATAATATGGTTCTACTTTGAATGAAAGAAATCATCAAAATACCATCATTCATATTCTCTTTCTGTCATTAATAAAAGGTGAATTTCTAAGGATGAAAACAGAGCCCAAATCATACTTTATGATGAACCACTATGCACAAAGACACTTAAAGAATATGAGAATTTTAGCCAAATAATAGCAATTGTAGGATCAACAATAGTTCTCGAATTTTTGCCAAAACATTATCTATTTTTACTTTAATCTATATCTCATCTTAAGCAAATACCCAAAATATAAATATATTGCTTGTATACCTGAAATTGGAGGAGTATTTGGAACTAATTAATTTCGTATAGTATGAAAATGTAACGAAATGAAAAGTGTATATTTTATGACTCCTACCATTTGTTCCCAACAACTGCAGGGATGTATAAAATTTTAATCTTTTTGACAGATTTTCATATGCAAAGTGATATATAAGTGACTAGTCCCAAAATGTGAGAGCTCTGTGAGCCCTGAGAGAAATTTGTAGGAAAGCTATTGCTGTAAACCACACAGCCCTGGCTTTGTAAGGGATCCCAGACTCAGTCATCTAATCACACCATATGCTCTCACCCACAGGACACATAGGATCTACGTGCAAACAATCAAGTCAACCGTCTAATTTTATTCAAATGATAAAGGGGAGGAAAGGTTTTTAAAATTCCAAGCTGTTTAAAAATCAGTTACCAGTGACACAATTCATTATCATAATAACTGAAAAATGTTTCCATTTAATTAAAAAACAACCATATACTGACAAGTTAACAATTAGTCATTTGGGAATTCAGATCATCCAGGATATGGTTCCTAACTCATAAACAGGATTAAAAAGCAGTTAATATAAATATTGTAAAAAATTGGGGGAGGGGAGTCAAAGCAAATTTTGGAAAATGATCATGTGTGTTTTAAAAGCAAGTTTGGGGCATATGGCACAAAATAACATATAAAATTAAATGAGAAAGATATTCATCAAATTTGCATAGAAAGGCAAAAAAAGAGAAAGCAAATGAGAATGTCACGGACATTAAAAATAAAAAAGTCTATTTCCCCAAAAGGAAGGGAGAAATTATGGCAATAAAACAAATACAAACATCTGTTTACAAAATAAGATGCAATTTAGTTATTTAGAAATCCATTCAAGAACAGCCATGATATCTACATTCATTCTAAAATAATAATCTTGCTCTGTTGGGCTAAAATACAGGAAATTATATAGAAAAATCTAAATGAAATAATAAATATGGCAAAATAAAAAAGTGAAAACATTTTTAAAACAACTATAGACAAAAGAGAACAATGATATGCATAAGACTTAACAGCATTTTACAAACAAATTTATCATAACATTTTCACGCATTTTATAAAATAAAGGCTTTGTAAATTTTTCCCCAAAACAATGAAACAAACTAAGATCAGCAAAGAAATATGCAATAAAGATATAAACTCAAAAGTTTAATATGGTCAAGTAAAATAAAATCCTTATTTGTAATTGTGTCTTTAAAGATGACAATTGGATGTACAAACTTTTTCATCTTTGAAAGAAATAAAAGAGAAAGTGAGATCTGTTCAATCTTTATCAATAGATATACATCTAAATAATTAGAGAAACCTAAATTAGATTATCAAACACAGGACAAAAATTCAAGGAAAATTTATATTGATTGGAATCAAACCCATTTTAAAAAGATATCTATAAAGATATGTCTTTACTAAGACAAAGAGAAATACTTTTTATATCTTTGAGCACATTCAGAGGCTCAAAGCATCCCTTCCAAGTGAACTATGGTCAACTGGAAGAGAAAACCCAAAAGGAAAATTTTTTTAAAAAAGTAAATCATGAATAACTATTTTTCGCCAGGACATTCTAACTGTGGTCACAATTTCTTAAACCGAAGCTGGTTAATAACAGTTTCCTACTAGCCTTAGTGAGATGGCATAAAATAATGTCAAAGCAAAGGAAAAATAACACACTTTGCTAAATTAATGGCCATAACCTGGCTTTTAGGGGAGGCCTATTCCCTCCTGACAAGGAGCCAGGGGTCCTGGCAGGAGTAGAAGTGATTAGGAAGTGGCAGAGAGAAGGGAGACGAACATAACTTTAGCATTGCAGAGCAAAAGCAGGGGCAGAAGAAGAATTATTTTCTTTAATTTTTGCAAGCGTAACATATTTTAATTGAAGTGTAATATATATATATATATATATATATATACACACATACAGAAGATGAACAAATCATAAGCTCACAGCTTGAATCATTTTCACACAATGAATACTTCACATTATCAGCAAAACAAATGAAGAAACAGAACATTAACAGCACTCAGACATGCTCCCTCCAAGGTACTAGTTCCCAAGGGAATTCTAACACTACAGATTAGTTTTGCTTCTTTTGACCTTTATAAAAATGGAGTTACATAGGACATAAACTTTTGTATTAGGCACTTATTCTCAACACGATGTTTGTGAGATTTATCTATACTGCTGCATGTAGGCACAGCTCATTCATTCTCATTGCAGTAAATTCAAACACTGGAATACTACACAGCAATTTATTTATTCATTCTGCTGTTGATGAGTATTTTGGTAACGTCTAGGTTTTGGTTATAGCTATAACATTTTTGCTCATGTTTTTCGGAAAACATACCTATAATTTTCACTGAATATAAATGTTGAAGGAATTTACATGCTGGGTCAACTTCAGTAAATATTGTCAAATCACTTTTTAAGGTGGTAGTTCACTTCCACTAATTTAAGAGCTCTGTTTGCATGTTCAGCAGTTATGGGCCAAAAACAGCATGACCCCTGTGCCTCACCCTCCCTATTCACCAGATCTGGTTCCAAGTGACTGTATTTTTTTTGTTTGTTTTCCCAGATGAAAAAGTCCTCAAAGGGAAACAGTTTGCTGATGTGAAAGAGATGGAACCAAAAATGGCAGAAGCACTAAAAGGCATCAAAATTGATGAGTTCAAAAAAACTGTTTTGAGTAGTGAAAAAAAGCATCTAAATAGGTGTAGTGCATCAAACGAAGAGTATTTTGAACAATAAATACACAATGTTTTATAAATAAATTGTGGGTTTTCTTGGTTCCCCCCTTGTATGCATGTTTCTCTGTCATCCTCTTAGTTACACAGTTGTATTAGATTGTACCTCCATTTATTTTTACTTGATGATGAATAAAGTCTGTTGGCCGTTTCGATACCATGCTTTTAAAGTTCCAGCTCACGTTTCCCCCCAACATTAATAAAAATATTAGCATTAACAAGTAACTTTAGCAAAATGATTTAATTATAGTATCACTGATTGGTAGAAATCAATGCCATTGCTAAATGTTAGTACCAAATAGAAAATTGAATTTTAGAAATTATATATAATAGCACCAAAAATACCTTAGAGTAAATAAATTCAAATGAAAGATGTGCTGTGTGAGACCTCACATAAGTGGTTCTTAACCTCTCAGCCTTGGGAAATTTTGTCCCCCGGGGACCATTTGGCAATTTCTAGAGAATGCTTTTGATTATGAAGACTTCAGGCAGGCGATACCACAGACATCTTAGTAAGTAGAGGCCAGCTATACTGATTGGTAAATATCCTATGACACACAGGATACCAATCCACCGCCAACCCCCACCACAAAGGTTTGTAGTGCTATTAGTGCTGAGGTTGAGAAATCCTGTTGTATACTAAAATCTCCAAAATGTTTTTAAAAATTATGGAAGACATAGATACATGGGGAGAGAGAGTTATATAATGCTTATAAGTAAAAAAATTTAATCTTGTATAGATGTCAGAGGTTACTGTACAAGGAAACTCTTTGGGGTAACATATTCATTATTTTGATTGTGGTAATAGTTCCATGAGTGTATTCATATGTCAGAGTTTGTCAATTTGTATACTTTCAACAGATGCAGTTTATTTTATATCAATAGAGCTCTTAACTTTTTTAATTCTCAAAAATAATTTACAAAAACTAAGAGAAGTATACCAAAGTTTTACAATTATTAAATACATTGAGCCTATAATTAAATGTTTTCCCAAAAAGATCTCTAGGCTAGACAACTTCACAAGTGAATTTTTCCTAATGTTTTAGAAAGATATAAATCTTAAACAAACTTTTACATCAAATAGAATATTTACTAACTAATTTTAAGAGGGTAGTGTTACTTTTGCTACCAAAACCTGTCAATGGCATTTTAAAATAAGAATATTACAGATCAATATCTCCTTGATCAAAACACAAAAATTCTAAACAAAAGATTGGCAAATTGCACTTATATGTACATGTGTGTGTGTCTGTGTTTAAGTTTATTCTAGCAATACAAAATTCATTTGATGGCTGAAAAGCATTTACCATACTAACATAACAAAGGAGAAAACAATCATCCTAACAGATATAGAAGATATTGTTTGTGATTAAAACTGAGAAAACTGGGAATAGAGTAATACTTCCTTAATATGATTACAAACATCTATAAAATAAGTCTGCATTAAGCATCTTGTATAATGGTGAAATAATATGTTTTACCCCAAGATTGAAAACAAGCTACAGATGCTAGCTATCATCACTTTTATTCAACACTGTACCAAAGAAATCCAGTAAAATAAAGCAAAAAAGCATAAAGATTTTAAAATAATAAATAAAACCAATTATTATAGACAACATAATTGTGTATGTTTACTAAAAGGATCCAAAAAAAGTATACACTATTAAAATTAATAAGTGAATTAGCACATCCACTGGAAAAGATCAATATACTTTCTATATAAACAACAAAAATAGAAACAATTTGGGTTATCATAAAAAAATCAGCAAATACATGTTAAAAGATGTATCTTTCCTAAAAGAACTATGAAATGTTGAGAGAAATTAAAGAAGACCTAAATAAGTATAAATACAGGTTATGTTCATGGATTAGAAGTTTTAATATGATAAAAGTTTCAATTCTTCCCTAAATTGGTTTATATATTAGATGCATTCCCTCATCAAAATCCACATACTGTCATGAAAATTGATATTATTATTCCAAAATTTCTATGAAAATACAAAGGGCCTCAGATAATCAAAGAAAAAAAAACAAAGTTGCTGAGCTGCCTCTACTAGATATCAAGATGCCAATAATCAAGATAACATGGTTTTGGTGTAAGGACAAATAAGATCACTGCAAAGGAGAAATAGCTACAAACAGAAGCACACACATTTGTCAATGATTTTTGACAAATGTGACATTACATTGGATTCAGAAGAAGAATGACCTTTTCAATAAAATATGTTTGGCAAATTGGATATACATATAATACAAATCAGACAATCTCTATCTCATGGCGTACTCATGTTCAACTCCAGGTAGTTTATAGGTATAAACCTAAATTTATAAGTACATTTCTCATCATAACACAAATAGGCTTAATATGTTAACAAAAATCAACAAATTGGAGTACAATCAAATTAAGAACTTCTCTTCAACAAAGGACAACATCAAGAAAATAAAAAGGCAAAGCACAAAGAGAGACAACATCAGCAATATATTTACCCTGAATTTATAAGAACTGCTACCAATCAATAAGAAAAAGATGAACCAATTTTTTAAAAAGTATACCAAAGACTTGAGCTGGTAATTTACAAATGGGGGATATCAAATATCCAAAAGTATGTGAAGTGCTGCTCAACCTCATTAGTCATCAGATAAGTGCAAATTAAAACCACAATGCAAAATCATAAAGACTGGTAATAATATCCAGTCCTGGTAGTGATGTGGAATCCCTGAATACTCACATATCACATGGTAGTATAAACTGGTGTAACATTTTGGGAAACTGTTTACACTATCTTTAAAAAAAGTTGAATATACATATATTCTATGATTCAGCAATTAGACTTGTAGACACACACATCTCAAATAATTGTGTACCTAGGTGAATCAAAAAATATAGATACCAAAATGTTCATAGCAGAACTATTCAAAATAGCCCCCAAATTAAACAACCCAAAAGTCTATCAAGAGAATAAATAAGAAAACTCTGATGGAGTGGCTTAATGAAATACTACACAGCAATGTTAATTTATTACTGCTACTCACAACAAAATATATGAATCACACAAATACTTTATTTAGCTAAATACAACAGAATACAGACTGAACGATTCTGTATATATAAAGTTCAAAACCAGACAAAACTAGTTGATAGTGATAAAAGTCAGGATAGTGGGGTCTTTTTGGTTGGGTTTAAACTGAGCAATAGGAAGTTTCTAAAGTGCTAGGGTTTATTCTCTCTTTAAAAAAAAAATCTCAATGCCATTTATAAAGGTATGCTCACTTTTAATGCTGTACAACTATCTGCTGGGCATTTAACAGTATGTATGTTGTGCTTCAATAACACTTTAAAGCAAAAATAAAGGAATGATTATTTTTTCTTTCCATTCTTCCTTCATGTTAATTAATAGCTAATCTACAGAACAAGAAAGATGAATGTGGTGATTTAGATGACCTGGCATCTATAAAACCAGAAATGGACAGGGTATATTTGGGGGCCTGCTTAATATAACATAGGTCTAAGATTTTTGTGCAATTAACTGTAGATTGGCATACGTGTTTAAAAAATCTAGAGTTCAAATTTGATTTTGCTGCTGAAAAAGGTTCACTTGATATAAATTAAAAGCTACAGTAGCCATTAATTATTCTCAGTTAAATTTTAAAAAATTTATAGCATATCTTCAATAGCTTTTCTTTCCTAGTGAAATATGCCCATGGATGATATTAAAACACAATAAATGTTTGCTTCAATGTTGCTATATTATTTTTTCCTCTCTAATATAAATTATGCATGTACTTTTTAACATATCTGAAAACAAAAATATTCCTTAAGTATCATATACAGATATATATAACATATATATTGATATGCCTGTTATTAAATATATTAAATATTATTTATTATATGCGTATTAATGAGTATATGAGTATTAATAATTTATTATATGAGTATAATATGAGTATTAATAGCAGCTTAATCAATCCTGTTTAACAGATTTTTTTCTGGCTTCTTTCCTTTCCTTGCAATGGAATATCTGAGTGGGTAAACAATTAGAAGAAAAATTTAAATGAGAACATGGAATACAGAAAGTAAAATTCTGGAAACTTTTCCAAAGGGAGTTTTAAAATAAAGTAAGAAAAATGAACCACTTGAAACATTTCCACGTCCTCTATTAATGCAGTCTTTTTCTCTATCACTTGCCATTTATTTAATGACACCTCTAATATACAAAACACCAGATTTAAATAATGAGAATTTCAGTACTAAAATATCAATGAATAAAAACAAATCTGCAAAGACTTAATGCAAAATTATTCTATGCAAAGATATCTATACATATATATTGTAAGTATCATAAACACCTCTGATCTCACACATTATTACTGGCATCTTTCTATTGTAAAACATGGCACCATTTTCTAAGTTTGGATATCTAATTCCTAGATTATAAAATCCTTGAGCACAGGCAATATACCTACTCATAAATGATATTCTTAATGCCTCTCAAAACAGGACATTTAGAAATAGGTTTAATGTTTATGAGTAGCAAAATGCAATTTTACCGTGATCACTGAAAATCTAGTATAAGTTAATTATTCTATTCTTCAAAGCAAATATAAACAACTCCTTAAAATTATGGTAAATAATGACCAAATAAAGGTACAATCAAAAGAAACGTTTTCCTTCTTCGAGGAAAAAGTACTTTAAGCAGTTACATCACTAATATAGGCATTTATAATAAAAACTGTCACGTTCACTGTGATAATGATAATATATACTTTAATATAACCCTCTCTTCAGAGGCTTTTGCAATATAAAAAAGCTTTGCAAAGCTGCAACTTTTCTTTTTTGAAGTCTGAATGTAAAATGTAATCTAAGATAATAGGGAGACTATAAAGCAGTTTTTGTGAGGCATTTTTATTC
This sequence comes from Cephalopachus bancanus, assembly GCA_027257055.1. Classification (NCBI taxonomy): domain Eukaryota; kingdom Metazoa; phylum Chordata; class Mammalia; order Primates; family Tarsiidae; genus Cephalopachus; species Cephalopachus bancanus. Next base: position 126,201 of record JAPVLO010000242.1, on the reverse strand, counting down.
ATAGAAATAAGATGCTAATCTGAATTTTATTCAAATAATAGTTATTGAGTACCTGCTACATTATAGCACATATTGAAATATACACGCACTATTAATATGTCACTTTGGGACCAGGGTGGTTTATTTAACAAATGGCTTTGGCATAGTTGGTAGTATAGCAGAGGAAAACAAATTTAACCCCAAATTTATTACTATATATAAAAGTTACATTAAAGATCTAAAGGTAGTGTAGTTCTACTTGCAGAGTGGTGGGGTGGGAAGCTCTGGAGAATTGTGCCCCAGGGTTTCAACTATAGTGATGATAATTATTTTTAAAAATAACCATTTAAAGTCTCTGGAATTTGCCCTAAGGGCATATAGCAAATGAAGAAACAATTATTCAAAAAAATCTGTCAAATCTTGGAAACCCCACTACAAAAATCTTTGCCACTTAACCCATTTGTTCCATCCAATAGGTTTAGGTGAGGGAAGCTCCTGTCCAGGCAGTTGTAGCCAAAAAGAAGGGGGTCCCTTTCCTCTCAACTCCCAGTCAAGGGACATAGTAACTACTCAATGAAAAGGGAGGGCGTATAGCATTTCTCATTCCCTTCAGCTCTGAATGTCAGAGGTTAAATTCCTGGCAAGTACAACCAAGAGGTCAAGGACTCCTTTCCTGCACCTAATGATTCACTCACGGTTGTTCTAACTCAAGAATACCGAGGTCCTTATTCCATTTCACTCATGGGGTTGAGATTTCATGCCAGGAGAGGCAAGTTGAGAAGGCCAGAGGCCACCATCCCCACTCAGTACCCTGCACTATAGCAGGAATGTCACTTCAGTTCCCTGCTCTAGAGCAGTGACTCTAGGTATTGTACATAAAGAAGAAAATCTGTAAGAACAGAGAGTTTGTAAGATCTCCCAAAAGGAACTGACTTTATTTAAAATAGAGTATAGGGAAGTTGGAGCCTAAGAGTGACCTTGAAACCAACAGAGATTTTGATGGTGAGCAATTAAAAGGAGACTGATAGCTTTATGAGTGCAACAAGCTAAACTGTAAGCCAAGTAATTTACTGGAGAGAACCAAAGGAATAAAAACATCTAAGAAGAGCCCTCCCGGAGTCTAAATCACCTCAAAAACTGGCCTCAAAATACTCTACAAAGGAACTCCAATTTAACTGGATCAGACTGTGGAAAAATTTACGCCTCAATACATTGTTGAAAACAATGAAGCAATCAGGCAACAATTAATGGAACTTAAAGTCTAGGTGTCATACAAAAGGAGATTATAGAATCCTGAGCACAGTCATTATATCTATCCAATAATTTTATTCCTATTGCTTACCAAGAAAATGGTACATTTAGAAACAGGTTTACAATGCTTATGAATGGCAAATGTAATTTTACTGTGACTATTGAAAATCTAATATTATAAATTAACTATCCCCTTCTCCAAAGCAAATATAAACAAACTCCTAAAAATTATGGTAAATAATGGTAAAATAAAGGTATAATTAAAATAAATACTCTTCTTCTCTGAGGGAAAAAAATACTTTAAGTAGCTACTACATTACACTTAGCTACTTATAATGGCTTAACAGAAAGATAAGGAAAAAAGGAAAGTTCTGGGGTGATTGTACTCATGGCCAAGGCTGTACCCCTTCACACTGCAGGGAAACTTGCTTCACTAAAATAATCCAGCCAAATCTCTAAACAATTTAATAAGAAAGAACAATAAAAACAAGCCCTAAAGAAGGGAATTAACATTATATACAGATTCTACAAGACAGAACATAAATTATTCACTTTAAAAAGTAACAAAAAAAGACACGGAGGGAGAAGAAGATGTATACAGATCTGCAAAGAAACAGAAAAGAATGATTCAGTTTAGAAAACAATCAGGCAAGAAAATTACCTGTGGGAAGTCTTGATGTGAATATAAAAAAGGCACCAAAGCAGCCATTTTAAATATCTTTAAATAACTAAAGGAAAACATGCCTACATAAATTAAGGATGATGACAGGCTCATTAAATTGACAATACTTATAAAAATAAAGAGATTGTGAAAAAGATCCATATGGAAATTTTCAACTGCAAAGTAAAATAACTAAAATAAAAATTGCATTAGAGGGCCCCAACAGTAAATCTGAACTGATAAGTGAAAGAATCAGTAAACTTGAAGATTGAGTGATAAGTGATAGAGATTATGCATTCTAAGGAAACAAAAAACAGAGGGAAGAAATGATTTTTAAAAAATGAACAGTGCCTCAGAGAAATGTTGGATACAGGTGTACCAATTTATGGGTAGTAGAGGTGACAGAAAGACAGGAGAGAGAGAAAGGACAAGGAAAACATTCAAAAAAATAATAGCTAACTTTCTAATTGCAATGAAAACCTACAAACTGAAGAAGTTCAACAAACTTCAAGTAGGATAAATGCAAAGAGATCCACACTCAGACACATCATAGTAAAAATGCTTAAAGTCAAAGAGAAAATTTGGAAAGCAGCAAGAAAAAAATGACTTGTCATGTATAAGTAATATTATTAATTGTACTATTACCATAATAGTATTAACAGCTGACTTCTAATCTACCCAAAAATTGAATGAAGAAAAAACTCCATTTACAATAACATTAAAAAGAATAAAATGGTAAGGAATACACTTAACGAAAGAAACATATAACTTACAATCTGAAAATTGGAAAACCTTGATAAAATCAATTAAAGATCTGAATAAATGGAAAAACATCCCATGTTGATAGATCAGAGAGCATGGAATTGCTAAGTCATAACAACATTTCCCAAAGTGATCTATAGATACCATGTAATACTTATCAAATTCCAGCTGGTTTCTTGATAGAAATGGACACACTTAGCTTAATATTCTTAGGAAAATTCAGGGACCCAGAATAGGTGAAACCATCTTGAAAAAGAAAAGCCAAATTGCAGCACTCACACTTCTAAAAATCTAAAAGAAAACATTTAAAAATATAAAAAATATTAGAATACTTTGAAGGATATTTGTATAATATCAATGTAGGGACATATTCTTAAGCTAGACAGGAAACCCCAAATCACAAAGAAAAACTACAATTTTTTATAGAGCTACTAACAACTAAAAAACCAAAAGTAGACAAAAAACAAAAGCAGACTTAAAAAAAAGTAGACATTTTAGAGGAAAACTGGAAAAAATCCCTCAAGCTGTTCTATCACTATAACTTTACCCTTCTATTGTTTATGCTCTTGACTGACCTGCTTCTGACCATCTTTCCTGTTTATTTACTCCTATGACCATTCTTGAACTTATGACCTGTGGCCCACTCAACCCTTAACTTTCACTGAATTCATTGTTCTTTCTTCATTTCCCTCCTTTATAAGTTTAGATTTTCAGATCCACCATGTTCACAAGATTCTTGTCCTTCCTGCCATGTGAATATACCCACATCACTAAAACCCAATCCATGATGGACTGTTTCATTCTGTAGTCAACACTTTTGAGAAAATCCACTCCTTAAGAACACAGGATTGATAAGTATTCAATTTCAGGTCCCTTATCACTCTCCAGCTAGCCTAATGTGCTTCTTTCAGTGAACTCACTTTCTTACTCTTTAGTCACTATTTCAAATTTTATTCTCTTCTCAAGCTTCTCATGTTCCTCCCTATTCTCATCCTACTCATCACTACCAGTACATGGCATGACTTTTACTTTCCCAAGGATAAAGATAACCTGTGGTGATCAACCAGGAACACCCTAGACTTTCCACTAACCAACTTGAAACATATTTTATTTAACCACTTTCTTTCTCCTTTCCAATTTTTCCAAAAGCAGTCCTCTGCCACTTTTCTAAGGGAAATATCTCCACCAGTACTTTGATCCCAACCTGTTCTACTCTTGCCTTTTGGGGATTGTTATAGTAAGCTACCAATTTCTATTTTTCTCTTGATTATTTAAGTTGCTCCCTCTCAAAGGAATCTCTATCCCTCAGATCCCTAAACATCCTAAATCCTTTCCCACATGAAAAATGAACCAAACAAAATCCCATCTATTTAACTTACACTAGTCCAGTCATCCCCACACCTGCTCTAGTTTATAGGCAAATTTCCTATAAAATTAAGTCTGTATTTTCCACTTTTTTCTTCTTTAACTCATATCTCATACAACTTCAATCTGGATTTCTCCCTGACAAATAAAACAGATGGTTCTCAGAACATATACTAATTAGAAGAGATAAAATTATCATTCTTAGAGGTGATATAACTGTTTATCTGAAAAACTCAAAAGCATAAAATGAAAACAACTAAAAATTACCAAAACATTCAGTAAGGTGTCTAATAAAAAAATAGCTTTCATATACATGAAACAACAACATTATGAAAAAATACCCCATTCATAATAGCAATTTTAAAAAGAACAAGTAGCCTTAGAGTACTCAGCAAGAAATGCCAAGATCTACTGCTCTATTTCTCTGTTCTCCTTCACATGTAGGGGGACAGAAAAAAGTCCTATACAAATACTTTCCTTTAGGTCTGTCTCGAAGCCACTCCAAACTGGTGTTTTACCCTAGAATGCCACCAAAATTGTTTTTGCCAAGATCACCAGTGAACTACATATTGGAACTTTGTTAGTTAACTTTCAATCCTCATCTTACTCAATACTTAACATAAGTGTAATGTAAATCATGCTCTTCTTCTTAAATATTCACTTCCCTTAGCTCCAATAATACACTCTTGGTTTGCCTCTACCTCACTTCACTGACAATTACTCTTCAGTCCTCTTTGCAAGCTCATTCTCTTTTATTCAGTCATTAAAACTTGAAAATTTCACACTTTTGTCTTAGGCGCTCTTCTCGCTCTGTTCTGTAGCCCTTATTATTTGTAGCCATGGTTTTAATTAACATGCATACATCAGTGGCTCCCAATTCTTTTTAACTCTGCCTTAGAAGTTTAACCTCCAGACCTATACAGTCAATTTCTTATTCATAATTTCCACATATTTCTCAATTGTGCCTCAGATCCAACACACCCAAAATGGAAAACATGCTCTCTTACCCATTTGTGCTGGAAAAAAAACCCCAAAAAACAAAACAAAAAAACCAAGACTGGGTAATATATAAAAAACAGAATTTATTTTTTCATGGTTTTGGAGGCTGGGAAGTCCAAGATCAAGGAACCAACAGATTTGGTATCTGGTGAGAGCTACTTTTTGCTTCCAAGATGGTGCCTTGTTGCTGTATCCTCACTTGGCAGAGAAATGGAAGGTGCAGGCAGCTCTCTGAAGCCTCTTTTACAAGGGTCTAATCCCATTCATGAGGGCAAAGTCCCCAGAAGACCTCACCTCTTAATACTATCGCCTTGGAGTTCAAGTTCCAACAAATAAATTTTGAAAGGAAATATACATTCAAACTATAGTACATGTTTTTCTTCCAGTTTTGCCTATCTCAGTAAATGGCAACACTATCCATCTACTGAGCCAACAAGACACTGAAGTTGAATCAGGGGAAACAAGGCAGTTATACTTCACAGAAAGAAGATAGAGTATCAGAGAGAACATTCTGGAGTTCTTCAGCTGAACACTGATTGGCACATGCATGTGAGAAAACTGCCAGCGGTTAGGCAAGAGCCAGCTGAAATGAATAGAGATAACATTGCCCTATGCTCATAAAGGGCCAGAAAAAGTGCCTGTTTCCACTAGCCAGACTGAAGTCCACATGCCTCAGTGGTAGGGAAGAATTCACCACAGACTGTTTGCTGATCTAGTTCTGTCTAGCATATTTTAAGATTCCAAAGTATCAAAACATTTCCAGATAATTCAACTGCATCAGACTCACTCACGTGCCAGTTCAGAAAGTCTCTTCTCTCTTCTTCAAATTTATATTTCCAGTGAGTTTCATTCATATTCACCACTTCTAATGTTATTTCTCCTGCTAGACTATAAGCTCAATGAAGGCAGGACTCATGTCAATCTTATGCAACATAATATCCCCAATGTCTAGTATGTTGCATAGGCACTGTAAATTAATATTTGTAAAATAACTGCATTCTTTTGAATCACCTTCAGTTTATTAATAGATACCATAAAAATCATTTTCATACTATTTCAGTAACACATAGAGGGTCTTGTTCTCTGAATTGTCACACTGGGTCTCTTGTACATCTAGTATTAAATAAATACTTTTTAAAAAGTGAACAGAGCCTCTGAGAAATGTTGGACATAATTAGGTGTATCAATGTATGGGTAGTAGAAGTGACAGAACTCTTTCCTGTGTCTAGATATTGATTCTCTGTCTTTTCATTCTAAGAGAACAAGAATCAGTCAGTCTTGGACCAGTAATAGATATTGAGATGGTTTCTGTCAGAAACTCTGTTAGACTTTGTACAAATCTCTCAGCTTCAGATAAAAAAAATCAGGAAAAAGTACATGTTTACTCCAGTTGATGCTTACCCAAGTAGAAGCTTGGCATGTGTGAGGAGTAGGAACTGATTATTTAACAAAAACAACCCTATCCATATGTTTAGTGATACATCAATGAGTCTGGGCCTCCCTTCAACTAGCAAAACAGCTAGCCTTTGCACAGAGAACACAAGGCAACCCCACAGCAAGCACAGCCTGTAAATATTTTCTGCCGTGGGATCCTGCTGCTGTAGAGAATAAATTCTGGTGAACATTCCCAGAAAGTAAGAGCAGTATTGAGATCTGCTTCTCCTGACTGCTCAACCCTTGCCTCTAGCCCCCATCACTCAGTGCTAGTTCTGGCCTAGACAAATCTGCAGTCCCTTCAGTTCAGTGCTCAAAACATTTCCTTTTGAGGCAGTCACTCATCCATCCTCTCTCTGGTTAATCTTGTCTCACCTTCATTATCTCTTACAGAAATTCTTCACAGGTTTTGGCAACTGGATGGCATCCTTCCCCTAAGGTTCCAGGACTGATAAAGAAATATATTAATGGGAAGCAGCTGATCTCACTTTAATGGGGAATTAGAAGTAGGGAAGATAATAAAATATGCATATTTATACTGCCGCCTTAATCCAGAGGTTCAAATATTACTGCACTGTTGTCTTCTGGCATACAACTGACACTTTATTCCTTTACAATGAAACTTAATACATTTTACAAATGGCATCAAAGTACTTTCTCAGGCAAAATAGGGTTTACTAACTACTTTTTGAATAAGGTTTACTAATTACTGGGAGTTCTAGAAGTGATTTTTATAAATGAACTCAGTTTTCTTCTTTCTACCTTTGACCTTAGTTTAGGGGTCAGTACTGAATGACACATGTTTATAATGGTCAATGATGATCTTGACCTTAGGATGTTCCTTATTAAAATGAAAGGCACTAATGTCCAATCTACCACATGTGTGGTTCTCTTCCTCAAACTCCAATACTTTTCATATTTATGACAAAGCAAGCTTAAAGTCCTTCATTCACCATTCCTGTATAAAATGTCAGCTAATAATTACATACACATATATTATTAAATAAATTATATATGATAAAAAGGTACTATGTCAACATTAGATAGCAATATTGAATATTTAGAAATCTGACATGTTAGAGGTAGTAGATCAGACGTGACCAAAGATACCCTTCCAGGCCATGAAGTTGCCACTTAGTGCCCCATATAAAAGAGGAAGAAGCCGGGCTCGGTGGCTCAGCCTGTAATCCCGTGCCTTGGGAGGCTGAGGTGAGTGGATTGCCTGAGCCCACGGGTTCAAGACCTGCCTGGGCAACTTGGCAAGACCTCATCTCTACAATAAATCAAAATTCAGCCGGGCGTGGTAGTGTGTGCCTGTAGTTCCGGCTACTTGGAAGGCTGAGGAGGAAGGATCACCGGAGCCCAGCAGGTCGAGGCTGCGGTGGCCGGGAGCGGCCACTGCACTCCAGTCTGGGCGACCGAGTGAGACTCCAACTCAAAAAAAAAAAAAAAGAGGAAGAAAGTGATTTAAAGCACAGACTAGTATGTTCGTCAGGTTATATTAGTTTGTGTTCCCCCAGTTCCACATGGGATTAAAATCAGCTCCATTTATTGAATTGCTTGTGCAGGCAATTACTTGCAAATCTGTAATTTAATCTAGTCTATATATTATTCGACATACCTTGAAGAGGATACTGATAAGCAGAATCTGATGTCAACTACCAGGTAGGTAAGAAATGAAAAATATACAGATACAATCACTTTCCTCCATAAGTGATCTTCATATTATTAACTAAATTATATATACCTCTGTAGTCTCCATAAAACTCAAATGATGAGAATGAAAATATCCAGTCATGGTTGGCAAGAATATCTTTGGCTATATATGATTTACTATTGCTAGCAAGTGACTTAGGCAAGAAGAAATAATGGATCTTCTAAGTACTTTAAGATATACTTTCAGATTCAGGGAAAAAGGCAAAGTGTCAGATCCATTAAAATAATTACATCTCAAGTACACACTTACTTCTACCTAAAGGCTTAAGATACTACTATTCTCCATATCTTTTGAAATTTATAATCGTTTAGGTAAATTGACATTTCATTATATATGCTGTTTGTGGAATAAAATAACAGTATAATTTTTAAATCAATATATACAGTACATAGAGCAATCTCTAAGAGGAGCCTGAGTTATTGAAAATGTATGAGCTATTTCCATGGAGGAAAGAGACCGAAAGCCCTTTCCCATTTGCATTTATAAAGGGTGCGTGACTTTTTAAAATATATACACTGATGCCAACAGAGCCATCAGAAATCAATAAATCACGTTCTCCTGTGCTGTAAAATGTCTGACACACACATTCATTTTCCTAGTCCAAAATTCTCTGCAAAAGGGACTGTGTAAATGTTCCGTTTTAGTTTAATGACATTCTCCATGGTTAAAATTATGTGCATTATTGCTAGTAAGTACAAAACCTGAGGAGCACAATGCCGGATAGGATTTTAAAGAGACTATACAGTGCTTCTCCTCCAGTTTCTCATCATTTAACAGACTGTAGACAGCACAGATATACATGAAGAACAAATGGGAGATTAGTAAGAATGGATTGAAATGCGGCAATTACCATTTGGACAAAAAATAGTAGGCATAATTTATTTAGAAGCCATTGAGGGATGGTCTTATAAATATTTGCAGAGACAGTCCCCTTAGTCCCGATAACACCAAATGGAGGGAAGCAGAGGAGAACATCACTTTAAAATGACACCGATGACAGAAATGACAACAACCTATTCATCAGTGAGGTTCAATTTAAAAGTGTAATAAAAACTTTAATAGGACTCCACTTTAGTTGACATTTATTCCACCAGCTGCCATATATTTTTAAAAGGTCACAAAATTGTTCTATGTAGACACAGTTTATAAAGTACAAATTCTTAAAGAAAGGAGAGATCTGCTATGTATAATCAAGGAGGTTCTAAAAATTCTCCAAGTACATCTTGCAGCGAGCTATGCACAAAGGCATGTCTGGATACATAACCAGGCAGTGAATTTATTAAGCCAATATTCCCATATGGGGACTGGACGAAGAACTAGCTATAATTTTACCTGTCTGCTAGTGCTGACCAATACTGCTCTGACTCCAGGGTTTCTTTGTATTTGATCTTCTGGACCAAAATACTGTGGCCAAGAAGATAACTTCTGACCCACATGTTTACTTAAACCTGATCATAACCAAAGCATGTTATTCTGAGACTCTATAACACTTCATTCAACAACATATCTTCCTTCCTTCCTTCCTTCCTTCCTTCCTTCCTTCCTTCCTTCCTTCCTTCCTTCCCTTCCCTTCCCTTCCTTCCTTCCTTCCTTCCTTCCTTCCTTCCTTCCTTCCTTCCTTCCTTCCTTCCCTTCCCTTCCCTTCCCCTTCCTTCCTTCCTTCCCTTCCCTTCCCCTTCCTTCCTTCCTTCCTTCCTTCCTTCCTTCCTTCCTTCCTTCCTTTCTTCCTTCCTTTCCTTCCTTCCTTCCTTCCTTCCTTCCTTCCTTCCTTCTTTCCTTCCTTCCTTCCTTCCAACCCATATCTTCCTCTCCACTCATTCCAGCCCCTCCGACCTTACATTCCTCCCTCTGCAGCCTGAATCCCATAATCAATCACATCTCCTCAAACAACAAACCTTTCAAAATCTCTCAACTCCTTTAATTCAAACCTTTGTACATCTCCAACCCTTTCAAAATTCAATTTCTGGCACATGTGTTACCAAGTTAAATGCACAGCTATTTACCATTGCTGAGGTGAAAGATACATAAGTAGACCAACTGTATCTTCTGTCATTGAACCCCAGATGGGCCCTCATGACTTCTCAGAAACCAGTTTTTTCACCAGGATGAATCCCTATGCCCATCCCAAAAGCTACTTTCCTGAGCCTTTTACTCTCCTGAAGACCCTAATCCTGTAGTCGCTGAGTAAATACAACATCAACCATCTGAAAACCTTCACTTTCCATTGTATATTTCACATTTAATTATTTCTTTGCTTCTTCTTTCCTGATTCCCTTTGATCTCAGAAATGAGTGCTTTTGTGTTTTGTTTTGTATTTCTTAAACAAGCTTCTTCTCCATTAGGGTCTACTCCTGTTCTAAAACTCTGGTCAGTAAGTCAAATCCTCTCTCTTCTAGCTCCAATTTCTCTAATTAACTGCCTAAATTTTTAAGGCAAAAACTACTTAAGTCAATCCTGGCTTGAAAAAATGACCAATTTTTGGCTATTCTCAAATGCACAATAAACATAATGCCTAAAACGTGTATTCAGCATCTCCTTCTTCTTCAAATCCAGTGACCAAGTCCTGATTATTTTATTTACAAAATATCCAATACAGACTGGATTGTGCCTCCCACCCCAAATTAAAACATTGAAGTCTTAATCCCAATGTGATTATATTTGGAGTTAGGGCTTTTAGAGAGGTAATTAAAGTTAAATGAGGTCATAAGAAGGGAGCCATAGTACAATAGGCCAAGGAGAGAGAATCCAACCATGCTGGCACCGTAATCTTAAGTTTTAGCCTCTAGAACTGAGAGAATATAAATCTCAGTTGTTTCAGCTACCCAGCCTGTGGAATTTTGTTACATCAGCCCAAAAAGACTAATACAATATGTTTCTAGCTAAAATTCTTTAGCAGACAAATTATATTAGCTTTACAAGTGATTTCCCAGTCTATGTTCACTCAATCATTCATTCAGGAAATTCAGGAAACAGTTATTGAGCACTTACTATGTGCCAGGCACAGTGAGTAAAAGAAACAAAAGCATTGTCCTGAGGCTTTTATTCAAATAAGAAAGACAAGCAAATACATTAAAAAGTCAATTCAGACCATGATAAGTGCCAGGAAGGAAATAAGCAGAAAAACAAGACATAAAATAACTAGTGAGGATACTCGAGATGGGAGGGGAGGCAAGAAAAGACTTTGTGAAGAGATGACATTGAGCCATGGTGGATGAAAAGGAGTTGGTCTTGCCAAAAGATGTCAGAAAAGCATTCCTGCAGAGCTGTTAGCAAGAACAGAAGCCGAGAGAGAGAGAGCGAAGGCTTGAATTTGAGGGACAGAAAGGAAGGCAAAGGGGCTAACCCATAGCAAGGTGGAGAGTGAGGAATCCTTCCTCTACTCCACGCCTTAGTTCTTTACCAGAGATTTTTTTCTACAGCACAAATCTAACCATGTCATGGTCCAACATAAATCTTGGTATGCTCTGCACTGCTTACTGACTGACATTTGAGGCCTTTTAAAAATGCCTCAAATTACCTTTTTAGCCTCAATTTACCTTATATCAGCCATCTCAAATTATGTGTTGCACTTTCCTGCCATTATGTCTTGGGAACAAAGAACATCATGTAAGGGGAAAAAGCATGAGCTTGGAGTTGGACAAACCTGTATTCCAATTCTGACTCCCATGGCTTTACTTGGAAGATGCTGGATGAGTCAGTGTTTTCTCCCTGATCTTCAGTTTCCATTTATAGAAAGTGGGGTTAATAACACTGTTTGGGGCATTATGGTAAGAATGAGTGATAATATATGTAGAAGATCTAGCATTATATTTAGTATTATTATTGGCACATATTGTCCCCTCTATTGGAATTTCCTCCACATTTCTTTACCTGATAATTTCCTGCATCTTTCCAGACCCATTCCCAATGACACCTTCTCTTTCAAGTGCTCTCCAACTCTCCCAGACAAAATATACCGATCTCCTCCATGTTCCTGTAGCATGACACACGTTCTACCATTATAGCATAGTTATGTAACTATAGACTTTTACATCTCTTTCTCCTCTAGAACCATTAACTCTCTCAGGATAGGAACTGCAACTTGTTATTATTTGTATTATCAGTGCTTAGCAGAGTCTGGCAGATAATAGATGTTAGTTAAACTTTGGTTCAATACATGAATGAATTCGATATCTTATTCCTACCCCAAACCACTGATTTGCTTACATCTCTATTATTCAAATTCCTCAAAAGGTCGATCAGTCAAGAGTGCCAGCAGGCACAGAGGGCTCATTCAAGTTCAGATCATTTAAGGCGAATAGATTAAAGTGATGATTTATGAAGTTATGGCCAAGGTGCAGCAACATCACTGAGGACAGTGCAGTAAACTAGAGCTAATAGTAGAAGGTAGTATTTGGCCTGAAATGTGAGGAGAGGAAGGGCTTAACAGACCTGAGACACAGAGAGGACTCTGCAGAGAGGACCTCCTGGCAGAAGCTGGTCAATGAATGCAGCCTGTGCTGACCACACAGGGAGGGTATGGGCTCAAACTCACTCTTCTTCCTCTATCCAGTCCACTGTTTGGACTCCATAACAACTGAGCCCAGTCAGAATCTAGGAAACCTTCTCTTTTTCTTTCTGAGGCCTAAAGCTTAAAAGTAACGTAGTCTCTTGTGTAGAAAGGGGGTAGGAAGGCCCGTGATGGCCCAGGGTGGAAGCAAAGAGCCTAATGGGGTGAGGTAGGAATGGAGAGGAGGCTGGAGAGGAATTTCAGAGTCCAAGCATGGTGAGGAGAGCATCTGCACCAGGGAGTGGTCTGATGTGTAGTGTCAGAAGTTAAGCAGGAAGGGGAAGATGTTCAAGTGAGGTGACTGGGAAAGTTGGTGGTTGTCATGCAGTCAGAGCCTGTGTGCAATGAGGAGACCATCCACATAGGGGAGCTGTGGTGGCCAAGATGGAAGACTTTCTTCCTACAAGTGAATCATCAAAGATTAATGGATGGATGCTGGTTTCTCACTGTCAGAGAGGTGAGAGACAGCTATGACAAGAGAGCAAGCTAGAATGGATGATGAGAGGTAAGATTAGAATTGGAGGTATCAGTGTGAATTCATGGCTTATAAAATAGAGATACATATAGAAATACACATAGATATAAACCGTGTTATGTTTATACGTATTGTAAATAGGCTCAGACTTTCTTCTACATATTGCTTGTCTCTGAGACAAAGAGATGAGGTGTTCACACACACACACATATTTAAGAATTTGCATATACACATGAGCTCATTTTCTCTGAGATCTGCCCTAGATTTGAAAGCAGAAACACCCTGACAGCTAGGAGCACACATTTCATGAGATCCTGATCTCTAAATACCGTCCTCCATTAAAGGGAACAACGCCTTCTTGGAGAAAGGGTTCACCCCTGGACTGGGATACAGAAAGCATAATATGAGATGAGAACACTTTGATGGGCTTCAAAACAAGGAAGTGCTCAAAGGGATGGAAACATGTCAGAGGGCACAGCAACCAGCTTTAAGGGACTCCCACTGACCTTATGTGGGACAATTTCAATGTAATAACCTATTGAAGAAATAGGAAACAATGAAGCCATACAGCTATAAATAAATTAATGCATTGAGATTTTGAAGAGGAGCAGGATATTTACATAGTTTAAAACAACTTCCCTACACAATGCTATTTAATTACAAAGGGAAAATAGCAAGGTTACACAGGAGAAGCTTGGCAGATAACATTTAATCAAATGATCAAGTGAACAGCATCAGCACTGGGACAATCAAAGTTGTGTGCCACTAGTAGGATACAAGGAGAACACAGCATGTTTATTGTATTTCTCGCAAAGGTACAGAATTGGAATCTGAGCAGAAGGAAACATCATGTAAACTTGAATTGGCTTATAATATTCAAAAGTGTCAAGGTCATGAAAATCAAGGAAAGACCAAATAACTGTTCTGGAAGAGGGAGACTAAAGAGGCATGACAACTCCATGCAAGGACAGAGTCTGTCCTGGATCCTGTTGCTAAAAGTGACATAACTAGGACACCTGGCTAAACTTGAACTGTGTTTAAGAATTACATGATAATCATCACTGTTAATTTCCTGATTTTCACTGGCTACATTGTGCTTATGTAAGAGAATACGTCCTTATAGAAAATACACTCTTAAGGTCATAGTATATTAGGGGAGAGGGAGACTGGATCATCAGGCTGGAAACTTACCCTCAAATGTACCTTCAAGTTTTCTAAAATTCTTGATTACTTCACAAATTTTTAAGAAAAGATGAATTCAACAAATTCTATAGCTGACACAATAATCTGTGTATATTCTACTGCTAACTCTATCTTCTACAGTCTCAAAATCTGACTATATAATCAATATCTGGCCATTTTGTATATTAAAACCATCTTTACCCAACATATCAAAAACCAAACTCAATTTCTACCTCACTTCAGTGGGCACTATTAATTGCTTACAAAACATCTAACCCAACATGTATATTCTCTAATAAAACTTCCTAAAAACCAGATTTTTATAGTATCTCTGACCTTTACCACAAGTACACCATTTTATTTCAGGAGATGGTGAACACATTCTATGCTCTGAGAATAGGCTTTCCTGGCTTAGTCCAATATGCATATTCCATTTCCTTGACTAAGAGTGATAGTTTAAGAAATGGTCATGTGATCTAAGGAGTACCATTACTGTGAATCAGAGGTTATTTGTTTGCAATACTGGGACAGAAGTATTCTCCTCATGCATGTGACCCAAGACACAGAGGCCCGTTTCTTGACTCAGGTAGCCAGCCTATCACAAAGGGATTCAGGTTTAGAATAATGTCATCAAGAAGGGAGAAGTGTTTAAAAATCAATTATTTAAATACTAACTAAATGGGCCTTTGATAATGATTGCATCCCAGAAACAACAACCAGACAACCAACCAAACCTCTATCTTCTAATTAACTCAGCCAATAAATCCTCCTTATGTTTAAGTCAGTTTGAGTTGGGTTTTCTGTTGCTTGTCGTAAAATGTGTGAAGGGTAAAGTTAAATATAAAGCTAGATGTAACGATGTTATAAAACAAACAGGAGTTAGTAAAAAAATGTAATCTAAAATAAATAGCCCTCTAAAAAAGATAACATGAAAAATGCAAACATAGAGAAACAAAACACCCAGAAAGGTTGGCTTAATAACAGTTGGCATTGGCAAGATAAATGAGAAACTCAGGTTCCTATATTTTCAGGATGTAATAATGGAAGAAAGCTCAGTTTCATATGGGTCTAGGGTAGGAGGCCCTATAGAACTATTTCATGCTGGAAAGCAGGTAGAAACCTGCAGTAGTCAGAGGGAAACAAGAAAGCTAGTAGTTTCAGATTAGTTTCAGATTTTGTAAAAATATGTGAAGACAAGCCTTCAATTGAAATTGAAGTGTTTGAAATTCTTAAGTTGAAATTCTTAAGTGTTTCACATAATTGTAGGATCTTCCACGGCTCAAATGTATCACAGTCACATTTCTATGCTTTCTCTACTCATTCTGGCCTAGTGATATTCAGGCTCATTTAGGCATTTGCAAGCTACATTAAAACAGAAGCAGTTTTGGTAGTTTGTTGCATCAAGTACAAGCTACCTGTCCTTTTCTGCTAAGTGAAGGACTGAGTCAAAGTCCAACCAAAAAAGAACATGCTAGTTCTAAATTTCTTGGTATCAAATGCTGACAGGCCCACATAGAGCTTCTATCTCCTTCCAAGTCACCCTAGAAAAAGTCTCCAGTTGCCTTCTAGACCTTTAACAATGCCATCTCATAGGCAATGTGTCATTTATTCCTACTCATTCTAGGTTGAAAATATATCTGGAATTAATTCCTTTCTGTTCATTTCCAAGGCCAACACCCAAGGTCAGACCTTTATCTCTTATCTCAACTACTGCAATTGTCTCTTAACCAGTCTGCCTGTGTGTTATCTTTCTGCTATCCAATCCATCATTTGCAGGGCTACTGGCTCCTCAGGGAAAATAAAGACTTTATCTTATTTATCCTTTGGGCCCTCTTCCCCTCCCCTATATCCAAGCACCAAAATATGTGGGTTTAAATTATTTTATGCATGTTGTTTCTTATTTTTAAAAATCTTAGATGGTATCCATTGGTTTCAGAAAAAGTTCAAGTTTAGCCAACAAGTGGGTCATCATGGTCACAGACCACATTCCTTAAGTAGGTCATCAAGGTCATAGACCATATTCCCCATTCAACAGACTAGGCTACCATTTCCCCCCATAGGCTATTTCATTAATACAGAAATATTTAATCTTCTGGAACACACAAGCAACAAGTCTTTGTAAATGACATGTTAAAATTTACTTTTCTTTGGGTCTACGGAAGAAACATTTACAAGCCCTTTAAGGTTCAACTTAAGTATTCTTTCCACCATAAAATCTCTAATTAATCTAATTCAGATTAAATTTCCTCATCTTCTATGTCTTCAGAGGACTTTCTTTATACATCTATTATGACATTTATATGACTCAGCCCAGTCTTTTACTAAATTGGATGTGATCTATCCAGTTATTAAGCTTCTTTACTAGCAGTGAGCAAAGTGTATTGCATTTCAGCATGAGGGTATCCTTTTCCTCTGTTATGTCTTCACAGATTCATTCTTGCATCCTCTGTAGTTAACAAAGTATATAGCATACAATACATGCTTAGTAAATAATTCTTGAATAAATAAATAATTTCTCAATAGACTAAATGTTACTTGAGGCCAGTATTATCCTTATTCACTTATCTTTCTCATAGTGACAGAAAAACTGAGTAACACAAACTGTTACAGGTCAAATAAGATACGGGTCTTAAACTCTGTCTTCATGAGTTACAAGATATTTGACTAGGATTAATCCTAGTCAAATTTGGTATTTTATAATTTTATAAATTTATAATTCTATATATTTTATAATTTTATAAATAATAAATACAAATATAAATAAACATAAATTATAAAAGTATAAATTAATAAAATCATACAATTTCTAATATATAGTTTATAAACTTTATAATACGCAAATGTTTATACACTTATGAATTTTATAATTCATAAATTTTATAATTAATTCTTTCTTATTCTAAAACTACTAAGTATTGTGTTTACTTAGTGCACTGTATATGCTAACCCTAATTTCAGAAGCTGGAGACAGAAGTGTAAACAAGATAAACTACACATATGTTGAAGGGGAGGAAACAGTTTTATAAGCTAATAAATCAGCCCCTAAAAGTTTTTAATGCCTGAACTTTATCTTAGTCACATAGTTTGTAACTGAAGAGTTATCAGTGGCTCCTCCCTACTTCTTGCCTCAAATGCTATTTGACAAAATGCAAAATTGCTACTAGTGGAGGAGAAGGAGGAGGAGGAGATGAATGATGATGATGATGATGAGTACATTTTCTTTCCTTTCAATGCAATCCCCCAAATTCAAACACTCATTATGTCTTTGGGAACAATGAAAATTGTTTTTTAACTACTTTTTCCACTTTCGTGTTTTCTATCCTTATTATTTTCTTTCAGTACTACCAGAAGAATTTCCTAAAAGAGCAAGTTTTATTATATCATAGCCCTGCTCAAAAGTCCTCCACGGCTTTGCACTGCAATCACACAATAAACACTGTTCAGACTCCTTAGCTTCATACTCAAGGAATCCTTCAAAATCTACTTCCAGAATCACTTGCACCATTCTTCCAGACTCCCACCAAATTAGCATATGATTTTGTGCCTACTGAACTCTCACTTGGTATTTTTCCAACTATTTATTCAGTATTTCTGTATTTCAAGGCCCAAATCAAGAATTTTAAATGTGTCCCTGATTATTCCCTTCTGTATACAAAGTACAATATGCTTTGTGTCTTCCCTTCCAAGCTTACTGGTTTCTACCTCATATTTTGGTTATTTACAAATTTAGTTTATGCATCCAACTAGAGCATATTTCATCATTCATTCAATAAGCATTCAATAAGCACTTACTGTCCTTCTGTTATTACAAAGCACCCAAAACATACCATATGCAGAGTAAATATTAAGTAAAATGTTGTTGAATGAACGCAAACTCCCAGTGAAATGAAATGTACCTAAAACAAAATAATCTTTTCTAAATATGAACAATAGTCACCACCAAAGAGACACATAAAAGCTGTAGCAAACTGTTGTTTATCATATTTAAATATGTATGAAGGAGATAGGTAAGTCAGTAGAAAACAGAATCAAATAAAAAGTATTCAAAGTAATATGGAAATATTGAATGAATCTTGCCCACTTCAATTCATGAATGTACCTATCATTTTAAGATACAGATTCATAAATACACATGCATTAAGTCCATCAATTGAAAATGATATACAGTGTTAGAATTTACTGAAATAAGAATCATAAGGGAATGTTTCCTAGATAGCACTTAATAACTTCTGTGAAATTTAATAAAAGTTTATGTGATGAATTTTTTTTCCTTTTCTTTCCTAAGGAAACAGCCTTAAAAATGATTGATGCCTGCTATTACAGGTCTATATTTGTATTTCCTTATTTTAGAAGCTTTTCAAAAATATAAAAATACATTTAAAAAATTTCTAGTTACACTAAAAAAGAGATAAAAGATGATTATTTATAGGCAATCATATTCATGGTGATAGACTCTCAGAAAGCAACTGCAAACATAAATTTTAAATGTCTTTTGAAAATAGTGGAGGATAAAACATTTGCATAATTTCTTAGAAACTCTGGCTTTTTATTGCTGCATTTCAATATTCCCTCTGGACAAAGAAGCAGCTACTCCAAAGATTTATTTCATAGTGAAATGCTTGATTTCTTTGTTTTCCCTTTCTAATGTAAGTCTCTAATTTTCACTCTACTATGAACTGTATTTTAAAATTTGAATTGGCTCACAATTGAGAATAAAAATGGTTCTGTTGGGCAGATTAAATAAATAAACCAATAATAGCAAGAAATATGCATACATAAATACATTATTTAAATATGCTATATCCATTTATCAGTCATCCATAATACTACAACTAGTAATTGATATCATATGCCTAAAACTTCTACTTACCTGCCTATCCACTTCAGGAAGCAAAAGCAGGAGGTATTGTTGAAAATGCTGAGGTAAGGAAGCAAACGTATGTTTATTTATTAATGCCCTCAAGTTAGTGTTGACAAGAATAGATCCTGGGGTTTCTATGTCAATGTCCTCAGCTTTGGTCCATTTCAAGTGCCCTGTGATGAACAAGCAAGAGGCATGAATTTACTACAGATTGAGGGAAAGAGGTGTGCATGTGCACAGACACACACACACCCACATGTATATTGAACATATATATTCAATACTATGTTGAATTCTATCCTTTTAAAAATGATATTCCAGAAGAGAAATCCCCAAAGTTTCTTTCATTATGTTTCTGTCTGGCCTTATTATCTTTAATTTTCAAAATGTATACTTCATTCAATATCTCCTATATTTTAACTCAAAATAGTACCAGTTCCCATTAAAAGCTTCCAATTGATCAGAATTTTCAAAAGCTTTGGAAGCATAAATAGTAACAACAACAATTTTAGTAATTTCTATAAGACCTAGGATCAATGATAACAGTAACAGTGCTATTGATTTTAATAGAGATAATGATAGCAGTAACAGTTGTGTGCTCCTCAAGTATAAGACTGTGTACCAAGCACTGGAATATTTCAGAAGATCTCTAGTCACAGTATTTCTGAGGGTAGTAATTTAAAAAGCAATCCTTTATAAAAATATTAGCTGTATGATCCAAAATGCAAGTATGCATGCCACAACTCAAGGCCTCCAACAGAAGGCTATAGAGTCCATAACTCACAATCATGACACATGAGAAAATAATATACCATAAGGGACAGTCAGCTGATGCATCAAACAGAATTACAATTTTCAGTTACTTGAACTAAGAAAACCTTTTGAGTGTGATTATAAAGAGTATGTTTTTAAGTCAGGGGTCAGTAAATTATAACCCATGATATATGTTCAGTCTAATGCCTGTTTTCATAAATAAAGTTTTATTGGGACACCACCATGCCCAGTTGTTTATAAACAGTTTAGGTCTGCTTTTGCACTACAGTGTTGAAGAGTTGTAACAGAAATTGCATAGTCTACAAAGCCTATTTCCTCTCTGATCCTTGACAGAAAAAGTTTGCTGAACCTTGTTTTATACAATTAAAGTCAAATGAATGATTTTTTTAAGAAAAAAGGAATACTGTGATAAAAGAATAGTCATACTTCAAACAGATAAGACTTCTAGAAATAAACACTACTTTTAAGAAATGTTTAAAAATTACTCAGGGGACACAGCAGAGAAAAAGATTATTCAATAATTAAAATATAACCTTAAAGAAAATATTTAGAATGTAGCATAAAAATTATGAGTCAAAATGGGACAGAGAAGAAATACAGAAAATGTAATCAGCAGTCCAGATGTATATTTATAGGCATTTCAGAATTAAAAAAAAAAATGCAGAGATAGCAGAGAGGCAATATTTTAATAGCTAATGACTGAAATATTTTTTAAAATTGAAATTACAAAAGTTCTCAGATAAAACTACTCATAAAATCTCAAGAAAGAAAAATATTCATCCATCTGGTGTGTTGCAATCTCCAATGAATTGGAAAAATAATATCTTAAAACCATTTTGAACAAAAGGTTTTCTCCAGAGGGATGACAATAAAATGGGCAGAAATAATACCAATAAACTAATAAATAAAAAAGACAATGAAATATCTGTAAGAAATCCTATCTGTAAGTCAACAAATAAAGAAGACTGAAATATCTTCAAATAATAATAATAATAATTTTTTTTTTTTTTGAGTTGGAGTCTCACTCTGTCGCCCAGTCTGGAGTGCAGTGGCCGATCCCGGCCACCTCAGCCTCAACCTGCTGGGCTCCAGCGATCCTTCTGCCTCAGTCTTCCAAGTAGCCAGAATTACAGGCATGTGCTACCACGCCTGGTTGATTTTTTTATTTATTGTAGAGATGAGATCTCGTTGCCCAGGCAGGTCTCGAACCCATGGGCTCAGGCAATCCACTCACCTCAGCCTCCCAAAGGCAGAGAAATTATTGATTTAGAATTTTACTTATAATGATGGCTCTAAAAAATGGCAATTATAAGAACACTTTCAGTATCCCAAATTTAAATTCTATCCCTTGGAGAATATTGTTGAAATTAACCACCAGTGGATGCTCTTAACAAGAAATTATAGCAAGGAGGGAATGATAGGATTGCAAAAGCAATGATAGACTAAAAGATTCATAGACATGAGTGACTCCAAACAAAAATTAATTGTAAAAAATAATACTGATGACTAAGGGATAAAACAAAGTGGTAATAAAATACTTCACAATAACTGCATGTAAAATAGAAAGATGACATTGAACTGAGAGCACTATAAAACCTGGGCATGGTTTGGGAATAAGAGAGATATGAAATATGTTAGTTCTATACTTTGCTAAAACTCTGTAAGTAGTTATTGAGAGAAAAAAAGTTATAATTTCCAAATTAAAGGATAGAAGGAATACCAAATCAAGCAAATAGAAGGCATAAAAAAAATAAAATAAAGTCTAACAATCATAATAAATGTAACTATATTTTCAGATTAGATTTAAAAAGTAATAAAATCCAGTTATGTACTGCTTATGAGAGATATACTTAAAAATTACATGGAAAGGATACAAATTAGAAGATAAACTAAGAAATTATCAGGAACCAAAATAGTAAAAAAAAAAAAAAAAATACTGCAATATTAACATCAGATAAAATAAGCAAAGGTAAAAAGCATTACTGGGGATGAGAAATATCATTCCTTAAGAAATAAGAAATAATTCACTAGAAATCTATCATGACTTTGAATCTGAATCCATTTAAACAGTATAGCCTCAAAATGTAAAACTGAGAGAATTAAAAAAAGAAATTGACATCACATAACGCTAGGAGAAAGTTTTAACATATTACCATAACTAATAGCTCAGATTTAAAAAATTACCTAAGGTTGACTTCAATAACTCAATAATCAATCTTGAATCAATTAATTTAACATAGAGCACTTTAGTGAGCCCTTAGAGAAAGCATTTTTCCCCCGCAGCACTCAAGAAACAGTAAAAACAAACAAAAACACACAGCTGACCAATAAGTCTCAACAAATACTGAAGAATAATATAATACTTCATCTTCCTCTCAAAAAAATAAATTAAATTCGGTATCATAAGTACAAAAACAGCAACTCTCCAATACCACACATATCCATCATATATTTGGATATTCAAAAGCAAACTTGTGAGTCTTAAGTTAGAGAAAAAACATTTGTAATGGAAATTATAAAATATTTGAATTCTAAGTGATATGCCAAATTTGTAAAATGCTACTCAAGTGGGTTTAAGGATAAATTGCATAGAGGATAGAAAAAAAGATAGAAAATTCAAAGATTAGGTATACAAATAATTAATTTAATACATGAACTAAAGGATAAAAATTTAAGAAAGAAGTAAGGAAAGATTAAAAGAAAAAAAGCAGACATTTATGAAACAGAAAAGAACAATAAAGGCCATCAACAATAACAAATTTTTAAAAAATTAAACTATAAAAGACATCTCTGTTCTGAGATGGCATAAATAAACATGAAGAGAAATGAAAGGTAAGGACATAATACTAAATATAGTACAGATTTAGAGGCTGATAGAATTATAACTAAAAATAGATTTTTAAAAGTATAATACTATGACTTTTTTCAATATCTTTGAAGATAAACTATTGTAAGTTTATACATTTCCAAATGTAACTTAAAAATGGAAACTTAAATCAATGTGTGAAACCTTACAAAAGAACAGTAGGCAATCCCCTCACCCTACATATACACAAAGCACAAATTATAAATAGCTCTAAAGATGAATCTTATGCGAGGTAGGGACTTACTTTATTAAGTTATTCTCTCAATCTCTCACTACTTTATTTTATCATAATTCATAAGAGTATAAAGCTCTTCATCTCACTTTATAAAGTAGCATAACCTCTGTCCCAAAATAAAGTATGAGACAATATTCATTGGTCAATCTTGCCTGTAAACACATAAAAGTACACAAGTTGTATCTATTTTAAAAATCTAATATTTGTTGAGCTGAGATGATGGGTATATAGGTGTCTGTTTTATTAGCATCTATATTTTTCTCCATGTTAGAAATATTTCATAATAAAAATCTTAGACCATAAGAAGAATTAGGAAGAAACTTATTTTCCCAATGTTAGAGGCAAAAGCAAAACCTATATTATATATTACATATGAGGGAATTTGCTTAGTTTTTATAATATTGCCTAAATGTTCTCATGTAAATGAATTAAAGTCATCTATCGAGAGTAATTCTGATTGAGAAAGAATGCGGAGAAATTTCGAACAACATAAAACGTTTAAATTTTATTTTTGAAACATATGTTACAAGCGATGTGAGAAAAAGAACTTACACTGCTATTATTTAATATGGTTCAAAAACTTAAAAACTATCATAGAAAAAATAAGCTTCAGAAAGGCACATAGTCTTTTATGACAAAACCAAAAGATCTATTTCAAAGCTGTCCACCTAAGCAAAAATATGTTATATAATTTTTGAACAAAGACAGAGAAGAAGAACTAAATTTGTTGCTACAGAGGATGTTTAATTCCATTTTAATTATCCTTACACATGTACTCTTAATTGGCTTAGGAACAATTCAATTATATATGATTATCTTATCTCATTAAAGCTTGTACCTCATATCTCCCTACAGTACCCAGAGAAGGAAAAAGAGATAGTCATTTTAGTGTCAAATTCCCAGACACTTAGCCTAGAGGGTCTGAGGTAGCTAAGGTTGGGCAAAGGAGAAAAGAGAAGTAACAATTGCCAAATTGCCACAATCGGAGTCTATGCCACACAAGAAGACACTAAACTTATCTCTGATAAAAATCATAAGGAATGTGTTGGATTAGTGTCAGGGAAATTCTCTATTATCTTGGCCAGAGAGGGTCCTAAAACCACCAAACTGAGTGAAGGCTGCGCATTCTGGAACACTTGATGATCAGTGGGTAGGGTAGTCTGCTGGCTTCAAAACTCGTATTTCCTAGAAGGGAACCCATGCAGGGATTATGCATAAAATGTACACATACAGAGACACAGACACCTTTGCACAGAGGACATGCAAAAGGTAAGCAAGGTAAACAATGGGAATGCCCAAATAAATATAGAGAGTTCAAAACCAAAGAGTTCTTTGTGGTCCCATAAAAATTAGAGAGGAGTGAATCGTGAAAGCAAGCTCTGCTGTGGACAATGACTTGTGCCTGTAATCCCAGCTATTCGGGAGGCCTAAGGTGGAAGGATCACTTGAGGTCAGGAGTTTGAGACCAGCAAGGGCAACAAAGGAAGACCCTGTCTCTGAATGAATGAATGAATGAATGAGTGAATGGAAGGATGAATGAGTAACAAAGAATGATGGTACATGTCTGTAGTTCTAGCTGCTTGGGAAGCCGGGGTGGGAGGATCCCTTGAACCTAGCAGTTTGAGGCTGCAGTGAGTTATGATCACACTACTGCATTCTAGCCTGGGGTGACAAAGTGAGACTATGTATCTAAGAATCAAAAATAAAAGAAATAAAATAATAAAGTAAGTAGAGCTCAGAAAAGAAAAACAGGCTTGCAAAGAGTAAAGTCTCACAAAAAAAAAATCTATCCAAGATCGAAACCTAGTCATATACAACATGAATCATGGTAGCCTTCACAAATGAAGAAATTATGCAAAACGTCTATCATGGAGCACTTAACCCATTAAAATATAGTATTAGGATTAAAGAACTATAGACATATAGAAAATGTCATCAACTTAATGTTTAAAAAATAATATAACCAAAACTTGGAGACAGGAGGAACTGTAGGGTAATTATTTTTCTTTTTATATTATAATGTGTAAAGTTAAAATGAGTACTTAAAAAAAAATCATTCATTTCAATTTCACATATTTGCAAATCTTTGGAGATATGAATCTTAAATATGAATAAATCTCATGGCAATATCTAACCATTTTGTTTTTGTTTTTACTTTTTGTATTATTTAGCCTAAAATTAATTAAACTTTTAATTAAAATAGTATAATAAGGTTTTCTAAGATGTTCTCTGACCATGGATACATAGTAAGAGATGTCAAATAATGCTTATAAGTGTGGGCATAATTACTTTGAATGAAAGGGTGTGGGATTATTATTCAAACTTTATTTTAAATTTTCTACATTGATTTATTTAAAGAGTATGTACTGTTTTACAAAACCAACAAAGCTGTAATTCTTCACTGCAAAAAGATTAAACCAAATAAAGTATATTGGAATGAATCCCAGAAGTCAGGCCCACCAAGGACATTTATTAAAACCTCCTCAGAGACATCCTTTAGAAGCGTAAATTTGCTTAGCAAGCACTTTTTAAACTCCTACTGTGTGGCTGGGCAGGAAAAAGTTAATTAAAAACTGGTTTAGGTCAATGCCCTTGAATTCATGGAACTTAAATTTTAGTTAAGGGAAAATGTGAGATATTAAAAAGTATAAAACAAGTAAGAAGAGCATATTACTACAGAATCTTTTAAAGTGTTCACAAATCCATGTTCTATGTGCTGTGAAGATAGGAATGTACTAAGATTGTCTCAGAAAACTCCATGGGAGAGGCTTATAAATGCATTTTCCCCTTTGGTAAGACAAGGAGGGAGGATATTAAAATAATTGATTAGGCAAGAAAAACATACTACAAACCCCATTTATAGCTGGCACCTACCCTTCATCTCACCAAATGCCTGGTTATTTGGTAGTCTATATTCACTGTTACACTAATTCTAAAGGCCTATGATAACAAAAGAGTCCTTGTAGACATTATTAGCATTTGCTACTATACATATTAGAATAGTGTTTTCTGCCGTGTTTGATTTAGAAATAAGAAAGAGGGCCAGGCACAGTGGCTCATGCTTATAATCTCAGTACTTTGGTAGGCCAAGGCAGGAGGATTGCTTGAGTCCAGGAGTTTGAGACCAACCTGGGAAACAAAGTAAGCTCTCATTTCTACAAAAAAATCAAAAAAACTAGCCAGGCATGGTGGCACATGCCTGGAGTCCCAGCTCCTTGGGAGGCTGAGGCAGAAGGATTGCTTGTGCCCAGAGGGTTGAGGTTGCAGTGAGCCATGATCTTGTCACTCTACTCCAGCCTGGGTGACACAGCGAGACCTGACAGAAAGAAAGAGAAAGAAGGAAGAGGGAGAAAGAAAGAGGGAGAAGGGAAGGAAGGAAGGAGGAAAGAAAAGAAAGAAGAAAGAAAAGAAAGGAAGAAAGGGACAAGCAAAGTTTTGTTTGTTTTTGTTTTATTATCACATCATCAGAGAAATACATAATATTTAGAACGATTATTTTTTTCAACTGCATTCACTCACCCCATGTGACTAAGTCTATTCAATCAGTGGGCTTTTCAGAGAAACATTCTTACAGTTTTCATGACCAAGAGAAACAAAGAAACCTACATCAACAGTAGTGGCTTCCCATGCTGAGTGATATATTTTTCATAAGAACTTTAAGATTACCATCAGAACTAGGAGGACCGGGTAATTTTGAAGTTTCTTCTTCTTACTATTATTATTATTATTATTATTTTATTGTGTGTTCCTAACTCTCTCCAGGGAAGATGAGCATGAAGAGGCCCGAAGGTCCATGGCACCTCCTTTACTACGGTGTCCTCAGGAAACACACTGGGGTCCATTGAGTCTTGTGCTACACTCATTAGATTCCAAAACCCAAATGAAAACTATACATTGTACAGCGTGAATATTCTGCAATGTGACAAATTAAACAATTTCCAGGGATCAAAAGTAAGCACTTAGGAAACAATTAGAAGTATTTTTTATCCTTTTAGGATCATACCACAGCAAGCATAAAAATTTAGACTTAGATAGCAAAGTTTGATTTTGACTGAATTTTGTTTCAGAATGATCGATTTCAATTAGAACAGACTCATGGCTTTATTTTTAATTCAGAGTAGTTTCAACAACTTGGGACTTATATATAGCTACCCTTACCTGGAGAAGGTAAAAAAGGTTAAAACCACATTTCTGACACTGTATGAATTAGAGGTCTGACTCAGGTGGGAAAAAATGGATGAGGGAGAACAAGCTCTCTCCATCTGGCTGGCTAAGGGGTGTAAGGTGGGATCATTCCTTTGTATTGGTTCACAAAGAACGACCTTTCCCTAAAACACAGGGTCATTTTTTATTCAAGGAAACAGAAACAGCTTCACTACTATGCTAAAACCTATAGGAAGCATCACTCATTCATCCATACAAACTTACTAGCCCATTCAGTGAATTATAATGCATTAATACATTCAAAACTCAATCAGCATCTACTAAACAGGAGGGATATAATGGTTGCAGTAAGGACTACAGAGAAGGACAGGAAGGTCACTGTTCCAAGGAGTTAACAATTTATGGCAAAGAGAGATAACAGACTATATGTTAATATATTTTGCTAAGTACTATCATTCTGATTCTAATAGAACATCAAGAACATCACCATCTAAAAAAGATATGGTCTATTGTCTGATGATGGTTGGATTTAAGGTTCTTCCCTTCATTTTACATTTTTTTCATTTTCTACTGCTGGGCACATACTGGAAGCTTTAAAAGTACTACTGATTTCATTTGCGCAAAATAAGCCATTACATTCAGTTGCCTGTTAAGTTAGTCAGGCAGTCACAGTTCCTTCCTAGTAGTCACGTGCGGTTTATTTTTTGACCGATTTTTTACCTCAGTGGACATATTTTAAATCCCATCTTCTTTCTCCTATTTGATACAGGATCCACCAGGTCATCTTACAGCTGCTAGCTCTCCTTCCACGTATAACTGCACTTTAACACCTATGCAGACTCATCATGTCACATACTGCTATTTTCCTTGGTGGTACCTACAGGTCAAATATAGACTGGATGGTCTGAGATTCAGATTCTTCCCAAAATGAAAAGTTTAGACTTTGGAGTTAGATATGCCCTGGCTTGTATTTTAGCTGTATCATTTTCAGGCAAACTCCTAACCATTCTGGGCCTCAGTGTCTTCAGCTGTAAAATGGAAGTCGTTCTACTACACAAAATTGAAGTGAGAATTAAATGGGAAACCTTATGTCAAAATACCTAGACCATTCCATTAAATATGGGCACTGAATATGATTTTATTTCTCCATTCCTCCATTGAAGTGGCCTCATTATTTCTAGAATTTTGTAGTCTAAAATAAAGCAGGCTCAAAAGATCATGGTGGTCTCCTTTATTACCTTTTTAGTTTTCTAACAAGTCAGCCGAGTCAGCCAGAATATTCTGTCAGCAAGATTTCTAAAATATAAGATGTTTAGTGATATGTAGGAATTCCTAAGAGCAGGCTTGTATATTAGCCTTTTAATCTTTCAGTAGACACTCAGTGGTTAAAAAAAAAAATCTGATTCTCTATCTGCTTGAGTATGAACTTCAAAGTATAACAATTAGAAGACAAGAGATTCTGACTTAAGGCCTAAGCCCCTGAGAGGATCCTGATGACACAATACATGGCCTTGTTGACTTTCAGTCCTGAAGTTAGCTAAGTAAACATATGTGGAGGCCCCATGCCTTAAATTTTCTTACTCTTATTATATGGCATTGACCTTACTGAAGTTAGTAGCAGACTGTTTTTAACTAAAGGTTACTGATGTTTATATCACTTAGTGTATGATAATGTAAAACTGTTTTGGATATATTTTTTAGTGTAATATTTACTTATCACTCTCCCACTAGTTTTCTATTTCAGAAGCTACTTATATTAAAGTACTTACTTTATAACACCCAGAAAGCTAGGAAAAAACACATCAGTGTATACATAAGTATGGTTATAACAAACACACAATGATATATTTTGGGCTACAAAACAAGTGCAAAATTATTTAGCTTTGATAATAATATAAAATGAGTAATTATGCTATATCTAAAGAATTTAAACCAAAAATAAATTCTGCTTTTCCAGAGGTCTCTTATTTAAGAATATATAAATCATATTTATAATCTTTTCATTGAAAGTATATTCCCAGGATTTGACAAAATGTCTGGCATATAGCAGGCAATTGATAAAAATTCACTAAAAAAAAAAAAAATCAGATATTTTGCTTGAATTTTACAAACAGATAAACTTTGCACATAAGAATTATCCTAAGTTGCCAAGAAAGTAAGTGATAGAACAAGTAATAAAGTTCAGGTCAATAAATGTGTTTTGTCCAGCATTTTACAAAATATAATTATCTAGGTTATTTTGATTGCCCCTATTCACAGGTGAAACAACTAAGAGAGAGAAATGAAGCCAACAGGTTCAGGTCTGTCAACATGGTAGAAGAAGTTGAGGAGTATAATACCATCCATCCCAGGAAATGTCTATTTTTGTCTTTTTAATTCTCACACTCCCTTTTCCCTGAGTGCTGCTATTGGGTTCCTGATGAAAAGTTATCAGGAAGAACATGTGGAGAAGAAAACCTGGTGCTGACTTGCAAGACCTGTGGCCTGTGTCTCCCACATTTCTCAGCAATTTTACACTATTTTTCAGACAGGCTCTACTAAACATTTTAAGCAGCATAGACAAAAAGCAAGGCAGAACAGCTTTACTGCAGCAGACCCCAATGACAATGTCCTCTCCAGTTCAATGAACCCTTTATAAATGTTGCAGTTTTTCTTCCGATGAGCTATATTCCAATAAAGTGAAACCTAGTTGCATAGACAAAATACTGCACATTAGATAGAATCATGACTGGGCAGATAATTATTTGAATACACATAACATTTTAAGTTTCTTCTTTTTATCCTTTGCTTCATCTAATTTACAAATTAATAATAAGCTTAAGACCACTCAGTTGTAACTATGTTTCCTTATTTAGCACCCTTTTTGGTTTGAATAAATGGAAGAATATTTTAATTTCCTTGTTTAATCACTAAAAAAAAGTTCTGAGAATTTTCCATAATTTATTTGAAAAGACCAACCTCTAAATGTGAAATGTCATAGTCTATTGAACACTCACCTAAACCAGACTTTTTTAATCGTTTTAAGTGCTGACTTGTTTGTTTTCCAGTGGGAGATTTTTGCCCATGTTTCATTTCTTTATCTGAACTGTCTGCTTCACCATTTTTAGATTCGGATCCTAAAAAAGGAAATAGTTATTATGTCATTATCTTCCTCTAGCTGTCCTCAAAAAGAAAAATCTAAAATTGTTTTAGGAACTGTAGATATAATCTCCTTTTCTAAGAGTTAATATACTACCTTTGGCCACAATCTGATTCCCCTACTGGATATAAAAAGAGAAGCCCAATAAATCAATCAAACAGAACAAAAAGTAAGAACAGATGGCCTAATAGTGGAGTCAAAAACACGTTCACTGATCTGATAGCTTTTTAAAAGAAACAGAGTCAGATCTTTTGTAAAACTACACGAATAAGCTTGAACAATACGATGCCATTTTGAAACAATACAAGACAGAGACAAAGCTGAAGGAAGAAGGGAATCTTGAAGAGAGGGAGAGATCATACTTTTATAAATAACTTTATGCAGAAGGAGGAACAGAAAATGCAAACATGAATCTATAATAAATAGCTGATAAAGCGACAGAAGGTAAATTAGAAGAAAAAGGTCAGGGCTGCACTGGGGTGAGAAGAATGTTGCCAGAACACAAAAACTAATAAAGGATTACTGATCTTGCAGCATAGGACTGAAAAAGAAATTCACACTCACAGAAGAACTGCTTTTGATGGTATTACACATCAGCATGTGGTCCACCATTCAAGTTCAACATTCAAACAAAAGCCAAAGCAACAACAACAAAATTCACCTAGCATTGCTATACATTTTTTTGCAATTATTGATATTAGCAAATGCAGTTATTTGATAATGATGTGAAAGCTGCTGCTTTTTTTAAAAACTGAGCAGTACACTATATTTCTGAATCACTGAAAGAGTCAAAGGCATAAAAAAAAATTAAACCAAACCTCAAGTGGAAATAATATTCAGTTTCAGAAAAAAAATTTATGACACCTCTCTCAGTGAGGAAGTCACCTCCGGGAAGAAACTGGCCAAGCACACAATATTTTAGCTCTTTACCTGAAGGCGAATCCGACTGCTCATCAGACACCTTTAATGGTGTCAAAACAACACGAGGAACAGTCTTGTTTACCATCATTGAGACTCCATTTCTTCTTTTCTGCTGCTGCCTCAAAGCCTACAAAACATGATAATACAAACATAATATAAACATACAGCCAAAATGATTTCTCATAATTGAATTAAATGATTCATTTGCCCATCATTAGACAGAACTTCTTAACAGACCTAGATTCCACACAGTCCCTAATTTCTCAGGATCTAATAGTTACCTTCATGTCATTTTCCCTAAACAGCATAAAATCAGGCTTTGGCAAAGGGTAAAAACCCGAGACCATTTTCCATATAATTCTAACAACAAAGCAGCACTTAATGGTTTCTTCCACCTTCGCAGTGAGGCTTGAGAGCCCATGGAATTTGAAACTATGACTCCCAAGTAAAATAAATGTAAAATAAATGTTTTGAAACCAGGATAAAAATATATGTGTCTGCACTTCTCGCGCAGGTGCGTCCTCTCCAGTGCACCGCTCAGTCAATCAAGTTAACATTGAGTGTCATCAGTATGTACAGCGTGTAAGGACGACAGTATTGATGCACTCGCTCAGCCGTGGGGAGCACTGCACAAAATCACTGAACATGGCAGGAATCATTTATTTCTGTGAAGGGAATCAGTCCTAATCTTGGAAACCTTGCAGCACTTGGCTTCTGTCTGCTTGACTTTGGGCATTAACCTTCAGAACACGAATATGACGGGGTTCTGGCAAATCCAGGAAAAATTGATATGAGAATAAATCTCTCCAAATGGGAGTGCTTTGTGTTTCATAAATGAATCGACCACGGTGATGATAATGTAATAAAAGACATTTAAAAGTTTTGAAATACAGCTTATCTAGCTGATCGCTTTACACAAAAAATTACCTGTAATAAAAAGGATCTTAAACACGTGAAACTGAAGAGCCATTAAATTCACAGTCACAGGAATGCTAAAACCCCTCGAAAGGTTAAAAGGCTGGCTTCAGACAGACTCAAACCTTTTTATTCTGGGTTTCTGTGAAATTTCTGCCAATTTTACAACATCCCAGTTACTTGATTAATGTTCTTCAACCAAGAGTTGTCAGAATCTCTTGAAAGACTGCATTGACTGTATTTCCCCTCACTGTCAAAAAACGATGTCATTTTATTTGCAAAGGGTATTACTGGCTGAATGCCCAACTTGTTGACCATAAGATTTAGCAATCGGGTAATTACATAAGTGAAAAATTTAAATAAGAGATGTCATTTAAACTATTCAGATAAGATTTAAAGCCAGATGAGAAAGTAAAGGCTTGGGAAATGTATTACAAATGACATCATTGCTAATGATAACACGAGACATCTTCCCTTCAATTCTTACATTTATTGAGCCTTTATAAAGTACCAGGCACTGGGGGAAAGCAAGAAATACAAAAATTAATAAGATGCCATCCTTCTCACCTTTAGCCTGCTGCCAATAATATATTTAATGAGAGCATATGTGCTATAAAATATTTAAGACATTTACTCTTTCTTCAAGGTATATATATAACTGCACATAAATTTTTCACATAATTGCATACATCTCTCTCGCCTTGTGTAAGAACTCAAAGCACTTTATAGACATTAACCTATCAATCCCATAAAATAAAACGAAATAAGACAACACAGCACTTTAAACTATGGTTAAGTTCATCTTTGCCCATTATGTAAGACTTCACAACTGCGGTTTTTTTTTTTTAGAAGCTAGTTATTTCTATTTGTAAGAATGCTTGAGAATTCATTGAGCTTAGGCTTAGTGAGGTGTATTTATGTGGTTTACAACCACTTCCAGGTATAGTTAAATTATTCTTAGTCATTGGTGTAGAAATGGCCACCAGGAATACTTCTACAATTTTTAAAATCTTTACAGCATATATTTCAACTACTTCCCTTGAAAAACAACATTAGGCATTTTAAAAAGAGTCATTTTCTCTGTGTGTGTGTGTGCACGCGCGTGCGCGCATGATTAGGGAGTTTATTTTAGAAAATGTTGGTTAGAAAAAACATGATGAACTAACTAGAGGGCTAGAAACTGAAATTATAAAGCCAAAGCTGGCATGCCTTTTTAGAGCATTTGTGGTAAATAATAATTAAAGTAACAAAAATTTTGACCTCAATTTCTAGAGCTGGGAAGATTCTACCACAAAAAATAATAATCAGACAGAAAGAAATCATGATAAAAATAATATAAGAATAAGAATTAAAACCTATAGTTATTTTGAATTTTAAAGAGTCAAGGTAGAATCAAGGCAAGAATAAAGGAAGCTAACCAACAATGAGCCCATTTCACTAACTTTTTCTAATTACCTATTTCTTGCTGAGAAAATCTGAATATTTCTCTGTAAGATATTTTTTAAAATACTGACACCCAGCAATATGGGCCAGTAGAGGTGAACACAACTAAATGTTCACTGTATGAGAAAAATAATTGTTTAAGTGTATTAAAAATATACATACTCTTTTTTTGCTTTACTCCTGAAAAATAAGTATTGGATTTATTCTCAAATAACACTTCCTGGAACAAATAAGCAAACGCTGGGCTACATTTTTATGGTCTGCATTAGGGGATACTTTAGAGACCTTTGTGGTGAGGCCTCTGAAACAACATTCTACCCTGACATGAACCATGCTACTCATGGTTGACCTCCAGTCTCCCCCTCGCATAGGCTCTACATACCTGTGCTCCTCTCACCTAAACAGCTGTCTTTTTACCATGACTCTAGTAACAGTTTTCCCTAGCATTGGCTCTATATACCTGTGCTCCTGTCGCCTAAACAGCTGTCTTTTTACCATGACTCTAGTAACAGTGATAAAGCATTAGACTTTCCCACTCTAACACTTAGGCTAGGCTGCTGGACTAACTCTGTACAAAGAGCTTAGTTATGAAAACAGTAAAGGAGGCATCTTGATTTCACCTCCTAGATCCACAGGCACTTTTGACTATCTATGTCTTCTTTGAAGATTCCAATTCTCTTTCCAGAAAGTAGGATTTATTTGACTCTGGAGCCTGGAAACATTCTCTAAGCAGATCAGCATGTAGATGCAGGGAGAAAAAACAACAATGTCTCAATTGAGAAGCTTGGGATAGTTGGGCTGACTCTAAACTCTAAACAAGAGAACTCTGACCTGTCCCATGAGGAAGGCTATGTAGTAACTCCTAGTCTCTTGAGTTACTACACAGTAGTAGGAAGGCTGTGTAGTAACTCCTAGTCTCTTGAGTTACTCCTAGTCTTGAGGTGGGGCATGCTTCCTGCAGGTAAAGAGGACTGGCTCCTCAACTACTGCTGTTGTTGTTATTATGTGAACTCTATTTCTCCAATTATATGGGCATCACCACTCAAATGTGTGTGGCACATCTCCCCACAGTCCTCCAAAAAATGTACAATGCCTTTTGGACCAGACCAGCTAGGGGTAAGACAAGGACAAAAGGGGAGGCTGCGGCGAGCAGGAACAGACATGCCTCATCAGAGGGAGCAGCTGCCATTCAAATCTAGATTCTGAGGTGAGTCTGTTTTTAAACAATCTGCCAAACAAAGACGACAGCTGGCCAAAGTCAGCAAGAGGGCAACAGTCTTTGAGATCTACTAAACACTATGCTCCCCCCTTCCACAAATAAGTGAGTTTGACCACTGCCCGCTATAGCTATTAAAATCTCTCTTCTCATGTGCTGAACTGCAGAGGAACAGGGGCCACAGAGCTGTCTTAATGGCAGTGTGGTGCCATCGTAAAGGGTTGTACAGTCAGAGGAAGATTTAACTAACTGCATAATGCTAGGGAATCACTTGGGCAAATGTCCCTGCAAAACAGAGACGATTGTGCTGACAAGATGCTTCAAATAGAAAATCTGCAACAATATTTTAGCCCAGTTTACAGCACACAGTAAATACTCAGTAAATGTCACTTTTTAATATTTATATAATTTATCCTGTCTGCAACAAATGCATTCTTGAGGACTTACTCACTTTTTCTACAGTATAAGCACTGCTGGCCCATAGCAGAGAAGTTTTATTTTAATTATTTTCATTTTAGTGAAAAACTGACAAGGAAACACATAAAATAAATATAGTAGTTTCGCATACATTAAAGTGCTAAGAAAATTATGCCAGAAAGTTGAGGTAGAGTAATGAGGGGAGGAAACAAACCTAGAAAAGGCTCTTCTCTGGAGGCGACACAGGAGGTGAGACCCAAATGACAAGGAGAAACTGGTAGTGTGAAAATTGTAGGGTCTCTGGTAAGTAAAAGCAGCAATATCAAGACCCCTAGCAGGAAGGACCCTGGTGGTCCAGGAATAAGAAAACCAATGTAGCTGGAGAAAAGGACTAGAAGGTTAGCAGAGACAGCACAGACTTCTCCAAAATGGTTGCCAAGGGCTTACAAACAGCAGCCTTATGTTCAATGCAAAGGCAGCCCTGCTACCCAGCTGCTTTTCTGCAGCTTGAAGTCGCCACACTAGCACTTTAGCACCAAAGATGTGAAAGGGGCACAGCAAAGAGGAGGCATGGGGTCATCCAACAAATAACTGTTATCTTCCTGGATTCATTATTCAGTGAATACTTTTAAGGCTTCACTGCTGAAATGCATTGTATCCCACACCTTGCATGAGTTCCTTAACTCTGATCATTTTGAGTTGTCCCATCTGTGAAAACTCCAGACACACTTCTGTCCTCTGCTACAGCTCTCCTCTGCTGGATACACTCTTCCCTCAGACACCTGAATGGCGTGCTTCCTCATATTCATCAAGCCTTCGCTCAGACATGGTAGTTCCCCCTTATCTGCGGTTTCACATTCCAGTTTCAGTTACCCATGGTCTGAATATCTTAAGATATTTTGAGAGAGAGAGAGAGAGAGACACCATATGCACATCACCTTTATTACAGTATGTTGTTATAATTGCTTTCATTAGTTATTGTTCATCACTTACTGTGCCTGATTTAGAAATTAAACTTTATCATAGGCATGTACATATTGGAAAAAATGTAGTCTATACCATTTGCAGTTTCAGTAACCACTGAGGGTCTTGGAATGTCTTCCCTATGGATAAGGAGGAGCAGACTACTGCACTACTTTTCCCACTGTATTCTCCATCCCCACGACCCATTCGGCTTTTCTTTTTTTCATGAACTTACTATCTTTCAGCATACTGCTTAAAGCTATCATTTCCTCCCTTCCCTATTCTAGAAGATAGGCTCTACAAAAGACAGGGGTTTTTGTTTGTTTTGTTCACTGACATATCCCTGAGTGCTTAGAAGAGCACCTGGAATACAGCAGTAGGTCTCAGGCATAAGTTTATTAAACACAGAAAATCCAGCCAGGTATGGTGGTTCACACCTGTAATCCCAGTGCTTTGGGAAGCCAAGGCAGGAGGATTCACTTGAAATCTGGAGTTCAAGACTAGTCTAGGCAATATAGTGAGTCCCTTCTCTACGAGAGAGAGAGAGAGAGAGAGAGAGAGAAGCCTCCATTTATCTCTCTTTAAAATATATAAGTGATTTATTTAAGAGGCAGAAATCCGCATGGAACAATCAACAAATAAATTTATTCTTCTAATATTATATTACTATATGCTCTGACCAATTTCCCTTTCTCATTTCTGAACAGTATTTCACGTAGAATGCAGTTTCTGTGGTAAACTTTGAGTATGTATACAGTTTCACTTTCATTTCAGGTTGGAAAACAAAAGATCAAATATATAGCTTTCTTTCCACCCTCCCTAGGTCATGCCTATCTATGGCTTGGGTCAGAAGTTTCACTGAAGACAGGATTCTTGATTTTATTCTTCCCCCATCTTCTTCTCCCTCTTTTTTTCCCTACTGTGTCCCCCAGGATCAGGACTGAGAAGGAGGAATGAGAAGAATAGGATGAAGTTGTCTGAATTAGAGTTCTCATAACCAACATTCTGGAAGGCAGAAGGGCTAGATTTTTATGGTCTGCATTAGGCGATACTTCAGAGACCTTTGTGGTGAGGCCTCTGAAACTACATTCTACCCTGACATGGACCATGCTCCTCATGGTTGACCTCCAGTCTTCCTCTACCATAGGCTCTACATACCTGTGCTCCTCTCACCTAAATGAACAGCTTTCCGGAGCAAGGTCTTCAGAAATCTCCCACGCTTACGTAACTGCACGACACTTATTCAGGCCACAAGTACACTCAGCATCCTTGTCCCACTGCACAAAGAATATCCTAATACTTTATTTCTGCCTAGCCACCATGGTCAGATCTCTGCCTTCAGAATTCTCCAGGTCCTAGAAATTCTTCAAAATATAAGAATTCAAGATTTGGAATATACAGACACACCCACAGGTGCATTCATGCCTGCATAAGTGCATGTTGTGTGTGCATGTGTATGTGTGTGTGTGTGATGAATTTTGAGGTAAAAAATGTATCTGTTGAGGAATGTTCAATGAACCATCTGGCCTCCTGTTAATAAGAACTTTGAGGCTGTGTCCCACACCTCTCTTCAAAACATAGTTGTATTATATTGTTCTCAGTTTTGAGCTTGTGTTAAATTCTAAGAAAACCCAAAAATTTCCTATTTTATATTATGATACATATAAAATAGAAGTTATCTGCAATTAAACTTACAATTATCTAAATCTAGGTATATCACAGCCTGGGAAATATAAATCTATGTAACATAGGAAGAAAACAGGATTAGGAGGGTCACTTTAGAGGGTTGTGGAAGGTGAGTCCTGTATAAGAATACTCTAAAAGAGGGATGTTTTTTCATGTTGTGATAACTTTGTCTATTCCATATCAGAATCTTAATTAGCTTGTGGTGGCCCTGTCAGCCTATAACATGGTTTTACTTTGACACTGGTATTATAGAATTAGTCTTACTATTTTAGTCTGGATTCATTTTAAGGGGTTGATATCAATGAAGCACCTCTAACTGTCTCAAGCCTTAGCTGTACTTTGGAACATGAATGGACTATCTTATTGAACAACTTCAAATCCTGCCATTTCAAATCCAGAAAGAAAGCAATATCAGAGCCTACATAAATAGGCAGGTGGTGATTGTAAATGCAGTCTACTATGATAGAATGTACCTTCAAGCTGCTCACATGTATAATGTTCTATTGCCCAAACTACAGAGCACAATTTGAATATCTGCAATGTTGTAAGATGAAGCACAATTGGACTTACCAATTTTAATACATCCAGGTATTATTCAATATGAAAGAAATTTACAGGCTTAAACCTGGAAATAAATGTACTTTTTAAAGGAGGCAAACAAAACATAGCTAAACCAGTCTAGGAAAAATAAAGATTGTATCACACTCACATCAATTCAACTCTGGCTTTAAGTGAAAGGAAAGAAATCAAAAGATGCTGAGTGAGTATGCTTTTCTCTGGAGACATATTTCAATACTTTCTTGCAAAAAGAGAGGGAAAAAAAACTTTAAATAAACATTTCATTTTTTAGTCAGAAAGCTTGTCAGATAATTCTAAATATATGGATTGGTTTTCATTTCTACCCTAATGGAAAAATGAAATAAAACTTCAAATCAGAGCCTTTTGTGTTAACTTGGAATTTTAAGCAAGTGATGCCTGCTTTATTTTAATAAAGAAACAACATCAACAAGTAACTTAAGAATGCACTGAATGCATTCTTCCACTGAAATTCTGAAAATAGCACATGCTGTGAATGCTAAAACTTAAATAATTAGAAATATATACATAAGAAACAGATGGCTATGTCAAGCACCAATAACCCGCCTTGTTGCTAGTATGCTAAATGTCAATGCCCATGTTCAGAAACTGCTATCATGCCACATAACCTTTGGAATTTCACAGTATTGGTCAAACATGCAAAGCTAGAGTAAAATATGAAGAATATATCTGCTTTGCAATATCAAAAAGGAAAAGGATCTGCAACTTTATGAATAAATTCTACCACCCCAAATAAATAACGAAGAAAGTCCAATAAACCAACAGAAACAACACACAAAGGTTATGTTCACAACCATGTTATTTGCTATAACAAAACTCATTCATCTTTAATCCTTCATTTTCTTCTGCTTAAACTTTCCACATTTAATCTTAATCATCTTTCTTTAAAATTCATAATCTAATCATTTCACACTTTTTAGGGGCATGATAACAAAAATACCAAGGCAGAACAAAGACAGAGAACAAGGTATTAATCACCAATCTGCCGCTCTCTAGAGGCTTCTGAATATGCTTACTCAGGAACAACGACAACAAAAAGACTACTACTGAAATCACAATATATCATTCATGCAATTATACCCAACATATGATGTTAACTAATGTTTTGATGATTAGAAAGTAAAAAGGACCTGAATATTTGGGAGCAATGAAAATACTCTATGTCAACAGCCAAGGGTCATTATAGCTTCTAGATTGTCCAGCCTATGGTTACTCTGCAATCAACAGTGCTGTGAAGTCAGAGAGACTCTATTCTCTATAGCAATGTGCTTTTGGTGGGGGCTTCAGCCTGGGAAATTATGCCTGATCTATTTTGCAAGGAGGTTTGTTTTAAATTATTATTATTTATTATACTTATAATGCTATTAGGTTTTTAGAAGTTTTTTTGTTCTACATCTTTCTAAGCGTCCATACTGGCTGATGTAGCATTGGACTACTAATGCTGAATCAGAATATATTTATAATAAAAAATAATGGCTTAAATGCTTAAGGATGTGCCATTAACATGAACTGGTACTGAGTTGAATATAAGCAGTACATTCAGAGATGCTATTCTTAATAAGTAATCTGCATTGCTTTCCTTATGCTATACAGAAACTCAAGAATGTACATTTCCTTGGATAGCATCAAAAATTGATCTAGATAATTACATACCATATGCTGAAAGGCAGTATTAGAGAAAAGGGTAGAATCGGAAACTATGATTCAAGATTCAAATGATAGCTCCAAGATTTACTCGCTGAGTGATCTTATCTTGGGCAAGTTATCTAACTTATCTAGGCCTTAGTTTCTTCATAAGAGTACACACTTCAAGGTATTTGCATGAGATTTAAATGGCAAATTACAGGTAAAATGAAGAGAATAATGTCCTATCAGAAAAGGTAAATATTAGTTATTGTAATTATTATGAAGGTCATTCAGCTGGTCCCAGCTTCAATATGATTATATCTTGTGGGTTGTATACATATGCACAAAACATATATTCACAAACACAAAACACCACATATAAATACACTCATATGTATGTGTGTGTGTGTGTGTGTGTGTGTGTGTGTGTATATGTGTGTGTATATAATACACTTACAAATAATTTTACATGGTCATGTTATTCAACTATCCTAAAGAAAGGAAAGCTGCAGATTTGCTGAGGTTGCTACAATTTAAAATGCTGCATGTTCAGTCAATTTTTGCAATGCTGTCTTAAGAAATTCAGCAATTACATGGAATCTGGGCAAAATTCTGCAAGAACAGCTTTTCTTCTAAATGTATTTCCAATATGAATTTGATTATTAATCAAATATTAGCATATCTTCTATATATTGAGCCATATTCTCCTGGTAACTAATTTGCTGCTTGGTTATAAAATAGAAGTTTTAAGAGATAAATAAATAACTCTTTCAGGACATTAAGAGGCTTACAGGACAGGTTTCTTAAAACAATACTTAGACCCTAAGCAAGCAGGTGGTTGTCCCCATGAACACATGCTCCACAAAACAAGACAAAACAAAATCCACTCACAAGTTGTGTAATGTTTTAATAATTACAAAAAAGTGTTCAGATAAATTAAAACTAAAATGAAGAAAGCAAAAAATAATGAGCTATAACAACACAAAGACTTGAATCTTTATCTTCCCATTCACATACAGAAAGATTTCACAGTATGCACATTTTCCAAGTCACTGAACCCCAGAAGAATCTGTTTCTTTTATGATCCCATTTATGGTTCTTAAATGCCACAGCAACAAGTGTCCAGTTTTGTATCTTTTGTTCTATCCTGATTAGTATTTTATTACCTGTATCTTATTTGCTGCCTGAAAAAGCCTTTGCCCTGGCTTCCCTACCTACATCCATCTTTTATTTCATCAATTAAAAAGGGATCTCAACACTGATTTCAGATTTGTTCTCTGGCATCTAAAACATTTCACAAAATCAATGATATAAATGGCAAGCTTCCCAAAGATTACTTGACCTATGCAGGATTAAATATCATTATTACCTTAAATATAATACCAATTAATGGAAATGCAATTTTAATAATTAATATGGAATAAAAAGGTAATATAATTCAGTACAAAATATTAAGCTTCATTCCCACGTTTTCTTATCTCAGGTAGGGGAAAAGGTAGGTAGAGAGGCTCTAAGTCTAGAAGATTGAATGTGACTACTAAGACACTTTAGAAACTGGTAGAAAGTTTTTAAAACTTAACTACTTTTTAGAAAACACAGTTTCTTTTTTCCTTGTTATAAATATATCACTAGACTGATACCCCTTTTCCTGAACCTGGTAGGGGACATCAAGGAAAGGTTAGAGGGGGGTTGTTACAGAAAGATCAGAGTGCAAAAGGAAAGCACATAAAAAAGGGAAAACCGTGAATTCAGGGTGAATTATGTGAGCCTTCCATCTACTGACACTCTTGGTATTATCATCATGAAGTGACCCCAAGTAACCACACCATCTCTTCCTTTTTTTCTCTGCACAACTCAGCATCTATCAGTAGGGCAGCATTCACCATCATTACTATTTTCCACATGTTTTAGATAAGGAATTTGAGATTCAGCATGAAGAAGGGGATTGCCAACAGTCACAAGGTGAACGGCAAGGATTCAAACCAGGATATGTTCACACACCCAGCCAAGCCTTATAACCATTGCTTCCTATTACCATCACAGTGCAAGGCCACTCAGGTCAGTATGCTTATGTGCTATCAGGATGATACTGCAAAGGTAACTGCCATTCAGCACCAAACAACACTCACTGACGGATATTCTAGATCTAAGTAAGCCATGCTCCCTGCATGTCTGATTTGTAACCTAATGCATCTCAGCAAGAAGCAAGACACTATCATTATTTTTTAACACTAGCTATTGGTTAAACACAATTGAGCCATAGAGACATTATTTTTAAAATACACATATATGAACTCAATAGATGTACTATAAATCACACACACATACATCTTAATACAAGTTTTTATGTTTCCAGGCACATGTTCTTTCTTCTATTTTACATTAAAGCTCTCGCTCAAGCCTCTCGTAGTTTTTAGCATACATTAAAATTATTGAATTGCATATTATAGATATGGGTGAATTCAGGACATCCCCATTGCTTTCTGATTGTTAGGTTCTTACTTATTTTACTTGATCAGTAGAACACACAGTACCTAAAGTAGGTGGAACTGAAGGACAAAGAACAAATGGCAGCTACCTTACCTGTTTAAGAGCCTTTTTGGTGTGTTGCTGAAAGGAAGACACTAACTTGCTTTGCACTGCTGTGTTAGTAAGGCTTGAATCTCGAGTGGAAGATGCTTCATCAGTTACCTGCTTTGAACAAACTAGAAACAGAGAGATAATGATATTACTAATTTGAATTCCTTTTTTTATATCTACTGTAATTATTCACTTGGAGCTTTTCTCTAGCTGAAATGGATACCTAAAATAAAGCAAAAGAGCACAGTAAAAAGAAGAGTATCTAGACTTGAAGAGTAGAAACCATCAAAT
The DNA here is from genome assembly GCA_027257055.1 of Cephalopachus bancanus. Taxonomy (NCBI): domain Eukaryota; kingdom Metazoa; phylum Chordata; class Mammalia; order Primates; family Tarsiidae; genus Cephalopachus; species Cephalopachus bancanus. The sequence goes on along the minus strand of JAPVLO010000242.1, from coordinate 83,133 downwards.
AATTATGTGGCCAAAGTTCCATTTAACCTTTTTAAGTCTCTGTCCTTACCCACTAATTGATAATAATTTCTGTGTCATAGAGCTATCATATCTGCCTCAAGAGTTAAGAGTCAATAGATAATATCTGAATTTGAATATGGAGATTGGGAAATGCATTATATTCTGAAGATTCTGTCCAAATTAATGAAATTGTTTTAAAGCTACCCAGCCTCACAGGTATTATGATTCTTCTATTTAGAATCTATTACCTACTGGGACAGTTTATCTCTCCTCTCGGCTAAGTCATATAGCACAGAGAAGGAAAAATGGAATCTGAGATTATTTTCTAGACAATTATTTTCAAGACAGAGGTGCTCTCTGCAGATTATAATATACTCTTGCCCATTTTTAGCAGTCAGGCTTTCCTTCTATAGAAGACATTTTCTTCCAAAAGTCTGACATTTAAAAGAATCAACCTCTCTTTGACTTGGATGATCAAAGAAAGCCCACAGATAATTTGAAGCCCGTGCTTGAGCCAGAACTCTGCCTTCAGTCCTCCTCAAACGGAGATACTTCTGAGTCCCCTTCTGACTTCTCAAACTGAGAGACCTTAACACTGAAATGGTTTGGGCAGAAACACAAATGCAAGCCTTTTTCTGTATACACTGACAAGGAGTCTGGAAAATCAAAATGAAAAGTACTATGATTAGCAGCAGAATGCAGGCAATGGAGGCATATGTCAAAGGTAAGGAGCAAGAATTCAGGTGGAAGAAAATAACCTGAGAATATGTTGTAAAAGTTCAAAACATGACTTTATAAGGGGACCAGGGCTAATGCAAATTCAAGAATATTTTCCAAGTAATGATAACTGGGGAGAATTCTGACTTGAATTTTATTTCTTTATTTTTATTTTAAAGATATGAGGTATACTTCGCGGGTGACTTGAGTTTTAAAGGAAAATGAAGGAGGCAAAATTATTGTAGTCAAAAATGGAAGCATAGGCACATGTGCAGCATTGAAGACACTCAAGTTGCTTTTGACAGACTCAATCACACCTTGCCTGAGGTGAACATATGGTCCGCGACAGAGAATTTTCAGGGAAAAAAAAGTTAATTAAATTGTTAATACAGAAAGTCATCAGAAAGACAAATAAACAAGTCTAGGAAAATAAAATAATTTTTAGGCACTTTCTATATGTGATCTCATTTAAACTTTGCAGCTTTCTCTTAAGACCAAAAAAGTATTATCTCTATACTACAGGAAGAAAGTCAGAGCACAAAAAAAGCTAAATAACTTGCCCATGGTCACATAGCCATTTAAACAGCAGTGATGGAACCCAAGACAAGTCCATTCTAGTTGCTGAGCCCATGACTTTTTTACTGAAGACATTTGGCTTCAAAAATCAAGATCTGACACAAAAAATTTCATGTCTAAAGAAGTGTAATTTGGCTGGGCATGGTGGCTCATGCCTGTAATCCCAATGGGAGGCCAAGGCAAAGAGGATTATTAGAGGTCAGCAGTTTCAGACTAGCCGGGGCAACATAGTATGTGGTAGCACATGTCTGTAGTCCAAGCTACTCAGGAGGATGAGGTGGCAGGATTACTTAAGTCCAGAGGTTTGAGGCTGCAGTGGACTATGATCTCATCAGTATACCTGCCTGAGTGACAAAGAGAGACCCTGCCTCTATTAAAAAAAAACTAATTTAAAAAGTATATTTTAGTTGCTTAGTTGCATGATATTGGAGTAGTGAAAAAGAATTTAACAAAGGCAGGGGAGAACAAGTCAGTGAGCCCCAGACATTAAAAAAAAAATTGAGAATGGTGGGTGAGAGTGATGAGCCCAGAAAATACTATGGTGGAAGTAACAAAAAGATTTAAGGAGAGATATGGTGAGAAAAGTCCTTTAATTGAAGATAAGGTAACTTTTCACTTGACAGTATATGATATTTTTCCTTAAGACCATCTAAATGTTCTAGTTAGAAAATACTTTATAATATTGCTTGCGTACACTAAGGTTTCTAGGCTTCTCTTCTCAAAATGATCAGTAGAGTAAATTGTAACACTTTGCTAAAGCTTCCTTATCAATAAATATTAGAAATAATCATCAATTTATATTCTAAAGATAAATCTACTGTTTATACTGACTATACAGACAGCCTTTTCAATGTCTCTATGAAGTATGACAAACTGAGATGGTGCCAACAAACTGAGATGGTGACAGAAAGGTGGCCGAAGGGATATATAATTCCAATTGAACAGACCTACCATAAGCCCAGCCAAAGGTAAGTGTGCATTAGCAAAAAATATTTTATTACCTTAACATTCTAAGATTGGCAAATCTACCTCAAAACTGGAAACCTACTGCTTAGTTTAAAAGGAGAATCAAATACAGTCCATAGAGATTAGGAAATTTATGGAAAAATAAAAGAATTATTCTGTATACTGGACATCTACATTCAAATGTACTACCAGTTTGTTTAGGAAATGTTATTATACCTTAAGTCTTTCAAAGATATACCTCAATACAGCAGAATTAAAGAACAAGAAATCGTGACCTAGTGCACGTATTCTGAAAACCTTGTTTCTTCTTTTCTGACTGCTACACAAGTGGCCATGCTTCTTGAGGATAACAGCTGCCAACCACACTGTGTATATTTCTTTCTGACATAGGAAACCATCAGATTTTGGGACACCTATTTCAGTATCAACATATATGCTTTATATACTTTGGTTTAAACTTGTGATTGCACTGTGTTGACAGTGATTCCCATGCATTTACATATGTTGTTTCCAAAAGGAAGATTAGATTCAATTTAGAGCCCAGAACTTCAGAGGAGGGGAAGGACAACAGAGTTGAAATAGCATTAAGAAATACTAAGAAGTTTGTTTTGAAAATGATTCATCTTCTTTTACTCAGCTTTATTTGCTTTCTGTTGCACTCCATTCAAGAGCCAAGTAAAGCATCATGAGTATTCCTGTACCAGGTAGTCATTTTTCTCCCTGATCTCTCTTTCTGAAGTTGGTCCTGACACTTATTTCTCTGGATCAAACCATTTTTACTGAATTATTTACTTCTGATACAATAACTGTAGAACCTTAAAAAAAAGCAAAATGTAATGGAAAATAAAATATATTGGCGATTGCTCCTTTGGGTTAAAAAGGTTAATTTTTAAGGGAAAAATCAAGACAGGAAAAAGTGGATGGGGTTCACTTGTAATTTATCCATAGGCTTCACACAGTGTGCTCATATACATTTTTAAAGTACTGACAAATATGGACCTTTTTCATGGGTATATGAGTTGCTTTGTTCATTCTTTTTTCCATGTATCTGACATGAGAATGGCTAAATCTAAAAAACACTTCTTCCCTGCAGTCTAGTTGGATTGTGTGGGTTCATGCAGATACATATTCTGACAAAATGCAAAGTTTTCACTTTTACTTATTCTCTGGGCTTTCTTAATAATAGATGTGATAGATAAATAATGAAGAGCTCATTTTAAATAGTTGCTTGAATATTTATCTAAGGAACTGAGTTTGGCCTCTAAAATATAAGCCAAAGGAAAAAAATAATGTTAAAGAAAGGATCAGGGGAAATCCTCTGAATGTAAAATTACAACAGAAGCCAGGAAACCGAAGAATTAGGACAGATGTTTTACCCAATAAATATCAAACATAGACATGCAGCTTAGAAAGTGATAGCTTCTTGGCATTCAAGACAGAATGGGAGCTGTTTTTTCTAACTGTGCACTGGCATGATCACAAAACTAATGGCAGGATGTTATACTTCAATATTCTATAAGGCAGTCTGCACTTGTGATAGGTGGCTCTTGAATGGAGTGCAACAGAAAGCAAATAAAGTTGGGTAAAAAAAGATGAATCATTTTCAAAACAAACTTCTTAGTATGTCTTAATACTATTTCAACCTATCAAAAAACTATGAAAAACTGAAGATGAGGAAAAAAACAAGACCATTACTACTTCTCCCTAGAACTTTTATCATTCAGCATTTTAAAAAAACAGTATAGAAATACTATTTCTGTTTGTATTCTGCTTGCCTGTCAAAATTATGCAAGACAAAATCAAAGTTAAAAGCTAATCTGATTTTAAATTTGCCTCTCACCTACCTCTACTCTCACTCATCCTCCCAAACCCCTCCCTTAAAATAGTCTATTTAGAAGACCTTCCAGGCTCGGTGGCTCAGCCTGTACCCTGCACCTTTGGGAGGCTGAGGTGAGTGGATTGCCTGAGCCCGCGGGTTCGAGACTCGCCTGGGCAGCGAGACCTTATCTCTACAATAAATCAAAATCAGCCGGGCGTGGTAGCCCACGCCTGTAGTTCCGGCTACTTGGAAGGCTGAGGTGGAAGGATCGCCGGAAGCCAGTGGGTCGAGGCTGCGGTGGCCGGGAGCGGCCACTGCACTCCAGTCTGGGCGACGGAGTGAGACTCCAACTCAAAAAAAAAAAAAAAAAAGAAGATCTGGGAGCAAAGGGAAGTGGAAGATTACAGGTAGTCATGAGACAGCTTTGAAGGCCAGAAAACTGTGACTGCTCTAGCAAAACTATGGACTTCCATCTCTTTTCTCAGTGTCTTCAAGTTGTCTTTCTCCTTCCTTTCTATTTGCCATTCAACTTGAAAGTACCATTGAACTAGAAAATGTGGGTTAATGCTCATACCTTAAAAGTTGAGTGCAGCCGGCTCGTTGGCTCAGCCTGTAATCCTGCGCCTTTGGGAGGCTGAAGTGAGTGAATTGCCTGAACCCGCGGGTTCGAGACCCGCCTGGGCAACTTGGCGAGACCTCATCTCTACAATAAATCAAAAAATCAGCCGGGCGTGGTAGCGCGCCTGTCGTTCCAGCAACTTGGAAGGCTGAGGCGGAAGGATTGCCGGAGCCCAGCAGGTCGAGGCTGCGGTGGCTGGGAGCGGCCACTGCACTCCAGTCTGGGTGACAGAGTGAGACTCCAACTCAAAAAAAAAAAAAAAAAAAAGTTGAGTGCAAGAGAGTATATAGGTGGTATTCCCTCCTAATTTAATTACTAATCTGCTGGCGGACAGGTGTATAAGCGGACACCCACAATTCTAACTTTGATCTACAATCCAAGGTACAAAGAAGGGAGCAATCAGAATACAAATTTGATTATCTCTATTTCTAGTCTCACATTTTGCCTGCCTTCCAACTTCCCCTCTCACGGATTCAGTCAATCAAGATGTATTTCCCAAACACATCAACTTGCTGTGTTTGTTGCACTTGCTCGGATAGTCCCTCCTCCAAACGTCCTTCCCCATCATTCTACCTGGCAGACAGTCTTGGCAAATCAAAATCTGAATTGCTTCCCCCACATCTTCCCTGACTATCCCAGTCTCTGAGGTACTATGCTTCCTTGGACCTAGTGTATGAATTCATGACAATCCCTACAACTCTGATGCTGTTGTCTGCCTCAGTAGCTGCAAACTTGGCAACACAAGCGCTTACTTATACTCATGAAACAGTCGATCTACTCATATTTATTAAATGTAACAAAAATTAAGTTCTTATCTAAAGTACATTTTTTTTTTTGAGTCAGAGTCTCACTCTGTTCCCCATGCTGGAGTGCAGTGGCATGCTCATGACCACTGCAGCCTAGACCTGCTGGACTCAGGAGATCCTTCTACCTCAGCCTTCCAAGTAGCTGGAACTACAGATGCACGCCACTATGCCTGACTAGTTTTTGTGATTTATTGTAGAGACAAGGTCTCACCAGGTTGCTGAGGTTAGTTCTGAAACCCAGGCTCAGGCAGTCCTCTCAACTCAGCCTCCCCAAATGCTGGGATTACAGGCTGAGCTATCAAGCCCGGCCAGCACATACTTTTAAAATTAACTTTTCAGTTACAATTTCAAATAAGAATTTACGAAAACAAAGGTCAACAAAGTTACTTTTCTATGGAAAAGCATGCATAAAAATGAATTGCTTTAAATTTGAAAACAGAAGTCTTCTCAGATTATTTTTAAAAATTATTCTAAAGTATTTAGGGAAAATATGAAAGTCAAGCTATAAAACTTCCCATGCCAAATCAGTGGAAAGTTGCTTGACCTGTCATTAATTATAGATGTATTTTCCTTTGCCATTCTTACTCATTGCCTTATTTTAAGGGGAAAGTCACCATTTTGTGATTTTGCATAGGGAAATAAAAATAAAATTTAAAAGTCAGAATTAGAAATCTCAATGCTTACATAAAATGGCAGAAGCTGTGTAGGCACAGAACCACAACACAGATCAGAATCTGTACATTACACAGTCACCGCAACACAGATATTTTTTACTATTAATTGCTGTATGTCCCACTGAGCAACCTGATAAGTAACGAGTTTAGAAAATTGGGTGTTCAAATTCTAAAGAGACAAGGACAGAAGCACCCTTTGATAGAATTTCATTTCTATCAGTTCTCTTTCTAAAAACTCCTTTTCAATTTTCTGAACAATCAAACTAGATACGGTCAAATCACAGCAGTTCTTTGTATAAATGATGCTGACATAGACTACAGGCTTGAAAAAATTTTTATGAATAAAAAACTTTAAAAATACCTAGTATATTAGGAATAGCATGGTGGCACATTGTTAAAATTCAATAATTTTTTAAAGTTTGTGTCCCTTTAATAAGCATGTGAATAGAAATATTACAACTTTGTAAAAATAAAAACAGATTATCTCATGCCAAGTGGGTCTGGCATTTGCACAGTCTCAGTACTTTTAATACTACAGTTTTCAACGCACCAAAAATAAAATTTTAAGGCTAAAACCTTACTTTGCAACAATTTGATAATTTGTTACATTACAGTAGCATCATAGCGGCATCCAATAATGCTGCTTTAGGCAAAAAAATCTTTCAGTTCAAGAGGTTTGAGTCTTAGAGGAAGCTTATTTGTTTATTAATCTGTCATTTAATCATACAACTTTTAGAGAGCTCTTTTCTTCATGCCAGTCACCACATAAGAATGCAGAGGGGACACACTAACAAGATCCAAGTCTTGATATTAAGGCCACCATCTTTTAAACATATTTTTTCCAAAGTATAATGGCATAAAACTATTAATTCTACCTGAAAGAAAAAACTGCCTATGAAAACTTAACAGCAATAACAAAAATTTGTTTTCAAAGATCAATAAATAGATGATTCAAAAGTATACCCAGATGGCAAATAATCACAAAGTTTACGTTTGGGTTGTAATTTGTTTCATGTACAGTACTTACATTTGGAATTGTGTATGCCAGATATTCTGGGTATATACAGATATATACATGGCTCCCCAAAAATGACTTGAAGAACAGGGAAACCCATCTGACCTCAATGAAATCTTTCCTGAACTCCCTTTCGTTCATAAAAAAGGTAATTCTTTCATCCTTTTTGGACTCAGTCTAAAGAGAGTTGCTTGTTCTAAAAACATTCCTTGCTCCAAGATAGGTATAATATTCGGGATTAAGCAAATTTTCCTTCTGCGTTAAAAGAAAACATTATAAGGATATAAGATGCCAAGAAAAGCCATCAATTAAATAGAATAGAGCAATACTAGCAATAAAATAATGGAAACAGCAATTTTTCCTAAGATACTTTTATAGCACTAGGAGTCTAAACATTACAAGCATTGATGCTCTTGATAATATTTGGAACAATATCTTCTATGAATCAAATAATATAAATGAAATTTTTAATATTATTTTATAACCTGCTTCAATAGCCCAATGAAACCCTCTTCTTATACAGAAGACGTTTTCAGAAAAAAAGAACAAAATAAACAAAGGTGACTGGCAAATCAGATAATAATTATACCAGCAACGTATCTCAGTAAGAACATACTACTAAGATATAATCATGCTGAACTCCTTAATGATTCTGGTAGCTAATATCGTGGTCTGCCAATGCTCTTCACCTGTCACAGAACTGGATACACCACAGCTTCATTACAGTATCGACAAATGGTTCACAAAACTTTGGTTTACACTGACAGGACACTGGAGCTCCAAAGGTAACCAGGGAGAACATTTTACACACTGAAGATCTAGCTATAGGAATCCCTCCTACAAGTACTCAATTTTCCAGTCAGGCCAATTTAGCTATACAAATGCGGATATCCAAAACAAAACAAAACAAAACAAAAATGAAAACAACAACAATAAAGATTTCTCTCTCAAGGTGATGGAGAGTAATAACACTAGATGATGCTTATGTGGGAAAAAACATTAAAGGCTATTTCTTTCATACTGGTACAACACCTGTGATCTTTCATACTGCATCATGTTTCTAAACAACTGCACAGAAATAAAGCAATCGACCTAGAAAATGAGAAATAGAAAAAAGTAGACAGGAAGAATATCAGCAAAAGGTTGGCATGGATCAAGGGTAAGTGTTTCACTCATGGGCATCAGTACTGATTACTTTATATCAATACTTCAATACATAAAATATCAACTCCCGTGTACATTAAAGGGAGTTAGGTTAGGTATCAAGGTTGCTGTTTGAGAAACAGTTACATACTATAAGACAAAGGAGATAATGAATTATCTGGCATCAATGAAAAAGTACTTTAAAAATGGGTGCTTTGTTCATAGATACACTCACAGACCATATAAATCAACCAGAAAATTGGCTAGTTGAGTTGTTGGAGGAATACCTTTAATTTTGTTTTTACTTGAGCAATAGTTTGTTTTTATTATGAGATCATACTCTCTTCCCAATCTTTATCTTTATATGATGAAACATTTCTTTCATAACACAAGAAAAGAGGGGAAAGTATACTTAAATGGGTCACTTTATCGCACTTAAAAAGAAAACTTTTTTTCCTCCACGACTCTGGACTGTTAAAGCTGACCAAAATCCATTTACACAAGAACAAAGTTCACAGTTCAAGAGGAAATATGTAAGAAAAAAAGGTCCCTAATGGATAAAAGAAATGAAAAATAGCATCTATAAGTAATGTTTGAAAGAGCTGGCATAAGTCATTTGGAGAAGTTAAGATGAAGAGTGTGACCAGCTGTTCTCCATCACCAGAGAAAGAAAAAAAAGAGGAAATGAGTTTAATTAAATCATAAAAGATTTCAACATAAGGAAAAACGTCTTTACTACAAAGGTTATCAAAAGCACAGAGGAACAATATAAGGGAGATTGTGAGAGTTCTATCCCTCTGGTCATCTACTGTTAGAATAATGTCTAATTGAATTGACTGACTTAAGTAAAATGCTGGCATGAGAGAGAATTCAGGGTTGCAGGATCTTTTGAAGTCTTCATCTTTCTCATGCACAGTATAATCTGTGGGCTGGGATGAAAGAAGGAAAAAATGTGAAAAGAGTGGGCAGAGGAAGTCTCATATCCTGCCAATGGTCATTTCTGACTGTGAAGAGTATTCTCTTTCCTCTGTAGTTTCTTCCATGTGTAACTAAAACAACATAATTTTCGCATATTTAAGTTTCTCTAGGCCACCAATGTAGAGCAGGTGTCTCCATGAGCTAACAAAACTGCTGACCAAAATGTGGAGATGTTGGATGAAAGACAAATTAGCTTAAAACACCCCCCCACCTGCAAAATCAGGGAACCTGGTACAAACGTGGAAGGAATACCCTTCTCTCACCTGCAAGATTCTTAGGAATGACTGCCAGGTAGAAACTGACCTTGCTGTGCTGTCCTCCCTCATGATCACTCTGACGTCTGTCAACACCTTCCTGCCCCTACCCTCTTGTACACAAAGATGCAGCCACACATTGTTCAATGTAAAATTACAATGGAGCCTTCACAGACAAGCTATTGCAAAACCTCCCACAAAATAAGACCGGTAATATCATGAGGAAACAGACACAAAGTAGGTGACCAACATCTACAAAAGTCACTCAACACATACTTCACAACTCCACCATCACCCTCATTCTTCTTTCTTCTACCCCTGTAAAAAAATTGCCTGATAAACTGTCAGTGTGACTACTCCCCAGGGATGCCTGAACCTTTATTACGATACCTTCCACTTTCTCCGTGAAGCACCTCATCTGTATGTAATTGATGTCTCAATCAAAAGCCTATCCACACACTTCAGGCCACCTTCAAGCACTTTCCACTTTTGATAAAAGACCCCTCAGACTGTGGTCTCTGAGCCAATGAAAACAAAGAGTGAGTTGAATAGTTTCATTAAGTTAACACAACTCTGCCAAGAATCACACAATCAGAAACCCACTTATAAAACCAGCCATAACGAATAATGAAAAAGGACCACATAAAATTCTTCAAATGTTGGAATCATTATTTACCCTGGGATCTAAGGTCTAAAACATAGGATACATGTTCTCTCTCTTTTTTTTCCTCAACAGAGACTTTTAATCCCCTTGCTAGAGAGCAGCTTTCTCCCTGAAAGTCATTAGGGTTAACAACAGACAGAAACTTTTTTGATCTCTGTGGATAAAAATTATACATTCTCCAGTTTCTTCATTTAACAAAAAATAGGATGGTTGCTGTTGATTTTAAACATGAAATATGTTAGAACCACAAAAAGAGACTCATCTTTTTTCTTATTAATAACAATTTATAGTTAGAGGATGAAGAGGGTGAAGGCTGTCTACTGATGGCACCATTTCATATAAAATATGTAAGAGTTCTGCAAACCAGCAACACATTGTAAGTCAACTTAATATGTGTGAGGAAACTCATGCTATACCAATGTATTATGCTCAGAAAACAACTCAGACACAAACAAACCCGTAAATCTATGACTAAAATAGACCATAAAATTCATAATATTTTCTTTGGGTGACACAGATTTATACTTATATAGGCGTAAATGGTCATGGGTTGTCAACACAGATATATCAAGTGATTCACCTAAATCACTCTTTGATCTCTAAAGCTTAGCTTGTAAAATTTGAACAGTTTACTTTCTCAAGTCTGTATGCCTAATTTTTATTAACCAGAAAACTGTTAGAAGCCAAAGAAATATGCATCATCATAATTTTGTGTTTTGTAAATTCCACAATCGGTAATATACTACACTTTTCTCACATTGTAAAATTTTCAACAGAATTTGAAAACAAAATATTTTGGCAAAGCATCTCCCATTTTAACGGAATATTTTCCTGCTCAACTAATTCCAAGAAGAGGACTAAAGCATTGTGATCATTATCTTAACTCTACCTAAGGACTCAAGTGTTAATAAGTAGAACTGAATAGCCAAGATTTCCTTTTTTTATTATTTTACAAATGTGGGGCACAATTCAGGATTAGGTAGATAAGTGGTCATCATAAAGTTTGGGCCTCCCTTTTGTCCCATTTCACCTGGTTTGAGATCAGGTACCCTTATTGATGTTATGTGCCCCCTCACTCCCCTGGCAACATCCTGCTACTGCCAAACCCTTTCTTATAGTATTATGGTAAATGTTCAGGGTCTGCTTATGAGTAAGAAAATGTGGTATTCAGTTCTTTGTTTCTATGATAGATCACTAAGTATGTTAGACTCTAAATCTATCGGAGTTGCTACAAAGTCCATAACTTTTCCTTCTTTATGGCTGAGTAATGTTCTATTATGTACATGTACCACATTTTTTTAAATCTAGTCTACTTTCGGTGAGCAGCATGGTTGGTTCCATGTTTTTGCTATTGTGAAGAGTGCTGCAATAAACATGTGTGTACAGATTTCCTTCTTATCAGTTTTGGTAAAATACTTTCTTCTCAAATACTTCTCTACTTAACCCCTAAATGCCACAGCAAATGTCAATCTTTTTAAATATGAAATAACTCTATGGTAGCAGAGGCTTCTTCTTACCATGTGTCAATGATATCTTAAGCATTGATAGTTATTATTCACCTCAGTACTCCCCACTCTTTCATCTCAAAGAAGGAACAGAAGAGTCAGGGGAATAAAGATAGAAAAACAGATGGTGTGTTCCTCCCCTCCTCCCTCCCTACTTTCCTACTTTTCTCTCCCTCTCACCTCTCTCTTGCTCCCTCACACACACATCCACACACATACTCCACCTTCTCTCTCTGATCACATTTTCAAAGTATATTTGTTCAGCTGTAAGGAGTGTGGAAAGTAACTTTTGGTTCAGAGATATAATAGAAACAGAGTAAGTAAAAAGATCACCTAAAGCAGTTTAGTTTCCTGGAACTTATTATTAAATTGTAGGAAATCAGGTGGTATCCTACTCCTTCATTTGGCTAAGCCAGGGGTTACTCTTTGCCAAAGGCTCAAGTTCATGATAAAAATGGATTAGCACTAATGTTGGAAAGGTAAACTGTACCCATGACCACTGGCTAATATGTGTTCCCTGTGGTTCCAGGCAGGGTGTTAGGGTGATGAGAGCCTGGCCTTTGGAGTCACATACACCTGACTTGCAATTTGGATGGGACATTTAACCTGTTTGTTTCCACACTAGTAAAACAGCAAAAGAACAAAGCCTAAACAAAATAACAAAGTGCTTGATAGACTTTCAATACCTAGGTTTGAAAATGCATTCAGACGCTAGATTAATGGGCTATACACAGAGGTATGTGGTACTTACATGGAGAAGCAATTGTGGTTTGCAATAAGACACAAAAGTGAGCAAGTTAAGGAATACTCAAGGAAATAAGCTATTTACTATTCTTTTAGTGATTTCCCCAAAGCAATTTCCCAAATGCAACTTCAAAGGAAAGGCCAGGAAATCTAATTTTGGCCACGTTAACTGGATATGTGTGGGTATGTGTTATTTTGTGAAGTACCTATTCTGGGCAAATTAAGGGAGTTTGCTTATCCCTGCTTTGGCTTAATTATTGCCTGAGTGCTCTCACACCATCACTGCTCTCTCCCAATTTCTAAAACCCTCTTACTGTTTCCTGTGGAATTTGGAATTAGTCATTAGCTAAATCCGCTGCACCCTCATCTTCTCTCCGGACATTCCCTTCACAGCTTGACATATACAACCTGGCTGTCTTCTAGGTGCACTAGTTCCCCTGGAATGCTCTCAGGTGGTAGCCTTTGCTTTTTTGTTTTGTTTGTTTGTTTACAGTGCTTTTTCCCCTCCATACCCCTTAGGCAACTGGGCCTGGAAATGAGATAAGCAACCTATATAGTCTCTTCATGGTTCCTTCCTGACCATTCTCCCTGGCTCCTTTGATGCCTCCAGCATTATATATTATGCCATCAGACTATACTACCAACTACTTTTCTTACTGTGCTTATCTGACAGGTTATGGGTTACTCTCCTTCATTTTTTGAAGATTTTGGCTCTCAGAAGTGACTTCTTGTCCAAGCTAGTTCTATCATAATTTGTTTTAATACCCATGGAGATGATTCTCTAGTATCTACCCACGACTACCTTTTACAGTATCTTTGTGCAAATAAGAAAAGGCAACATTTCCTCTAGGTAAACCAAGCCCCATCCCACAGCACAAGGCTGGAAAAATGAAGGGGTGCTGCATCTCAGCCACTGATGGCCTCTCCTCCAGGCACCTCTGAGGAGTCTATACGTGGTCCACACATGGCCTTACCCAGCACCCTTTTCCCCTCTCATCTTGGAAAATCCATTTCATAATAGTATCCCAAATTTAATTCCATGCATTCCACTCTTGCAACACTATGCTTCCGACTCATCTTCTTTAGAACACCAAATCAAACAATCCTTCCACACCAATGAAACTGCCTTCTTTTTATGCCATCCCTCACAACTGTGTCTTAAACTCCTCTCCACATCCAGCTTAACTTTGATGAACATTCACCATAATTACATCATTTCATACACCCTCAACTCCTTTGTCTCTCTCGTTTCATCAGTTGCATTTGAGAAAATCCCAACTCCAGTCAATTCTAACTGTACACATACTCTGCACTTGTACAGTAGTCCTCAAATGACCGGAGAAAAATGGACAACCTTGCCGGCTGGTCTCATAGTAAATTCAGGATTAGTAACTGGAAGATTACCCATAATGCTGTCAGAATCCCTTAGACAAACAATTTGTGTAGTCTCCTTAAATCTACAAAACGATCTCCTATCCTCACCCTCAGCTATGAACTCATTCCTTATTTCTATGAGAAAAATAAAGCAATAAGAAGCAAAATTCCATGAGTACCTTCAACATGCATTCACCTACCTTCAATTCTATCAAAATACCCTGACTTTTCCTACTACCTTATTTAGAGTAGCTGTCTACACCACTTGCTAAGGCCAATCTCTTCATCTGCTGAATAGGTCCCATACCCCTCCTAATCAAACACATGGCAACAGAATATCCACCTCTCTTTTATTATCTATTTATTCTCCTCCACTGAAAATTTCTGCTTAGTAAAGCAATTATTCTAATACTTATTTCTCATTTTAAAAATATTTCTTTTCTTTGTCTTCCAGTTATTTACCCATTTTGCTTCTTCTCCAGACATAAAAAAATAATTGGAAAAAATGGCTACACTTGTGGCCTTGTTTTTCCCCTCCTATTCTCTTCAACCCACTTTATTCAAGCCTTGGCCTTACTATTCCACAAAAATTGTCACTATCAAATTCATCAATAACCCCACAAAGGTAAATGTATTGGTAATTTCTTAATCTTTATCATAACTCCATATATCAAAAGCACTGACACATTTGAGTCGCTTTATCCCCAGAAACATTTTTGTCACTTGGTTTCCAGGACAGAAAACTAATGTTTTCAAGTCCACTTATCCTCAGTCTCATTTGTTGTTATCTATAAGCTCTCCAGCCTCTTAAAATTCAAGTGGCTCTGAGTTCAGTCTTTGGGCTCTTTTCTATTTACTTTCAATTACTTGGTGATCTTACCTAGTTCATGTGTTTAAATGCTGTCTGTAAACTGACCACTTCTAAATGTGTATCTCCAACAAAGGTCTTTCCCACAAATTTCAGACAGGTAAGTACAAGTACTTAACATACCCACCTGGGTGATTGAAAAGGCGTCTTGCATTCCATATATCCAAGGCTGAGGTCCTGATCAACACGGCTGCTTCTCTTGTGGTTATTCCATATATGCTAGGGACAATGATATTCTTCTACTTGCTCACACCTCAACTTTGGAGTCATCCCATCTTCTTTCTTTTCTCACATTTATATTTACATGTTGATAAATATATTGTTGAACTACCTTCAAATATGTCCATAATCCAACCTCTTTTCATCATGTCCACTGCTCCTTTCCTTCAACTCACTATCATCTCTCCTCTAGATTACGACAACAGCTTTAGTTGGAGTCTCACTCTGTTGCCCAGACTGGAGTGCAGTGGCCACTCCCGGCCACCGCAGCCTCGACCTGCTGGGCTCCGGCGATCCTTCTGCCTCAGCCTTCCGAGTAGCCGGAATTACAGGC
This sequence comes from Cephalopachus bancanus, assembly GCA_027257055.1. Lineage (NCBI taxonomy): Eukaryota > Metazoa > Chordata > Mammalia > Primates > Tarsiidae > Cephalopachus > Cephalopachus bancanus. The sequence goes on along the minus strand of JAPVLO010000242.1, from coordinate 67,858 downwards.
ATGCGATACCACGCCTGGCTGATTTTTTTATTTATTGTAGAGATGAGGTCTCGCTGCCCAGTAATCCTGCTAAAACCTAAGTGAGATCATTGTCTTTCTAGCTCAGAACTCTGCAGTAGTTTAATATCTTACTCAAAACAAAAGCCAATACCAAGGCACTGTATAATCTGGCCCTCAAAGCTTATCCAGCTTTGTACCTTAACATACTCTTCCTTATTCACTCTGACCTCAAAGCCACGCCAGCCTCTTGCTGTTTCTGGAACATTCCAGGCACTCTCCTGCCTCAAGGCCTTTGTAATTGCTATTTCTTCTACCTAGAATTATCTCCCCTTCAATGCTTCCTCTTTCACTTCCCTCAGGTCTTTATACCCCTCTGCCTGACTCTTACTCCCTTATTGATTTTGCCCCATGTCATTTGTCACTGCTGAATAAGCTATGCACTTTATTTTATTTTTTTTTTTTTTGAGTTGGAGTCTCACTCTGTCGCCCAGACTGGAGTGCAGTGGCCGCTTCCGGCCACCTCAGCCTCTCCTGCTGGGCTCCGGCGATCCTTCCGCCTCCGCCTTCCGAGTAGCCGGAATTACAGGCATGCGCTACCATGCCCGGCTGATTTTTTGATTTATTGTAGAGATGAGGTCTCGCTGCCCAGGCGGGTCTCGAACCCGCGGGCTCAGGCAATCCACTCACCTCAGCCTCCCAAAGGCGCGGGATTACAGGCTGAGCCACCGAGCCCGGCTAGCTATGCACTTTACATAGGTATTTTGCTTACTGTCTATCTCTCAAAGAACACAAGCTTCATGGGAGATTTATTTTTGTTTCTTACTGCTGTAACGGCAATGTCAAGAAAGCACTCATTACAGAGTAGAAGTTCAATATGTATGTGGAGAGATAACACATGAGTGATCATGCAAGCAGATAGCACAACAATAGAAATGACTTCATGAAGACTCTCCTTCATCCTACTGAAAAAGAAGAGTATACCCCACTTACCAGCCCTTCTAGAAAGCCAGAAATTACTCTGAATCTGTCTTTTCCTCTCACTAAGCATGAGAACCTGCCAAAGTTCATATTACTACCACATCAATGGGGAGAGGGACTCAAAAAAGCATAGAAATAGGGACATCAAGTGAAATAAAAGTTGCTAAAAAAGCAGTTGATAAAGTAGAATGCAACCATTCTTGTCATTTCTTTAAGACAAAATCTGTGTTTCTTATTTGACATTCACAACTTTTGCTGTAGATCAGATAGGAACTTAAGCAGCATCATTCTTATGGGGCCTATGAAAAAGCACACGAGTCTAAAGGGCAGGAGTGTTCAGTCAGCATGCAGAGAGCATACAAAGGGACTCCCATGGCCATTAATAAAATGAATGGCTTTGGGTTATTACTGAAATACAATATTTCTGGAAGGATCCTTTAAGGTTTGTTTGTTTAAAGATAATTTACTGATTCCTATGAGTCTACTGACAGAGACTTTAATTACACAGTCTTCCTCCCAAATCACGATCTGGGTCCATTTGTGGGAGCAGTGGGTAGGGCAGAAGAAAGCACAGCAGTTATTTGTGGGACAAAGATTTGCCAAAATTACAGCACAGAATTACACCAACAGATTCATAATAGAATTGTCTTGAGAAAGATAAAAGTGAATTCACATGGATAGAACTCATAGGTGGAAAATGCCCCCCTCAGAACTCTGGAAGGGTCACTCAGTTTTTGAAAGTGTTTAACAAGAAAGTATCCTCTTTTGCCTTTGTTTCATTGTGAGAAATAACTACACTAAGCTTTTTTTTACAAGGGGCAAACCAGGGAATAAAGCTACTATAAAACTACTTGTGATCACATACACTCACACACAAGGTATGTCAGCACTATCAGAAATAAAACATTGGTATTCTCAGTCCTCCCATAAGAATAAAACTGTAGATACCTCCAGTAACTCACTCATCTTGCAGGAGAAATATACTGATACTGAAAACATTCAATAAATTATTTAGCAAAATACATATTGTTAAAAACAAAACCCCACAAATAACTGTACTTTTCTTAGATGCTAACCTTCTTGAACCAAAACTGTTTGATGACAAATCTCAGTAAGTGGTAAAAATTTAGAAGAAAAGTATATCCATAATGATGGATAATGCAATTAGTGAATTATTGACATTCTATATAATGTTTAAGAGAACAAGGTTAATATTTTAAGATTAGTCACACTTACCTCCATTTTCCTCTCCATTAGCATTTGCCTCAGCCATTTCTGTACTGTCCAATTCAGATTCACAGACTAAATCCAACGTGCCATCCGCTGGACATGATGACTCCTCTTTCTATATTATTTTCAAAAATGATGATTTATGGAGATGTATTAGCAACTACAAACATTCAAAATACTTTTAGAATCCTAAAGTAATATCACAGCTATTTGTAAACTGAATTTCAGTACGATTTACTTTTTAATGCAAGATTATTTCTGGAAAAAACTGGGAAAAATCCATTGCCACTGTTGATTATTATTATTTTTATTATTATTTTATTTTATTTTATTTTTTTTTTTTGAGTTGGAGTCTCACTCTGTCACCCAGACTGTAGTGCAGTGGCCGCTCCCGGCCACCGCAGCCTCGATCTGCTGGGCTTCAGCGATCCTTCCGCCTCAGCCTTCCGAGTAGCCAAAATTACAGGCGCGTGCTACCATGCCCGACTAATTTTTTGATTTATTGTAGAGATGAGGTCTTGCCTGCCCAGGCGGGTCTTGGACCCACAGGCTCAAGCAATCCACTCACCTCAGCCTCCCAAAGGCGCGGGATTACAGGCTGAGCCACTGAGCCCGGCTGATTATTATTTTTTTATAACCTTTTAAAATCTATACCCCCTCAAAAAAGTTTCCTTTATGACATGTTTCCATTTTCTTTCAATTCTGTATCCTCTTTTATGTAGAGAAATGGCTTAACAATTTAGAATTTTAATCAATAGCTTAAACATCCAACAAACAATGGATAAATCCACGTCTTTTGTTATTAACGTGTTACTTTATGAAACACACTCTTAGTAACAGAAGCCTAATGCTTAGTAGCTGGGGAAGAATCCCTGGTTTCCCTTCCAGGTATAGCTATGGCATTCAAGAAATCCCAAAAGTTACTAGTGAACCTTAAATATAATTCATTGCTTATTAAAGCAGTGATTTCTTTTTAACATGTAAGAAAATAACACAATAGATTTACTTACTCCAAAAGTTACACAATCATTTGTAAGTTATATGCTTTTGTCCTCTGAAATTTTGCATTTCAGATGGCATTTCCCATTCAAGATGGGAACAGGTATGCCACTAAAATAATTCCACTCAAATAATTAAGACTCTTCTGAAACTTTTATTTCCCTATTTTTCTCATATAACAAGTGTGCATTATTAGTAAAACTTCTTTGAGATCATTTATTTTAAAATTGAATATCTGGTTTAAATCAATAAGTTTTAAAGGAGAATAAATACATTTCTTATTTTATAAAAGACAGAAAGGCATACAGGTGTGAAGCCTTTATATCACCTGATAGTCATTAAGCCCAAGAGTTTATGGCAACTTTGATCATCTTAAACTCCTAGCTGATGATCCATGACACTCCTTCCCATAACTTTTAAAGAATCAAGAATTTTAAGGAAGCCACAACTATTTTCCATTACCATATGTTACAGAGTGAAACCACAGACATGCTTTCCTTAAAGAAAAATGCCATTGTTTATTCTTAATATGAAATCATTTTAAGACATCTGAAAATATTTTAAAGGCATTGGGGTCATTCTTCTACCCTTACCCAAATCTTATTTTGTTTACATTCACATATCTGAAAAAAATGCATAATACATAGTAATAACTTAGACATAATAAGCAGAACAATGCAACTTACTTTGAGAGCATAGAGGCCTGACTTTCCAGGGATTTTGAAGAATGTTCCATCCCCTACTCGAGTGTTAGTGTGAAGCATTGCATTCAGACAGGCTAATGGAGAGGTTCCACTAGAAAATAAAAGTATGCAAAAATGAAGCAATCTAAGGTACAGCTTCTATGGCAAAACTGTTCTCTGAGTTTCTTAAAAAAAAAAAAAAGAAAAGAGAAAAAGATCTTTTTGCATGCCTTTTAAAAATATCCTCCCAACCCTGAAACATCTACATTACAATAAAGGGCCAGTCCAGTTTCACCAAAGTAAATCAGATGCATCTGTCTTATAGGCTTCAGAAAAAATATCTCCTGAATTGAAATTACGCTTTTATTCACAAAACAACCACGACTATATTTTACAGAAACCAAAGCCCAAATGTTTATGCGGTGTTATTTTAAAAATAACACCGTGAAGCCTCAGTTTTTAAATATTACAGACAATTTGATGGTTGCACTTGAAAGATCAAAAAAAAAAAAAAAAAAAAAAGCCAAGTTACCAAGTTCAAGGGCTGCTCCATCCCATAGGTTGAAAAGCAACAAAAGAATAATAAACCAAGGGAGAACTGATTTGAAATTATAAGTTACTCACAGGACTGCACTTCTCACATGGCCAAATAAGAAGGTATGAGTGTATGTGTGTTTCTATCTCTGACACAGCTTCCACAATGACATCCTTTTCTCAGTTACGTATGTCAAATAAAGAAGTATGTGTTTGGGAATTCTGCCCAGCTAATAATCATGTTCTATAGTAAAGCTGCGAGTGACTGAATTATGAAATCACTTTTCAAAGAAATCAAACAGCATTAAACTAATGATTAAAAATATCAAAACACATATGTACAAACATTATTAGGATGTATTCATGTATTTGGAAAAATGTTTATGAAATATCTAATACATATATATTTCTGGTAGATTTTAGAACTTCTTTTTATTTTGCTTGCAAACTAATATTTGGCAAACTAAAATTTAGAGCTGCAACTATTACTTTCATTTAATTATAATTCCATATATATTTTACCTCCTACTATGCAAAAATATCAGTGTTGGGTCAAACAAAATTTCATTAGAAGCCCTACTTTCACTCAAACCACATGCCTCTTAGGAATTATGGGTTTTTAATCCAAAATATTCTGGAACAATAAGGCCTTTAAGATATGAAGCTTTCAAACTTCGAATTTGGGAGATAATTTATGTTACTGAATTTAAAGTTTTCTAAAAACCACGATTATCAAATTTCATACTATAAAAGCTCACCAGTAAAATAAAAAAAGCCAAATTTGCTGAATTGCCAGAATAGATTTAATAGTAAGTCAGCATATATATGCATCATAGTTGTAAAGGTTTATAAGTATTATCATAATACAAATACTCTTTATTATTTTAGGAAGCAGATTGTCTGTGCCAACATATAAATATGACTCCATTGGGTTTGACAGGAAACAAGAGTCCTAATATAAATTTGGTCATAGAACAATTCAGTTGTAACACATGGCAATAATGCTGTGTGCTTACATAATATCTTTCCTCATGAAGCTTCTACAAGCTTACAGACTTCATTTCATTATTTTCCCTCTCACAAAAGACTTTTGCTCATATTTAAAGTGGGCCCAAGTATATCTATAAAGTAAAATATATTCATCTCCCAGAAATGTCTTTCCATGAATAAATTCCAGATAAGTTATGCAATACATGTTATACCGAACACTGCAAATATATATCTTTACATTATATTCTTCAGACAAAAGCATAGAAAATCTGAAGCTGGGAATGATTATGCCAGATTTTTGGGAGTTTTAATTTAGTGAAGCTGTCAGAAATAAAGACTTTCCATAGGGACTTGGCAAGAAGATGTTAACACAAGTAAAATAGAATTCAATACATAAAAATGACACAATGTAGACTTCTTAAAATATAACTTAATAAAATTGTCCACCTAACATGAAGCCTCACAAAAGTCTCTCTGCTCTTTATCCCTGATGTCCTAATGCGCACAATTCCAAGAACTCAGATTTAGAATATTAAAGAATACAGATTTAAAGACAACTAAGAAATACTGAACAACTATAACGTCATTATAATTTACATTTTCTTTCTAAGGTACAGTAAGCTAAAGAGAATTGTAGAAGATAAATTAGCTATTAAGTAGCAATTTAATGCTATGCTGGCTGCAAACATATGTGATAAGCACCCAGTTTTATACAAATAATATGCTCTATTAAGCATGACTATATTATTAAATTACAGTTTATATCAACTTAATAAATTCAAGATTTACATGGAAAAATGTTAAAATATGTAATTCACAATCACATCTCCAAAAGTCTCAATAACTATTGTAATTTCCCCAAATCTTTCCCAAAAGAAACACATGAAATTTGTTTTATTTCAAAACTACATAACACTTGCATTTTAGAAAATTAGTAAATATTTTTGCAATAAAATGCAAATTTTACAACTTTACTCTCTCGTCGGTTAGTCACTTAGTTTTAAGTACAAAACTTTCGTTCCTTTATGAAGAAAAAAAACTATTCTGTCCCAATTTATTTGAAAACAATAAAAAATTAGCAACAAAAGAGTTAAATGCTTATTAAAAGGTAACTGAGTTATCCAATGCAAAATATACATAGGAAATTATTTTAAAAATCTTTTACATCATTTACTTATTTCTCTTATCCTCATCAATTCCATAAAGTCTAGGAAACAGATTACTTTCTCTGAAGAAATCTAAGTCTTAATTAATGCTATTGAACAGGAATAAGTTAAAATCTCATTTACTTAATTTACTATTTTCATATTCAGAAAAAAATAGAATTAGCAAGTACACTATCTATATCGTGTATGTATACAAACACATATCTTAAACAGAATAATTAACTGTGGGTATAAAAGATGAGGCAGACATTATGCTTAAAAAGTCTATATTCTTAGATAGCATGAATACCTTCTATGTAACATTTCAGTTTTAATTTATTCCAAAAATATTTTCTTCACAGTTAATGTAAAGGCTAGTCACACAGTTAGAATTAAAAAGATAAAAATCCTGTTGCAGAGCATGTATAAGTGAATATAAAACATCAAGGTTTAATTTTTTAAATCTCTGAAATTTCAAAAATTACTTACTTTCTAACAAGATGAATTGGAAATACCATGATATCCCGATTTATAGAAGGAAAACAAAAAAGAAAAGAAAAAAAGAAAGTTAATTTTCTAACTTAAAACACAATTCTTCATCTTATCATTTCAATAAATAGGACAGTGTTCAGGAAACCCCCCAGTATTAGGTTGGGCTGATTGTTGGGTAGTTGGGAAGGAAGGGTGGACCACTAGGCTAAAAGGGGTCTTTGACCTTCTTCCCTAATACTTCTACTATGTTTTCATTTTGTTCACAATGCAGATGTAATTCCATATAACAAATATAATTAGAAATAAATGAGCAGGACAATATTTACCCCCCATTCCTTTCTTCTATCCATTCCCCATAATTGGCCCCATTCTTATACACCTGCCAGACAAGACATACAGCTTATTTTACTTGTTTGCTTTTCCTGCTAGACTGTAGGGCTGTGGAACCCTTCTGGTTTGTTTTCATTTCCCACAACCCCTGAAGCAGAACAGGGGTGGAATTTGGAGGCAGGGGAACAGGCATAATTTAAACTGTCTAGACATCAAAGAACCCCCAGAGACACTTTGCAGAGCCCCGGTGCTGCGTGAAAAACAGAAAAAAAAAGTCTTACATTATCACATAGCTGATGGTACACATACAATTTTATCAATAGTGAATATTTAGTGAAGGGAATGGATAGCCTATCTAAATACTTTTTAAAACCAGAGAGAATACCTGGGGAATGCAATTGGAAGACTGTTTGTAGACACGGCAAAGAAAATATAATAGTGGGCCATGGTTCTTTGATATATAAGATAATAATACTTTACAATATTGAAGTAATGTAAATTCTAAATTATTTCATTAATGTTTTTCTTAATAAAAATTTTAGATGGAAGCTATTTCCTGAAAACATTTTTAAAATCTCATTTTTCAAATACAGGAATATAAAAAAGTTAATCCTACACAACATAAATCTAAAAATTCAACAAATTTAATAAGCAATATTAAGTACCACTGTTAGTTACTGTGCTAAGTGTTATTAGTATAAATTAATATTAACAATTATAGGTCCACTTTTCTTTCAAAAAATAATTAGCTATAGCTTCTTTCAAGTATTTCAAGTGTAAGCATACAGAAAATATCAATTATAAAGGATATATATCTAAGAATAACTTATGTGAGTCTCTAGGGTGTGGGTAATATTTTAGTTCTTGATACAGTATCTTTGTGTTCACATTATGAAAATTAAATTGTCTATACTTAGGATCTGTGCACTAAACTCTACATAAGCTGTACTTCACAAAAAGTTTTTAAATGCTAAAAATTAATAATATACTCTTGGATTTATTTGTCTATTTATTTATATATTCAACGAACATGTACCTACTAGTGGAGAAAAATAAACTATTTTTACCAGTGAATGAGAATGACTTTTAACACACATAGTAACGCATTGTACATCAGTTGAAAACTTAGATGATTAAACACTACCCTAGAAAAAAATCAAGGCCAAACCAATTTCTTACTCTTCAGAAATATTATTGCTAGTAAGAAACTCTCTAAAATGACTGAAATAAAAGCTTAAAAACTAGAGTCCTTTATATGTTATCTGAATAATACATGTATATATGTGATATATGATGTATGTAATTATTTACATATGGTATGCATATATATTCTAAATAATTTCAGCACCAAAAAAAGACATACAGTAACTCTGAAATTTGATTTTGAAGAACTGTGTCCCAAACTTAATAGTCTCTCTACAATACTAGTGAAAGTTTTTTTTTTTTTTTTTTGAGTTGGAGTCTCACTCTGTCGCCCAGACTGGAGTGCAGTGGCCGCTCCTGGTCACCGCAACCTCGTCCTGCTGGGCTCCGGCGATCCTTCCGCCTCAGCCTTCCGAGTAGCCAGAATTACAGGCATGCGCTACCATGCCCGGCTGATTTTTTGATTTATTGCAGAGATGAGGTCTCGCTGCCCAGGCGGGTCTCGAACCCGCGGGCTCAGGCAATCCACTCACCTCAGCCTCCCAAAGGCGCGGGATTACAGGCTGAGCCACCAAGCCCGGCTGTGAAAGTTTTTTATAAGCACTGACATATGAGTAATATCAAAGATTAGAGTTTAGAAAAATATAAAAATAAGTAGGAATAACTCATCAACTCAAATAATAGATGGACCATATATAAAAAAGGAAGACATTATGTAAATTTCTAAGTGAAGATATCGATGGAGTCGTCAATATTCAATCTCTCCAAGGAAGAGTCAAAAAAATATAGCCCTGATACTATTTTATCAGGTAGGGATATTGAGGCAGAAATAATTATCAAATAACAATATGTGTTAGGCAATTTAAGTTTTAAATTTAAATAAATAACGTTAGACTCCAAACCCCAATGTGTCTCTGATTGGCTTGAATAATATAAAAAGATAGAATATACATTTGGATTTAGAACTTTTACCCACTTTATAGAGATTACCAAGACACCACTAGATAAACTACAGGGACTTATATAGTTATATTAACTAAACTGATTACTAGTTTTAGGGGGGAAAATTTTTTAAAATTTCATACAAAAATAAAAGTTTACTTAGTATTATTTTAAAATAGGCTCTATCACAAAATTAGGAAACAGCCTTATATATGTATAAACCAAGAATGTAATCTATATTATAATTTTTGAAGACCTTTGATTAAAGTAGGAGGTGAGGCGATTATCTTTCATTATAGACATCTGGTAAAGAATATGTCACACATATAGCTAGATATCAGCAATTATTCATCTACAGCCACCATCAAATGTAAGCATGACTCCCAGTTTTACAGATGTGACTAAAACTCAGAGATTAAGAATCTTACTGAAGTCAAATAACAACTGATATAGCTAAAATCCAAATTCTACTCTGATTCCAAAGCTCATGCTCTTTCACTATTCCACATTCTCTCGCCATAGAATTTTCTCCTCTACTTAATCCACCTTGAACACTATACATGTAGCACTTGAAGGAAATATACATTTTTAAAAACCAGATGTTGCTTAATGATAAAGTAGTTGGTGCCACCTTTATTTGACACAGCACATAGCAATGACACCCCCCAGGGTATATTTCAAATATTATAAATAAAAAACTAGGTTGCTGAAGATGATGTTGGTTATCTTCCTCAGGTAATGCTACCATGAAAATGAAGGAAGAAGAAACTTAGAGAAAATATGATAGAGAATTCAGATCCATAATTGAGATGCCTCTTTATTGAACTGGATCATTAAGGAAAAACACAATCCATTCACTGAACAAACATTTGGTGAGCACACTAAATCTGTCAAGCTAATCTTGAAATAAATTTGCACTCTGACAGTGTTTGCACATAATGGAAATGTAGGCTGAGCTGAACTGAATTTTCTGAATACATATAAAATGACAGGGGACTCAGGAAAAAGGCAGCCTTGAGGCATGTTACAAACAAGAGGAAAACCATTTGGAATTTAAATGTTATCCTTAGTTTATTCCAAGGACATGACTGAGATGTGATCATGTGCAGAAATATTATGTCATCAACTCCAATACAGAGGCAGTCGACACATGGCCAAAGGTGGCTCTTCAGAACTTCATACCATTTCCACAAGTCAAAGAGAATATTTCCAATTAGCCAAAAATATATCTTCCAAAATAAAATAGTAAATGTCATACATTAAAGAAAAGAACAGACACTGTAATTATATCTGGTATAAGTCAGTTTCATATTAAAATGAAAATTTCTATATTCTACTTGTGGCTACTCATTCTCTTCCACCTTGTTAGCAATGGTTAGTACCTGTCATTTCCAAAATCTGTTCTATGGGATATTAGTCACCACAAGTGATGTTTCAAAAAAAACTGTCAAATGCATTTGGGAAATGCAACATATTGCATTCTCCTCTTCTTGCAGAATAACCATATAGTTAACAATATATACTAATGTCTCTAAAAAATCTGCTTAATTATGTATTTCCTAACCACATGCAATAAATGAAACCTCCCCACCAAAATATTTATCAGCATCTTCTATTATGATATACCAAAAAATACACTTTGGGAAATGTTATACTATATTTATATAATTAGGATCACTAGGAAAAAGTACCTGGCAGCCATCGCTCCTAAGATTATTTAATTTTATTAGCCAAACTTAAAAGATTATTTTAAAGGTGTGCAAAATATCTCTTCTGTGAAAAATAATACAATCTGATTATTATTTTCCCTCTGTAAACTTATAAGATTAAAAATTATATCCAGGATTTTTAAATAGCATTGAAAATTTACAAACAGTATCTCTATATAATTGTAAATACTAGCAATTTGCATGCAAGTTGAGAACTGCAAATCTGAAAATCTCAAATCCAAAATGCTCCAAAAGTTGAAACTTTTTGAGTGCCAACTGGATGCTCAAAGGACGTGTTCAATGGAGCATTTCAGATTTTGAATTTTCTGGTTTGGGATGCTCAACCAGTATAATGCAAATATTCTAATTTTTTTTTTCTTTTTTTTGAGTTGGAGTCTCACTCTGTCGCCCAGACTGGAGTGCAGTGGTCACTCCCAGCCACCACAGCCTCGACCTGCTGGGCTCCGGCGATCCTTCCGCCTCTGCCTTCCAAGTAGCTGGAACTATAGGTGCATGCTACCACACCCGGCTAATTTTTTTTTTTATTTATTGTAGAGATGAAGTCTCACCAAGTTGCCCAGGTGGGTCTCGAACCCGTGGGCTCAGGCAATCCACTCACCTCGGCCTCCCAAAGCGCGGAATTACAGGCTGAGCCACCGAGCCCGGCCCTCTAATTTTTTTAAAAATCAGAAATCTGAAACACTTGTGTTCCTGAGCACTTTGAAAAAGGAAAACTCAACCTGTATTACATTACCCAAAAGATGACATACCTACCATGACAATCACCTCCGGTGCAGATCTTCCTCCCAGTTCCCTACTGGTCTCACTCAGTGATAGGTACAATCCTCGACATCACCCAAGACTGAAACATTTCTCAGATTATTCTAATTATTCTTCCTCCACAAAGTCTCAACAAAGTTCATCTTTAAATTTACATTTTTACTTTGATACATTGTAATTTAAGCAATCTTTTCTTCATTCACAAGAGGACAAATCTATAGATCTTAACTATCCTCCCTGCTTTCAATATTTCCCAGCTCTAATTTGTCCTATGCACTGGTGCCAGATTTTTTTTGAATTAAAAACAAAACAAACAAACAAAAAACACATTGATCAAACTGCTTCTTAGGCCATGCCATTCAGTGGTTTTCTCTCTCTTCTTTTTTTTTAAATCAGTGGGTTTTACGGTCCACAAAAGGAAGCACCAGCTCCTCAGGTTGACATTAGGATCATCTGCAATACAGATGGGGCCTACCTCATCCTCATCTTCTCCAACTCTCAGGGCACCCTCCTACAATCCAATCCAATCCAACTCAATAAATCACTGAGCCTCTATGGTTTCCCATCTCTCTGCCCTAGCTACCACGTGTATGGGGAAGACTTTTGTGACCCTAGAATATCCCCATTCCTCTAGAACAATTATAACACTGCATATCTCTCACGGCTTCTTTTATTTGAAAACTGTTTACATTTCTAACTTTCCTGCCCTTACTAACATGAATTCGGAAATTTCACAGGGGCAGACACATATTTATATTTATATTGCCTGGCAAGCAATCCCAATGTACTCAAAAGGTGTTTGTTGAAATAAATTTAATTACTGTTATAAAAACTGTTATGATCATGGCTATGAGGTAATAAAGCACCTGCGATGAATATTACCAATATTCTTTTAACCCATGGATACCATCATGTCTATTAAGCAATCTAAATACCAAATGGGCTGCAGCAGCTATCTTATATTTGCAAGTTTTGCATTCTTTCCTTTTTGGAATGCTCACTTTCTTAATAATGTGATTCCATGATAGTGACCAATAAAAGTCTTAATTTCTCCACTAGGAAGACTGACCAGATTAAACTATCTCCCTCGTCACAGTGATTTGTCAACTGGTGAAAATTTGAGTATCTTTTAAAAAATTGATATAGAAATGAGGGGGGGCACATGATATCTATAAGGTACCTGATCCCCAACCAGGCAAAATGTGACCAATGGGAGGTCCAAACTTTACCTGTACAGTGACCATTTATGTACCTAATCCTGAATTGTACTCCACATCTTTAAAATTAAAGAAAGAAACATATAGAAATAAAGGGAAAGAGCGCAAATTATTTTCTTTCTTTTTTAAAATTTTATTTTAAAGATGTGGCGCACAATTCAGGATTAGGTACATAAATGCCTCCCTTTGGTTCTCACATTGCCTGGTTTGAGATCAGTTGATGCTGTGTCCCCCCACTCCTATCCCAGCAGTATTCTACTACCGCCAATCCCTTTCTGATAGTATTATGGTAAATGTTCAGGGTCTGCTTATGAGTACATACGGTACTCTATTCTTAGTTTCTCTGACAGATCACTGAGTATTATGGACATTATACCCATACAAGTCCATATGTTTGTACTTCTTTATGGCTGCATAACAGGTATAGTATTAACAAATTAATGGTCAAGTATTTACATACCTTAATAGCAGAAAAGCCAGTAGGCCCTTTTTCAGATTATACAACATCTACCCTTACAGTAACAAAGATGCCCCATTAATAGATAGGCATAAATAGGCTGTTTAGTTTAATTATTCTTAATTGACTTTGGGCATTTTCCATCTTTCAAGGTATTTTTGTATTTCATGTGATTTATTATACTTATGTTTTTGAAATAATGTGTGATGTTTTCTTATTATTTTCCAATGTTTAAAAAATATTACTATATTTGTCTTCTCTTTATTTTCATTATAAACATCAGCTGGTGCCTATCTCTGCCTCCACAAGGACAGAGTCTGCTAGGAATAAAGCTAACCAGAAGAAAGCAAGCAAAACATGGAAAGAAAAGAGAGAAAAGTAGTGTCACTTGAACTACTGGATATCTAGGCATGTTGAAGATCAACCTGTTGGATGTCCAAGTGAAATAAGCCAACAAATCCTCCACTAATTTGTTTGACACTTGACTAACTGAGAGTGTAAGTGAATACACAAGCCGACTCTATTTTTTAGACTGAAATTTCCTTATGTGTAAAATGATGAGTATTAAATAGGTGAGTTTTAAGGCTCTACTAAATCCCTTTCTGGTTAAGGTTTTAAAGGCAATTAGTAACAGTTTGATTATTAGCTTTCTAAAGTTCATTCCAATCAGGCTGCCTGTCTGCATGTTTCCCTGGGCCTCAATGCCCAACACTCTCCTCTCTTCATACTCTTGTCAAGATCTTCTCGCTTTCACCTCCTAAAAACTGCTAGATACCTTTCCAATCAACAATAATCTTCTCTGTGCTTCTTTAGGCATTATAGCCTATACTGTTATTGTAGTATTTAGTTCTGTGCATTCTAGACCCACACTACTTGAGCTCCACTAGCTCCTTGAGGACTTTATTAATGATTCTCTGTGTTCCTCTCATAGGTCCCTGCTATACCTGAACATTCAGAAAACATTCAGGGGCTTGTTGATGAACCAACATTTTACAATCTACAAAATGTGAAGCCTAACAATTTCAAGAATTAGCTGAGGACTTCCAGAAATGGGAATTATGAAATACTCTAGTGAGAATATAAACTGATATAACCAATTTAGAAAGACATGTAGGGGTTTTTTGTTGTTTTGTTTTATTTTATTTTGTTTTTAAGTGCACATACTCTACAGATCAGCAATCGTGTTTTTTGGTATAGATCCTAAAAAAACTCACACACTTTCACAAAAGAGACACAAAACATTGCAAATAACCTAAATGTTCAGTAGGTTATAGCTACAGACATATATATACTTTTACCTATAGTTCTTAGGAAAAGTATAAAAGTGAGCTACCATAACACACAACACATCTATGATATAGTTATCTTGAAGAGAAAGAGAACGAAATCAACAGAACTTCAGCTTTTGCTGTTAGACTTTATTTAAAAAGAAATCTGAAGCAACTATGACATGTCCACAATTGCTAATTTCAGCTGGTGTTGGTTGGTATATGGCTACCTTTCTTTATTTTAAAAAAATTTCAAGGCAGAAAAATGATTTATTGTTATTTGTCCTTTATCTACATTTTGGCCTCTCTCTAATTCTATCAGATTCTCTCCTTGATTCAACTTAGGTGACTGATTCAATATTTGCACGCAAACAAATAAATAAATACAGTTACATAGAAAGTATAAAGCTAATCATTATACTCAGTTAAAAGTCCCTCTCCACTCTTCTCATTCTCATCCACTGCTTTGGAATTAATAACTACTAAAGATGTAACATGGTTTCTTCCAGGTCTTTATGCATTTGTATTCACATATATGCATATATTCAACTATATGAGAGTAATTTATGAGAACATTTTTGCCTTTAATATTCTATAGAATTTTAAATGCTCTTAATATTTGTAATTTATGAGAACATTTTTGCCTTTAATATTCTATAGAATTTTAAATGCTCTTAATATTCATATGATGCTCTTAAGGATCTATAAAATAGATATACTGTATCATAATTTAGGTATTTCCTTATTACAGAATATTTGGTTGGCATTTAATTTTACCCATTAAAATAGTGCTGCAAGAGTCTTGTATATAGTTCTTTTTATATATGTACAACTGTCTCTCTAGAAGATGTCTCAAGAAGTTGAATTTTTAGTTTGAAGGGTGCTTTGAAAATTTGATAGCTATTTCCAAATTACCTTCCAATGACAGTAACTAGTCAATGATGGAAAGTGCTAAATCAATCAAGGGGTAGAGGTGAAGAGGTCATTCTAGGTAGAGGGGAAAGCATGAAGGAAATACAAATGGACAAAGTGAATGTGGTGCACAGGAACATGACAAGTTGGCATTCCCAGAGCAATGAGTAGGAGGTAGAGTAGCATAGGGGTCTGATTCTAGAGGTAAGGCCTACACCACTTCATGGTGCATGGCCTTTAGTACCACAGCTTAAATGCCATGACGAGGAGCTTTTAATTCATACAGGAGATAATGTAGAATCCCAGAGGATTTTCACAAGTAAAGTGCTCTTGTCTCTTGTTAGCACAAGGATAGATTTAAACTGAGATACAACTGGAAGATAGACCAATTAGACCAATTAGAAGCCGGAAGGATTGGCCTACAGGGAAAATGAAGCAAGCCTCACCAGAGCAATGATGTTGGGTAGAGTTGTAAAGAAAGAGCCAAGAAATAGATGGGAAGCCAGGCTTGGTGGCTCAGCCTGTAATCCCGCGCCTTTGGGAGGCTGAGGTGAGTGGATTGCCTGAGCCTGCGGGTTCGAGACCCGCCTGGGCAGCGAGACCTCATCTCTACAATAGAATCACAAAATCAGCCGGGCGTGGTAGCGCATGCCTGTAATGCCGGCTACTTGGAAGGCTGAGGCGGAAGGATCGCCGGAACCCAGCAGGTCGAGGCTGCGGTGGCCGGGAGCGGCCACTGCACTCCTGTCTGGGTGACAGAGTGAGACTCCAACTGAAAAAAAAAAAAAAGAAATAGATGGGAAGACAAACAAAAACAAAAATGAAAAAGAGAAGGACAAAGACACTTTTGAGATGTGTGAGATAAGGAGAAAGAAGTTTAGTACTGCTGCAAGGACAGGAGTGAAAGGTAGGATAATTAATTAAGATGGGCAATATAAAGAAGGTGGGATTGGCAACAATATGATAATTTAGTTCTAGACTTACTAATATAAAACTATAAATCCAAAACTCAGATACATACATGCATCATAGACTTAATAGTGGGGTTCAAGATAAACATGGGGGAAGCCATCAGTGTATAAATGGTATTTAGAATCATGTCAACTGAGAGGAACAGTAGTAGATGAATAAAAGAAGAGAAAAATGACTGACATGAGTTTATTATTCCAAATTTTAGAAAACAAAATGGGAAAATATTCCTGAGATCAAAGAAAAAAAGTCCTATAGGAATTTCATTACAATATTATGATAGTACACTAACATCAGCATATAACTGCTTCAGAAGCCAGAAGAAAGCTCTGTGTTTGTAGGTAGAAATAACTTATAAATAGGAAGTAACTTAGAGAATCTCACCAGCTGGAACCCTTCCTTTAAATATTTTTTAACATAATATAAGAATATTACTAAACATATGCTAATTGAAGAAAAGATGAGAAAAGCCACTCAAAATCCCAACTTTTTAAAATAACTCTTGAGTGTTTTGTAAATTTTCTTCTTGCCCATTTTTCTGTTTTTTATTTTAAAGTTACAATTGTTTATCTAAATATTGAATAACAATATTTCATTTTAAATTATACCTTTTTTCATACTACCATGAAACCATCATAAATCAACTGGTTAAATTCTATCAACTTGTTTCAAGTCAGTAGTCTCTAACCTGGGTATATATTAGAATTTTTTAAAATGCAAATTTCAGAATCAATTATACACCTATTTAATAAAAGTTTCTGGGTGGGGCCTAGGCATCAGCATTTTCTCAAATCTTTCCAAATGATTCTAATCTACAACCAAGTCTGAGAACAACTGATGTTAACAGTAAACACTTAAAATATATTCTTTACTTACAATTGAAATAGCACTGATGTGAATATCTTAGTGTATATCTTTTTCTTATAATCACGAATACTTTAAGATAGGTTTGCTGAAGCAGTATCATTAATTCATGAGATAGAAGTTGTTTAATGATCTTCTGTGAACAATGCAACTGACTTCTCAATGAGTTGTTTTGGTTTATACTCTCACCAGTAGTATACAAGCAAGAAACATCATTTGGAGTCAGGACTGATTAATTTATTAAGTAAACTAAAAACAGTCCCCAGGGGTTGCTTTAACTTACATTTTTATAATGATTAGTAAGACCGAATACTTATCCACATACTTGTTTGTTCTTTAGTTGTATGCAATGGAGCTCCTCTGCTGTTCATGTCTTTTGACCATGATGCTAGAAGGTCATTTTTTTCTTGCTTTAATAATTTATTTATATAGTACCTTTAGCACAGTAACTAAAAATATTTACTCCGTGGGCTGATGGTCACCCAGTAATTTGCTTTTCAGATGCAGGCATATAAAATGTTATATAACCAGTTATCTCTATCTCTTTCTTTCTGGCTTACTTTACAGCTTCTGTGAAAAGTTGTTTGCCAGTCAATTGTAGATTTAAATGTTATGTTTACATTTCTTCTCATTTTTTCAATGGTATTACTTTTTATATTTAAATTTTCTATCACATCTCTATCTTTCTCAACATAAAACACAACTAGCACATCACATGTTCAAGAAGAATCTATTATTTTTAATGGCTTTCTACAGTTCAGAAAAAAAAAAGTGCTCCCTTGTCTATTACTTCATTTCTGATTCATTCTCCTATCCCTTCTCTCCAAAAGACTCTGGTACCTCTCATCTGAAATTCCTTGATCAGCAGTGTGTCAAAAGAATTCAGCTCAGAGTTTTGCTGGCTATGAGAAAAATTTTACCTTTAAATGTTTGATAAAGGAAATGTCTAAAAATAACCAAACGGACCACTACTGTTGAGATTGGCATTCATACCAGAAGACAGATGCCAATTTAATTTAGCTTTTCTCTCTCCTCTCTCTTCCTCTTCTTTCATTACCCCCCTATCGTCTCAAAATACTTGTTCAGTGGTGGTCTTTCACTTTGATTAGAAGTATTACCATATACAGATATTTATGTATGTATGTATGCATGTATGTATGCATTATTTGATTTGGAGTCTCACTCTGCCCAGGCTGCAGTTAAACAGCAAGATCTTAGCCACCGCAGTCTCGACCTGCTGGGCTCAGGCAATCCTTCCACCTCAGCCTTCCAAGTAGCTGGGACTATAGGGGTAAGCTACCATGCCCAGGTAATTTTTTGATTTATTGTAGAGATAAAAGCTCACCATGTTGCCCAGGTTGGTCTCAAACTCCTGAGTTCAGGCAATCCTCTTGCCTAGACCTCTCAAAGTGCTGAGATTACAGGCATAAGCCACTGTATCCAGACTGAAATATTTAATACACATACTGTTCTAGAAAAAAAAATTTTTTTTTTGCTATAAAATATAAGTTTTATGAAATTCAAACATCACAGTTATTTAGGATGGGTGTGAAATATATCTATAAAATTTAGATATGATTATAAAGGAAAAACAAATGTCACTTTACAAAAGACCTAAATTCAAGATAAGACCTCTTATGGAAACAATATGCTTTGGAAAGGAAGTATAAATACAAAGGCTAGTGAATTAATGCATACTTTCCTTCCCCAAACCTAGTATGCAACACTTAAATGTACATCTTAACAACCCAGCTGTAGGCCTAAAAGAAATTTAATACACCTAGCTCTTGTTTTAATTTCATCCTCAGGGAAATATGATTTGTGAGAGACATAAGTTGAGAGCAGGGGTTGCAGAAATGCTTATGTCTGCTACAAGCAGATATTAATACTCTTCCATGCAGCAAAAACAGTAAAATAAAAGTCAGGATAGACAGGATCAATGCAAATGTTTAAAGAGAATAAAAAGTAAAGTTTCAGGCTAATAGTTTTTAAAAGCTATAAAATTATATATAAATACAAATGAACAAATTCCACAAGTAATGCTACTAATAGGTTATATATGTAGTACCTCTGTTTTATAGAAATAAATATCTTCCTTAGGAAAAAATGCGCATTTTGATGACCCATGAGAAGAAATGTATCTTTAGACAAAACAAGATTTCTTGTGCATTATTTGACAGCAGTATCAACGTTCCAACCAGATATACAGAGACTCTCCAGAGAACAACTCCAATAATGCAAAAGAAGAACAATATGTAAATGTAATTGGGGTAGAAAGGCTGAGAAACAGTGAACCAAGGTAATAATTCAAGAAAAATTATTTTAAACTTGGGGCCCTATTTAATCAACTAACTAAATGGAAACTGATTAAACCACTGTTAAAATTATAGAGAACCATCTATGTTTACATAACAACAGGAAAAATATTATTCTGTCTCCTTTCATGTTTCAATCTTTCTAAAAACACAACTTGGGATATCACAGCTTCTGTCCATTTAACATCTTATTTAAGTAAGCAAAACTCCAAACCACCCATTTAACTTGAATTAATATTCTTAATCTTTTATATTGCCACTTAAAGCTTCCAGGAAATAGTTCCTTGATGCAGCTGCCACCTAATTTCATGAAATCAATATTTCACTTAAGCTAAGTCAGGAAATCTTAAGGTGCTAAATTCAATTATAAACATTACTTCATGAGCTGATAAATGAAATATAACACTGACGTCAAAATCATTACAGATAAATAAATGGCTTTACCTCTTATTTTGGGGGGGTGGAGGTTGTTTTCTAAGGTACTAGTAACATAATTAATAACAACATATCCTGTTAGGATGATAATAACAGCTTTAATCTTTCTTCACCAATGTCAGTTTACAAGCCAGAAACAACATTATCTCCAGCTATACCCAAAATACATCCTACTGTGTTGATGGAAAACAGCTACCCATCAATATAAAAAGGAAAACTACTAATATTTATCCAAACTTAATCGAAAGAGGAAAACAACTATTTACTGAAATCCAGACAAATTACTGTTTAAGCAGAATGGAAACATTCACCATATCTCTGTCATTATGGACCATGTTATACAAGAAAGCAGTGGTTAGCCGAGGTTCCACATAGAAATATTTTACAAACACATTAACAACAACAACAACAACAACAAGCTTCTATAAACAGTAAACACCTGGCATTTGTCTTCAAATGCTGTCTTCCTCAGATAATTACTAACTACCTGATTGACTTCCATGCACAGATCCTTATAGTAATTTCCTAGAATCCAATATGGCTCATCATTACTTCATTTTCACACACAAGGTAAACAAATGTCAGAACAATGATATAAAATCCAAGATTCTAAACCTGTTTATTTGTAGGTCCTGAAATTTTGTTTCGTTTGTCACTTGGCTTGTCAAACTAAGTTTTAAGGAAACTTTGGAGGTATTCAAAATAAACATTATTCTAGTACATATCTATGTCTCTCATTTCCTCCTTGATTTGTTCATATTTCCTAACAGGTATTTTTTTCCCCAGTTTTATAAATCTTTTCCCTGTAGACCCCCACTTCAAGTCTAACATTTGCCTGTGGCTCACTGTGATAGAAAGACTGAACTTTGGAATTAGCCAGACACAGGCTCAAATATCAGATCTAA
Source organism: Cephalopachus bancanus (assembly GCA_027257055.1). Classification (NCBI taxonomy): domain Eukaryota; kingdom Metazoa; phylum Chordata; class Mammalia; order Primates; family Tarsiidae; genus Cephalopachus; species Cephalopachus bancanus. The sequence goes on along the minus strand of JAPVLO010000242.1, from coordinate 46,561 downwards.
GTGTGAGAAGTTAGACGAGATACCTAACTTCTCCCAGTGTCAATTTCCTCATATTTAAAATAAAGAAATGGCATCCACTTTTCAATGTTACTGGAATAAATGGGCTAAAAAAAAAAAAAAATAGAAACTACTTGGCTCAATGCCTGACACTGATCAGTTACTGCATAAATGTTAGTTTCCTGCCCTTTTGCCAAAATGACATTCAACAGACATTCTAATGATATTTACAGAAACATACATCTGTGTTTTCTTTTCAGTTCTTTACCTGCATTCTACTCTTAGACCTAATAAAATTCCTCCATGCTCAACACTCAGCATTTCAAGGAAAATACTGAAATCAAGTAATGTAAATAAATAAAAACCAAGAAGAAGCACCAAATTTCTAAGAAACATGTTCAAAGTTGAAGAAACTCTTGCATATTTCCTTGTGAAAATGCTCAAGCAGTTTAAGGTAAAGAGGAGGCAGTATGCTTGCAGCAACATTCCTTAAAACTGCAACCCAATTTGATTCTCATTAAAACAGAGTCAGAATAATGAAGTGCTTTCAGTTAAGATAAAACAAAACATTCAAAGAGAAAAATCAGCCATCAGCCTCAAGACTATTTGTTAATGTAGTCAGGTTACTTTACTTAAAAGAGTCCCAAGCAAAAAGGTGAACAAGTAGACTACAACTTCAGCAAGAAAGATCATGGAGATGCAGTCAATGTTCACAGGAAAGAAGGCTCTGGATATATACCAGAAAGGAAAATAAAACATTTCTATCTAATATGACAATAGGATTTTCATGTTTAGATACATTTGTAGTTAAAATATGGTCACAGTTTATACAAACTGTAATTCAGACAGATAAATTAGAATGCACACCAGAGCCTCCCGAATTTTCACTTTCCAACAATTCACACTTTCTCAGTTTCCATTCTAGTCTGCACTGTCACACTGACAAAACAGAAATAACATATGTGAGCGACATCCATCTGGGAATCACTTTCATAACCTCCTACCCATTCACATCACACTGCCTGGCCATCAGTTGTCCTCATGCCCACTAGATAAACAGGGGAATGAGTGACTGCTATGGGGTTCCATATGGGAAGACCCTCAATGTCCATTTTCACCCAACGTCACTAGCCGGTACCTACCCGGAAGGAAGGAATGGAACCACTTCAATGCAATCCCAGCCACTCCTGCTAGTTCAAGCATTCGGTTCAGCATCACCTCATGACCAACACGAAAGCAGCTGAGGCTCTAATATAATCATCATGGAAAGTTGTCCCAAATCCTTCATTCGAGGAAGATCCTTCATACACACCAACGCTGTCTCCAAGCCATGCCGGGGTCTGAAACCAGACTGGAAAATATTATATATGTGTATATATAGTAAAACTCCCACAAACCACGCTTCTACTTTGTCATATTTATTTACAGCTGCTTAACCGATCCTCAGATATAAATATATATATATTGCCTTCTCAAGGTGAAAATGTGAACATTTAAGGAAAGATCCTTTCCATTGTAGAAAGTAAACTTAAAGCATATGAAGACCTGGTGCTGCCTGGCAGAGTAGTTGAGGTGGTCCCAAATGGAAAATACTTTGTCCTAAAGGGAAGAGAGAAAACACAATATTGGTTTCCAAGGCTAATCTTCTAAGCTTGATAGATAGGATCAACCTATCCAATATTTTTGAAAGGAAAAAAACAAAAACAAAAACAAGCCTTGGCTCTTTCAGAAGACAGAATAGTAATGCCAGACAAACCCTTGAAGCTGTATTGGGTATTACTGAACGTGCCTTGCCTCCTGCTGAATCCCACTGTGTGAACTGCACTTTCATAATCCCGGCTACCATCACCTTGATTGCATGAGCAGACTCTATGGATCAAAGAGCTCGAGACTGACTGCAATTCCTTATCATGGAGACAGGGCCAGGACACTTAGAATGAACAACCTCAAATGGTAAGAAAAATGTAAATTTAATCAATAGAGCCACATGAGCTGTTGTTCATCAAAAGCAAACATCATTCAAATCAACTAAAACATTTTCAATTTTCTTTCTCACTCCTAAAAAGGAGTGAGAAACAAAGTGATAGACATTACACAAAGTAGTCAAAGTTTATCCAGAGAATTCACTGTCTTTATGTTCTGAATTCCTTTTCTGTAAGATTGAAGAAAATTTCCTTTTTCCTTATCCATTTTATTTATACTCATACAATACTATACAACTAAAACTTTCAATCCCTTCACACAATTTTACCATGTTTCCCTATTTCTAGAATGTGTCTAAAATAATATGGGTTAAGTCACTTTTCTATGTAATTACCCTAAATTATTTTTGCATCAAACAGCTATCTACAAAATAGCTCATCATCTATAATTCCATTTAAAATTAATATAGTTCTCTCTTCTCATCTCCATTTAACTTGCTCTACAGGCTGGAACCATTGCATCCTTGTCAGTTACTTTCCAAAACAACTTGAAAATGTCCATCTGGTGTACTGTTTCCACTGCCTACTAGGTATATACTTTGGTTCCTACATCAATTTTTCTGTTGTGTTATGGATCTAGAAACCCTTTAGACAGATTTGTACCTGAAATTTATACTAAACATAATTCTTGTTATGTTTTTCTGGACACTCTCCACTAACTTTACTATATCTCATAAAAAAAGACATGTCTGTCACTAAGGATAATACAAATGAATGACCCACTTCAGTAAAACAAAAAACTCATAAAATATTACTTTGAAAGGGATAGTCCACTTTGTTGCTTAGTAATATAAAATGTTTTTCCTCCTAAAATTTTAAGATCTCATGTTTGACATATTGACCTCTTGTTGCATCCTGAGGTTCTGCCCACAGTAAAGGAGATACAAGGACCTTTACCAACCATCCCTAGTAGATATTAGGGTGGCAGTGAGGGCAATAACCAACAGAAGCTAAGGCATTAGTGTATATGCAATTTATAAAAATCACAGAAATCAGATTGCTACTCATAAATAAAATACATTTCATATTTAGTTTAGTAGATAGCAAAAATATTTCAATATAATGGAAAACTCTTAGCATACTACCGACATTCAATAAATATTAAACTGTAAGAATCTCAATGATAAAATCACACACACAAAACATAGATTTTACAAAGAATTATTTCCTACATACTTAAATGTACATCCCCTAAGAGACAGTAAAGTGGTTTTGTTCACTAAGGTCTGTTCTCCAAACTTTCATTGTGTGCATTTGAAATTTCATAATCAAATTTCAAACAAAATGTGGATGATAGTGTAAATACACAGGACTTTTAGATATACTTTTTCCACCAAAAAAAAAAAAAAAAAAAATACCAGTCAGGTAACTCGCAGGAATACTATGATGGTACTACATGTTAACACATATCAGTTTGCAGGGTGAGAAAGCAGAGAAAACTCTACATCAATATCATACATTCAGAAGGCTCAAGTAGCCTAAGTATGAGAGCTAACTAAAGAAAGATACTCTCTGAATTATAAATAAGATCCAAATAAAACATCTCATTTAATGCAGAATAATTTACTTATTAGTATCTCGTACATTGGGAAAATTCCTGATCTTTGAGTGCCAACGTTAGTCATTAAAACAAACTTTAAGAAAACAGACATTGCTTCATCAAGTAGCAGTAGTTTTAAATCTTGTCATAAAATCTGAATTAAGAATACAAATTAATAAGATTCCCCTTTTTAACTTCTGATAAAATCTTAGATTAAAAAATAAGTATTAGATAGCATTAGATAGTATAATGTATTTCTTATGGAAACATGAAACATTTGGCACCGGTGTGCCAAAATACTACTGTAAAATATCTTAGAATACAAACTGGACTTCATCCAATCTTGATTAACTTTCTCCAAATTTCTAACAAAGCAGCAAGCAGTGATATCTCATAAACCAAATATCTTACAATTGACAGCACATTTGCCAAGTTTTTCAGATAATTTTATAACAGCCTTATGCCATAGATTAAGAATTTTCAGTTCCTATATTTTACTGAAAAAGACAGAGAGAAAAAAAAAACTGACTTATCTAGGATAACATTCTGTTAGAAGCATAAATAGAGCTAGAATTCAAATTCCCACTCAATCAGAAAATATCATGGAGTCTTCTATATCAAGGATACCATAGGAAGGAGAAAGATCAGTGAGACATGAACTCTACCATCAAGGAAATTGTAGTACTATTATAACAACAGAAAATTTGAGATATTTTGTGCAATAGCAATGATAAAATGATGGATAGAAACTAAAGGAGTTAAAGAATTCCTCAGAAGGAGGTGGTATACAATGTTTGAATTGCGCCTTGAAGGTGGGTCGTGAAGGTGGAAGGCAAGACATAGAGAGGGACATTATGGGCTGAGCAGCGTTACAGAGACCTGAAAATATAAGGAATATGTGCATAAAGTATATAGGTAATTTTTTTGAATGTAAAAATGATAATACCTGTTTAACATAAATCATGCTCAAGCATGAGATTGAATGAAAAATCAGATACAGTACATGGTGATTGGTAGTTGTTACCTAGTAGGGACACTTCTCTACAGTTGCGATCACATATTTTTTAGCGAGGAACATGTCTCCTGCAATAAGATGATATGCCCCAGCTTCCCTTTCAGCTCCTGCAAGTGTGTGCCTATCCAATGGGACATAAAGGGACTGATGCACTCAACTTCCAGAACATGTCTTCAAAGGGACTATGTACGCCCCTTTTTCCAGCTGTAAGTCATCCATCTCAGACCATTGGGTTAAAACAAAATCCTTGAAATGTCAAAGCAACAAGACAGAAGGAGTTGGCTTCTCGGATATCCTGGCATAGTAAAGCTATCTTATGACTCCTGGGACTATCTTCAGACTGTAACATGAGAAATGAACTCTTTGATTAGGACACTTATTTTGTCACTTTATGATACCCATGCAAACTTAACGTCAGCTAATATAATTATAAAGCAAATAGCAATCCAAAGTAATTTCTTGGATCTCAATTCTCAAAACCTAAGAAAAACAATCTGAAAATATTGAAATTAATTGCAAAGTGTTTTATAAAATCAGGAACATATAGTTATAACAGGCTTTCAAATCTATTTTTAAATTTCAATCTATATAACAACCTAAGCTATAGAAAGTTTGGGGATCATTGTTATCATTTAGTAAGTGATGAATTAATTACAAAAAGTATTGGATAATTCCAAATTGTATTGAATTTAATCACACTTAATCAGTAAAGTAATTAGAAAAAAACCAATAGATGAAAATTTGGTTTTTGCTGTAAGTTCACTTTAGTTAACAACATTTTTATTTGCCGACTTGACTTTCCAGACACCTGTATTTTACTGTGAGTATATTTAAATATTTAGCTGAGATCTATTTTATTTTTTACAGAAAATACAAGGAAATTTTTATAAACAAACACAAAATATTGGCAAAATGTGAATGAAGAAACAGAATGGGCTACAAGGCCATTGGGAAAATTTGAAACAGAATAGGTTTTGAATGAGCCTTTTTATTCAAACTGACCACAGACAAATCTACCAGCCAATATTCCATTCTCATATTATATACCTTCTAGAGAATAATTGGAATAAGAAACTCAATTAAATGATTTCTTCCTGCAAGGTCTCATTGGCTCGCCGTGCCTTACTGAGCTCAGTGGCTCTCATTGTCTGCCCAGGCAAAAAGGTAAGGTAGCCACAGCCCATTCTTTCTTCCTTCTGTTCTCAGATTCCTTTGGGTGAGGTCCTGATGGCAATGAGGAACCAATAAGACCAGAATCAACAATTTTCCATCACTATCTGAAGTATTACAGTTCGGTTTCTCTTGCACCCCTAACTGCTGCCAACAATATTACAGATATGTACTATTAGGGGCAAAGTCAGGTAATAGAGGGTGACCAGATCAGTGAAAACCATAGCCTAAGGAAAAATAGTTGCAAGGCATTTTCCTTTCAATAGTACCTTAGAATAGAATGGTTATCTTTTTTTTTCTTTAACAGGGTTTGACCTTCACTTACTTTCATATATACTTCTAGACTTTTGCATATTCTTCTCGAATTCTGAAATGACCAGCCTCTTCTAAGTTTAAAGATGAGTTGAATACTCACAAGCTCTACTATTGTGGACAGCTCACTTACTTTTCTAAGTCTTAGTTTATTGATCTGTAAAACAAAAGCCTAAGCCTACAAGATCTGCAAAGTCCTTACCAGAAACAAAATGTAACTCTGAGTTAAACCTCATTCACAACTTAGTTTGTATCCTAATGCAAATAGGGGCTGCTCTGAATGATCTGTTTATAAGAGGATGCTTGTTTGCTCTCAGGTCAATTCTCAAAAGTGTAAAGTTGGGATAGTAAAGACAATAGTAAATGATCTCTTGTGGAGACAGATCCTGACCTCTCTACAAAAGAACATAACTTCTCAGCTATTAAGAATTTTTAACCTAATCTGTTATCAAAAAGGCATAATTTAATAAACTAGAAAGTGCTTGGGAAACTAGGTGGTTAGAAGTTAAGTGTGGAAAAAACTAGATTTAAAAGTTTAGAAAATTATCTGCCCCAACTTATTCAAAATGCTTCAGAGACTATTTCATAATTCCTCATCACTTTCATATGAAAAAAGAAGACTGTACCACTGTCCCTACTATACAAAGTAATTTATAAAACTAAAAATTAAAAGTCATAATTGTCTGGTTATGGTAAATTTTCATCTTATCAATCAAGTTAAAATTTCCAATATCAGGGTTATATTTTTTAAGTGAACAGTTATTAAGGTTAATTTTTTTAAGTGAGAAGTAAAGATTGTTGTTTTCTTTTTCTTTTTTTCTTTTTCCAAGAGTCATGTGCATCTTTGCCAGGCAGAGCATGCTCCCTTTTAAGAATTTTGGCAATTCCTACTAGTACTTCCTGTGTTCCTGATCAGCACTTTCTGTCTTGTAGCGGGCAGGAGCTGGGGAGCATAGGGGGTTAGAGACGGATTTCAAAGTGGGCTTTGCTAATCCTAACACTTAAGAAATTAAGATATCAGCTAATCTTTAGACTATCCCTCTAGCGACAACCTGTTCCAACAAATCTTCATTTTTCTATTTCTAGCAACCAGCAGGTCACCTTCAATGAACAAAAATTAAGCAACAAATTGAATGATAATCATTAGACGAATTGTTGTATTTCATGCAGACATGCTAGAGAAGAATTAAGTTATGAAAGCACCTGAAAGACAGCATGCACTGCCTGGCACAGATGCACATGATTTTTTATAAAAAGAAAAGAAGAAAAAGATAAGAATGATGTTTTTATACTTCTCAGTGGGAGTAGAATAAATGGATAAGAGGCGGTGGGTGAATAAATGGTCACGATACACAGCATATATAACAGTAAATTTTCTCTAATTATTCTCTACTTAAGAGCATTTCTAGGTTAAGAGTGATGCAGCTTCTGAAACTATATACTCATGTATTCATTTGGACCTCTTCTTTTTCTCTAGACACATCTCTTAAAAAAAATGAATGTTAATAATTTAGCCTCCCCCTACCACCCCAAACATGGTTTAGACAATCTCATCTATTTCCAATCAACCATTTTCACAAGTATAAAAACTGTCACCCTCTAAAATTGCCTTTTGGATTAGCCACAGTTTGTTAGTAATTATTATTTGACTGGTCACATTTAGCAAGTTCCCCAGAAACAAGAATTTCAATCTACAAACCTCAAATCAACAATAAAACAGTGATAATTCCACAAAGTCTTCAGTTCTTCTGTTACCCATCCTCACAGCATGATCTTCTAAAACAGTAAGCATTTACATTTTTAAAATATCTTGCTGACATTCATAAGCCCAAATTTTTACTCATATTCATCCTTCTCCTGATGGACAAGCAAAACAGTTTGTCTGAGATTTTGCAAAACAAAACAGTGTGTTTAAGTAGGTTATAGAAAATTTTTTTCTACCTTGCAAATTTATTTACAACTAGGGTATAAACTGGAAGAGTCTGAACACACCTAGCTAAAAGCTAACATTTCATTGATGAGTAACGTGCCTAAGACATCAACAATCAGCCAGTAAAGCTGTTTAAGGTAATGGGGTAGTATTTACTCAATAGAATCTTATAACCAATAATATCTTTTTAAGTCAAAATTTTATTAGCATTAGACTATAAATGTTTAAAAAGGCTAAGAGAAACTGGCTCTAAGTCAGATAACAAATCCCAAGCTTTTCATTTGCTAGTTACCCTTATCTGCTTCTGTTTCTTTGCTGTAAAATGGGGAATAGTATATCTACCCACCACAAAGCTGTTTTAAAAAAAGATAATTCAGGTGAAGTCCTTAGTGTAAGCCCTAGTATAAAGGATCAATAGATGTTAGGTATTATTTTTATCATCATGTCCCTACTTCTCAATTTGCCTAACACACTACATAAAACATGACACATCAGTATTATGCCAAGATAATTAATGAATACAAAGATATAAGTTCCTGACCTTAATAAACCTATATTTGTGATGGAAAGATATATGTCATATATTTATATATATATTTATGTATATGTCATATATTTATATTTATTTATAAATTCAAGAGAGAATTTAGAAATTCCCAAGTTTAAAATTTAAAAAAAACCCAATTAGGCATGAAGTTTAAAACATGCTTCACTGAGAAGATGCTAATAGATCTCATTAAGTAGCACGGAAAAGAATGGTCTAGAACCACATTGTTCCTCAAGTGCAGGGACTATATTTTATTCACCTATTAACCCAACTTCTACAGTCTTAAGAATACAGGATGTGCTCGATAAACGCAAGGAATGAATGTATGTCTTAAAACTTCCACAAAGCTCCCAGGATCTTACCATATCTCTATCTCCATAACTTTATTCTAATTTCTCTGATGTCTCTAATTTGACTACTAAGCACCCTGCATATATATACCTGAGTACTGAGAACGTGCCCAGGAGATGATGACTAACAGACTGAAAAGAAGTCAGAGATCATATACAATCTTACACTGCACCTAGAACAGAACAGAACTCACCATAACTGTTAATTGAATAATCACCTTAATTTAAGATACAACTCCAGTCAACAACTGTCAATTTGATTTTGCTTAGGTGTGTGACAGGGCATAGGAAACACTTTTTGTGGTCCTTAGAGATACAAGACATTTTTAGAAATTATACACTATAGCTTTTAGAAAACCTGGCTCAACAAAATATCATAATTTCTATTCCTTCTGAAAACAAATCAACTATAAAAAGAAGTTCTATGTCAGCATATCAACTGTTTTGCATTTGAATTATGTTGTCAAGTTCATAACAATGAAGCAAAACTAAAATTATTTAGGCATGTGGCAATTAAGAGCACAAGCAGTGAAATATGAGATGAAGAGAAAAGCATCACTTAGGGAAAAAAATCAAATAAAATCACCCCAGTTAAATGCCTATTCCTCCCCAAAGATTTCTACCTGTATAGGATACTTAGAAAGACTCACACACAATGTAATTTTACATCCATTTCTGGTTCTATTTCTGCACTGAAATATTTATAGAGTGCTCAATGTTTCTGGAGTAAATTATACCTAGATCTTGATAAAGCTAAAAATCACCTAAATTACCTTTTTTGCTCAATTATTTGGAAGAATGGAGAAAGAAAGCTTGACAGAATGAAAAGATGTATTAAAAAATGGCCATTTCGTAGCTATAATTGCACAGCTTAGTGGTTATTGATGCCTTGAGGGTTATATGCAGTCACCACAGCTATTTTTACCAAAGGCTTCAAATAAAATCCAAATCAATTTATGCTATGTTAAGGCACACATTATATTTGAACATAAAACTTCTTGAACAAGGTTTATATGTTAGGAATAGCATATAAAAACATATATGGACAGCAGGCAAAGAGGGAAGCAGGGTACACTGTATTAAGCATATAGCTATAAATACCTTCAAAAATAAATCAGATACTTAAAATTCTAGAAATAGTCTTGGATATGCCACGAATCTAGAAATGTTCCAAATTCTGAATTACTCTTATGGACTTAATGTGTGTATATGCCCCAAAATTCATATGTTGAAACCTTAACCTTCAGTGTGACTATATTTGAAGATGGGGCCTCTAAGGAAGTGATTAAGGTTAAATTAGGTCATAAGGATGGGGTTCTATCCTGACAGGATTGGTGTCCTCACAAGAAGAGACATCGGGCTGGGTGCGGTGGCTCGAACCTGTAATCCCAGCACTTTGGGAGGCTGAGGTGAGGGATTGCCTGAGCCCATGGGTTTGAGAACAGCCTGGGCAACTTGGCGAGACCTCATCTCTACAACAGATCAATATATTAGCCAGGTGTGGTAGCACACACCTGCAGTTCTGGCTACTTGGAAAGCTGAGGTGGAAGGATCGCCTGACCCCAGCATTGACCTGGTCATGAGTGTGCCACTGCACTCCAGCTTGGGCAACAGAGTGAAACTCCAACTCAAAAAATAAATAAAGAAAGAAAGAAGAAGAAGAAGAGACATCGAAGAGCTTGCTGTCCCTCTGTGCAGAGACATAGAGAAGAGGTGTGATGGGACAGGAAGAAGGTGGCCAGCTACTCACCAGGAAGAGAGCCCTCACCAGGAACTGACCCCCTGACAGTCATTCATCTGGGAGTTCTATCTTCCAGAACTGTGAGTAAATACGTTTATATTTTTGTTTTTGGTGTTTTCTTTTTAATTAAAGTTTTACTCTGATGCAAAGGCTGGAGTGCAGTGTACACTCATGGCCACTGCATCATTGACCTGGTGGGCTCAGACAAATTCTTCTACCTCAGCCTTTCAAGTAGCCAGAACTACAGATTTGTACCACTACACCCAGCTAATTTTTTTTTCATTTCTTGTAGAGATGTGGTCTCACCAAGTTGCTTAGGCTGGTCTCAAACCCCTGGGTTCAGGCAGTCCTCTTGCCTCTGCCTCCCAAAGTGCTGGGATTATCATTTATGTTGTTTAAGCCATTTGCTTTATGGCATTCTGTTATGGAAGCTTGAGCAGACTAAGACAATCTCTATTAAAAGGACTTCAGTCTGGGAGCCAGGAAGAGTCTTGTTCCAAATGTATTCCACTACTCTGAGGCATTCTGTCTAAAGAGTACTTTCTCCCCAATCAGCAATCCAATCTCTTATCAATAATGTGATAATTACCAGAAATGTATGCCAGTGGGCATGCTTATACACACACACTCATGCACACATATACAACACAGTTCATTAATTTCTTTCAGGGCTAATTTCTTTCAAATCCTGAAAATAAAATGGGGAAAATTTCACAACAAATGGCAAATAGTCAACTGTGGCTGCAATATCACATGCTTGACTAAAAAGGTTTACAGTTGCCCAAACCCAGGTTGATTAGGGTTGTGCTGAGAGTTAGAACCTATCTTTTAGGGTAATAGCTCACATGATTTTTTAACTTAGAAAATGCTTCCACAGTAATACATAATCTATCATCCCCCTCAAGATTTGCTTCAATTGTTTTGTCACTACATTAAAAAGTAGTTTCAGTTTAAAAAAAACTTATGAAATATTACACAGTTTAAACATTAGTGATATTCATGCACAAACTATGACTTCATATTAAAACAATGTTATGCTATATAATTTAAAACTAATTATGTACAGAAAACATACAATGTCACAAACATTTTAAATGACATATTTTGGGAGAGACCAAAGGCAGACAAAAATGACCAGATTAGAAATTCAAAATTCAATCTAAATATAAGACATGATGTATGCATTCCTATATTACCAAAATATTATGATTTAAACAGATAACCAATTAGATATCTAACTAGAAAAATGGGCCATACCCAATTCAATCAAATAATCACCAAACATACAACTAACAGTTAGCTTTATATTCATCACTTTCTATATGTGATAGTTACTGAATACAGGAATGCCTCATTTTATTGTGTTTCACTTTAATACATTTTGCATATATTGCACTTTTTTTTCTTTCAAATTGCAGGTCTGTAGCAACACTGCACAAAGCAAGTCTATTGGCACCAGTTTTTCAAAAGTATATGTTCATTTAGTGTTTCTGTGTGTATTTTGATAATTCTCATGAGATTTCAAACTTTGTCATTATTATTATGTCTGTTATGGTGATCTTATCAGTGGTCTTTCATGTTACTATTGTAATTATTTGGGGCACCATGAATTGCTTCCATATAAAATGGAAAACTTAATTGATAAATATTGTGTGTGTTCTGATTGTTCCACCTACCAGTCATTCCCCTGTCTTTCTCCCTCCCCTGTTTCCTAAGACACATAAATTTTGAAATTAGGCCAACTGAAAATCCTACAATGCTTCTAAGTGTTTAAATGAAAGGAAGGGTCACATAGCTCTCACTTTAAATCAAAAGCTAGAAATGACCAAGCTTAGTGAGAAAGGCATGTTAAAAGCCGAGACAGACTGAAAGCTAGACCCCTTGCACCAGTTATCCAAGTTGCAAACGCAAAGGAAAAGTTCTTGAAGGAAATTAGAAATGCTACTCCAGTGAACACATGAATCATATGAAAAAACAAAACAGACTTGTTGCTGATACAGAGAAAGTGTCTGTGATCTGAACAGGTCAAACCAGCCCAACATTCCCTTACACCAAAGCCTAACCCAGAACAATGTCCTAACTCCCTTCTTCAATTCTATGAAAGTTGAGAGAAGCAAGAAAACTATACAAGAAAAGGTGGAAGCTAGAAGAGGTCGGTTCATGAGGCTTAAAGAGGAAACAATCTCCATAACATAAAAGTTCAAGGTGAAACAGAAAGCACTGATGTAAAAGATGCAGCACATTACCCAGAAGATCTAGCTAAGAGCATTCATGAAAGTGGCCAATCTAAACAACAGATTTTCAATATAGATGAGACAACCTTATGTTAGAAGAAGATGCCATCTTTTACAGCTACAGAAGAGAAATCAACGCCTGGCTTCAAAGCTTCAAAGAACAGGACTGACTCTATTAGAGGCTAATGCAGCTGGTAACTAAGCTGAAGCCAATGCTGATTTACCATTTCCAAAAGCCTAAAGTCCTTAATTATGCTAAATCTATTCTTTTTATGTTCTATAAGTGGAACAACAAAGCCTGGATGACAGGTGCATCTGTTTACAGCAGTTTACTGAATACTTTTAGTCCATTGTTGAGACCTACTGGTCAGAAAAAAAAGATTCCTTTTAATTTATTAATCTTCGTTGACAATGCATCTGATCACCCAAGAGTACTTGTGGAGATTAACCAAGGATATTAATGTTATTTTCATATATGTTAGCAAAACATCCATTCTACAGCCCATGAACCAAGGAGTAATTTTGATTTTCAAGCCTTATCATTTAAGAAATACATTCCCTAAGGTTGCAGCTGCCATAGTGATTCCTCTGATGGATCTGAGCAAAGTAAATAGAAGATATTTTGTAAAAAAGTTCACTATTCTAGATGCCATTAAGAACATTAAGAGTCATGGGAGGAGATCAAAATAGCTATTTTCTTTTTTTTTTTGAGTCAGAGTCTCACTGTGTCACCCAGGCTAGAGTACAGTGGCATGCTCACAGCCACCACAGCCTTGATCTGCTGGGTTCAGGTGATCCTTCCACCTCAGACTTCTAAGTAGCTGGAGCTACAAGCGCATGCTACCACACTGGGCTAATTTTTTAATTTATTTTAAAGATCTCACCAAGTTGCCCAGGCTGGTCTCGAACTCCTGGTCTCATGCAATCCTTTCACCTCTGACTCCCAAAGTGCTGGGATTACAGGTGTGAGCCACCGTGCCTGGCTCAATATAGCAATATTAATAGCAGTTGGGGAGTACCTGATTCCAACCCTATGAATGACTTTGAGCGGTTCAGGACTTCAGTAGAGGAAGTAACTGCATATATGCTGAAACAGCAAGAGAATTAGCATTAGAAGTGGAGTCTGAAGTTTTGACTTAATTGCTTCAATCTCATGACAAAACTTTCACAGGCAAGGAGCTGTTTCTTATGGATGTGCAAAGAAAGTAGTTACTTGAGATGAAATCTGCTTCTGGTAACATGTGGTGAACATTGTTGAGATGAAAACATAGTATTTAGAATATTACATAAACTTACTTGACAAAGCAGCAGAAGGGTTTGAGAGGACTGACTCCAATTTTAAAAGAAGTTCTATTGTGGGTAAAAGCCTATCAAGCAGCATTGCATCTTACAGAGATATTTCATGAAAGGAGGAGTCAATCCATGTTGCCAATTTCACTATTGTCTTATTTTAAGAAACTGCAACAGGTACCCTCCACCCATCAGCAACCATCACCCTGATCTGTCAGTGGCCATCAACATGGAGGCAAGATCCTCCACCAGTACAAAGATTACAACTCGCTGAAGACTCAGATGACTGTTAGCATTTCTTGACAATAAAGCATTTTTAATCAGAGCATGTGTATTTTTTACACATAATGCTACTGCATACTTAACAGACTACAGCATAGCATAAACACAATTTTTTATATGCACTGGGAAACCAAAAATTTGTGTGACTCAATTTATAGCAATATTTCTTTTACTGGGGTAGTGTGGAATTGAATTGAATTTGTGCTATCTTTGAGCTATGTTTGGATTAAGGATTATTAAGAAAAGTTGTTATAAATGGCAGTGGATGTTTGAGAAAAAATATATTTATAAAGGAGAAAGATGGGGAGGCAAAGTGACTGGACAAAGACAGAGCAATAATTCAGGTAATAAATGGTAAATATATTAATAACTGCAAAAAGTGAGGAAAAGAGAAAGAAAGATGTGCTTAGGAAATGAAACTAACACTACCCAGAACCATCTGGCCACAACAGTTTGAGAGAAAAGTGGTAAGAATGGCACTGATTGAGATTTCTAATCTGAGTAATGATGACAAGTAAAATTTTATGTCAACTAAGAACTAGATTATTCCAGAGGCTTGCTTGTACACATGTACACACACAAATATATGCAAATTGCTCCGTGTTTCTGTTTAATAACACCATTGTCTCATACATCCCTCTCTAAGTAGCTGACTGTGCACACCACTTACACAATGAGAGAATTAGATGTTAACAAATGGCAGGGGTGACACTGTAAGCTAACACTGTAATTCTAAAATGCCCAACACAAACAAACTAGACCACCATTTCAGTATTAAAGGAAGGATGCCAACATGGAGTCTGCAGATAAGAATTGATTTTGCAGTAGAAATTATATGTGTTTCTTTCTTATCTCTAGACAAAACATTGCAGCAGCAAGAAAGAATCATCTCCTAAAGCACTAATTAGCAACGTAAATCTCACCAAGAGCAATGCCAAGAAATTTTATTGTTCGTCAGTATACATGGTAATAGAATGTCTGACATTTCATCCCCCTCCAGAAAGACAACATTTTTAATAAACCAGAGAACAAAATGGAGATCCTGATTTCAGCACATCAGAACAGAGATTGCAACACAGAAAAAAGCCTTAAACAAGGAGGTAAAAATTAATTTATTCTTGGAACTATCAGTGGAAATAAAGAATTCTCATGAATACTACAATAATTACAAAATCTTGAATTATCAAATGTATGTTCTACATCCCCAAATCTGAAATTTGTCCATATTCTGAGTAACATTAAACACAATAGAGATTGTGTATAACTCTGTAATTTTCCTATTGGGATGTTTAATTATAGGCTGATGCTATAAACAATAGATGAAATCTAACATAGTTGATGAAATCTAGCACATCAAGTATGGCATCTATAATATTGTAAATATATATCTCGTAGATATAGCCTTGCCCCCAACCTGAAAGGTTTTTATTGCTTTGTGTGGTTTGTTTGTGCAGACCACATATATTTTTTAATTTTATGACCACCTCACCCTCATTAGAAACTATTTGCCCATTATCAAATAATATAATTACTATATATTACAGTACATGAATGACAGGTATCTTGTAATAACAAAGTCTAGCACATACAAAATTTGTCCTCACTGATGAATGGTTGCTTTGCTCTGTGTAAGTCATGCAAGCCTTATTCCATGACTGTGCAACCCCTGGATATGTTACTGTAACAGAGGACACATTTCTTTGGAAGCATAACTTTAAAAATTACATAAGACATGGCATCAAAAAACACATCCTCGGGTATTGAAAATCTCACAGATCTCTTTGTAAAGGAATGATAACTTCTGAACAAGCAAACCAAAAACAGAAGAGCAGAAGTGGGATGATCCTGAAATTCTTCCAAAGCAACACTGTAACTGCAGTCATTTCTCTTTTTCTACATAAATATTTTTACTTACTGCAGTCAAGACCATATTCTACAGCAGTACCCTAACTCCCTGAGGAAGTGGGAATATTTAGTTAACTCCAAACAGTAATATCAAATATCCACCCACAAAAGCATCAGACTGGAATATGCATAATTTAGTCCCCTTTATACAAGCAGTATGGCTCTTTGATTATAGGATTGTGATCATCTGAAAAGCCTTCCAAATAACTATGATTGATCAACTGTTGACAACCAATAAACACAATGGAATAGAAGCCTAAAAAGAGTCAGAATCAGTAAAGCAAGTGCTAGATAAACCAAAATTAAATCATACTAATAAAATCTTCTATTATACAGAGGGCAAGTAAAACTTATCAAATTTATTTTATACAAAAGAAAACCAGATCTAAAAAACTCATACTATAATCATATTATTAATTCTTTTCCAACAAAACTCACATGTCCTTCTGACCATTTATTATATTCATATATCTTTTTTTAAAAAACCATATAAAAAGTATTTATATTATTCTGGCTTTTCAATATATAATGTAATCATACTCTACATTTCATCAAAAACACAAAGATCATACACAGAACAGGATGTGGAAAAGTTGTCTTTTTATCAAGTCTACATGAAAAATATGTAATTTAAAGTGTTACTTGAAAAGAGGAAAAGATAGCATAAAATGTCAAGATTTTCAAATAACATAACAATATCACATATACTGGACACATTCAACTATCCACATTAACTTTGCCAAAATTATTAGCATAGTTTATTTTATCGCACATTACAATAAAAGTCAGTAGCTTTTACAGTGTTTGAAAATAAGCAATAGTACAATAACTTTACTTGTTCACAGATAATCTACCGGAAACTATCAGCACATATATTTACCAATATTTAATGGGATTACCCCCAAAATTATTAAGGCTTCTTTTCATGTAAAAAATAATAAAATACAGTAATTATTGAAGAAAATTAAAAATACAACATGTAATGTTAAAAAGAAGCTTCTAACTCTGAATGCAAGCCAAAGTCATGCTAAGCACTAGCAAATTGACATCTTGAGAATAAAGATTATTGACTCAACAACTACTTACTGAGTGTGTGCTGAGTGCCAGGAGTGTTAGGTACCTGCCCCTGAGGAGCTCACAGACAGACAGGGAAGCCATACAAGGACAAAATTATAGTGCAATGAGGTAAGTGCTTCAGAAAACCTGCCCAGCACACAGAGAAAGAAGGACCCCACAGTACTTGATACAAATAACCTTATTTTAAATTCAGTTTGGAATAATGATGGCTAATAATTTCTAGAAATGCAAGGTACAGTGGTGAAGGACAGTTAACATTACTTCTCATTCAGAGGAGACCCCCCCAGAGGGCTATGACCACAGAGGGCTATGACCACGACAACTTCACAAGCACGTCCCTGTATTTAATCATGCATATTACCAATGTGCATTTCTTGAAAAACACATCATTAATAAATACATAGAAATCAATCAGCTATGTTTGACCTCATGATGGTGGAATTTCTAAACTTTACTTAAGAAAAATACATATAGTTACACTTCATTTACTCGGCTCCCTTAAATATTTGGAAAACATTTAAGAACTTGGAAAGCAGCAAAACTTTACATGAAGTAGGCAAAATTAAAGTCAACATTTGCTCCCTAAAACAACATACTTAGCATATAGGATGGTCCCAAACTCACTCAAAATTTACACATTTATTTTAGAGGTGATTTTAATAAGCAAACTAGAACTAGAAAAAAGGGGAAGAGTGAGCAGAGATACAGATGCCATAAGTAATGAGTTACCATTAACGGAAAGAAGAAAGTGTAAAGAAACAATGAAGTAAAAAAAAGAGTACAAAATCTTTAGGCTGAGGCCTCTTAGAGCAGAGGTGGTTTTACAGAAGAAAACTTAACAGCGTTCTCTTCCTTTGCCTTTTCCCTTTCCTATTCAACTTGGAAATTGTTTGCAAATTCCTGGTTCATCAGTTTTTGTAACAAGGGATATTTCTTGAAGAGAAGGACACAATGATGATACTGAGGGGTGGGGAGGAGGGGGTGCATTTAGAGGAATAGGAAGTTATGTTTTACATTTCAATGTTCTTGTTCTTGAATTACTCTTTAAATACATTGTTTTGTTTGGGGGTTTTCATTTGCTTTTGCTAACTATGTATGCTTAAAGCCCTTTAATATGCCATTCTGGGAGGACCAGCATTTTGAAACATTTGAAATAATGCTGTTATGATAATAAGTGTAATTAAAATACTGTTGGGAGCCATGGTACAGGAACTGTGTATATCTCAAGGTACATAACAACTGATAGTAGCAGCGTCACTCCTGTGGAGAAGAATATCTTAATGAATAAATTTCAAACATCTCCTTTTAGGAGATGCTTTTTACTGCCTGTGTGGGCAGATTCCTCTGGCACAAAGCCCAAAATAGACAGGAGTTTATATTCTTAGATTTTTACCCTCTCTCTTCTTTTGGCTATGGCACGAACATTTAAAGTGCTTTCTAAATGGCATAAATATTGTTAGGGTATTGTCAGGTGACAAAGAAAAAATTAACTTCCAGTTTTCCCCCATTTTGTTCCCACTGACATCTGGCTTGGGACAGGATGTCCTGTAACAGAGCTCTTAGGTACTGTGAACTACTAACCTTCCCAAGGTTGCTTCCACTTTATGGGGAACAATTATTGCAAACACAATGTAGTTACATTATCTCAGGCTATTTCTTCAGAGCAAGCAGGAAAAAAAAAAGAATTTCCAAAATAAAAATAAAAATTGAAGCAGAGGTGTCCCATACTCCATTAAATTGTGATGTCTATGAATCTAACTTGCAAAAGATACATTTAAATACCTAGAGGATGGTGTTATCCACACATTATAGTTATAGGAGTTATAAGCGAAACCTATTTTGTAGGAAAAAGCCTCAGGAGGATATTCACTTCTCTTAGTAGTTTAGATACACATCAATCAAAACATTCAAAAGGTAGCCCAGTAGATTTAATTTCACAAAGCTGCAACCACTGTATGCTCAATGACTTGCAGATAGACAACTCATACACAAAAATCTAACCTATATGACACAGCTAATTTCATACACACGTGACAACATCACAGCTATTTTATCTTGCAATAAACATCTTTTTTTTTCTCCTGAGTAATATTATCTTTATTGTTCCAAACTGCTGGCTGAAGCCAACACTGTAATATTAATGCATAAATAAAAATAAAGAATCATCATGGAAAAACAAAATGTGGTATATCCACACAATGAAATATTATCTGGCAACAAAAAAGAATGGAGTATTGATATATGCCATAACATGTACAAACGTTGAAAACAAAAAGCAGTTGGGCTTGGTGGCTCAGCCTGTAACCCCACGCCTTTGGGAGGCTGAGGAGAGTGGATTGCCTGAGCCCACGGGTTCGAGATCTGCCTGGGCAGCAAGACCTCATCTCTACAGTAAATCAAAAAATCAGCCAGACGTGGTAGCGCATGCCTGTAATTCTGGCTACTTGGAAGGCTGAGGCAGAAGGATCGCTGGAGCCCAGCAGGTCAAGGCTGCGGTGGCCGGGAGCGGCCACTGCACTCCAGTCTGACAAAGTGAGACTCCAACTCAAAAAAAAGAAAAAAGAAAAAAAAAAGCTAAGTGAAGGAAGCTTGTCACAAGAGGCTATGTATTTGTAGGATTCCACTTAAATTAAATGTCTAGCATAGTAAATCCATAGACAGAAAGTAGATTAATAGTTGCCAGAAGCTAGGGTAGTAGAGAGTGAGGAGTGACTGCCAGTGTGTATGGGATTCATTTTAGCGTATTGAGAATGATCTAAGCCAGGCTCGGTGGCTCAGCCTGTAATCCCATGCTTTTGGGAGGCCGAGGTGAGTGGATTGACTGAGCCCGCGGGCTCAAGACCCGCCTGGGCAACTTGGCAAGACCTCATCTCTACAATAAATCAAAAATTAGCCGGGCGTGGGAGCACACGCGTGTAGTTCCAGCTACTTGGAAGGCTGAGGTGGAAGGATCGTCAGAGCCCAGCAGGTCGAGGCTGCGGTGACCAGGAGTGTGCCACTGCACTCCAGTCTGGGTGACAGAGTGAGACTCCAACTCAAAAAAAAAAAAAGGAGAATGTTCTAAAGTTAGGTAGATCTTTGATCTAAGGTAGATAGATATGCACAACTTTGTTAATATAATTTCAACCACTAAGTTATACATTTTAAATGGGCAAATTTTAGGCTGAACAGTTGAAAAAGGGTGTACCAAGCAGAGGCCTTAAATATAAGAGGACTAAATGTTCAACCGCATTTATTGGCACTTTGAATTTTATGAGACTAAGTTCATCTTTATATCCTGGGATCTATGTATTAAGCCTGTAAAAGTGTTTCTCTTTCACTACTCACTTTCAGAAACATAATCTCCTCTTACAAGAAAGAGAAATGAGAATAACTTCAATGAGGACCTGTCACATAGTGCTGCTCTTTGTTAACAAAGTACCTTCTATATCAATACATCTAATGTAATTTATTAAGTTAACAGGCAGGTCCAAGGAAATCTTAAATCATCCAACTATTCCTCATTCAGAAAAGAATTTTCAGGTAATTATTTAATTCACAATAAACTACAATAGCAAAATCCAGATATATCTATTGTTTTGCATCTAGTGACAATTATTAATTAATGAAAATAAAACATTTTAAATACAAATACTGACCTTGTTTCTTTTAACCCTTCTTTCTGAATGACTTCTAATATCTGCTTTGCTGTCATTGGTGAGTTGGCGTGTTTTTCTAGTGCCTAAAAAATAAACACAAGATTCCTAGATTATTGCATGGAAACATACAAAATGAAAATGTGTGTGAATCATGCAATCTTTTTAGTTTTTCTAGAGAAGGGGCTTTTATGTCAATGTACGATCACATCATATCACTAAGGTGTTCAAAGGGAGAATGTAATTTGAGGGCAAGGGACATTTAAATTGGCAATTTATACAACACAAAGGGGCCACTCTTCAAAAAATGTCACAAAGGCATATATACCAAAAAAGAAATGTGAAACCTAAAAACACCAAGTTATAAATATATATATGTAAATCCTTTATTGAAAAATTGCTCGTATTTGATGGTTAAAGAACAGGTTTTCAGGCTGTTAAAATGTTTCCTAAGTTTCCAGGTCCTATACTATCAATAGCAGAGAACAGAGTGCTGGACAGAAACAGCCTCACTGGATTAATGGTCAAAATCTTGAAAGAAGCATACAGGAGCCCCAGTAACTCACTACAGTGTTTTCCAGTTCAGCTCAGTTTCCTTTCCTTTGCCTTTTCCAATGAGTTTCAAGTAAACCCTTTCCTCTTCCCATTCAGCCCATCTTGTACCTACAAACTCAGTCCCATTTTCTTTCTCTCCTTTTCTTGTCTACTTATTTTCTTGGGAAAGGAGGTTCTTTTCAACAAAGGTTGAGGAATACATGGGACATACTTATTTCCACAGGCCTTAGACCATCAGCCCTGGAAATCAGGTTCCTTTACTTTTTCCAGGGACTTCACTCCATTGTGCACCAACATGAACTATAGGAACCACACCTGGGTACGAGAAACAAGTCTATGCACATCTTCACAGTGACCTCCTCCAAGGGTAGACACCACCTAATTAAAGGTCCTAGATAGGGCTTCATGCTCACATCATGGCCCCATGCAGCTTAGACATACTAGAATGCTGTCTTGTGATTATCTACTAGAAGAATCATAATTATTAAGAATTAACAGGGCCACCCTAAAAAAATTGAAAAGGCTTCCAATGTCTGTCTGAAACGGCTCTGAGACATCTTATATTCAATGACCACATTCCAACTAATTCACAAGTGAAGGCTCTGCTCACCAATGCCTGTCAGCATGTGACACCCAGCCTGGCCCTCCTACTGGTTGGCCACTCTCCTATTTTCCTCTTTGTAGTTCCCAGGCAATTTCCTGATTTTTCCAAACCCTGATCAGTCCTTTACCTGTAGTTGTGAAGTTCTTTAAAGAACACAAATATGAGCCACACTAGAACGAGGATATGGCAACAAGCATGTCAACAGGAAAGAAGGAAAATGGTCCTAGCAGAGGACACTAGAGAACTGGACTGAAAACTGAACAAGGGAAAAACAAAATCATAGGCAACGCTGTACAGGGAAGGGGAGTAAAGTATAAAAATATTGGGAAAAAGGCAATAAGGAAACTGCAAAATAGAGCTGAGAGGGGGAAAGACTAGACCACAGGAAAAGGAGGAAGAAATAGACATGAAAACAAAAGGCTGACAGAATTTGTAAAATAAGAAGGACCATAGGGAGCACAGAATTATGAACAGGGATGCTATGGTCACATGGACTACATAGAGAGAGTGGGCATGGCCTCCAACAAAAGGCAATGGGTCTCTCATAAGAAGGATGAGCAGAAGGTCAACAGACACAGACACACAGCAGGCAAGTGAGGAAGAGGGGAACTGGATGGAGAAGCACAGGAGGGAGAAAGAGGAAAAAGAAGAGGGAGACAGAAAGGAGGAAAATTGAGCTGAACTGGGAATGTCTAAAGGCAAACTGATTAACTCTAGAAAGGGCCAAAGAGAAAACTCCAGTGTACTGGACAATGCTTAAATGGAAATTTGGGTGCACTCGAAAATTGGGGTTACTCACTGTGGAGGATTCCCTGTTTCTCTTCCTGAGTACAGGCCCCTCAGCACACCTGGGCAGCTCCTCCCAGCAATTGAGAGAATTTGGATAGCCCTGTCCCCTTCTCTATGACATCACATCCTACTCTATAAAGGAAGTAAAGTGCCAAGAATTACATCATGAAGTGGATGAGAGGCAGGAAGGAAATGATGAAGCCACACAAAACACCAGAAGCCACCCTCAGTTCCTGTAAGACAGAGAACAGAGACAGAAGGAGAGGTTCCTTGGTGCGAATAAGATTTACTGAACTAGCCAAGGGAATATTAGTAGAACAAAAGAAAGGTAGAGATTATCTTCATGGAACAAAACACTGATACCGTCAAAATAATGTGACACACGGCAGAGAACATGAATCAGATTCACATACAGTCATACTCTAAAACACTAGAGTGGGGACAAGCTGCAGTCAGAGTAGAATGGCATCTTAAGCCATCAGACACAAACCTTAGATTGCTATTGTCCCAACAATCTCTTGGCCATGAGGCACTGCTTGGCCTGCTGGAACTTATATTTTGGATATTTCCGTAAGATATACAGAGTTTTCTATTTATACACAAGCAGCTCTTCATCAATTTTTCCATTGACTTCTACTGTTTTAATGTTTAGAAATTCCCTTTTTTAGAGAGCATGCAAATACCTGCAAATGTTTCAAGTCTTGTTTATCTTTTAATTCACCTGAGATTTATATTTTTGTGGCAAAGTAAAGTATTAACTTGTGCCCCCACCTCTCAATAGTAAGCCAGATGTCCTCAACATACTTTGTTTCAAAAGCCATACATGGTTAGTGAGGCATCCTCTACCATATAGTAGAGACAAGTACAACAAAAACCTTTCAATATATGTAACCTATCTGGAAGTATGGGAACCCAATACAGAAAACACACAAAAGCAGAGCTGTTCTTGAGGAGCTAGAGATGGGAGAACTCAGAGCCCAATACTTAATCCTTCTAATGACTAAAGGCACTTCCAGGAATCTTGGAGGTCTCCAGAATAAACTGCAAACCACTGTCCGTGTGGCTCAGCCAGGAGTCCTACTAGTGCCTCTGATTTTTCCATCAATGGTTGTGCCAGTACTATACCATTTTAATTGCTATATTATTATAATACACTTTACTCTCTGAGCAGGACACTGCTCTCATTATTACCACTTAAATTTCTAATTAGTCACTCCTTTATTTTTTCCAGATGAAATTAAGATTGGAGTTCAATAAACATCTAATTAAATTTTGAAGGAATTTACACACATTATTCTATTGAAGATTTCTTTTATAACCTGTAATAAGCTTTTTATTAATTGTTTTATATTTTCAGTTGCAACTATGAATAAGCTTACTAGTCTCATATTTTATTGCTAATACATATGAAAGTCATTGATTTGGGATAATTATTATCTATATGAACAGCTAATTGAATTCTTAATAGTTGTAATAGTCCAGAGTGCAGAATCATAGTTTCTACAAATATTGTGAATTGTGAGTCTTTTCTCATAGTTCTATATTTTACTTCTCTTTCCCACATTATTTATTTTGGCTGACTGCTCTTTCTTGGTTCCTCTCAAAATTTTTTTGCTGAAAATTTGAGCACTTTACAATTCATTTCCTCAAAAACAGGCCCCTGAAACCCCAGAGTTTCGCTAAGAATATCTGGAGCTAGTATTATTGGAACTAGCACTGCCAAGAGAAGACTGTAATTACAAACCACTGACCAGTATCACTGTCTATTCACAAATCAGAGTCTGCTCAATCTTTATATAAAATGTCCTTCCTTTCTTTGTAAAACAAATTGTTCTCTTGTGTTAGCTATATTTGTGATTCCACTACACTCTTACTAAAAGTTGTCTTGAATCTCCTGTGCACTAAAGTCCTTTCAGTTCTCAGCTACTTTCTTTCTTCTGTCTTGATACTCCACAAAAGGTTTCAGATTCAACATCCCTCTCCAAAAATGGGACTCTCCATGACTAGGGACACAAAGCATTCATACAACCAGCTGCCTTCCTACTGAAACATCATCTAATTTTCACAGGAGGTGAACAGATGTGCAGAACTGGCAAATACACCATGGCACTTCACCATCTTTATTATGTGACTAGCTATATCAGAGCCTAAGGACATCTAGATTCAAATACTGTGAGGCAAGATAGTCTCATTATGGAAATGTCCTACCCCAGACTTTATATGTCCCAATAGAGAAAAGGAAAAAAACTGGAAACAAGGACAGCAATATAGTTAAGGGAAAGAGGGAGAAATGATTTGCCAAATCTTTTAGAGTAGAAACTAGGTTAAAAATACATTTTCCTATGTATTAGGTTCAATTTTTAAGAACTTTTCTAGTCCAGGAACACTGGCTCAAACTTTTCAAGATTTACTTAAGAAATTTTTGGTGTCTCTCAGAAACTCACTCTAAGTGTCTTTAAGATAGACACATTAAACTGTTCATTCAAAGTTTAAAATTTTGGCATTTCAGGTCCTACATAAAACTTTCTGAGAGATCTTACTTACGTATGTGATTGCAAAATAAAAAATAATCACCACAATTTAAGAATCATTTCAATAATGTGTTTACAGTTGTGGAATTCTCAAATGTATCAATGGATAGGCTTTCTCCTTTCTTCTAAAATTAATGTGTCATCTGCCCTTAATCAATACTGGCAGTTCATTAAAGTGTTTAGATGTTTAAGACCTCATGTCCTAGGTAACATAAGGGTTATAACAACAATAAACCATTATAGAGCTCTCCATAATTATAGAGAGCCTTTACAAACATATTTTATTTCATTTGCTTTCACATAGCATATATTATTTTATTTGACCCTCATGACAACTCAGTGAGATGCACAGAGGAGCTATTAACATTCTTTGAGATGTACAAAATTGAATTAAATGGCCCAAGGCCACGAAGCTAGTAAGCAGATGAACAGGACCTGTGTGCATGATGAGATTGACAAGGACAATGTTTAAATACAATAAGAGTGGGTAGTATTTATTATTCAACTCTATTGTGCTAAATTCTCTCTAGAAGCTTTCCATAATTATAACAGACCGTAGAACACACATAGTTAACATTCCCTATTTCCACTACTCTTGAGAAACCTCAAAGGTCCCTATCATTTTGATGAAACATAAATTTGAATCATTGGTAGTCTTCAGGTAAGAAAATAAATTATGTAAAAAGTGACAGCACCTTTCCTACTGCCAATATTCACAGGTCGGTAGGTTGCTCTCCACTCCCAGCATATGCGGCTACTAATTAAATGATTAAACATCATATGTACAATTTGCTATTCTATTTAAATGCATTTTATGGTAAAAGGGTACGCTGCAGTAGTATTCATGAGAGTGAGACTTTAAAAACATGGAACGTAACATTATAAGGGCCTGAAAATCAGCCCTACTTCACCCAGAAGTAGCAACCTCCTAGAAGATAACTCGCCCCTGACATCCCGTAGCTCATAAGGGACGAGACTAGCCCACTGGACACTAAAGTATCCTCTTTCTGCTAAGTTGGACCACTACTCCTCACCAGCCAGGGCTTTTACAGAAAAAGAAGGCCTATAGTCAATACAGTATAACAGTATCTATCTCACAAACCCCACTTCCGCAATCTCCCACTTAAGAACACTCAGACATTTTCTTTAACTCTCAGATAATGGTTTAAACTGCATATTCCCTTGGTAGCACCTGTCAAAATTGTTATTAATTAGTGTTATCTGTTTAATGATATTCTTCCTGCTACACTGCAAGCCTCATGAGATCCAGGGCCTTGGATCTCATTCAAGCCTGTATCTCCCAACTGTAGACTACCAAATAGGCTTCAATAAA
The DNA here is from genome assembly GCA_027257055.1 of Cephalopachus bancanus. Taxonomy (NCBI): domain Eukaryota; kingdom Metazoa; phylum Chordata; class Mammalia; order Primates; family Tarsiidae; genus Cephalopachus; species Cephalopachus bancanus. Next base: position 19,742 of record JAPVLO010000242.1, on the reverse strand, counting down.
TAAAGGCCAACTTAATTTGGGGAGACATTTTGAGTCGTTGTGTATTTGGAACTTTTTAACAGAATAACAACTAAGGTTATAAGCTTTGGAATCAGATGAATCAGGAAACCCTATTTGCTAGTTATGCAATGTTGGATGAGAGACTTAACCTCTCTGAGTTGTGGTTTCTTCTCTCCCTTATTCATAAAAACATTGTGAGGAATAAATGAGATAATGAAAATAAAGCACTTATCATTCCAGTGAGCCAAATGACTGCCTATAGCAGTGAGTATCAATAAACACTAGCTAATCCTATCAGTTTGAGAGGAAAAAAAAAGCCCCTCTTTGAAGCCTAGAAACACAGATCTTTTCAATACTAAGAAAAGAGTTATTGAAAAAATAGTAATAAACACTGAATGTGGTCTCCTTAAGGTTTCCTGAGTAAACTACACCAACTGCTACAAATCAGGTTAGCCACATAGCCACATAGTACTCCCACACCTCATCCCCTGACCTGACCACTTACACTGTCTTCCACCATAGAATCTCAGGGAAACCCACAGCACACTGTGCCTATTTTCATCTCTTGGCATGATACTGTCTGATACCTACAAAGAACAGCATGCTAAAGGATCAATTATTCTAATATGTTTGTTATCAAGTAAAAAAATAGAATATATGCTATTATATAATATATATTGTTAATAAGGAAAAATATAAAATATCAACAGTAGCAACTTACTTCCAACAATACATACTTCCACTTTCAAGCAACCATGATATATATAGCGTCATAGAATATCTATCAGAAGAAAATTCCATTTTACAGAAAAATTATTTGAGTTGCCCAGGCTCATAAAACCTGAGCATAGAGCTAAGAGAAATGGTTTTCAAAGGTCTAGAACAGTTTCAAACTGAGTGATCATTACCTAAATTTACAGATAAAATGGCATGCAATTGAGGGGTGAATTCTAATTTCCTGTGGAATTTTTGGCAATTTTTTTTGCACTTCAGTAACTTTCTAATCTTTTGAAATATTTAGCATTCCTTTTTTAAATGGAAAGAAAACAAAGTGAGAGACACCTTATACTATGTTCTAAAATGCAAAGAAAAATAATTAATGATTGACTAAATGATGAGATATAAAATCTGTTTCAAACATTGAAACCTCTCTTTAATGAAAAACAAAGAAATCCTCTTACCAGGGATATCTGCAGGTGGTCTATTCTATTCAGAGCCTAGTAATTATTAAGAAGTTTTCTCTGCACATCAAGTAAAACTTCTGCTTTCCTTTTATTCCCATCAAAGGATTTCAGTTTTTGCCTTTGACTATAATATCATTTAATATCAAATTATGAGTACTGACCTAATATGTCAAGATTAAAAAACATTGTGCTATATAAATTGACAAAATGGGGACTAATAAGTTATTCACAAAATGTTATCACACGTTTCTAAATGCTATTTGGGGTCAAATCTCCCTTTGCTTCCAGGTTAATGAGGTCCTCAGTTTCCTTCATCAATTTTCATATAAAAAGAGTTTGTAGACACTACCATCCAAATTACTCCTCTTTGAATATTCTTGAGTTTCCCAATGTTACTTTTAAAATCCAACACATCTTTAGAAATTCTACTCATTAAAATAAATGATCTGAAAACCATTGATTAATACTTTAATTGGAGTTTCATCAAGACAGAATCTAAGGAAGCCATTAAATCCCTTTCCTATCTCCTATAATCTCATTAATACAACTGAATACAATACTTGCTGTTTGTAGCTGCCACCTCACACTGTCACTCAACCTAAACTTCCAAATCTTTGCTTCTGAAATTACACTCACAGTTCTGTGATATGTTTTCCAAACTTTTCAGGATAAACGTATCTTTGTTTAATGCACTGATGTTCATTTAAATCCATTTTTTTAGAATCTGAAATGTTATTAGCATCAAATATCTGATTATCTGAGGTAACAGTTAAACCTATTCCAAAAATCTCCTCCATCAAATTTCTATATGCCCTACCACCCCCCCAAAAACCTGTAAAATAGAACACTATGATCCCAGGAAAATTTCATCTTTTTATTTGCAGGTTATTTTTTCCAGCTCATTAAGCTACTTTGTAATCACTATTCTGTTGTCCGATTTTTCAGTTTCCCTTTTTATTTTGTGACAGTCGCATATGTGACAGACATGACTTTGACGTATCTCTCTGCAAGGTATCCAAGACAGGGTTAAACAAGGCAATGGAAACTAACCACTGTGGCGGCTGCTGGGCTCCCCTTTCAGACTGATACTGATTACTCAATCAATACTCTTTGTTTATAGATGCTCAATCTGCTACAAATTCATTTAATTATACAATCACCCAGTTCATAATTGTCCATCACTTCTAAAACAGTTTTACAACAGACTTATGTTAAATGACTGACTGAAATTTAGCTCCAACAGGTACATCTTCCTACTGTACAAGTCTAATAACCCTATCAAAAATAAATTAATTTAGTTTGACATGAATTAACTTAGAGAATCCATAATGCCTTCCGGGGATCTTTACTTCCACTTCTAAATACTCACAGGCATCTGTTTAATAATACACTCATTCAATAATTACATTGAAGCTCAATAGTCTATAACTTCAAAATATCATCTTCCCGTTTTTTAAAGCAATAGCAAATGCTTAGCACTTACTCAGCATCAAACACTATTCTAAGATGCCTATGAGCTAATTTAATGTTCATAGCAACAACCATATCACATAGGGCCTATTAATGCCCTTATTTTATAGATGACAAAGTAAGGCACAAAGGAGTTAATTTAATTTTCCTCAGGCTACGGAACTAGAAAGTGGCAGAACCAAGATTTGAACCCAAGTCATTGGACAACTACTCCCCTGTTCTCTGTGATCATTCCCATGGTTATTAGCAGCACTTCCTGATTATACCTGCAGATAATTTCAGTATCTTGTCATTGAGCTCATATTTCATCATTTCTTATCCCATGCACAGTCCATATAGCTTTTCTCTGTGTTACTTTTCTTCTTACACCTCCTTATAAGAAATCTGCACCAGTGTAAAAGAGATAAGTACAAGGAAATGTTTTAAAAATGAGAAATCATGTCCAGGGATAGAGCTGATGTGACTTTGATCTAGAAAACTGTCCCAAATTCATGGCAGTTAAAATGTAGAGGCAGATACTAGTTAACTCCTATTAACTGAGTGAAAGAAACATGAGTTTGTCAGAAAAGATAAAGGCTTTATTTCTAAACTAACAGAATTTTTTCATATGAAAATTTATACAAAGGCACAGAGTGGTAATGGGTAACATTCTTAATGAGGGCTTGGCAAAAGCAAAAGGAGAATCTACGTACATTTTGTTGTGGAATCTCCCATAAAAGTCTAAACATTCCACAAAAATATAAATAAGAATATAAGGTGAAATAATTATTTAAGTAGATAATCTTACCAAGATCTAACATGATTAAATCAAAATTACATACTCTAAAAACTTACAGTTTATTTATATTTTACTACTACTATGGATAGATGTATAATAACTCTGAAAACCAGATTAGCAAATGGCAGGATTAATGCAATATTATAAAAATTTAAGTGTTTAATGTGTATTTTTGTTTACATATGAATACTTAACCCCAGTTCACATGCAAATGGCAACAGGGCTATCTATAGTCAAAGACAGTCAAAGCCAACATTCTCTGCAATAACATTCTGAAACAGCATTGAGTCAAAACCTCACATTTTTCAATCTTATGAATCCTTACAAAGTGCTGGTGTTAATCATAGTAGCTAATACTTATACGAGGCTAGAAAGCATTTTGTAATCAAAATAGGCTAGGCCCTTTTCTAAGTGCCTGACTTATGTTAAGGCATTCAATTTCACAACAGCTCAGTTAGGTAGAAGTTATTTGTAGATGAGAGAACTGAGACACTGATACATTAATTCACTTATACCAGACTATTACCAGCTAAGCAGAGCTGGGATTCAAACCTACATTAACCTAGTCCAAGTGTTTTACCATCACAATATACTATCTTGTATCAAATGATGCTAACTTTCTTGTAGGGTAACTTAGCAGGACTACTAAAATACAAAAGGCAGGCAAGTCCAATTTATTGAACCTAGTCTACCTTTAAGTATTTTTCTTACAAAACAATCCATAATCCATCCTGCATGTTCAATGAAGCAATACATGAAATTATAACAACAACAAAAAAGAGACATTGTCTAAGAGGCAGTTGGTTAAATAAATGAAGATATATACACACCATAAAATAATAAACAGTCATTTCAAAGAATAAGGTAAGAAATATGAAAATACATACTGACACGGAAGGATGTCTGAGAGAAAGTGGTAAGTAAAAATAAGCATATTAAAAGACAATATGTAAACAAGAATCCTATATTCAAGTGTGTGGTATACATATACACATATCCATAAAACCTCACCCACATCAAGACCATGTAACATTAGTCAGTTGACAATTGTTACCCTGGAGAGTGGTAGAAAAATGTTGCAGGAGGAAATTTCCTAATTTTTTAAGCTTTTGTATTTAGAAGCACAAATTACTCTATGCAATCTCTATATGTTATATCATTTATATGACATTCATATTTAAACTATATAATTGTTTTTTTAAGCTATGGCCAGGTCATGTTTTCTTAATTTATAATTGTTAATGACTAAGTTTAAAATCAGTTCAAAAACAAAGCAAAAATGAATGTTCAAACAACAACAGCAACATTTCTATGACTTATTACTGTAAGCACAGTGAAGAAAACAAAATACAGAAAGTTTAAATTTTTTCAAAGCAAACATTACTCATCATTCAATCTGGGTCAGGAAAATTATTCAATGTTACTCCCACAAACTAGTCTGAAATGACACAGCATCCAGATATGTGTGCCAGAAAGAATTAGTTGTAAAATATGACTTTAGATAATTATATAAAATTACTCTGTTATATGAAATTATTTGATTCTCTTCACTTAAATGTTGAAGAACGACAAAGACAATGATGCTTATTTTGTCATAGTGAATAGTCATTCTTTTCTCCTGAATGACTATATAGTTGGACAACAGCATTACCTCCTCAATAATTCACTGATTTAACAAATATTTACCAAGCACACATATACACCAAAATGAAAAACAATAAAACATGCCCATCACCATCTCTGGAGACACTTATTCTCTGGTTTACTACTGTGGAAGGGGATGATGGCAAGCAACTACTTTACTTAGAAATAGATTTAAGCCGGGCTCGGTGGCTCAACCCATAATCCCGTGCCTCTGGGAGGTTGAGGTGAGTGGATTGACTGAGCCCGTGAGTTTGAGACCCGCCTGGGCATCTTGGCGAGACCTCATCTCTACAATAAATCAAAAATCAGCCGGGCATGGTAGTGCGTGCCTGTAATTCCGGCTACTTAGGAAAGCTGAGGCAGAAGGATCACCGGAGCCCAGAAGGTCGAGGCTGCGGTGGCCAGGAGCGGCCACTGCACTCCAGTCTGGGCAACAGAGTGAGATTCCAACTCAAAAAAAAAAAAAAAGAAATAGATTTAAAACAAAAGGAAGGGAATGAAACCATATGTCTTCTTTCATATTCATTCAGAATGCTAATCCAGTTTACAAAGACACAACGCCTGCCTACACTATTTCTAGCAGTGGTAATATAATTAAGATTTTACAGAATTGTTATCATCTTGGTATTGTTTGTTCTACTGCTATATTTCCAGTGCTGAGCACATAGTAGGTACTTAATAAAGACTTGGCCTAATGAATAAAAACAAGAACAAATGACAAAAAAATGATGAACTCAATTTACTGTTTTCTGTGAACTCCCTACTCCTTTCTTCTGAAAAATACCCTTTCTTATTTTGGTTTGAAGGGAGAGTCATATTCCTGTAGCTACTGAATAGTTTCTAACTAAAGATGGGAAGGGGTGATGGCTGTGGTTGGACACACTAATCCTTGATCTTCTCCAGTATATATAAGCCTCAAACTCAAGAAAACACCTCTTGATTGTCTTCAGGTAATACATCATGTGATGAGATTCTGAGATTTGCTGGAAGCTATGTTTCTAGGAACATGAGCCAGGCTCAGAAAATAAGAATAGCATGCAGAAAGGAGTAGAAGTGAGAGAGGTCAGGCTACTTTTAATCTTTTTTTTTTTTTTCAGGTGTTACTTAGAACCTGCTATTCTTCTGTAGTAGTTTATGGTTTGCGATTCTTTCAGTAGATTTGCCTCATTAAATTGGTGAGATGATCAAATGTTCATGACCAACGTGTTTATTATACTAATCTTTAAGCCCATACTTGGCTCCTTTTTGGCTACTTTTAAAAGGTACAGGATACATATGTAATAAATGCTTTGATGTTGGATGTGAATTTATCTGATTCTTTTAGAAGATGAATAGAAAAGTAGCAATTGCTAAAAACCTCTTCATCATTAGCCGTCCAAATACGTAATTAACCAAAATTTTGAGAGGACAGAGTGCAATTTTTGTTAAATATGCACTTGATCCATCCAGATGCAATATCTAAAAAATTGCACATTTTATAACATTTGAAGTCCACAAGTTACAGATAACTCTAGTAGTAAAAGGTCTTTACCTAGAACTTAACTTCGATGAGTAATAGCTGAAGAAATTCCTGATCCCCAGGCTTCAGAAAGTGGACAAATATTTTAAAAATATGAAGCAGGTGTCCTAAGATGTTAGCGATATGACCCACAGGCCTTCTATAGACCAGTAGACTTACATGAAACGTGTGTCTGTTTCCAATTTGAGTCATGCATAAAAATCTACCATAATAGTTTATACTAAAAATCAAGTCAAAGATCTCCCACTCTGATTTACTGTACTGAAGTAATTATGACATAATTAAAATATCTGCATTAAGATTTATGCTAAATAAATTCATGAGGCAATTATTTTTATATACTTTTTAATGTACTACCCTCCTTAATATCAGCCAAGTTTTCCAACCCTCTCCATCATGTTCCCTCCTTCTCGTCCTGCTTTCTAAACCATGTGCTAGAGGAATCAAGGCATATTTATGAGGGCATGAAGCAAACAGAACTGGTTTCAATCAACCAATATATGCTGGTCTGAAATAGGGGCTAAGTCTTTTTAAGGAGGTCAAGAACTATGAAAACTTACCTTTGCTAACAAAAGATTCTTTATAAACTCAGATAGTCCCTGTTGCTTCCTAGGTTTCCTCAGTTCCAAGTTCACAAGTTGAGTTCAGAGTACAACCAGCCTGGAACCTCATTACACTATAATGAGGTTTATGTCAGAATTTTAAAAATGATTAACTTTGATGCAACCAAATATCTATTCTTTTGAAAAAAGGAAAACAAAGTAGAAGTTACCTATTAGCCAACTCTAAATTAGCACTCAAATAAAGTCTTACTGAGATTTTTCCCAGAGGTTGCTATTCAGCATTATTAAATTATGCTTGACGATAAATTAGGCCAGATGTTGTTCTCTGATATTCACTTAACTATAGACAGTAGGCATTAGGCCCATAAGGAATCAATCCTCTCAATGCAAGGTATCTATAGAAAAAGTTTTGAGAGTGCTATTAACTACTCTTACGTTCAGGTTTAAAAGATAACTATGCCTGCCATTGGGTAAAGAGAACACATAATAGTACAAACATCTGGATAATCTGTATGTGTTCTGGTGTGGGGCAATATGAATATAAAAGAGAACAGCTCCATATTATGGGAAATGAAAGCAGAAAGATGAGATTTTTGCTTTGTGACCCTTGTAATTCAGAGGTGGCCTTACCTATAATAACTATATTTAAGTGGCTATTCCCCCATATAAAGACCAAAATTTTTGAAGATCAAGAATTCGCTGGGAAAATCGATGTCTCCTGCAGGTAAATTAGACCATAATAAAAATTACAATTGAGCACGTAAGGGATTGTGCATTTACAACTCCATTCCCATTTGAGAAAAGGATTGGAGGAAAAATCCTAGGAAAACTCCTGGTTTTGAGTTTGGGGGTTATAGCATGGAGCAGATATGGCTGAATATTGATGAGTTGAAGGATTAGACAAATATTGTTCATCTGGTCTAAGATGAATATGGCTAACACATTCCTTGTGGTATGAAAATCTGCGGGCTTTCAAGACCAGTTTTCTTTTTTCCCCCTTTGCCTACATGCGGGGGTAGGGCTCCATAGGGAGTCTGTCAGCTGCCAGGAGTTGCTGTATACTATATCTAGAGAAGAGTGGAAACCGGTGGGAAACAGCCCAAGGGAAACTGAACCCTGAATGGATGAGAAACATAGACAGGAATCTCTGCAACAGAGAGACGGGAAATATAATCTGCTCATGAGGGTGCTTCTCTACCAGCGCCTCCCTAAGCCAAAAAAAAAAAAAAAAAAAAAGGAGGGGGAAGGGGAAAAGAAAGGAAGAAAGAAAGAAGTATTATTACAGTGTCTGCTTTCCACCTCTCAACAGTGTGGAAATCTGGCCATACCTTTTCAGTGAAACACAATTTGTCTCAACTTGAGAACTTGAACTCATTTAAAATGTCCAGGTGCCCTTTCTCTATCTTTTCAACAATCTTGGAATTCAATTCCTTGTTAACAATAATTGTTCTACTCTTTCTGGTTAAAAAACTCTTTCCCCCTCAGTAAATAGACAGGAGGAAAAGCAATTATTTTATATGGCAAAAAAATAAACAGAATTCTCTTAAGATGGAGCACAAAATAATTTTCCTTATAATGAAAATTCTCTATTGTTTACTGTTTTTAAGTAACAAAACATAAATACTGGAAAGGAATATTTTACAAATCAATTTAATATAATTGAGAGGAAAAAGAGACTTAATCTTGTTTACCTAACCTCCCTTTTAAGTATGTCATTACACATTTAGTATCTCATAAACAAAAGTAAAGGGTGGCCTGAAATAAAAACACCTGTTTTGCTACAAGAACTATATGTCGGATAAGCAGACATATGGAACAGGAAAAATCAACCCCCAAATCTCAGTGGACTGAAACAAATGCTTATTTGTCATTGGCATCTACATTTCCAAGCAAGAACCAGGTTAACTGAAATTTCATCTTGCCACCAGCTTCTGAGGTCCTCACAACCAGAAAAAAATAAGGTAAATCAAACATTGACTCTGAAAAGCTGCAGGTCAGAGGTAACAAAACAACTCACACTGTCATGCCGAACTTTAAAGCAGCAAAGAAGTTTGATCCTACCACATGTCCCTAAGGAGGAAAAAAAAAAAATCAAAGAATCATACACCAACCTACGAACTATAAGAAAATATACAGTCTCCGACAGATTAAAGACAGAAAGATTTTTAAAATAACTTAGTAGAAGACCATCTTTTTTCTTTAGAGAGTCTATCCAACATAACGATGAATGCACAAACACACAGAAAAAATGTATAACAAAACACTAAGCTTTATTAATGTCCTACTGTTTGTTTCTCTACCACTCATATTTCTGGATGACATTTTTCATGTGCTTTGTGTTGCTTTTCCCCCTAAAACTGCCTACTGCGAACATCTAGATCTAGTATCAAGGGGATAAGAGATCAAACTCCATGAAAAGGTGGAGTGGTCAGACTTGACTGATTAATGACCTCATTCTCCACAAAGTTTTTAACAAATGAAGAAAATCTTTCATGGATGCACATCCTACTATGAAGTTGAGCCCAGGTAATAGTGAAAACAAAAAAGTAGAGTCATTAGAAGATTAAGAGAAAATGCAATATCTGTGTTTATGCATTGATTTTTCTTTTTCCTGCTAACAGTTCATCTATTTCTATTTAATTACTGGAATTTCATTAGTGACTGCACATTAGCAAAAAGTAACAAGTCAGGCATATAAAAGTTGGCAAAAGAATGAGAATAAAATCACATTTTGTTTGCATTGAATAGTGTTTTTACTTCTTTTTCTCTCTCTCTCTCTCTCTCTCTCTCTCTCTCTCTCTCTCTCTCTCTCATAAAGATCCTGGTGGATCTAGACTAAATCTATTTTTTTCTTTACACAAAGTAGCACCTCTTCCCAAGATTGAACATGAATAAACATCAACTCTTAGCACCATCTACCTTCCAAGCTGAACAGGTATGGAAAAATTATCTCAAAGCTAAGAAAAATATGTTAAAAAGGGAGGAGAGGAAAACATTTTCTGAAGCTCTATATTTGATTCATTTGAGTTCCAGGAGAGGAGAAATGCCATCAGATGAATAAACAAAATGGCAGCGAAAAGATTGTGACATCCAGAGAATCATACATGAAATAAAAAGTCATTATCTGATGCTGACTATAGCTCAGTATTCAGAAAAACAAGTGAGGATTCACTCCAGCGAGATGAAAAGTTAGTTTTCTTTTGTTAAGCTAATATCCTCTAAGGGTCAGGAAGAAGCAGGGAAGAAAACTTGGCATTTGGATATTGAATACAAATACTTACTTGCAGTCACAATGTACCTGAAAGCTTCACATAGAAATATATATTTTAGTGCATTAAAACCTAAGTAATAGTCAATCCAAAATTATGTTAAACTGTGTTATAAATGCTATACATAAACTATTCATAAATAACTCTAAAGAAATTAGTCTGTAGGGGAAAATAGAATAGAAATCACCCATGGTAATTTTTAGCCCTAAAACAAAAAAGTAGGTTTCAGTGGAAACAGAACAAAGAAATATTTACAAACTTTGTTTATAATGATGTCCATGTAACGTGTTTTTATTGTAAAACAAATATTCTAAAAATAATACCAGAAATAATGAGAAAGTACTTACTTTAGAATACTTAGGGTCGAAAGCACTAAAGGCAGACAGACATGGATTTGATTCATTCTTCTGCCATTTAATAGCTGAGCAAGTTAATTCACCCTCTATGCAGCAAATGCAGTGACATTTATAATTTGTTTTCTCAGCATACTTTCCACCTGCCTTTTATTGGTGCCTTTGTACAGTTTTCCTCTGCTCCATGTGAACCTTGGGTAGCAATCAATCATGTTACCTAATCCAGGCCACTGCTATTGTTACAAGAATGGGCATATCAGCCAAGCAATGATAAAGTGAAGTCTTCCTGAAATTGACATTTAAAAAATAATAATAGAGAGATGGAGGTGAGGAAAGAGGGGAAAAGATTGAGATTGTCTTTAGACTGGTGTGACTAAGCTTGGAAGATGTATGTTTGTGGTGCTAGTGGTCATCTTATCTTGTCCAAGACTTGGATAGAACCCTACCTACAGCAGGAAACCAAGAAAACAAAAGACAAAAGATGGAGAGGAAGAAATTAGCTTAATGACATTCTTTAAGACTCTACATCCACTTACAACTAAAGTCCATTCTTAGATTTCTCAGTTATGTGAACCATTTTTCTTAAATTAGTCCGAGTCAAATTTATTTCACTTGTAACTGGGAAAAACTCAATTAACACATGCAATAAATCTCAACTCCTTCATTTGAAAAATGCAAATAATATTATAAAACATTTCCTAGCTTTATTCATAGGATTAAGCAATATAACATATATAACAAGTTTGGTTCACTGTCAGGTATATAAGTACTTAATATGTACTAGTTCTTATTAGCCATTATTACTAATTAGTCATAAAGAGTCCTACTGCCCTTTGGTAATAGCAATATTTTTATAATTGATATTCTAAGGCTATTACAGCATTATATCAGATTCCTATGCTCTCAAAAGGAAGTTACACCAAGCTTATGAATATTTTACTTACATGTATAAAGGAGATTATTTACTTTGCAAACATTTCCAATCTGTGTTGTAATCAATGTACTAGATAATTCTTCTCTTGATTTGGAAGTCATTGCAAGTCTTTATAGATCATCATTGTACCTTATTAAAATCAAACACATAAAATTACTCTTAGGTTACTGAACTTGTACTATAATGCACAACTTTAAGTTTACAGGATAGAATATTATTTCAGCCATAAGGATTTTTAAAAATTAATTACCCCAAAATCAAGGCCCATATTTTATTCCATTCATATGGCCCCTGACATATTAATGACAGGAACTGAATATTTTCCAGTGTCACTATGATGACTATCAAATTATTATGCCAATGAAATAAAAGGTGCCAAAATGGGTACAAATAGTCACAGACTTTAAAATTCCATAAGTTAATCATTGACTTTTGGAAAATTTTATCCCTAGATTGCACAGTAACAATTCAGCAATGACACATGGAAATAAATCAAGAAGACACAAGTGTTATGGAAAAATTATTCCATAGTTCTACAGACATGTTAAATGAGCTTTTATAGATTTGGTCTATTAGCTTCTTTGAAAAATCCTCTTTAACTTATTCACTTAATTCAATAATAATCAACCCTAACTTAATATGAGGCAGTGCAGCAGGAACTTGGGAAACAATTATAAATAAGAAGGTAAACATCAAATTATAATATATTGTCATAACTACAAAGTGCTTTAGGAGCAGGTAAAAGCTTCTCAAAGGAAGCTGAAATCTGAAGAAAATCTAGAAATTCACCAGATTTTTAAAAAGTGGAATGGTGCGGAGACAGGATTATATAAAGAAAGGGAACCACAAGTACAAAGTCAAGGCAACATACAGATTAGCATGATAAATTCAAAGATGCAATCATATTTTAATGTGAATGGAGTTTAGAATGTCAGTCACAGGAAAATCAAGTAATGAAACAGATAAGTATGAAGAAAACAGATCAGAGTTTGAAACAAGATAAGTCTATATTCTTGGAATAATGGAAAGCTATTTAAAGGGCTGTATTTTGTTTTGTTTTTTACAGAGGTAGATCGGGTATTCTCCATTAGCTCCTTCAGATTCATCTACCCTTCTCCATCAGTTCTGTGTCCCAATAGGCTGATGTCTATGAATTTCCTTCACGGGGTTCCTCAGTCCTCTGGTTTTTGGATGGTTTCACCAATAAGAGGCAGCAACTGGAGTTCAGCTAATGGAAAAGGACAGGAGTCAAAATACAGATGACCGTGGTTTCTCCTTTGCAGGGATGAATGGCTATGTTTTACAATCCAAGGCCCTCGTGTCTGCCAGGCTGCCTTCATCTACAATCACTGCCCACATCATTGCAGTAGCCATTTCTACTTTTCTTGGCCTTTAAGCTCAAAGGATGGTAACAACTTCCTGGTGTTATCAAACCTGATTTGCCTCACTGTCTCTAGTTCTTTTCTTATACTGTGCCCCAACTTTCTTCAATCACTCCTTTAAGATAATGCCATCTTTTCCCTTCAGGGACTCATTCAGACTCAAGGGGGGCACCATGAACCAGTTTTACCTTTAAATAAGTGGGTTTAAATGCAATAGGAATGATTCTAAATGGAGGCAAGCCTAGAGTCAGTGAAACAAATTACAAAAGTGTTGCAGTAATAGGATGAGAAGATGGAAACTATCAGATGCTAACGTTACCTGATATCTTATGATGTCAGACACTGTACTAATTACACTCTACATATTATCTTATTTAAATATTCCAACCACTCTTTAAGGTAGACATTATTATCATTGTTCCTTTTTTAAAAAGTCAATGGCATTAAAATTGAGCGATGTTAAGTAATTTGCCCAAGGTCAAATAAATAAAAAGTGACAGAATTTGGACTCATATACAAATCTGCCTTTTAGGTCCATTATTAATCTATATCATTTCCTTCACCCATATATAGTCTGAGTTAAGATAAATGATGTGAAATTGGATGTAAAGCTAGTATTTAAAGACAAAGATTTGAAGTATCAAAGAAAAGAGAAAAACTGGCAGAATTCAATGATTTACTGGATATAAGAACAAGGAATAGAAGACATTAATGATGAACAGAAAGTGTGCAACTTGAACAACTGTGAAATTGATGGTGGATTTACTGAGAGATGAAAGAAAGAAGGAGAAGACTTGCTGGGAGCAGGAGGCAGGAAAGAGATGAGGCATTCAGCTTTAATCTTGTGGATCTTATTGCTGCTATGAAAACACAAATGGCAATATTAATGTTTCCACTATAAGAGCTGAAGGGATCATATACACCATCTCATCACTCTGTAGCAGCTAAGGTTCCAATATGGAACCTAGACTCTAAATTAAATGTTCTTGCCTGTGAATTTGAAACTTGAACATGGAATGTAAAGACAGCGGATTATAATTCACTGGCAGCAATGGCAGTGTTCCATGTAATAAGTACTGTGTCACAGTGGTGACTGTTATTGGTGGTAGTGTTGTCCTCAGCAATGTACCAACTAGACTATTCTTGTAGCACAAACTTATTTTTGCTGCCTAACCTGTACTGGTAGCTGGCTACTTTTCAAGCCTGGTTCTCCAGATCCTCTTTGATGATTGTATGAAAAACACATGACTTCCAAAATAATCATACTTTTTCTATTTAAGCTAGCAAGAGTTGTTGTCTGTTGCTTGAAACCCATAATCCTGACTGATAAAGCCAATACATTCATGACTATATCCTGCTAAGGATTAAGAAAGTCCTGTTACCATAATTCTTATATCATTTTTAATCCATAAACTAGATATGTCAGATCCACTAAATGTTGGGGAGACTCTTAAAAGGCTCCAAAAAAATCATAGTCTGGTGGGAATACAATGAAATAAGTATGTTCTATACCACATAACATGATTAACATTTTAAAGCAAAAAAAAGGAAAGAACTAAGCATGAAGGTGGACCAAAAAGAAACAAACAAAAAAAAAATGGAATTATTTTTTGGAGAGAGGGCACTTTGTAGTGCAAGCTTCCCCCACTAGGTAAGTGTTCGAGGAGCCCATCGGCATCACTGTACCAGCTAGTACTGTTGTGAGAGATTGTGTTTGGCTTAAGTTGTTTCTTTTATTATTATTAATTATTCTTATTCTTATTATTTTGAGATTTCAATGGATTTGACAATTTATGATGGGTGATTTATAAGCGCACCTATCCACACCACACTAAGTGTTCAGTAGTTTTGGACCAAAAACAGATCCCTGTGCCCCACCCTCCCTATTCACCTGATCTCATCCCAAGCAATTTTTTTGTGTTTCTCCCAAAGAAAGAAGTCCTCAAAGGGAAACGTTATGCTGATGTGGAAGAGGTAAAACAAAAAACAGCAGAAGCACTAAAAGGCATCAAAATCGACAAGTTAAAAAACTGTTTTGAGCAATAGAAAAAGCATTGCGATAAGTGTATTATATTAAATGGAGAGTAGTTTGAAGGCGACAAGTTTAAACATGTAAGAATAAATACACAACTATAAATTAGGGATTTTTTGAGGGGGTGGTCCTCCCTCATATATACACTAGGTATAAAGTAAAACAAAAACAAATCTACCCATAAACATTAAGAGCAAGAATTAAAACTGAAGAATTTCAAAGACAGAGAGAACATGTAACAACTGTCAGATACAAAAAGCATACTGCCTCTTAAAGAATAACAAGCACACAGTAGACCAAGCATCATATCTATTAATGCATGAACATCATAAAGAAATATTCCCAAAACACTAAGGACAAAAAAATGTCAACTGTGACTTTTATAACTAGCTAAATTGCCATTGAAAGGTGAAGATGACAGGTCTTTTCTACTGTTTTTTTTTTTAAAGATGTGCTGGGTTTGTGAAATCTCTTTTTTAATTGTAATCCTCGCATCTGGGGGATACTGCTTTGAAAGGGTGGCTTTTGACCACTTTTGTGCCCAATCTGGAATGTATTCAGATTCTGATTCTTGAGGACAGGCAGGATTTCAGGAGAAAATAGGGATAACAGGGAATGAGTGAGGCTAGCTGCTCATCCTTTCTTTTCTCATTCTTATAACTTCAGGTGAGTCTACATCTCAAAGTTAAAAAGTTTAGTAAAAGATATTTTTTAAAAGTGAAAGCAAAACAAAATCATTTTAACATACAAAGTCTGTTTATAGTTCACATAAAAAGTAAAAAGCTATTAAAGGAGGCAGTTTAGAAAGAAGAGATAGTGCGATACAAGAAATAAGGTTGACAGAAGTTGACAAAATATGCTAATAAATTGAATCAATTAATTAATGTTAAAAATAACTAGTTTGTTGTGTTTTAAAATGATATAAAATACATCTTAAAGCTGCAGAAATTGTACAAGATGGGAGGGTTGGTGTGGTGTATAATGAATGAAACATGCTAAATTCTGCATACTATTAGAAAATACAATCATTTAACATTTTAAAAAAGCATTGCCTATATTGTAAAGGACTTATCATGACCTGCTGAACTTTAGCTGAAAGATAATCACAAAAGCTTAAAACAGAAATAATTCAGTAAGATCAGACCTGTTCTAGAGAAAGAAATACAACTTCAATAAGGAAGATGTGGAACAGAAATTAGAGACAAAACTATTTGGAAGGTCAGAATTAGTTAAAATATCATTAGTGAAAAGAGGGGCTAAGTGTGAGCTATATTTAGAAGACAGACTCTATCACTCTGTCCTGGACACTATGTGCTTAGCTACATATAGATAAGCCCCTCCCCGACAAGTCATATTCTGCTTCACCCAATGCAGGACACATCTGTGGGAAGTATCAAGAAATGCTTAATTGAACTGGTTAAACTTCATCTGAAATAGCCCCAACAAAAGCAATAGAAATTGTTAACATATATCTGAAATTCTGGAAAAAGATTAGGACTGGCTTGCTCATCACAGGAGAATTGCCATTGGGCTGGGTAAATTGGCCAAAGAAGGGGAGAAGGGACAATGAGAATAAACAGGAGGGGTAGGAGACATTCTGAACTGTACCAACACTTAAGGGCAACAGAGAGAAGGGGACATTTGAGTGAGCAGGAAAGAGTAAGGGTGATAGGAAGAAAACAATGACACTGTCAAGGAAGTCTGATTTAATAAAATTAACTGGAATTCTGAAAATGACTTAGATAAGAAATTAAAATAAAAATATTTAGAAGCCGGGCTCGGTGGCTCAGTCTGTAATCCCGCGCCTTTGGGAGGCTGAGTGAGTGGACTGCCTGAGCCCGCGGGTTCGAGACCCGCCTGGGCAGTGAGACCTCATCTCTTCAATAAATCAAAAAAAAAAAAAAATCAGCCGGGTGTGGTAGCACATGCCTGTAATTCTGGCTACTTGGAAGGCTGAGGCGGAAGGATTGCCGGAGCCCAGCAGGTTGAGGCACAGAGGCTGCGGTGGCCGGAAGTGGCCACTGCACTCCAGTCTGGGCGACAGAGTGAGACTCCAACTCAAAAAAAAGAAAAGAAAAAAAAAAAAAATATATATATATATATATATATATATTTAGAAAAGACATTAAGACAATTTCTGATTGCAAGGTTTTGAAGATATTATAAAACTTTTTTTTAAAGGAAGGCAGTTTTCTTACAAATAATTTTAGAAATAAGTGTTTATCTGTTATGTATGCAAGGGGGGGGTAGTGGAGGGTCAAAGAGCCCTAATGGTCCAGAGAGTCACTTCCTTCTGTGGCTGTGTCAACAAGGTTTTGATGTATGTACTAATTACATATGCAGTCATTTATTTTTGACATTAAAACAAAACTAAGAAGAATAAGCAACACCCACAGTATATCATGACTGAGCTGGAAAACAAGCCCAAAGATCCAAACTCAATTTTTATTTTCTTAAAGATATTAAAATAAGTTTTTTTATACATTAAAGAGAATGTAATCTTAGAAATGCTGTTTGTCTTCTGAATAAAGTAAGGGAGGTTCATCCTATTCCTTTCTTAAAGTCACAGCTAATCATGACTTAAAATTGATTTTCTGACTTATTCAAAAATCAACAGTTACATAAATACAAATGGAATATATGTACTTGCCAAAAAGTACTAATTGTGCAGTTATTTTAAAAATCATAATTTAGTTTATCCTGGACAAATTTATGCTCCAGATACGCAAAATAAACCCACGGCTCAATAACTGTATCATAAATTAAATTATACATGTATATATTTAGAAACATCCTACAATTTCCAAGCCTGTTCACTGAGTCTAAATCACACTGCCTTGGAGAATTCCTCAGGTTCTAAAAGTTCCACCAAAGCTAAGGTCTTGAGTGTCATTTAAGTTATATATTTCAGCTATTAAAGTCAATGTTCTGACAAGCCCTTTGGCTCTAACCCCAGGGCATAAATTTGCCTTAAAACTACATAAGAAGTGTCAGAGGGCTATATGTCAATCAACCAGGAGAAGTGCCTATTCCCAATTTAGTTTTGTCAGTTGCTGACATGTAAACCAGCAACAGTTAATTGTTACCACTTCAAGTGGGAATACTAAGGGAAGAGGAGAGGTAGGTGTCTAAGTTCAGCCTGATAAAGCTGTTAATTGCTATCCTTTTATATAGATTTGTTTAATAATGAAAACAATGTGGCTAATCATATAATGTTTCTATTTGTTCCCCAAGGGCTCTTCAGGGAAAGTTTCAGTCCGGGCTAGATTTCCGCAGCTACCAACTGTGAGGGAACAAAAGCAGAACAATCAAGGCACTCAGTGCTGGCAAATAGCTGAAAGTGGTTCTATACAGATGCCCCTCCTCCAGGCCCTATCATGAAGGAACCGGGATTAGCTACTAAACAGCTCTGAAGGTGAGGTTAAAAATGTAAAGGAAGACAGTAATAACTCCATGCAGAATTTTGATGCTGATAGAGGGTGGGGCTGGGGAGGAGAGTGATTTAAAAAAATACAGGCAATCTGAAAGGCAGGGAATAAGACTGATGTAGGCTTGGAACCGCTCTGTGCCTCTATGCAACAGATCAATTACTTTCATATCAGCTAAAATGCGCATATTGTTTCTTTAAAAATCAGAGAGGCAGCATAGAACTTAAAAAATATATATCCTGTCCCACCCTTGCTTTTTATGGACAGAAAGATGATATTGGGTATGTCATTAAACCACCCTCTGAGACACTTATTGAGATAATCCTGGCTTCCTATTAGATCTCAAGAGGGTATTTTGAGGAACAAATGGAGTGCTCTCTCTCTCCATATATATATGTCTTCTACAAATGTAACATCTATTATTTACTGATTTTTTACTTTGCTTCTTTTAGTAAAGGGCATGCAACAGAATAAAATTGAATCATTCAATTTTGTTTTCAGATTCTTCAGTACCAAAGTAACAAAAGCATTCAGAGACACACCCAGATCACTGGTGTACCCACTCTCTATCACTGTATAAATATATATGTGATATGCATTTTGTTTTATGCTTCTTTGTGTGGGGTGGGGGCAGTAGTATGTCATTAATTCCCCTTCTTCTACCTATCACCTACTCCACCAGCCCCATGCTACAATTCACTTCCTTAAAATGGTTTCCAAATCCCTCTCCAATCTAATCACGATTTAATTTTCACTTGTATCACAGTGCCTACTCCCTTAAGTCTCCTGATATTTCTAGATTCATCTCCCATCACTCCTGAATCCATCCTTTTGCCTGACACACACCTTTGTCCATACAGTTCTCTCTTCTTAAAATTCTGTCCTTTCATCACCTGTTTAAACGTACTCATATTTCAAGGCCAAACCAAGTTGCACCTAATCCATTAAGCAGTCCACAATCACTGCATACCACATGGTTTCTCCCTTCTGTAAATCTGTAAACTAGCACCTGCTTGATCATTCATGTGTCATCTGCAGATGGTGTCTGCTCAGTCATCCTCCACTTTTTCTTGCCCCTCAACTGAACTTTATACTCCTTGAGGCTGTATCTTTGTACCCTCTCCGGTATTTGAACCACATATGTAGGGGCCTGCAAATTGTTTATGGGCCATGGTTTACTTTTCCA